>OY743114.1:2520000-3770000 GCA_963555685.1 Acrobasis consociella
CACACGTTGACGTGTGCATATGTTAAAGTTTCGATTGAAGCAAGCGTAGATAAAATACTCCATTTGTATAAACCGCTATACCTGTGGTATATACGACGGCTGCCCATAACAAGAGAAGGAAATCTGAACCAACCTGGTAGAAGTTGCCACTAGCGTCCCTGTAGTTCAATTGCACATTCAATCCAAATGGTCTGCCGGCAAATGCTTCGTTTGGAATAAAAGAGTAAGCGAAAGTAGCTTCTTGCTTCGGCTTGACTTCACGGTTGTATGGCAGAGCAGTGAAGTTTTGGATGTAATATGTGTAGTCCATTGGGTATCTGAATGAGGCTTCCATGGACTCTACAATGTAGTCCTCAGCACCTTTGTTGATAAAGCCAACAAGGAATTCCACAGGGTAGCCAGCTTGCAGATCTGAAAATCATAGACAATCGGATTTTTGGTGATGTTATAGATTTCATGTAATAATTTATTACTTACTTTAGAAGGTAAAAAAATATTTATTTGCCTAATAAGATTAGAATTTGAACTAGGTTAATAAATATTTTTTTAATTTTATTCACTACAAAAATTTACAAAGTGTAAACACTCTATTTTAGTATTGTAATTTGTTCCTTCATATGGTTTGCGGTCTGTCGGCGCGACAGATAATCGGCGCCAGCTCCTATAAAAACGCCGCATTTGAGGAGTGCCGATCTAACACCAGTTTTAGAAACAAACTGTGATTATTAATGTATAAACCTGTTTTATTTATTTTTTGATGAAAGGTTGTAACTCCTATTTGAAGTTCATGCCAAGCCTCATTTATATAAACATTAGTAATGTGTTCAAAGATAAAGATAGTTTAAAAACAACTGTATGATATAACAGTTTTTCCCTACAAGAAAGAATATGATCTGTCGCATAGGTACTGGAAAATCTCACCGAAAGCGTTATCTCCATAGTTAGGCACTGGTTTGGTGAACAGTATGGTGGTGTCGATGTCCTGTGAGGATTTCACAACTGAGTCGTCATCGCTGATATCGTCCCCCACTACCTGGTTGTCCTCCCCCTCAATGTCCACGACATCGTCAAGCTCGTCTTCTTCAGCTCTCGCTAAGATTGTGTTAGCTGCAAATTTATTATTTGATCATTTATTTTATAAAGAAATCACACTGATTGAATTGGCTCATATACAGGGTTACTTTTCAAACACAGGCAACCTTTTTGGAGCAAGTTTTGTCCATTATACTAACTATCTTATACCTTTAAACGAGCAATTCTTGTATGTATGTATCTATATATATATATTTATTTATAAATTTCTGTGATCTCAAAAACGGCTCTAACGATTTCGCTGAAAATTTGTATATGGGGGTTTTCGGGGGTAAACAATCGATCTAGATTAGTTTTATGTTTGGGAAAACGAGTGTTTTCGAGTTTTCATGCGTTTTTCTTTCCACGCAGAATATGGTCGCTAATTTCGTCGCACTGCGACCGCCTAGATTTAGCTCAGTGGTTAAGGATAGCGACCGCTAGAATAAATGTTATGGGTTCGAATCCCACTCGGTGACTTACTTTTGTTTTTTTTTATGTTTAAGTTTATATATTTTTTTTAATTTTGCATTGTTTTTAGACAAGTTTAAAAAGAATTAGTTAATGTTTGAGATGTAACCGAGCAAAGCTCGCCCAGTTACTTTTGTTTAAACAAATAAATTGAAAATCAGTAAAAACATTTCATTTTTCTATATAATTTCCATTGGCTGAATGCTGACTTGTATGGGAAGATGTTTTTTTTTTCTATAATTAATTGTTTTTAAGGAAAGAAGTTTGATATCATGGACTGAAATGACTCCAAAAATGATGTCAGTTTAAAAACTTACCCAGTATAAACATGTTTTCTTGGATACTCAACTCAAAGATAATATTTTAAAGTAAAAAATATAAAAATAAATACCCAATATACTGAGATTGTTGATCACAGGGAACTTGACAATAAGATCACAGAAGGTCAAAATAAGGTTGCTAATATCAGTTTTGGCATAGATATAGTATTTTTTAGACCTTTTAGCAAGATTGTAATTTGACAAATATAATAATGTAACATTACTAGCAATTCAAAGTAACTGTATAGGTCCATATG
Source organism: Acrobasis consociella (assembly GCA_963555685.1). Classification (NCBI taxonomy): domain Eukaryota; kingdom Metazoa; phylum Arthropoda; class Insecta; order Lepidoptera; family Pyralidae; genus Acrobasis; species Acrobasis consociella. The sequence continues at coordinate 2,522,120 of OY743114.1, forward strand.
CTTAGTCAACTCTTTGCCAACTTAATTCTTTGAAATCTTTTTAGAAGAGGTTAAATTGTACAGATACTGTTGCATATGTTAAAGTGATTTATATTCCTTATGCACTGCATATATCTTTAAATCCTGGGTTAGTGGACAGAATAACTACAATTTCTACGTAAAAGAAAGGTCTAGCGCAGTGTTAGACGGTCTTTTCAATATAAATTTGTGGTTGTGAACTAAATAAAAGAAAATTAGGTTACAACTTTAAAATATATATCTAGGACAATTAGAGGTGACTAAAACCATTTCTATCCCAACTTTCTCTCAAAAAATCAAAGTAACATTGCTGCCACGTCCGACAGTGCTATCTTTGAGATATAAAATTAAATATACTCACCGTTCTGGAGGCAAAGTAAAGCTGCAGGGAGCACCAGGAATGTTAAATATAACAACTTCATTTTTAATTATAAATTAAACTTATAGCTTTAACTTCTTATACGGCTACTATCAAAGTGGTTTGTAGGCCATTCACTTCTCTCACGAATTCTACTCAACGCCGCACAAAACTCGAGGCAAAATGCCAATTTTCTTTCCAACTCGATTGACGTGGAATATTTTGTCACTAGTGATGCGGCGTAAATGTTTCTAACACAAATTTATGATTGTAATCTATAGACTTTAATGTAATCGATTCTTTTTACAAGCTTTTATTTTATCTTGCAATGTTTCTTGTTTAAATATATGTTTGTTGAGCACAAATCCAGAAACTCAATTTTCAATCACTATTCTGGGCATTTCTTCAAATTTCATTCTCCGCGTAACCTTCGTGGCGAAATTGAAATTACCAATAATCTTTTGAAAAAAAATACTACGCTATAGATGGTTTAAAAGCAAAAAATATACTGTTTGAAACTTTCAAATTGACTAATAAATGATAAAGATATAAAATTCCGAAAAAAATATGCCCACGAAAGTTACTATTGATACCAAGAAAGTTACGCCAGTAAAAAATACAACTTAGTTGTAGCAAAAACTTTAGTTTTCGCTACAACTAAATATATTTTTGCATTAAATAACAATCAATCAAGACAAGCATATGCATTGCACCAGCGTTCAATGTTTAAATGTTGCATTAGCATCACTTTTCTAATTTTTTTTTATGAATTAAAACTGCATAAATTGATTGTTAGTGTAAAATTAAACAAAGCAGTTTTCAAAACAACATTTTTTAATCACAAATTCGAACATTATTTATTTTTTCTATTAATAGCTAAAGAATATGTGCGAAACAAAATAATTAAAAAATGGTTTGACATAAAAATTATTAACTTATAGGACGTTTTAGGCTTTCTATGACTAATTTTTAGATGTAATTTTTATTATGTTGGTCAATTGCAATTAATATAATTCACAGACAGGTATTATTTCTTTTTTTGCTTTTGTAGTAAATTTCTCTCGGCTTTGCTTTTACAATATTGTGTAATTCAGTATCTTTTTTTATTTTTTTCTCTTCTTCTTATTTCGGCTAATCGCTTTTTCTCCAGATGTAATTTTTTACGGCGGCATTTTTAATTTAAATACGTTAAACCATTAAATTCGTTAAGTTATGATAATTCTTTAAAAAAATTTACACACTTACAAATATGCATACAAAGTCACAAACGTGGATATAAACCTGTATACAAACTTGTCATAAACTAAAATACAGAACCAAATTCAAACTCTCATATAAAGTAACATACAAACAAATACTTTATAAAAGTCAAACAAATCCAAAAACAAACTCCAATGGAAACTCACACATAAACTCACATTCTTACTATCATACTAATTCAGAAACTCACAATCAAATTCACAGACAAACTAACAAACCAAATATATAAAACCAAACACAAGTAACTAATTATACTTCTACTCGCGAGAATATTCTTCGGTCGGCTCATCGTTACTTACACATACTAACACTTACCAAGAAATACCAATACTTTCCAACACTGAAATACATATATTACAGTCAACGAATAATTGTGGATGGAAAAGTCGAAAGCAGAAATTTTGACTCGGCATCTTTGTTAGGACTAGTTAGGACATAAACATACTAAAAGTCCTTACCCCTCCGAGGTGAGCCCGCGAGGGGAGGACACAAAGAAGGTCCCTTTTTTGGTTTTTTGCTTACATCTCGAAAATGGTGCGTTGTACGAAATTTTGTTGTACTACATTATGAAATCTGATAAAATTTTCTACAACTATGGCTTTCATTTTTTTATCTATCTCCAATTTTTACCTAGATATGATGTACGAAATTTTTTAGAATTTTTTAAAATGTGTTCTACACTCTGGGTGTATTCGGACAAAAATCGCACGCCAAGCCCACGTCCAATGCATGCCTTACATTGCGTTTCTATCCCCATAGTTCAGGAGAAAGGTGTCCAAGCTAGTCCTAACAAAGTTGCCGAGTCAAAATTTCTGCTTTCGACTTTTCCATCCACATGCCCCTTTTGAGCGCCCATTGACCGAACTAATACTAACCCATAGCAACACTTACATATACCATAATATACCGACACAAGCAAACATTGTTTGAGAACATTTTAATTAATTTTTCATTGTATTAGATTACTCGTATTTTAGAAACCGCTATAAGGAATATCACAAAAAAGTTTGTTGTATAAAAAAAACGAAATAAACATGTTTTTAGTATTTTGTTGTTACGAACATAGTAAGGTATGATATAATATATGTAAAGAAATGATATCATTGGTAATTTAGTGAGAATTAATAAAGATATGTAACTTTCGTGGCATGCTTTATAACTTTCGTGGCGAAATCGCCACGAAGTCCGCACCACGAAAGTTACGAAAATTTAACATTTTTTAAAATGACGAAGACAATTACGTATGAATTTAGAAACAAAATACTCTAAAATAAACTCGAAGGCATATTACATTTAAGGAGTGAATCGTTAAATGCGGAATAATTACTATTATTCTTCGAAAAGTGACCACAAAGGTCACTTGGGTTAGAGAATTTGAAAAAACTTAAAGAAATACACATCTGTATTTATTTGCAGACAACCGGTGAGCAGCGCATGAGTTTCCTACCAATGACGGGTCGCTACTGTTTATCCGCGCAACTAAAATTTGTACCTATGATTCAACTCGTTCTGAAGTTATGAGCTGTTTTGTATCGTTTTTTGAAAACTAGCAAAATCGTGTGACAGAGACTAAATGCTTCATAACTTTTTTATTTAAGAGATACAATTACCATTTTTTGTACAACTATGCATTGTTTAATCATAAACAGTTAGAAATACAAAATTTACTGATTGGGTGATAAACAAAAAAGTTATACAAGAAGGCAAAAGCGCGCGCGTAAGTGTGACACGCGGAGAACAGCAAATTTGCTCCCGATTTTGGCATTCAAATATTATTTAAAAAATAACTGTACATTATGTATCTTATTTAATTATGATTTTGTATAGGGGTATAACCAAAGTAACTCCTGCAATCGGTTTTAAAACCATACATTGGTTAAGTTAGGAATAAAGACCGTGTGACAGTAAAAAAAGGCACTCTGAAGAAACACCCTTCTCAAAATCTCAACCGATTGCGCTAAAATTTTGTATACTTAATTCAAATCTTACTCCATGCTGTGGTGCCATTTTTCAAACGCGGAGTCACTAAATGAGCGGTTTTTTGTATGGGAAAACAATTTGTTTATTCGTTTCAAAAATAGCATTTCTGTGTTGTTTACTTTCTAATAATGATGAAATCGGACGATATTTGACAGAACTCAGTTATAAAACACATAAACTCATTAAGTAGGACTCGTTTGATTTGTCTTACTTAGCGAGAACTTTATAGTAGACGATGTCTAGGGTTTTATCAGGAAAACTGAAGGTGGTCGATGGAATTCAGTAATAAAACGACGAAAGTCATTTGTCATAAGTACTTTGACCTCACAACAGAAGCATGTAAAAAAGATGTTTGTTTTAAAACTTATTAAATATATTTTGTAAAAACAATATTTAAACACAAGGGTGGTCTCAGCAAAAAACATTATTTTAGTGACTTTGACTCCGCGAGTTTATACTTTGTCTAATTGGTTGACTGGCAGAGGCAGAGAACGCCACATGACATGGCATGATAATGACGTTAAAGTCCTCTATTTGCACATGATGCTTTTATGTACATTAAAGTTAAGGAATAAATAAATCGATTAATAGTCTATGGTCCAATTTATAGTCTATTTCGTTTAATAGACGCAAAATCGATTAGTTGAATCGAAAATTCATTAGGGAGATTTTGGTTTTGGCGGGAAGTCAAGGGGTCCAGTTGGAGTTTGCTTTAAATTGTTTTGCAAATTGATTCTAGTGGACTTTATAATATGAAATTGGTGTAGTTTGGTGTTATAAATGCTCATTCTCATGGACAATATGTGAAATGTTTAAAGTGGACAGTCATAGTGCGGTTGTAGTGATATTTATTAGCGGACTGCGGTGGGCGTCTTTGGGCGCTGTCCGCCACTCAATCGGCTATGAAAACCAGTGGACTCGTATAGATTTGTCGTCAGAAGCTCCCGTGAAGCAATCAAAGGACCTATACCAACCTTTGATTGTATAGGATTAGGAATAAAGAAGAGATATTACTAGACACTGGTAAAATAAGCTTCAACGAAGTTTGACCGCCATAATCAAGAAAAGAAAAAAAAAAAAGAAAATTCATTACATCACTAAGCTGTCACTGTCAAAATTCAAAATTGTCAAAGTCAAACAATCAATTTCCTTTTCGTACGTACACGCTAGCGCAAGTGCACGTGTATTTTTGGATTTTGCTCGATAATTAGCTAAAATGGATAAACCTAACGTCCTTGCTCGCGTTGTCAAGGTCCTGGGCCGCACTGGCTCCCAGGGACAATGTACCCAGGTGAAGGTCGAATTCATCGGAGAGACCAGCCGTCAAATCATCAGGAACGTAAAAGGACCTGTACGCGACGGCGACATCCTCACCCTCTTGGAGTCTGAGCGTGAAGCTAGAAGGCTAAGATAAGCATTAGGTATTGTTGTCTTTTAAAATCCCTTATTTAACAGTTGTTAGTAATAAAATAAGTAAACAAAGTTAGTTCGTTTTAGGTTATGTTCATGTCGTGACGGCATAGTTTACTCGCCGAGCGGTTTATTTGGGCCTCAGTAGGTACACAATTATTTTAAATTGCCTCTAAAAAAAAATTCAACATTAAAAATGATACTAATGACTCCTGCTTTTGTGTAGTCATTTTAAAGTTTATGTATATTTTTTCATTTCAAAATGACTTCAAAATGCCTGATGAGTAGTTTGAATAATTTTCTATTAGGGGTATGTACCCAAGTTTATTATAATGAAATTAAACAGCCTTGACTTGAGAAGGAAATGAAAAATGTGGATGATGGCCTACAAAATGAATATTTTGTTTATTTGACTTACCAAGATTGATTTTGGTTTGATAAACAAATGAAGAAAGACTGAAGAAAGAGAGGAGATTGATTCAGTCACTCTTAATAGCAGAACATCTACCGCTTCTTCTCAGTCTGCTATGATGGCAGCAGGTCATTGTTATATCTTATTCAAACTAAAATCGATTGTAATAATGTCTTATAACATTTATGGGACATACCCATAATAAATCGAACCATGAGCTATCCTGGATCACTTTAATATAAAGAAATTAAAATAACATACATAGGCTTAAAAAAAATGTTTCCATACAAAATGCCTGGGCGGCTTAAACACACTTTTGTATTGAAATGTCTATTTTTTTTTGTTTTCTTAATTTCATTACACTATAGTGATTTAGTATAGCCTGTGGTTCAATTTATTATGAGTATATCCCTTACACTTTCATCAAACAATAGTCATTATCACCATGAATATCTAAAATCAGGTAATTTTTACTTGTTCCAGGTTTGCTTCATCACCTATCTTAGGATAAGGCGCACTATGTAATCCTATTGTATTTTTAATATTATTGTGTAAAGAAACCGTCAAAGATGACCATCTGAGAACAGCTCTTTCCATCTGAATAAACAATTACAAGCTTTCACTTGTTTTTTTTATTTATATTCTTACAGATAGTTGCACGAAACTAGCGCTGATCGTTATGGTGCAGAAGTCAAAAATTAGTACTTTATGATTGCGCAGTATCCCCTTTACATTTCACACAGCGCTAAGGGCCCTTTTCCTGTCATGCGTTTTGTTGCCCGCGTGCGGATTTGGTCCGCACGCGGGCTGCCCGCAACCCACCACCCGCGTCCCGCGCGCGTGCTGCACGCATGATAGGAAATACATGTTATGAAACGGTGGGTTGCGGGCAGCCCGCGTGCGGACCAAATCCGCACGCGGGCAACAAAACGCATGACAGGAAAAGGGCCCTAAACTTATGTGCCGCTACTTGTCTACAGGGTAACTGGTAACTAACGCAATACTTTTTAACATCTAAACGAAATCAGACTCCTCAACAGATTATAGATCTGAAAAGAAAAAATCAAAAATTTAAGAAAAAAACTTGGACTCTCCATAGATACTCGACCAGGTGATGTGAATTTGTATGAGATGCCCATTTTTTTTCTGCAATTTTTGTCTTTTTTCTTGTAGATCTATAATCTGTTCAGGAGTCTGATTTTGATGTTAAGAGGTTTTGCGTTAGTTATCAGTAACCCTGTATAGGGTATTCTATACAGTGACATACTTTATTACATCTACATGGCTCTAACCTCTAACACAGGCAAAGCCATGGTCTTTAGGTAAAAGGTGAAGATTGGATGATGAATGAGAAATTGGAAACAGGAAATCAATATATGATGAGTTGAGCCACATCACAATTGGCTTTTACGATGTGTGTGAAGGGAAGAGAAGCAGCTGTCAAATTACTTTTAACCGTTAACCCCCAATAACTTTGTAATGGCTGAACCGATTTTCATCAAACAAGCTAAAGTCAAGGAAGCTCGGTCTATCCCTTCAAGAGCTACGATGCCAGACGTGATGGCGATGTCGACGCGTCAAACAACACCCCTCTTTTGCGTAACGGGTTAAAAAGACCTGATGCACGTTTCATGATCTTCTCTGTAGGTAGGTGGTAGGCTGATATACTGCTAGAGAAATTTATTTGGTATAGCGGGGACTATGGATGACCCAGTGCGAACCTCTTTGCTTCCAACCCGGCGATCCACGCGTGCGCGAAGAGCACCCCAAGTGCTTAGTCTATAATTTGTCTATGAAAGTAGTTGATGGTTTTGAAAAAAGAGATTGATAACTCGCGCGCGGGAAATCTAATTTAATTTAATAAAATTGTTATGTAATGATTGTATAAAAGAAGATAATTTGTATGACACACAGTTGCTAGGAATAAAATAATTTTACACGCGTAGTGCGCGACTTTTATTCCATTATATTATAGTGGGCGACGCCGTCGATATTGGAAAAGGCTTTGCCGCCCGCTATAAAAATTGGCGCCAAACGTTAGGGCACGGACAAATCCTAGTGTTTTCGTGAATCCAGAACTTTTCCCGTGTGACCTAAGTGTTACCGAAAGTGTTTTGAACATTTTTGTGAACTTGTGAACTGTGTGTGTTTTTTCCGCCGCGCGTCATTTGTTCACGTTGATCGTCTTTTTTTTGTCTACGACGGTCGTATACCGTTTTATACCGTGGACATTGGAAAATTAAAGGACTGTTTTTCCATGGATTTGTGACAGTTTTGGAACCTTCGTACTGTTTGTTTCACGAAGGCTTGTGCTTTAATAGGGCTGGGAAACGTTATTTTCCATTTCCCTGTTTTCCCACCTTTGTGACAGTGCCGGAACCTATAAGACTGTCCGTCTCACAAATTCGTTCAGTTCTTCTGTTGCCGACAGAAAATTTCTGTTTGTTTACGCAAACATTAAGTCTTCCTAATCTTACCGTCCCTTCCGTGTTTCGTGACAGTTTTAAGTCAAACTGTTTGTTCCGCAAAACCCGTGTTGGACTTAAACTTTTGAACATTTCGTGTTGTACCTACGTACTATCTCTAGTGTAGTGACTGTGTACCAGTTGGTTCCGTGATTGAGACTGTTCGAACTCTAGTACGTGTATACCGCAGTTTGTTAAAAAACTGTTTAGTTGGACTTAGTGATTTAGCGTTTGCGCGCTGTGGTGTAAGTGTCGCGTACCTACCTACGTAGACTGTGTTAGTGCTTTAAGACGTTTCGTGTAAATAGTTGTGTAAAGAAAACGAGCCCGGCTGCCACCGGCGCCTCCCCTAATGAGGCGGCGTCGTCGTCGGCGCCGGAACAACCGCAACCACTCGCGCCTGCGCCGGAACAACAGCAGCCGGTCGCACCCGCGCCAGTCCTCATCACCACCGAACAGTTGGCAATGCTGTTAAGTCGGGTAACTAAAGAAGACGCAAACGTGAGTACTCGCTTGCATGGTAATTTCGCAAAATGTTCAGCCCGCTTTGATGGCGACAAAAGTAGTAACGTCGAAGCGTTCATAGACGCTATAGGAGTTTACAAGGACTGTATTGGCGTGAGCGATGACAACGCGCTCCGCGGCCTGAGTATGTTGCTGACGGATATTGCCGCAACGTGGTGGCAGGGTGTAAAGGATCACACTACCACTTGGACAGACGCGCTCCAGGCACTCAAGCAAACTTTCGGCCCGAGACTCCCACCTCATAAACTATATCGTAAACTCTTTGAAAGGGAGCAGCGAGACAACGAGGCTACTGATCTTTTTGTTTGCCATTTGAGAGCGCTATTCGCCCAGCTACCACCTCACTCTCTGTCAGAGACCGTGCAGCTTGATATGACTTACGGCTTGCTGCACCGCCGTATAAGGGAGAAAGTCCCACGAACAGATTTTGCAAGCTTCCCAGAATTAATTACTATGGCCCGTCGAGTAGAGGATATCCTAGATGAAAGTCGACCTACATCAACTAGAAGCGTTAAGATGCCATCGGCTTTGACAAAGACAACGTCCGCCTCCTCTTCGTTCATTTCTGAAAAAACAACCACTGCAACTAACAGCAAAACTCGTATGCGCTGTAATTATTGCAGACAGTTTGGGCATCTGAAGGACGCGTGCCCACGTTTAAGATAAAGAAAGATCAGGAATCGGAGCCTCGTGAGCCTAACATAACGTGTTTCGGTTGTGGCGCGCCCGGCGTCATAAGGTCTAATTGTACCACGTGTAAACAAAAGACAGTTGATAAGGTACCGACAGCGTCATTTCATACTGTGTCAAGTGTGAGCTTAGACTCTAGAGTGCGACCTGTTTTAGAAATTAAAGTGTATGGTAAAATAGGAAATGTGTTAGTAGACACAGGTGCTAAACAATGCATAGGTAGCGTTAGTCTTAGGGCCCATCTGGCCAAGCATAACCATGCTTTTGAAAATGTATATACAGAGCTAAAGTTTGCTGATGGTCGGGTGGTTGCGCAAATTGTCGAAAGGACGCAAGTTAAGGTTGAGGTTCGCGGTGTGTCATTCAATGTAATGTTTATCATGTTGCCCGGAGCAACAGAAAGTTTGTTGGGAATGAATTTTATACAGGACGCTGGCATGATATTAGACTTTGTTCGCGGTGTTTGGTTTATTAAAAACGATATGACCCCTCAGCCAATCGTATATGAGGGACAAGGTCAGTTGCATAAGCCACTTAGTTGTTCGTCTGTGGGCCTTCGTGAGGACGAAGGTAGCGACTTGGGTATAGACGAACGTCAGCGACTGTCTGACCTCCTGAATGTCAATGAAGACATTTTTGCTGCAGGGGGAGGACCGACCAAGTTCGCTGTTGATCGTATAGATACTGGTGATGCTAAACCCATTACAAGCCCGCCTTATCGAGTGACTCCTGCTAAGAAGGAAGTGATTAAGGCAGAGATAGAAAAAATGTTAGAAGACGATGTCATTGAGGACGCCGAGTCGGAGTGGGTTTCTCCCGTGATTCTGGTACCAAAGAAGAATGGGGAAGTACGCTTTTGTGTCGACTACCGGAAATTGAACAGCGTCACTCGCAATGACAAGTACCCACTACCAGTTATTGATGACCTGTTGCACAGCGTTAAGGCAGGTTGTGTGATGTCTACCATTGATTTAAAAGCTGGCTACTGGCAAATAGCTGTCGCGCCGGAGGATAGACCCAAAACTGCGTTCACCACGCCTTATGGAACCTTTCAGTTCCGTCGTATGCCGTTTGGCTTAAAGAACGCCCCGGCAACTTTTCAGCGTTTGATCGACCGGATGAGGTCTGGGCTTAAAGATGTCTGCGTAATGGCTTATTTGGATGACTTGTTGATAATATCATCAGACTTTAGTCAACATCTAAAGGATCTTCAGCAAGTTTTCGACCGTCTACGGCTATTTGGTCTAAGAGCCAATAGAGCCAAGTGCATTTTTGCTAGACAAGAGGTCACTTACCTGGGCCATGTTGTAACTACGCAGGGCATCAAGCCAGATTCCAAGAAGGTCGACGCTGTCTTGGAGATGTTGCCACCGACGAACTTGAAGCAACTAAAGATGTTTCTCCAAACGTGCTCGTGGTTTCGAAAATTTATACCACATTTTTCTGAGGTTGCTCGACCTCTGACGGATCTTACTAAAAAGAATAGTCGTTGGCAGTGGGGGGAGTCTCAAAAGAAGGCGTTTGAGGAGCTCAAGTTACGGCTTTCGACAACCCCTTTACTCCGTCAACCCAGTTTTGATGAGCCATTTGTCCTGAGGACAGATGCGAGCGCGTATGCTTTAGGAGCAGTGCTTATGCAGGGCGCTACTTCTCAGGAAGAACAGCCGATTGAGTACGCTAGCAGGCTGTTGACTTCCGCTGAGAAAAATTATACAACAACCGAGCGAGAAGCCTTGGCGGTGGTTTGGGCTTTAGATAAATTCCGTAGTTACCTTGAAGGTGTAAAGGTACGCGTTGCTACTGACCACCAGCCTTTGAAGTGGCTTCTGGGGTTAAAAACTCCAAGTGGACGACTTGCTCGGTGGGCTATGAAGGTACAATCATATGACCTGGATATAGATTACACTCCAGGCAAGGTCAATGTTATTGCCGACACTTTAAGCCGTCCAGTGTGTACCGGTAACAAAGAGCAGGTAACTGAAACCAATGATACCTGTCCTGTCGTGGTTGACCTGCCTCAATGGGCCCCAGAGGACATGCGGAGCTCACAGTTAAGTGATCCAGATCTAACCCAAATCATTAATGATTTCGAAAATACCCAAAATCCGGAGGTCGCGTTGCGTTGGACAGATAGAGGGTATTATCTTTCCCAGGGGGTTCTTTATAGGTGTGACCCAGACGGCGAGTCTGAAGAGCCACAGTTGGTTATTCCAGAGTCTTTGAAGGCAAAGCTTATGAAAGAGTTACATCCCATCAAAAACAATACTTGTCAAAAAAAACCAAGTCTCGCAACTCAGTCGTTCTGCGGTAAAAAGTTGTGAGATCCATGTAATACCAAGTCGGTTATTAATTTATTCAGTCTCTACTTAAGCGACTTTCTGTCTTAATACGTCCAGTCTCTAAGACCACGATCGTGGTCCATAACAATTGAAAATCAATTGTGTCTGGAATCTCCGTACTCGAAGCATTAAGTTGTTACGTAATAATTAACAGCATTATATAGTGACGCATATCAATATTAAAATTCTTTAATGTTTTAGGCCATCGCACTAAATAATTGAATTTACATGTCTTTTCAGGCGATTGAATTTACACGTGTTTTCAGGCGATGGCCAAGTCTCAATATATTTATATAAAACATTAAAGAATTTTAATATTGATATGCGTCACTATAAGATGCTGTTAATTATTACGTAACAACTTAATGCTTCTAGTACGGAGATTCCAGACACAATTGATTTTCAATTGTTATGGACCACGATCGTGGTCTTAGAGACTGGACGTATTAAGACAGAAAGTCGCTTAAGTAGAGACTGAATAAATTAATAACCGACTTGGTATTACATGGATCTCACAACTTTTTACCGCAGAACGACTGAGTTGCGAGACTTGGTTTTTTTTGACAAGTATTGTTTTTGATGGGATCTCATTTCTTTTTGTATTTTGTAGACAGTTCTACTTTTTTCCTTTTCGGTACCTTCTACTTATTGTATATATGTATATCTACCAGCAACGAATTTTCTTAAAGCCCTCTCTCTGACTTATGAACTGCATTGGGTCGCTCGCGCGTATGAGCGCGGCTGCTGCTCGCTCGGCGACATTCACCTTTCCGCGCGCCCCGCCACTGTCCCCGCTCCGCGCTATCGCGCTAGCACCGCGCAGCATGTAGTAACGGCCCGCGCTCACTCGCTAGCATCGCAGCGCGTGGTATAATAATTAATTTACAACCTTACGCACTCGTAATAAGTACGAATACGCACATAGGTACGTTTTTTGCATTAAATAATTTTTTACACGTGTTTTCATGACGGGAATACCCATTTTTTGCTCGATTTGGCAGGGGCACTACCATGCGCCTATATTTATATGGGACTAGCTTAAACCCGCGGCTTCGCACGCAATAATAATAACTGCCGTAAAACATCGTCACAACTAAAGCCAATATTGAAAAATTTAACTGAAGACTTGGCTGTATGGGCTTAATTTTCTTTGCGGTCTTTTCTAGATTTTTTAGTTTTTCCTTGATTCATACACCAAACACTACTTATATTCCAAATTTGAAGCTTCTAGGTCTGCTAGAAGTGACTTAGAATTTTGATGATCGGTGAGTCAGTGAGTGACAAAATTAAGAAATTTGACCCGTTATAATTCTTAAAATACTGGTTCAAATTGAATGAAATTTAAAATATACCGTGTCTTTACAATGCCTGCATGGTTACTGAAAATTTCAGTCTTCTAGTTTTATCCACAACGAAGTTACAGGGGGTCGAAAATGGTCTGAATTGCTTCGAGAAAAGGATGGTACGGCCGTGACGCTTTTTTGCTCGACTTGGTGGGGGCACTGCCGTGCCCCCAGATGACGCGCCTACTGCAGGTCATTTGGGCCTAGAGCGAACTTTGCGAAAGATCAAAGAACGATATTATTTTAAGAACATGAGGAGTTTTGTAGCTCAATATCTTAAGTCATGCGACCTCTGCCAAAAGTACAAAAGTACCAATTTGAAACCTGCGGGTTTGTTGCAAACCCCAGTCCCTCAACAACGTTTTGAGGTCTTGGCAATGGATCTATTCGGACCTCTTCCAGAAGGTGACAATGGAGAAAGATGGATCTTCCTGGTCGAGGATACCGCCAGTAGATGGGTGGAGTTGTTTGCTCTCCGTGATGCTACTGCAGAAACTTGCGCAAAGGTGCTCATTGAGGAAGTTTTCCTACGTTACGGATTACCCAGGAGGGTAATCTCAGATAACGGTACGCAATTTGTATCGGCCGTGATGCAAAAGGTTATGCTAGTTTTTGGCGTACATCGGGCTTTAATACCGGTGTACCATCCAGAGGCCAATCCCGCGGAAAGGAAGAACCGCGAGCTTAAGAAAATTCTTGCAATGTTAGTAGGAACGGAACATCGGTCATGGCCAGAAAAGATATCTGCTGTCCGTTTTGCTCTGAATAGTGCCTACAATGAAGGGACTGGTCAGACTGCTGCTTATATAACTTTTGCGCGAGAGATGCGTTCGCCTTCAAAGTCAAAGTCAAAGTTTATTTATTTGCCATAAATGTGGTAGCATATTACATTCAAATTTAGCCGTAAGTATCACACATTTAACTGTTTCCAGCATGCAAATATAATTAAATAAATTGTGGAAGCTAATTCTATTTGGAATTCAATTATGATTATGTCATGCTAAGATTATACAATAATAATATGTCAATAATTTCTATTTTAAATAATCATTTACAGAATAAAAACATTTTTTGACCAACCATAAATGTAGTTCCTTTTTGAATTTATGTATTGTCAACGATTTTATATCTTCAGGGAGCTTATTAAAAACTTTAACACACATTGCATAACAATTTCTTGAACAAATTTGTGTTCGAGAACAAGGCAACATCAACCTGTTCGGATATCGATAGTTAAAACTACTAACTTCTCTTTTTCTAAATAAAGACAAGTTTTTCTTAACAAAACTACACACTTCGAATATGTACATACAGGGCACAGTTAGCAACTTCAATTTCTTAAATAATGGAACACAAGTAGCTGTTGGATTTACATCACAGATTGCTCGAATACACTTTTTTTGAGCTTTAAAGGCTGCATCGACATTCACTGCATTTCCCCACAGTAGAATACCGTACCTAATGTTCGATGTTATGTAACCGTGATAGGCCTTCAGGACAGTTTCTCTGCTAGTAATTTTCCCAAGTTTCCATAGGGCATAAACAAAACGATTTATCTTTGTACATACTTTACCAACGTGTTGCTTCCATGTACAACATTCGTCGAGTGTGATTCCTAAAAAGGTTGATTCGGAAACTTCGCTAATTTTATTATTTTTATATTGTACATTTAAGTCAAGTTTTTTAGCCCCTATATTATGAAATTGTATATATTTTGTCTTAGTCATGTTTATATTTAAATTATTATATTCAATCCAGTCAATTATATTGGTTATTTCATTATTATTGTCATCGTTATAAGTACTTCTATTTTTAGATATATCGTCCGCAAAAAGTGTACAATCGCTTTTAATGTTTTCCGGAAGGTCATTAATAAATAATAGGAAAAGTAAAGGCCCCAATATGCTTCCCTGTGGTACGCCGCGTTTAACAGGCTTTATATCAGATTTAAAGGCTTTCTGTTCTAAGTCAGAATCAACATGTGTCATTTCTACATACTGAAATCTCTTGTCCAGATAACTTTGGAGCCATTCCAGTGGTTTACCTCGAATTCCATAGAATTCACATTTCTCAATCAATATATCATGAGGAACACAATCGAAGGCTGCACTTATATCAAATAGAACTACAGTTACAGGTTCCTTCATATTAACAGAGTCTATGACTTTATTGATGAGAGTGAACGCAGCTGATGTCGTGGACTTCCCGCTCTGAAATCCATTTTGTTTTGAGCTAATTATATTGAATTTTCCTATGAAGTCAATAAGTCTTTTGTGCATTGCCGTTTCAAATATTTTAGCTAAGATAGATATTAAAGCAATGGCCCTATAATTCTCAATACATTCTTTATTGCCCTTTTTATGTATAGGTCTGATTAAAGATATTTTTAGGTTATCAGGATATATGCCTTGTGAGAAGGACAAGTTTATCAGGTAACTTAGTACTGGGGAAAGAATTACGGAACATGTTTTAATCAATTTTGTAGTTATTTCATCATTACCTACAGAAGCAGTATTTTTTAATTTCATTATAATTTCAAAGACCTCTTCTGCACATGTAGGTTTTAAAAATAGATTATGATTATTAGATTTGGTTTTATATTTGTATCTGTTACGGTGTACCTTTGATTGTGATGTCAAATTTGTAAAGTAATTATTAAACGCATTCGCAATCTCGCCCGGATTACAAATTACTTGATTATTATTTATTATTTGCTTTATTTTGTCCTTCTTATTCGATCCTGAAGTTTCATTCTTAATTAGATTCCAAGATGCTAAACAGATGTTCTTGGAATTAGTAATATATTTTTTATTTTGTATTTTTTGTGCTGTTAAAACACAGCGTTTGAAAATTTTGTTAAATTTCTGATATTTTATTTGTTTCCGTTTTGTTTTTATAATAATTAAATCTTAGTTTTCTCTTTGTCTCAGCGGACCTTTTGACACCTTCAGTCACCCATGATAGCCGTTTTTTATTTTTTATTTTGATTCGAATTATAGGAAAGCATAGTTCAAAAAATAATTTCAATAGATCAATAAATTTATTATAAGCTATATTAATGTCACTTTCGGCATAAATTTCAGTCCAAGTTAAATTAGCTAAACATTCATAAAATTTAGTCATATTTTCATTGCTAAAATCTCTCCGGTTAATATAGTAATAGCTGGGTGGATTCACTTTATTTTTTACTGGTATGGTAAGCATTTGTCCGGTATTATGGTCGGATAGATGGAGATCAAGAACATGACCTATTGCTTGAGGTACATTGCTTATTATCTGGTCTATACAGGTTTTAAGCCTCGTTGGCTTATTAATATGAATGTTAAAATTAAAATTTTGCGTCATATCTATTAGTGTTGATCGTTTATTTGATGGCTTAAGAAGATCTATGTTAAAATCTCCTGCTATTGCGACTTTCTTATTTGAATAGTGTCGTAGTTTAGTCAAAAGCAGTTCCAACTTATTAAGAAATACATAAGCATTGCTATCAGGTGTTCTATACACGCATATAATTATAAGTTTTAAATCCGGAATTTCTATACCGCATATCTCGAAAGTATTGTCCAAACCTAGGTCTTTAAGAAAAGGTAATTTTTTAAACAAAATATGGTCTCGACTTAATATGCAAACACCTCCTCTATTTTTCGTCGACCTACAATAACTGTCCGCTAGCACGAAATTGTCTAGCTGTATATTTTTTTCTTCACCAGCTTTTATAAATGTTTCACTTAAACATAGCACATCAATATAATTTTTATTATCTTGAAGATTCTCTAGAGTGATCGCGAGAAGACTTTTTTTGCTATTAAATCCCGCCAAATTTTGATGTAAAATATTAACAAACATTTCTTTACTTTTATTCACGAAAAAACGGATTGTCATTGATGGTTTTAGCATAATTATCTATATTTGAATTATTAGTAGGCGTGCTTACTGGAAAATAATCCAAAATAGTTTTTTGGCTTAACCTTTTTTTACAGTCCTTCGTAGGTTGATAAAAACATTCATCATGACTATGCAGGCGTTTTTTGAGTTCCTTTAGGTTTAGAAATGTATTTTGGTAGTCAATACAATCTATGATGTAGCTCAGCTTATTGCAAAAATTGTAATATGAGGAATCCAAAAAATAACAATTTTCATAAGCATTGCATAAAATTCGAATTTCTCTGTTTAAAATATTTTCATTTAGATAGTTATTTTTGAAGACCTTCAACACAATAATAGTGTAAGATTTGAGAATTCTTAGAGCTACACTTAATTCAGACATAATTTTTACAGGGTTACAGTCATTCTCACCTACACATATAACAACTTTATCTGAACTATTTAATTTAATGCTTTGACAATCTTTCAAGACTTCTTCTGCAGTTGCATGTGGTTTCGTCAATGCTTCAACCTTGTATTTTTCGTATTTTGTTGATGTTCTTAAATCTTGTAAATTAGACGCTAATCCAACACATTGCTGGGTTCCAAGGATGACGATTTTTTTTGTGGTTTCCGTACCTATAGGTTCCTTCATATTTTCTTGAGTGGACTCATAAAGGTTAACGCTTTCTTTTCCTGTTACTGCACAGCTACTTTTTGGTAATGCAATATTTTCGATTTCCTTATCTACATCTGTTGAAGTTTTAGGCGATTTGTAGTCAGAGAGTTTGCGCTTTGTAGGAGTTAACTGTTTTGTTGGATTCGATGTGCATAACTGGGTAAGTAATTGTATTTTTTGGTCTTGTTGTATAACTTTTTTTTCTAGTTCTTTTTTTTCCAATACTAAATTTTCTATTTCCTTGTGGGCACTATTGAGTTGTTCATTCAGTTGTTCATATCTTTGTCTAAGTTCATACATTTCTTCATTTTCTCTAGTTGATAAATCGGGCAGACTTTGTTGTAGTATAGACTTAGGCGATAGGAATGATTCATCCTCGGATAATGATTTAGTCATATCAATTTTACCTCTATTACACTTTCTTTTTCTTCTGGTTGTAACATGCTCCAGTGAATAATTTAATTTGTTATTTTCAGTATTGAGTAATAATCGCGATGCATTTGGGGTGCTTGTAATCGCGCTTGTAGGAGAATCTTTGTCATTTGTAATTTTCCTTTTATTTTTATTAATGCAAGTACTACATTTCCATGTTTGTTTATTTTCCTTTGTCATTAACTGATATCTTTTTAAGGTAACAATCGTGCAATCAATATCATATGATTGTTTACATATTGAACAAGTCAGTAATTCATTGTTTTTGATTTTTTTGTTGCATTTAACACAGCTATATAGTTGTTTATTTCTATTTGTTGATGACATTTCTGATAAGTAACTTACTGCGTTCAAGCGAGGCACAGGATGCAGCTCCAGTAGTAAACGAAGCACTAGCAATGACTCGTCGTTGATGACTCACTGCAGCGAGCGGGCCGCGGGTTGGGGCAGGTCAGGATTCGGCGATCGTTATTAAAATATTTGAACTTAATTTGCGTATACTTTTTTACTCCGTGAAGATTTTAAGAAACTAATTGCGCCATTCAATAGGTCAGCTTCTTGTCTTTCAAAATATGTATAAAATGAAACTCGACGACCACTTTAGACTTCTATTTTTGATTAAAATTTCGCAGGGCTACGACTAACGAACCGCACTTGAGTGTGTCACCTTTAGCTGTAAGTACTGATATTTGAGGAATAGTTTCCCAGCAGAATTTTGTTCCCCAAATCACACCTTATTTGGAGCGTTTTGCTCAGACTCTCATGGAGGTCCATGAGCGTATTGAGTCCCAACAAGATGTGCGTAAAGCTGTCGCTGACCAAGCACGGAGGCAGACAGTTGCCTTTAAAGAAGGGGATTTAGTATTAGTAGATGCATATTTAGCTAGTAATGCAGCGCGTGGTTTTACTGGTAAATTCGCACCCAAACGAGAGGGACCATATCGCGTTTCCCAAATTGTAAGCCCGACGTCATATGTTATCGTTGATAGTACTGGTGTAGTAAAAGGGAAATATCATGCTAGCGCCTTGAAACCTTATGTAGGGCCAACACCGGTGATTGTTCACCAGCGCCGCCGAGGCCGTCCAACCAAGCCACGGTCGAGTCGACCTCGTGACTTGGAGGGGGAGGATATAGCGGGGACTATGGATGACCCAGTGCGAACCTCTTTGCTTCCAACCCGGCGATCCACGCGTGCGCGAAGAGCACCCCAAGTGCTTAGTCTATAATTTGTCTATGAAAGTAGTTGATGGTTTTGAAAAAAGAGATTGATAACTCGCGCGCGGGAAATCTAATTTAATTTAATAAAATTGTTATGTAATGATTGTATAAAAGAAGATAATTTGTATGACACACAGTTGCTAGGAATAAAATAATTTTACACGCGTATCATCATCATCAATAAATTTAAGAACTAGGTTCTTGTCGGTGGAGTATTTTCCATGTCTCCCTATTTTCTGCTAAATGCTTGACCTCCTTATACGTCACAACTTTTGCCTTTTCTTTTACTTCATCCATGAACGACCTTCTTGGTCTTCCTTTTCCTCTCTTGGCTTCCACTTTCCCTTCCATTATGTTTTTTATGAAATTGTCATGCCGCATAAGGTGGCCAAACATTCTTTCTCGTCTTATCTCTATTGTATGCATAATCGTTCTGTTCTCATTGACCATTTCCAGCACTTCTTTGTTGGTTTTTCTCTCTGTCCAGCTTATCCTTTCCAGGCGTCTCCAACACCACATCTCAAAGGCTTCTAGTCGTTCCCGATCCTTTTGGTTCATTGTCCAAGTTTCACAACCGTACAATGCAATGCTCCAAACGTATGTTTTAATGAGTCTTTTCTTTATTTTACGTGACACTTTTGAATTAAATATATACATTTTGTCATTGTACGCTTTTTTTGCCATCGATATCCTTGCAACTATGTCTGCTTTACTCCTAGAGTCGTTTCTAATTATACTGCCTAAATACCTGAATCTATCTACTTTTTCTATTGGACTATTGTTGAGTGTGATTGGTGATGTGGAGGGTGTATTCCTAGTTACATGTAGAAACTTTGTTTTTGGGACATTAATTTTTAATCCTATTTCTTGAAAAGCTTTGTCCAATATTTCCATCATCTTTTCTAATTGATCTGTACTTTCAGCTACAGCTGCTATGTCATCAGCGTATCGGATAAAGTAAACAATTTCTCCGTTAAATTTCACTCCACCTATATTGCTTTCCCTAATTTTATTAATGGCTTTTTCTATAAACATGTTAAATATCATGGGTGATAGAGGACAACCTTGTCTAACTCCTTTTTTAATATTTGCAGTATCAGTTACATTTCCTACTTGAATAATTGTTTTTTGGTTTTTATATAATTGATAAATGATTCTTCTGTCTCTATAATCTACGCCGTTATTCTTTAAAGTATCCATCATCTCTTTCCAGTTGACTTTATCAAAAGCTTTCTCTAGGTCTATAAAACCTATAAACGTATCGAGTCCTAAATCAATTCTTCTAGAGGTTATTAGCCTTAGCGCAAGAATGGCTTCCCGCGTCCCCTTGCCCTCTCTGAATCCATATTGGTCAGCACTTAAGCACTGTTCCGATATTGGTCTGATTCTATTTTGTAATATTTGGATAAGGATTTTTGACATGTGAGATATTAGGCTCAGCGTTCTATGCTCATCGCATTTAAAGGTGTTCAATTTTTTCGGCAATGTGACTGTTTTGGTGGTTTGAAAATCTATTGGTATTTTTCCTGTTATATACATGTATTGTATGAGCGAGAAAACTTCATCTAGTAGTGGGTCACAGACTGCATATTTCAAGAGTTCTATTTGTAAATTATCGTGCCCTGCGGTTTTCCCGTTTTTTATGTTGTTAATCGCTTTATCAAATTCTTCTCTTAGAATAGGTGGGCCTAAGCTGTCTACATCTACTTTATCTTCCGGTTCTAAATCATCTATGCTTAGACCTTCCCCTTCGTATAATGATTCGATGTATTGTTTCCAGCGTTTTACTATATCTTTTTCTTCCACTAAGATTTTACCCCTTTCATCCAAAATTGTAGTACTCCTAGTTTTATGTTTTTTATTTAGGTTGTTGATTATGTTATAAGCTTTGTCCATGCTACCTTTATTAATATAGTATTCTATATTTTCGCATTCTTTCTGTATATAAATTTCTTTAGCTTTTTTACATTCTAGTGTTATTTTGTTTGTTATTTTTTTATATTGTTTTATACTATTTTCATCCCTCTTATTCCTATATTTTCTTCTTTCTATCATTAAAGTTTTGATATCGTCTGTTAACCATTTTTTTCTAGGAATTATGTTGGATTTTTTAAGGCATTCATCTGCACTTTTGATTATGATATCTCTAATATTGCACCATTTTTTCTCTATATCTTGTGAATCTATATTGTTTTCTATATTGTTTTTATAATTGCTTAAATTATCTCCTAACTTATTACTATATTGCACACATTCATCACTCTTCTTATCATTAAGTTTATTGAGATCTATCTTTTTTGGTTTTCGTATTCTGTTTCTTTTTATTGGTTGATAGTTGTGTACGCTAATTAGAAGGTTATGGTCAGTGACTAGATCAGCGCCTGGCAGTGTTTTACACTTTGATACATATTTTCTGTAGCTATTTCTTACTAAAATGTAGTCTATTTGATATCTTCCTATATCACCCGGCATTTTCCACGTGTACAGTCTCCTTTTGGGTTGTTTAAAAGTAGTATTCATTGCTACTAGATTGTATTCTTTGCAGAATTGTACCAGCCTCTTTCCTCTTTTATTTCGCTTTCCCAATCCATATTTTCCTGCTACACCTTCTTCTTCTCCTTCTCCTATCACCGCGTTGAAGTCCCCAATAACAATTAAATTTTCATTATCTTTCACTCTGTCTATTATTGTACATATCTTCTACTTCTTCATCTTTGTGTCCACTAGTGGGCATATATACCTGGATAATTACAAAGTTCCCTTTATTTGTTTTGATTCTTATCGCTGTTATCCTAACGCTGTGATGAATAGTGTTTTCAACTTGTTCCCCCCCATTTCCTATTTAGCACTATTGCTGTTCCATTTGAACCCTGTTTTTCCTCTCCTGTATAGATTATGCGATAATCTCCTTCCCAGTAGTCTCCACTTCCTCCCCATCTTATTTCACTTAATCCTAGAATATCTATTTTAAGTCTTTTTACTTCTGATAGTAGCTGTTCCAGTTTACCTGGCACAAGTAATGTTCGGACGTTCCACGTCCCGATGGTACAGGGATTTCGCAGGATGACGACCTGGGTAGCCCTGTTCCTACCCCTGCCGGACTCGGACCGCCACGGCATGTGACATCGTGGAAGCCCGTTGTCAAGAACGTTATTTCTCTTTATTGACATTTTCATACTCCTTTTTTGGAGAATAATTGTGTGGTGGTTTCTCCATTTGCCTTCCACACCGTGGTTGTTGTCCAGCGAAGACCCGGCCGGAATAATTTTCCATGGGCTCTCTGCCAGTACTAGTGTCGCCACTGCCCAACACTAGGGGAAGACCTATTTGATGGCGGTCTTTGTTCGCCATGTCACAACGCTGTCATCAGACTCCTGTGGCATTTTATAGGTAAGCTCGGCCCGCCGAGCTTCCCACCACGTCCTCGTGACGCTGCCGCTGTTTGGTCGGGGACTGCTTATTCATTATTCGCAGCTAACCACCATATCTGGTGGCCGTTCACTATCCGCCACCTGTGACCCCGAGGGTAGCCTACAGCTCAGCCCCCCCCAACACGTTTACACGCGTAGTGCGCGACTTTTATTCCATTATATTATAGTGGGCGACGCCGTCGATATTGGAAAAGGCTTTGCCGCCCGCTATATTGGTTAGTAATTATATTATCTTTGACTTGGGCCAGAGCAGAGGAGTATAGGTGGAGGAGCAGCCCATTTCTTTGGAGCAGCGAAGCCAGAGGATTTGCCCAATACCAATACTCTGTAAGCTGCCCGGCCAACAAAAAAAATCAAAGCAAATAGCTAATATAAATTCTGGCAACATTAAATTCTTAACTGTCTGGCAAGTGTCAATGTCAACAACTTGGTGTTTTTATGTTTTATTTTTATTTTGGCTCGCTCGACGCCGTTGCGTATTTAGCCATGCTCAAGATAATAGAAAGCGGGAAAAAACAATTGTTGTGATGTGAAGTGAAGTAACCTTTATAAAGAGCAAAAAAAGCATTAGAAACTGACAGTGACGTCAGTGACATATTTAGCGTTTGCTGTCAATGTCAGTGTCTGGTCAGTTGTCAAGGGAAAGGTGTACCTACTTTTTTAATTTTACGATTGTGCATTTTTGGTGATTTTTTAACTAACCGAGTTTCCTTTTCCATAAAATTAAAATATTACAATGGGGGAAGTTTCGATGGAAACTGCTGCATATGCCAAGATAATTTTACATGCAGCCAAATACCCGCAATCGGCTGTGACAGGCGTGCTCCTTGCAGATGCCACTAAACTGAAGGATGGAGGCAAAAATCAGGATTTGGACATTGTGGACACCATTCCCTTGTTTCATCATAGCCATTACCTATCACCTATGGGAGAAGTAGCCTTGACGCAGGTAAGTTTATAAACCTGATCTTCAAAGCAACACCAGTAGTGGATATAGGCCTGCAAAGCTGCATTAGCAGTGCACATAGATCTTGTGCTATGTCCAGAAGTGGACATAGGCCTCTCCCAGGGATTTCCAAAATGGATTTCTTGAGATTAGTTCTCAAGAGATACATACATACATATTTTCACGCCTGTTTCCCATGGGGGTAGGCAGAGACTATGAATTTCCACTTACTACGATCCTTGCAAACCTCTTTATCTTTATCCCTTACAGGACAGAACCTGTTAGAGTACTGGCCGTCGAGACACCTATGCTTTAAATTTACTTTTACAGAAGTGTGTCATAAGTGTCATCTTTAAAAAAATCATGATTGTGTGCTGGATATGAATATTAAAGAAAACATATATATAATATATATATGTTGGAGGATATTTATTTTGTGGTATGAATAAGGATAGTCAATTTACAATAAGAGAACCTTGGCCATAGGACTGATATGCTTTGTTTACATAGTTTCCAACAAGAAATGGAAACCAAAATAATTTCATTTCATTTATTAAATCAGATAACTATCAAAAAGAATACTTTGTGAAAACTTGGATATTGTAGGCTTGAATTACTTTATTATCCAAAAAGAAGATTATTTGTCAGACACATATAAACTGTGGGTCCTGAATGCTAGGATTGGTTCTGGAGCACCCTTTGGGTTGTGGAGACAGCAGTCGCTCTGTGCAAAAACTAGTAACCTCATCAAATCACCTAGGGTAGGTAGCGAGCCCTGGGCTCTGAAGCGTTGCTGCTGAAGATGCAACTGGGAAAACACTCGAATGATGATAATGAATTGAATCTATACTGACCACTAGCTTCTATAGCAACCACAAAGGTATTAATGAAACCCATTGGATCTGGTTCGATCCATCACCGTCTACAGGCCAGGAGTGGCAACGGGATAATGGATAATTTATTTGATTATTGCAGAGTATTTATACTAAAACATTGTACAGTGTTAACTATATTGAATATACACGTCCAGTTAGTACGTGATGCGCTAAATTAACAAAATATATAACTTGCTTATTAATTAAATATATATCCTAGTAGACATCACTTACGACTTTATGGATGCTGTCATAGCTTCCATCCATTTTGAAAATCCTTGGGGGAGGCCTATGTCCAGCAGTGGACTTCCTGTGGCTGATATGATGATGATGACCACTAGCTGCATCCCTTATTGTTGCCCGTGCATAAAGTAGCCTATGTGTCAATTCAGGATGTCACCTAACTGCCTCCGTGGTGTAATGGTTAGAGTGTTTGGCTCATACCCGGATGCCGCGGGTTCGATTCCCAGCGGGGGCAACGACTTTGTGTGGTTGTCCTAGTTTGGTTAGGACATTGCAGGCTGATCACCTGATTGTCTGATAAGTAAGATGATCTGTGCTTCGGAGGGCACGTTAAGCCGTCGGTCCCGGTCACTGTCTTTGACATTGGTCGTTACCTAAAACCATGTCAGAGGCCTTTAAGGCGGTTTAAAAACTCTGACACTAGTGTAAGTCACTAACACACACGATAAGAAGAAGAAGGATGTCAGCTTCCTGCATACCAAATTTTATTAAAATTGGTCCTGATGTTTGCTTGTGAAGAAGTCACAAGTACACACTCTCACACACTTACGCCTTTATTATATTAGTGTGACAAAACTACAACAGTATAAAAGGTAATTTGAATTTCAGATAGAAGTAATGGCAGCCGCTTCCAACCGCGTCATAGCTGGGTATTACGCAGCGTGTGAGAACTACAGAGACAACACTGTAGACAAGTGCCCCGGGCAGAAGATAGCTGATAAAATAGCGGAACATGTGCCATCTGCTGTCTTTGTGGTGGTGAGTCTTGTCTTGACATAACCTAAGAGATAAATTAACATACATACATACTATCACGTCTTTATCCCTAATGGGGCATTTTTGGTCTTGCGGTTCTATGCAGAGCCCAGGGCCGCAAGACCCAAAAGCCACTTTTAGCGTCATGGTGGGCGAGAAGATGGAAAAGCAATCAATACAGTGATGGGTTGCTAGCCGCATCGCCTGTTAACATGATTTGCATTTTTGCCCATTCCCTCGATCGGCTTTTACGATCTGCGTGGGAGGAGAAGCAGCTGGTACATTCTAAGTTTTTTATTTCTCCCAGACCAGCATTGGAGATAAATTGAAGTCTTTAATATTAACCTGCTAAGTGCATGTCGGACTCGCTCACGAAAGGACGAGTGAGCCGAGCCAAGGATCCCTACCATTATCAGAAATAATTAAAATTTAAAATCTTTTATTACTATTATTTAAATAAAGTAGTACTCTAATTAATTAAATATAACTTACATAAAGTGCAATAAAATAATATTTATAAAGCATATTCAACACTTTCATTGTCACTTTGTTGCTAGTTGTGTGTGCTGCCATCTCTGTGTGCCTTTGTGCCAATCCAGTTTTGCCTACTTACGAGCCATCTAATATTTTCTATGGGGTTGGGTATCTATCATGTTAATAATTATATTATCTTTGCATTAAAAAGACTTCCCATAAAGGTCAAACAAATAAGTGGAGCTTGGTCTTGCCACATTGCAGAAAAAATTGCGTTAATCCCCATGTGCAGTATTGGGGGTCTTCAATGATCCTTCCTTTATTGATTTAATTAAAATATTTTATTTCTTAAAATTTACAATATAGAATTATATGCGACTATGTATGAGACGTGCTTGCGTGTGTAGAAGATTCCAGAGAGAGAGAGTGGAGGGGGTTGAGTACATCGATCGCCCGGCTGCTACTCCTCAATAGATGGCGCTACCAGTGGCGTTGACATGCCCCCGGCCTTGGAAGACTCTTCCAAATGTACGTCTTCTTTCGGATTGTCCTCTGGCTGCATCGGTAATGGGCAGATCTTGGAACACGATCTTCTGATGATCCCTGTCGCTGTACGGATGTCGGCAACTCGAGATATTCCGTCTGTACCAGGAAAGGTTCTCACGATGCGACCTAATTTCCATTTGAGCGGCGGCAAGTTGTCGTCTTTTATAAGAACCAAGCTGTCCATGGTGATGTCGCCTTTGTTGTATTTCCATTTGGTCCTCGTCTGCAATTCAGCCACGTACTCTTTGGACCACCGCTGCCAGAAGTGGCGACGAAGTAGCTCGATGCGCTCGTAGCGGTTGAGAGAGGTTATATTCGTATTTGTCACGTTTGAGCCATCGTCGGCGCTCGCAGGCGAAGTCAACGGCCGGCCTATAAGGAAATGACCAGGTGTAAGGGGAGAAAAATCATTTGGATCTGAGGAAAGTGGGGACATAGGTCGGGAATTAAGGACAGCTTCGATTTGTGTCAAAACTGTGCTAAATTCTTCATATGTTAACCTAGCGTAACCCACAATACGTTTAAGGTGATATTTACACGACTTTACACTTTTCTCCCATAAGCCTCCGAAACTAGGGGAATAAAAAGGGATAAATGAGAATTTTAGCCCATCATTTGCGGCAACATTCTTAATTTTATCTGAATTATCGGATAAAAATTTGGAAAATTCTTTCTCCGCACCAACAAAGTTTTTTCCGTTATCAGAAAAAATTACAATAGGTTTACCTCTTCGGCTAATAAAACGTTTTAAAGCTAAAAGAAAATCGTCAGTGGAGAGACTGGTAACGAGTTCTAAATGTACAGCTCGAGTAATAAAACAAACGAATAAACAAACATACGCTTTCATTAGTTGTGCTCCTCTGCCTTTTCGATTCAAGATGTACACTGGGCCACAGAAATCACAGCCCGTCCTGATGAAGGGAAACCCAGCATCCAGACGCTCTGCGGGAAGATTTCCCATGATCGGCGTTAAAGGTTTACCACTAAAACGCGCACAGGTAACACAATCACGAACTACTTTTCTCACTAAGTTCCTAGCACCCAATGGCCACCAACACTCGCGCATGGAAGACAAGAGTAGCTGGGGACCGGCATGAAGTAAGCGTCTATGTTCGTATCTAACCACCAGCATTGTAAAATAATGTTTATTGCAAAGTAACATCGGATGTTTCTTATTATAATTAAAACTGGAAGAGTTAGAAAGTCTACCACCGACTCTAATCACTTTTTCACTATCCAAAAATAAATTTAGTCCAGATAAATTACGCGTTTTTATAGGAGAAATGTTATTACGTAACAAATTATCATAAACGTCCGGAAAGGATTCACGCTGCGCACACCTCACTAGCAATAACTGTGATGCGCGCAGCTCATCCGTCGATAGGAAACCGGTTTGTTGTTTTGTATCCCGCTGCAGCCTATTGCGAATGTTACCTATAAATCGCAATACATATGCGCCTATGCGTATAAGTTTAGAGTACGACGAGTACCTCTTAAAGTCAAATAGGTCGTTCTCGGCTGGAGTGCAAACAAAACTAACCTTTGAAGGAGGTTTTAATTCGGGCAAAGAATTTAATTCAATTTTATCGTCGTATTGTTTGTAATCTGAACTATTAAAATTACGAGATTGTAGAAATAATGGTCCGTTCCACCATAAGTTATGATTAATTAATGAATTTAAATAAACACCTCTGGACAACAAATCTGCCGGGTTATCTTTAGTAGGTACGTGTAACCATTCAAATTCCTTCGTGGTACTTTTTATTTTTGACACACGAGTTTGCACGAAGGTTTTAAGTAGATGTGGAGACATTCGGAGCCAACCTAAGACAATGTTCGAGTCTGTCCAGAAATATGTTTTGGTAAAAGTTAGACGTAATGATTCTACAATCTTTTTATATAGCTTAGTACCTATATACGTAGCCGAAAGTTCTAGTCTAGGTATAGACAGAGTTGGAGAAATGGAAGCTAATTTTGTTTTCGAGCAAAGTAATTTAACAGTGACGACTGATGACTCATTACTATAGGTACGTATATATGCACAAGCACCATAGGCCTTTGAAGATGAATCGCAAAAAATATGTAGTTCTCTGTATTCCCTATTTTCAGATAAAGCATGACGTGGAATTTTCAATTCGCCTAAGCACCTCAAGGTACCGATAAAATTATTCCAGGCATCCGCAACATCCTGAGGGACAACGTCATCCCAACCTAGCTTATCTAACCACAATCTTTGTAACAATATTTTTGCGATAATAATTGAGGGAGACAAAAGACCTAATGGGTCATAAATTTGTGCAATTATAGATAACACCTTTCGCTTATTTAATGTAGATGCATCCAAATTAAAATCTATTTTAGTTGTAAAGTGCAGCTCATCAGTATCGCTATTCCAACCTATGCCTAAAGTTTTATTTTGAGTATGCTCGCCCTCAAAAGTTTTTGTAGAAGCACAACGCGTGACATCGGAATTGAATGTCCATTTACGAAGTGGAAAGCATCCAGACTGTAAGACCTGTCGTGTCTTCTCACAAATATCTAGCAAGGTTTGGTAATCATCATCGCCGGTTATCAAATCGTCTACGAAGAAATCTTCGGTGATAACGCGAGCTATGACATCATCCGTGCACTCTAAAGCTAGCTGGCGTATACAGCGCATACTGAGATACGGGGCTGATGCTGTACCGTAAGTTACACAGGTCAGCTGATAAACTTGCAGAGGATCTGTAGGTTTTTCACGCCATACAATCAATTGCAATGACCTTTGGTCTTGCTGAACCATGACCTGCCTAAACATTTTACAAACATCAGCACACGCCACATACTTGTATTGCCGAAATCTTAAAAGAATAGAAAATATATCATTTTGTAGTGCTGGACCAGGTAATTGAATGCAATTTAAAGATTTATTTGACGTTGTCACAGCACTACCATTAAAAACTACACGTAATTTAGTAGTAGAACTACTCTCTCTAAACACACCGTGGTGTGGTAGAAAAAAGTTAGGCTTTGGCGGACTATCTAGACGCTCCATATGACCTAAAGCCTCGTATTCACGCATAAACTCAACATACATATGTTTATAATCGGGATTACGCTCTAATCTGCGTTCCAAAGACAAAAATCTATTTTTAGCTAACGTATAAGAATCGCCTAACACGTCAGCTGATTCTTTAAGCGGGATACGAACAGAAAATCTACCATCAGACAATCGCTTTGTCGTTTTAATAAATAGTTCCTCACACAAACGTTCATCGTTAGTGAGAGGAGCACCTGACGGAAGTACCTCTTCGATTTCCCAAAATCGCATGAGTTGCTCATTGAGAGCTTGAGATAAATTACACTGGACTTGTTTGGTGGGAAGATTTTTGTTATTTATAGGTCCAGAGATAAGCCAACCTAACTTAGAGTTTTGTAAGTAGGGACCATTCGCTAACCGAAACCTATTTTCGTGTAACAAATCCCAAAACAAGTCTGCACCAATTAATAAATCAACCTCTGACGGAACGCAAAAGCTCGGATCAGCCAGTTGAATATTAGTAGGTATACGTATAAGTGCATCGTCAATGCAAGTCGTGGGCAAACTGTTTGTTATGCGCTGCAGGACAATGCATCGAACATTTGCAGAAAATTCGCATGTTTTCGATTTAAAAGTTAATTCGCATAAGTGATTTGAGTGCGTCACTGATTGTGCGACACCCGAAATTCGTATGGTGGACTGTAAAAGAGGCGCATTAATACGTTTTCTTAATTTCTCCGTAATAAAACTATGTTGACTACCAGAATCTAACAGCGCTCGGGCTGTGTGCACTCGATTATTATTATCGAATACGTCCACTAACGCCGTGCACAACAAAACAGATTGCAAAGGTACATGGTCCAACGTGCCAGTGCCTTCGTCACCGCTTGCGCATGCCAATGTCTGCGAGTAGAAGGGATCACTACCTACTGATAACGAGTGAAGCGCAGCGGTCGGCGTAGGGGTGACACGGGGAGAATCTGACTTGCATTCACGATAACTGTTATTGTTTGCAGAACTAGATAAGTGGAGTAAACTATTATGTTTGCCCTGGCATTGCTTGCAAGGACCAAACGTACAATCTGCAAGTACATGTCCCGATCGTAAACAGTTACGACATAAATTATTTTTATCGACAAATAGGGACCTATCCTGAACAGATAAATTTAGAAAGTTATAACACATATAGAGGGCATGGTTACCGTTACAAGAGGGACAGTTAAAACGCTTATTATTATTAGACTTAGGTTTAGAGCCGCTGTTAGTTGAGACAAAACTATGTACTGGTGTTTTACTTATACTGTTAGCAACTTTATCATTTGATACTGATTTAGTTTGCAATTTATTATGATTCGCACTAATCATGTCCAACATATCGGCTTTATTCCTAAGGAATACTAGCAAATCTTCCAATTTCAATTTTTGACAAGAATCCGAAACAAGAGTGCCCTTATGCTTTTCCCAGTCACGCTCGGTAGCTAGATCGAGTTTAGACGCAATCAAATAAATTAACAAGGTGTCCCATGTTTCCACAGGCTCCTCTAACGTCTTCAAGGCGCGAATGTTACGTAACATGGTATCAATAAGTTTTCTTATTTGTACGGCAGATTCCTGTTTGATGGCTGGGATCGAAAATAATGATTTAATATGATTATGAATAAGAAGTCTCGTATTATGGTATCTATTTTCGAGTAACTCCCATGCGTGGAGGTAGTTAGCCGCGGTGAATTCCAACGCACTTATAACTTGCAACGCGCTTCCACTGAGCGAGGAACGCAAATAATGAAACTTTTGAATCGCATCGAGATCTGTACGTTTATGAATCATCGTAAAATACGAATTTTTATACTCTAACCAATTATCGTATTGACCATCAAAAACTATAAGTTTCAATTCTGGAAGACGAAGAGATGCGCGTTGTTTGTCAGAGCTACAAGAACTAGATTTAGATTTAGAACTGTCCCCAGTCTCATCACTTTCGACTAAACTTTCAGCAGTAGCCAAAGCAGTAAAATATAATGATTCAAATGACTCGACATACTCGAGGTTAGACGTTTGATCTAACTCACTAGACTGAACTTCAATCTCACTTTGAATCTTATTAAAATTTTGAAAAATATCTTGTGCCGCTTGCATTCTAAACTTTAATTGAATTATTTCTAATTTAGAGGGGCTAGTATTTTTGAAAGAATCAAGATATTTCTGAAATTGAGTCAATCTACCTCGCAAAGTACCTCTTTGTTTTTTGAGATCAGAAACGGACATTCTCTGCGGAGAAACTGATCGAGATGAAGGCTTTGCTAATAAGTTATCACCAGTCATTTCGGAGGGCTATGAGAAGAAAGTGTAAAGTACTCACGGTTTCGCGGGACTAGAACGGCAACCAGACACGTCACTAACACGACCCTGGAATTTGCACAAAATAACACAGTTTTAACACAATTCGCTTTAGAGGGGAAGGATATACGGGAAGGAAGACCTGACCGTTAACTGCTGAGATGTGGTTCACGCGTAGAAACTTGACTTGGAGGCTCACGACGTATATATGATTCGCATCGACGTGTTCTTCTCTCAACCGAAGAATCCTCTTCGTCATCCGGCCGCAGGATCAGATTATGTGCAGTATTGGGGGTCTTCAATGATCCTTCCTTTATTGATTTAATTAAAATATTTTATTTCTTAAAATTTACAATATAGAATTATATGCGACTATGTATGAGACGTGCTTGCGTGTGTAGAAGATTCCAGAGAGAGAGAGTGGAGGGGGTTGAGTACATCGATCGCCCGGCTGCTACTCCTCAATAGATGGCGCTACCAGTGGCGTTGACACCCCAATAACTTTTAAGGTCTGTCTGTGTGTCGGTCTGCGGCAACGTAGTCGTAGCTTTCGAACGGATAGACCGATTTCGTGGGTTTTTTTTTTACGTGAAAGAAAGTTACCTTGTGGTGTTCTTTAGCTATGTTTGATGAAAATCGGTTCAGCCGTTTAAAATTTATTTATTTATTTATATTTATTATAACTTTATTGATCCACACAATTGCTTACAATTTTATTGAACCGTTATTTCCCAGTCAACCATAAGGATTTCATCATCATCATCAGGTCTGTTAGTCTCCACTGCAGGAGCAGAGGCGGCGTAAGGCGTGGGCGGTGTGGGCCACCGCCCACGGCCTCGCAGGGCAAAGGGCCTCGCGCCTCACAGACAACCGAAAATATATTTGAAAAAGTAGGGAAAATTCTAAAGTACACGCCTCAAGGTTTTTCTTATATTAAGTATACTGATGTGTTAGTGGCATGAATAAACGAACCTCAGAGTACAGAGGAAAGAACGTATGTTTGTTCTTGACTTAATATGGGCTGGGCAAGCCTGCTTTTTTTTGTTACACTAATTCCCAACACTGAATTGAGGGCCTCGCGAAATTTACCGTGCCCACATTAAGTTGAGGTCTTGCGCCGCCACTGTGCAGGAGCATGACCCTCTCTGTACTACCAGAGCTATACTTGGCCAGAGCAGCCAGAGGACTATTAAGGATTTATTGTAGGGGTGAACGCTTGAAAGTCAATTTGTTTGTGTTGCAGTCTCAGACCAACACGTAGAAATAAACATACTTATGTCTTTTCTTCAAGGTGGACAACATGAAACTGTCGAAGAATTTGGAACAACCAGCCCTCAATTTATACAAGTACACAGAGGGAAAGTGGAAGCCTAGAGAATCCAAAGTGTTATTCCGTAAGTTACACATATGTATTTCTAATTAGACGGAGCCCAATGGCTACGTTTAGCATATTTGCAGGAAAAGTAGTGATGGGTTTCTAGCCGCATCGCCTATACTGTAAAATTTTTGCACATTCCCTAGAGCGGCTTTTATGATCTATTATGATCAAAAGCAGCTGATATATTCTTAGTTGTTCCTTTTTACTGCGTTAAAATATTAGACGATGTCTAAGGTCTGATTATGCAACTCAGTAATTAAACGACACAACTCCATCGAGGTGGGGCTTATTTTATTTAGCCTCGCAATCACAGACATAGATCTCACAATGAAAATTTGTTAATTTTTTTTGAAGTGAAAACTTCTTTAGCGGCGTTGTGCACTTTTTTTGGAATGGGTAAAAAA
Source organism: Acrobasis consociella (assembly GCA_963555685.1). Taxonomy (NCBI): domain Eukaryota; kingdom Metazoa; phylum Arthropoda; class Insecta; order Lepidoptera; family Pyralidae; genus Acrobasis; species Acrobasis consociella. The sequence continues at coordinate 2,555,523 of OY743114.1, forward strand.
TCTTAAACTCGCGTCAGGACCACGTGTCCTGATCGAAAATTCGTAAGACGGCGCATGGCGCTTGCGCGAATGTTCGTGTGTGTTTATGTTACGTTACGTTCGTGTGTGTAATGTGTCATGCTTGTGACATTTGTGACAGACTGTGGTTCAGAAAAGATTTGAAATATTTTATACTGATAATTAAAGCAATTCGTGCAAAATTATTCCCTAACCATTCCAAAATATCAAAAATGCACAACGTTAATATTCAAGTTTTCACTTCTGCCGGCACTCCCAGAGTGCAACCCGTCGTTTTTTTTTTCAAAAAACTTTATATCTCTTCAAGCTGCGCCAATACCAGACACAATAGTTAAACAATTGAAGTCGGGAGGAATTCGTCCAAGTGCCGGCTTAGAGGTTATGCCACTGTGTTTGTGTAGTGGACACCTTTTTCGTCACAGACATGTCAAGATCTTCATTAATCTTTTACAGAAACGCAATACGTTCTGGAGACGGTGTCCCACCTGCTGCAGCACGGCGTGCAGAAGGACCTTGTGGACTTCGACAACTACCTGGACGACATGACGCAGGACTTCTCCAACCTCGGCATTGAGAAGCTCGTCGCCAGCATCGACGCGACCAACATGATCGACAAGGACAACTGACGGTCGGAGACTATATATATGTACTAGCTGCTAGATGTATGAATAAAACATTTTAATTTAAGGGAATAGGCATGACGAATGGAAAAATATTTTTGGTCCATCGGTTAGATTATTAAAAAATATTGTTCACGTATTTTTTCTTTTCTCCGAAAAACCAAAAATGACAAAGATACAGCGCATATAAAATTCGCGTGACGTCACGGCTGGGTACGAGGTTTACTTAGCGGTGACCTCGCAAGCCCCCACTCCTACTTTTTTGGTAAACAGAAAAATACGGGTCCATTATTTTTGGATAGTCTAACAGACGGACCAATGACAATCATACATTTCGGACCCTGCCGTCACCCCTATTGTGTGAGGGGCGATCCGCGAGATGCCCCGCAGGCTGTTGAGCGGCGGGGGAGCGGTAAGCGCGGAATGACGCGGAACAACCCGAAACGTAGGTTTTATTGTTTTTTTATATATAATTTAGCCGCATGAAGTCCACTGCTGGACATAGGCCTCTCCTGAGGGTTTCCAAAATAACCTATCTAGAGCGGCCTGCATGCAGTGCTTTCCAGCGCTCTTGGCAGGTCGTCAGACCACCTTGTGGGTGGGTGTTCTACGCTTCACTTCTCAGTACGAGGTCGCCATTCGAGAAAAAAACCTTCGCCTCCAAATATAAATCTTAAAAATAACTAATTATAGAAATTTATAATTTAGCACATTCTTTCTAGCACTTCACGAGTAATATCTTAATATAAAAAATGTGGAATATCAGAAAGTTTACTACTAAATACATTCGTTTTAGGCTTAACTCACACCAAAATGGCAGTGACTGGCAACCTACTTTACTGTCTAACCATAGTCGAAAGATGTGAATAGGGTTCTAGTCCCAATTTTTTTTACTTGTTTTCAATTTGAACCCTAAGAAATAATATACAGTGTACGCCTTTATTGTACAAATATTTTAATGTTTATCCGCATAGATTATTATCCAAACTTACTTTGGAAAGAATATCTGCAAGATTATATTATTTATTACGTCAGCAATACAAAGACCTTAGTTTTAGTTAAGTTAATTTTTATGAATATTTATGTTATGTATAAACACTGTGCCGAAGTTCATCGACCGAAGTTCCGCGGCTTATTTTTTACTTTGCTAAATGCGACGTAAGTTCGGCAAGGTGTTAGGTCTTCTTCTTATCGTGTGTGTTAGTGACTAACACTAGTGTCAGAGTTTTTAAACCGCCTTAAAGGCCTCTGACATGGTTTTAGGTAACGACCTATGTCAAAGACAGTGACCGGGACCGACGGCTTAACGTGCCCTCCGAAGCACGGATCATTTTACTTATGGGACAATCAGGTGATCAGCCTGCAATGTCCTAACCAAACTAGGACAACAACACAAAGTCGTTGCCCCCGCCGAGAATCGAACTAACCACTACACCACGCAGGCAGTCAAGGTGTTAGGTTACAAGTCAAATCAGACACTTTTTTAAACCGTCAAACTTATAACTGAAAATCACAACCGTGGCAATATACTTTTTTGGAGTCAAATAGCGCTCTTAATTTTCGTTTTTCTGCATTAATAAATCTAAAATCATGTTGAAGATTAATTAATCAGTATCAGTGAGAATTGACATTATTTTGTGACGTTTTATTTTATTACCTGTACCCAATAATTTCTTTTCACCCAGTCATCTACCCAATTCAAATAGCGTTGCAAGCGTAATCACGCCGAAATTCAGTCGCGTAACTTCGGCATAGTGTGTCAAGACAGTTATGAATAAAACAAAATATATTAGGACTGAAAATTATTTGTATTACATAAAATCAGTTCTCATTATTTCATTTATTTATTTAAAACAGGACAAATGTAAGTGTAACAATATTTAGATATCTTCGGATAGATAAAAATATAAATGATTGAATAATTTATTTAAACTTATGTTACCATTCAGTATGATCGCATAAGGTACGTTTCAGACCGACCGGCTCCCAACGGGCCGTGCCGGCATTTTACATTTTTTCAACTGCCGCGGCATGCGTACGACTCTGTCAGATGCTATCGACTGCCGCAGCGTACGCATCCGTACCGACGCGGCGCGATGTGAGCCGTTCAGTCTGAATTGTACCTAATAAGTTTGGTGACCAGAATCAGGTGTTTGTGACTAGGTGTATATGTCTAAGTGGTGATGTTATTAAAGTAATCTTCAATTAACTTCTTGCACTTATTGATGGCTCCCAAATCGCCAGCCTTTCCTTGGAATTTGCCATTTTTGAACGCTCCCTTGCCTTTCAATAGTTCTGTTATTCTGTAAAATAGGTTTTTAATACAATTTAGTATGCAAAGACGCTTACGAACCACCTAAGTTAAAGTAAACGTCTATCCCTAACGAGGGTGAAAGTCGAAAAGATATTACAAGATATTTAAATAAAATAGCAAGCGAAAGAGGTCTGTTAGGATCAGAGCAAGTGGAGGTCCATAGTCTCTGCCTACCCCTGTAGGAAACAGGTGTGATAATATGTCTGTTATGTATGTTTAAAAAACAACTACGCACCCGATTTTGAAAAAAATTATATGGGACCATCTCGCAAGCGAGAGAGAGCGACGGTACGAATGACGTTTCGAAGTTACAATAATTGGGCAAGTGCGTGTCGGGCCACGCGCAGTGTAGGGTTCCGTAGTTGCGAATGCCAACTTTGAGTTCTTGCCACTAAAAACGTCTAAAAACTAATATCTATTGAATTTGTTTGAAAATGTTGATCGCCTATAACTTTTTAATTTGTATACTCTACTTGGCTCTGATAGTTTTCCTTCAAACTACATTATATATGCTATAATTGTGATTTTTTTTCACGTGGCTATATATAACCGTTTAGCAGATAGAGGGGGGGGACACTTGACTCGAACAAAAATTTGAACTTTAAACCCAAATATTTCAGAAACGGATCCCTAAATCGAAAAATGGTGTTTACAAGCTAACAATATTTTTGAAAGATCTATTTAACGATACCCCACTCAATGTGTTTGTCGAGAAAAAAAATATTGACTATGTCTTTACTTGTATGGCAGCTACAATGAAAAAAATTTTTTTCCATATTTTATTTTACGACTTTTTCGCCATGATTAATATACATATCCATGCCAAATTACAGCTTTCTAGTACTTGTAATTTCTGAGTAGGACCGCGGACAGACAGACAGACAGGCATGGCGAAACTATAAGGGTTCCTTGTTTATTACGGAACCCTAAAAAGCAAGCGAAAGAGGTCTGAGAGCAAGTGGAGGTCCATAGTCTCTGCCTACCCCTGTAGGAAACAGGTGTGATAATATGTCTGTTATGTATGTTTAAATAACAACTACTCACCCGATTTTGATAAAATTTATATGGGACCATCTCGCAAGCGAGAGAGAGCGACGGTACGAATTACGTTTCGAAGCTACAAGAAAGGATACGAGCATAGAGAAGTGCTGTTCCTTGCTACCAGAAGTAGCCTCCTAACTTACAAGCCCAGATTTGATTATAGACAAACAACGGGACAAGTGAAACGAAATAAAAGATTGTAAAATAAGCGGCCTAGTGCGAGTCGGACTCGCCCATGAAGGGTTCCGTAGTAGTATTTTTTTTTTAAATTTTTATATTTGAGTTGATTGAATGAAAAGTAAATTGCAGTTTATGACATATTAAAAAAAAAAACTTCTTACTAGATCTTGTTCAAACCAATTTTCGCTGGTAGTTTTCATGGTAATGAACATCATATATATTTTTTAGTTTTATCATTCTCTTATTTTAGAAGTTACGGGGAGGGGGGGGGGGCACTCTTTTTTCCATTTTGGAGTTGAGTTTAGAATAAAATAATATTAGAAACCTCAATATCATTTTTAAAGACCTATCCATAGATACCCCACACGTATGGGTTTGATGAAAAATAAATTTTTGAGTTTCATTTCTAAGTATGGGGAACTCCCAAAATTTTTTGTTTTTTATTTTATTTTTGTGTCAAAACCTTAATGCGGTTCACATAATACATCTACTTACCAAGTTTCAACAGTATAGGTCTTATAGTTTCGGAAAAAAGTGGCTGTGACATACGGACGGACAGACAGACAGACATGACGAATCTATAAGGGTTCCGTTTTTGCCATTTGGCTACGGAACCCTAAAAAGAATTCACTGTGGTAACTTACTGTTGTCCCAAAGCACTGCAATGCTCCTCAGGCCCCTGGATTACAATCTGTCCCTCTTTAGGCCTGTCCGGATCCTCCGAGGCCAGGAACACAAACATCCCCTCCCTCTCCAAGCCCTTGCACACCGCCCTGTTGAAGTCCGGCGTGGCCTCCCTTTTAAACATGAACACGTACTTAGGCTTGGGTTCTGTGTTCTTTATCCTGTCGATTTCATACTGGGCCAGTTCGGATAGAACGTTCTGCAAGTTTTTATTGGATAGTTTGAGGTTCTTTTGGAGTTTTGAGACTAGTTCCTCGTGTTTGCTGGGTTCGTTCCTGGAAGTTACAATCGGGATTGTGTTAGCGAACTTCAAATTTGTTTGTTTGTTTGTAATAACTTTATTGTACCAAAAAACAAAATAAAGTACAAAAAATTCGAAAGAGCAAATATACAAAGGCGGACTTATCCCATGTAGGGATCTCTTCCAGTCAACCTGCAATAGATTGAGAGGACATTTACTCAATTAAAATATTTGTAATGCAAACATTAAAACTAAATTAAGTATTTTAATAAATTATTAAAATAAACAAAAAACTAAACTAACTAAAACAAAGCTAATTAAATTACTGATAAATAAAAAAGCCCTGGCAATTAAATAAAATAAATAAATAAATATATAGGGACAAATTACACTGATTGAGCTAGCCCCAAAGTAAGTTCGAGACTTGTGTTATGGGATACTAACTCAACGATACTATATTTTATAACAAATACATATATAGATAAACATCCAAGACCCAGGACAATTTGAAAAAGGCCATTTTCCAACTTGCCCTGGCTGGGGATCGAACCCAGGACCTCCGGATTGGCGGTCTAGCGTGTTGACCATTACGCCACGGAGGTCGTCAATTAAGTTCATGCTACAGTAAACAATACCTAAATAAATAAATACACTTTGTTTTGAGTAGAATAGGACCAATCCAAGTCTTTCCGTGGATGTCGTAGAGGGCGACTAGGAAATACAAGCTAAACAAAGCATATAAACATCAATAGGACTTCTCACGTCTAGCCAGAGTGGAGTGTGTAGGCCAAGTCCTCTGGCTGCTCTGGCCAAGTATGGCTCTGGTAGTACAGAGAGGGTCGTGCACCTGGAGTGGAGACAACAAGACCTGATGATGATAGTGTGTAGTTGTTGTTACTCTTCGACTACATAATCATTACTAGCAGTAACCCGCGACTTTGTCCGCGTAGAAGTTGAAAGTGGTTATAATAAGATTGACTTTTGTAAATCCTATTATTCATTTACCGTCGTGCTCCTGCAGTGGAGACAAAAAGACCTAATGATAATGATTAGACTTCATATGGTAATCCTCCGGCTCCATCATCAGATCAACTCAATGTCATTATAATATTGCACTGTCACGCGATATACGTCTTCTTCTTATATTTAAGAGCTGGGCTCTTGTCGGTGGAGTGCTTTCCATGTCTCTCTTCCTTCCGCTAAGTTCTTAACCTCTTTATATGTTTTCACTTTTAATTTTTCTTTTATTTGGTCTATAAATTTCCTTCTGGGTTTTCCTACTCCTCTCTTTCCTTCTATTTTTAGCGATATACGTATGAGTGCAAAATTTCAGCTCAGATCAATCAGAAACCGGGAAATGGGTCAAATTTAACTTGCAAGATTTGATTACGGACAGACAACGGGACAGGTAAAATAGGCATGACGAATGGAAAAATATTTTTGGTCCATCGGTTAGATTATTAAATAATATTGTACACGTATTTTTTCTTTTCTCTGAGGAACCAAAAATGACAAAGATACAGCGCATTGAAATTTCGCGTGACGTCACACTTAAGCACGATTTTTACTTAAGTGTGACGTCGCAAGTCCTCACTCTGGAACTTTGACGCTCCGTATCTTTGTGATTTTTTACTTTTTTGGTAAACTGAAAAATACGGGTCCATTATTTTTGGATAATCTAAAAGACGGACTAATTACAATCATAATTTCGGACCCTGTCGTCACCCCTATTAAAAAAAAAGCTTGTAAAAAGAAACAAACTTGAGCAGTGCAGTGAGCGCCTTCTCCCGGTCCAGCATCGACTGACACAGCCGCCTCACTCTGTTGCCCACCACGAACCTCAGGTTTGTCTTGCCTTTCTTGCCTGCTTCCGTGCCGAGCAGTTTTATCATTTGCAGTTGGCTAAAATCATTTAATACATACATACATACTATCACGTCTTTATCCCTAATGGGGCAGACAGAGCATTTTGGGTCTTGCGGTTCTATGCAGAGCCCAGGGCCGCAAGACCCAAAAGCCACTTTTAGCGTCATGGTGGGCGAGAAGATGGAAAAGCAATCATCATTTAATAGCTTTAGTATTTCGCACCGAATTGTGAACTCGCCTGTATCTCCGCAACCCTGGAACCGATTTGGCTCATGTTTAAAAATCTATTGGCTACTTCTACACGGCTAGCAAATTTAATGAAACTCCTAATTGAGTTATCGTCGAACACACATTGTCCTAAATAAACGCCGGATTTATTATGTAGGTAGGCCCTGAGAACTTCGCTTTATCATTCAATTAAAGGTATACTTATCATCATTTCAGCCGCATAACGTCCACTGCTGGACATAGGCCTCTCCCAAGGATTTCCAAAATGACCTATACCTGTGCAAATTACAAAGTAATTATGTAATTTATAATTTATAACATAATTACTTTGTAATTAGCCAAAATTATTGATTTATAAAGTGTATATTACAATAAAAAGACATGTCAAGATTGTTGACATTTATTTTAATACCTAACCAAATGAAGTATAGAGAGGCCTGCATCCAACGCCTTCCAGATATACTTACTTATGCAGTTACGCATCACGATATTTTTTTATTCAACTTATGACTTAAACCTTTTACCGCGAGCGTCGCATATATGAGACAAACATTGTCGGGACCATTCCTCGAAGGTCACATATTTGCGACAAAAAAAATGCTCGTATGGCACATAAGTTACGTATCCATATCCGTTTTTGGTTGTAGATAGGTATGTTATATTTACCATGTCTGGCGCTGGGGGCACGACAACTGATATAAAGTCTCGCGGTGAAAGGGTTAAGGCCTGAGGCCTTCTCTACCCGTCAACTAACAGGTGATGCTGAGAAAGCAATCTATCAGGGTAAGTACAGCAAACAAAATACCAAAAATATTATGTGCCCCGCCCGCCGCCACTTCATCGTTCTTATCCGCTGATCGTAGAACAGTCAGAACATTACTAAATTATTATATTTTATAAAGTTTTATTTGTGAAGTTTTCAAGGGTGCATGAACGAATAAAATGAATAAATAAATTTCTCACCTCAGGTTGGAGACATGAGTACCGCATCACATGTTATCGTCAATATCTCCAATGCGAATTATCCTTATTGTGGCCATGCAGTCTTTTGGCAGGCCTCTCGTGTGTGCCTAGAATTAAATAATTCGTGAGCAATATTCATTTTAAAAGATATTATAAAACTAAACCTTACCAACATAGGCATAAAGTATATTTTTATTTATTTATTGATCTACGCTTTATTGTACAAAATACAACTTGTATGGCACAATAAGCGGACTTAATGCTAAAAGCATTAATCATTATCTAACAGACAACCTTTGGCTTGTTAGAGAAGTTTAGGTAGGTGTAAAATATGAGTAAAAGTTTATATTTCCATATTGAATGAAATACCTCACCGTCCTTCTTGAGGAAGACATGGGAATAAGGTACAAACCGATGCAAACTTAATGGCGGCTCGGACATTAGCTGCGAGTGACAGTGGGGTATGCGCACCGTCGCCGCGCACGCCTGTATTCATCTACTGCGCAGCTTCCGCGCAAGGTTCAGAGCCGCCATTAAGTTTGAATAGGTCTGTATTTTAGGAGTGTGTGCGTTTGTGCTATGTCGATCTAGTTTGAATATAAGCGAGGTGTCATCAGCAAACAGCACTATGCCAGCCTGCTTCTCAACCATGTAAGGCAAGTCATTGACATAAACCAAGAAAAGGAAAGGTCCAACAATTGAACCTTGCGGTACGCCTATCTTAACATTAGATCCGTGCGATTTTATGCCATTTAAATCAATAGTCTGATGCCTATCTGTTAAATAAGATTCTATTAGTTTGATTGAATTATCATCAAAACCGTATTGACGAAATTTAAGCAAAAGTGTCTCCAAAGCTTTTGATTGCGTAGATCACGCAATCAAAAGCTTTGGAGAGATCACAAAATGATCCAATTCCATCATTTTTGTTCTCCCATGCGTCGTATATATAAGTAACGATAACGAGTGCTACTCCCGCATCGGTGGTCGATTTCCCGCCAGTAAAGCCGAAATGTTGGCTATGGAAAAGGTTGTAGGTCTAAAGTGAAGCAGCATTTGATTGAGCATTATCTTTGCGAACACCTTACTCAAAACATGCAGGATAGATATAGGTCTGTAGTTGCAAGGATCTTTTTTTTCTCCTTTTTATAAGGGGATTAGTTTACTACATTTCATTAGGTTAGGAAATATGCCTTCATCAATACATTCGTTAAAAAAGCTAAATCAGCAGCTATGATATTTATGATATGTCAACTGTCAATGTCTCCTGTTTAAATTACCATCGTTATGTTGGCTGTTGGTTGTTGTCAAGTTGTTGTGTTGGTAGATGACAGTGAAAGTAACAATACAGTACTGAAAGTGGAAATTGCCAACTATACTTCAAGAATCTTCATCGTGACGTTACTTCCTCAAATAAGGTTGACCTTGCAAATGATGTCATTGGGATCTTGCAAATATCTAAATAAGTAAGACTTTATTTTAAAATCTGAACCTTCTACTAAGATTAGAGAAACCTTCTCGGAGAGGCTATTGATAATTATGATATGGCTTACTACAGCAATAACTAACATAATCCGAAACCGAAAACAAAATGGTTATAAACTTTTAAAATCTGATAGGAGGGGAAACTGTAACAGGTTGCTGCTTTATCATCAACTAATTTTCTTGCTGTTTGTGACTTTGTGACTTTAACAACATTGGACAAGTGGCACTGTTCTATATTAAAATGTCATGTTATTGATTTAGGTTACCTATTTTAAGTTCTTTCGTCTGTATGTTCATGCAAACTATGCCCCAATTCAATACAAAAAATAAGAAATGAATTCAAATACCTCATCCAAATCTGGATCATCAGCTCTACAAAACTTAACATTAACAGGTAAAGCCTGCCGTATCAACTCGTTGCACCGTTCCTCGACCGCTGCCACCGTTGCCTCGCTGACATCCGTTGAAGCCAACTCCACATAACACTCATCAGCTCCGAGCCACCAGCTGGTCGTTGGTAGATTGTGCTCTTTCTCTAGTATAGCTGAGAGCAGGTGTTGGCCTAAAATGTATATGTCTTTTTGTCATACACCATTATTATTGCTGTTGTAGAAAAGAAAGCGACAAGTGACAGAATTTAGAACTCTTTGCAATTTTCATAACGGATCTGATAGAGATAATAAATTCAGAATCAGCTTTTTTTGCTGATGACGGGAAATTTTTTGCAAACCCAATAACTAGCAGTGGACAATTACAAGAAGACCTAAACCGTATTCTTGAATAGACAAAAGAATGGGTCATAACATTAAACATATTGAGGAAATAGTGTCTGCCACATCTATGAACTGCTTTAAAAATAGACTGGACAATAGGGATTTTTCATCTATCAATATAAAATAAATAATTATGTTATTTCAATAGATTTTGCTATAAGAAACACTTATTTGTTATAAAAACGTATGATTTATTTTAAATTTTAAAATGAAAACCCAAATAGATGTCGGTTTCGTAAAAGCAGAAACTACAAATTTAAGCGTTGACAGTCACAAACAAGATTTTACGCCTGCATCTCTAGGAGTCACGCAGGTTTGACATTTCTTTGTATTTGTTAGTATGACGTCATCATAATGGCGGCTGTCGTTTTGGCGCTTATTTTGAATGAATAATTTTCAAATATTATTTTTTCCCATTTAGCATGACTTTTCGAAGAAAATAGAAATACCAGATGAATTATCGATACGATAAGATTTAGAAAAAAAAAAAGAAATATGAAAGAATAGCCTATTGGCTACGAAAAAATAAAGTAACTTTAAAACAATTATAGTGGTCAATTTTGTGAATATGTAAAGTGACTAATAAAAAAATTCAACAGTGCCTGAAATAGACACATCAGCTTTAAGCTGCTCGTCTATAACTTAATAAATAAATGAATAAAATCTACATTTTTACATTTAATATCACGAAATAAAAAAAGGCACTTTCCTGGGTTAAAAGTAAATTATTTGGTACTATTATGAAATTAAAACTTCATAAAACAAATATTAGATGATGCAACAGGCATCAATTGGAATATATAATTCCATGACTCGTCACTAGATAATGTTTTTGAAAGAGGTTTTTCAATTTGCCTGGCAAATATCTTTCTGTAAATGTATTTTTTGGTAGACTTAATGGAATCAAGCAGCAAAATAAGTATGTGTTTTGTAAGTTATAAAAAAGAAGTTACCTGAATGTTGTTGCATATGGTCCAATCTTCGGTCCCAATTGATTTTGATTGTAACATTTGCGCCAACTTCCAGCGGCTCTTTCGTGAAATGCACAGCTTCGTCTCCTTTACGCAGCACTTGCAGCACCTCTGTGTCGTTGAGCCAGCCAACATCGTGCGGCTAAAACACGAGAATTTAGTCATGCCTATCCATTGCTATACAAACATAATTATTTCACTTCCTTGTTACTAGATGGCGCTATAAGATAATAATTAAAATTTTAAAATCTTTTATCACTATTGTTTATACAATAAATAATTAAAAATAGTAAAAAATTCTAGGTCTATGCAATTTACTAATGTAAATGTTTCCATTAATATTCATTCACTCTTCATACACGCACTTCAAAAATAGAGTCCTAATCTCTCATACTGATTGTTTGAGATATTAGAACTCCATTTTTAAAGCGTACCATACATACCTAAGCTTACCTGACCTCCACCAGCAGGAAACAAAATAGTATTTTCCAAAGTTATTTGATATCCTTCAAACTTTGTGGTTTTCCCATATTCAAGTATAGGCTCCTGTGTCTTCTCGCATTTCACGACTTTGGAGGCAAACTAAAATAACAAATTATTATTTTATTCTAACGTATGTGTAAATCAGAAATGTTTGTTTTCGGTGTACGTAAATGGCCAGTACTGGTGTCGGATTCTTCATTAAGCTGCCTAAAGCATCTAAAGACATGCTAACTAAAGTGACAAATTATCCCTTGTATTTAAGGCCATACCCAAATTTTCCGGGGTCCAGTGGCGCCGCCATTTGAAATAAATCATTTGAAAGGAAACGGAGATATCATTTAAAATTATGTCTTGATCAAGCCCTAGATAACCCATAAAACTATTTTATGAACTACTGTTTATAGTTTAAAGTGAGAACGTGAAGCTTTTCTACGCACATTAGCCAAAAGCGGCCGTTGACTTGACTTGACCAAGACACAATTTTAAATGTTTCCTTTTAAATGATTTATTTTAAATGGCGGCGCCACTGGACCCCGGAAAAATTGGGTATGGCCTTAAACTGTGGTTCCACAGAAGACCAATGCTGTTGTTTGCCTTAATTGGTGACCACCAGCTTATGCTGAGTGGACATCACTTTCAGTGATAAAATGGTTTTAATAATTAATGTTTAAGTCCGTATATCTTTCAGCATTTAGTTATAAAATGTTTGTAAGTTTATAATTTATCTCTGAATAAAGATTTTTCTATTTCTATTTCTAAACATATGTATAAATTGGGAATTTTTTTTTATGTGTAAATGGCCAACACTGGTGTTAAATTCTTCAAGTTGCCTAAAGGGTGTTAAGTAAAGCCATTTGACATAGCTTGAAGCTTGCGAAACAAATATAGTAAAATGAGATCAATATGAAATAAGAAGAACTGATTAGGGTACTTACTACTTTAAGGAAACTGTCTTCCTGGCACTTAAAAACCATTTTTAACCTTATCTTTGTTACCCAAGTGTTCTAATAAGCCGCACTTTCTGACTACTCTGACTCCTTACTTATGTAGGCACCTATATTATTTGCTTTTTGTCACAGAAAGCACTAGCCCAACTTGGTCTGAGAGTCTGAGACACAACAAACCAAAACAATACTTTTAGGTTATCTAGTACCTTTCTAGCTAGATTTATTTATTTATATATTATTTGTAGGTAGTGGTTATATTCTCCTTGGTGTAAGTAGCATCACAAATTATTGTGGTATGGTATATTATACCTAGACCATTCCTTATTTTTAAACATTCAAGTTGGTTCAAGCTCAAGCAAAAAATGAAATTCGAGCAAGACAATCTTCCTGTGACATCTGATATTTGTCTAATCCACAGATTAGACAGATTATATCCTAAAGGCGGGTCTCCTGCACCAAAATATCCAAAACATTACACAAAAACACGCAAACAAAGGGGCGTGGCCATACACAATTGTCTATGGCATACACATGTTTCTGCCCATGGTTTCTGCTTTCGAAAGCAGATGGAAAACATGCCCTGCGCGGGGACGAGAGGGTAAGGATTTCTTTTTTAATTATTTTACGGTTTTGGTTAAGAGTCCTTTGGAGCCTACCTCTATTATCTGCAATTGGTAAAACGCAGAACACATCTTCTAGTTCTTCGTCAGGCAGAAATGATGATAACAGTAATCAGAAATAAATATTATTAGGTACCTTAAGTGTCATTTTTGAAACGCGGAGTCACCTAAACGAATGGTTTTTCCGTACAAAAAACCGTTCGTTTAGTTACTCCGCGTTTGAAAAGTAGCACCTCATGATGAAGTCAACCATAAAGAAATGTTTCATTCAAAACAGAAATTATTTGCAGGAGACGGTTTGTGTATGAAAAATAATATTTTTGTTTTGTTTTTGTTTCATGTTTTTTGTGTAATGTTTCGAGATTTCTGGCGCAGGAGACCCGCCTTAACGGACAGATGGGCAACGCGCCTTGTCAACGACATTTCATACAACTAATGACATTACACTGAGATTCATTGATCACATTCATTCATGAGGTCTAATCTGTGCATCTGATGACGTAGGTGGAACTTGACTACGTCATCAGTTTCATCACTACTACGTGCCACTCAATCGGCTATGAAAACCAGTGGACTCGTATCGATTTGTCGCCAAAGCTCCCCCTGATGCAGTAGTCGGCTAAAGCGCCGTATTCATTATCCAGCGTGCTGTACAGCGGCTCAAGGTCGCTTTGCTGCACAGATTAGACAGATTATCTTTGCTGGATGTAGCGTATTCACGCATCCAGCAAGGCATCCAGCAAGCCAGTGATGCCCTCACTCATACATTTTGCGAGGCAGTGTTGCCCTCTTTTGTTTTTGTTGTCTGTTGACAGTTCTAACCTGATGCAGTAGTCGGCCATGAAAACCAGTGGACTCGCTTAGATAGATTTGCCACCAGAATCTCCTAGCAATCAAAGGATGTCTACACCAACTTTGGTTGAAACTAGAGGCCTAGGAATAGAGAAAGGAAGGAATAAAAATAGGCTTAAAAAGACTAGTATCCAGAGCTGCAAAATATTCAAGTTTATTTACGTATCCAGAGCCGTAAAAACATCATTTAAAAAAACGTCTGCTGTACAGCAAGCGTATTCACGATCCATCTGCCCGACGTTCGCGGTGGTGGGGGTGCTTGCTGGATGCAAAATCGATCCAGCAGGTCCAGCAAGCAATTAATAATAATAACCGAAGTGAAGTTGCTTGCTGGACGTGCTGGATCCAGCAAGCATCCCCACCACGCGAACGTCGGGCAGATGGATCGTGAATACGCTTGCTGTACAGCAGACGTTTTTTTAAATAGTGTTTTTACGGCTCTGGATACGTAAATAAACTTGAATATTTTGCGGCCCTGGATACTAGTCTTTTTAAGCCAATTTTTATTCCTTCCTTTCTCTATTCCTAGGCCTCTAGTTTCAACCAAAGTTGGTGTAGACATCCTTTGATTGCTAGGAGCTTCTGGCGGCAAATCTATTTAAGCGAGTCCACTGGTTTTTATAGCCGACTAATGCATCAGTTTAGAACTGTCAACAGACAAGAACAACAAAAGAGGGCAACACTGCATCGCAAAAAGTGTTAGTGATGGCAATACTGGCTTGCTGGATGCGTGAATACGCTCCATCCAGCAAAGCGACCTTGAGCCGCTGTACAGCGCCGCTGGATAATGAATACGGCGCTTTAGAACTGTCAACAGACAACAACAACAAAAGGGGGCAACACTGGCTCGCAAAATGTGTGACTAACGGCAACACTGCCTTGCTGGATACTTTGCTGGATGCGTGAATAGGCTACATCCAGCAAAGCGACCTTGAGCCGCTGTACAGCACGCTGGATAACCGCTGAAACGCCCTTGTCAACTACTGCTTGACGCGAGTTTTCAACGCAAATTGTCCGTGTCAAGTACTGGTTGACAAGGCTTCGGACGCTATTTTGCCCCTGTCAAGTCCCAGTTGACACACGTTTTTGTACGCGAACTGCCCGAGTCAACTACTCGTTGACAAGGCATTCGCTCTCCGATGCCTTCGAATAAACTAAAATATAACCATCTCTGTCGCTCTAAGCTCAATATGTATTAGCTATCTCGGTTAGCCGTAAAATTTCCTACCAAACGGTGCATAGACAAACGTCCAACTCAAGAAGAAAAATAAAAAAAGACGTTTGACAGTTTACTGTTCGCGCGCTTGTAGTGGTGAAGTGTTTGTGTCGTCGGAGTGTGTGGAATAAATAGTGATTTTATATTAATTGTAACTATTTATTCCTGATTATTTATGATTTTCGAGACATGTAAACAACTACTACGTAAACAAAAATTACAGCATGAAACACAATAATAATTTGGGTTTTTTCGTAACCTACAATATACTGTAGGTACAATTTGGTGCGAAACAACGAAATGATTGCCTTTAATTTTGGCACTTTTGGCTGTATTTTCCTAGTAAATGCTATTTATAAGTTAGATTAGGTATTCATCTGCTGAAACAATAAGAAAAAGTAGAAAAATATATGTAAACAAGCAAGTATTACGATTTTCAAATAAATTACGCCGCGCGACGCCAGATTATTGTTTAAAATCAAAGGGCTGTAAATAAATATTTTTATATGGACAAGTGTATGTTTTTATTTCCCATATTATTAAATATTATATAAGTAACATAATTGTAAATAAAAACTTTATGTCATTGCATAAATTTTTGAGGTATGATCCTTTAAATACAAGACGAGCTTTTAAATAGCGCTATCTCAAGTTCAGCGCAACATAACTCTACACCAGAGTCATCATCTGACAAATAAAATATAACATTGGATAGCTTCATTCGTAGTCATAACAAAAAACAAAACACTTGATAGTCTTGCTAGTGTACTTTAGTTGAAAGAATCGATTGTGTGAAATATGAGCCGCGCGGCGACCCGTCGCGACGGGAGCTCGCGCGTGCAAAAAACGGCGGGGCAGGAGAGGGGGTGTTTACATCATCGCCAGCCGGGCACTGAGTAGCAACGCGCAGCGAGTGGCCGGGCGGTTTGCGCGTGATTTACGAAAGCGCCGGGGCGCTTGAGCGGAATGAATACGGCGCTTTAAAGCAATCAAAGGACCTATACCATACCAACCTTTGATTGCATGTATATATATATTTACTTCATACCGGATTTACACATGCGTGTTCGCTATTCGCCTCGTCATTCGACGAAACATTCCACGAACTATTCGTGTACGAATGCCGACGCGAACTGCTGTTTACACATTCGTGTGTTGATTCATTATGAGATTCGCACACGAATATGGAGGACGTGGACATAATGGCGGCATGCACGCTACATTTACAATTATGTTATGTCTTCTACCCGGGTATTTACCTACGCTTAGGTATATACCTGTATGTGGTGGGTAGATTGGGATGTTTATTTAAAACCAGCCGAAGCCCGCGACTTCGTTCGCGTAGACTTTATGACTTCAGAAAATGCTCATCAGTCTGAATAACTTTTGCTAAAATCCCAAAGGACAATGGTCGCTAAAGGCGGGTCTCCTGCGCCAGAAATCTCGAAACATTACACAAAAAACATGAAACAAAAACAAAACAAAAATATTATTTTTCATACACAAACCGTCTCCTGCAAATAATTTCTGTTTTGAATGAAACATTTCTTTATGGTTGACTTCATCATGAGGTGCTACTTTTCAAACGCGGAGTAACTAAACGAACGGTTTTTTGTACGGAAAAACCATTCGTTTAGGTGACTCCGCGTTTCAAAAATGACACTTAAGGTACCTAATAATATTTATTTCTGATTACTGTTATCATCATTTCTGCCTGACGAAGAACTAGAAGATGTGTTCTGCGTTTTACCAATTGCAGATAATAGAGGTAGGCTCCAAAGGACTCTTAACCTCTCATCTGGCAACAGAGCAGAATCTGTCTGACATGCATTGTTTTACTATTGTGTCTGGTATTTTGCGCAGACGACAGGTTAACCAAAACCGTAAAATAATTAAAAAAGAAATCCTTCCCCTCTCGACCCCGCGCAGGGCATGTTTTCCATCTGCTTTCGAAAGCAGAAACATGTGTATGCCATAGACAATTGTGTATGGCCACGCCCCTTTGTTTGCGTGTTTTTGTGTAATGTTTTGGATATTTTGGTGCAGGAGACCCGCCTTAATGCCGATATCGCTAGTACTCGCTTAACGCATTTTTGCTTAGTTTTCTAAGTCTATGGTTTTTTTCTATATGACAACTGGCAACACTGATAAAATCAGATGACAAATCAAATCAACTAAGTGACATTGACACATAAAGTAAAAAAAAATATTATTGTATTTACTTGTAAATATTACGATAATTTTAATTATTTTGATTTGAAATGAAGAGTAAATTTCTTATTTCCTGTTTATAATAGCATTATGGATAAATACGATACATCCCAGCTAACTGAATTTCCACGTTTTGAGGCTGAGTCGTCTCAAAGTGGCGTATCGACTTTCTTTACAAAATTGTGGAAGTTTCCCATTTTTTCTCCAAACGAAACCCCGGAAAATTCGGAGGATACAGAGCCTAGTAACAGCAAGCAAGAAACGGTGGAAAGTGAAGACCAGAATAGGCAGAATGACGATGATACCAAGACAGAAACTGGGAGCTATGCTGTTGAGTTTGAAGGCCGCAGTTTAGCGAATGTTTTGAAAAGGATCAGTAGCCTTGTGGCCCTAGGCTCTGGGGTAATTACTACAACATTACAGCTACTTGGGTACCTACATTATAACCGGTCAAATGCGAGTCAGACTTGCATACAAAGGTTTCCATACCATTCATCATTATCATCATCAGGTCTTTTTGTCTCCACTGCAGGAGCACGACCCTCTCTTTACAACTAGAGCCATACTTGGCTGGAGCAGCCAGAGGATGTTGGCCTACACTCTCCTCACTGGTCAGATGTACCATTATCTATAAAAAATCACTTTTGATGGGAACCCCATTTAAATATTTATTTTATTCTGTTTTTAGTATTTGTTGTAATAGTGGCAACAGAAATACATAATCTGTAAAAATTTCAACTGCCTAGCTGTCATGGTTCATGAGATACAATGTGGTGACAGATGGACAGTGATAATAATCTATACATATAATAAAACAGTAAAAAAAGTGTGTCTGTACATTAAATATATTTCCAAAAAAAATATTGGGGGCGATGGAGACATAGTAATAGAGTAATAATTAAAAAAAATATGTCTGTCTGTTTGTCTGTATGTCTGTTTGTCTGTTTGTCTGTTTGTACACGCTAATCTCCGGAAATACTGGACGGATTCGAATGAAACTTTTTTTGTTATATAGCTATTAAGCCTGGGCAACATATAGGGTATAAATGATTTTGGAAAATGGAACGTCTGATGCAGAACCATAATGGTCCAGCTAAACTATGAGAGATATAAAAATGCCGCCTTAGTAAAAGTTGTTCAGCCTGATGAGCATTTTCCAGAGACATAAAGTCCACGCGAACGAAGTCGCGGGCTACGGCTAGTAGATAATAAATGTTGTTACCCTTAGGGTACAGAATCCTAAAAACCGGTTTTTTGTTCGTTAAAGTTGATCAAGAAAATGTGTGTGACTATGTCTGATTCCTGTTTATGATATTAGGCCCTCTTTTTGTTTTGAATCAGAGCTTTTGCTACCCCATAAGGGATAAAAACGTGATAGGATGTGTATGCTTTCCTCCAGACGCAATTCAGCATTGCATAACGTAGTACACTACGTTATGCAATGCTGACAGCATCCTTATAGTTGTACGTAATGTGAACTAGAATAAATGTTTAATTCATTATTGTATACTAGACGAAGCCCGTGACTTCGTTTGAGTGGACTTTATGAATCCGGAAAGTGCTCATCAGGCTGAACAACTTTTGCTAAGGTGTATTTTTATATTTCTTAAAGTCAAAGTCTAATAATTTTATTCAATGTAGGATAAATTTGTCTCTTATTGAAGGAGGTTATATATTTTAGCTGGACCATTATGGTTCTGCATCAGTTGTTCAATTTTCCAAAATCAATTATACTCTACATGTTGCCCAGGCTTAACAGCTAGAAACAAAAAAACTTTCATTTGAATTCATCCAATATTTACATCCGGAGATTAGTGTGCACAAACAGACAAACTTTTTTTTGTTTACTTTTTCCATGTTCATAAATAAATAATATGCATTGGCAGGGCGGCACAAGATATGCAGACACCGAGCTGGCCCGTTACTGGATGCCGGATGACATTTCGCGCGAGTGCTATGAGTGCGCGGCGCGGTTCAGCACCCTGCGCCGGCGCCACCACTGCCGGGTGTGCGGACAGATATTCTGCTCGCGCTGCTGCAGTCAGAGGGTGCCCGGTATGTATGAAAATAAATTCAAAAAATCTTTTTTAACCTACACTGTCCCACCACTGGGCATAAGTTCACATCATCCGCCATTTTTTAAAACTAAATCCCGACTTTCCCTCAAACTACACAATCGATTTTGATAAAAAATTTACCACCACCACCAATTTACCACCAAGTTCCTTGTCTTTTCTAACAAAAAATATTTTTTTAAATGATCCTGTAATCTATACAGTCATATAATAAAACAGTAAAAATGTGTCTGTATATTGAAAATATACCAAAAAAAAATATATCGGGCGATGCAGACATAGTAATACAGTAAGAATTAAAAAAAAATCTGTCTGTTTGTCTGCTTGTAGACACAAATCTCCGGAAATACTGGACAGATTAGAATGAAACTGGGTAGTGCGGAACCCTTCGTACGCGAGTCCGACTCACAGTAGGCCGGTTTTTTATGTTCGTCGTTTGTGGCAACACATGTGTCAGATATTTTTCAATTATTATGTGAAATGAAAATTTTCCTGTTTTCAGGTCAGATATTCGGGTGCGCTGACGGCTTGCGCGTGTGCAACTACTGTTGTAACATAGTTCTCAGCTACTTGAGGGAGAACGACATGACTGGCGAGATATCTCCCGACTTGAGGGTGTTGCAGGAAAATCTGCAGGTATGTTTGTAACCAATAAGTACTTAACCTTATCAAATCGCCTAGGTAGCGGACCCCGGGCTCTGAACCGTTACTGTTAAGGACGCAATCGGGAATACGTGAGGATGATGATGTAACAACACTAATGCACAGTACTTTGCTTTATAATATTATATAATAATAATCTTTATTTGCCAAAAACATTTTAACAGAATGTTATAATATTATAGCGTAGGTATAGTATGTCAAAGGTAGAAATTCTTAACTAAAAGCGCCTTGAACTAGACCTAGCCTGAATCATGTCTCTCGTGTGTCCATTGACATGGGTATATTATTCTTGGGTAAGAAAAAACCGGATATCATACCCCGAAACATGATGCTGCATATGAGTAGTTAAAGATGCTACAGGGAAAACACGCTGGTAAAACGCAACGCGTTGTCGCGGCGCGCACGCAGCGTTCGCGTCGTTCACGTTAGAGAAACGCGCACGCGCAATTTGGGATAGCCTTATACACGCAGACTTTTCATTGGTTTTGAAAAAAAAAAATCGCATAGTTAATAAATTCCTCTATCCATATACGTAATCCAAATTTCTGTATGTCATAAGATAAAAAAGTTGCGTAAATGATTTCCAATCGAGATCACGTAGTTTTACGCCGGCCAAACAGCTGCGTAATGTCGATGACCCCGGCCGGCCGGCGGGCAATGTATGGCGACGGTACTACTAATCGATCTCACAATTTTACTTTCGAGTTTTAGACAACATTTTTTGTTTCTTAATTTTTATTTTGACTAGCTAATTAGGTCTTACTAACGATGCCTATGAAGTGGCCTTCGGCTTCAAAACCAATGAAAAATCACCGTGTATTAATGCCTCCCTCCAGGCACAGAATTAAGATGAGTATTACATACAGAATGGAATCTCCTGAGGTCTCACGCAATATACGTTTCCGTTCCCCGTCCCCGCACCTCTCCCCCTTTGCCGCCTAGGATGTTGCTGTTGAGTGGTCGGCGGGCGCCTGGCCGCATCGACAAGGCGAAAATGGGGGACGTGGACGCCCTTTTTTTTTGTTTTTGTTTTTTATTTTATTTATTTGGAGAAACAAACAGGCTTAAATATTTCATATAGGCTTATGATTTATAAATTACACGTCACCAAAAAGTTTCTACTACTAGCTTATTCCTATACTGACGTTAAAAAGTTTAAGTACTAAATCTAACCAAAAAACTTTTTACAATACTTAACAGTTAACTTTTTTTAATACTGTGCGGGAACTTAGGAGATTCCGTTCTGTATGTAACACTCATATTAATGGTGTGGTCCAGGTGAAGTTCCCAGACAACAAGACGGCGGGCAGCTCGGGCAAGGGCCGGCAGAAGTTCATGTTCGCGCGCGAGCAGGAGGAGCGCTGCGAGCCGCGCGCCGCGCCCGCGCAGGCGCTGCAGCTGCTGTACCGGCAGCTCTGTATGGCGCTGCCCACGCAGCAGCACAGGCGAGTACACTGCAATGTGTAGGGTTGGGCCGGAAGAGAGCAGGAGGAGCGCTGCGAACCGCGCGCCGCGCCCGCGCAGACCCAAAATTTTTGCTAGCAGCCCATTACTATTTGATTTCCTAATTTCACCTTCACGCTTAGATTTGTTTGAACTGACACGTTTTGACGATCTCCGTGGTGGTAACCACGCCAGTCCGCCATTTGGAGGTTTTGGGTTCGATCGCCGGCCAGGGCAAGATGGAAAAATTGCCTTTTTCGAATTGTCGTGGGTCTTAGATATATATCTAAATAATGCCTTTTTACTAAGTACAAATATTTAAAGGGGTGATTCAGTCTACAGTCCATCATACGCTTATTCGCACATTAGCGAAACACGGCCACTTTTGGTTACTGTGCGAAGAAAACTTCACGTTCTCATTTTAAACAATATCTTAGTTTCCTTTCAAAAATTTATTTCAAATGGACCTCAAAACATTCGAGTTCGGGCTAGCTCAGTCAGTGTAATTGGTCTCCATATATTTATTACTTAGTTATTCAAGAGTTGGTTGTTGCGGCCCAGGCTCTAAGTATACCATCCCTGTAGAGCCTGTAGTGACATGTGTTCACGATGTTGGCAGGTATCGGCTGGTGCGGTACATCGGCGTGTGGCGCGGCTGCGACTTGCTGCAGTGGCTCATGGACAACACCAGCAACAAAACGCGGTATGATACTATTTTACCAAGCTTCTACCATAGAATTAATTTAAGTATTACATACAGAACGGAATCTCCTAAGGCCCCGTCGGTCATTGGCTAAGGGGCTCAACGACAAGGACTGACTTATCGCTGAATTGCATTCTTTGCAGTCAGTACCTTTGGGTAGATGAAAAGTATTTAAATAAAAAAGAAATAAAAAAAATATCATTTATTGCCAGTAAGAAAAACAGTTGAACAAAACTCTGCAAGTAGGCAAAGGAATGCCACAGCTTGTCTCCTCTACCTACATCTCGAATTTTATCTTCGTTGGCAGACTGTACCTATTTCCTATTATACTTACAAGAAAATAGAAATACTAAATAATATTTCCCTTAATGCAGTGCGCAAGCGACGCAAGTATGTCAGAGCCTGCTCAGCGCCGGCTACATGGAGTGCGTCACGGAGCTACCGTCGTTCGCGGACTACGCGCTGTACCGGCCCGTGGTGCTGGCGGCTGACGCTGCCCAGCAGCAGGAGTCACGTGAGACCCTCCCCCTCCATACTTAAATACTATTTATGTATTAAGTTCGCGGACTACGCGGTGTACCGGC
Organism: Acrobasis consociella; assembly: GCA_963555685.1. Taxonomy (NCBI): domain Eukaryota; kingdom Metazoa; phylum Arthropoda; class Insecta; order Lepidoptera; family Pyralidae; genus Acrobasis; species Acrobasis consociella. The sequence continues at coordinate 2,578,704 of OY743114.1, forward strand.
CCGTGGTGCTGGCCACTGCCGCTGCCCAGCAGCAGGAGTCACGTGAGACCCCCCCCATACTCAAATACTATTTATGTATTAAGTTCGCGGACTACACGCTGTACCGGCCCGTGGTGCTGGCCACTGACGCTCCCCAGCAGCAGGAGTCACGTGAGACCCCTCCCCCCCTATACTCAAATACTATTTATGTATTAAGTTCGCGGACTACGCGCTATACCGGCCCGTGGTGCTGGCGGCTGACGCTGCCCAGCAGCAGGAGTCACGTGAGACCCCCCCACCATACTCAAATACTATTTACGTATTAAGTTCGCGGACTACGCGCTGTACCGGCCCGTGGTGTTGGCGGCTGACGCTGCCCAGCAGCAGGAGTCACGTGAGACCCCCCCACCACACTCAAATACTATTTATGTATTAAGTTCGCGGACTACGCGCTGTACCGGCCCGTGGTGCTGGCGGCTGACGCTGCCCAGCAGCAGGAGTCACGTGAGACCCCCCCACCATACTCAAATACTATTTATGTATTAAGTTCGCGGACTACGCGCTGTACCGGCCCGTGGTGCTGGCAGCTGACGCTGCCCAGCAGCAGGAGTCACGTGAGACCCCCCCACCATATTCAAATACTATTTACGTATTAAGTTCGCGGACTACGCGCTGTACCGGCCCGCGGTGTTGGCGGCTGACGCTGCCCAGCAGCAGGAGTCACGTGAGACCCCCCCACCATACTCAAATACTATTTATGTATTAAGTTCGCGGACTACGCGCTGTACCGGCCCGTGCAGGAGTCACGTGAGCCCCCCCCCCCCCCCCCCCCTATACTCAAATACTATTTATGTATTAAGTTCGCGGACTACGCGCTGTACCGGCCCGTGGTGCTGGCCACTGACGCTGCCCAGCAGCAGGAGTCACGTGGGACCCCCCCACTCCTTACTCAAATACTATTTAATATGGGAAATGCGAAAGTTTGTTGGGATGTTTGTTCCGCTTTAACGCTAAAACTGCTTTAATGATTTGAAATGAAATTATGTGTGATAATATGCAAGTGATAATGGGCAACGCAGCAGACATCGGCTAGTGTAACATATGTACAATACAATAAAAACGACACTAACAATATTTTTGCGATTTCTTAAGCTTCTCTGTGCTTTGCCGGCCTGTGAAGGCCGTTTCTCCCGGCTGTCATCATTGTATGGCAGTGGTCAAGCTATGTCGGAAGCCTTGAGCGCACCTTGAAAAATCTGAAATCTCACAGTAAAAAGAAATAACCAATCTGGGCCTGTGTTTTAACCTATGTAATATCTTTCAGCGGAAGAGTGCAGCAGATTGGTGGAAAGCGTGTCCTCGTATTGCCTGGATTTGAACCTGGGCAACCGGTCTGCTAGACTTATCAAGGCACCGAAAGAGGGTAAATGACCGCCAATGATGAATGGGCAAATATCTAGACATTAGAAAAAAAAGAAAAAAGTTTGACTCTGTAATGCCCTCCCTGATAGCATAATCGCCCGGTAGTGGGCGGTGACATTAAAATGGTAGATTTTTGGTATAAGAGTTCACTTGTTGGCTAATAATCTAAGGTATTTATTATGTATAATTATTGATACAAAGCTTAATTGGAAAAAACAAATACACAAAGTTTGTGGTAATATAAACAAATTTGCATATGCCATTTTTAAACTAAATAGAGTGGCAAATAAACGTACAGCTGTAATGGCATATTTTGGATATATAGAGTCTATTATTAGATATGGTTTAATTATCTGGGGAAATGGTACCAACATACAAAGAGTGTTTAGGGCGCAGAAAAGATGCATTAGAGCAATTAGTAACATTCTATCATATATTTCAAGTAGACCTTATTTCAAATCATTGAATATACTAACCCTACCATGCTTATATATTTTAGAAATAAGCATTTTTGTAAAACAAAATGCGCATTTATTTGTTCAAGCTAGACATTTCTTCTTACGAACAACACGAAATTGTAATAGACTCGTATTCAATCTAGTGCCAAAAACTGAAAAATATAAACGTAATTGCTATGCCATGTGCAAAGATATTTAAAATAAATTGCCATCTATACTTAAAGAACTCCCTTTAAATAAATTTAAATCATGTCTGCGCAAATGGCTGCTTAAAAGAAAGTTTTATTCAGTAAAGGAGTTTTTAGAATGTAAAGTTAAAGACTGCGAATTCGATGCATGAATATAAAATTCTGAACAATGATTTTTGCATGCTATTAAATATGGCTAAATAGGTTTAAGCTACTATTTTTGTATATTATACCTAACACCTGTATTGTACACCCTATTTATTGCAAATAAAAATTATCTTATCTTATCTTATCTTATCTATGAAACACTTACAAGATACTTTTAATTTGTATAAAGGGTACTTCTTTTTAATATTATTCATAATCACTCTATGGAACTAATTTACAATAAGAAAAAGATATTGACCCACATATTAATAAAAATTAACAAACGTTTGCTAAACCTATTGCACTTAAATCGTGTTTTGTCCTTTTCCCTCAATTCTATATTTAACAATAAAAGAACAAGACAAACCGTATTTAGCTTAACTAGCAGTATTAAGTATTAGACCAGCTCTCCGAAGTTGCAGTAGTAGAATTTAGTACAATCGGACTCGTGGGCCAGGAGCTGATGGATGTGGAAGTCAGCTGGGCAGCCGTTGGGCAGTAGTTCTACTGATGCCGGTTCTTCTGTGGTAGTGGGAGCAGCTGTGGTTGTAGGAGCTGCGGTTGTTGTAGGCGCAGCCGTAGTTGTAGTAGCTTCGGTTGTTGTAGGAGCCGCTGTGGTTGTAGGTGCAGCAGTAGTTGTGGGAGCTTCGGTTGTTGTAGGAGCGGCTGTGGTTGTAGGAGTAGATAATAACCGTATTTAGCTAATCAAACGTTTGTTAATTTTTATGAATATGAGGGTCAGAGTTTAGCACGATAATCATACCCATGACATGTAATAAGTAAGTACCTAGGCGACCGAACTTTGCTCGGTTACATCTCAAACATTAACTAATTTTTTTTTAAACTAGTACCCGTAACACCCTTTCTAGCGGTCCGCATCTTAAACCGCTGAGCTAAACGGATAGCGGCAGGCGCGACGAAATTAGCGACCATATTCTGCATGGAAAGAAAAACGCATGAAAACTCGAAAACACGCGTTTTACCAAACATAAGACTAATCTAGATCGATTGTTTATCCCCGAAAACCCCCATTTACCAATTTTCAGCAAAATCGTTAGAGCCATTTTCGAGATCACACAAATTTATATACATATATACAAGAATTGCTCGTTTAAAGGTATAAGATCAATATTATGTATATTTTCAGATGTTAAATCGTCACCGTCCAGTGAGGAAGATAATCCCATTCTTGAAAATAGTGAAGGTATGTAATGAAATTTAATTAAAGGTTTTAAAAGTAAAGGTAAAAGTGTGCGCTCCGTAAATAATAAATACATAAAGAATCTTAAAATTATCATATCATCTATTTGAAAAGGATTTCTTTATGGGAATAAAGAAATCTTTTTTGCATGATTGAATGTGATCAAAAGAATAGAATAGAATAGTCATTTATTCCTCCGAATATGGTGGTAACAAAAGGTGTTAACAAAATATCACAAGAGCAAACATATTCTGCCATCACAGGCGTAGGAATTTCAATAGGTAAATGCACATACAATTACTAATATTATCAATTAAATTTACATTTAGAAATACATTCAAGTTTAAAATACAGAAGAATAAGTAGGTACAACAATAAAATTATTTCATTTAGCATAATATTTCATTAATTTTATAATAACATTTATTTAAGAGCCAGTCGAAAAGCTTGCATTTGAATTTATTATAAGAACGTAATTCTCTGATTTCGCGTGGCACCGCATTATATAGTTCGATTGCTATACAGAACACATTTTTTCTATAAATTTCTAGTCTCTGTCTCGGTATATGCTGTGTTGTGTAAAGGGAAGAGATGTGGGTACTTCTTTACAAACAGGCACATTTCATATATGTAGAGACAAAGAAGAGGGAGTACTTTAGACTTTTGGAACAATGGTTTACAATGGTCAAAGTAATCTGCTCCGTGTATTAATAAATAATAATAAATATATAGGGACAAATTACACTGATTGAGTTAGCCCCAAAGTAAGTTCGAGACTTGTGTTATGGGATACTAACTCAACGATACTATATTTTATAACAAATACATATATAGATAAACATCCAAGACCCAGGACAATTTGAAAAAGGCCATTTTCCAACTTGCCCTGACCGGGAATCGAACCCGGGACCTCTGGGTGGCGGACTAGCATGGTGACCACTACGCCACGGAGGTCGTCAAATTGCTCTGATACATTTCTTTTGTAATGTAAAAGCTCTGTCCATCTCAGCCGAGTTTCCCCAGATTACTATGCCATATCGAAGTATGTTATGTTATGAAGAGGGTTGTTACTAGTTTGGCACCAAGTTCTGTCTGTGGCTTCGTGGCCTTTAACGGATGGACTGATTTCAATGTGGTTTTTTACGTGAAAGCAGGTGGTGGTTCTTATCTATGTAACGCTTAAAAGTCGGGGTTGTTGTATTTGTTGGCAAATAATCTTGTCGTGTGGTTTCCGGCAGAGTAGAATAGTCACTCCAATAGTCTCCCGTGGATGTCGTAGAAGGCGACTTAGGAAATACAAGCTAAACAAAGCCTATAAACGTCAATGAGACCTCTCGAACTTGTCTGGCCAGCGAGGAGGGCTTAGGCCAAAGTTTTGTCTGGCTGCTCTGCCCGAGTATATCTCTGGTAGTACATAGAGGGTCGTGGTCCTGCAGTGGAAACAAAAAAAACCTGATGATGATGAGTATATTCAACTTTTTGAGTGCCAACCACCACTTCAGTTGTAAAACGGTCGCCTGACTGAAGCGCCATTGACAACTAAAGTGGTTAAATTTGTACTATTTTTGTTCGGTGTGACCGAACATCTGTGACGTCGGCGAGTCGGCCGATGTCACAATCAAAGGTATTTACGTAAATCTGTTCACTTTTGGTACGTATGACGGGCGGGTGCATTCAACCCGATATTCCCCAAACGTTGGTCCTTCGAGCATTTTGGAGTGTCTTTGGTAAGCTAATACGTGTATTAGCAATCGGTTCATTGGCCTTTCCATAAGCGGGTCTCACCAACGGATTGAAAAGGTGCATAATTGGACTTGCCAAATATTCCAAAGAACTAGCAACACATCGGGGTATGTGGCGGGAGAGTGAACATTAACATTTCACATTAAACTAAGCTTGTTACTTGTTCACTTGAAACTTGTTCACATTTGAAAATCCTTTAGGGCACAACGAAAGCACGAAGATCTGCGACGCGCTCGCGGAGTGCGGCGCGGAGCACCTGAAGCTGCTGCTGCGGCAGTGCATCGCGCGCCGCGGGCTGCCGGCCGCCTGGCTCGGCGTGCTGTACCCGCTGTGCGAGCGGGCCGCCGACCTCGTCATGCCGGGTACGTAGTGCATAGGTGTGCTCTACCCAGCCAATCAGCGATTGAAACGACAAGGAGAGACTGGTGGAGATCTGGGATAAGTCCGCCTTTCTACCTACAAATTTTATGGTTTATATTCCTATGATTGCAATCTGTTTATGTACAAAAAGATATATACAACAACAACAAGAAAGGTTTTTGCTTGTCTAGCATAAAAAAAATGTTTAAATCCTGTGTATATAAAGGCCGGTTTAACCATTTGACAGATTTTAAATAGGTGCCCAAAAGAAAGAGGGAAATTAGGTATCTATCGATTTATTTTCTTTGGACGGAAATTCACAAAAATCGTTTAAATAGTATGCGTACAATATGACATCTAGTGGCGACTACTCGAATCACTTATTGAAAGGGATGCATATAGCTTAAGCATGATACAATTATATAATACTAAGGTACATAATAATAGTCATATACAACGTGGAAGGGATACATTTTTATCTCTATTATATTAAACTATTTGTTGTGGTACCATTTTTGTACAGAGATGCACAGCAGCGACATGGACATCCGTCACTACGTGCAGGTGAAGAAGGTGACGGACGGCGCGCCCAGCGACAGCGCGCTCGTGCGGGGGCTCGTGCTTACTAAAAACGTGGCCCACAGGTGTGTAACATCATATATCAGCCAAAGGACGTCCACTGTTGGACATAAGCCGGTATTTATGCCTATATATACAATGTATGTATATGCGAATCTGCGAATCTAGTCTAAGGATACAAACTGAGCGTGTGCCCGCAGTTGCATCCTAGGCATACTTCTATTATATAACGCAATCGGGATATTAAAAAAAAATACACACTGATTTTTCATTGGTTTTGAAAAAAAAAAGTGTATAGTAAATGAATTTCTATAACCAAATGTGTGCATGACATAAGATAAAAAAGTTCAGGATCAAAAATACCGCGTGACCCCGATGAACTCCGGCCGATCGGCCGGCGGCGCCTGGCGGCTGTACTGCTAATTGATCTCACGATTTTACTTTCGAGTTTTAGTCAAAATTTTTTGTTTCTGAATTTTTATTTTGACTACCTAATTAGGTCTTACTAACGATCCTTATAAAGTGGCCTTCGGTTTCAAAACCAATAAAAAATCACTGTGTATACTTGTAGCCTATATGGACGCCACCTCATCAGTAAAATATGACTCCTTGAATGATTACCCGTAACCGAAGGGCATGTTTGAGGAGATTGATGAGTTTAGACGAAGCAAAAGAGGTTTGTCAGGATCGTAGCAAGTGGAGGTCCATAGTCTCTGCCTACACCTGTGGGAAACAGGCGTGATATTATGTATGTATGTTGAGTGATTCTAAGCAATGTGATATACTTAAGTATTTCATTCCGCAGAGGTATGCCGCAAGAGATAGACAACCCTACCATATTGTTGCTGGACTGTTCCATCGCGTACGAGCGCGTCGAGGGCAAGTTGACTTCCTTGGAGCCGGTGTTACTGCAGGTCTGTGCCTTTTGATCGTACGTAATGGTAACAAACGTTTTTACATGATGACAAAATATTGAAAAATTGTATCAATTTTCCATTGGCATTGAAAAATTGTATCAATTTTTCATTGGCCGTGCCGTGTAGTTTTCGCCAGAGTAGAATAGGACCACTGCAAATCCTCCTGTGGATGTCGTAGACAGCAACTTAGGGAATACAAGTTAAACAAAGCTTATAAACATCAATGAAAACTTTTAACATAATTATTACTCTTCCTTGTCACTAGATGGCGCTTTATGGTAATAATTAAAACATTAATATCTTTTATTTGTATTATTAGAATAAAGTAGTACTTTAATTAAATGTTTAACATTTCCTTTTTGCTAGTCGCGTGTGCTGCCACCCAGCAGTTTGTATGGCGTTGGGTATAGTAATAGTATAACTGGTCAAGACCCGCATGGCATAATAAATGCTACGTTCATTGTTTTGCTACTGTGTCTGGTATTTGCGGTAAAGGAACGGTTTATTCTCCAGGAGCAGCAGTACCTGGTGCGGTGCGCGGCGCGCATCTGCGCGCTGCAGGCGCGCGTGGTGCTCGTGCGCGGCGCGGCGGCGCGCGGTGTGCAGGACGCGCTGCGCGCCGCAGGCGTCGCGCTCGCCGCCGCCGTGCCCGTGCAGGCGCTCAAGCGGGCTGCGCGCTGCACCCGCGCAGACCTTGTCACCTCCATCGACGCCCGGATCGGCACGCCCCGCCTCGGCAGCGCTCGGAAGTTCTACGTCAAGAACTGTGAGTAAATCCATAAAATCTCATTTTAAACACTCGTGTCTAACATACGGAATATTATGATCTTTTTATGCATATCTTTGATCGAACCTTTTTTTTTACGTCTGCATAACCTTTACGACTTGACGACCACCGTGGCGTAGTGGTCACCATGCTAGTTCGCCACCCAGAGGTCCCGGGTTTGATTCCCGGTCAGCGCAAGTTGAAAAATGGCCTTTTTCAAATTGTCCTTGGTCTTGGATGTTTATCTATATATGTATTTGTTATATATCGTTGAATTAGTATCCCATAACACAAGATTCGAACTTACTTTGGGCTAGCTCAATCAGTGTAATGTGTCCCTATATATTTACTTATTATTTTATCTGGCGTGTCCGAGCTGCCCTATGACGTATACCATAAAGGACCTTAATAAGGCTAATGATATATACTAATCAAAAATGATTTGAAATTGAAGTTGCACTGAAACCATTTCGATTCGATAAAAAGAAAGACTTCTACATAACTGTACTGACCATCAGTTACGTTAGTAAATATCTTGATGATTAGTATTCCTGATTCCTTATATTCTCTCTCTGATTGACCGTATATTTTCAGATTCCAGCAAAACTCTAATGGTACTCGAAGATTGTGCGGAGCCACACCTCGGCTGCTGCATCCTATTACGCGGGGCTTCCCTCCAAGAGCTCGCACGGGTCAAGAAGGTGGTGCGATTCATGTTGTTAGCCTTCTACAACTGGAAGCTCGAGCGGGCCTTCCTCGCGGACATCGAGGCCACGCTGCCCGAACCCGGATGCACCTTCGACGACGAAAACGATGACAAAAGTGACGAAAGAATAGATAAACAAACAACCGATGCGTACGACTCTGAATCAAACGGTAAAGCTGAAAGCACTAAAGTGAGGTGCGACGATCCGTTGCGTCAAAGGAGTTATACGCGTAAAACTGATAGCGAGAAGAATTTGAGCGGTGTGCCGGTGCAGGACTGCAGTGACCCGCTGCAGTCGCGGCTGTCGGCGGACGACGACGTCTTCCTGCCCAAGGAAGAGGTCACGCTCAGAGCTGACGACACGCACACTGATAGGTGAGTGCTTTATTCAATATCAACATTTTCCCTATTACTATGTTTAACTCCTGATAAAAAAGCAGTGTTTTAAGTTTATCGCTAATGTTCGTCGTTCTGTTTGTCTGTCGCATTGTAGCGCTCGAACGGATTGACCGATTTCGATGTGGTTATTTTTACGTGAAAGTTCTGTTGTCTGGAAGATATCGCTCTAAGCGATAAGACCGCCCATTGTACCTTATGTATTTTTTGTATAACTATTTTTTTTTCTTTTTGTGCAATGGTGCAATAAAGACATTTTCATTCATTTTATTCATTCACACCAGATGGTCGACAGACGACGTGGTGCTGTCGATGTCCCCAAACGTGGTTATACCCGCGCCATATTTAGCGACGGAGGCGGGCAAGCGCTGCTCGCTGCGCGCGTTTTTACCGCGCGGGCCGCCCGCCGGCGCGCGCGCCGCGCCTCACACGCCGCGCAGCGAGCAGCGCCGGCTCAGCAGGCCGAGCCCACCCGCTGTGCTCGTTAAGGTAAGGCTTTCTGTTACTTAGACTACACTGTCCGTCTGCCTGTATGGCACCAAGCTGTTGCTCATGAATCAAATTTTAGTATACACTACACGTAATGTAAATACTTATTGATGTGTAAAAGTGCCTGTAAAAGTCTAATTACTGAATAAATATTTGAATTTTTAATTTTGAACCGCGATAGCTAGACAGTTGGAATTTTCACAGATGATGTATTTCTGTTACCGCTAAAACAACAAATATTAAAAACATAATAAAATAAATATTTAAGTGGAACTGCTATGCAGCAAACGTGTTTTTTTATAGATAATGGTACGGACCCATCGTGCGCGAGTCTCGCACTTGGACTGACTTTTTTAAATACAAATTAAACCCCGTTATTCGAGGTCATTTAAAACTCGAGGACATTTATCACAAAAAAAAATAACAAAAATACAGCGTATTTAAATACATACATACATACTATCACGTCTTTATCCCTAATGGGGCAGACAGATCATTTTGGGTCTTGCGGCTCTATGCAGAGCCTAGGGCCGCAAGACCCAAAAGCCACTTTTAGCGTCATGGTGGGCGGGAAGATGGAAAAGCAATCAATACAGTGATGGGTTGCTAGCCGCATCGCCTGTTAACATGATTTGCATTTTTGCCCATTCCCTTGATCGGCTTTTACGATCTGCGTGGGAAGAGAAGCAGCTGGTACATTCAAGTTTTTATATTTTTCCCAGATCAGCATGGCGCATTTAAATAATTTGGGCTAATTTGTTACTATCTGAATAAAAGTATATAAAATTTGTTATAAGTCAGCCCTAAATTTATAAACTCTTCGCGAATAGACTTTATACTTTAAAACCCCTAACCCCATCAACTGTTTGCAGGAAGTGCACCCGTTCATCAAGAACCCTATAACGGCGCCGGCCGACGACCCGGCCAACAAGGCCGCGCTGGCGCACTACCGCGCCGTCGGCTGCCGGCTCGTGCCGGACACACACACACGTGAGTTCATCGTCATCATCAGGTCTTTTAGTCTCCACTGCAGGAGCACGACCCTCCCTGTACTACCTGAGCCATAATTGGTCAGAGCAGCCAGAGGACTTGGCCTACACTCTCCACGCTGACCTAACGGGTTGGAGCGTTGTAATCAGTCCGTCTTTTAGATTCATCTTCATCATCATCATCAGGTCTTTTTGTCTCCACTGCAGGAGCACGACCCTCTCTGTACTACCTGACCCATAATTGGTCAGAGCAGCCAGAGGACTTGGCCTACACTCTCCACGCTGACCTAACGGGTTGGAGCGTTGTAATCAGTCCGTCTTTTAGATTCATCTTCATCATCATCATCAGGTCTTTTTGTCTCCACTGCAGGAGCACGACCCTCTCTGTACTACCTGACCCATAATTGGTCAGAGCAGCCAGAGGACTTGGCCTACACTCTCCACGCTGACCTAACGGGTTGGAGCGTTGTAATTAGTCCGTCTTTTAGATTCATCTTCATCATCATCATCAGGTCTTTTTGTCTCCACTGCAGGAGCACGACCCTCTCTGTACTACCAGAGCCATACTTGCCTAGAGCAGCTAAAGGACTTGGCCTACACTCTCCACGCTGGTCAGACGGGTTAGAGAGGTCAGCTTTGTTTAGCTTGTTTTTCCTTCTAAGATAGCCACGGGAGGTCTTGGAGTGGCCCTATTCTACTCTGCCGGAAGCCACACGTGAGTTACCAGGATTTTTGAAGTGTAATTTTAAACATTACACCGGAAATGAGAACAGACGACGATATTTTTTCCTACGCCTGCACTAAAAAAACAATAACATCTGTCAACTGTCAATGTCTCCTGTTTAAATTATCGTCGTTATGTTGGTTGTTGTCAAGTCGTTGTGCTGGTAGATGACAGTGACAATGCAATACAGTACAAAAAGTGGAAATTGCCAGCTTTACTCAAAGAATCTTCATCGTGACGTCACTTCCTCAAACAAGCTTGACCTTGCTTGAAAATGAAGATCATTGGGATTTTTGCAAATATCTAAATAAGTAAGACTTTATTTTAAAATCTGATTAGAGCAACCTTCTACTAGAGGCTGTTATGTCTGTTATGTGTAAGGTTATGTAAGGTGATTGACGAATCCAAATATCAGAAGATTTTTACCCTTTTAATTGACACAAAACAAATACATAAGTTGCAATTACAAGCCTGTTCGGCGGGTGCGAGAAGACTGAGGTGGGGCTTGAAAAGCTCACGTAGCCATCACAAGGCAATGCCTCGAAATGATTTGCGAATTAGGCTTTTTTTTAAATTACTTGACAAGCCATTTCTTCTCCAGAGGAATGTCCCCTGTACAAGCCGTCGGTGGTGAAGAAGAGCCACAAGCCGCTGGAGCCGGAACTAGAGCCGCCGGAGAAGCAAGACGACGAACCATGCGACCCCCTCGCGCCGGAGAACCACCAGCAGATCAGCTTGCTGATCTACAGCTACAGCAAGAAGTCCGCGAATGTGCCTGACTTTTGTGTTAATCCGTGGTAAGTGACCCTTTCTTGGCCTCCCCCTCCTTCATTTCTTCTAAAAAAAACAAGTTGACAACTCGACCCCCTTGCACCGGAGAACCACCAGCAGATAAACTTGTTAAACTACAGCTACAGCAAGAAGACCGCGAATGTGCCTGACTTTTGTGTTAATCCGTGGTAAGTGACACCCCTTCCTTTGCCTTCTAAAAAAACCAAGCTGACAACGCGACCCTCTAGCGCCGACCAGCAGATCTGATCTGCAGCTTCAGTAAGAAGACCACGTATTTGCCTGTCTTATGTGTTAGTCCTTGGTAACCCTTGACTCTCTCCATCCTTCCTCTATTTTTGTTTGCCCGTCCCTCTCCCCATCTTCCTCACGTTTTTTTTTGCAAGAAAAGAGTCTTCAAAAAAAAGTTGTAAGCGACGTTGTACTATAATTGATTTCTGCATTTTTTTTTCATTAATACTAGCGGTTACATTTCATAACTTTTATAAAAAAATTAGTGTCGTTGAACTATCGATTGGAATTAAGTTACAAAAATGTTTGTGACGGAAATATCTGACACTCTTTTCCCGTCAGATCCGTAGCGTCCGAAAAGGAACTTCCTTTAAAAAGTTGTCTATCTGTAGGATAGTTTGTTCATTTGTTTTTCGTTTATGTAAGTGGCGAACACTGGTGTCAGATTATATTTCTTTTTGTCTTTTTTGTAGGATAGTAACAATGGAGATGTACGGACGACACGACATATCGCTGGGCGCCTTCCTGGAGAAATACTGCTTCAACCCGGACTACAAGTGCCCGTCCACCAACTGTCAAGTGCCCATGAATCAGCACGTGAGAAGGTACCACAGCAATAGTTACTGCAGACGTCGGGAAGTAAAGCATTGAAGGACTCGTAATTGGGTTTTTCCTAAGCCAAAAAAAATTTATTTCGTACTGTAAACAAAATAAAACGTCGCAAAAAATGTCACTTGTCTTTTAACATATCCATTTTAACGTGATTTTAAATTTATTATTGCAGAAAAACACAATGAGAGCGCTACTTGACTCAAAAAAACTATGACGTCATCTGCCTGTATTTTATACAAAATCTCAGAGAAACTGTTTGTTTTGACGTTTAGAAAAAAGTATCTGATTTGACTTGTTGGAAAATAGTATCGTATTACTGTCGAGGCAGTGTTGCCGACAAGTCAAGCAAACCTTTCTTATAAAGACCTATTATATTTTTGTTATTAGATTTGTGCACGGCGACGTGTGTATCACGATCACTTGCACCACCATCGGCCTCAGCAACGTCGACAAACTCAAGGAACCCAGCAAACAGGTACGGACAAGTAGTAAAGTGTCTAGGGGACCTGTGTTTTTGATAAAAGTAAAAAAAAAAAGTCGAGACGAAAGTCCAGTAGTCCTAAACGCACGCATATTGTGCGATGTTTTTCAACACATTTTATTCAACAAATAGATGGCGTTAAGGATATCAAGTTCGCGTTTAAGCTTGCGATGAACTGTACGTTCTGCAGGTGATGTTCTGGTCGCGCTGCGGCGCGTGCGGCGCGACGGGGCGCGCGACCCGCGTGTCCCGCACGGCGCTGGCGCTGTCGCTGGCCACGTACGTGCGGCTGCGCGTGGCCGCGCCGCGCCTGCTGCGCGCCGGCGGCTGCGCGCACGCGCTGCACGCGCAGGCGCACGCCTTCACCTCGGGGCTCACCACCGCCTGCTTCAGGTGCGTGCTCAACTATGTTCGTTACCGATATTTCATGTTTTTTTTGACTGATAAGATGACACACTAATTGTCTGTATTACAGCTACAGCAAGATCACAACGTTCGACGTGGAGCTGCCCCCGCCGGTGATAGCCACGCGGTACGACACCAAGCAGATGCGCGAGACGCTCATACACCAATTGAACGACCTTATGCTTAAAGGTAATACATTTTATCTACTTAGTCGCTAATTATGTCATTATAATAAAAATAAAAAAAACATTTTTTTAATTATTTCAATCAAATATGAGCCTTTTTTTAAATGTCTCTGTTTTAAAATTAACGCTTCTTTCGCTAAACGTCCCTTTCTCAGAATGACTTATCTGCTATACGTCCTGTTCAATCGTATAACTTCCCAGTAAAAATATGATTTAATATATCATCAATAGATGGCGTTGTACCAATCCTAAAACTCGCTATGGTTTGTTTTGTGTTTTTATATTAGAAAGAAATGTGACTTTGTAATTTTTTGGCTTTGACAATATACGTGGTAGTCTTGATTTGGATTTCATTCAGTTGGACCTCTAGCGCATTTTTGAAGAAACAAGTCTATTGTACATTCCTTCTGAGCTGGATGCTTGGTTGGTGCAGTACCTAGGCTTTCTCGTTCGCACCCACGGGCAGTAGATCAGTGTCAAGGGCGAACATCTTGCATCTCGCTTCCACTAGAAGAGCAGAACAGCAGAGAAGGTGGCGGTGTGTGCACTCGCTCGCACAGTGATAGCTGTGGATGCCGTAACTACGTGAACGAGGGAGACAACGAATACGCCAGATGTGTGAGTGAAATAGTGTGTGACGTAATCGGACAAACTGTGAGTACTTTTATTTCATTCAATTCAGTAGAAGCAAATTTGAACCTTATTTTCAAGAGAACTTGAACTTAGAAGAATTTGGATCCTTGTAGTATTGAAGTATGGACTTAGAATAATTTTAAGAAAAGTGGAACGACGGGGAATCCATGCCGGTTTTTGAATGGATGACAGCTGGTCACTTCAAACACTTGTAAAATTTTCACGGAAATCTTGGACTTAGAAAATTTTCATCTTTTTTGGTTTTCAACTTCGAAAATTTTATAATTATTAAATAAATATCAAAGTGTTTTATTTGTGTCCTCGATACATTGTTTTGTAGTTCATAATAAAGTTTGTTCTAGAATTACATAATCTTAACCTAGTACCAAAAGCAGTTGTGTTGAGGTCCCAACAGCAGGTACTTCATCAGAATTACCAGTAGCCAAACAAGACAAACCAAATGAACATATCACTACATGCCATATAAGTTCACAAGGTCAAGTGTTGCTTGCAACGGCTTTGGTGGATGTTATATCGCAATCAGGCACACGCATAACTCTCAGGTCTTTAATAGACCAAGGATCACAAGCTTCGTTTATGACGGAGTCGGCAGCTCAGCTATTGGGTCTGCAGAAGAAACAATGCAAGAGTTATGTGTCGGGTTTAGGAAGTGATCAGGATTCTGTTGTGACGTCAAAACATGTCGTCTATTTTAATATACAATCACTTGTTAACCCTAGTTTTGTAGTGCAAGTTAAAGCCCACGTTATGAAAACCATAACCACATTGCTGCCTGACAAGGAATTCGCAGAGCAGAGGTGGTCAAACATGCCGGGAATAAGGTTGGCAGATCCAACTTTCAACACTCCTAATAAGGTTGACATACTTCTGGGAGCAGAAGTTTACAGTCAAATTATAGAAGAAGGTTTAATTAGGGGTGGTCCAGATATGCTCATTGCCCAAAATACTAAGTTGGGATGGATATTATCTGGGAAGGTGTCGTCCGGCAAAGAAAAGGTGAAAAACTTTCGTACATCTGTTCGATGCATGCATGTAGTGGAAGAAAACAATCTACTACAGAAATTTTGGGAGCTGAAAGCAGAACCAAAAGTAGAAGAACAGAAAAAATGGTCAGAGGAAGAAGACAAGTGTGAAAAAATATACACAAGTATGAACATTAGGGATTCCGAAGGAAGATATACTGTAAAACCTCCTTTTCGGAATGAAGAAACCCAGTGTCAATATGGTAACTCATTAGCAATTGCAACTAAAATATCTGAATGTCTTGAAAAAGAACTAATTATTGATAATGGCTAACTAGGAAAAGAATTGAACACATGCATAGAAGTAGTGCAAGGAGAAAGGTTTTAAAGAAGAAGAAATAAAGAATTTAAGGTAATCAAGAAGTATAAATAAAATGTAACTTACCTTGTTAAACCCGTTCATCGACGACGCAGAAAGTTGGTTGTTTGGAGAGAACGCAAATTGAGTTTTATGTTATAAACACCACCTTTCTTCCTTTACTATTGCAAATGCTTATGAAAAAACTGTGCATAATGTGGTCCACAGTTAATGCCTAAATTGAGTACTGATACTGATCCACATGCGAATCCACTCACACCCGGACACTTTTTGGTAGAAAAACCGTTGTGTCTTGTACCTGACGCAAATTATAAAAACTCTGTATTAGCAGCCTAAAACGGTGGCAACTTATGCAACGGATGGTACAGGATTTTTTTTTTGAAAGTGGTGCCTAGAATGCTGAACCAAGTATAGGAGATATAGTTCTCACCCGGGAAATGATTGTTTGTAAGGGTTGTAGACAAATTTCCGGGAATGGACGGAATTGCACGTGTGGTGGGTCAATCCTAAATGTAAGGGCTCAATTATAAAAATGCTTGTTAACAAATTGTGCATATTGCCAATTTCAGATTAAATCTGTTTTGTTTGTAAATTTTGTTTATTTAAAAGGTTACAAATGTTCATGTTTATTTGTTATGTTATACACCATGAATAAACTAACGTTTTATTATTATGACAGTCCACTAAGCTCAATAGTTACTTCATGGTGGGCGGTTTTAGGTATGACAATGTATACATACTGGGAATGTTGTTGTTTTTAAGGAACTAATTGTAAGTGTGATGATGGACATTCTGTCCATGGCGGGCGGGATGTTCAATCGTATAACTTCCCAGTAAAAATATGATTTAATATATCATCAATAGATGGCGTTGTACCAATCCTAAAACTCGCTATGGTTTGTTTTGTGTTTTTATATTAGAAAGAAATGTGACTTTGTAATTTTTTGGCTTTGACAATATACGTGGTAGTCTTGATTTGGATTTCATTCAGTTGGACCTCTAGCGCATTTTTGAAGAAACAAGTCTATTGTACACGTCCCGTTATCCGAATGCCCCATACGTAAAACGTCTCAAAAACCTTTTACAGAATATCCCCATATCAAAACGGCCCATTTGTAAACAGGCTAATTACTGAATGACTCATTCGCTAAAAGTCCTATTCTCAGAAGGCATTACACACGTGTGTCATTCGCAGAATGCCACTTTTGCAAAACGTTGCTTTGAAAAGAGACATTTTGATAAATGGAAGTTCTGCGAATATATGACATGATTGGTGCTGCGATGGTTACTCCGTAAAATAAAACGATATTCATCCGATAACGATGTCCTATGTCTATGTCAAACCAAATTAGACTTTAACACCATACGTTTGTGGTCAATGTTGCTTAACTGAAACACGGATACGCAGTAAAGTTTGTCTTGCGTACCACTTTTGGAGTAACCCCCCTTTAGTCGACTAACTTAATACTAAAACGCGAATAGGCGATATGCAAAACGCAGAGTAACTTTGTTACTAGGTTTAAACCATAATCTGACCAAATCAAGTTTACATCTAGTAATATGCCATTGTCTCATCTAAAAATTTACTTGATTTGGTCGGATTATGGTTTAAACCTAGTAACAAAGTTAGTCTGCGTTTTATAATAAGACGGTTAATGTCTAACATTGTATCAGGTCACGAGACCTTCAGCGGCCTGTCGGACAGCGAAGCAGACGCGGACTATCAGTCGTTTAAGCAGCACATGGAGCAGATACACCTGGCGCTTACCACCGCAAGCCTCAACGAACAGACCTCCTCCGCTGGTAAAACATTTTTAACCATCTTCAAAAACGGACGGTTTAAGTTTCCATCCCGACATTAGTCTGTTTTCGTACTGTAAGTAACCTAGTGGCTAGTTCGCGTCACTCGGGATGTCAGATGCCGATCCTGCTCATCCCGCTCAGGCCTCTGAACATCTCTCGTCTGCGACAAATCAATTCATCGAAATCCCTTTTTATGTACGTTTACCGATTATTCGAAGTCGCCTGGACCTATTAGGAAATTTCTTTTTAGTTTGAAATGATACTTGTCAGGTGGTCCCATAGACATTTTATGAAAATCGATCGTAGTTTCGGGATGTAGTCGGTTTTTAATTCTGAAAAGTTATTGTTACTTATCTCACCGCTAGACAATGGCCTTCCTTTTCTATTTACATAGCAATCTGCTGCCATTCTGGTGGGAATCCGGCCTCGTCTCTTTGGCTGTATGCGGCACAAAAACCTTGACCAGTTTTACTTAATTTTGCCCGACCTGACATTGACTACTAAAATCCTGGAATAAAACCTACGTATAAATACCTCAAGGACAAATCTAGAGCCGTGATTATCTTGAATACGTGGGCACGTAGCTGCAATTTTGGTGATAAAACAAGCACGCGGTGGCCCGTCGGGAGTACACATTGATTGCGGGTGTCCACACTTGGATGTGTGACCACAAGTGGCATGAAAATTTCTGCTTCAGCATTATGGTTACGGCTGTCATCATTGCATGGCAGTCGTCAAGCTTTCAAATGCCTTTGGGTAGCTTGTAAAATATGACACCAGTGTTGACAACTTACACACCAAAAACAAACGAAAAAACGAAGCAAGCAAACAAAATAGTAAGCAAAAATAAAAAGTAACACTTTCGCAAAACGTCCCATTCTCAAAATGCCCCTTTCGTAAAACGCCCCAATTATTCGTTATTAAAAAAGTTCTATTTCCAGGTGTAGTCCGCAGCTTGTGGAGCGTGTCCGACCGCATCATAACCGGGGAGAAGATGTTGCGCGACGCGCAGGACAAGTACGCCAGTCCCGTGAGCAAGACGCCCAAACCGGCCGAGACTACGAACACAGGTGAGTTATTATCTCTTTATTGTACAATATTGTACATAAAATAATAATGAAATAGACTTAATAAAAAAAAATTATAAACTTATCCCAGTAAGGGATAAGCACGCGATGGCACTTACCGTTTGTCGTTCTATTCTTGCCTACTGGTAACACTTCTCAGTTTCTCGTGAAATTTTGTGAGTAGGTTTGATAAGTAAACACGGTAATTTTTGGTTTTGAAACCGAAGGCCACTTCATGAGGATTCTTAGTAGGGATGCATCCGATACCGATACCGATATATCGGCGATATTTTGGGTTTGCCGATATATCGGCATCGGCGTTATTTTGATTGCCGATACAACTATATTTACTTTTTAAATTTCGCGCTTTAAAAAAGGAAAGTAAACGCGCATCTTGTTTGATCTGAACCCCGCATTTTATTCAGTGGGTTCTCTCTCACCCGCTTTGTCCCCACGTATCCTATTTCGCTAGACACTTTTGTTGGCTTTTAACTGCTATCGCGCGTACCTAGTATTTTTTCGATACTAAATAAAATATATAATTACACATCGTAATTAATTAGTTTGTGTGTATATCGTTTATAACTCGTTAGTTGAATTAAATACACAGTAAGATCATGTCAACTTTAACACACCAAAGTTCTATATGGAATCTTTTTGAAATTTCCACATTTGATAATTCCAAAGCAATATGTTTGTATTGTAAAGAAAACGTGTCCCGTGGCATCAATTCTTAAAATTATAATACATCAAACTTTTGGATTCACATGAAGAGGCACCATTCAAGCGAATTGGACACCGCTTTAACGTCAAAAATAACTATCCAGATTACATTTTTAATTCACTAAGAGTTTTTATCGGTATCGGCGATATTTTTATAAGAGTATCGGTATCGGTATTGTATCGGCAAAAAGGCGTATCGATGCATCCCTAATTGTTAGTAAGACCTAATTAGCTATAGTCAAAACAAAAATTCGGAAACAAAATGTTTCGAAAGTAAAATCGTGAGATCAATTAGTAGTACCGCCGCTAGACGCCATCGGCCGGCCAAAGTTCATCGGGGTCACGCGGCAGTTTTGGCGTAACTACGTGATCTCGATCGAAAATCATTTTCGCAACTTTTTTATCATAAGTCATACACAAATTTGGATTACGTGTATGGATAGAGGATTTTTGTACTATAAGACATTATTTTTCCAAAACCAATGAAAAGTCAGCGTGTATATTATGTACAATTTTGCAATTTCGGAAACTGGGAAGTGAGTATAATTTAAGTTGCATATTTGATTATGGGACAGACGAAACTAAATAAAAGGTAAAAAAAGAAAGTGGGTCTACAATTGTTTTTCTTTTTTACTATTTTTCAGTAGAAGAAAAGGACAAGGAAAAGTCTGATCTAGAAGATTCGGCGGGCGAGGGCGCTGAAGGTAATTTATATTTAAAATAAACCAAATGGTTGTCAAAGTGGTTAAATGTCACAGTTAAACAGATAAAACCTCAGTTTTACGAAGTTATCTCACTAAAAGCTCACTTAGAACTCGCACATTACAGTAACGTATGATAGATTTTTGAAACGAAGTTCCTTTAAACGGTACGTACTTGGCGGATGGAGGCTAGGCGAAAAAAGTGTAAGATTTTTCCGTAATCGTGGTACATTCATAAAAAAACATATACATGTAAATGGACCTCTAAATTTTTTGAAGTCGGTTAAAAAAATTACATATATCTATCCTAACCCGCCATTTCAACTTGCATTCGTAACCAGTAGCGATGTCATGCGATATTAAACACTATTGTAGAGGTTAAACATGTCGAAAATAAGTTTTTTTTTTACATTTACCTACTTTGACAGTAAGATTTTGTAGTATTGAATGAGTTCTACTAGAGTAATGTAGGAACAACTTACGTGTTCGCAGATAGTTCCAAAGAAGGCGAGAAAGAACACGCTTCCACAGGTAACCAGTTTTATTTTTAACGCCTGACAAAAAAGAGAGTTGTTATAAGTGTGACGACTAATGTCTGTTGGTCTGTCGAACGGATGGATACTTTTTAGCTCGATTTATTTTCGCCCGGCCTCTTTTGCAACTATGTTTTGCAACCAGATGTTAAAAAAGAAGTAATTATTTTGTTACGCACCTAGTTGCCTAAAAAGATTCTTGTTTCATAACTAGCGTAAAAATTACTGTTGAGTGCCGAAACCAGTTGACAAAAAAAAAGAAAGAAAGAAAGAAATATATGTATATGTACAAATTACACTGATTGAGCAAGCCCTAAACTAAGTTCAAGACTTGTGTCATGGAAAACTAACCCAACGATACTATAACAAATACTTATATAGATAAACATCCAAGACTCAGGAAAATTTGAAAAAGGCCATTTTCCAACTTGCCCTGACCGGGCATCAAACCTGGAACCTCTGGTCGACGGACTAGCATGGTGACCACTACGCCACGGAGGACATTATCTATATCTATCTATATTATTTAAGAGCTATGCTCTTGTCGGTGGAGTATGAATTGGAGGACATTAAATTTCACTTAATAAAATATTACCACTAAAGCGTATTTTTTAGTTTTATTAAAATACTAATAATGCATGTAAATATACAAACTTAGTGATCTATCTTTATTCGACACCTTGTAGGTGCAGAGGAAGATGAGGAGAAAGGCGACAAGAAGACAGTCAGACAGATTCTATCACAATTGTTATCCAACAACCAGCCTTCACAACAGGTAAAAAAACTAAGCGACATAGGAATTCAAATAACCTTTTACACTGTTGTAGTTTTGTCACACTAATATAATAAAGGCGAAAGTTTGTGAGAGTGTGTACTTGTGACTTCTTCACAAGTAAATATCAGGACCAATTTTAATAAAATTTGGTACATGCAGGAAGCTGACATCCTTCTTCTTCTTATCGTGTGTGTTAGTGACTAACACTAGTGTCAGAGTTTTTAAACCGCCTTAAAGGCCTCTGACATGGTTTTAGGTAACGACCAATGTCAAAGACAGTGACCGGGACCGACGGCTTAACGTGCCCTCCGAAGCACGGATCATCTTACTTATCAGACAATCAGGTGATCAGCCTGCAATGTCCTAACCAAACTAGGACAACAACACAAAGTCGTTGCCTCCGCTGGGAATCGAACCCGCGATCTCCGGGTATGAGCCAAACGCTCTAACCATTACACCACGGAGGCAGTTATTAGCATGAGTTAACGGGTTACTCGTACTCACGTAGGTATAGAGTCACCTATTGGTCGACATGTTTTGACATGAGGTCTTCATCAGGGCGTTACTCTTTCATCGTATTTCATTGAGCAAAGCTCGGTTGCCCAGGTACTAATATGTTATCTCAGACTAATATTTCAGACTACGATCAATTTTTTTTCTATAGTAAGTAATTTAAAATTATGTAATGTAATTTAATTTATAATGTATTAATTCCGTAATTTAATGTAATTTAATTCTCTATTTAAAATGACTGAGAGCATTTTATATAATATACATGCTGTGTTCGCTCCAAGTAGGTTGGCAACTTGCATGCTCTTATTTGTATAATCTTGTGTGTTGTTCAGCCAGTTAGCGAACCAAATAAATAAATTTAAAAAAAGACTTTATTCATTACTATATTTTTTCCCTCACCAGGAAGCAGCTTTTTGCGCACAGCCATATTGTTTCCTACAGGAGTAGACAGAGACTAAAGAACTACCACTTGCTGCGATCCTGACAGACCTGTTTCGCTTCTTCATTTACACCCACCACTATTAATTAACGCATTGTTCCCAGGGCGGGATGATAATCTCTGGCGGTGCTCTGCCTGTAGTGGTCGCCGCCGGCGAGATCGGCTCCGTGATCGCCGCCACGCTGGCCTCCGTGGCGTACCAGCGAGCACTGCGCCACAGGTCACTTATCTGTCACATTCTTACTGATAACATTGTATTGAGATCGGCTTCGTTATCGCCGCCACGCTGGCCTCCGTGGCGTACCAGCGAGCACTACGCCACAGGTCACTTTACTGTCACACTCTCACTGATAACATTGTATTGAGATCGGCTCCGTTATCGCCGCCACGCTGGCCTCCGTGGCGTACCAACGAGCACTGCGCCACAGGTCACTTTACTGTCACACGTAACATTGTATTGAGATTAAAAAGTTTTTATTTAAAGGATCTACTTACACTACCTGTTATAACATGCATAATATGGTATTTGACTAAATTTATTTATTATTCTTATCAAAAAGACTTCTTTTTTTTTGAGGAGCTTAAAAATGCCAGAGTCGGGTGCCACGTGGCTGGTGTATGTGTCAATACCGTAGCATATGCAGACGATTTTGCGTTGTTGAGCCCCTCAATACAAGCATTGAGAGAGATGCTAAAAATATGTGAAAACTATGCGATGGTCCATGGACTCAGATACAATGTTGCCAAGAGTGTATATACGGTTTTCGGTTCTAATGTTAAGAAGGATCGTAGTCACAATTTACCGGTATTCCTATACAACATCCCCTTGAAACGAGTAACTCAATTCAAGTATCTGGGTCACTGGATCACGGATAGCCTGAGCGACAACGCAGATATAGAAAGGGAACGCAGAGCTTTGTCAGTCCGGTGCAATATGTTGGCTCGAAGGTTTGCGCGTTGTACTGACCAAGTGAAAATAACGCTGTTCAGAGCTTATTGTCAGACTTTCTACACCTCAAGCCTTTGGGTCAACTACACGCAGGGGGCGTACAGCGCTCTGCGGGTCCAGTATAATAACGCGTTTAGGGTGATGTTGAGGCTGCCTCGCTACTGCAGCGCATCGGGAATGTTCGCAGACGCCCGAGTTGACGGCTTCCATGCCATCGTCAGAAAGAGGTGTGCGTCGCTACTGTCACGCTTGCGCGCCAGCACCAACGTCATCCTCAACGCGTTAGTCGACAGATGGGACTCGCCGATGCTGGGGCACTGGATCCACTTACATACCACTCTGTAGGTGAACCCAGTGTCTTTGCATTGCGTTACATATTTATTTTTATTTTATGTGTTATTTTCAATTTAATTTCTGCGAATATGGATGCCTAATATCTGAAATAAACAATATTATTATTATTATCTCTTTATTTATTTTTAAACATATATTAGGTTTTTTTATAACATATCTATAAAAAGTAAAATATATAAAATACACTACAAAATATAAACACATTATAAAAAACCTAATATAGCTGCCCACTGGCAGCGGGGATAAGGCCCAAGCTACCGGTGGTTAGGGCCCCAGAGAGAGAAACCTCCTGACAATGCGTGTCGTGTCCAGGAGTACTGCCTTCTGAATCTGACCCTTGACCCAGCCATCTAGCGAGAGAGTCTTAAGATGTTGGTCAAGACTCTTCGCTATTAGACCGTTCGCCGATACGACTATCGGGACAATGATCGTCGAATCCACATCCCACATGGCGGTCACCTCGTGGGCCAAATCAAGGTACTTGCTAAGCTTGTCCTTCTCAGCTTTCACGAGGTTCTCGTCATGCGGAACGGTGATGTCAACAAGCACTGCCTGGCGCATCAATCGATCTGTCAGCACGATATCAGGCTTATTGGCGACAATAGCCCTATCCGTGATGACAGATCGATCCCAATAGAGCGTGGCACGACCATTTTCGAGAACTGGCACTGGTAAGTACTTATAGTATGGTACCTCAGATTCTACAAGCCCGTATCGAAGAGCAAGCTGCTGGTGAATAATTCTGGCTACGAGGTTATGTCTGTGCAAATACTCGCCGTTAGCCAGATGAGAACAACCGGAGATTATATGTCTGATAGACTCGCCGGGATGTCGGCATGCTCGACAGACATCAACCGTGCCGTCTCTCAGGATATATCTCCGGTAGTTGTTTGTCATCATGACTTCGTCGGCAATTGCACAGGCAAAACCTTCGGTTTCCCCAAAGAGGTCACCGAATCGTAGCCAGTTCACCGATGCGAGCTGATCCACATCAGACCCTGTCAAGGCTCGATAGAACCGCCCGTGGAGCTGCTTGCTCTTCCATACGTTTATGCGATCCTCGGTACTTAGCACTGCTGGTTTGCGCCAGTTCACATTTGCCAAGGAGAGCGGCGTGAGGCCCTTGTCTACTGTCACAACATCACTATGCAATCCACACTCATTGTTAAGGAAATATTCCCTAAGTCTGCACACCTCGCGGTTGTGGAGATTTTTGGCATTTAAAAAGCCTCGACCTCCACGCTTCCGCGGAATGTACAGTCTCATAACAGATGAGCGTGGATGTAGCATACGATACGTATTATTATTATTATTATTATTATTATTTTTTGTGTTATTTGATGTTTCGTATAAAATATAGTCCAATATCAAACGTAGGTAAGTTCCTATATTGCAATATTTGCATATCGCATTACAGCACGCAGTCAGAGTCTGAAGAGGTGGAAAGCAGCACAAGCAGAGACAAGGCAGATGGAGAGAAGCCCAACAAGCAAGCCAAGTCCAACGACCATTTTGAAGTGTTGCTCAAGGTAGCTTTTTTTAAACAATTTGTAAACAAAATATCTTTCATATCTTCGACTAGTTGGTAACTTGGTTAGCGTGAAATATAAAAATGACGACAATTTTTTCGACACCAGTTGGCAACACAGTAACGTCAGGCCCAATCGGCTGCTGTCATTGGACCATCAGTTGATAGATTCTTTTGCTCCGTCAAATGTATTAAAAATTTTAGGTCTATGGTCAATGTATTCAATAACAGCAGCTTATTGGACTTCAGTGCTGCCTATTTGTGTCGCATATTTTTGGAAACTCTCATTCTTTGCTATGGCTTTTTGTTAAAGTGAAAAGTTCTCTAGGCGCGTTGGGTATGCACGGAAAGCATTTTTTGAGATGGGAAAGAATCATTGAACTTTGATTTTAGAGTTTCGCGATCACAGTAACTGTTATTAGTATTACGGGACTTCCGGCGATTATTACCATTTTTTGCCAGATATTTTGACGGCTCTTCTGCCATCATGTCATGTCAATTCATGTCATGTCAGTCGGCCAGCGACCATGACGGCAGAAGGGTCGTCGAGATATCTGGTAAAAACGAATATTAATCGCGGTAAGTCCCTTGTTCAGGCAAAGCCGAACATTTTCGTAGTTACTATCTTTTACAAAAGCAGCAATTAGCAGCAGACAGCAGCGATCTAGATTTAGTACACTGACTTGTGACGAATAAGTAGCATTTTAATTTTTAGTGTAATAAAAGCACTCGGCAGATTCAATCGTTTTTGATTTCTACATATTCTTAGCGACCGGGGTTGTGTGACATCCCATCTTGACATTACATTAAATGTACCAGGGACCCGTATATTTTGGTCCTTCGAGCCGGATATAATGCTAATAACAGTAAATCAACATTGTTTTCACTTCTGTCGGCACTCCTGATACTTGCTAACATACACTTGATAACTTTTCGTGCAGGACGGTCTCCTGTGCCGCGTGTACTACGCGCAGCAGTTCCAGAAGCTGCGGCACATGCTGCTGGCGCCGCTGAGCGCGCACCCGCACCGCGCCGACGAGCGGCCGCCGCGCCGCGACAAGTGCGGCTGCGAGGACAACGCTAGGGACAGTCAGTGGTTTACGTATACTTGTTTGTTTTTCGTGTGTAAGTGGCCAACACTGGCGTCAGATTTTTCAGGCTGAGTAAAGGCATCTGACATCGTTTGACGTCTGCCATAGAATGATGACAGCCGAGAGCTTAAATATGCCTTCCGAAGCACGGAGGAGCTTGAGAAATGTATATGTTACTTGTGGTCTCCCATCCAAGCGCGGACCTCGCCCGGCGTCGTTTTACTTGCGAAAGCGCTAGCAATGCGCAATCCCGACGAGCCAGCGAGCTCCTCTGTGCCGTGTGCTAATCAAGGGCCTGACACGCCTTCTTCTTCTTCTTTGCGTGTCGATGGATTTTTTATATTTGATCAGCCCAGTAGTAGGCCACTTCAATCCTGTCACCACGATGGTACCCCCAAAAAGACAAGCCTTGATAGAGCGAGATAGTCTTATTGCGACTTTAAAGAAGAAAAAGAAAAAGATGTCGTGTTTTGTCCTTATCATCGATCGAACATTTGTTCATGGTCGGTTTATATGCACACTCCAAATTGCATACACGTACTTGAAATGTACCTAAAGCCCGACCATAACAAAATATACGTAGTATCATTAATGACTCTCTTACCCCCGGTCCAATTAACATTGTTTTGCGACTTTTTATTTTGTTATCAGAACAAAATATTTATTTTTGGCTTAGGAAAATACCTAATTCTCTGGTATTAGTGTCTGTGTATGTTGCAGACTGGATGTGCAGCGTCGAGGAGGGGTTCGTGCGGTCGCTGGCGCGGAGCGAGCCGTGGGCGGCGCGCGGGGGCAAGTCCGGCTCCACCTTCTGCAAGACCAACGGTGAGCCTCATCTTAACCAGTATTCTCTACAAAATTTACTAGAAAATACAAAAGCGTGACGTCACGCTTTTTTGAAGTCAAACTGCGCGCTTATTATACGCCTATTAAATCTAAAATCATGTTGAAAATCAATGACAAGTGACATTATACAGGATGACTTTTTAACCACCAGCCAAATTTTTAGACCATGGTCTGACCATGATACTGAACTACTTTCTATAAAAACAATTAACGAAAACTGAAAATAAAAATTCGGCTTCCCATACATATCAGCGCTCGGCCAAACAAATTTTGTATGGGCGGACGAAATTTTTTTGTCGATTTTTAATAACTTTTTTTGTGGAAACTGGTACAGTATCATGGACTGAACTTGCTTCAAAAATTTGGCTGGTGGGTAAAAAGTCATCCTGTATATGTTTAATTTTCGACCCAGTCATCTACTCAATTCCACAGAATTAATTTATTTATTTATTTGCCACTTAATATATACGGAAAATCTCTATAGAGAATTCACAAAATAAAAGTTGTACAAAAGCACTACTTATCTTAAAAGGTCTCTTATCTCTGTTGGGTTGGGTATCATCCGAGCGTATTTCCGGTTGCATACTCAGCGGTAACGCTTCAGAGCCCGTGGTCTGCTACCTACAGAGTTCCTATGGCACTTTCTGACTATCAAAATTTTTGCTAAATTTCTGTGCCAACTCCCCCATATCTTTTATAGTCTTCTTTAACCAAAGCTTGGCTAGAAGAAATCGCTTTAGTGATAAGCCCGTATTTGTTCTTACTATTTTATTTATTTATTTATTTACCAATTTATGCACACGGAAAAAGTATACAGAGAATTCATAAAATAAAAGTTGTACAAAGGCACTACTTATCTCAAAAGAGATCTCTATACATATTTTAAATGTACTTTTAATAATTGTTATACTTAGTGCAATAAAGAAATTTTATCTTATCTCAATAGAAAAGGCAAATTTTATTTCTAAGATTTGATTACAGACAGACAGACAACGGGACAGGTGATACTAAATGAAAGCTAGTAAAGGTATCTGGTTCTTTCTTCGTACAGACATGCCTACCTACCCATCGCCTTATAAACATAATTATTTCTCACTAGATGGTGCTTTGAGGCAATACATTAAAATTACTTTAACATTAAAATCTTTTATTACTATTATTTGAATAAAGTAGTACCTCAGTTAATTAAATACGACTTTTATGAATTGCAATTAATATTTTCGAAGTATTTTCAACTCTTCCTTTGTGACTTTTTTGCTAGTCGTGTGTGCTGCCATCTCTGTGTGCCTACCGGCAACTGCAGTTTTGCCTAATTACGGGCCCTACAATAGTTTCTACGGCATTTGGTATGTGTTACGTCAGTAATAATCTTTGTACAGATGACCGATACGTGCTGAAGGAGATGACGAAGCCGGAGTGGCAGCAGTTTTTGGACTTCGCGCCGCACTACTTCAACTACGTCATCAACTGCCACCAGAACAAACTGCCGAGCTTGTTGGGTGAGCATGTTGGCTGGTAGACGACCGCTTTCAGTCTTCCTAGGAATTGGCTTGTCAAGTAATTTTTAAAAAGATCTGATTCGCAAACCGTTTCGAGGAATAGCCTCTAGAAGAAGGTTTTTCTAATCTGATTTTAAAATAAGGTTTTACTAATTTAGATATTAGCAAAAATCAAGGTTAAGCTGTTTAGTGAAGTGATGTCACGATGAAGATTTTTTGATTAGAGTTGGTAATTTCTTCTTTCAGTACTCTACTGAAGGGCTATTTTTTAAACGCTGTTTTGGTTCTTGCCATATAATTATAGGTCCCAGAGCTTAGCCCTGCTTCGGGGATTTCTGAATGTGTGTGATTTGTCCGTTTGATTTATTTAACTTGTATGTGTGTGCAGCGCGCATCGTGGGCGTGTACAGCGTGGGCGGCGCCGGCAACGGCGTGCTCGTCATGGAGAACGTGTGGTACGGCTGCTCGCCCAGCGCCACGCGCTTCGACCTCAAGGTAGGGGGGGGGGGGGGGGGGGGGGCAGTAGCGTTGTATGACAGTGTACAGCTTGGGCGGCGCGGGCAACGGGGGGGGGGGGGATTAGCATTGTAACACACTAGTTTCCAACAAGTCAAATCAGATACTTTTTTCTATATGCCAAAACGAACACTGTTTACGCACATTTGAAGTTTAAAAGATTTGTAATAAAGAATTTAAAAATTAATTAATAATTTTGTTTATTTTTTAGGGCTCCAGTAGACACCGGCTGGCGGCCGACACGCCGCTGTCGGTGCTCATGGACGAGAACCTTCTGCACCGTGAGTATACACACACTTGTGCTCGTTATAATCCGTCGTATTCAACGACAGGTTGCGTCATAATAATACGAGTAGAATAAGAACATGCGACCATCTCAAATTCTTAAACAACTCCAGCCTTAACTAAATACTTTAAACATGATTTTACTCACGTGCTGTAGTCGGAAAAGGCAGACTAGTTTGACTAGTCAGTGCGTTGAGGACAGCGAAACCGTCGGGTCGCCGATCCTCGCAACACTCGCCCTGAGGATGATCGTCTAAACCGATCGAAACTAGGCGGGATTTTCTTACTATACTACGTAAGTAAAACCGTATTTTAGATACTAAATTAGTTATGTCAATTTACGTTAAATTTATGAATATTATAACTCCAGTCTTTATGCCGTAAAGCGCACTACACATCAAAGCCGCCGACCCGCCGACATATGTCGGCAACTTGTTGTCATACGGCAGCTTATGTGCGTAGCCTGCTTGAATATGCTTCCGTTGTGTGGAATCCTTGCTATGATATCTATGTCTCACGTGTAGAATCTGTACAAAGAAAATTTTTACGTTACCTTTAATATAAATGTAAAATCAAGGATCCTACTTACGAAAGTAGGTGTCATAGATATCACTTTCTACCATTGCAAGACAGAAGAAATACAAATGATATAACTTATATTGTCAAAATCTTAAATGGTGTGATTGATTGTCCTGAACTTTTAGATAAAATCAATATAAAAATTCCAAATACTAAGCTAAGGAAAAACGACACTTTTATGTTACCCACAGCTTCTACCAATTATAGAAAAAAATCTTTCTTTCATCGAGCATTAAAATCTTGCAATAAATTTTGTTCCGAGAATGGATGCGTAGATATATTCAATGCAAAACCTTTTCACATCAGACGCTTAATTGAACAAAAGTTTTTCGATTCCCAACCAACTTTACGTCCCCTATTATAGTCTTGTTTTCTTTTCCTCAAGATTTGAGACAAACTATACATTTATTTATTTATTTTTAAGTAACCTTTCTTTTTCTAAACACTAAATTGTATAATTTTTTGTCTCATTTATTACATTATCTATTGTGTCTTTCAACTTAAAATAGTGTCATCAAATTGGTTTAATTGCTATATTACTTCTATAAGTGAAAACTTATTATTGGCTAAGTTTTATAACTATTTTCTGTTATAGTTTAAATAGATAAGATATGGCTGTTAGTTTTCCATAATAAATAAAATAAAATAAAAATAAATACGTAAGCTGCCGTCTAGTCGAGGGCAACACGCGCGGGTGCTTGTTGCCGGTATAATTCCTTCGACACAGGCCGCCGGGCTGTGTCGGCGGGTGTAGTGCGCTTTAGTAAAACTTGTGGTGGGCATAAGGGCTAGTTTCGCTTCCACCATTGTGTAACGTACCCCATGTCGCAGTGCGCTGGGAGACGCAGCTGTACGTGGCGTCGCACGTGGGCGGCGCGCTGTGGGGCTGCATCGAGCGCGACACCGGCTTCCTGGCGCAGCACGCCGTAATGGACTACTCGCTGCTGCTGGGCGTGGACGGCGGCTCGCTGGTGCTGGGCCTCATAGGTACGTCTGCAGGCGGGCCTCAGCTAGCTCTGCATCGAGCGCGACACCGGCTTCCTGGCGCAGCACGCCGTAATGGACTACTCGCTGCTGCTGGGCGTGGACGGCGGCTCGCTGGTGCTGGGCCTCATAGGTACGTCTGCAGGCGGGCCTCAGCTAGCTCTGCATCGAGCGCGACACCGGCTTCCTGGCGCAGCACGCCGTAATGGACTACTCGCTGCTGCTGGGCGTGGACGGCGGCTCGCTGGTGCTGGGCCTCATAGGTACGTCTGTAGGCGGGCCTCAGCTAGCTCTGCATCGAGCGCGACACCGGCTTCCTGGCGCAGCACGCCGTAATGGACTACTCGCTGCTGCTGGGCGTGGACGGCGGCTCGCTGGTGCTGGGCCTCATAGGTACGTCTGCAGGCGGGCCTCAGCTAGCTCTGCATCAAGCGCGACACCGGCTTCCTGGCGCAGCACGCCAGTTACCCAAAACACAGGATTAATTTAAGTATTATATACAGGACGGGATCTAAAGTTCCGCGCAATTTGCACCGTCCCGCGTCCTTGCACCTCTCCCTCGTTTTCGCCAATTTCATTGCATTTACATTAATGTAATCATTTATTTTATTGTCTTTTTTTGTATTTTTCATTCAATTAATTTATCTATATATTCCAGACAATCGTGGTCCATCATTATATGAGTAATCAAAACATTATAAAATCATTTAAAAACTAAGTGTAAATACTATCATCAGTGGATTTTTGATTTTTTTTACATTAAAACTAAAATGAGACACAGACATTATTTAAATGAGTAGCTGACTCTATATTGTCGCGAACGAGATAGATGTAGAATATTCGCGAGTAAGAACTCTGCTGGCGAGATAGACTTGGAATGTTCGCGAGTGGAATCATGCAAGCGAAACTAGGCCTTATATTCTTACAGCATAAAGGCTAGAGTTCTTTGAATGGTCGTCGGCTTAGTCGCACTCACACATACATACCGGCGTCTCGATGTTTCCCGTCAATCGAAATACATTCGTCAAGTAATGAGAATATTCGAGAAAAGTGTAGACCTCTGTATCGGCGCATATAAAAAGGCGATCGAGTGCGCGTCCCGCCAGTTCAGTACGAGCTACGAAAGCGATAACTTCGAAGCGAACCGAAGCGAAGGAAACCTACCTAAGTGCGACAAGTGGAAGTACCTGCGACTACTTTGGCGATATACCTGGACCTCAGCTGCTACGCGACTTGGACTTGGACATCAGGAAGACCATCTTCACGTGTCAACCTTTGGGTTCCGTAGTGAATAAAAACCCTCATACGAACTTTGGCGTTTTACTCCAAATCTCGAACCCAGTTTCGTAACATTTGGTGTCAGAAGTGGGATTTGGAGATGCCAGTTCTACCGAGAGAAGAAGAGGATACCACCTGGGAGGGCGTCAGGACCAGGGCCCAGCGTGCCATGGAGGCTCAAGGGGGCGTGGCTCAGGCCACGCCTACTGAACCACAAGCCACGCCCACTGACCCTGAGGCCACGCCTACCGCTTATCAGGCCACGCCCACCGCCCATCAGGCTCCGCCCACTGGACAACAATCCCCGCCCACTGGACCTCAAGCCACGCCCACCCGACGTCTAGCTCCACCCACTGGCCCCGCCCACCTTGGCCAGACCACGCCCACTGACCACGCCCACCAAACAGTGCCACGTTCACTAGAGACGCCAAGCGATTCAAATAGCTTAATGCACATATTAGAACTAATTCGGCAAGAACAAAAAGCTATTCGGCAAGAACAACAAGCACAACTTCAACGTATAGAAGAGACACAAGATTTACGATTTGCACGCTTGAGTGAGCAACAGCAAATAGTCTTGGGAAATTTCTGCAAAATCAGTGGAGCAGATCCGAAATGATGTAGACGTTGTCGAAAACCGTGTGACTGATCTGGAAAACAAGGTAGAAAATAGAGTAACCTATTTGGAAAAGAAATTGCGTAAGAGTATTGCGTCTAGAGACAGTGGGAACCTCAAGTACATCCGGCTGTGAAACTAAGGGGCCAAGAGTAAAAGTGCCATCTTATGACGGTACCACATCTTGGGCCGCATACAAACAACAATTCCAGACCGTCGCTAGTTTAAACGGTTGGACGGATGAACAGAGCCATACAGCCCTTACTGTTGCTCTAAAAGGCTCAGCACTATCAGTCCTAGAGGCACTGCCTAGCTCTGGAAGCACCTTTAAAGAATTGATGGAGGCGTTAGAAGCCAGGTATGGAGAACGTCATCTCGAACACGTTTTTCGAGCCCAGCTGCGTGAAAGAGTTCAGCGCCCAGGAGAAGGACTTCAACAGTGGGCATTGGAAATAGAAAAACTAGTGCGTAAAGCCTACTCGTCTGTTGACTCCAAAATGGTCGACACAAACATCCTACAAGCTTTTATTGCTGGAATAAGAGATGTTGAGGTAAGGGCTGCGGTGGGGACTCAACATCACGCGTCCCTAAAAGATGCCTTGGCACATGCTCTAGAGTACGAAGCTTTAAGGCAGGACATGCGCACACATAAGTTGCGAGAAGTCACGGAAGACATAAAGGCAATCAAGAGCCCGCCAAAGAAGACCAATAGCTCTGCGCCTACTTGCTACAGGTGTGGTGAAAGAGGACATTTGCGGCTCTCTTGTCCAGAAAAGCAGGAATTAACCAAATAAGGGAAGAGCTGAAGGAAATTACGAAAAGGCAGGAGTCCTCGTTTCCTGCAAGAAACCAGGGAAACGAGTAACAGCCAGGACTAAGGGGCGGGTACTGGCTGGCGCAGAGAAAGCCCCAGTAATTGTCATCTCACAAGTAAGCAATAGGAGCAGTTTGACGATATGCGGACAAGTGAATAGGACAGATTGCAAATTGACCATAGACACCGGAGCCTCCAGAACAATAATCAACCCACATCTGGTGAAAGCTGCGATGAAATACAAGAATGTCGATTGTCGGCTTGTGTCTGCCTCTGGCCAGCCAATACCTGTCCTAGGAGAGACGACAGTGACAATATACGTGGGAGATTCACCATACACGCATGATGTCATTGTGGCTGAAATTATGGATGAGTGTATATTGGGCCTAGATTTCATGAAGAAATACAATTGTAAAATCGATGTCGCAAATGGAGTTTTCAAGTGTGGTAATGAGGAAATTTTCATCCTTGGAGGCCCCACCGGAAAAGTGACTTGTTTAAACAAAATCGTCGTACCTGGTCGAACACAAGCACAAATAATGGTGAAACTGCCATCACCTAAAACACACAAGCCAACTAGATGCGTTCTTATTGAGGATACATCAAACAAGCCAACTCAAAGATTCCTGACAGCAAGAACATTAGTCACTGGAAAGGATACTGCAGTAGTGAGAATAGTCAATCTAGAGGACCATGAGATCATATTAAATGAAGGCGATGTTGTTGGAAGATGCGAGGAAGTTGTCTGGATGAAAAAGTGCCAATTAACACCAAACTCAGATGCATCTAAAAACTCCAGTTGTTCTACAGTTTACGACCTTCTAAAAGATTGCAAAAGCAACCTAACTTATTCACAGAGCTTGAAGGCAAAGAAGTTGCTGCTGGATTTTGCTGACATTTTCTCTTCCAAGGAAGGTGATCTAGGAAGAACTTCGCTAGTTCAGCACAGAATTGATACTGGAAGCGAAAGACCTATACGTCAGCGAGCTAGAAGAATTCCATATGCTAAGGAAAAGGAAGTACAAGATCTGCTGGAGGACATGAAAAGAAATAAAATCATTGAACCGTCTGCAAGTCCATGGTGCTCCCCGGTTGTTTTAGTTAAGAAGAAAGATGGCAGCACACGATTTTGTGTCGACTATAGACGACTGAACGACGTCACAAAGAAGGACAGCTACCCATTACCAAGAATTGATGACACATTGGACACCCTTAGCGGTATGCAGTGGTTTTCAACCCTAGACTTGAAATCTGGTTACTGGCAGGTGGAAATTCATTCTAAGGATAAAGAAAAGACAGCATTCTCAACAGGAAAAGGTTTATGGCAGTTCAATGTTATGCCTTTTGGATTATGCAACGCCCCCGCCACTTTTGAAAGACTTATGGAGTGTGTACTAGCAGGATTAGTAGGAGACGCCTGCCTAGTTTATCTGGATGACGTCATCATCATGGGTCGAGACTTTGAAGATCATCTACGGAATCTGGAGCAAGTCTTGATAAAGATACGGGGTGCCAACTTAAAACTAAATCCAAAGAAATGCAGTCTATTCAGAAACAAAGTGAATTATCTCGGACACGTTATCACCAGCGAGGGCATCCAAACTGATCCTGATAAAGTTGCAGCTGTGAAAAACTGGCCTACCCCCAAAGACAAGACAGAAGTACGAGCATTTATGGGATTATGCTCTTACTATAGGCGATTTGTAAAGGGATTTTCTGAAATCGCTAAACCACTGCATCGTCTGACAGAAGACAAACAGCCTTTTAAATGGGATGATACCTGTGAAAATGCCTTTCTCAAACTAAAAGATTGCCTTTGCAATACTCCAATCTTGGGATACCCGCAAGCTAATGGCGAATTCATCGTTGACACAAACGCTAGCAACACAGCGATCGGAGGGGTACTATCTCAAAAACAGGGTGAAAATGAAATAGTAATTGGATATTTCAGTAAATCTTTGTCAAGGCCTGAAAGGAATTATTGTGTTACAAGAAGAGAACTCTTGGCCGTTGTAAAGACGCTGCAACACTTCAACAAATATCTCATTGGTAGACAGTTCAAACTTCGCACAGACCATGCTGCTTTGAAATGGCTGTTACAATTTAAAAATCCGGAAGGTCAAGTTGCACGTTGGATTGAACAACTCCAAGAATTTGACTTTGTTACTGAGCACCGTAGTGGAAAGGCCCATGGAAATGCTGATGCACTCTCAAGAAGACCATGTGTGGAAGACTGCAAGCATTGCGTTAAACAAGAGACAAAGGAGCTTATGGTTAACATCACAAGGACAATCCCCACAGGGCAATGGGACGACGACAACTTAAGAGAAGCCCAGGAAGACGATGAAGATATAAGGCTCATCATCGCATGGAAAGAACGTTGTGCTGACAAACCTAGATGGGCAGAAGTTGCACCTACGAGCCCCACCACCAAAGCTTATTGGGCTCAATGGGACAGTTTTATCCTGCAGAATGGAATACTTTACCGTAAATGGGAGAAACCAAACGGCAAAGAGTTTCACCTACAGGTTGTTGTTCCAAGAGACAGAGTAAAAGACGTTCTCCGTGAAGTACATGATGGTGTAACAGGTGGACATCTAGGCGTTAAAAGAACGTTAACAAAGATTCGGGAACGATTTTACTGGCTGAATTGTCGGGAAGATGTTCAGGATTGGTGCCGCAAATGTACAACTTGTGCAGCCGTGAAAGGCCCGTCAACAAGAACTCGAGGAAGTCTACAGCTGTACAATGTCGGCGCGCCCTGGGAACGGATTGCAGTAGACATTGCCGGACCATTCCCCGTAACTGAATCAGGAAATAAGTACTTCATGGTTGTCATGGACTATTTTAGCAAGTGGCCAGAAGTATTTGCTATACCTAACCAAGAAGCTTCAACAGTAGCCTCCAAGTTGGTTGAGGAAGTAATCTGCCGGTTTGGTGTACCACTAGAAATCCACTCAGATCAAGGAAGAAACTTCGAGTCGCAACTATTTCAAGAAATCTGCAAACTATTGGGGATGCATAAAACAAGGACCACTCCATATCACCCTCAGTCTGATGGCATGGTGGAGAGATTTAACCAGACTCTGGAAAGACATTTAGCAAAACTGGTTGACAAACATCAGAAAGACTGGGATAAGTACATACCGCTTTTCCTCCTGGCTTATAGGACATCAGAGCACGAAAGCACAAAACTGACCCCAGCTCAGGTGAATTTCGGCAGAGAACTTAGGTTACCTGTGGATCTACTAACGGGGAGGCCACCAGAAGACCCATGCACTGTGCCAGACTACGTCTTCGATCTTCGAGAGCGAATATGGAACATCCATGACCTAGTTCGCGAAAACGGTTTACAAGCAAGTGAAAACATGAAAATTAGTGTCGCGTAGGATGATAAGTGATAATGACAATGTCAAATTGTCAACGTCACAAATTCAAACTACGAGAATTCATCTAAAGAGAAATTTCGTCACTCACGTCAGCACACGATTGGCCTAGCGGTCTTGGTGTTGGAC
Organism: Acrobasis consociella; assembly: GCA_963555685.1. Taxonomy (NCBI): domain Eukaryota; kingdom Metazoa; phylum Arthropoda; class Insecta; order Lepidoptera; family Pyralidae; genus Acrobasis; species Acrobasis consociella. Next base: position 2,615,874 of record OY743114.1, read on the forward strand.
TGTGAATCCATAGACCCCAGGTTCAAATCACAGTCACGAATAGTGTTTTTGAAGTTTTGTAAGAAGTTTCTAGATAACTCTAGATTAAATTGGAATGAAAATACGGGCCAGAAATAAAAGAAGACAAAAGAAAATTTATGACTTAAGTTTGGAACTTTGATGCGATATTGTTCGCATCCGGGGGGTATATAAACAGAACAAGGCGCGGCCTACGCCAGTTTAGTTTGAAAGTAAAATCCGAAGAAGGAAGAAGGAAGAAGAAAAAGGAAGAAAAGTAAAAGTGGAAGTAGTGAGTAAAAAGTAAAGTGTAATAGTGAGTGAAGTGAAGTGTTCAGTGCAGTAAATACGCGCGAGAGACGTATCCGCGCGCGACAGTGCAGTGACGTTTACGCGTGTGACAGTGCAGTGACATTACCGCGCGTGACAGTGCAGTGACGTTTCCACGCGCAAGACAGTGCAGTGACGTTTCCGTGTGTGTGACAGTACAGTGACATTCCCGCGTACGTACCTATGACAACTGTGAGTACCCTAGAGTCGTAAATAAAGGCACTATTCCATAGGATTGGTGTTTCCTTTCCTATCCCCAACCCACTCTCGTGACAATTGGTGTCAGAAGTGGGATAGGAAAGATGCCGATCGTGCCTAGAAATGAGAGAGGGGTAACCACTCGAGCGGGAGCTGCAGCGGCAGAGGAACAATCGCCCGAGGAGTCCAACTCTGGCGGAGCCGCGACAACATCAGCGGCCGTCCCACCAGCCGCTCCATTGGAAATGAACGCGTTCCTGCAGCAGATTACCGTCATGATGCAAGAGCAAGCACGCCGCCAGGAGGAGCAAGCACGCCGCCAGGAGGAGCAAGCACGCCGCCAGGAGGAGCAAATACGGGCGCTGCAGGAGGAGCAAGCACGCCGCCAGGAGGAGCAAGCACGCCGCCAGGAGGAGCAAGCACGCCGCCAGGAGGAGCAAATACGGGCGCTGCAGGAGGAGCAAGCACGCCGCCAGGAGGAGCAAATACGGGCGCTGCAGGAGGAGCAAGCATGCCGCCAGGAGGAGCAAGCACGCCGCCAGGAGGAGCAAGCACGCCACCAGGAGGAGCAAATACGGGCGCTGCAGGAAGAGCAAGCACGCCGTCAGGAGGAGCAACTTCAGTCCTTTTCCAAAGATGTTTTGGCCGCGGTTCGGGCCAACACAGCCGGGATGGATGACTTCGAGAAGGAAGTTGCAGAAGTAAAGGAGGAAGTTGCTGAAGTAAAAGGGACGCTTCAACTGCTTGGTAAGGAAGTTAAACTTCTCAAAGAGTCTGGCCCTGTCACTAGCTCTATGGTCGCTTCTTTTACCAAAAATTTAAAGGTGCCACCCTACGACGGCAAATCCTCTTGGGCTGCTTTTAAACTGCAATTGGAGACAGTTAAAAAAGCCAGCCATTGGGATGAGCACGAGGCGCAGTCTGCATTGACCCTGGCACTTCGAGATGACGCTCTCTCTGTACTGGAAGCACTCGGCGCTGGAAAGAAGGAGGTCACCTACGACGAACTCATAGGCGCTCTGGAAGCCAGATACGGTGACAGTCACCTGGAGCATGTATACAGGGCGCAACTTAAAGATCGTTGTCAGCGGGCTAGCGAGACCTTACAACAGTGGTCCGTTGAAGTGGAAAGACTGGTCCGCAAGGCATACCATTCATCACCATCCGTCGTGGAGGAGATGCTCCTGCAGGTTTTTATTGATGGGATACGGGATCCCGAAGTCAGGGCTGCTGTACGACTAGATCACCACACCACTTTGAAAGAAGCAGTGGCTCACGCTTTGGAAGTCGAAGCGGTTCGTCATGACTCACGAGCTCTGAGGCTACGAGAGGTTGTAGTCACAGAAAACAGTAGACGACGACCCTACAACCCAATGTGCTATGAGTGTGGAGAACGGGGCCATATTCGAAGCACTTGCCCGAAGCGTGAACGTACAACTTTCCGACGTCAGGTGGATGCAGCGGTTTCAACGTCGGAGCAGCCACAGGAAAACTAGAGAAGGCCAGGGCTGTGGGGTGGGCGCTGGCCGGTAGTAGTAAAGCCCCAGAAATTCTTGTGAAGCAGACAAGCGACGGAAATACTTTAGTGATAGACGGATTAATTAATGGAAAACCTTGCCAATTGACGTTAGATACTGGAGCTTCACGGACAGTCATCGGCAATCACAGACTTAAGGACATTGGAGGTCGGTATATTCAAGCAAATAAAAATATCACGTTAACTACTGCTACCGGCCAACGAATCTCATCTGAAGGAGAAAAAATTGTAGCCATTAAGATCGGGGCAACACTTTATTGGCAAAGAGTGATTGTCGCAGGCATCTCCGACGATTGCATTATTGGTTTGGACTTTCTGCAAAATCATCAGTGCAATATTGACTTGAAAAATGGTGTTCTAAAACATGGCAATGATGAAATTCCGATGAAAGGAGGAAATTTTGGTAAGGTGTTATGTTTGAGAGACACTGTCCTTAGTCCTAGATCCCAAACGATGGTCCCTGTTATGCTTCCGCCTAATAATGGAAGCGGACCACGGAGATGTGCCATTATAGAGGGAGGAATCTCAGACGCATCATGGATTCCGGCTAGAACCTTAGTTGGAAGTGGCCAAGTTGCGTTGGTACCTGTTCTCAATCCTCATGACGTGGAGCAAAAACTGCGAAAGGGAACGATTGTAGGAAACTGTGATGAAGTAGCCTGGTTGAGGAAGTGTGAAGAGGGGCAAAAGCGGAAAATTACGAATCAGGAAGAAAATGTCGCAAGGTTTCTGGAGGGTTGCAAGGGTAATCTTACTAAATTGCAATTAATAAAAGCAAGAAACTTCTTATTGAAATATAGCAACTTATTCTCTAAAAATGATGGAGATATTGGCAGAACTGGTTTGGTAAGACATAAAATTGATACAGGAAATACAGCACCCATCCGGCAGAGACCAAGACCTGTTCCTTTTGCCCGTGAGCAGGAAGTTGAGGACATGATCCAAGAGATGAAGAAGAATGGCGTGATAGAACCTTCATCAAGCCCATGGTGCTCTCCGATAGTATTAGTAAAAAAAAAGGATGGATCGACTAGGTTCTGTGTGGACTATCGGCGATTGAACGATGTAACTAAAAAGGACAGTTACCCACTTCCTAGAATTAATGACACTTTGGATTCACTTTGTGGCATGACTTGGTTCTCTACTCTTGATTTAAAAAGTGGGTATTGGCAAGTAGATTTGGATCCTAAGGATAAAGAGAAGACTGCGTTTTCAACCGGCAAGGGTTTATGGCAGTTCAAAACTATGCCATTTGGACTATGTAACGCGCCAGCAACATTTGAAAGGTTGATGGAACATGTGCTGGCAGGTATACTAGGAGAAACCTGTTTGGTCTATTTAGATGACATCATTATAATGGGAAGAGATTTTGATGATCATCTCAAGAAGCTTGAAAGCGTGTTTTCAAAACTACAGAGTGCAAATTTGAAGCTAAGTCCAAAGAAATGTTCATTTTTTCAACGTCAGGTCAACTACTTGGGTCACGTTATTTCAGAACAAGGTATTGCCACTGACTCTACTAAAATAAGTGCAGTTAAAGATTGGCCAACACCAACAGATAAGACACAGGTACGAGCATTTTTGGGTCTATGCTCTTACTATCGAAGATTCGTAAGAGGATTTTCCGATATCGCGAAGCCATTACATCGGTTGACAGAAGAGAAACGAGCATTTTCTTGGGATGAAGATTGTGAGCAAGCTTTTCAGGACCTCAAAATGCGTCTATGTGAAACCCCTATCCTCGGATATCCTGACATAGAAGGCAAGTTTATTGTAGACGCTGATGCAAGTAACACCGGTATTGGAGGTGTTCTATCTCAGCAAAGAGGAGATCAGGAAGTAGTAATCGCCTACTTCAGCAAATCTCTTTCAAGGCCAGAGAGAAATTACTGTGTAACTCGCAGAGAATTGTTGGCTGTGGTTAAGACATTGCAACATTTTAAGAAATATTTGCTTGGCCGCAAATTTCTGGTAAGGACTGATCATGCTGCATTGAAATGGTTATTGGAATTCAGAAATCCTGAAGGGCAGGTGGCCAGGTGGATTGAGCTACTCCAAGAGTATGAGTTTGAAATTGAGCATCGAGGAGGAAAGAGTCATGGCAATGCGGATGCTCTGTCTCGAAGACCTTGCCTGGAGGACTGCAAGCATTGCAATCGGCAGGAAGAGAAGGAAAAAGTAAACATCCGGCTAATCCGTACTGATTCCGTAGATGAAAATTGGACTAATGACGCCATGAAAAAGGCTCAGGAACATGATAAAGACTTTCAACCACTATTGAACTGGCTACGAAGTGGAACTAAACCAAAATGGTCAGAAGTGGCCAAATACAGTACGGCTACAAAGAGTCTTTGGGCGCAATGGGATAGCCTGGTGTTACACGATGGATTACTCTACCGAAAATGGGAAAGTACTCAAGGTAAAGATTGCCATCTACAATTGGTCGTCCCCAGAGAGAAGATAAGGGAGATTTTAAAAACTTTCCATGATGGTACTTCCGGCGGACACCTGGGGATAAGAAGAACTCTCACAAAAATTAAAGAACGTTTCTACTGGTTACACTGCCGAGATGATGTAGAAGACTGGTGCCGTAAATGTCAGAGTTGTGCGGCAGTTAAGGGACCACAGACTAGAAGCAGAGGAGCCATGAGGTTGTATAATGTTGGAGCTCCTTGGGAACGAGTAGCTCTTGACATAGCCGGACCGTTTCCAATTACGAATGCTGGCAACCGGTACATTTTGGTAGTAATGGACTACTTCACGAAATGGCCTGAAGCATTTGCACTACCTAATCAGGAGGCTACCATCGTAGCGACAAAGCTTGTGAACGAAGTATTCTGTAGATTTGGTGTGCCATTGGAGATGCACAGTGATCAGGGTCGAAACTTTGAATCACAGGTATTCCGAGAAGTCTGTGAAATCATGGGAATCCATAAGACTCGGACGACGCCGTATCACCCGCAGTCAGATGGAATGGTTGAGAGGTTTAACCAAACATTGGAACGGCATCTGGCAAAAGTGGTAGAATGCCATCAGAAAAACTGGGACGAGTATATTGCACTATTCCTCTTATCTTATAGGACTGCGGTGCATGAGACCACTACAGTTACTCCAGCATATGCCAATTTTGGAAGAGAATTGAAATTGCCAGCTGATTTGTTATCAAGTTGTCCACCAGATACCCCAAAAGGAATAACCGACTACGCTAATGACCTTCGGATTAAGATGGTTGACGTCTATGAGCAGATTAGAGAGGCTGGGCTTAAAGCTAGTGAACGGATGAAGACTCGTTACGATCGAAGAGCTAATGGCCTCAGCTTTGAGGAAGGAACACTGGTTTGGCTTCATAATCCGGTGAGGAGAAAAGGGAAATCTCCAAAGCTACAACCAAGTTGGGAAGGACCTTACAAAATTATCACCAGAATTAACGACGTGACCTACCGAATTCAGCGTAATCCTCGCAGTCCTCTCAAAATAGTTCATGTGGATCGATTGGCACGTTATCATGGAAGCAATAATGATCGGGACGATCATGTCTCGAGAGGGGGCAGTGTCGCGTAGGATGATAAGTGATAATGACAATGTCAAATTGTCAACGTCACAAATTCAAACTACGAGAATTCATCTAAAGAGAAATTTCGTCACTCACGTCAGCACACGATTGGCCTAGCGGTCTTGGTGTTGGACTGTGAATCCATAGACCCCAGGTTCAAATCACAGTCACGAATAGTGTTTTTGAAGTTTTGTAAGAAGTTTCTAGATAACTCTAGATTAAATTGGAATGAAAATACGGGCCAGAAATAAAAGAAGACAAAAGAAAATTTATGACTTAAGTTTGGAACTTTGATGCGATATTGTTCGCATCCGGGGGGTATATAAGCAGAACAAGGCGCGGCCTACGCCAGTTTAGTTTGAAAGTAAAATCCGAAGAAGGAAGAAGGAAGAAGAAAAAGGAAGAAAAGTAAAAGTGGAAGTAGTGAGTAAAAAGTAAAGTGTAATAGTGAGTGAAGTGAAGTGTTCAGTGCAGTAAATACGCGCGAGAGACGTATCCGCGCGCGACAGTGCAGTGACGTTTACGCGTGTGACAGTGCAGTGACATTACCGCGCGTGACAGTGCAGTGACGTTTCCACGCGCAAGACAGTGCAGTGACGTTTCCGTGTGTGTGACAGTACAGTGACATTCCCGCGTACGTACCTGTGACAACTGTGAGTACCCTAGAGTCGTAAATAAAGGCACTATTCCATAGGATTGGTGTTTCCTTTCCTATCCCCAACCCACTCTCGTGACACTAGATATGACCGAAGAGCGAACTCACGTGGCTTTGAAGAAGGAGTCTTAGTATGGCTTCATAACCCGATTCGCCGGAAAGGAAAATCACCGAAATTACAAACGAGATGGGAAGGCCCATACAAGATCATAACGCGAATAAACGACGTGACCTATCGGATCCAACGTCAACCAAGAGGGGCACTCAAAGTGGTGCACATAGACCGTCTAGCACGTTATCATGGCAGCAATAGTGACGCTCGGGACGCGCGTCTTTAAGAAGGGGGCAGTGTCGCGAACGAGATAGATGTAGAATATTCGCGAGTAAGAACTCTGCTGGCGAGATAGACTTGGAATGTTCGCGAGTGGAATCATGCAAGCGAAACTAGGCCTTATATTCTTACAGCATAAAGGCTAGAGTTCTTTGAATGGTCGTCGGCTTAGTCGCACTCACACATACATACCGGCGTCTCGATGTTTCCCGTCAATCGAAATACATTCGTCAAGTAATGAGAATATTCGAGAAAAGTGTAGACCTCTGTATCGGCGCATATAAAAAGGCGATCGAGTGCGCGTCCCGCCAGTTCAGTACGAGCTACGAAAGCGATAACTTCGAAGCGAACCGAAGCGAAGGAAACCTACCTAAGTGCGACAAGTGGAAGTACCTGCGACTACTTTGGCGATATACCTGGACCTCAGCTGCTACGCGACTTGGACTTGGACATCAGGAAGACCATCTTCACGTGTCAACCTTTGGGTTCCGTAGTGAATAAAAACCCTCATACGAACTTTGGCGTTTTACTCCAAATCTCGAACCCAGTTTCGTAACAATATTGACAAATAGCAAATTCAAACTATAGTCAATTTTCGTCCTGTCGTCAGGCTACATCTGCACGTGCTTGAATTCGCTATACAGTATTGTAAAACTCAAAAATTTTATCAGTATTTAACGGTTACTTATATTAATGTTTATATTTTTTACTCATGTTTGTATCGCCACACCCTAAATGGGTACATGGTCTACTGCACCAATATTTTGTCATCTTATGCAACATGTTAGCGATTAATAAATGAAATATGTAGTTAACTATACACGATGATTTTTTATTGGTTTTGGAGCCGAAGGCCACCTCGTTAGTAAGACCTAATTAGCTAGTCAAAATAAAAATTCATAAACAAACAATGTTGTCTAAAACTAGAAAGTAAAATTGTGGGAACAATTAGTAGTACCACCGCCATACACCGCCCGCCGGCCGGCCGGGGTCATCGACATTACGCAGCCGGCGCGGCGGCCGGCGTATAACTACGTGGTCTCGATCGAAAATCATTTACGCAACTTTTTTTATCTTATGACATACAGAAATTTGGATTACGTATATGGATAGAGGAATTTATTTACTATACGACATTTTTTTTCCAAAACCAATGAAAAGTCAGCGTGTATATAACTTTCGTCCTGTCCCCAGACTACATCCGCACGTTCACGTGGGACAAGAAGCTGGAGCACCTGGTGAAGAAGAACCTGGGCTCGGGGCAGCCCACGGTGGTGTCCCCCAGCGAGTACCGGCGCCGCTTCAGCGTGGCCTGCCGCAAGTACTTCCTGCAGTGCCCGGACCACTGGGACCACCTCTACCACACTATATACCCCTAGCTAATGCCTCTTTAGGAAAAGTTTCGTAGCAAAAACTTGTACTACCTAAATCAGCTATGTAATACTATATACCCCTAGCCAATATTGTACTTTAAAAAAAGTATCACAGCAAAAAATTTTACTACCTAAATCGGCTGTGTAGTACAGTGGGCCAACGAGATACCTGGTCCGGCCTTCTACCTTTATCTTGAATTTTCTCTTAAACCCAAAATATAGATATATAGAGCCGGCTCAGGTATCTTGTTGGCTCACTGTACAAAGCTTTCGATTTTAGGAGCGCAAATTTTTTGACAATTTCGTCAGTCTGCACTCCTCTATCACTCATTGGTCAATCAAAATCATGATATAGGATTTTGGTTATAATAAATCGACTGCTTTAATGAGTCTTGTAATAATAAACAGAAAGCATCATTGTGTGCTAAGTCGCGGACCGTCCACGTGTATAGCAGGCAATGATATGAAAACTTAGTTATTGTGATTTTTACACAAGTTTTACGTTTTGCTTAGTACATATTGTAATTGAAAGGTAAACACCCAAGATCCACACTTTGAAAAAGGCCATCCAACTTGCCTGGCTAATCCAAAACCAAAATGACAATGTTAATCATATTTTTTTTATATTTATATACTTTTTGTTTTGTTTTATCCCTATATGGTTGACTGGGAGAAAATACTTTGGAACTATAAAGTTTTATAAAATAAAATAAAAATATTTTATATAAAAACAATTAAAATCGTGGTATATTGTTTGAGATGGATTAGTTCAAATAAAACATCAAAATGATCTGTTAATAATAAAGTACATACACATTCCTTTATATTTTAGCTTAAGATGTTTGTAAATCATAATGTTAATATATTACCAAATATAGTATTGATTACGTTATATTAAGACGAATATGGCTGTGCACGAGGAAAGGTACCACTTTGTCGATATAAAGCAACTTTGTACATAAAAACATACAAAAATACATATTATCGCGCTTGTTTTCTACAGGGGAGCAACTTTTTCCCTTTATTATATTTTTTTATTATATGAGTGTAACATGTGTCCAGGTATTTTTTTTAATCGTAAGTTATACCAAAGAAATTATATACAATCTAGAATGCATACGAAGTCAACCCCGAAAATAGATGCCTAAAGTTATAGTTGTCCCTTTCCACTTTATTGCACTGGCAGTTTACGAAGGGATACCTCTAGTTACATTATATGCAATTGTGACGTTAGGTATTTAAAACATAAGTATTATGGAAATATATAACTATGTAAATTTAAGTTTACTTTTCGATGTTGTTTTTATCTGAGATTATTCATCATCATCAGGTCTTTATAGTCTCCACTGCAGGAGCACGACCCTCTCTGTACTACTAGAGCCATACTTGATCAGAGCAGCCAGAGGACTTGAAGAGGTCTCATGATGTTTAAAAGCATTGTTGAGCTTGTATTTTCTGATTCTATTCTACTTTGCCGGAAACCACACGGCATGTATTTGCCAATAGCGTGTTCTGAGATTATTCCTCGTCGTAATTCTAGATTGTATTATAATTTCCTTTCTTGTTACAGATAAAAAAAAATTCGTTAAAGTGGCACTATGTACATTTGGTACAGTACAGTCGTAAATTAAGAATTTGTTTTGAAATAAAAACAATTATGAGTATAATCAATTTATTCATTTCATTCTCTCGTCATAAGTTACATTCCTTTTATATTATTATAATACATAATCGTAATGAACATAACCTCAAAACGTCACAAACTCAACGATTGTTCCTTCTATTTCCCTTATTCTATTTAACAGACATTTACATGTACAATTTAAAATGGTTTTACGTCCCCCGGGAAGGAAGCAGCGATTTACGCTCGCTGCGGGCGTGAAGCAGTTCAGATAGACAAGAAAATGCTCGAGCATTTGAACTCAATTGAAAATAAGACCGTATTACCTAAAGTGTACAAACGTTTAAACATGGCAAATCGAGACCGCGCGATCGCGTCTTGCACTATACAATGTCCTTTTTAATTAAGTACAAATATTTTAAGGGGTGGTTCAGTCCATCATTTTGAACAACTTTTCCCAATGAATGAATATCGGAATACGAAAAAAAAATTTTAGGTTTTCATACAAATCGAAGTAGTCACGTGATATCATTACTATCGAAAATGAAAATTTTTTTTTCGTATTTCGATATACATTTATTGGGAATAGTTGTTCGAAATGATGGACTGAATCACCCCTTAAAATATTTGTACTTAATTAAAAAGGACATTGTATGTCAATAGTTTAAAGTTTTTTTTCAAGTGTCATAAAAAATCTTTCAGCTGCGCTCCTCTGTCTGAACTGATAAAAACGCCGCTTCGCAGGGGAGACAAAAACCCTACGGGCAATGATAAAAATAAGCCTCAGATCGCGTATTTAACACCCTCGCCTTCCGCTCGACCGCCCTCGGCTTTGTATCACCTATACGGTCAACCAGTGGAAACACCACCACTAGATCGAGCTCCTCTGCTCACGTCACTACATCTAATTATCCACAATGGTCACTCAACAAACTCGAAAACTTAAAAAACATAGCGATTTCATCGCCAAACTATCGCCATTTAAACCTCTTGAGAAAAAAATACCCATAGACAAAACGTTCATGATAGAAGTGGAACTTTATACTACTATATTTAGTTCATTCCATTTCATTTCACACTTGATATAGCCGATTTACCTAAATAATTCAAAATCGACTTTTTATCCACTAAGTAACTTTTCGTTTCGAATATATCGTTATACCTTCACTATTCTCAATTCAAATTGATCCCTCACCTTTCCAAACAAAACCAGTAACCACTTTTTTATAAAAAAAATACGCCACTTTTATGCTTCTTTAGTGTGATTTTATAGCCTTTTTGAACCCCCAAGAGATTTTAAAAGCCTAGATTTTAAAATAACGCCGATGGCAGTTTACAAAATGTATGGTAGAGCCATAATTTTTTGTTTATAAACATGTTATGATATTAGTTGTCAAGATGCACACACATTATCTAGCTATCGTAAACGAGATTCATACAATATGAACATTCACAATTTAATATATTTATAATTACATGTCATTATGAGGCAAACGACCTTATTTTTTAGTTGTGAGTCGAGTAAAATGAGTTGCGCAATTTACTATTACAAATTACTTTAGAAATTTATTTTCAGTTGCCCTATAGCACAAACAGATATAATCGTCTACGCTAAAAAGCAAAATCTTTTTCGTCATTGGTCCAATTGACAGCTTTTTAAATTGCCGAACGACCAGAAGTGCTATTTTTGAAACTCGGAGTCACCTAAACGAATGGTTTTTCCATATAAAAAATAGTTTGGTAATGACTCCGCGTTTGAAAAATAGCACCTGAGATTTGTTGACCAATTAGTGCATTAATTACACGAACGCGCGACAGCAGACGTCCCATCTCATAGACAACGCAAATTCCGCCTTTCACATAGACAGTACCCGGATTGATCGTCCGATCAGGGTGAGTTCAGACAGAAGAAAAATGCCCGAACAATTTACTGATTACAATTGAGTCATTTTCGACCGTATTACTAATGACAAAATATTCGCGGTTAGCAATTTAAAGTTTATTTTCGTGTGTCATAAAAAATCCTTTACGCTGCGCTCCTCTGTCTGAACTGACCTTTATTTTAAAATTTAGAACGCGGACGAGTTCGTTCTACAATCAAATGAGGGTTTTTTAGAATATGGATTACCAGATGGCATCGCAGTGTAGTCAGGTCCAATAAGCTTATTGGATACATTTGACGGAGCAATAGAACCTGTTAACTGATGGTCCAATGACAGCCGTCGATTCCACCTGACGTCACTGTGCTCCATCTGTAGTGTTTCATACTTTTAAACTCCCAAATGCAGCAGAAATTACTCAACTCATTCTACGCTACTTACAACTGACTCAAACACGCGAGGTTGCCTGGGCCTTTACTATTGACCGCTGCCTTTGTTACAATCATACAAGCGCTTGCGCTTTATTGGAATATATCAGCAAATATAAGGACATTGAAAACTGATAAACGTCCATACAAAATCGCAGCGGCTGCAGAAGCACAAGTGTAAATGTAAAGGTACACTTTCAAGTTGAGCGGCAGGCGACAAGCTCAGTTCAGTTCACTGACAGCGCGGCACTTGCCGCGTGCCTTCCGCGGCATCTGCCGCGCCGCCAGTCGCGTGGTTCTAGTCATTTCATACGGAACCAGTGTCGCCTGCCGCCGCGGGTATAGGGGTGACGACAGGGTCAAAAAAGTATCTTTTAGATTATCTAAAAATAATGGACCTACATTTTTTAATTTATCAAAAAAGTAAAAATTTTCAAAGATACGGATCATCCAAATTCTGGAGTGGGGGCTTGCGACGTCACCGCTAAGTAAAAAAGTCCCTAACCGTAACGTCATGCGAAATTTGTATTCGCTGTATCTTTGTAATTTTTTGTTTTTCAGAGAAAAGAAGAATAGGTGTAGGTACAATATTTTTTAATAATCTGAGATGGGACAAAAATAATTTTCCATTCGTCATTCCTATTGCCGTTATTCTATTTAACATAACTAGGGACGAAATAATATCCGTTCCATTTGCCACCACTGGGGTCAAATGGGAATCAAAATGGAAAATTCCCATTCGTCCACAGTGAAGTCGACGCGGTGGTGACAATCGAAACACAAAACTAAAAATTGACTTATTTGACCCCACTGGAACAAATGGGATATATCCAACAAATAAGTAAGTGAACCTCGCCATATTGCGAAAAATATCTGAACTAAATTTAACATGGTGCCCATACAGAATCTTTCACCGCGAGACTTTATATCAGTTGTCGTGCCTAGCGCGAGGCATGATAAATCTTTACTAATTTCTTACTATTCCCTGCGAAAGTGAGTTTGTATGTTTGTTTGTTTGTTACCACTTCACGCTCCAACCACTAACCTATTTAGATGAAATTTGATATAGATATAGTTTGATATCCAAGGAGATAGGATAGTTTTTATCCCGAAGTTCCCACGGGCACAGCTAGTCTCAAATAAATAGATACAAGTACCGGCACGTAAGTTTAGCACTGAGTAAAATTTGGGGAATACTGCTATTACAGTACTAATTTTTGACTTCTGCGCAATACGCTATTTTCCAACTAGTCAAATCAGATTCTTTTTTCTAAACGTCAAAACAAACAGTTTCTATGGGATTTTCTATGATGTACAGGCAGATGACGTCATAGATTTTTGGAGTCAAATATCGCTCTTATTATCAGTTTTTTCTGCAATAATAAATTTAAAATCACGTTAAAATAGATATGTTCAAAGACAAGTGACATTATATTGCGACGTTTTATTTTGTTATCAGTACAAAATAATTTATTTTTGACTTAGGAAAATACGCAATTACGGTCAGCGCTAGCCTTTCGTGCCACTACCTGTACAACCAAAAAGGGATGTGAATACGTAAGTTATGTTTAATACGAGCAGTGCTTTTTAGTCGGATATATCCGACGCTCGCGAAATGGACACGACAATAAAGAAGTTTCCAACAAATCAAATCAGACACTTTTTTCTAAACGTCAAAACAAACATTTTCTATGGAATTTGTATGAAATAAAAACGAATGACGTCATAGTTTCTTAGAGTCAATAGCGCTCTTAATATCAGTTTTTCCGCATTATTAAATCTTATATCACGTTGATAATGGATATGATCAATGACAAGTGACATTATTTTGTGACATTTTATTCTTTTAACAGTGCCAAATAATTTATTTTTGACCCAGGAAACTTGCTTATCATGTCGGATAAATCTGACGGTGAAAGAGTTTAAAACCAATCGGTGGCATCATTTCAGGTCCACTTACTTAGTTACCTTAAATCACACAGCAATTTCAACCTTATTACCGACGCCTAAAGTTCAAATGGATGACATACAAAGCGCACATTTATGGGATACAGTTTTCATTATAATACAATTATCATATGTCATTAATATCTAACTGATAATACAGGGTAACTTTTAAACCACCAGCCATAGTTTTAGAGCAAGTTTTGTCTATGATACTGAACTTATTTTCATAAAATCAATAGGGAATATGCATGAAAAAATACGTGTTCTCTCGCCAGTTTATTCATAAATATTCAAAGATAAAGTACTAACATTGCAAATAGAATATAAATTAGTTGTAAAAGAAACTCGATTTAACGATTTCACGAAAATGTCTTATCTCACTCGCAATAACGCTATTTTCTATGGCAAATGTATAGATGACATGGACGTTGACGTCACCAGTCCATATCGGACTTCTCTTTCTAATTGAAACTTTAAGGTATCACAAGTACGTCGCTGATTAAGATGTGTTATAAATTCTTTCATATTTGTTTAATGTGATTAATAAGGATTTTATTAAGCAGATAAAAAAAATACGTGCGTATTCTTTAATAACAAAACCAAAACAAAAAACAGGTTCCCATACAAACCAGCGCTCGGCCAAATGGATTTTGTAAGAGAAAGACATATATTTTTTATCGATTTTTAATATATTTATTTATAAATTTATTTATAAATCAGTTTTATGGACAGAACGTGTTTCAAGAAATTGGTTGGTGGGTAAAAGTCATCCTGTATAGGATTCACATTATTTACATTTGCCGATCTTATTTAGGATCAAAAGGAGACATGATAGAAAAGTTGTGATATTTGGTCTGGTACATATTTTACAAAATAATAGTTATAGTTATTATGAGGGGAAGCTCTTCATTTAGATGAATAACCCTATTTCTAAACGCCCCGAACTGTGAACTAGCGAACCCCAATTCTCTGCAACCCCATGAAAGATTTGGCTCATGTTTGAATTTAAAAATCTACACGCCTACCAAATTTCATTAAAGCTCCTCATGATATCGTCGAACAAACAAACATATATGTTCCTTCAAACAAAAAAAAAAATCAGAATTGATCATGATCATTGAACAAAACATTCGAATTGATAACCGCCTGCTTTAAGTGAGTTAAAAATCACCTTTATTTTTACGTGATAAATTATCTAAAAATTTTTTTTACATACATACATACTATCACGTCTTTATCCCTAATGGGGCAGACAGATCATTTTGGGTCTTGCGGTTCTATGCAGAGCCCAGGGCCGCAAGACCCAAAAGCCACTTTTAGCGTCATGGTGGGCGAGAAGATGAAAAAGCAATCAATACAGTGATGGGTTGCTAGCCGCATCGCCTGTTAACATGAATTGCATTTTTGCCCATTCCCTCGATCGGCTTTTACGATCTGCGTGGGAAGAGAAGCAGCTGGTACATTCTAATTTTTTTATTTCTCCCAGACCAGCATGGGAGATTTTTTTACCAAAGTAAAAAAAAAAAAAAAATTTGCGTGAAAAGAAATTTGGCATGTAGATAGTAGGTAGCTAGGTAGCTATAACCTGGATGAACATAAAGGTTATTATTTCATGTAGCATTTTTAATGTCCTAAAAAAATATTTACGTTTGCGACTTATTTCGAAAGAGGCCGCTACCGGCGATAGGGAATTTCTTAAAATACGCAATACCTTATAAGTATAATATATGATGTATCATCTAAATGAAGTTCTGAAGTTACTGGACCACTCGCATCAAGATTTCTGTTAAAAAAATCGTAGGTAAAACGTAATGTCATTCAAACTAACTCGTTTTTTATTGGATTGCACGGCCGGTACAATTCAACCGAAACGTCAACAAATAATGAATGGAGGCGTTTTCCAGTGAAAAAAAAATTAGGTTAAAAACATTGTCAATAGATGGCGCATGATAGTTTTAAATCGTTCTGTCAAAAATGAAAGAAGCCGTTTGGTTCAATACTTAAATATTAAATATTCCAAAACGTAGTGATTATATTCTCTTTGATTCCAAAGGCAAACTCTCACTATGAAAATTTTATATGAATTAGACATTGACAGATCTATTTATGTGATTGCTGGCGGCATCTATGTCACGTGAACGAACAAATTTTTTTTTAAAGAAAACGCCTCATTCATCCGAATCATCAACAAATAATGAAATGATTGTCGGAGCAAAATAACCTGTCAACTTATGGTCCAATGACAAAAGCCGATTGGATCTGACGTCATTGTTTCCACCTGAGGTTACGATTTTTTTTAATTTTTTTTTTTATGCAACACCATAGTTTAAAAGTAGTTAAAGAAAAATCTTAAGGCCATAGCTATTTGAATCTGTTTTTATTAAGGCTGCCGACTAGAAGAACAGCTGCTTGTTGATGTTTCGAAAAATTGTAGGTAATTACTTGTTCCCGTGTCGAAAGCTCAAAATAAAATCTAGATAGGTACTTATTATTATAGTGCAATATTATTTTAACCATTTTCTTAATCTACTTTTAATTTTGAACCGACGACATTTCAAATTTCGACCGAATTTTGTTATTATATAGAAATTGCACACAGAATTTTAAGTGATTTTTTCTTTTTGTTGAATAATTTTTTCTTTCCGTGCTGAAATTGTGACAAGGATCCGACCAGATATTACGCAAAGCAGAATTCAGACTTCTCGAACTACTCCCCCGTTGTCAAATGTGGCACGACCCCCTCCCTTCATCGCCGTTACGTAATACGTGGACGGCCCCTGTTGAGTGATGCTGTGGCGGTGGTCCAGTAGTAGGGAGCCGTTCACACATCCGTCGCATGTGGAGGCTGTGCACGTCATGTCGAGTCCAGGTTGTTGCTCAGGGACTTCAGCTGCTCCAGACCGGCCAGGAGGTCTCTGGCAAAGAATAAAAAAGTTTTAAAAAATCTGTATACAAAGTGGAAGAGACATACATATAATATCATAATATAGGCCGACCCTTTCCCACTGTTCCTTTCACATTTGTCTTATAAATATTTTTTGTATAGAACGTGGAGGGGACATGTCTGTAATAAATGAAACCACGGGCTGTACAAGATCACTATCATACTAATATAAAAAGGCGAAAGTTCAGCGGGTAACACCGCGGGGCGTAGCTTGTAGCATAAAAATAACAGTCAACAAACCAAAAAAAATCGACATTCCTATACAAATTGCCAGTTGAGATTATTACTCGTAGTAATTCTAGATTGTATTATAATTTCCTTTCTTATTTCAGTAAAAACTCGTTATATATCCTTTTCTACTCTGCGGGGTACCGCGCGGCCAGTGTGTATGTACCTTAGGCTGGCCTCAGCGGCCAGTGTGTATGTACCTTAGGCTGGCCTCAGCGGCCAGTGTGTATGTACCTTAGGCTGGCCTCAGCGGCCAGTGTGTATGTACCTTAGGCTGGCCTCAGCGGCCAGTGTGTATGTACCTTAGGCTGGCCTCAGCGGCCAGTGTGTATGTACCTTAGGCTGGCCTCAGCGGCCAGTGTGTATGTACCTTAGGCTGGCCTCAGCGGCGCCCCCCGCGCGGCGCAGGTCCCTCGCGGCGCCGCACTGCCGCGCGCGCAGCGCCCGCACCTCCTCCTGCGACGACGACAGCTCCTCCTGCGCAGAACGGTTTTTTATTTCCGTTACGCTTAAGGTGTAATGAAATATACTGAAACTATTTTAAGGGTGACACTGAACAACTTGTAGCGACCTCTACGCCACTACAAGGGACTAAAAACCATAAACAACCATGATCATAGTTCACAAGAATCATACGACATGGCGCCAGCAATATGTACATCTCGATCTCAGAGTTCTGGTTGCAACTGACTATATATACAACCTCCGACAGTACATCGTTGAAGCCGCGGTTCCCCAGGCGCAACACCATGCCTGGCGTGAACATCTTCCCTTTGTGGCGGTCAAGCATATCACCTCGCTCCCGCTATAAACTTTCCCCAAATATTATCAAAACAAGCTGGCCACCACGAATGGCTGAATGTGCTAAGAGCGCAAAGCCATAAAGAAATACGGCTTGACGCGGAAATTTTCTAGTTGAAATCTTTGTTGAATAAATTACAAATAAATATATTTAACAAAACATTTCAAGTTCAAGTGAAGATTTGAATTTGACGTGAATCGATAAAAATAAAGGCAAAGACAGTCATATAAAACTGATTACTTTCAATTTCAAAGATTTTTTATTAAATTGTACTAAATAGATACTTCTTAAACAAAAAATCTGTTAAAAACAGTTTTTCATTTCTCGTTATCGTAGCTTTTATGATGAAAGTAGAGTGTTCAAACTCGTGTCAACGTGTGTGTGAGGTACGTGATCAATTACACCTGATATACACGGTGATTTTTCATTGGTTTTGAAGAGAAGGCCACTTCATAGGCATCGCTAGTAAGACCTAATTAGCTACTCAAAATAAAAATTCAGAAACAAAAAATGTTGTCTAAAACTCGAAAGCAAAATTGTGAGATCAATTAGTAGTACCGCCGCCAAACACCGCCCGCCGGCCGGGGTCATCGACATTACACAGCTGGTGGCCGGCGTATAACTACGTGGTCTCGATCGAAAATCATTTACGCAACTTTTTTATCTTATGACTTACAGAAATTTGGATAACATTCATGGATAGAAGAATTTATTTACTATACGACATTTCTTTTTCCAAAACCAATAAAAAGTCAGCGTGTATATAGGCGCACGAGCGAACGAACCGAACGAGGGAATTTATAATTAATCCGAGGGTCGAATGATCACTTATCTAAAGTTCATATCCATTTTAACGTACAGTACGGAACAGAATTCCCCCGAGAGATTTCGACATCACTACATGACAAACATGTTCCCATTGAAATTGATCTTACCTTTAATTTTTTAATTTGATCCTTCAGTTTGGCGACGGTTGCTTCAGCGTCGGTGGCTCTAATCTGTAATCAATAAAAGCAAATACACTTCATTGAGAAAAGAAATAACTTATAATGTACTAAGTACTTCATTTCTGCAGATCGTAAAAGTCGATAGAGGATAAAGGCGAAAATGCGAATCATGTTAAAAGGTAATGCGACTAACGACTCATTACTGATACCTTCTCTCCTAATATGACAAGTGATATCTATGCATTTGTCACTTGCCTGTTCCACAACGGTCTACTTTAAACTAAGTTACTTATTTGCTTGGGCATTTTTCTGTGTGAACTGAATCAAAGATAATATAATTACTAACGTAACAGATACCCAGCGCCACAGAAATTATTGGAGCCTTCTAGTAGGCAAAAGTGGTAGTTGCGGGTAAGCACATAGATGGCAGCACACACGACTAGCAAAAAAGTGATAAAGAAATTGTTGGATGTGTTTTGAACATATTCATAGCATTTCATATAAGTCATATTTAAGGTGATTGCGAACCTTGGCCGTCCATACATTTTGTTTTACAGCAATTCTCTTAATGTGGATAGTGTTTCTCATATTACAATCGATTTTCCAATTTTCATGAAGTTGTAGTGCTCGCCTTTAAAATCTGTCATAATAATTTACAGTACTTTAAAAGAAAAACGATATTTAAAACAAGACAAAAATTAACATTTCTAACAATGTGTGCGTAATAAATAGAATTCATTTTGCGGTGACATCTAGCAGATTTATTACAAACTACTGCATTTGTCTAATTTGACAGCTCAATGCTTGCAACGACATACTTGGACATCATCTAGATGGCACTGTAATAAAAATATCTAAATGTACCTAGTAATAAGTCAGAAGACTTAGCTCAAACAGAATGAACGTTGCCGTCCCGCTAGCAGCGGGCAACGCGCAAAATGTAGTAGGTACATGTAGCAGCACGAGACGGCAACGTTGTTTGCTTTTGAAACCGAATGCATTTCTCTCCAAGTCTCCACAATATTTCTAATTTCTACGATATGAGTTCGTTCTGAAACTGAAACAAATATTTTTTACAAAACATATATTAATTAAAAGAAATAATTATAGGTATATACTTAGTAGGTAAACATGTACCTATTAATAAACAAAAAATAAGTATTTATAATTTATGTTTTGAAAATAATAATAAAATACCGAAAAATTATTCTTTACTTTTTATTTAGAATTTCACAATAAACCTACGAACTTCTGAACGTGACTTATCTAATCTACTTGCTTTAGTCCCATATCTCTGAATCTACTACATGAACAATCAAATTAGCAAAACCTGGACCTGGACATCTATATCTATCTATATCTATATCTATCTATACATATAATAAAACAGTAAAAAAAGTGTGTCTGTACATTAAATATATTTCCAAAAAAAATATTGGGGGCGATGGAGACGTAGTAATAGAGTAAGAATTTAAAAAAATGTCTGTCTGTTTGTCTGTATGTCTGTTTGTCTGTTTGTACACGCTAATCTCCGGAAATACTGGACGGATTCGAATGAAACTTTTTTTGTTATATAGCTATTAAGCCTGGGCAACATATAGGGCATAAATTATTTTGGAAAATGGAACGCCTGATGCAGAACCATAATGGTCCAGCTAAACTATAAGAGATATAAAAATGCCGCCTTAGTAAAAGTTGTTCAGCCTGATGAGCATTTTTCAGAGACATAAAGACCACGCGAACGAAGTCGCGGGCTTCGGCTAGTAGTTCATAAATTCGTTGTTTAAATTATTTTATGGGATATTTATATATATATATATATTTTTACTTAACCTGTACTGTCCCACTGCTGGGCAAAGGTCTCCCATATTTATATTAAATATCAAATATTCATTGGATATCTATACATATATATACATATAATAAAACAGTAAAAAAAAGTGTGTCTGTACATTAAATATATTTCCAAAAAAAATATTGGGGGCGATGGAGACGTTGTAATAGAGTAAGAATTTTAAAAAAAATGTCTGTCTGTTTGTCTGTATGTCTGTATGTCTGTTTTTCTTCTTCTTCTGCCTTACCTTTTCCCATTTTATTTGGGGTCGGCGCAGTATGTCTTATCCCTCCATATTCCCCTATTCCCCGTCATTCCTTCTTTCACCCCAACTATACTCATATCATGCTTAACGCACTCCATCCATCTTTTCTTTGGTCTTCCTCTTCCTTTACGTCCATTTACCTTCATATTTAGTGTCTTTTGCGTTACATGTTCTCTTTCTCTTCGCATAACGTGTCCAAACCAAGCCAATCTGTTACTTCTTACCTTGTCTGTTATCGGTGCAACCTTCAAGCTACCTCTTATGTATACGTTTCTCACCTTATCCTTCCGCGTCACTCCGCACATCCATCTCAACATCCTCATTTCCGCAGAATGGAGCCTTTTCTCGTCCTGCACTTTTGTGGCCCAGCATTCTGAACCATATAACATTACCGGTCGTATTACGGATTTATATATTTTCCCCTTAAGTTTTAACGGTATTTTTGGTGCTAGTCACTTCCCGCCACTTCTGCCAACTTGCATATGTCTGTTTGTCTTTTGTCTGTTTGTCTGTTTGTACACGCTAATCTCCGGAAATACTGGACGGATTCGAACGAAACTTTTTTTGTTATATAGGTATTAAGCCTGGGCAACATATAGGGTATAAATGATTTTGGGAAATGGAACGCCTGATGCAGAACCATAATGGTCCAGCTAAACTATAGAGATATAAAAATGCCGCCTTAGTAAAAGTTGTTCAGCCTGATGAGCATTTTCCAGAGACATAAAGTCCACGCGAACGAAGTCGCGGGCTTCGGCTAGTATTATATAAAAATCTGCGATCGTACCTATCTTCTCTGTATATATGTTCACGCCAAAGAAGTATTACTTCTATCTAACGCGTGTAGATTGTACATAAGTACACGCCATCGAGTACACACACTCTTTTTTTAGGGTTCCGTACCCAAAGGATAAAAACGGGTCCCTATTACTAAGACTTCGCCGTCTGTCCGTCTGTCTGTCACCAGGCTATATCGCAAGAACCGCGATAGCTAGATAGTTGAAATTTTATAATAACAACAAATACTAAAAACAAAATAAAATAAATATGGGACGCTCCCATACAACAAATGCGATTTTTTATTGATAATGGTACGGAACCCGCATTAGTGTTAGTATAGTGCGCGAATCCGATTCGCACTTGACCGGTTTTTTTGATTGCAGGTTTGAAACGATATACCGATTTGACATAAGTTGAAATCATTTGAATATTTAATACTAGCCGAAGCCCGCGACTTCGTTCGCGTGGACTTTATGTCTCTGGAAAATGCTCATCAGGCTGAACAACTTTTACTAAGGCGGCATTTTTATATCTCTTATAGTTTAGCTGGACCATTATGGTTCTGCATGAGGCGTTCCATTTTTCAAAATCATTTATACCCTATATGTTGCCCAGGCTTAATAGCTATATAACAAAAAAAGTTTCATTCGAATCCGTCCAGTATTTCCGGAGATTAGCGTGTACAAACAGACAGACATTTTTTTTTAAATTCCTACTCTATTACTACGTCTCCATCGCCCCCAATATTTTTTTTGGAAATATATTTAATGTACAGACACACTTTTTTTGCTGTTTTATTATATGTATAGATGTATAGATAATTTATTATAGGCAAGTTGTATCTAGTTGAGATTCGTTTACGTCGCCTGGGTGTCTGATAGTAGTGACACGCTACATGTAAGTATACACATTTCAGTGGTCGCCGCAGTATAAAACCGGCTGTTTAGTTAAAATTACATAAAGCGGCGAGCAAAAATGCCTTCATCCACGGCGGTGCAAGAAAAGTACGGATGTCACGGATGACGTTTTTGCCAGGACTTCTTGTCTGCGTGGTCGAACGACTCGTGATATTTTGTAATATTGTTATTTGTACGATAATATACGTGATTCAACATTTCATATTAGAATCTGTTTCAAAATGTTTTCCTAAGTTGCAACTTGCCGCCACGTTTGAAACACAAGTCTCGAACTTGTTTTGGGTTTGATTGATTTAAAAGTCTGTGTGATTTGTCCGTATATATTTTTGTATAGATTTATATTTAAAATTTATTTCAGGTCCATGGGAATATACGTGTCAGGAAAATGCAGAAGTGTTTCTTTTTTTGTTTCACTTCTATTACATAAACTCTAATAGAGGTTTGCCGTCTCCATCATCCATCATTTCAAGTTCAAATATGCAATAAACTATAAAGTTGTTTTTAGTCACCGTGCACAGAATAATGACTACAACATTTAACAATTTATGTCGGCAGAAATCACTATCATTTTGTATCATTCTATCTGTATGAATTGTTTTTTTTTTCAGTAATAAATATTAAACTTCAATAAAAAGAAAATTCAACAATGTGTACGATTTGGTTTTATTAAAAAATACAATGCATGTACAATGACGACGTTTGTTGCGCGGTGGTTTTTCCTTCCACCAAATGGTCTAAACTCTAAACGAGTGCCCCGACACAAGGCTTGATTAGCTATCAGAGTCAAAGCTGAGGTTGACAAATATGCAATCTGAGATCATTTTTTTGTGTTTAAAATGATTTTCGGCTGTTTGAAATAATAACTGAAAATATGCGCTATCCAGTTTTTTTTTAATAGTGCCATCTAGTGGCGATACTCAAATCTATAACCATAGTCTATAACAATGCTTTACGCCATCTTCATGCTTTTTAAGCTCCTGTCGTAGTGTGAGTGAGTGTAGAGATACGAGACAAAATGACAGATTTTATTTTGGAGCATTTTTCTGAATACATTGACTGAAGAACAATAGTATGCCATTAAATAAATAAAAGAGTATGTTACGGGCTCGCCGATTAAAAATGTTTGCCTACCAGTAATCCATTACACAAGAATTTAAAAAAAACCTGAAAATATTGAAATCAACGCCATCTAGCGAAAAAAGTTTAATGAAGAGCCCTTTGCATTCACCTTAATAGATTAGAGTACTACTTTATTTAAATAACAGTAATATATTTTTAAATGTTTTAATTATTACAAATAGCACCATCTAGCGACAAGGAAGAGAAGGCGATGGGTAGGCATGACTGAGCCATGCGTCCTAAGTAGGCTACTGGCAAAACATGGGTGTTGCAGCACCCCAAATTGCTATAATCCCTAGCGCCCAAACCTGAGGTTTTTCCCCTTGGAAGCCCTTTGTGCTACTGCTAGTAGTTTATAAATATAGGAAGCCGGGCCTCTGGCTCGCTCCTCAAACCTTGTCCGGTGAAGTAGGAAATGCCCTCTGAGGCAATCTATGTATGAAAATTTAAAAAAATATATATGACAGCCAAAGGCGACTTAGCTAGATACGAGCAGCAGTTACTGACCGCGGTGTCCTGCAGGTTGCTCTCAGCGCTGGCAGCGGCGGTGTGCAGCTGCTGCGCGAAGTGCCGCTCGCGGGCACGCGCTCGCGGCACTGCATCCGCCGCCTGCTGCGCCGCACTGGCCTGTTACGGGGCATGCCATTGTGTACATGACTGGTTCAATATAGAACATTACGATATAAATGCGTTTTGGCGGTTATAACACACAAGGCGGAATTTACCAGACCGAGCAGAAGGCGAGGGCGTAATAAAGCCGAGTGTGTTTAACTAATATATACACACATACAACGTTTCTCAAGACACTAGCGCGGAAAATAACTCATAAACTGTTTTTCTTTTATTTTAAATAAACTCCACCATAAATTCTAATTACACCAGTAATTTGAAAAAAAGAAACAATAAATAGCAAATAGTCCGGTTATGTATAGAATATAACTTTACTATTTGCGTTTATAACGCACGCGTATTTTATAAGCAGCTTTATATATCTAAA
Organism: Acrobasis consociella; assembly: GCA_963555685.1. Classification (NCBI taxonomy): domain Eukaryota; kingdom Metazoa; phylum Arthropoda; class Insecta; order Lepidoptera; family Pyralidae; genus Acrobasis; species Acrobasis consociella. Next base: position 2,640,557 of record OY743114.1, read on the forward strand.
ACCGATGAAATTACATCCACTTTAGGGTTGGATCTCATTTATCAGCACGGAATCGCACTTTTCTATGCTGCTATCCTTTTCTGTCGCTCAGTGCCGTCATTAGCCAGAGCGAGAGGGAACGGAACGCTATAGCACAGTCGGTGCTGCCAATGCTGCGGAATGCTATAGCGCGCACCGGAAGGCGATCGCACACCGTGGGAGCGCGTACGCGCGCGCCATTATACTGCCCCGCGCTACAGCACGCGAAAGGATGCTATAGCGTTCTTTCGCGTGCGAACGCATGCGATAACATCCTTTCGCGTGCGAACGCGAACTGTCGTCCGATTCGTACTCAGGAAAACACCTTGTCACAGAATAAATACATACAGTACCTACAGTTAATTAGACTTTTTTTATAATTTAATAAATAAATGATTATATTTAACTTTACTGAAGAATCTAACCATCTGATAACTCGATTATAAGCCAATTACCTCCCGAATTTACGGATGAAATTAAACCTAAGTCTATAATAGAATAGAATAAAAAAATATTTCTTAGACCGCATCTCATGGTGGCACTTCACATCGTTTTTTAAAAACTTAGAACCGACGAAATCGGTTGTGAACGACCGATTTTGATGAAATTTCTGTGTGTGGGTGAAACACACTTCACCAGCGATTTTGAAAAAAAATTTGCCATTTCAAACAAAAAAAAAAGAATTTTTCAAATCGTCCACGCGTCTTTGAATAATTTTGGTGAACATGAACATATATTAAAAAAGATTCCGACGAATTGATAACCTCCTCCTTTAGTCGGTTAAAAACGGGCCTCATACAATAAAACATTGGAATACAACAGTATTTTTATTAACGTCAATGGTGTTATGAGACCATAGACGCAAACATGATGGTACTTTAATCAAATAAAGTCGTACATCTGCTTATCGCTATTCTGTGACCCAACAACTCGTTGTCAGCGCCGGCCGAAAGAACGCGATAGCGTGCTGCAGCATGCTGAAGCGTGCTGCCGCACCGCACCACTCAAAATGCGAAAGCACGCGTTAGCTTGCTGCAGCACGCTATCGCACGCGGTAGCACAGGCGGAACAAATGCTGATCCGCGCTGATAAATGAGATCCAACCCTTAGGAGCAAGTGTGTTGAAAAATAAAATAAAACTCATAAAGGAGAGTATTTAAGTTTTTTTAATCATGTAAGGGAGGATATGAGTATTAAGGGGGTGACGGACGGGTTGACTGGAGATAGATCAAAGTGGAAGGAACTCACATGCTGTGCCGACCCCACATAAAAAGTGGGAAAGGATAAGGCAGAAGAAGAAGAAGAAATCATGATAACAGGCGATGCGGCTAACAACCCATTACTATTGTCATTCTTTTTTCCATCTTAACGCCCACCATCACGCTAAGAGTCTCCTTAGAGTCTTTAAGTCGTTATTTACAGCATAATAAAAGCAACGCATCACTATTTTCATTTCTTTTATCTTAACGCCCACCATCACGCTAAGAGTCGCCTTCGAGTCTTTAAGTCGTTATTTACAGCATAATAAAAGCAACGCATCACTATTTTCATTTCTTTTATCTTAAATATTTGAAGTCCACGCTTAGCGTGATGGTGGCATCACGCTAAGCGTGGACTTCAAATATTTAACTCTTATTTAAAGCATGATAATAGGCGATGCTTTCTTAGTCTTCCTAGGCCGGAAGACAAAGAAAGCGTTGGTCTGACGACATTAAAAAAACAGCGGGTCCATTATGGTATAGAAAAGCCAAAATAAGAGAAGAGTGGAAAAAGCTAGAAGAGGCTTTCGTGTCGCAAGACACGCCGATACCCAAAAACTGATACATAAAAAAAAATTGATGAAAATTTCTTAAATGTGTTGGCAAATAAAAGCTAAATAAATAAAAAAAATAGGCGATGCGGCTTACAATCCATGACTATTTTCATCCTTTTTTCCACCTTAACGGCCTCTATAACGCTAAGCGTGGTCTCGCGGCCCTGGGCTCTGTCTACCCCGTCAGGTTACCTGTTGTCTGGCGGCGGCGGCCTCCTCCTGCGCAGCGCTGAGCTCGCGCTCCAACCGCGACCGGCGACTGCGCTCTGCGAACAGCTCCGACCTGCGACCAAAAGTACCAAAACGAATGGCGTATGGTCACAAAATTAATATGAGTATTACATACAGAACGGAATCTTCTGAGGTGCCCGCAGCCGTGCGGTCAACACCCTCGCCAAGGCGAGAACCAAGGAGATTCCGTTCTGTATGTAATACTCATTAATTGTGTGGTATGGTGTGGATACGGTATTTTAATCAATTGTTTTTATTATCATAAGTAACATAATTCGAAACCAAGAGCAATAGAATATTATTGTTACGAAACTGACATAATGCAATTAGTGAATAAAAGGCGGATTTGAATTGAGGGCCATAGATGAATTACGAAAAAGTGAAGGATTCCAACATACTGAGTGATTCAAGTGTTAGAATCCTGAGTGACGCGTGTGATTCACGGCCCTCCATATAAATCCGTTTTATTCAAGAGTTGCATACTAAACTTTATACCATGACTACGACAAAAAGACAGATTTAAGCGAAAATAGAAATTTAATGAAGAAAAAGGAAGGTCTATAAATTAATTAAAATTGGAACAATTACTAAAATCAAAAGTAATTGTTCTGAATTCAATCAAACACAAAAATTGTGATTATAAGTGCATCTTATTCTATGTTTTCAGTGAAGTGCATTTTATTCACTGTTTTCAGTGAATAAAATAAACTTTTAAGAGGGGAAATGGTCTATCTATATTATTTAAGAGCTATGCTCTTGTCGGTGGAGTATGAGTCAGAGTTTTTAAACCGCCTTAAAGGCCTCTGACATGGTTTTAGGTAACGACCAATGTCAAAGACAGTGACCGGGACCGACGGCTTAACGTACCCTCCGAAGCACGGATCATCTTACTTATCAGACAATCAGGTGATCAGCCTGCAATGTCCTAACCAAACTAGGACAACAACACAAAGTCGTTGCCCCCGCTGGGAATCAAACCCGCGACCTCCGGGTATGAGCCAAACGCTCTAACCATTACACCACGGAGGCAGTTCACACAGGCTTCTAAAAAATAAGTACACGATGCATGTCCACTGACCTGGTCCTCTCCAGTTCCTCGCAGATCTGCCTCATCTGCTCGTCCTGGTGCTCGGGCTCCGGCGACGTGCGCCCCGGGTGCACCGGCAGGAAGTCCGGCAGACGCATAGACTCCGCCCCTGCAACCGGCAACGTCAAGTTAAAAGACAAAAATCATTTATTTATCTTTGGATATTTGTATCACTTGGCGCTGGATACAGGCCGCTCTAGATCGGTCATTTTGGAAATGTTGGTAGAAGCCTATGTCCAGCAGTGGTCGTTATGCGGCTGAAATATTGATGACGATGATTGCATTTAACCGTTCCGTTACCGCCAATACCAAACACAATAGTAAGACAATGAATGTGGACATTTATTAACCTGTCATCTGTGAGCAGACCGGAATCTGGTCGACATGCATTGTTTTACTATTGTGTCTGGTATTTTGCACAGACAACAGGTTAGATTAACACTTTAGGTTTAAGAATGTTATAATGCAGTACATAATGGTGAACCTAAATAAAATAAAAAATAAATTGTCATTTTTTTCTATTTCTTTAAAGGCAATGTTAACGTCAGATTATTCAATCATAGCTAAGTTAACTGCCGCTTCCTAAGCGCAGTAAACTAAGCTATGAAGCTAGGCCGCCCCACCAACCGCTAGATGACAACCAGTCAAATTAGACACTTTTTCTAAATGTTAAAACAAAAATTTTATATGGGGTTTGTATGAAATACAAAAGTATGTCATGCTTTTTTGGAGACAAATAGCGCTTCTAATATCAGTTTTAAGTCTAAAATTGTTGAAAATAGACATGGTCAATGAAAAGTGATACTATTTTGTGAATAATTTTTTTTTGACCTAGTCTTCTACCCAAGTGTGCCTTATGCACAAACATAAGGTTAAAATTCTTGAAAAAATTAATATGATAGAGATTAGAGGCAAAGAGATATGGATCGTCTCTTGGTAGACGTAAGGTGCATTTTGCCACGTTCGGGGCACGCTAGGCAGACGTCGAAAGTCTAACAAATTAAATGGGACTTTAGTACGACGTAACTGGGTTTAATTTAGCAAGTTTACTATCTTTTAACTTTTGTTCTATTACGTATTCTGTGACGTAAAAAAAAATTGTGTAGGTAACAACTACAAGTCATCATCCGAGCATATTTTCCCGGTTGCATCCTCAGCAGTAACGCTTCAAAGCCCGGGATCCGCTACCTAACCAAGGAGATTTGACGAGGTTACTGGGTTTAAAACACAGAGCGACTGCCGTCTGACCTCTGCAACCCAAACAGTAAACCAGAACCAATCCTTGGGTAGTATGATGATCAAAAACACGGAATCTTTCTTTTCGGTCAGGTGATTCAAGCCTGCAATATCCTAACCAGACTGAAACAACTTTTCACAAAGTATGCTTCCCAGTGGGATTCGAACCCATGACCCTTGGATCACAAGGCGAACGCTTTGACCACTGGGGCCGGGAGGCAGTCAGTCAGGTAACAACTACAAGTATACGTGTATTTATCATAAAATAAATGTCAATAAATATTGTTGAGTTAGTATATCCCATAACACAAATTAAAACTTACTTTGGGGCCTAGCTCAATCAGTGTGATTTTTCCTTATCTATTTATTTACAAATACATAGACTAAGGAACTAATAGATAAAGCCAAGTTCATTGACCTCGTTTCCAATAAACTAAAGCAATAAATCACGTCATTCTGACCCGTGGGTCAACCAATCTACTTTCTAATTCAAACTCATTATGTGCTAATTATTTAATTGTCTTTGTAGTTTCTACATCGGTTGTGTGACTACTAGAAATCTACGCTTCAAAAATGAAGTCATAATCTCTCATACTAATTGTATAAATTTATGACTGCATTTTTGAAGCCTCTTTATCACTGAAGGGGTAAAAAGAGCATTTAGGGTGTAAGCATATGGAGCCCAGGGCCGGCATGCCAAAGGCAGCGGCATGAAAGTGGAAAAAGAATAAATTATAATGATTAATTTTAACATTTCGATTTGCTTCTTCACTATTTCCTCGTTCCGATCGGCGTTACGATCTGTGTTGAAAGAAAAGTTTTTTTTTATCTCCGAAATCAATATGGAAGTTTCATAACGTCACATTGTATCTTTATCTAGCAAATACGTTGTCAAGCTTTTTTTACCTTTCACTGCAAGACAGCGTGAGGCATAGTAAATCTATAATATATATATACCGACAACCAAAAAAGGATGTGGAATAATTAAGTTATGTGCAATACGAGCAGTGGGTTTTTGTCGGAAATATCTGACGCTTGCAAAATGGCCAAGACAATGTTTGTCCATAACTCCAACATTTGCAGTGAAAGGGTTAATTGCCACCTGACTTGATTGTTGGCATGACGACTGAAAATCCTAAGTGGGCCATAGGATGGATAAAAAAAAAATTGTACATGCATTTCTTCTTTTCTCAACAGAAAATGCCAATGATACAGCGCATTTCAAGTTCACAATATATCATGCCATACAATGTACACTAAAAAGTGACATCATAAGCAACCACCTTGAAAATTAAATGCTCTGTATTTTTCGTGACTTATAGACAGAATCATTCGTTTTATTAGATAATCCTGATAGTATAGATAAGTAGAATAAATGCCTGAGGGTTGTGACCATCAGAAGCAATTCCCCTCACAATTGTTTTCCACACTGTGCAGTCTTTGACCAGGTGTATGTCTCCTTGATAGTCCATCCATATTATACTTGATACTATTGACTCATTCACGGACACTAAGCCAGACACAATAGAAAAAACAATTGATGAATGCTATAGAAGTCCTACTGTCTGTTAACGTGTTAATTATGTAACTTAAGTTCACATCTAACCTAACCTGAATTAATAATCCTGAATTAGTAAGCCATGTGCCTACATATGTCCTTACCCCATCAGGGGCCCGGCAAGTGCTACATATATGTCACAAATAATATGGTATTATTATAATATAATTAATATAAGTAATATAATCTGAACTAGAAAACAAAATGATTTTTTCAAATGAAAAATGAAAATGAAAAATAGTTTATTCAGTACTTAAGTTTACAATTTGTCTGAAAGTCGATGGGAATCACTTTTAAGCATAGATATGCTTGTGTTAGTGATACCCGCTCTCTATACAAAAGTTTTAACTATTATTACAACTGTATGACATTATAATCTGCTCAAAACTAAGTAAGTTCACCTTTTAAAATCTGATTGAAGGGAAAACTGTCAAGTAACAGAAAGAAGATGCATGTATAGTGCTATTATGTATTGGCTTTAAGCCTATGTCCAGAAGACGCTGTTATGTAGCTGAAATGATAATGTTGATAATGCGATAGATGTCCCCATCATGCTCCCATTCATAAATTTAAAATGGTAATTACTACTTCAATACATACATACATACACACATCATGTCTTTATCCCTAATGGGGCAGACAGAGCATTTTGGGTCTTGCGGTTCTATGCAGAGCCCAGGGCCGCAAGACCCAAAAGCCACTTTTAGCGTCATGGTGGGCGAGAAGATGGAAAAGCAATCAATACAGTGATGGGTTGCTAACCGCATCGCCTGTAAACATGATTTGCATTTTTGCCCATTCCCTCAATCAGCTTTTACGATCTGCGTGGGAAGAGAAGTTTTTTTATTTCTCCCAGACCAGCATGGGAGACTACTACTTCAATAATCAATTGATTTTCCAACTTAACCAATTCAACACACAAGAACATACAATATGACAGCTCAGTAGGAAGAACATGGTCTTTTTGAGACCAGGTCCCACATTCAAATCCTGCTTGCCCAGTATTTTTTCACCATTTTTAATTATATTATTTATTTAGTTTAAGTACTTTGTAACTGCTTCTTGAATGCCTAAAAACCCTATAAAATCATATCAAAATGGACTTAAAATCTATAATAGAATAATAGTTTGATGTTCTAGTTTACTTTCTTCCTTTTGACATAATCCATCCTTTTATAAGTGCTAATATAAGAAAAACTTCTAATAAACTAAACTACAAGCTATTTTCACATAAAAGGCAACACAATAACAAAATAAATACTTTTTCAAAATCTTACCAGCATTTGGAGGCAGGTCCAGGGGAAATGTGTTTCTCGGTGACATATTCCTCCGATCAGCTGGATTCACCGACTCGGTCAGGTCCAAGTTCAGGTGTGGCGGCAGGTCCAAGGGCACCGGCCCCGCAGCTGCTGCCCCTGCGGGCAGGTCTAGGGGCACCACCCGGGATGGGCCCGAATCATTGGATGTAGACGCTGCTCCCATATACGCATCATAGCCATAACTCCTATTGCTATTATTCCTCCTTCCCAATGATGAGGACGAACCCGCATTAAAACTCGTATTGAATGTAAAGTCCGGTAAATTATCCAAGTCCACTGATATTGGTCCGTTAGAGTTCAAATATGCCTGCTCCACCAGGATATGATCCTGCACAAAGTCAGGTAAAGACGGCATGCCTAGTGGCTCCGAAGCCAAGTTTGGTCGATGATAGAACGGAACCTCCGCGCTCTCCGCGTAAAAATTATGCTTAGACTCTGAATTATCCACTACACTAAAAGGTATTTCTACAGAACTACTCGAAGATGCGTTATCACTTAAGCGATGGCTGACATCGCTAATCTTTTCTTTGGCTTGTGTGTCGGGGCGGCCCTTCTCGCGCCGCGCCTCGGCGTGGACGTCTACTTTGGTCGGCGAGTGCTGCACTGTGTTCGCGTACACCTTCGGCCGCGCACCAGTGTTCTCGTAAGTCGAATTGCCCGGCAATGACAGGTCTCGCTTTAAGAAATGCCGAAACGAGAACGGGTTCTCTTCCTTGCGCGTTGCTCCCGTCGACTCTGAAAGAAAAACAAATACAAGCTCGAAGAATGTCTTTATATTTAGAGTACCTACAAAAAACAACTTCGCAAAACACTCACTGCTTGAACTTTTAGGTTCTGTAGGCGACGTATCGCCATTTTCGTTGCTATTATACTTGGCTTCTTCGATTCCTAGATCGGGCTTCGCAGTATTTTGTTCATTGTCTTGAGAAGGTCCAGCGTTGTTTGAATTTTGAGGCGATTTTCTATTCGAAACACCATCCTCGTCCTCCGCCATGATATTGAAAAATGACAACTAAACTTGACACTTACGTTTAGAAATGCCTGAAAATTGATATAAGAGGCCAGACACACACATACATATTTTGTCATTTCTGAATTCCGAATCGGAATTCGAAACGTCTTTATTAGTTCTTTACCCCGTTCCTAAACGAAAAAATGTATTTTTTGGACATTTTTTTTGGTGGGTTACAAAGACATTTTAGCTTGACTCAGGAATAATGTATTTTGGGCACTTGTTATTAATAGTACTTATACCTATATAGTCTCTTCGTAATATGTATGTTCATTTGTGACTTGATAACGTATATCTCTATTTGTGGGCTTAATTGAGCTTTGCAGTTATAGAGAGGTGTAGGCCCAACACAGACGACAGACTTTTTGTCCGATCGAGTCTGCGGCGCACAAATAGTCTGCGTGGCGTGCAAAAAGTCTTTCGCGGATTGTTCACGGACTCAACACACACGACGCACATTTTGAATCATTCTGTCGGCAGAACTGTAGGGACGGGACACGTACAGTTTTACACGCCATGGAAGTGCAAAGATTGCGATGTATTATTTTATACTTGAAGTACAGAAAAAGAAGAAGAAATAGAAAATTTTGGGTACATCCTATACTTTCGGAGAGATTACTAAAAGGACAATTCCATATGAAACATGCAATTCTAAAACAATACCCGGACAATTTCTTCAAATTTTATAAAATTTCTATTAATACTTTCAATGAGTTGCTATTTATTTTAAGACCAACTTTGACACATTCGGAAACAATAATGAGAAAGTGATTTGGTCCAGAAGAAAGGTTATACTAGGCATGATACTCGGATTTAGAAGTATCATAAATTGCAGGTCTGTTTTGTATTTCATGAACAACATCAGTACTAAGTATTTATCTCTAGCGCCATCCCATGCTATAATACCGCGCACGTCACGTCCATCACTAGCCGAGTGCAGGTCACAAACTAAAGTGCGCGACGTCTGTGTTAGCGCGGGTTGAAGCATACGTTGTATTTTTTTCGCACACTTTTAGTGCGGTGTGGCGCGGCGCGGCGCGGCGCTGTCTGCCAAAATCACACGGACTTTTTGTGCGCCGCACTTTTTGTGCGTCGTGTGTGTTACTGCATGTAATTCCATAGGTTCTATTTTCACAGACTAAAAGTGCGGCGCGGTCTAGTCTGTCGTCTGCGTTGGGCCGTAATTTGATTTGTATGGGACCGTGCACCTGCTGCAGATCACATTCTCTGAATGTTGGCAATGGGAAAGTAACCCACTATTTTGATTACCTACCTTTTCCACAGGTTCTCTGAATGTTGGCAATGGGCAAGCAATCCACTATTTTGATTACCTACCTACCTTTTCCACAGGTTTTCATTTTTAACACTCCCTCTGTATAGGTAGGAGAAGTGGCCTTTGGGTCTTATGGCCTTAGAACTCTTCATCAGGGTTTTAGTCGTGATTTTGTATGTGAGTACATTATTTGTACTAATAAAATCATTTGTCATAATACAACTTAAAGTAATGTATTTTATCATAATTTTTATTTCTCATAATATTAATTAAAGATCATTAGATTTTTTTTTATAAATTCTGACAAACTGTGATTAAGTTATGAGTGTTATAAGTTACGACACAAACAATGTAGTTATTATTAATAAAAAAATGTAGGAGAATCAAGGTGATGTGTAACGATATTTGTGGCAGTGGCACCAGGAACACTGTTAATGCAAATAATCAAAAATCTGTGATGCAAATATACAAAAATATGTGATGCAAGTAAAGGCGTATAGTTTATCTATATATAAAATTAAACTATTGAAATTACTTTATAAATAGAGAAATTTATTATGTAGTTATAAGGCTCCATTCACTGTTTTATTTCATATTATACAGTATCGACAGAGATTTAATACACTTTTAACAATTAAAAAATAATAACATGTTTTATAGATATAAATCAACACAAAATAAATTCGTTAACAATAAATGCATTACTTTTACACCCTAATATTAAGTAATATAAAAATAGTGAAATAATTTTAAGATTCTGAGCACTGGTGTGGGATGACTATTTTTAGAATAACCACACCTTTGTAAAGAGTACAAAAACTGTTAATACTGATTAAACATTGTCCCAAAATCGTGTCAATAAATGAAAAATTATTAATTTCAGTAAAATCCATGATTTTTGATTTAAATTTACATCATTACTTTCAGTTTATCGACACGATGAAGTAAAATCAAGATAAAATAAGAATATTCCCATTTCATTCTCATTCCCATCAATTATTTACAATATGGGATGCAGGCGTTCACAGACTACGAGTAACCACTTCCGATCAGGTCGTATGCCTGTTGCGTACTTAGTTACATATAAAAAACCCGGTGCATTACTTAAAGGTAAGTAATAAACAATACATACTTATAGGTATACATTGCCACTACTTGACCGAGAAAACAAGGACCTTGTCAAAACGAAAAATATTCTATACAAATCACAGAGTAATTATACATTACATACAATTATACAGTACATACAATTTACGAAAATGGCTTTCTCTTTATGACATGTTTGGCAAAAGAATATGCGACGTATGAGTAGTAAACGCACAGGACTATCACTTTACAAAATAACATGACATTCATCCGATAATGTGGTCCTATTTCAATGTAAAATCACATAAGATTTTTTATCATCATAAGATTATTAGTAAGTATTAAAATTAGTCTATATCGTAACTAGCGCTTTAATGTTACTTGACACTGAAACGCAAACACGACGTAGTAACGTATCATGCCCATTTTGAATTAAAGGTCTTAATGACATACATATAAGTTGATAAGGCAGATTTAATAATGCATTTGAAATATTTTATTAAGAATTAGATTTTACCAAAGCAATTTATGGGTAACATTTTAAATAATTTTACTTGTTTATACTTTGTTTCATCTACCACGATTCGGGGACGTTCAGTATACTCTCTACTCTTACCGTTTACTTAATCAGATAACTTTATGCTAACGAGAGTTTAACATTAGGTTATTAATTCATAGAAAAAAGTACATTTTGTAATACATTCCTAACAGAATATTACAGTACAGCACGAGTATAAAATTAACTACCTATTTATATTTAACCTGAGCTCGCACTGATTTAGATTCAGAGGTTGATCTCAAACGCATACAATGCTTGTTTTGTACCGGTCGATCAGCATTTCATTAAGACAAAACACGCAATGTAATCAGCAGCTGAATTTACAGTGTGAGTCCAGCATTATTGTAGCGTAAGTGAGCAATAAAACGTTTTAAGGCCAGTCATACATTTCAGTTTTTTTTGTCACACATTGCCTTTTTTCCATATGTATATTTTCTATATGAATATTTTAGAGCCAAATGAGCTTTGATCGTCGAGTCGCACAACATGTGACTCTTGACGGGTGCTCTCTGTAGCAAGTCCCCCAATATGGTACGGGGCATATGTAGATACTATTGAAATATTTATACTTATGCTTGATTACATGAATTACATAAGTATTTTGTAATGGATAATTAAAATAAACAACAATATAAGTATTTTTTTAAAAGAACCTTACTGAAATTTTTAAGGTTTACATGTACCGCTCACTTACAATGATGCAAATTATTATAAATGCGATTATTTTTGGTGTGCCTCTTGAAAAAAAATTGTGACTAAGAATATTAGAGAATAATTTTAACATCATAAACAACTAAAACAACTCTTAAATTAAGTGGTAATAGTTCAACAAACATTTGCGTTTAGTATAAATTATACTTTTGCCCAGCAGTCGGATGACATAAGTTAGGTAAAAAAATATATAGTAAAGACTCATTTTAAATAATAATAATCATCGATATTTATTTACCTTTACAAAAAACGTACTGTATTAATTGATAGTATAGACTTTTTTCTGTTTATTATTATTTTAATTAAGTTAATAGAGTTGAATCAGCACACAACTGTCAATAATATGGCTATTGACTTTTGATTGGCAATTAAACATGAATATTTACGGTAATAAAATGTACACAATCAAATGCAGTGATTAAACGGAGTTATACCTACTCGTATGTTATTTTGTTGATTGCCGCAACTCTTCAAGGGAACCATAAACTTAAAACAGGATATTTTAGAAAGTCAAAGTACAATTTTAAGGGCATGCTTAGTCTATTGAACAGGTTACAGCAAAAACAAATGTCAAAATTCCCCATACAAATTGAGCAATCTTCCAATCTAGTTTCTATGAAAACGTTAAATGTTTCATAATTCTAAAGTTTTTCTGGTGTAACCTTTTCAGCATCACGGACCGATAATCCCCTTAAAATATTATTTCGCCTCTCTGAAACATCCTGAATATTTTTGCCAATTTAGAATTCAACGAATTTTCAAGTATTTTATATACATCAAATGCAAGTCATACAGCAAATGCTAGGCCATAATATCTTCCTTCTTATAATCTAATTATACATTTTTAACATTCTTGGTTCATTTTAAAAATCGTTCGTTTGGTTGCACTTTATCTCATGTAAAAATTACAACAGTTGCGTAAGTATTTTCTCCACTGAAAATTAATATTCATCACCGAGATACAATAAGAAAAAAGTCATAAGAATCAACAAGAATAACGACATTATAGAAAATTAAAATGAAAGTTCAATTTTGGCACGGTGTTACAAAATTACGAATAGAATCATACAGATTATAAGTGATTTAGTTCCTAGCTACTTGCTAAATATATTTTAACACACAAATTTCAAAGTGACTAATTGATAAGTCTTATGAAAGAGTAAGTAAGAATAGGAATATTATGAAGATTGTTTTTTTAAAGGTACAGGGTCTAACAAAACATGTTGAAATTATTTTAAGGGAATACCTGAGTTTACCGAGGTCAAGTGATGCCCTTCTTTAAAAAAAATCATTCGAAAGAAAACGGAGATATTATTTAAAATTGTGTTTTAATCAAGCCCTAGATAACTTTTTAAACTATTTTAAAAACTATTGTTATAGTTTAAAGTTTAGGTAGTAAAAAATATTAATAATTAATAAGAGTGATTGGTAAACATATAAAAACCTGAAGGCAATTGACACTATATTTCATCTTTCCATAAATATGGCACGAATCGGCGCATAAATACATATAAAATAAATTAAATGAGACACTGTTTCATATTCTAATCGCAATTGCCAAATTTACGACTTCACTCCTCATAAAGTTTTTACAAGTCTGACAAACTAAGGCGTTTCACCAAATGTCTCCCTCCTTCATTTAGTTTCCTACGTGTGGTATATCGTATAATTTGTCGTATCAGTTGGATTGTATAATTAGCTGTTTAACAAAACCACTAGTAGCTTGGAAAAAAACAACTCAGTTTTGTAAAACCGGTGTATAACAATAAGCGTAGTTTATCTACATCCAGCTATTGGTAAAACTTTTCAGCAGAAGTTCCTAAAATATTTTTATGTGGTTATTATTTATATGAAAATTAACAAAAGCAAAAATAAATTTTCGTTCTATATTCGAATTGGGCCAGTGTCTTTAAGACACTACGTTTTATCTGAAAGTCGAACATGCAGTCCTTAAATTAAGCATTTAAGTCAATCAAACAGTTATAGGCAGTAAAAAAATATGGATGGATATTACACAATAATGTCTCACGTTGTTACCATGTGAAATGAACAATATACAATAATACCGTCAGTCCCTATTAGTTTAATAGCTGTGGTAGTATAAAATGAAACAATAAGTACTCACGTAACTGTTTAGATAAGAAGACTATTATGAGGAAGGATTTTTTACTAACCTATTTTGTCTACCCCATATACTTTTACTTTCTGTCCAATGCGATCTCAGACCATTGTTTTTCAATAAAATTATATATTTATATATATAGGCATATTTCATGAAACTACAAATCTTAGGTCCGCTTTTCATAGTGTAAAATATATAGATAAAATATAAATTATAATCAATCTTATTACATTTCTGCAGTGGGTATGTAATACGTTTGGTTGTAATTTATAAACATTGGTGAATATTTATCTACTATAGGCATCTTGTAGATATTGCAAATCGAGTGAAGTATGAGTGCGATAAAGTTGTCACTAGGTACTTATTAAAAAGATTTCCACAATAAAAAATATATTACCAGGAAACGAAAAAGAAATCAGTCTTTGGTAAGTGATAATTAGTTATATTTCATTAAAGAACCTAGACATGATTATATTGTTTGACATAAACTTGTTTTACATAAAAATGTTTATAGTAGGTACGAAAAAATAACTATATTATTTTACTGTAGTAGGGTTTTAAAAAAATAATCAGTCCAATTTGCGTGACAATAAATAAAAAATAACCGCTAACTTTTCTTGGTCTCTTCAAAAACGTTATTTAAATATAATTTATGTAATTATAAGTATATAACTACTACCCAAAAATTTCTACTAAATATTTTTAATATAAAGTGAATAAGAGTATTAAATACTGTATTCATGCGGAAAACCTACAGGTTAATTATGTCACAGTAAAGTATATTTATTGCATTAGTCGCAGTATTTTGAGTTCAATAAAAAGAATGTAACGGGTAAAAAATAAATATTTTCAAAATTCATCAAAATGCAGTTTTGTAACGATAAAACGATGTTTATTTGTTTGTTATATCTTTATTGCATAAATAATATACATGTTATTATTATTGTTGTTATATTTTTCTAAACGAGTGAATCGATAGAGCTAAAATGTATTTTTTTAATATGTTGGCAATAGTACTTAGATGAGGACGCAAACGCCTACTAACAGGAATCGTGTTTCTTATCGATAGATAAATTGGTTTGTGATTCACTGATTGTGACCTAAAAGTGATAAACTGCTAGCGACCTTTGGCAACATTTAATACCTACTTCGATATTTGCCAATCAATTTGAATTATGAATATATCAATTTAAAAATATGTACCTACTTATATTTGCTTCAATGAAAAATCTACTATTCTATGTACATGCTGTATTTAATTTCCGCTAGCTGACTATTTCATTTATACAAAACATTGGACTCTATTTGCCAGTCAGTAACCAATTTATAAAAATATTACGCAAGTTTTGCTAATTTGCAATCCATGTGTATCAAACCCATAGATATACCGAATTTCTCAATCTTTGTCAGAAATATCATGGCCTGATAAATTACAGTTTTTGGGTTTGTTTCTGTAACTAGAATAACTGCTGTATTGCCAGATACTTGGCCTAGTTTGAGCTAAATACATTTCTTCGCCGATTAAAAAAGTAAAGTTATTCATCTGTTTTGATTACAATAACTAATAGCAGACAGACAGCGAATAGCAGAACCGCGTATTTCGGTTCACAAAATTGGAGTTCAGGGCACGTCGCCCGAAATCTTTTCGTGTCCCGAGATGCAATACTAATAGAAATATTTACACTTGATTGTTCAGCTTTTATCCTAAATAAAATTAAAAAAATGGTGCCAAGTTCTATTTATTTGACATAAATATGTATAATCTATTTATTTGCGTAGTTACATGGAAAAACCATTGTATGATTATTTTTCTGGGTCATTGTTTACCACAGTTGCATTTAGGATACGTACGTGGGTCGAGGGACCGTTGCCAAAATCGAATCGAAATACCCGAGATCGGTGTCACTGACTGACAAATTGACAAAAATATTTGCATTACCAACAGATCGGGTGACAGTAACTCGTTCGTAATAAAAAAGTCCTACGCAATGCATGCACGAACAGAAATACATATTGGCCTAGTGCCAACGTATTAACCCGAATGTTTTTCAGCCTTCAAGGAAGATCCGAAGCGAAAACGAATAAACCTTGGCATTACGATGCACCGTGCATTGGAACAGCTCTTGGAAGTTTTTGTTATAAACGTGTTATATAAAAATAAGTGTTATTATGCACTCGATAAAGACTACTATACCACAGACGTGTCTTTAACATCTATAAGGAAGATAAACGCACTTTAGACTATCCTCGTTGACTGCTGTCCTTTTGGCGGCGATCAGTGGCGGATTACATGTTGAAGCGCCATTGTCCATCACGTCATTGATGGTGAGGCCTAAGGGGCGAAGTGGAAAGGGTTAACAATCATGTTTACGCTCCATAGTTTTTTCATTTACCTGAAACGGCGCCTTGTTTGTTCGATTCACCAATCTGTGATGTGAATGTAATGCTGTATAATAGGATCCCCTTGTAACTTCGCGCCCCAAGGTACGTGCATACTTTGCCATAAGGATAATCCGCCACTGAATGGCCTTCTCGGAGGTGTGGCGGCGATTACAGTAATATCACAGGGTTGTGCCCCTCACTTCACTTCACACGTAGGTCTCGTGGTGACGGGCGTCTGCGGAGAGACACCCGTCGGGGATCAACCCCTAGCTGGAGCGGCCTTCGGAGACGCTGTCCACGTCAATGGAAGCCCTGGATGACAAAAAGTCAAAGGTCATTTTTCATAATGGTTGCAAAGGTAAAAATAGATAGATCGTCGCTAAAGAGTAAATGCAAACTAATAAAAACAAAACAAATGTTTTTGTGACAAACCACACTGATTGTGCTAGCCTTCAAAGTAAGCTTAAACTTCTGCTATGGGATATTAATTTAACGATACTATATTTTTATATAGATATACTTATATAGACAAATACACAGCACCTAATTATACAGAAACACAGACTATTATTTATTAAAACATTTCTTTTACAAAAACAATATAAATATTGGCAAAGTTAATGCCAACAGCATTTTTTGGTCTTTTGCCAAATATTTAATCCAAATAAATGAAGATATCCTTACACGTTATATGTTACAAAGTAATTTGGTAAAAGTTTACTAAAAAAGACACGACCATTTTTTTTGCATTTACATGCATATAATGATTGAACGCAACAGTCAAGAAAATTGCACTGTGTAAATGGCCCATGACTATGACCCCATATAGTACCTGGCCGTGGGCTAGCTGATGGAGGAGTCGCTGGAGCTGGATATCGCTTCCCGGCCCAGCTCGGCCGCCATGATGGCGATCGTCAGCTCTTTGCGCGCCTTCTGCACCACCCACACCATCAGCGTTATGCCGATCAGTATCTGTAATACAACATTGCTTATTATTATACATACATGGACTATCGTATTTATTCCCACAGAGACAGGGCGTTTTGGATCTTGCTGCCCTAAGCAGAGAGTCCAGGGTCGCAAGACTCAAAGGCCACTTTTAACGTGATGATGGACGGGAATAAATAATTATTAAACAGCACATTTACAAAGTCTGATATATCATATTCAGAAACTGACATGACATTCGGAAAATAGATAATCTTCAAAACTAAGTAAAAAATTACTGGCAAAACAGTTTTTACAGCGTACAAGTAAAGTTGTGGAATTTAATGAACTTTTCAAACTCACACCTTGCTACACTGTCAAACAGCAAATCGTTTATGCGGAATAACTTTAATATTAGCTTTAACCATTATTTACCCAAATAAAATTGACAGTAACAAAAGGGTGAAATTTGCGGAAGGTCTTGTTTTGGGCGGATAATTGTTTAAACTAAATACTGAAGTTAGTCTACATTTTGTTAATGTGTTACGGTATCACTGTGACAAAAACGATCCAGTTGTTACTACTTTGGTCGACCACAGTAGTGTAGTGGGACCACAGACACAGTATGGAAATAATTCTCAGCTTGAAAGTGAATTTATTACGAATTTTGTATCTGCAAAGAAACTTGGGTCGAACACGTGTGGCGGTTGGGAATAACCCTCAGTTTGGAAGTGAACCTATTATGAATTTTATATCTGCATTTGCAAAGAAATTGAAATGAGAACACAAGTGTGAATTTCCGTACGTCCGCATTAACCTTGTCACAGTTTCATGCTCCGTTTCAAAGGAGTTCAAGGGTCAGACAATAAGCGACCACTTCACACTCATTCCGTACACTTACACATTGTTACGATGCATATTGACACGAGACAGGCCTGAACTAGCGTGCTCCGCTAGCAATTTACTTTCGTTCGCAATATATACTTAAATGTAACTCGTTTCTATGTATTGTGTACTAAAGTGTTATATTTTCTAGATATTGATTTTTGATGATTCTAATTCTTGCAATACCCTGCTCTAGCCAAGTTTGGCTCTGTTAGTACAGAGGGGGTCGTGCTCCTGCAGTGGAGACAAAAAGACCTGATGATGACGATGATGAATAATTCTTGCTAGATATTCAAAGTAAAATAAATGTGCAGTGCATATATTTCTTTTTATATATTATAGTAAAATATTTATATACATTTTTGATACCTACTATATTGATAGGTAAGAATATGAAATAATATTATATTATGACTAACGACTGCAATATGCGAAATAAATTATGTTAAATAATCTATGATACCTTTATCAGTTATTTCTAAATCATTATGCCAAATATTATCTTAAAAATTATGCAAATAGAATCAACCCCATTGTGGCCAAAATAGCTGAAAAACAAAGGACAAGTTCAAGATAAATGCTTCAAGATGCAGTCCGTGCTCAGCGGTATTTTACACGCGCAACCCTGAGCCAGCGAACAACTCATAAAACATATAATATACAAAGACTCGTCATTAAACTAACAGACCACTATCTGTCAGACAATTAATCATAACTAAATAGTTAATAAGTCGGAACCCGGTGTAATCTTGTCAGTGTATTAGTGTAATGCTATTATTTAGGTTTATTTAAACCCAGTGTATGTTCGCTTTAAAGAGGGAAACGGAAAATATTTACATAAATTTAGATAAGGTGAGGAAGAAGATATATTATATGCTTGCTACTATAAGGAAGGACTATAATCTTGTATGTAAAAGTCTATAATAATTATTATTGTAGATTTTTCCATACAAGATTATATATACATACATACATACTATCACGTCTCCATCCCTAATGGGGCAGACAGAGCATTTTGGGTCCTGCGGTTCTATGCAGAGCCCAGGGCCGCAAGACCCAAAAGCCACTTTTAGCGTCATGGTGGGCGAGAAGATGGAAAAGCAATCAATACAGTGATGGGTTGCTAGCCGCATCGCCTGTTAACATGATTTGC
Source organism: Acrobasis consociella (assembly GCA_963555685.1). Lineage (NCBI taxonomy): Eukaryota > Metazoa > Arthropoda > Insecta > Lepidoptera > Pyralidae > Acrobasis > Acrobasis consociella. The sequence continues at coordinate 2,659,929 of OY743114.1, forward strand.
ATTTTTGCCCATTATCTCGATCGGCTTTTACGATCTGCGTGGGAAGAGAAGCAGCTGGTACATTCTAAGTTTTTTTTTATTTCTCCCAGACCAGCATGGGATCTCCCAGACATGATTATATTTTTATAATAGGGTACTTTCCGGGGTCAAAAATAAATTATTTGGTCCTGCTAAGAAAATAAAACGTCGCAAAATAATGTCACTTGTCATCATGATCATATTCATTTTCAAAGAGATATTGGAATTGTGGCAGATACAGATACATTTTCACGTCTATATCCCTGACGGGGTAGACAGAGCCCAGGGCCGTTAGGCCCAAAGGCCACGCTTAGCGTGGCGGTGGGCGTTAAGATGGAAAAGGAATCAAAAAAGTGATGGGTTGCCAGCCGCATCGCCTATTACCATGATTCAAATCTCGCACATTTCCTCGATCGGCTCTTACGATCTGCGTGGGAAGAGAAGCAGCTGGTACATTCTACGTTTTTTCTTTTCTCCCAGACCAGCATGGAAGAATTATGGCAGAAAAACTGATAATAAGATTGAGCACTATTTGACTCTAAGAACTGCATTGTTTTGACGTTTAGAAAAAAGGAGGTATATGATTAAGTAGTTGGAAAATAGCGAATCAAAAATTAATAACCCACTGTATTTTCTTTCAAGTTCATAAACTTACTGGGGAAAACCACTTAAAATTTTGTTTTTGACGAAAATAACCTAAACTGACACTGAAAGCTAGAGTAATGTTTCTATATAAAAGTTTAGGTTAAGAAAATATCTATTTTTTTCGTCCACAATTTTAAACTTATTACTATTATACATACAAACCCCAAAATAATTACATAGGTAAAAGTAAGTAAAGTACCTACCCCAAGTGATTAGTACTATAATGTAAACCTAACACCGAAAATGTTTATAGATTACTAGCAGTCCATCCCGGCTTCGCCCGTGGTACATACATAGCCTATGTCACTCAGGGATAACATACCTATCCAACAGTGAAAGAATTTTTAAAATCGATCCAGTAGTTTCGGAGCCTATTCAATACAATCAAACAAACAAACAAACAAACAAACAAACAAACAAACAAACAAATCTTTCCTCTTTATAATATTAGTGTAGATGTAGATGTAGATGAAGGTTGCAAATGCGATTACATCGATATAGGTAGGTAAGTTTTCCTTCTCAGTGGTTTTCCTTTTAAGACGGGGAAGTACAGTACAAGGCAACGTCACACGAGGAATGTTAAGTTCATAAATAATCTGATCGAGACTCGAGTCATTCTCCGGAAGTTGTAGACATAATATCTTATATCTCATTGAGGTCCAGTAAAAATTACATGCACACGTTTAGGTTTATATGTAACAAATCTTTACATATAATAAAACAGTAAAAAATATGTGTCTGAACATTAAATATATTTCCAAAAAAATGTCTGTCATTGTGAACACGTTAATCTCTGGAAATACTGGCCGGATTCGAATGAAACTTTTTTTGTTATATAGCTATTAAGCCTGGGAAACGTATAGGGTATAACCTCTAAGTCAGAGGAATTCCTCCCGACTTCCATTGTTTAACTATTGTGTCTGGTATTGGCGCAGCTTGAAGAGATAATTGATTTTGGGAAATGAACACCTGATGCAGATCCATAATGGTCCAGCTAAATTATAATAAGAAATATAAAAATGACGCCTTAGCAAAAGTTGTTCAGCCTGATGAGCATTTTCCGGAGTCATAAAGTCCACGCGAACGAAGTCGCGGGCTTCGGCTAGAACAAGAAATTTTTCACCCCAAAATATATGATGACACCTTTAGTGTTTTCATAATCTTATTAATGTTATTTACTTGCAAATATATCTATATGTATAGGGCGCGATTACGGCTGTACCACAGAATACATAGTAGTACTTGCTGTACTAAACTGCCTCCGTGGTGTATTGGTTAGAGCGTTTGGCTCATACCCGGAGGTCGCGGGTTCGATTCCCGGCGAGGGCAACGACTTTGTGTAGTTGTCCTAGTTTGGTTAGGACATTGTAGGCTGATCACCTGATTGTCCGAAAAGTAAAATGATCCGTGCTTCGGAGGGTACGTTAAGCCGTCGGTCCCAGTCACTGTCTATGACATTGGTCGTTACCTAAAATCATGTCAGAGGCCTTTAAGGCGGTTTAAAAACTCTGACACTAGTGTTAGTCACTAACACACACGAGAAGAAGAAGACGGCTGTACTATGCTTAAGAAAAACGTTTTGCTTGTGGACCTGGGGGTAACTTCATACAATAATACGTTAATCGTAAGATAGTGCCGTCTTTTTTGTGTCGTAGTGCCGTCTATTTCTATGTCAAACCAAATTAGACTTTATCATCCATCATACGTTAGTGAAAGAAAGAAAGAAAGAAAAGAAATAGTGCTCAATGTTGCTTGACGTGACGTGGATACGCAGTAACGTCCGTCTTGCGTACCGCTTTTAGAGTAACCCCCTAGGTCTGGTCATTCCTGCGCCCTTTGCTTGGGCGCAGATGCCGCCCTAGTTACGGCACTGAGTAATGGAATAGACTAAAGAAGAATTTCAGTTAGTCAAAATTGGTATAATCCATAGAAGCGCGGCTGCAGACCAATTTAACTGTATTTACAGTCAGCCGTCATGTCGGGAGCTCGACTCGGGATATCCGCTATGGCGCGGGAACGATATAGCGTTACTACCTCGTTTTGTTTGTCGTGTGTACGTGGTTAACAATAAATAAATAAAATAAAATATACAGATACAGATACATTTTCACGTCTATCGTCCCTGACGGGGTAGACAGAGCCCAGGGCCGTTAGGCCCAAATCAAATCAAATCAAAGGCCACGCTTAGGGTGGTGGTGGGCGTTAAGATGGAAAAGGAATCAAAATAGTGATTGGGTTGCTAGCCGCATCGCCTATTACCATGATTCAAATCTCGTCCATTCCCTCTTTTCTCGCAGACCAGCATGGAAAAATAAAATATATAGGGACAAATTACACTGATCGAGCTAGCCCCAAAGTAAGTTCGAGATGGTGTAATCCTTTTTTTCTTAACGTAGATCATAATTTAACAAGTGCGCTTATATTATTACAATCTACACACTGTGTGATTTGAATTACTTTGTGTGATTCCGCCACCAGTTAGTTCATGCACACTATTGCCGGTAATAACTGGTGGCGGAATCACATCACACAAAGCAATTCAAATCACGTAGTATGTAACTTTGACTTCCACAAAGTAACACCTGAATCTATTAACTATATTACAATCTAGCCTATTAACTTAGACTTATTAGTAATTTTACATTGACCTACTTTTATAAGCAACAGTATACGAATGTGTCCAACGTGTACGTCTCTATAAGGGAAACAATATGAATTTTTCGGAGTCTAGTGCTGCCACCATTTGAAGTAAATTATTTGAAAGGAAACGGAGATATAATTAAAACGTTGTCTTCAGTATGCCCTTCGAACTATTTTATGAATTCAATGAACTACTGTTTACAGTTTGAAGTGAGAAAGTGAAGCTTTTCGTCGCACATTTGCTAAAAGTGTCAATTTTTCGAAAAATTCAAAAGATGCATATGCATCTTTTGAGGTGCAATATTGAGGCTCTGAATCAAGATACTAGATAGGTGTATCTGTTGAGGTTGCTGTTACAATTTAGCTTCTAGCCATTATTTTGATAGAATGTTTTGAAATTTTGTATGTTCGTATAAGTAGCTTGCTAGATGTCATCTAAAAGATACATTTTCTCGCTGCTCTGTTTTAAGAATCAAATGTGAAAATTAATACATTCATCATCATCATCATTTCAGCCGCACAACGTCCACTGATGGACATAGGCGTCTCCCAAAGATTTCCAAAATGACCGATCTAGAGCGGCTTGCATCCAGCGCCTTCCAGCGACCTTGGTCAGGTCGTCAGACCACCTTGTGGGTGGGTGTCCTACGCTTTGCTTGCCTGTACGTGGTCGCCATCGGTTCGTCGCGCTATGTGTCCCGCCCACTGCCATTTCAACAAGCTAATCCGTTGGGCTATGTCAGTGACTTTAGTTCTAATACGAATTTCCTCATTTCTGTTTCGAAATACATTACGAGGATCCTTTAGGATCTTTTAGCGTTAATTGAAATGACGTTTAGGTGTACGTTATTTCAATAAACACAAACAGGACGAGTATAAAATGTGTGGGATAATTTGATGTGCACGATTAAACATCCGTAATATGTTTCAGCACTGCTGGGTTTACTGATAACATCTCGTATCAATCGAAAACAAACTCGTAATGACACTAGATAATGATGATCAAAATAATCGCTTTAGATTTTTACATTGTAGATAGTTCTATAGCACTTTTTGTTTTGGTCTAGTAGAAAAAGAAATACCGGTCAAGTGCGTGTCGGGTCACGCGCATTTTAGGGTTTCGCAGTTACTTAGAGTTCACGCGACTAATTTTCTGTTGGATTTGTATGAAAGTTTATTTTTTGATGTAGGTAGTACATTTTAGTTAAAAGTAGTTTAATTTAAATCTTTCTTAGCCCTGATATTTTTTTTAAAACATCCTCATTATTATACTACTGCCGTGAATTTGTTTACCTGTCCATATAAATTAAGGAACATTTTTAATGGTCTTGTTTACTCAGAAATTAGTGGCATCGCCCCTGTACCTGTATAATCCGGAGTGAACATCGCCAATTTGTCAATAATTGAACGTACGATAGATAATACTTATCGTCATACAAACAAACAACCCTATCGCAATCCGAATGTCGATTAACATATTAATGCTGCGTAGAATACTAGGAACTTGGCTTTTAACAATTATTTCAAGTTAATAACTCAATTAAATTAAAACGCAAATGTAAGTGCTGAATTCCAGTTACAGATAAATAAAAAAGAATAATTGGGTCGTAACCATTATTATATGATTTCATGCATATTATGTTTGGGTTCCGAAGAAGCACAGCTAAGGATCTTAACTCCAAAAGGGACACGACATGCGAACGTTGCTACGGCGTCAAGCAACATTGAGCGCTACGAAATGATGATATAGTCGACTTTGGTTTGACGCAGAAATACGACGACAGTATCAAACGAGTGTCGTGTAATTTTTAACTCCCATAAAAAAATGGGGTGTTGTAAATTTGACGCTAATGTCTGTCTGTCTGTCAGTGTCATCGTAGCTCTCAAACCACCGCAGGCGAAAGCAAGTTCCTTTGCGGTGGTGTCATGTTTGGAAAAGGATAAATTAAAACTCTAGTACAGTGGGTCTACGGGAAAAAAAAATACCTATGGACCCACCAGTGAAAGTCTAGTCTGTGGTCTAGCCGGTGGAACCACGGGTAATACCTCGTTCTGAACTATGTTTGATAAAAATCGGTTCAGCCGTTTTAAAGTTATTGAGGGGTTAACGCTTGAACGTCAATAGCAAATAATAGATGGCGCTACGAATATCAATTTTTAATATGTAGTTCCGCTATTAATTACTAGATGGCGGTTTTGAAAATCGGGTTTTTTAATTTGTCTGGCAAATAAACTTCTATGGAGTAACGGCACAGAATTAATAATAGTATTACATAACGTAATGGTAACGGTCAAGGATGCAACCGGGAACATATATTAATTCAAACTTTATTGCACAAGAAAAAGTGTACATATGGCGGACTCAACGCCTTATGGCGTTCTCCGCCAGTCAACCATTGGACCAAGTAGAGAAATAATTGTTGGTGCGACAGAATGTGAGACAGAACATTCTAAGATGAGGGTTGTATCTTACTTGAAACGCGAAGACAATGTATCCGGTGACGTGGGAGTTGTCCATCACCTCGTGGATGGACCTGAGCGTGGAGCCCAGGTACACGTTGATGACCTGCGCGGGCAGCAGCCCTAGAAGCGTTGCTATGTGGTAGCCGCACCCTTGCACGTCACTAACCTGTAAAACGAGAGATCTTTTTTAAGGGATACTTGATTTTTTCATCCTGTGCCGATCGGAAACTTTTAAACCAAATATATGTGTCACTAGCCCAGTCTATTCTAACATACTGCATACCTGTTTATGGTGGCGCTTCTAAAATGAAATTTCTGGAATTAGAAAGAACTCAAAGAGCGCTACTTAAAGTCATGCACTTTAAACCATACAGGTTTTCTACAGAGGATTTATACAAGATATGTGATACGCTTTCGGTAAGGAAACTCTACATATTAAAAATAAGTACCTGGGTGACCGAGCTTTGCTCGGTTACATCTCAAACATTAACTACATTTTTTTTTATTTGTCTAAAAACAATAAAAATTAAAAATTTACACATATATAAACTCGAACATAAAAAACAACAAAAGTAAGTCACCGAGTTGGTTTCTTCTGTTTCCGCGTCTTTAACCGCTGAGCCAGACGGGTAGCGCCTAGCAGGACAAAATTAGCGACCATATTCTCCGTGGAAAGAAAAACGCATGAAAACTCGAAAACACGCGTTTTCCCGAACATAAGACTAATCTAGATCGATTGTTTACCCTCGAAAACCCCCATATACCAATTTTCAGCGAAATCGTTAGAGCCGTTTCCGAGATCACAGAAATATACATATAAATAAATAAATATACAAGAATTGCTCGTTTAAAGGTATAAGATACCAAGACTTCACAAGAGACTGCCATACGATGCCTCTAAGTTAACGCGGAGATGTAAAAATAATGTGGCACCGACTGCTTCCTTTAAGAGTAAGTATGCCAAAAGACAATACACCAGTCGATCGGCTTACTTATATAACAATGTAAATACACTATTGGATATCTATCCCAGTACAAAACGGTCCTGTAAAAAATCGCTAACGACGTTATTAAAAGGTTGGAACTATGACGAAACTGAAGCGTTCATAAAATAATATTCTAGAGATACACAGTAAAATTTAGTTTTTTTTTAAATTAATAATTTACTAACATGTGATATATAATATAATTCCTTTTGATTGTGTTTAATTGTGTTTATTTGTAACGTAATAATTCTTAATATGTATACAGTTCTATTCAAATTTGTAACTAAATAGTAGGTATTATTAGAATTTAATAACCAAACAATGTAATTATCTTAATTATCTTGACTAATAACAATTAATTATTTCAATAATTATTTTTAAATATTTATTATCTAACAATGTTAATACAACTTGGTTTATGTAATTTCATACAGTTTTATTAATAGTTAAAACTTTTGTATAGAGAGCGGGTATCACTAACACAAGCATATCCATGCTTAAAAGTGATTCCCATCGACTTTCAGACAAATTGTAATCTTAACTACTGAATAAACTATTTTTCATTTTTTTTTCATATTCATATTATATTTACTCATATAGATTTATATTGTTTTTGCACATTTATTTATACTATGTGCTGCCAAGCTCTAGATGAACTGTTTACTATGTAATGTGAGAACGTGAAGCTTTTCGCACATTTGCAAAAAACGGCCACTTTTGGCAATGTGCGAAGAAAAGCTTCACGTTTTCATTTTAAACTGTAAACAGTAGACAATTAAAACTTTAAATAACATCTCAAATCTTGTAAAGTTTGTTGTGGGTAAGAAAAATATAAATAAAAAAAAAAAAAAAAAAAAAAATGTGGGCTGCATTAGACCCCGAAAAACTAATATTTCTTTAGTTAAGGTCCAACGCAGACTATCCGTGACGCACTTTTTAGTCTGTGGAAATAGAACCCATGGAATCATGTGTGTGTGAACCAGATGCAGCGCAATATGCACGACTTGCGTCGCGGCGAGTTACGCGCACGCGCATACGTGGCGTTTAATAGAAATTGTACTTTTATTACTAAGACTTCGCTGTCTACCTCTCTGTCTGTCACCAGGCCAGCTTTATCTCAGATTATGTATTTCTGTTGCCGCTGTAACAATAAATACTAACAGAATAAGTATTTTAGTGGTGCCCCCATACAACAAACGTGTTTTTTTAGATAATGGTACGGAATACTTAGTGTGCGAGTCCGACTCGTACTTAGCCGGTTATTTTTCATCACACTACGCGCAAGTTGCGCGCGTAGAAATTGTACGAACGACGTAAGCGTCGTCATTGCCTAGGCTATGTGTACCGCGCTGACATAAATAAGTTATTATAGTACCTATAAAAGGGAAGTTTGAGAAACTGCCTCATTTACCGGAACAATTGGTGCGTGACATACAGCAGTAAGCCGTTGCTAAAAACTAAACCGGCCCATTTACCAGAGGGCTGCTTCATTCGCGACTGATGTTAATGAGCGTGCCTTGTTGTGCCGACTTTTCGTTGCTATATTGTTTGTTTTGAGTACTTTTACTTTATCCTACACGATTGTGTACCGTTCCGTTACAGTCAAATTCGTGTCGAGTCGAAATGGTTCCAATATATGTTAACAGACTCTTACACATCAACCTTCTATTCTTAAGTGTCTTTTATCGGTAGAGTATGTCATACTTCTTGGTCTTTAGCCTTACTCTATAGCAGTGGTTCCCAAACTTATTTTGTCTACTGCCCACTTTGAGAATAAATATTTTTTTAGCGCCCCCATTTTTTCACCTATTTAAAAACCACTATAACTTCAAATTAAATTAATTAATTATTGTGACCTATATATGTATATTATGTAAATATTTATTCTCAAAGTGGAGGATAATATTTATGTGGTTGTTGTTGAGAGTCGAGAGCTCTTGCAGTCGTTGTTTAAGAGGCCTCCTAGCTAAATAAAGCTCCTAGCAAAAAAAAAACATTTTCTCTTACCGCCCCCCTTGAGACCTGCAGCGCCCACAAGGGGGCGTTATCGCCCACTTTGGGAAAGACTGCTCTATAGAGTCACCACATCAACATATTTAATTCAAAAGTTAGAAGGTTAAAAAGTAGAGTGTTTTAGAAATGTTTAATTTTTTCGTACAAGCCGTGAGGCTTAAGTACGTACGTACCTTCTAGCTCTATAATTAGATCAGCTCCATGTCATCATAATATTGCATTTTCAGCTCAATCGAAAACCGGGAAGTGGGTCAAATTTAACATGCAAGTTTTTATTAGACAGACAGACCACGGGACAGGTGAAACTAAACAAAAGCTTGCAATTATATAGATTTTCAGTGACTGCAATATAGTATTTATCATTATAACAATGCCTCTTTTATTTACACCACTGTATGACGCGCGATGGGTAATAGGAGTCACCATAAAATAAGGTAAATTATAGTTTCTGTTTTATATAAATTACTCTTCTGTTGACTGCATGTTACACTGCCACCGAATAAGTACAAGTACTCAGCAAAGAAAATCTAAGAAATATCTACTCAATCTCGTTAGCGATATGGTTCAATTTAGCTCGCGTCAGAACTCGGCACCTTTTCGTTTAGATACCTAGAAGTGCATTGCAAGCCAATTTCTTTCTTATTACTCTAGTCTAGACATACAATTCATGTCACTAAATTGACCACTTCGGAGTGGTCGCCGCTCGCATGTAATTATGTAGGTAGGTATATTTTCGATGCCTAAACGGGGAGTGACAGGCCTCACACTGCTTCCTCCATTTACGAGTAATGTATGCCTTTTTCATCAATCAATGAGAAAGAATGAGAAAGAAATAGAAATTTCATTTGAACTTTAGAAAGGTCGAAATTTCATAAGAAAGAGAAGTTCCAAAAACAATGGATTTTATTATGAGCACGATCATGTAGTCTGTAATAACACCTTACCTGCAATTGACGTTAACGGTATAAGCATATTGTATTCGTTCGATGAAAGTTCACGAATCCAAAGAACATTCAGTTTCATGAAATGATGAATTCCCTATTGATTTTTCTGGGTATTTTTTTTTCCGTGGCAAAAGTACTTACTACCAATTTTTGTCTTAGCAATGTATGTTCAGTCTTAGGTCTTAGGGCTGCGACTTATTTGGCAGCACGGACCAGCACTTTTCTATGCTGCTCTCATTGTATGTCGCTCAAAACAGTCATTTGCTAGAGCGAGAGAGAGCGACGGAATGTTGGCAAAAAGTGATGTTCCGTGTTGACAACTGAGATCCAAATCCAACCCTTAGCCGATCACAAATTATCGCTAGCCGATCACACATTATCGCGGGACGGCCGGCCAGCACTTTCTTACCGGCTCTGGTCGTATCCGCACCTATTTGTTGATACTGACTGAATAGAGTAGGTATTACACAGGGTATAATCTTCTGTGACTCGGCTACAGACTGTTCTACTTACTTCTACCTTGCTTGATATTTAAACAAAACTAATAAAAAGATCCTCTGGCTGTTCTGGCCAAGTATGGCCCTGGTTGTACATAGAGGGTCGTGATCCTGCAGTGGAGACAAGAAGACCTGCTCCAAGTAGGTTGGCTTGTATGCCCTTTGTATTTGTATAATCTTGTGAGTTGTTCAGCCAGTTAACAAACAAATTAAATTTAAAATAAACCTGATGATGATAAGTAACGGTGTGCTTCATTGCTTCTACCTTTTGAATAAAACTAATAAAAATATCGTGTCTGACAATATAAACGAGAATTTCTAAACCTATAGAAGCAGTACTTACCTAATTGCACGCAATATTAAAGAATTCAAAGGGGTGCCTCAGTCAGGGGGCGTAGCGGCTTTTCTTTGGAAATGCCTGATTAAAATCAAACGAGGTCACCTGCCAAGTAGAACCAAGCTTCAAAATATACAACCGAAGTTAGGTGTATTTTTTCTGATCTTCGAGATTGGTTTATCGGACAACATAATAATTGGATTGTCAAGTAATTTTTAAAAAGATCTGATTCGCAAACCTTTTCGTGGAATAGCCTCTAGAAGAAGCTTTTTATAATCAGATTATAAAATATATTTGCAAAAATCCCATTGACCTTCATTTTCAAGCAAGGTCAAGCATATCTGAGGAAGTGATGTCACAATGAAGATTTTTGAGTAATGTTGGCAATTTTCACTTTCAGTAATGTACTGAAGATGTGTGTCGTCACTTCCGGTGTAATGTTTAAAATTAAACTAGCTTTTCGGGCGCTGCGCGGGCTGCAAGCAGCCCGCGGTTTTTCGTGCGGCTGTTGAGGTGGGCTAAAGAACATGTCCAGTTGAGAAAATGGGTAAAAACTGCAGTCAGTAAAGGAAACATCAAAATATGTGTGATGGCGGCCATCTTGGATCGAAAATCTGATTCCAGTTCCGAGTTCCGCGGGGCGCTTTACCCCCACATGCAAAATTTCAGACCCCTACGAAGTCCCAGTGAGACGTTATAAACGAAATAAGTTTAATTTTCTAAAATCCAGACGCCATCTTGGATTCCAAAAAAACTGTCAAATTTGGATTTTTCGGCTCAAAATACATATAGATATCGATTTTCAGCCCAATCGCAAGCAGTTGACTTTCGGCGGCCATCTTGGATTTCCAAAATTAAAAAAAAAAGCGGCGCTTGTGGGAGTGGCTCGGGCTTCGCCCTCGCCCGCAGCTCGCCCTACGGGCTCGCATCACTCGGCCTGCGGCCTCGTGAAAATTACTTGGAGGGGGGGGGGGGGTCAAGGGGGGGGAGTGGCTCGGGCTTCGCCCTCGCCCGCAGCTCGGCCTGCGGCCTCGCGGTGGAGGGCTTTCCTTTTGGTCTTTGGCCTCTGGCTGCGCCAAGTTACTTGGGGGGCCGTTTGTATGAATTTTGTATGGAGGGGAATTGTCCATGTATGGCGGCCATCTTGGATTTTGAAAAAAATCAAAAAACAAATGACGCTCGTCAAATTGCTCACAACCCCCTACATTTTGGAAAAAAAATCACGCCCCTAACCCCAACCGTTTTCGCAGGCCGTACCCCTTCCACATCAGGTTTCTGCAGATCCTCAAATGTCAGATTTTTCTGGTACTTACTGGAGCACCCTCTATACGACCACACATCAACCTAAACCCCTACCACCCGGCAACAGGGCAAACAACTCTGTCAGTGAGTGAGTCAGTCAGTGGTAATGTAGGTTTATATATTATAATATATAAATAACTAGCTTTTCGGGCGCTGCGCGGGCTGCAAGCAGCCCGCGGTCTTTCGTGGAGCTGTTGGGGTGGGCTAAATAACATGTCCAAATGAGAAAATGGGTAAGGTTGTATGGAGGACAATTGTCCTTGTATGGCGGCCATCTTGGATTTTGAAAAAAATTTAAAAAAAAATGACGGTCGTCAAATTGCTTACAACCCCCTACATTTTGGAAAAAAAATCACACCCCTAACTCTAACCGTTTTCGCAGGCCGTACCCCTTCCACGTCAGGTTTCTGCAGATCCTCAAATGTCAGATTTTTCTGGTACTCACTGGAGCACCCTCTATACGACCACACATCAACCTAAACCCCACCAACCCCGCAACAGGGCAAACAACTATGTCAATCAGTCAGTGAGTGAGTGGTATTGTAGGTTTACTAGCTTTTTAGGCGCTGCGCGGGCTGCAAGCAGCCCGCGGTCTTTCGTGCGGCTGTTGAGGCAAGTTAAAATATGTTTCCAGTTCAGAAAATGGGTAAGTTTGTATGGGCAGAAATTGTCCATGTATGGCGGCCATTTTGGATTTTGAAAAAAATAAAAAAACAAAAGACGCACGTCAAATTGCTCACAACCCCCCACATTTTGGAAAAAAAATCACGCCCCTAACCCCAACCGTTTTCGCACGCCGTACCCCTTCCATATCAGGTTTCTGCAGATTCTCAAATGTCAGATTTTTCTGGTACTCACTGGAGCACCCTCTATACGACCACACATCAACCTAAACCCCACCAACCCCGCAACAGGGCAAACAACTCTGTCAGTCAGTGAGTGGTAATGTAGGTTTATATATTTTGTAGGTTTAATATATTTTGTAGGTTTATATATTATAACTAGCTTTTCGGGCGCTGCGCGGGCTGCAAGCAGCCCGCGGTTTTTCGTGCGGCTGTTGAGGTGGGCTAAAGAACATGTCCAGTTGAGAAACTGGGTAAAAACTGCAGTCAGTAAAGGAAACATCAAAATATGTGTGAGGGCGGCCATCTTGGATCTAAAATCTGATTCCAGTTCCGAGTTCCGCGGGGCGCTTTACCCCCACATGCAAAATTACAGACCCCTACGAAGTCCTAGTGAGACGTTATAAACAAAATGAGTTTAATTTTCTAAAATCCAGACGCCATCTTGGATTCCAAAAAAAAATTTAAATTTGGATTTTTCGGCTCAAAATACATATAGATATTGATTTTCAGCCAAATCGCAAGCATTTTGACTTTCGGCGGCCATCTTGGATTTCCAAAAATTAAAAAAATTTGACTGCGCTTGGGGAAGTGGCTCGGGCTTCGCCCTCGCCCGCAGCTCGCCCTTCGGGCTCGCATCACTCGGCCTACGGCCTCGTGAAAGTTACTTGGGGGGGGGGGGGTTTCAAAAAGGGGGGGAGGAGAGCTCGGCCTTTGGCCTCGCTCCGCAGCTCGGCCTGCGGCCTCGCAAGGGGGCTCCGCCTTCGGCCTTCGGCCTCAGGCTACGCCTAGTTGCTTTAGGGGTGCCATTTGTATGAAATTTATATGGAGGGGAATCGCCCTTGTATGTCGGCCATCTTTAATTTTTAAAAAAATAAAAAAACAAATGGCAGTCGTCAAATTGCTTACAACCCCCTACATTTTGGAAAAAAAATCACACCCCTAACCCCAACCGTTTTCGCAGGCCGTACCCCTTCCACATCAGGATCTGGTGATCTTCAACTTTTCGGATTTTTCTGGTTGGTTTCAAAACACCCTGTACACGATGGTATAACATTTGTGACACCTGTCAGTCGGGAACAGGTCAAACAATTATGTCAATCAGTGAGTCAGTGGTAAGTGTAGCTATATATAATATAACTAGCTTTTCGGGCGCTGCGCGGGCTGCAAGCAGCCCGCGGTTCATCGTGGGGCTGTTGAGGTAGGCTAAGATATGTTTCCAGTTCAGAAAATGGGTAAGTTTGTATGGAGGAAAATTGTCCTTGTATGGCGGCCATCTTGGATTTTGAAAAAAATAAAAAAACAAATGACTCTCGTCAAATTGCTTACAACCTCCTACATTTTGGAAAAAAAATCACGCCCCTAACCCTAACTGTTTTCGCAGGCCGTACCCCTTCCACATCAGATTTCCGCAAATCCTCAAATGTCAGATTTTTCTGGTACTCACTGGAGCACCCTCTTTACGACCACACATCAACCTAAACCCCACCAACCCCGCAACAGGGCAAACAACCATGTCAATCAGTGAGTGAGTGAGTGAGTGGTAATGTGGGTTTATATATTATAACTAGCTTTTCGGGTGCTGCGCGGGCTGCAAGCAGCCCGCGGTCTCTCGTGCGGCTGTTGAGGTGGGCTAAAACATGTTTCCAGTTCAGAAAATGGTAATTTTGTATGGAGGAAAATTGTCCTTGTATGGCGGCCATCTTGGATTTTGAAAAAAGTCAAAAAACAAATGACGCTCGTCAAATTGCTCACAACCCCCTATATTTTGGAAAAAAAATCACGCCCCCAACCCCAACCATCTTCGCAGGCCGTACCCCTTCCACATCAGGTTTTCGCAGATCTTCAAATGTCAGATTTTTCTGGTACTCACTGGAGCACCCTCTATACGACCACACATCAACCTAAACCCCACCAACCCCGCAACAGGGCAAACAACCATGTCAATCAGTGAGTGAGTCAGTGAGTGGTATTGTAGGTTTATATATTATAACTAGCTTTTCGGGCGCTGCGCGGGCTGCAAGCAGCCCGCGGTTCATCGTAGGGCTGTTGAGTTAAGCTAAGATATGTTTCCAGTTCAGAAAATGGGTAAGTTTGTATGAAGGAAAATTGTCCTTGTATGGCGGCCATCTTGAATTTTGAAAAAAATCAAAAAACAAATGACGATCGTCAAATTGCTTATAATCTTCTACATTATGGAAAAAAAATCACGCCCCTAACCCCAACCGTTTTCGCAGGCCGTACCCTTTCCACATCAGGTTTCTGCAGATCCTCAAATGTCAGATTTTTCTGGTACTCACTGGAGCACCCTCTATACGACCGCACATCAACCTAAACCCCATCAACCCCGCAACAGGGCAAACAACTATGTCAATCAGTGAGTCAGTGGTATTGTAGGTTTATATATTATAACTAGCTTTTCGGGCGCTGCGCGGGCTGCAAGCAGCCCGCGGTTTTTCGTGCAGCTGTTGAGGTGGGCTAAATAACATGTCCAGTTGAGAAAATGGGTAAAAACTGCAGTCAGTAAAGGAAACATCAAAATATGTGTGGGGGCGGCCATCTTGGATCCAAAATCTGAATCCAGTTTCGAGTTCCGCGGCGTACTTTTCCCCAGTGCAGAAAAAAATTAGACCATTGGGATGAAGTAGGACATTATAAACGAATTCTTCTTTTGTAACCGAAAAATCCTTGCTTACTGATTTTCAGTCAAATTGGATGCTATTATGGCTAATGACGGCCATCTGGGAAATTTCAAAAAAATATCGAGAACGGCATACTTTCTTAAAAGGTAGTGTTTTACAAAGCTTTAATGGTTTTAAGACTTGTCTAACGATATTTCAGTACCATGGGGTTCATCTGCTAATAGACGACGAAAATAAGTTTTTTTCTTAATCATTTTTTGTGCAAGCTTTCATTGTGAGGACAAATTACTTGCTATGAGCAGACCCTAGACATCGTGTACCATAAAGTGCCTGTCAAGACAAAAACAAACTTAACTGAATGAGGTACCGTTGTTTTATAACTAAGATCCGTCGAATATCTCCCGGTTTCGTCACCAGAACAGCTCATTGGCTATAATATTGTATTGTCATTCGATTTACACAAGTGTACAAAATTTCAGCTAAATCGGTTGAGGATAATTCGTTGAAAATTGAGTTGCAAGATTTGACCTAAATAAACATTCATACATATATACAAGATACATTGCAAGTTTAATAAAAGCTTGTTAAAAAAAGGCCATGCAAAAAATTACCTACTCGTAACAGTCTTTAAAATAAGTTGTTGACTGACAGTTGAACATACCGAAACTATGGCGTTCTGTCTACGGACTTCGGATCTTTAAAAAGAGGTAAAATAAAACAAACGCATATATATTTTATAAAAATTATTTTGTTTTTTTCGATGTATTGACGTATTATCAAAGAAACATGAGATTTTGTAGTTCCGAAAGGAACTGTTTTAGACACTCTATGAGAGTCTTTAGGTACAGCTGAAAAAAAAAAATTTTGTTAATGACAATTTTTTGTTTACATATTTATTATTTATTTATTACAAAAGTATTTGTCCCGCTTGTGTAATAAACTTTGTTATATAATTATATCAAAGTTCATATATTACATACGGCGGTTTTGATCTATTTCTGTTAGTATGGTAATTTAACAACCAATTTTTTTTTAAATTGTTAAAATAGTACATACCTGAACTGAAAATAAAAGAGCTGAAAAAAAGAAGCTGGAAATCAGGAAGCTGCAAAAAAGAAATATTATTAATATATATACAAATATAAATACAAAATGAGGATGGAAGATGTTTGATGAACAATGTGAATGATAAATGACAGTGAATATGAATAAAAAAAATAAAAAAATAAAAATGAAAAGAGAGTTAAAAAAAAAACAAAAGAAAGCTAGTCCTATACCAACCTAATAATTTGGAAATACTAAACCGTTAGAAAAATTTGTAAGCCGAAAAGGAACTAATACGCGTAGTTAATGATGAAGCAAAACGGGACATGAAAAGTAAAAAAAAGAGGGCTTTGAAATTAAATTATACTAAAAACTTTGAAAAAAGAGTTAAAAGGAATTTAGAAAATGTGCTGAAAAGGAATTTTGAAAAAGTGTGAAAGGGAATTTGGAAAATGTGACAAAAGGGAATTTTGAAAAATGTATAAAAAGAAATTAAAAAAATATATATAACGTTAATATTCTTAAAAAAAATACTACATATAACGAAAAAATAATAAAAAAAAACCGAAGCCCAATTAAATAAAAAAAAAATGGAGAAAAAAAAATAATAAAAATAAAAAAAGACAGTTACATGCACATTAAAACAATGTACAGTCACGCCGGAGTCATTTATAAATGTATGCAATATATAGACAACACGACAGAGAGATAGATGAATGAATCAATTAAAACATCATACAACATGTGCACAAAACTGTAACGCAAACGATAGAAAATACCATAAACCCTTGAACACTAATTGAAAACAAAAGCTTATTACAATGGCGAGAGCAGGAGATGAAAATCGGAATTACCGAATGACAGACAGAGAAACAAAAAGGGGGAAAAGAGTGGGTTAGGAATAATAAGGTGAATCATGTGTCGACAAATTGTGAGACAAAAGACCAGACATAAAGGATAATAACCAGTGATTGGAGTAGATAGACTGTGCTGGGGTCAATAATCTGAAACTTATGTATTAAAATATAGACATGCATCCGGGATTCCGGGATTTAAATTATTTTTTTCCGGAATTTCAAAATTATTAGGACCCTTTCACACGACTTTTTTTACGTCCTGCAGACGCACATTTATGATGCGTGTATCCTCTGTGTATTTTGGCAGATTTTACACGTTTGTGTCGCAAATGAAACGTACTGTAAGCGCACGTTTGTATCGATACAAACGCAAGGATCGTTTGTAAGGATTGTGTTCTTTGCGTCAGTTGAACGTTCAGTCTGTGTTTGTATCGATACAAACGAGTGTAAAAAACGTCGTGTGGAAATGCCCCATATAGGATGAAAATATATTATTATGAGCAAGTATTTTTCACACTTTCAACATTATTTCAATTGTATAAGTGCATGTAGCATTAAATTTGTTAATAAACCATGTCAGATTTGCATTAAATTTAAATACTCCACCACTACAACAAGCGAGCCGCCTCGGATGAGCATGCGTTGTAGTGCTCGTTCGGTGTGGACGTACATTGCGCACGGCGGGTGCACGCACCTCACCTCGGGACATTGCGCGCGCGGCTGAACCATGCGGTTGGTTTTTTTAAATTGCTCCAAGGTCAGTTTTTTGCTTCGCGCAGTGTGGACGACAAGCCGACCGAACGACTGCGGCTGGGCTGCACATTCTGAGCGCCAAGTTGGAAAAGTTAAGTTAGTTGGTATTTAGTTTTTGGATACATTGTTCAAATTCATGTTGTACGCCTTAAGTTTTTGAGAAACAGTATAGGATTTTCTCAACAAGTTAGAAACGTAAATTTTAATTTTATTCCGTCACTGAGCGGTGGTGGCCAGTGTTGAGCATGGCTTTTAGGTAATATGCCAGGGCACTGTCTGCCTTACGATGGGATGGGATGTGATATTCTAGCAGTAAACAAGTTTTGGCTTTTGTTAAAACCCTCGTGAAGGCCGAGAAGGACAAGCTTAGCAAGTACCTTGACTTGCCTCACGAGGTGACTGCCATGTGATATGTGGATTCGACGATCATTGTCTCGATAGTCGTATCAGTGAACGCTCTTATAGCGAAGAGTCTTGGCCAACATCTTAAGACTCTGTCGCTAGATGGCTGGGTCAAGAGTCTGATTCAAAAGGCAGTACTTCTGGACACGCGACACGACACACACATTGTAAGGAGGTTTCTCTCTCTACGGTCCTTAGCACCGCCGGTAGCTGGGGTCTTGCTCCGCTGCAAGCGGGCAGCTATGTTAGGTTGGTAATATGTATTTTACTTTATATAGATATATTATAAAAACCTAATATTTGTTATAAAATAAATAAACAGAATAACATAACATTAACTTCTCCAAAAGGCCTTTACGTGTTGAATCTGTATCCCCACGCAAGCTCCTCGAAGGATCGGGGTGAAAAGATCCGTGAATCTAAAAGAGATTAATGATTATATATTGTAATAAAATAAATAATTATTATAATAAACCCTCTACTTTTATTTCGATGCAATAAGCTGCCATATTGGTTTGTATACATAAAAGTGTTGCAGGTGTCTTTATTCGAAAATATACACAGTTTCAAGAAAATTATATTAGGTAGTAAAATAATTCTGAGTTAACAGGATTTTTAATGTGATTTTAAATATAACACCGAAAGTGACAACGCATGGCATTGAAGTTTACAATTTTTTCTGAACCTGCACAAAAAAATCTGTCAACTGTCAATGTATCTACTGTTTAAATTGCTGTCGTTATGTTGGCTGTTGTCTAGTTGTTGTGTTGAGAGATGACAGTGACAGCGACAGTACAGTACTGAAAGTGGAAATTGCCAACTTTACTTAAAGAATCTTTATCGTGATGTCACTTTCTCAAATAAGCTTGACCTTGCTTGAAAATGAAGGTCATTGGGATTTTTGTAAATATCTAATTAAGTAAGACCTTATTTTAAAATCAAATTAGAGAAATCTTCTCCTAGAGACTATTCTTCGAAATGATTTGTGAATTAGATTTTCAATCAAATATAAATTACTTGACAAGTGATAAAAAGACTACACGGTGGTTTTCATTGGTTTTAGAGCCGAAGATTATTTCATAGGCATCGTTAATAAGTCTAATTAGCTAGTTAAAATAAAAATTCTAACTCTACTCGAAAATAAAAGTGTGTAAAATTGAAAATAAAATGACATCACGCATCTGTTTTGAACGGCGTAACTACGTGGTCTCGATCGAAAATCACTTGCGTAACTTTTTATTTTATGATATACAGTGATTTGGATTGGACATTTTTTTTTCAAAACCAATGAAAAGTCAGCGTGTATACATTTTTTAACCAGCGACGCCTGTAAATGGTATAAGTTATACTACAGCTCAAGCTGAGATATTGAAAACGTTAACAAAATAAATAATTATTATAACAAATTATTACGGTTTTTATTTTTATTTTAACGGCTTATTTTAAGTGGTTGGCTTTCTAAAGCGAAAAAATAATATGGCGTGGCAAAAGGAGAAAGAAACGAAGCAAGAGAGATATGAAAGAATGCAAGAGATAGATACACTGTGCCGACTCTGAATAAATTGGGAAAAGGGAACACGAAACAAAATCCCAGAAAAAACGCATATCCATGTTCTGATTTCTATGCTAGTTCATAATACGAGTGCATAAAATTAATTAACCTACACTGATAATAACTTGACCATAAAATATAATAATCAATCATTGAAATCATATCAATAAATTATGTTAATTATATAAAATACTGTTATATTTATCTATGACATAAAAAAGGTTTAAATTTTACGTTTATGATAACAATGTTTAAATGTTATTTTATTTTATAAACGTCATCATTCTCATGTTTATGATTTGATTATTTTTAGAAATGTGATCAAGAAACAAGAAAGTTTTCTTTTGTGAGTTAAATTAAATTACAAAAAAATTTGCAATGAAAACCGTTAAGCGCTTTTTATAAACCAACGACAATATGCCCGCGATTATCGGCAACCGTCGACGACTTTCGACGACAGTCGCCGATCGTCGCTCTAAAACTTTTCAATATAAACCTAAGATTGTAATGGATATGAAATATCCTTAATTTGAATAAAATAATTGTTAAATTTTCGTGTTTTGAAAATTAGGCGGAGTAAGATGTTATTTTCATTTTTTATAATAATTAAGAAAGTAAACAGTAACAAGATATCAGAGTCCCAATATGCCATTAAAAAAATATAGAAGTTTGTAGTTTCTTTTTGTAAAAAATCACAAAATTTTAAAATGTAAGGTTTTAAAAACACATCTTTTATCGAAATGTTAGCAAAATCATTTTTACTTTTATGTCACTTAACTGGAAATTGAATTGCCAATAGTAAGAGTTTAGGATCATTTACATAGTGCACAAGTTTCTTGTCTGTTGCGTACAATAAAATTGAATCATTAAATGACTTGTATGGTCTAAAGAAAACGTGAACCATTAAAATAATTTAATACTTCAATTCAATAGAAACCCGCTCTGTGTAAATGGGTTTTTTACAGTTTTATGCACGTGTCCTGTGCCACAAGACCGGTGTCCCGTGATACGTGACTCGTGATCTGAAGCCTTTCATTGCAGGCCCGTGCCCTGGCGCAAGACCCGAGTCTTGTCGCTCGGTAGCTCGAGACCTGAGCTTCATTGGCTTTTGTCTGTGTTTCGTGCCATGAGACCGATGTCTCTGGGTCGGAACTCAAGACCTGAGACTCATCGCTATTGGCCCGTGTTCTCCCCCAAGACCCGTGCCTTGTAGTTCGTAACATGAGACCAGAGCCCCAGTATGCCATTCAAAAAATTATAGTAGTTTGTAGTTCTTATTTGTTAAAAACCATTAATTGTAAAATTGAAGGTTATAAAATCATGCCTTTTGTTGAAATGTGAGCAAAATTATTTTATTTTTATGTCACTTCACTTAATTGGAAATTGAATTGACAATTGTAAGAGTTAATGCACATTTACATAGTGCAAATTTCTTGCCTGTTGCATTAAATAAAATGAAAGCATTAAATGAATCGCATGGTCTAATCAAAACGTTAACCATTAAAATAATTTATTGCTTCAATTTAATTACATTCAATTCGATTGGGTAAGAAACCTGCTCTGTGTAAATGGAATCTTACAGTTTCATGCACGTGTCCTGTGCCACAAGACCGGTGTCCCGTGATACGTGACTCGTGATCTGAAGCCTCTCATCGCAGGCCCGTGCCCTGGCGCAAGACCCGAGTCTTGTCGCTCGGTAGCTCGAGACCTGAGCTTCATTGGCTTTTATCTGTGTTTCGTGCCTTTAGACCGATGTCTTTTGGTTCGTAACACAAGATCTGAGACCCATCGCTATTGGCCCGTGCCCTCTCCCAAGACCCGAGTCTTGTGGTTCGTAGCGCGAGACCAGAGCCTCAGTGTGCCGTATCGAATATTTTTTTAAATGAAATAAATGAGTTATTATTAGTCTTTTGTTAGTCAGTAAATATAGATTGTACTTTATATTCACATTACAAAATATTAAAATAATATTAAATAATTATATGATGAATAAATGTTATTTTTATAACATTAAGTTAGCACGTGTTCTATGCCAGAAAACTGATCTCTTGCGTTTTTGTTTTGTGATTTTCTTTAAAGTAAGCCTGTGCTCCGGCGCAGGCCTATGTTTTTTGGTAAGTAGTCTGAGACCAGAACCTTAGTGTGCCACCTTTAAACGCCATCAGTAAATAAGTTGACGTAAAAAGTACCTACGATTTATTGTTCTATTTTTTACTGACTTGATTGACACAAAAGTAACTTATTTATTTGATTAATAGTACTGCCTGATCTGATAAAAGTATAAAAAAGAAAAAATATAAGACATACAATTTACTATAACTTTTGGTACTTTACAGAGAAATATGTTGTATGTTTGTTATCACTTCGAATGTCGGCATAGCAGACACAATAGTAAAACAATACATCAGACGCCCGCTTCGGGCGTCCGACAGTTAAAGGGTTAACTATGTTTGTAAGCATAAAAATGTTATGTATGGTTTATTATGAAATTTGGGTGTGTTAGACAACGACAAACTACTATACTCCCCGTAAGATTTATTGTTAGGTTTATATTAAATTCGTTTACTAACTTAATTGTATAAATATAATGAATGTTTTATACGACAGAAATGTCAATGAATTATATGTAAAATATGTTTCATACGGTATTTGACAAATATTTAATTCAAATTAGTAAGTCAAAAAATAATTTATCTACACAAATACTTTTGCTTTGTTTCTCATATGTTACTCATTCTTCAGACTGACATATTAACTGTATCCATGTCTTCTCCAATGAAGTATTGAGACAAATTATCTACTTCAGAATGGTTTTTATATTGTACCTATTGTAATTTGAGTTTAGACCCGAGCACATGCTGGGCGTATTGCATAAATGTTGAATAATTGTCATAAATGTCATAAACAAAACATAATAACATTACGACTAATAAATTGACAAAGAAAAACAATAAATTTAAATTATGTGAAATGACTTAATCGGAAAAGGGAAAATACATTTTATTTATTTATTTAGATGTATACTTTTATTGCTTCATACGCCCTTTTAATTTGTATTGTCAATAAATGCTTAAATTTTATTTGTTCTTGACTCATCACTAATTGCAATCAATAAAATAAATGAATTTCTTTTCTGCTGTTTATTAATTGTATTCGTATAGTAAGTAATTAACATAATACTTATTAGGCCTTAATCTATTCTTTAGTAATTCTAAAAATCTGTATTATAAAATCGTGAAAATGTAGTTCAATAACTACACTTCATATTTATGTAGGTTGTGTCCTTTTTATTTTAATAATAGTGATTTAATTTTTTTACTAATATTATATTTTATATATATATATATCAAAAATGATAAATCATAAAACCTGTTTTTTAAATAAAACCAATCATTGTTATCAGAAGCTTTGTCATTTACTCGCTTTACTCGCTCTTAATCTGCTATGGTCTCTGAAAACCAACAACCTTGGATTTTGATTCTTACTTCATAAATTATATTATTCGCTTGCTTACTGTAACGGTCACTAAAAACTAATAACTGAATCTATGAACCTATGGAAATATGGAATAAAATCGTTTTTTTTAAGCTTGGTCACTCGCTGTTATCATTATCATAACAGCCACAGGTTACTGTTGGATATAGGTCTCTTTCAAGGTTTTCCAAAATGATCGATCGCAAGTGGCCTTTATTCAGCGTTATTCTGCAACCTTGCTTAGGTCGTCCGACAACCTAATTGGTGGTAGTCCTATGCTGCGCTTGCTGACACGTCATTCTAAAATTCTTTTGCCTTATTGAACATTGTTTTTTTGTACTGCTATGATCACTGCAAACCAATAATCTAACCTACAGATTGTCAAGTCAGCTTTGACAGTCAGTCACTTCTGCCACAAGTTTGGTAGCTCGATTGCTTTGTTCGTTTGCACACTGTTATGATCATTGCAAACCAATAATCTAACCTATTGACTGTCACACAGTCGGCTTCAGACCATTAATCACTTCTGCCACAAGTTTGGTCGTTCGATTGCTTTGTTCGTTTGCACACTGTTATGGTCATTGCAAACCAATAATCTGACTTTATAGTCACAAAGTCGGCTTTGACAGTCAATCACTTCTGCCACAAGTTTGGTAGCTCGATAGCTTTGTTCGTTTGCACTCTGTTACGGTCATTGCAAACCAATCATCTAACCTATTGACTGTCACAAAATCGGCTTCAGACCATTAATCACTTCTGCCACAAGTTTGGTCAACCGATTGCTTTGTTCGTTTGCACACTGTTATGGTCATTGCAAACCAATAATCTGACTTTATAGTCACAAAGTCGGCTTTGACAGTCTATCACTTCTGCCACAAATTTGGTAGCTCGATAACTTTGTTCGTTTGCACTCTGTTACGGTAATTGCAAACCAATAATCTAACCTATTGACTGTCACAAAGTCGGCTTCAGACCATTAATCACTTCTGTCACAAGTTTGGTAGCTCGATTGCTTTGTTCGTTTGCACTCTGTTATGGTCGTTGCAAACCAATTATCTGATCTATTGAGTGTTACAAATTCGGCTTCAGACCATTAATCACTTCTGCCACAAGTTTGGTCGTTCGATTGCTTTGTTCGTTTGCACTCTGTTATGGTCATTGCAAACCAATAATCTGACCTTATAGTCACAAAGTCGGCTTTGACAGTCAATCACTTCTGCCACAAGTTTGGTAGCTCGATTGCTTTGTTTGTTTGCACTCTGTTATGGTCATTGCAAACCAATAATCTGACCTATTGACTGTTACAAAGTCGACTTCAGACCATTAATCACTTCTGCCACAAGTTTGGTCGTTCGATTGCTTTGTTCGTTTGCATACTGTTATGGTCACTGCAAACCAATAATCTGACCTTATAGTCACAAAGTCGGCGTTGACAGCTAGTCACTTCTGCCACAAGTTTGGTAGCTCGATTGCTTTGTTTGTTTGCACTTTGTTATGGTCATTGCAAACCAATAATCTGACCTTATAGTCACAAAGTCGGCTTTGACAGTCAATCACTTCTGCCACAAGTTTGGTAGCTCGATTGCTTTGTTCGTTTGCACTCTGTTATGGTCATTGCAAACCAATAATCTGACCTATTGACTGTTACAAAGTCGACTTCAGACCATTAATCACTTCTGCCACAAGTTTGGTCGTTCGATTGCTTTGTTCGTTTGCATACTGTTATGGTCACTGCAAACCAATAATCTGACCTTATAGTCACAAAGTCGGCGTTGACAGCTAGTCACTTCTGCCACAAGTTTGGTAGCTCGATTGCTTTGTTTGTTTGCACTCTGTTATGGTCATTGCAAACCAATAATCTGACCTATTGATTGTTACAAAGTCGACTTCAGACCATTAATCACTTCTGCCACAAGTTTGGTCGTTCGATTGCTTTGTTCGTTTGCACACTGTTATGGTCACTGCAAACCAATAATCTGACCTTATAGTCACAAAGTCGGCGTTGACAGACTGTCACTTCTGCCACAAGTTTGGTCGCTTGTTTGCTTTTGTTAACTATTATAGACACAGAAATCCTTTTAATTGTCACGGTAAGAATGAATTTAATTTTATCCTAACGACAAAGAGACGAATATTCAACGTTGTATAAGTGACGTAATAAGCTATTATAAAATAGAATATTAACAGGCATAGTGAATATTGATTTCAAAGTCGAAAGGTGGTGTCGACAAAGGAAGGGGTTCTGGCGGAGATTGAGAGGTTTTATGGACATCTGTATACCTCAGTTTCACAACCCAGCAAACAAATGGCTGAAGACTCAAGAGCCAAGCCAACTTGACGCTATACCGAAGATATCCCGGACATCAGCAAGATCAAACAGTTTAAAAACAACAAGGCGCTGGATGGAATGACAAAAGAGCTTCTGAAAGCGAGCGGAACGCCAGGACTAAAAGTCCTTCAGAGGCTCTTTAATTACGTTTTGTTTTAGGGCGTAACGCCAGAAGCGTTGAACAGGGCCGTGGTGGTCCTGTTCTTTTAAAAGAGAGATAACACCCTATTGAAGAACTATAGGCCTATCACGCTTCTGAGTCATGTATATAAGTTGTTTTCGAGGGTCATCACGAAACGTCTCGCAAACAGGTTTGATGCCTTTCAGCCTCCCGAACAAGCCGGTTTCAATAAGGTTTTAGTACCATGGACCACATTCATACGCTGCGACAGGTTATTGAGAAGACGAGGGAGTATAACCAGCCGTTATGCTTGGGGTTTCGTTGACTATGAAAAAGCCTTCGATTTGATCGAACAATGGACTGTGCTTAAGTCACTCCAGCGATGTCGTATTGACTATCGGTATATCGAAGTGTTGAAGTGCTTATACAATAACGCCACTATATCAGTCCGAGTACTGGTGTAGTGCACGAGAGCTATTCCACTGCAAAGAGTTGTAAGACAGGGAAACGTTATATCTCCGAAACTGTTTACTACTGCCCTGGAAGATGCTTTCAAGCTTCTGGAATGGGAAGAATTTCGCATCAACATCAATGGCGAGTCACTATCGATATCATTTACCTTCGATTTATTAATGATATCGTTGTCATGGCAGAATCGATAGAAGACTTAAGTACTATGCTCGGAGACCTAAGTCGAGTTTCACTACAAGTGAGCCTAATAATGAAAAAAAAAATATGGACGAACCGAAAGCAATGCCAAATGCCCATGATGCGCCTCTACTTGTTTGTGTTGGGAGCTTTAATCTCGAATTTGTAGACCAGTATATCTACCTGGGTCATTTGATCCAGGCAGGAAGCTTCAGTTTCGAAGAGATCTTTCGACAAATTCGACTCGGCTGGGCAGCGTTCGGGAAGTTATGCATGTCTTCTTGTCCAAAATACTTCTGTGCCTCAAGACTACAGTTTACAGCCAATGTGTGTTACCAGTAATGACTTATGGTTTTGAAACGTCGTCTGTTACTATGGGTCTCATAAAGCTTGCTTTTTAGAAAGAGCTGAATCAAAAAAGAGAAAATTCGGAGGACAACAAAAGTCACTGATATAGCCTAACGGATTAGCTTTATAAAGTGGCAGTGGTTGGGACACATAGCGCGATGAATCGATGGCTGATGGGGCAAAAAGGTTCTTTAATGGCAACCACGTACTGGCAAGCAAAACGTAGGACACCAACCTATAGATGACCTGACCAGGGTCGCTGGATAGCGTTGGAATGCAGGTCGCTCTTGATCGGTTATTTTGGAAATCTTTGGGTGAGGCCTGTGTCCAGCAAAGGACGTTATGCGGTTAAAATGATAATGATGAAATGTAAACGTAAGCAGTTTTGTAATTAAGTATTTTGAATATTTAAGATGAAATGCAAACGTAAGCAGTTTAGTAATTAAGTATTCTTAATAGTTTTATGATTATAATTTTTTATTATTTAATATATATTAGGAATTTCAGACCATTTGGAGATTAGAATGTTGGTATTATAAAAATCGGTAGGATGCACGATTATATCTTTTTATAGAATTATTGAACAATAGTTTACTAAACTAATAATTGTTAAATCTATTATTTAACTAATCATTATTAAATTTAGAAATAAAAGAATTAAAATAGGTACACAAAAAATTGAAGAAAGTGGCTAAGTTCTCTTAAAGGTTTCATTGAAGAAGACAGAATGATGCTGAATTAATTTCATATAAGTTGAAAAATTTGATTGAATAACTTCTTTTATTAATATTATTGATAATCGCATCTAGTTGAATTTATTGTGTCTATTCAGTGATTGATTGTTCGTTTTATGTGGCCAATGTTATCATGAGTGATTAGAGAAGATAGACTGATTTTATGTACTTGTATCATGAACTGTCATAGAAATTACTACATGGATAAGCCGTTTTTCCGGGATATCGTTTAATGTTCCCTTTTCCCAATTTATTTAGAATCTGCGCAGTGAGTACATCTCTTGCATTTTTTCCTATTTCTCTTTGCTAAGTTTCTTTCTCTTTGTTTTGCCAAGCCATAGTTTTTATTTTTATTACTTTCGAAGGTCACTTATGCCAATGAAATTAAAAACCGTTATTAATTATTATAATATTTATTATTTTAATATGATATTAGTATGGCACTCAAACTGCTTAAAAACAACAATGCGTCAGGAGAGGACGGAATCACAGTAGACAGCAGAGCTTTTAATAGCAGATGAATAGTAAATTATTCATTATTATATTATTATTATTTCCCTAATTTTTTTTTTATTCACGTGTCTTTTTAATCCGGTCTTTTGAGAGGCTTACGTGGGAATACAGATTTAATACGTAAGGCCCTTTGGAGAAGTTGAGGTTATGTGACATTCCCGCCAAAACCTATTTAAAAAATAATTATTATCGTTTTTAGTTTAAATCTAAACAGAAGCCAAAATTAGTTAACTGCTAGAATATTACGTCCTATTCCATAGCAGTGCAAATAGTGCCTTGACATATTGCCCAAAGGCTATGGCCCAGCACCGGCCACCGTTGCCCAGCGACGGAACGAGAGTAAAATTTGTTTTCTAACTTGACGAGAAAATCGTATATCGTTTCTCAGAAACTTAGGAAAACAACATGAATTTCGACAATCTATCCTAAAACTACATTCTTATTAACATCTTATCCCACTTGGCGTTCCGGATGCGTAGCCTAGCCCCGGCATTTCGCTCCGCTTCACTATTTAAATTTCATGCAAATCTGACTTTGTTTATTAAATTTGATGCTAATAAATGAAGACGCGGGGATGATACTTCTCGTTTCGAGAGGGCAAAGTCAAGCAAAATAAAAAAATCGCATCACTGAACGTTCCTATAAGCATAAAAACGGCGTCTGACGGCTCATCATTAGCGCGAAATATAACACTAAACGGGCTCCGTCGACACGCCTCACGAGGGAAACACTTCCAACATCATAAGATGTTGGAAGTGTGAAAAAAATCTTGCTTATATTGATATCTTCACCCTACATGTAACAATTTTGAAATTCTGGACTTTTCAATAATTTAAAAATCCAGGAATTCCGGATGCATGTCTATATTAATACATACGATTCAGTTCATTGATCTTAAAACAATCTACCTACTCCGATCACTGGACTTGTCATCCCAAATGTCATGGTCTGTTGTCTTACAATTCATCGAAGACATTTCATCACCAAATTAAACTTAACCCACTCGGGCCCCTATTTGTATCTCCATGTGCCTATTCAGGAATTCCGTTTTTTCATTGCCTACCCTAACCATTGCGTGCTCCGTTTTCAATTAGCACTCAATTGCCTATGGATGTTACATTTCTACCGAATGTGATACAATTCTGATTACATGATATATGATGTCGTAATTGAATCAGACAAATACTTTCTGTCATATCATCTATACATTACATACACTCACAAACAACCACGAAACAACTATACATCGTTTCAAAGACATGTAACTGAAAAAAAAAAGCTCCACAACAAGACCTAACACACTACAAAATAAAAAACTCTCTTTTAAAATAAAAAAAGCACGCCGTCTGACTATGTCAACATAAGTGTCCTACAAATTTTGAAAGAAGAATTGCGTCAGTCAGTTAATGTCTGAGGTGAACAATCGCGAATAAAAAAAAACTAATAATTATGAGTAAAAAGTAGTTTATTGAATTATTGCGATATTAATTGCGTATAAACTATATTATTTACGAATGGTTTACCGGAGACGCATTTATCTTTGTCAATTAAAATTTTAATATGATCTTTTTCGCGAACGCGCCCTAATGCTACATACAATTGGCCATGACTAAATACGTCTGATCTTAAATCTACACCAACCCTCCCAATAGTTTGACCTTGACTTTTATGGATTGTCATTGCATAGCACACTTGAAGCGGGAATTGACGCCGATACATTTCAATTGGGCTGCCGTGTTCGATAGGTGCTTTGAATAATATACGTGGAATGAAATAACTAACAGATTCGCCCGGTTTTCGTACTGTTATTAATCGCGGTGATGCGTGTGTTACGATAACTTTAGTTCCGTTTACTAAACCGTCAGCGAAACTTAGATTACGCATAATCATACATACACAATCTTCTTTCAAAGTTAAATTGTGTTCCGGGAGACCTTTAGGTTGTAATTTATTTAAAGTGTCGGCACTGAAAAATATTTGGTCGACATCATCTTTTGCTACATAATCAACAGATTTTAAATGAATTGGATCTCCCGGTACTTTATCTAAAACGGTTGAATTTATTTGTCTAACACAATTATTGTGTGTCGTCAAAATAGCTCTATGAGCACACACATCAGGTTCATCTAAAACTACTATTGGAAAAACAAAATTAATGAGGTCATCTAATTCAGTTACAAATGTTAAATGTGATAAATCAATTAAATCTTGTTTTGTTCGTCCTATCTGAACTGATTGTGGAGGAATGCTATTTGATCCTAATTTTAAAAGAAATTCAGAAAAGTCTATATCATTGTTACAACGTTGTGATGTTGTTAGATTAAATGATTTTAATTGTTGCCAAAGGGGGGATGATTTAACAGAGCAACAAATTATATCATTGGCAGTTTTAGCATTTACTACTACAGGAGGAATTTGACGAAAGTCGCCTGCAAATATAATTATTTTACCGCCAAATTTTTTATTATTTTGCATTAGGTCACGAAGCGACCTATCAAGTAAATGAATTAGATATTTATGAGCCATAGGGGCTTCGTCATAAATAATTACATCGGCGTGATATATTAACTGAGCTCGTTGAGATTTATTGGTGATGTTCCAATATCCTAAATCATCAACCAGATCTATTGGAAAACGAAACATGCTATGGGCAGTAGTGCCTCCTTCATAATTTTGCGCCGCAATACCGGAGCTCGCTGTACACAAAACGATACCGCGTTTACTGCGAATGTGTGCTGCAATGACTTTTAATAGTAATGTTTTGCCCGTACCAGCGGGACCGTCAATAAAAATTGCATTATTATTTTTTTCGTAAAAGTTTTGATTTGTTAGTAATTGATCAATATAATTAAAAACTACTTTTTGATCCGCTGAGAGTTGTGGCAACCATTCAGCGGTAAAATTTTGTAAACGATCCACGCTGTATTCGATACGTTCACGACCTAACTCTGTAGTGTTATCGGGCGTATCCGGTAAACCTTGTTCCACGAGACAAGTTCCGTGTTTTCGCAATAGTCGGTCTATTAAAAGAAGGCACATTGTGTATGCTTTATCAATTTCGTTAGGGTGTTTTGGTATTAAATCTTCGCTTAATTGATTTTTAAATTTATCCCATAGTAATGAAATTGGAAGTCCGTTTACAGCTAAAAGAACAAAAAAGCTACGTAAACGTGGTCCTGTATAGAATGTAGAAGCTTCTTTCATAGCCAATTCATATTCTATATCATCGTCCGCGAGACCTACAGCCTTAGCAGCTTCTTGAAATGTTTTACATCCAGGACCACCGAGATTGTAAAGGTCTTCGTAACTCCTACATGGAAACGAATTTAACAATAAACGCAAGAAAAATTGTTCACCTCTATTCGGCGCAACCCAAAACAAACGCGTGACAAGTTCTCCCCTTTGTCTTTTTGTAATATATTTATTGTTACTTAATTTTATTTTAGGGACATTTTTTGTACTGGGGCATTTTGCATGAACTATATACTGTTCGTAAAAGTCTAAATATGTTAGGTTATCGAATTCATCACCTTTTGGCCGATTAAAATATGTGATTAATTCCGAATCGGACCGTTCCGCGGCTTCGGATTCATTACCCGGTTTAAAAAATATTGTTTGCCGATTTTCTAGGTGTACAGCCAGCATTTTTACATTTGGTTCTCGAGCAACTACATCGAAACTTAAAATCCGCCACGCCGCGTCAGAAGATCCTACATACCGTTTGGAAACATATTGTACTATTTCATTATTTTTATCTTTATCATCGAACACAGCAATACGTACTTGATCAGGACCCTTGGTAATGTATTTAAATAAATATTTTATAATTGTACGTGCTGAAGACACTTCTACATTAATATGACAATTATACTTAAGGAGAAGAGCAGCGTTATAAGGGACGACCCATAAATCATTTACAGTAACATCTTTTTTACGATACTGTATTGTACCTTCATTTTTACTGTCACGACGATAGTGAATAAAACCTCTATCATCATGATAAGTGACGGGTGTTTCATTTTTTGGAAAATATTTTGAACACTTTCGTTTCTCTTTATCCCAACATAGGAGATCCGTTCTATGAGATAGACCACATGGACCATGAATCATATGATCTAGCACTATTTTACGTAGTCTACCTCCGGCATCTTCTGCACTTGGGATGTCTGCTCTTACAAACTTATCTATGTCTATATTAGTTTGCGGTTCGTTTTCTACTTTAACACAAATGTGAGCATGGGGAAGACCTCGTTTTTGAAATTCTATGACATGCATAATGTACTTACATTTACCGAACCAAGAACCAGAGCGAATATCACGTAATAACTGTGCTAATTTTAATTGAAATACTCTGGCACAAATTTGTGGACTCGGTTTTTCATCTCCTGTTAAGTTTTGTTGAATTTCAGGCCAATTTTTATTACAAGTCATAGTTATAAAATAAGTTGGTGGTCCTAATCTATTAACTAAGGCTATAGAGTCCATATATTTAACTTTCATATAGCGAGGACCACCAGTAAATGAGTTGAACAAATAAACACGTCCAGGTAAAACGTTGCCTTCTCCTTGTATAGTTTCGTCTTGTAATTCTTCTAGAGGCGCAGATCGAAGTGACTGGTTGGTGTCCTTTTTTTGCGCTTTTTCAATAAAACTAAGTCTCTCATCTATCATTCTACTATACATATCAACTAACCACTCTTCAGATAATTTACCATAGTAAGAAAATCGCGGTTCGGAGAGTAATAAACAACGATAGTATTGAAGTTGAGTCATATGTTTTGAATCTTTTTTATTTTGTATATTAAGTTCCCAGCCTGGATTTCCATGGGGATATAATAATGGATATTGGAAACATTCGTACAACGGATGTAAAATGTCTACTGTATGAGGTTTCCTTTCTCCAATTTTCCATATAGCTATAGAACGTGGGACGTAACTTTCTTGTTCTGTATTAATAATAGCAGCTACTTCCCGTCCTGATGGTAAATCTCCTAAAACATTACCGTGGGTCCGACGTGTTACAGGTTCAAAAACAAGATGTGCATCATCTGATGCTTCACGGCTTAGGCGTTTAAAATGTTCAATATATGGATTGACATTATGTAAAAAGTGAGTAATTGATCTGGTAATATTTGAATCAAGTTGTAATCCCCGTGCTAGTCTTTCGCGTTCATCGCTATCGTCAATGTATAAACCAATGTTATTTGTCGTTTTACAATAACCTAAATCGAATACGCGATGATACGTGCGACCTTGAATTTTATAAAATGAAAACGGATTATTATCAAATTTGTAGTCGCCCGTTGTACCTGATGCACTAAAACTAAATAAATTGTTATATGCGCGCGCTCTTTCTATGAAAGATTTTTCAGAATAAAAATCTTCGGTTAATGGTTCGAAATTTTGAATATTGTACCGACCTTGACCGCAGCACCACTGTGAACGACTTTGTTCTTCAAGAAAAAGGCGAGCTCTACAATCGTTACAAACGTACACACCCGGTTCTGACAAATTGTGTTTTTTTAATGTAAATATTTTAACGGCATTCAGCTCGTTGTTGAATCTTTCACCGATTAGTTTTGCGGATCTTAATTCTTTGTCTACATTCCGTTGTGTAGTGTTATATTTATTAACTGATTTCTTATTAATATCAGGGTTTTTGTCCGAGTACGTCTTTACACTTTTACGATTAACTTCAGGATTGTTTTCAGTGTATTTTTTAACGCTTTCGCGATGAATTTCCGGGTTTTTATTTGAATAGGTTTTAGACGCGACACGATGTATTTCCGGATTGTTTTTGTTATACTTCTTTACTGCGTCTAAATGTGGGTTGATTGAAATCTTTTTTGGCCCCCGTTTCTTTTTTATTGGTCGTCCTCTTTTAGGTTTTGGTAAACTTTTATTATCACAATCTGAATCGAAATTTAAATCTATAATTTCGGAGACAGTAACAGCTGACGTTGAATTTTGATCGTCAATTTTATTGATTAAATCTATATTTGATGCTGTTGATACACATGTTTTTTGAGTAATTATTTTTTCAATACTATCGTTTTGTAAGCGGTGTATTAATGATTCTGTTGAATCGTTTATAGGAATGGACAATGTATTATTGTTTGGTATTGAAAATGATATTAAACTAATTTTTGCTATACTAAATTCGTTCCCGTCATGAGCATGGCCAGCGAATAATAATTCGCACAGATTTTCAATAGTTTCACAACTAAATAAATGTGCTAAGTTTTCGTCATCATTAGAACTGTATGTATTGGTGTCATCAACAGCATGACTATTAAAAAGATAAAAAATATCATGTGCTTGCCAAAAAGAAACTGTTCTATCATGACCCGTAAAAAGAAAACTATCCATGTTAGTACGCATAGAGTTGAAAACGTTGTCAATTAAAATAATTTTAAGTTGCGTTAATGCATTCGTTTTATCATTGTCAGTTAATTTTGGAAAAAGTCCGTTAGCTACCCAGCTGTCTGCCATTGGTTCGATATTTGCCAAATAGTTCCCTACATAAAATTCAGTAGGCAAATCCTCTGGTTCTAATAATGATTCATCATACGTATAAATTTGGTCTAGAGGTCTAAGACTTATATAAAGCAAGTCGCCACTGTAAAGGACAGTGTCGATATCAGTAGTTGTTAAATTATTCCTATTAATTATAGCCGAATAAACTGCCGCGCATGTTGACATAGCCAAACATTGCACCCCATTACCCTTGAATCTTCGGTGGGATTGGTTGCAAGTACCTAACGACAAAAATAAATTAAGTTGAATTTTAGAATGTCATCAAGTCTAGTTAGTTTAAAACAGAAGTAAAGTTTAAAAGGAAATGCACCACAATGAATAAATATTGAGTAGATGTTTATCTTACTAATCACACTAATATTATAATGGTGAAAGTTTGTGAGTGTGTGTGCGGTCGACGCAACGCACAGCCCAAACTGCTGGGCCTAGAGACTCCAAATTTGGCACCTTATGAGGTCTAGGGGTGCACTAAGAAAGGATTTTTCAAAACTCACCCCCTAAGGGGGTAAAAAGGGGGTCCAAAGTTTGTATGGAGAAATAAGATTATTCAGACTATTTAATTCGAAACTTCGCAAAAGTACTCCTGGCGGTAAACAAATAAGTATCTATTTCAGAATTTATTAAAATTCAATCCCTATGGGGATGAAATAGGGTGACCTACCTAGAATGGGAACAGGAACGGGAATGGGAACGGGGAAAAAAACTGACCTATTTGTGACTGACCGAAATATGAACTCACACTCCAAACCACTGAGGCTAGAGACTAAATTTGGCACATAGGTTCCTTGTGAGGTTTAGAGGTGCTCTAAGTAAGGATTTTCAAACCTCTCCCCCTAAAGGGGTGAAACGGAGGTCCAATGTTTGTATGGAGAAAAAAGATTAGTGAGACCATTTTATTCAAAACTTCGCAGGAGTACGTACTCCTGGCGGTAAATGAATACGTGTTTCAGGATTTTTCAAAATACAACCCCTAGAGGGATGAAGAGGGGTGACTTACTACCTAGGCCATGCTGAAGCGTTCCGTCGCACTCTCACTCGTTCAAGCAAATGAAGGAAACTTAAATCTATACATATAATAAAACAGTAAAAAAAGTGTGTCTGTACATTAAATATATTTCCAAAAAAAATATTGGGGGCGATGGAGACGTTGTAATAGAGTAAGAATTTAAAAAAAAATGTCTGTCTGTTTGTCTGTATGTCTGTTTGTCTGTTTGTCTGTTTGTCTGTTTGTCTGTTTGTCTGTTTGTACACGCTAATCTCCGGAAATACTGGACGGATTCTAACGAAACTTTTTTAGTTATATAGCTATTAAGCCTAGGCAACATATAGGGTATAAACGATTTTGGGAAATGGAACGCCTGATGCAGAACCATAATGGTCCAGCTAAACTATAAGAGATATAAAAATGCCGCCTTAGTAAAAGTTTTTCAGCCTGATGAGCATTTTCCAGAGACACAAAGTCCACGCGAACAAAGTCGCGGGCTTCGGCTAGTGGGAAAATAAGAAAGGGAACGGGAACGGATACAGGACCGGTAACGGAAACGGGAACGGGCACGAGAACGGGAAAAAATTAAACTGACTGATTGGTGACTGACTGACATATCAACGCACAGCCCAAACCTCGTGGTTAACAATTAAAAATCCAATTGGAACCATTCTCGACTTCTACGCGGACTAAGTCGCGGGTTACAGCTAGTTCACTTATATATTTTTGAAATGTGCTAATCGAGCCCTTTCATTTGATACCCTACACGATATGATTAGTTTTTTTTTGTCATTTAAGTACTTTTCGGCGTATAGAGGGTGCCATATTGAATTTATTGAAACATCACATACCATGGATATGACAGAAAATACGTAGGAACAGGTGAACACACATACATACTTACATAACGGCGAAACTTATAAATTTTGGCTTTGCCGTAGTTGGGTAAAAAACTACGTCTATGTAATGAGTTTATTTTAATTATTATTATAGGACAAGTAAATACTAAAACAAAGGTAGTCCTTTGCGATTGTCAAAGATAAAATATAATTACTATAAAGCTAATGCTATATTTTGTTCCGTATGAGTAGGAAAGAGTGTTTACACATTTCGCCGCTACGGCACCGGGATGTTTGGATTTTGTATGAGGTCTCGCCGCAGCTAAGGCGGCATCGTGTAAAAAAGTCAGAATAAATGTATAACAAAATTCAATGCACTGCACGTGGCGACGAGCCATCGTCGCCGTCGCAAGCGCTCAAACCTCAGCCGAGGCGGCGAAATATCTGTCTGTATTTAATATTTTTTTAAATATTTTTTACAAGCTTCTTTTGTAACGCTTAAGCAAGTACCTAGTAAAAATCATCAACACAAATGTAATAAGCTCATACTCGATAGGATTGCGTTTTTTATTACAGGGTTCATAAGGCCACCTCCCGGCTCTATCATCAAATCCACTTTTTTATAATAAAATATATCATTGACATAATATCTAAGTACCTGGGCGACCGAGCTTTGCTCGGTTATATCTCAAACATTTACTACCTTTTTTAAAAATGGACTAAAACAATAAAAAATAAAAAATGATATATAAACTATAATATTTAAAAAAAAACAAAAGTAAGTCACCGAGTGGGTTCGAACCAGTAACTTGCCATCCACGTCTATATCTATACTATCGCACAGGGGCAGAAGGGACGAAATTAGCGACCATTTTCTGCGTGAAAGAAAAACGCATAAAAACTCGAAATCACGCGTTTTCCCAAACGACTAATCTAGATCGATTGTTTACCCCCGAAAGCCCCCATATACCAAATTTCAGCGAAATCGTTAGCGCTGTTTCCGAGATCACAGAAATTTATATACATACATACTATCACGTCTTTATCCCTAATGGGGCAGACAGAGCATTTTGGGTCTTGCGGTTCTATGCAGAGCCCAGGGCCGCAAGACCCAAAAGCCACTTTTAGCGTCATGATGGGCGAGAAGATGGAAAAGCAATCAATACAGTGATGGGTTGCTAGCCGCATCGCCTGTTATGGGAGCAGCATGGGAGTAGAAATTTATATGCATATAAATAAACATATAAATAAATAAATATACAAGAATTGCTCGTTTAAAGTTATAAGATTTACATTGCTTACCATACAAAATTATATTTTAGTGGGAAACCGGGAAATGGCTCAATTTAACTTGAAAGATTTAATTTAAAAAAAAAAAACAGAAGTAAGCTAAATAAAAGCTTGTAAAAAATGCCTAAAATACGTACATACTATCACGTCTTTATCCCTAATGGGGCAGACAGAGC
Source organism: Acrobasis consociella (assembly GCA_963555685.1). Taxonomy (NCBI): domain Eukaryota; kingdom Metazoa; phylum Arthropoda; class Insecta; order Lepidoptera; family Pyralidae; genus Acrobasis; species Acrobasis consociella. Next base: position 2,697,860 of record OY743114.1, read on the forward strand.
ATTTTGGGTCTTGCGGTTCTATGCAGAGCCCAGGGCCGCAAGACCCAAAAGCCACTTTTAGCGTCATGGTGGGCGAGTAGATGGAAAAGCAATCAATACATACAGTGATGGGTTGCTAGCCGCATCGCCTGTTAACATGATTTGCATTTTTGCCCATTCCCTCGATCGGCTTTTACGATCTGCGTGGGAAGAGAAGCAGCTGGTACATTCTAAGTTTTTTTTTATTTCTCCCAGACCAGCATGGATGCCTCCACAATATTTTATTAAATAAGTCCTTACCTCTGGCTACCGTCTCCCACCGAGGATTCTGCAGCTTCTTGCTTAGTGCACTGTAGTCTTCACTGGCTTTTCTCTTCATGGTTTAACTTCGAGATAGGTATCCTAAGCAAACAATTGTTAATATAAAAAATATCGGCATTTTGTTTCTACATTCATAATTATATTTATTCCCCATCTACCAACAACTACTTACTTACAAGGATTAAGGGATACCAGAAAAACTATAGTTATAAGTAGGTAGAACATGTAACATAAGTACCTACTCTATTTTTTTTCTATGGATATTGTTAAGGGTAAGTACTTTCATTATAAGCACAACATAGATATCGTAAAACAAGTGCATTCCCGAGATGGGTTCTTCTGACTCATGAATTCAGGTGGTAGCCAGAAATAATAATTGCCCAAGTGCGTGTCGGGCCACGCGCAGTGTAGGGGACCGTAGTTCCGAACACTTACTATTCTAAAAACGAATTAAGTACATATTAGTATGAAATTCTATTGAATTTGTATGAAATTTTCTTTTTTCGAGTACATTTTATAAGTTGATAGCCTACTTATAACTTTTTAATTTGTAAACCCTACTTAGCTCTAATAGTTTTCCTTTATACTACATTATTATATATACTATAGCTGTAATTTTTTTCACATGTCCATATCCATTTAGAAGATAGATGGGGGGACACTGGACTCTAACAAAAATGTGCAATTTAAAACCAAAAAATAAATATTTGCAATTTAAAACCAAAAATATATCATGAACGGATCCCTAAATCGAAAAATTATGTTACAAGCTAACAATATTTTTGTAAGACTTATTCTATTTATAAAAAATATTGACATCTTTTTGGCGGCTACCACCCTAAAAAAAATATTTTGTATATTTTATTTTACGACTTTTTCGCCATGATTAATATACCTACATATCTATGCCAAATTACAGTTTTCTAGTACTTATAGTATCGGAGTAGGACCGCGGATGGACAGACGGACGGACAGACAGACAGAAAGACAGATAGACAGACATGGCGAAACTATAAGGGTTCCTTGTTTACTATGGAACCCTAAAAATTATAGGTACATAATAACGCCTACCTACCTACCTACCTCCTTAATATTTCCAAAGAACGTTAGGTAACGCCAGAAAAGTGGCTGATGAAAAACAGCATCCAAATCGTTGAATTGCACTCGTACGGTCATTGATATTATCTTTGCCTTGGGTGACCATTGACTGACGTACAAAGGTACCTGCCTATTATCATTTTTTGACGAAATCGGTAAAAGCAATACTTACCAGGTACATTGCTTGTAATGGTAAGTAGGTAAGTAAATATGAATGCTAAAATGTTCCGAGAAAACAAATAACTACTTAGGTAAGAGCTACGTGCTCAACACATCAGTACCTAACTTATTAAAAACAAATGATTATCGGAACTCGGAAAAAACAAATGACTACCTATCGGTATAAACGTCTATTAAATATCTAATTATATATTACATACTTACACACAAACATATTTAAAATAATTTTCTACTATAAGTACTATAGAGAGGCAAGAAAAGGCTACGAATGACGGAGCATATATGCAAATAAAATTTTTTATTGTAATTGAATGAAATTTATCAGTCCGCCATTTTAGTACTTACTCCTAGGTTGTAGTCCAAAAATTATTCCTATTGTTACATTATCACACTTTAATATTCCAAGTTATATTGATTAATATATCGAAAAAATAATCACTATTATGATAAAAACGATAAATACACACAATTTATATACTAAAACATAGCTAAACCTACAAAAATATTTTTTTAACTTTTAAAGTAAACTTACCTTTTCAATGAAAGAAATGGAGGGAATGTTGAGAGAAGTTTTGTCAAGAACTATGGAAAACCCCATACTTTTTTAATGCTATGATGCGATGCGACGCACAGATATCATCATCATGCAGCCTAAGGCTAGGAGGACACACACAACACATGCTGAAATTCAGATAATGATTTGATTTCGCTGCAGGTTGTTTTTCGATTTATTACACAGAAAACACGAAACATAAATAGGTATTACTTTTTACAACAAACTGTCTCCTGCGAATGTGTCTGGGGACGTATTTTTGAAATCACGTGTCATCATAATACGAATGATTTGCTTGAGCGTTTCCAAACCGGCGCATTTTATTTGTAGCATAAATGTGTCAGAGAAAATTCATTCTGAGGTGCTATTTTTGAAACGCGGAGATACCTTAACGCATTTCCATATAAAAAACCATTTGTTTGAAACATCACACCACTGATTTACGCTGCTTTTTTATTTATAGTTAAATTTTTAGAAAACCCTAGACGTATTTTCGAAGTTTTCTGCATAAAACTATATTGTTTTTGCTGACACGACGGTTTCAAAAACACAATCAAATGGCATTTTACGCGAACAATGAGTTCGAAAACTACCCGTTTCGTGTTTCAGTGAGTCTCTCAATAAAAATAGCACTCCTGTTCTTGTATCAACTTCATGAAGTACTCTGTGTTGAGGTTACAGTTTATATTCTAATCTAGGTTGCGTAAAATGTAACGTAAAAATAATTCTAAAGAAATTGCAATTATAGGTAGTAATTGGTTTCCGTCAACAAAAGTATGTACTGGAAAAAATATAAGGTTGTAGAATTGTGGAAGTTTTCCATACTGATCGTCAAAAATGATATAACGCACTACCTATATTCCAATAGTAAACTAATTAGAACCCTAGATAATTACATTATCATTAAAATTACAAATTTGCCGCAATCGGGCACGTCGTTTCAAAATAAAACGTAGAATACGTTTGTATTTGAACCACGAGGCGAATAGCGAACTCACTGTTTACATACGCGAGTTCGTTATTCGCCTCATCATTCGCCTCGCGATTCGCGCGAATGTGTAAATGCGGCATCATAACAGAAGTGCTATTTTTGAAACGCGGAGTCACCTAAACGAATGGTTTTTCCATACAAAAAATCGTTCGTTTAGTGATTCCGCGTTTGAAAAATAGCACCTCAGAATTCTTACAAAATGAGCATCCTGAATGTGAGAGCGAGGATTTTAATCGCTCTCAAAGTTAAAATCTAAATCCGTACGTGGACTTCCACCCGAGTTACTATTCATGAATATTCATGATGGCAACATTTAGGTAAACTGGCATGACGTAGGTATTAACCCGCTAAATCATAGTGATAGTTCTTTGTATATTTTATCTCTCTCACTCTTGTGTGAATCACAATGTTTAAAGACAAAGAAAGATAGGTATACATTGAGAGAAAGCAAACAAGAAATTATGATGCCGCCGGACAAAACAAACTTGACATGTTTATGTTTTTAAAAATAAGAAATACATTAAATTAAATAGTGACTCTCTGCCTCTTTGTTATTTTGCGATATTGGCTCGTTCATTTCATGATTTCATATAAATCACTTTCGGCGTTCACCAGTTGCTGACTGTGTCAAACTGGTTATTTGGTTAGGTTATACGAAAGAGTAGTTAATACGTGTAAAGAACTTTGGTAAGTTGTGTCAATTATTCTATTTACTTGAAGTATGTACGCAGAACTAATAATAATAATATTATTGGGCTTTTAGATTGAATTGATAAGAACAGAAGATAGAAAGAATATAAATGTATTTAGCATCTGCGGTTTCTTTTCAGGTGTCTTAGACAGAAACCCTTCTACGGAGTGGCAGAAAAAATATCATTTTTAACACCGAACGCTGTGACAAAATACATAATTTAAAGATGATGTCTTAACTGATATTCACTGTTTCTTCTAAGAAATGCAGTTCTTTCCCATGTAAGTTAACAAGTGAATTGTTATTTTTTTAAAATCAGTTTAGGTTTCTCTGTTTAGTAAACAAGAACCATATAATATTCATTGCAACCTCTGTGATACAGTGGTTAACACATGAGCCTGCAAATCGACGGACACCGGGTATGTTTCTCGGGACAGACAAATATCTGTAAATGTACAGGTAGATATTGTAGTCTACAGTTCTGAAGATACCCAGGGTTGAATGCTGATTTCAACCCTAGCTATCTTCAGAGCAGCAGGCAGCTGGCAGTTAAGACTTTTGTCAAATCATATGACAGTATGAAGGTTCTCATTAAAGCAGACCTCGGGCTCTGACACATCACAGCTAAGGATGTAACCAGGAAATAACTTGGATGAGGGAAGGATAGTTTTACTGCATGTGTTTGTCCATATAAATGGACTCATAACTTTAGAGATAATATGTTTGTTAGGAAGTAATAATACTTATATAATTTATTAAGTAGAAATTGAACTTATTGTTGTGTGGGTGATTTAAGAAACTCGTATTACTCAATAGCTGTGATCTACTTTTTCACTAAATGATTTTTGTTTCAGGCTGAAAACCACCAAGAAATGATGATTCACATTTTGCGTTCAAAATATAAAATATATATATATATTTTATAAGGTTAAAGATAAGTGAACTGATATGTCTATATAAGGCCCTGTTGAAGTTATTTCATTAGAGTATTGTCCATTATAATTGTTAAAAAATATTTAAGTAGGTATACGGTTAAAATAACTATGACGATGGTGGTGAAGTAGGTACATAATCATATATTTGGGAATGTTACAAAATATATTATAATATACATAAAATTTATATAAAGTACAATACAATCTTTCATTTTAAGTTAGTAAAACCCTTATTTCTATTTTATATTTATTCTAAATTAGGTAATTTCACTTCCAGGAGCTCTGTTCAAGGCTTGTTGGAGAAGTGAAAATAGAGGTACCTAATTCAGAATAAATTAAGTATCATCATTATTTAAGTATGATAATTCTATGGAGAATTAATATTGTTCTGCAGATAAATCCTATCCTACTAATATAAATGCGAAAGTGAGTTTGTATATTTGTTTGTTACCTCTTCACGCTTAAAATATTGAACCGATTTGGATGATATTTGGTATGGATATAGTTTCGACTCGGGGAAGGACATAGGGTACTCGGGGTTTAGTTGAGACTCGGGGAAGGACACAGGGTACTCTTTATCCCGAAATTCCCATGGGGAGCGAAGCCCGCGGGTACAGCTAGTATAAAATAAATAAGATACATAGTGTTATTAAAGGAAAACAAAAATGCCAATGTATAAATATTTATTAAGAAAATTATGAGATATACTATGACAAATTTGTGTACTACCATAAGTACAACAAATACTTTGTACTGTGTGTAGGTAATGGATTATCCTAACACAAAACAATTAAGGAAACATGTGATACCTAAATTTCACACTTTTTTTTAACATAATAATTACTAATTTACTTACATGCTTATTAAACAATGATGTCATGTTTTGGATTTGAATACATATAACCATATTTTAGTATTCCTTGTAGATTATTTTTCAGTGTCTAACTGAGTAAGGTATTGTATTAATTTATTCTTAAAAATAAAAATAAGGGAAAATACCTACTCAGAAAATATTATCAGTTGTAAACAAACCAAGATAACACATGTAGCCCAGCATAATTTATTTAATTAGGAAAGGAAGAACGATGTTCCTTACATAAGTGTTGAAAAAATAATTTTAAAATCAAGAGATATGTAAGTAAGTACTTATTTATTTTACACTTGTTATTTGCACTGAGTTTTTTAAGTCAACTGGTGATATTTACACTTGACCTGCCCGCCATCTCAGACCAAATAAAACCTATATTGCTAAGATTCGTAGATATTTCGGACACGACTGCTGTATGGATAAGGAAAATTGCTTTCAAGGAGACTTCTTCAAGCAGTCGTCAGCACAAAAATGTTACAGTGGCAGATACAATCTCAGGGGTAGTCTCAAATTGAAGAGGCGAAGAGTTCGGCGGCTTCAGGCGCTTCAGCTGCTACCTTCACTTCACCCGAACCGACAAGCAGATTCAGACGAAAGATAAAAGACAAGAAAAGAGCTGCTTGTTCTTGTTGGCTCCATATTTATACATATTTTTTTTTCAATGTCTAATTCTGATTAGGTAGGTAGGTGCCTATTCGATAGTGTTGCCGGATAATCGATAGTAGAATATCGATTATGAATCGATTAATCGATAGTGGAAAAAATAATCTAAAGTATCGATTATGTATCGATATAATCGATGGTATCGACTTTTGGGTCGTGACAATATAATCGATTATAATTTGCAATACCTAGCAATTAAATCGATTATATCGATAGTATCGATATTGGTTATCAATACAATTAAATCGATTATATAGATCCAAATCGCAAGCAGTTGACTTTCGGCAGCCATCTTGGCCTTTTTGCCTTGCCTCGGCGGAAGGGGGGGGATGTCAAAGGGGGAGGGAGAGGCTCGGGCTTCGCCCTCGCCCGCAGCTCGCCCTGCGGGCTCGCATCGCTCGGCCTCCGGCCTCGTGAAGATTACTTAGGGGGGGGGGGTTCATAGGGGGAGGGGGGAGTGGCTCGGGCTTCGCCCTCGCCCGCAGCTCGGCCTACGGCCTCGCGGGGGGGCATTTTCTTTTGGCTTTTGGCCTCTGGCTGCGTCTTATTACTTTGGGGCCGTTTGTATGAAATTTGTATGGAGGAAAATTGTCCTTGTATGGCGGCCATCTTGAATTTTGAAAAAAATAAAAAAACAAAAGACGGTCGTCAAATTGCTTATAATCTTCTACATTATGGAAAAAAAATCACGCCCCTAACCTTAACCGTTTTTGCAGGCCATACCCCTTCTACATCAGGTTTCTGCAAATCCTCAAATGTCAGATTTTTCTGGTACTCACTGGAGCACCCTCTATACGACCACACATCAACCTAAACCCCACCAACCCCGCAACAGGGCAAACAACTATGTCAATCAGTCAGTGAGTGGTATTGTAGGTTTATATATTATAATATAACTAGTGTTTCGGGTGCTGCGCGTGCTGCAAGCAGCACGCGGTTTTTCGTGCGGCGGTTGTTGGCTAAGAAATGTTTCCAGTTCAAAAAATGGGTGAAAATTGCAGTCAGTTGAGAAAACATGAAAAAATGTGTGGGCGGCCATCTTGGATCCAAAATCTGAATGCAGTTTCGAGTTCCTTGAGGTGCTTTACCCCCACATGCAAAATTTCAGACCCCTACGAAGTCCCAGTGAGACGTTATGAACGAAATAAATTTCATTTTCTAAAATTAAGACGCCATCTTGGATTCCAAAAAAAAATTCAAATTTGCATTTTTCTACTCAAAAAACATATAGATATTGATTTTCAGCCAAATCGCAAGCATTAGACTTTCGGCGGCCATCTTGGATTTCCAAAAATTAAAAAAAAACCCGGCGCCTTCGCGAGTGGCTCGGGCTTCGCCCTCACCCGCAGCTCGCCCTTCGGGCTCGCGTCACTCGGCCTGCGGCCTCGTGATGGGGGAAATTACTTGGGGGAGGGGAAGGGGGAGGGGGAGGGGAGGGGAGAAGGGAGGTGATGGGGGGGGCTCGGCCTTCGGCCTCGCCACGGAGCTCGCCCTTCGGGCTCGCCTCGCTCGGCCTATGGCCTCGCGAGCCGGCTTCGCCCTCGGCCTTCGGCCTCGGGCTGCGCCAAGTTGCTTGGTGGAGCCGTTTCTATGAAATTTGTATGGGGGGAAAGTTTTTTTTTCGCAAATTAAAAAAAAATTACCGGCTCTGGTAATTGATCAGGTAGCCCTTTCATTTTGTCTATTGGATCAAATCTCCAGGTCCAACCGATTAGCCAGGCCGTACCCCTTCCACATCAGGTTTCTGCAAATCCTCAAATGTCAGATTTTTCTGGTACTCGACCCCCTCACCTCTATACGTTCCACCATAAACCTTCACCCCTACTATTTGGCAACCGGTCAAACAACTATGTCAATCAGTGAGTCAGTCAGTGGTAAGTGTAGCTATATATAATATAACTAGTGTTTCGGGTGCTGCGCGTGCTGCAAGCAGCACGCGGTTTTTCGTGCGGCTGTTGTTGGCTAAGAAATGTTTCCAGTTCAAAAAGTGGGTAAAAACTGCAGTCAGTAGAGGAAACATGAAAAAATGTGTGGGCGGCCATCTTGGATCCAAAATCTGAATGCAGTTTCGAGTTCCGCGGGGTGCTTTACCCCAGTGTAGAAAATTTCAGAACCCTATGAAGTCGCAGTGAGACGTTACTAACGAAATAAATTTAATTTTCTAAAATCCAGACGCCATCTTGGATTCCAAAAAAAAATGTAAAATTTGGATTTTTGGCCCAAAATACATATAGATATTGATTTTCAACAAAATCGCAAGCATTTCACTTTCGGCGGCCATCTTGGATTTGCAAAAATTAAAAAAAAAAGCGGCGCTTGTGTGGTGGCTCGGGCTTCGCCCTCGCCCGCAGCTCGCCCTGCGGGCTCGCATCACTCGGCCTCCGGCCTCGTGAAATTACTTAGGGGGGGGGGGGGGGGGGGGGGGGGTCAAAAAGAGGGGGGGGGAGCTCGGCCTTCGGCCTCGCCCCGCAGCTCGGCCTGCGGCCTCGCGGGCGGACTTTCCTTTTGGCCTTTGGCCTCTGCTGCGCCAAGTTACTTAGGGGCCCGTTTGTATGAATTTTGTATGAAGGTGAAATATACATGTATGGCAGCCATCTTGCATTTTAAAAAAAATAAAAAAACAAATGACGCTCTTCAAATTGCTTATAATCTTCTACATTATGGAAAAAAAATCACGCCCCTAACCTTAATAGTTTTTGCAGGCCATACCCCTTCCACATCAGGTTTCTGCAGATCTTCAAATATCAGATTTTTCTGGTACTCACTGGAGCACCCTCTATACGACCGCACATCAACTTAAACCCCACCAACCCCGCAACAGGGCAAACAACTATGTCAATCAGTGAGTGAGTCAGTGGTATTGTAGGTTTATATATTATAACTAGTGTTTCGGGTGCTGCGCGTGCTGCAAGCAGCACGCGATTTTTCGTGCTATACATCAAGGCTTAATGACATGTCCAGTAGAGAAAATGGAAAAAAACTACAGTCATTTGAGGAAATTTAAAAAATGTGTGGGCGGCCATCTTGGATTCAAAATTCGAATGCAGTTTCGAGTTTTGCGGGGTGCTTTACCCCAGTAAAGAAAATTTCAGACACCTATGAAGTCCCAGTGAGACGTTATGAACAAAATAAGTTTAATTTTCGAAAATCCAGACGCCATCTTGGATTCCAAAAAAAATTTTAAATTTGGATTTTTTGGCTCAAAATACATATAAATATTGATTTTCAGCAAAATCGCAAGCAGTTCACATTCGGCGGCCATCTTGGATTTCCAAAAATAAAAAAAAATATGGCGCTTGCTGTATTGGCTCGGGCTTTGCCCTCGCCCGCAGCTCGCCCTTCGGGCTCGTATCACTCGGCCTACGTCCTCGTGAAAATTACTTGAGGGGAGGGCGGAGGGGGTGAAAGGGGGGAGGGGGGAGGGGGCTCGGCCTTCGGCCTCGCCACGGAGCTCGCCCTTCGGGCTCGCCTCGCACGGCCTGTGGCCTCGCGAGCCGGCTTCGCCCTCGGCCTTCGGCCTCGGGCTGCGCCAAGTTGCTTGGGGGAGCCGTTTCTATGAAATTTGTATCGGGGGAAAGTTTTTTTTTCGCAAATTAAAAAAAATTTACCGGCTCTGGTAATTGATCAGGTAGCCCTTTCATTTTGTCTATGGGATCAAATCTCCAGGTCCAACCGTTTAGCCAGGCCGTACCCCTTCCACATCAGGTTTCTGCAAATCCTCAAATGTCAGATTTTTCTGGTACTCGACCCCCTCACCTCTATACGTTCCACCATAAACCTTCACCCCTACTATTTGGCAACCGGTCAAACAACTATGTCAATCAGTGAGTCAGTCAGTGGTAAGTGTAGCTATATATAATATAACTAGCTTTTCGGGCGCTGCGCGGGCTGCAAGCAGCCCGCGGTTCATCGTGGGGCTGTTGAGGTAGGCTAAGATATGTTTCCAGTTCAGAAAATGGGTAAGTTTGTATGGAGGGGAATTGTCCATGTATGGCGGCCATCTTGAATTTTGAAAAAAATAAAAAAACAAATGATGTTCGTCAAATTGCTTACAACCCCCTACATTTTGGAAAAAAAATCACACCCCTAACCCTAACCGTTTTCGCAGGCCGTACCCCTTCCACATCACGTTTCTGCAGATCTTCAAATTTCAGATTTTTCTGGTACTCACTGGAGCACCCTCTATACGACCACACATCAACCTTAACCCCACCAACCCCGCAACAGGGCAAACAACTATGTCAATCAGTGAGTCAGTGGTATTGTAGGTTTATATATTATAATAACTAGCTTTTCGGGCGCTGCGCGGGCTGCAAGCAGCCCGCGGTTCATCGTGGGGCTGTTGAGGTAGGCTAAGATATGTTTCCAGTTCAGAAAATGGGTAAGTTTGTATGGAGGAAAATTGTCCTTGTATGGCGGCCATCTTGGATTTTGAAAAAAATAAAAAAACAAATGACGCTCGTCAAATTGCCTATAATCTTCTACATTATGGAAAAAAAACCACGCCCCTAACCTTAACCGTTTTTGCAGGCCATACCCCTTCCACATCAGGTTTCTGCAAATCCTCAAATGTCAGATTTTTCTGGTACTCACTGGAGCACCCTCTATACGACCACACATCAACCTAAACCCCACCGACCCCGCAACAGGGCAAACAACTATGTCAATCAGTCAGTCAGTCAGTGAGTGGTAATGTAGGTTTATATATTATAATATAACTAGCTTTTCGGGCGCTGCGCGGGCTGCAAGCAGCCCGCGGTTCATCGTGGGGCTGTTGAGGTAGGCTAAGATATGTTTCCAGTTCAGAAAATGGGTAAGTTTGTATGGAGGAAAATTGTCCTTGTATGGCGGCCATCTTGGATTTTGTAAAAAATCAAAAAACAAATGACGCTCGTCAAATTGCTTAACACGCCCTAAATTTTGAAAAAAAAATCACGCCCCTAACCCTAACCGTTTTCGCAGGCCGTACCCCTTCCACATCAGGTTTCAGCAAATCCTCAAATGTCAGATTTTTCTGGTACTCCATTTAGCACCCTCTATACAACCGCACATCAACCTAAACCCCACCAACCCCGCAACAGGGCAAACAACTATGTCAATGAGTCAGTCAGTCAGTCAGTGGTAATGTAGGTTTATATATTATAACTAGTGTTTCGGGTGCTGCGCGTGCTGCAAGCAGCACGCGGTTTTTCGTGCGGCGGTTGTAGGCTAAAAAATGTTTCCAGTTCAAAAAATGGGTGAAAACTGCAGTCAGTTGAGAAAACATGAAAAAATGTGTGGGCGGCCATCTTGGATCTAAAATCTGAATGCAGTTTCAAATTCCTTGAGGTGCTTTACCCCCACATGCAAAATTTCAGACCCCTACGAAGTCCCAGTGAGACGTTATGAACGAAATAAATTTCATTTTCTAAAATTCAGACGCCATCTTGGATTCAAAAAAAAATTCAAATTTGGATTTTTCTGCTCAAAAAACATATAGATATTGATTTTCAGCCAAATTGCAAGCATTTGACTTTGGGCGGCCATCTTGGATTTCCAAAAATTAAAAAAAACCCGGCGCTTACGTGAGTGGCTCGGGCTTCGCCCTCGCCCGCAGCTCGCCCTTCGGGCTCGCGTCACTCGGCCTGCGGCCTCGTGATTGGGGGAAATTACTTGGGGGATGGGGAGGGGGGGGGGGTGAAGGGGGGGGATCGGCCTTCGGCTTCGCCACGGAGCTCGCCCTTCGGGCTCGCGACCCGGCTTCGCCCTCGGCCTTCGGCCTCGGGCTGCGCCAAGTTACTTGGGGGAGCCGTTTGTATGAAATTTGTATGGGGGGAATTTTTTTTTTATAAAAAATAAAAAAAAATACTGGCTCTGGTAATTGATCAGGTACCCCTTTCATTTTGTCTATGGGGTCAAATCTCCAGGTCCAACCGTTTAGCCAGGCCGTACCCCTTCCACATCAGGTTTCTGCAAATCCTCAAATGTCAGATTTTTCTGGTACTCGACCCCCTCACCTTTATACGTTCCACCATAAACCATCACCCCTACTATTTGGCAACCGGTCAAACAACTATGTCAATCAGTGAGTGAGTCAGTGGTAAGTGTAGCTATATATAATATAACTAGTGTTTCGGGTGCTGCGCGTGCTGCAAGCAGCACGCGGTTTTTCGTGCGGCGGTTGTTGGCTAAGAAAAGTTTCCAGTTCAAAAAATGGGTGAAAACTGCAGTCAGTTGAGAAAACATGAAAAAATGTGTGGGCGGCCATCTTGGATCCAAAATCTGAATGCAGTTTCGAGTTCCTTGAGGTGCTTTACCCCCACATGCAAAATTTCAGACCCCTACGAAGTCCCAGTGAGACGTTACGAACGAAATAAATTTCATTTTCTAAAATTCAGACGCCATCTTGGATTCCAAAAAAAAATTCAAATTTGGATTTTTCTGCTCAAAAAACATATAGATATTGATTTTTAGCCAAATCGCAAGCATTTGACTTTCGGCGGCCATCTTGAATTTCCAAAAATTAAAAAAAAAACCCGGTGCTTACTGGATTGGCTCGGGCTTCGCCCTCGCCCGCAGCTCGCCCTTCGGGCTCGCGTCACTCGGCCTGCGGCCTCGTGATGGGGGGAAATTACTTGAGGGAGGGGGAGGGGGAGGGGGAGGGGGGGGTTGAAGGGGGGGGGCTCGGCCTTCGGCCTCGCCACGGAGCTCGCCCTTCGGGCTCGCGAGCCGGCTTCGCCCTCGGCCTTCGGCCTCGGGCTGCGCCAAGTTGCTTGGGGGGGGCCGTTTGTATGAAATTTGTATGGGGGGAATTTTTCTTTTATGAAAATTAAAAAAAAAAAAATACTGGCTCTGGTAATTGATCAGATACCCCTTTCATTTTGTATATGGGGTCAAATCTCCAGGTCCAACCGTTTAGCCAGGCCGTACCCCTTCCACATCAGGTTTCTGCAAATCCTCAAATGTCAGATTTTTCTGGTACTCGACCCCCTCACCCCTATACGTTCCACCATAAACCATCACCCCTACTATTTGGCAACCGGTCAAACAACTATGTCAATCAGTGAGTGAGTCAGTGGTAAGTGTAGCTATATATAATATAACTAGTGTTTCGGGTGCTGCGCGTGCTGCAAGCAGCACGCGGTTTTTCGTGCGGCTGTTGTTGGCTAAGAAATGTTTCCAGTTCAAAAAGTGGGTAAAAACTGCAGTCAGTAGAGGAAACATGAAAAAATGTGTGGGCGGCCATCTTGGATCCAAAATCTGAATCCAGTTTCGAGTTCCGTGGGGTGCTTTACCCCAGTGTAGAAAATTTCAGAACCCTATGAAGTCGCAGTGAGACGTTACTAACGAAATAAATTTAATTTTCTAAAATCCAGACGCCATCTTGGATTCCAAAAAAAAATGTAAAATTTGGATTTTTGGCCCAAAATACATATAGATATTGATTTTCAACAAAATCGCAAGCATTTCACTTTCGGCGGCCATCTTGGATTTGCAAAAATTTAAAAAAAAAGCGGCGCTTACTGTAGTGGCTCGGGCTTCGCCCTCGCCCGCAGCTCGCCCTACGGGCTCGCATCACTCGGCCTGCGGCCTCGTGAAAATTGCTTGGGGGTAGGGAAGGGGGGGGGGGGGGGGTGAAAGTGGGGGGGGAGGAGCTCGGCCTTCGGCCTCGCCACGGAGCTCGTCCTTCGGGCTCGCCTCGCTCGGCCTGTGGCCTCGCGAGCCGGCTTCGCCCTCGGCCTTCGGCCTCGGGCTGCGCCAAGTTACTTGGGGGCCGTTTGTATGAAATTTGTATGGAGGGGAATTGTCCATGTATGGCGGCCATCTTGGATTTTGAAAAAAATCAAAAAACAAATGACGCTCGTCAAATTGCTCACGACCCCCTACATTTTGGAAAAAAAATCACGACCCTAACCCCAACCGTTTTCGCAGGCCGTACCCCTTCCACATCAGGTTTCCGCAGATCCTCAAATGTCAGATTTTTCTGGTACTCACTGAAGCACCCTCTATACGACCGCACATCAACCTAAACCCCACCAACCCCGCAACAGGGCAAACAACTATGTCAATCAGTGAGTCAGTCAGTGGTAAGTGTAGCTATATATAATATAACTAGCTTTTCGGGCGCTGCGCGGGCTGCAAGCAGCCCGCGGTTTTTCGTGCGGCTGTTGAGGTGGGCTAAAGAACATGTCCAGTTGAGAAAATGGGTAAAAACTGCAGTCAGTAAAGGAAACATCAAAATATGTGCGGCCATCTTGGATCGAAAATCTGATTCCAGTTCCGAGTTCCGCGGGGTGCTTTACCCCCACATGCAAAATTTCAGACCGCTACGAAGTCCCAGTGAGACGTTATAAACGAAATAAGTTTAATTTTCTAAAATCCAGACGCCATCTTGGATTCCAAAAAAACTGTCAAATTTGGATTTTTCGGCTCAAAATACATATAGATATCGATTTTCAGCCCAATCGCAAGCAGTTGACTTTCGGCGGCCATCTTGGATTTCCAAAATTAAAAAAAAAGCGGCGCTTGTGAGAGTTGCTCGGGCTTCGCCCTCGCCCGCAGCTCGCCCTACGGGCTCGCATCACTCGGCCTGCGGCCTCGTGAAAATTACTTGGAGAGGGTTCAAGGGGGGGGGGGGGGGGGGGGAGTGGCTCGGGCTTCGCCCTCGCCCGCAGCTCGGCCTGCGGCCTCGCGGTGGAGGGCTTTCCTTTTGGTCTTTGGCCTCTGGCTGCGCCAAGTTACTTGGGGGGCGTTTGTATGAATTTTGTATGGAGGAAAATTGTCCTTGTATGGCGGCCATCTTGGATTTTGAAAAAAATAAAAAAACAAATGACGCTCGTCAAATTGCTTATAATCTTCTACATTATGGAAAAAAAATCACGCCCCTAACCTTAACCGTTTTTGCAGGCCGTACCCCTTCCACATCAGGTTTCCGCAGATCCTCAAATGTCACATTTTTCTGGTACTCACTGGAGCACCCTCTATACGATCACACATCAACCTAAACCCCACCCACCCGGCAACAGGGCAAACAACTCTGTCAGTGAGTGAGTCAGTGAGTGGTAATGTAGGTTTATATATTATAATAACTAGCTTTTCGGGCGCTGCGCGGGCTGCAAGCAGCCCGCGGTTCATCGTGGGGCTGTTGAGGTAGGCTAAGATATGTTTCCAGTTCAGAAAATGGGTAAGTTTGTATGGAGGAAAATTGTCCTTGTATGGCGGCCATCTTGGATTTTGAAAAAAAATAAAAAACAAATGACGATCGTCAAATTGCTTACAGCCCCCTACATTTTGGAAAAAAAAACACACCCCTAACCCTAACCGTTTTTGCAGGCCGTACCCCTTCCACATCAGGTTTCTGCAGATCTTCAAATGTCAGATTTTTCTGGTACTCACTGGAGCACCCTCTATACGACCACACATCAACCTAAACCCCACCAACCCCGCAACAGGGCAAACAACTATGTCAATCAGTGAGTCAGTGGTATTGTAGGTTTATATATTATAATATAACTAGCTTTTCGGGCGCTGCGCGGGCTGCAAGCAGCCCGCGGTCTTTCGTGCGGCTGTTGAGGTAGGGTATGACATGTTTCCAGTTCAGAAAATGGGTAAAAACTGCAGTCAGTATGGGAAACATCAAAATATGAGTGGGGGCGGCCATCTTGGATCTAAAATTTGATTCCAGTTCCTAGTACCGCGGGGTGCTTTACCCCCACATGCAAAATTTCAGACCCCTACGAAGTCCCAGTGAGACGTTATAAACGAAATAAGTTAAATTTTCTAAAATCCAGACGCCATCTTGGATCCCAAAAAAAATATTGAATTTGGGATTTTGGGGTCAAATTACATATAGATATCGATTTTCAGCCCAAACGCAAGCAGTTGACTTTCGGCGGCCATCTTGGATTTCCAAAATTTAAAAAAAAAGCGGCGCTTGTGGGAATGGCTCGGGCTTCGCCCTCGCCCGCAGCTCGCCCTACGGGCTCGCATCGCTCGGCCTGCGGCCTCGTGAAAATTACTTGGAGGGGGGGGGGGGGGGGTCAAGGGAAGGGGGGAGTGGCTCGGGCTTCGCCCTCGCGGTGGAGGGCTTTACTTTTGGTCTTTGGCCTTTGGCTGCGCCAAGTTACTTGGGGGGCCGTTTGTATGAATTTTGTATGGAGGGGAATTGTCCATGTATGGCGGCCATCTTGGATTTTGAAAAAAATCAAAAAACAAATGACGCTCGTCAAATTGCTTATAATCTTCTACATTATTGAAAAAAAATGACGCCCCTAACCCCAACCGTTTTTGCAGGCCGTACCCCTTCCACATCAGGTTTCTGCAAATCCTCAAATGTCAGATTTTTCTGGTACTCACTAGAGCACCCTCTATACGACCGCACATCAACCTAAACCCCACCAACCCCGCAACAGGGCAAACAACTATGTCAGTCAGTCAGTCAGTGGTAATGTAGGTTTATATATTATAACTAGCTTTTCGGGCGCTGCGCGGGCTGCAAGCAGCCCGCGGTTTTTCGTGCGGCTGTTGAGGTGGGCTAAAGAACATGTCCAGTTGAGAAAATGGGTAAATACTGCAGTCAGTAAAGGAAACATCAAAATATGTGTGGGGGCGGCCATCTTGGATCGAAAATCTGATTCCAGTTCCGAGTTCCGCTGGGTGCTTTACCCCCACATGCAAAATTTCAGACCCCTACGAAGTCCCAGTGAGACGTTATAAACGAAATAAGTTTCATTTTCTAAAATCCAGACGCCATCTTGGATTCCAAAAAAAACATTGAATTTGGGTTTTTGGGGTCAAAACACATATAAATATCGATTTTCAGCCAAATCAGAGGCAGTTGACTTTCGGCGGCCATCTTGGATTTCCAAAAAAATAAGACTAATTGTGATATTGGCTCGGGCTTCGCCCTCGCCCGCAGCTCGCCCTTCGGGCTCGCATCACTCGGCCTGCGGCCTCGTGAAAATTGCTTGAGGGGAGGGGGGTCAAGGAGGGGGGGGGGAGCTCGGGCTTCGCCCTCGCTCCGCAGCTCGGCCTGCGGCCTCGCGTGTGGGCTTCGCCTCCGGCCTTCGGCCTCAGACTGCGCCGAGTTGCCGTTTGTATGAAATTTGTATGGAGGGGCATTGTCCTTGTATGGCGGCCATCTTGGATTTTGAAAAAAAACAAAAGACAAATGACGGTCGTCAAATTGCTTATAATCTTCTACATTATGGAAAAAAAATCACGCCCCTAACCTTAACCGTTTTTGCAGGCCATACCCCTTCCACATCAGGTTTCTGCAGATCTTCAAATGTCAGATTTTTCTGGTACTCACTGGAGCACCCTCTACACGACCACACATCAACCTAAACCCCACCAACCCCGCAACAGGGCAAACAACTATGTCAATCAGTGAGTCAGTGGTATTGTAGGTTTATATATTATAACTAGCTTTTCGGGCGCTGCGCGGGCTGCAAGCAGCCCGCGGTCTTTCGTGCGGCTGTTGAGATAGGCTAAAATATGTTTCCAGTTCAGAAAATGGGTAAAAACTGCAGTCAGTATGGGAAACATCAAAATATGTGTGGGGGCGGCCATCTTGGATCTAAAATGTGATTCCAATTCCGAGTACCGCGGGGTGCTTTACCCCCACATGCAAAATTTCAGACCCCTACGAAGTCCCAGTGAGACGTTATAAACGAAGTTAGTTTAATTTTCTAAAGTCCAGACGCCATCTTAGATTCCAAAAAAAATATTGAATTTAATTTTTTGGGGTCAAATTACATA
Organism: Acrobasis consociella; assembly: GCA_963555685.1. Lineage (NCBI taxonomy): Eukaryota > Metazoa > Arthropoda > Insecta > Lepidoptera > Pyralidae > Acrobasis > Acrobasis consociella. Next base: position 2,715,878 of record OY743114.1, read on the forward strand.
TAGACATCGATTTTCAGCCAAATCGCAAGCAGTTGACTTTCGGCGGCCATCTTGGATTTCCAAAAAAAAAAAAAAGACGCTGCGCTTTGTGATAGTGGCTCGGGCTTCGCCTTCGCCCGCAGCTCGCCCTTCGGGCTCGCGTCACTCGGCCTGCGGCCTCGTGAAACTACTTGTAGGGGGGGGGTCAAAGGGGGGGGGGGGAGGGAGAGCTCGGGCTTCGCCCTCGCTCCGCAGCTCGGCCTGCGGCCTCGCGAGGGCGCTTCGCCTTCGGCCTTCGGCCTCAGGCTGCGCCAAGTTACTTGGAATGTTTGTATGAAATTTGTATGGAGGGAAATTGTCCATGTATGGCGGCCATCTTGAATTTCGAAAAAAAACAAAAAACAAATGACGGTCGTCAAATTGCTTATAATCTTCTACATTATGGAAAAAAAATCACGCCCCTAACCTTAACCCTTTTTGCAGGCCGTACCCCTTCCACATCAGGTTTCCGCAGATCCTCAAATGTCAGATTTTTCTGGTACTCACTGGGGCACCCTCTATACGACCACACATCAACCTAAACCCCACCAACCCCGCAACAGGGCAAACAACTATGTCAATCAGTCAGTCAGTCAGTGGTAATGTAGGTTTATATATTATAACTAGCTTTTCGGGCGCTGCGCGGGCTGCAAGCAGCCCGCGGATTTTCGTGAAAATCTTGGGGTGGGCTAAATAACATGTCCAGTTGAAAAAATTGGGTAAGGTTGTATTGAGGAAAATTGTCCTTGTATGGCGGCCATCTTGAATTTTGAAAAAAATAAAAAAACAAATGACGTTCTCCAAATTGCTCACAACCCCCTAAATTTTGGAAAAAAAATCATGCCCCTAACCCTAACCGTTTTTGCAGGCCGTACCACTTCCACATCAGGTTTCAGCAGATCTTCAAATGTCAGATTTTTCTGGTACTCCATTTAGCACCCTCTATACAACCGCACATCAACCTAAACCCCAACAACCCCGCAACAGGGCAAACAACTATGTCAATGAGTCAGTCAGTGAGTGGTAATGTAGGTTTATATATTATAACTAGTGTTTCGGGTGCTGCGCGTGCTGCAAGCAGCACGCGGTTTTTCGTGCGGCTGTTGTTGGCTAAGAAATGTTTCCAGTTCAAAAAGTGGGTAAAAACTGCAGTCAGTAGAGGAAACATGAAAAAATGTGTGGGCGGCCATCTTGGATCCAAAATCTGAATGCAGTTTCGAGTTCCGCGGGGTGCTTTACCCCAGTGTAGAAAATTTCAGAACCCTATGAAGTCGCAGTGAGACGTTACTAACGAAATAAATTTAATTTTCTAAAATCCAGACGCCATCTTGGATTCCAAAAAAAAATGTAAAATTTGGATTTTTGGCCCAAAATACATATAGATATTGATTTTCAACAAAATCGCAAGCATTTCACTTTCGGCGGCCATCTTGGATTTGCAAAAATTAAAAAAAAAAGCGGCGCTTACTGTAGTGGCTCGGGCTTCGCCCTCGCCCGCAGCTCGCCCTTCGGGCTCGCATCACTCGGCCTGCGGCCTCGTGAAAATTACTTGGGGGTAGGGAAGGGGGGGGGGGGGTGAAAGGGGGGGAGAGGAGCTCGGCCTTCGGCCTCGCCACGGAGCTCGTCCTTCGGGCTCGCCTCGCTCGGCCTGTGGCCTCGCGAGCCGGCTTCGCCCTCGGCCTTCGGCCTCGGGCTGCGCCAAGTTACTTGGGGGCCGTTTGTATGAAATTTGTATAGAGGGGAATTGTCCATGTATGGCGGCCATCTTGGATTTTGAAAAAAATCAAAAAACAAATGACGCTCGTCAAATTGCTCACGACCCCCTACAATTTGGAAAAAAAATCACGTCTCTAACCCCAACCGTTTTCGCAGGCCGTACCCCTTCCACATCAGGTTTCCGCAGATCCTCAAATGTCAGATTTTTCTGGTACTCACTGGAGCACCCTCTATACGACCGCACATCAACCTAAACCCCACCAACCCCGCAACAGGGCAAACAACTATGTCAATCAGTCAGTCAGTCAGTGGTAAGTGTAGCTATATATAATATAATATAATAATATAAAATCCTGATAACACATAGATTTTTTTTTATTCAAATTAGTTTCTTAAAATTGTCTATATTTTCGATTAAAGGCACCTATAACACTTTTATATATTTTAGTTGACTACCCAATAGGCATGACGAATGAAAAAATATTTTTGGTCCATCGGTTAGACCAAAAATGACAAAGATACAGCGCATTGAAATTTCGTGTGACGTCTCACTTAAGCACGATTTTTACTTAAGTGTGACGTCGCATGCCCCCACTCCGGAACTTAGACGCTCCGTATCTTTGTGAATTTTTACTTTTTTGGTAAACTAAAAAATACGGGTCCATTATTTTTGGATAATCTAAAAGAAGGACTAATTACAATCACACTTTTAGGACCCTGTCGTCACCCCTAATAATAATCGTCAAATCTTGTTATCCGATAATAAAAAAAATTGAATTTAAATTCTGAATTGCACCAGAATAAAATAAAAGCCGACTGTTTGTTGTTTTTCCTGTGTGTAAGTGGCCAACACTCGTGTCAGATTTTTGCTAAAGCAGCCTAAAGGCATCTGACATAGCTTGCCGACAGCCGGAACCAACGGCTTATACGTACATTCCGAAGCACGGAGGAGCTCGAGTATTTTTATGTTACTTGTGGTCACCCATCCAAGTGCGGACCACGCCCGGTGTCGCTTTACTTGCGAAAGCGCTAGTAATGCGCACGCTGGACCAAAGCGAGGCCTTTGCCTAGCAGTATTAGTTAAAGATGCAAAACTGTACCAATACTGAAATAGTTATCTATTTCAGCTAACTAGATAACCATTCTCCATCTGCCATGCGTCATTGGAAATATTTACGATGAGGTAATAGATAAAGTTAATTAACTATTATAACTACCATATGTGCCCTTGTCTGGACTATAAAGAACCTATGACATATCTGTACATATAATAAAACAGTAAAAAAATGTGTCTGTACATTAAATATATATCCAAAGAAAAAAATTGGGGCGATGCGATATGAAGATATTAATAGCACAGAAGAAAGAAATACTAGTACGTACGTAGTAGGGGACCCTTTTTTTTTGCATAATTTTTTTTGTCCTAATATGCTTTGGCATACTGGGTTTGGCATAAAATATTTTGTCATAATAGTTTTTAGGCATAAGTTGTTTTTTGGCATACTGGTAAGTTGGGCATAATTATATTTTAGACTAATTGGTTACGGCATAATGTTAATTCGCATAATCTCTTTAGGCGTAATAACTATAAGACTAATAGTATTTAGGCATAATATTTTTAAAAATAACAGAAACAAAATTAAGTTATTTAAGTGTTTATTTTTAATTATCATGTAAAATAAAAATATGACCACCCAGAACAAATGTGAGGGCAAAAGGGAAGTTAGGTTTAAGTTTTTTTTTATAATCACCTAGAACAACTGTGAGACCAGAAAGGAAGTTAGATTTAACTTATTAGCAATTAATAAACAATTTATATACAATGAATAAAAATGTTATGCTTAGTCATTTTTATGCTTAAAGTAATGTTATGTCTTGATAAATTATGGTTTGATGACATTATGCTTACATCCTTTTATGCTTTAAAATGTTAGGGCTAAATAATGATTATGCTTAGGTACATTATGCTTTAAATTATTATGCATACTCCATTATGCGAGAGGACGTTATGCTTAAAAACGATTGTTCATTAAACCAGTATGCTATGTGATATTATAGCTTAAATTTGTATGCATATAGATTGTGATCCTACGTAGTAATAGTGAGAATTAAAAAAAAACGTCTGTCTGTTTCTACACGCTAATCTCCAGAAATACTGGAGGGATTCAAATGTTTTTTTTTGTTATACAGCTGTTAAACCTGGGCAACATAAATGGAAAAATGTATTTTGGAAAATGGAACACCTGATGTAGAACCATAATGGTCCAGCTAAACTATAAGAAATATAAAAATTACGCCTTAGCAAAAGTTGTTCAACCTGATGAGCATTTTCCGGAGTCATAAAGTCCTCACGAATGAAGTCGCGGGCTCCGGCTAGTATAAAGTTCATTATGAAGTGTCGTATGACTACGTTTGTCGATATCAAGTCATTACATTATACAAGACTACTAATTAGGAGAAACATAAATATTTCTGAGATATCATTTAAAATTTTGTCTTTATTATTATCAAGCCCAAGATAACCTTTCAAACTGCTTTATGAACTACTGTTTACAGTTTCAAGTGAGAACGTGAAGCTTTTCTTCGCACATTTACCAAAAGTGACCGTTTTTCGAAAATGTGCATAGAAAAGCTTTACAAAGGGTTATCTAGTGCTTGATCAGGGCAAAATTTTAAATTATATTTTGGTTTCCTTTCAAATCATTTAATTTATTTTATAAATGAAGGCAGCACAGCTAGACTCCGAAAAATTCAGGTAGCTCCCTAAGCTGTGTATTTTGAAAATTATTGTTTTTTTTTTCAATTTAATTGGGTAAACCGACAATGGTTCATTTTATAATACATACTAAAAAAGTTTACAAAATAAACAAATAAATATGCCATTAAAATCGCTAACCACTGTAATTAGAAGTCTCAGTAATAGTAAAAATTTAAAAATAATTCGTTAAAAGTTGAGATAATATATTAGATTAGATAGATTAAATGTGTCCCACATTTACATTACTAAATCTTTTCAAATAGTATTAATTAAGTTTTACTTGTTTATTTATGGGGCGTTTGTTGAAAAATATAAAATACTTACCTAAGTCTCTACTGCTCAATGGTTTAAAAATTTAAGTTTTCTTATCTCTAGGGCTTAATTTTCTATATATTTTACAAAAAGTGACCAGCACACAGATATAGATGACCAGCACTTGTACCGACCAGATATTTTTAAGTTAAACCTACCTTCAGGCTGCCCGCCCCCATCCGATGATCGATCTTTTGTAGGACAAAAATTGAACGTACTGATTGCAATAGTGCAACGCACACGTCCCTACATAAAGTAGGTCAGAAATTCATACGTAAAAAAAATCGGCCCGACTATCGGTCCTCCGAAAGTCTGACGTGGGCGGGCACCCTCAAGTATCAATAGCTCGACAACTACGATCAGTGCGACGAATGCCGTCCGTCGTGACATTGGTCACAACCAATGTCGCGACAGACTAGTGTCGGAAACTGTCGCTGGCAAATTGTCGCTCATCTGTCTGAGCCCGGACTCGTAAAAGCCGATCGTGGTCAATACAATGCAATACTCTTTATTGCACCATATATAAAAGGAAATACAAAAAACAGAAAAAAATAAGACAGAATTATGATACAAAGGCGGACTTATCGCATAGGAATCTCTTCCAGCGAACCATTCGGGAGAGGGAGAAGTGAATATTTAAGAGATAGTCAATAGGTTCGAACTAAACTGCAATAATACAGCATTAACATCGAGAGCAAACGTCCCTGCAGCACGCAAACACGCTGACGTTTGTAAACTCAGTAATATATCGCTCACGAACGAATGTAAACAATTTCGAATGTAAACAACCAGAAATATACCAAACGGTTTTTCCGCTTTATAAAATGTTTTATTTTATGTCTTACTATCGTCGATATGAGTCATCGGTTAAAATTTTCTTTTTAAAACATTACGTGCGCGCTCTAAACTGGACCAGGAACTATAAATTTGAATCGCGGAGTCACTCATCTAATTTTTGGGCCCATTACAGCATTTACAGCAAAGTAGCCATTTATCACAACTCAGTAATTTGCAGGTTTGCTGACAATGCTAATGTAAAGACACCTCGAGCAATAGAAAGAATGACCATGAATCCAACCGAAGAAACCATATGAACGTCGTGCAGGCAGAAAGTCTAGTAAGAAACGCAGTTTTGTAAGTTATAAACGGGTATGTACTCATATTTACATAACCTACATCTCAAATCACTCTATACATATAAAGAAAGGCATTAAAATCCGTAGCGTAGTTAAAAGATTTAAGCGCAGGTAAAAACAAAGAGTTGCAGAGGTACATGCCGTGTGGTTTTCGGCAGAGTATAATAGGACCACTCCAAGTCCTCCCGTGGATGTCGTGGAAGGCGACTTAGGAAATACAAGCTATACAAAGCTTATAAACATTAATGAGACCTCTCCAACTCGTTTAGCCAGCGTGCAAGCCAAATCCTCTGGCTGCTCTGACCAAGTATGGCTCTAGTAGTACAGAGAGGGTCGTGTTCCGGCAGTAGTGACTAAAAAAAGAACTGAAATGATGATGATGATGATGACATACAGAGAGGGACAGGCGTTACTTTCTGTATATACACAATGTCCCTGGAAGCGACTTTGTGATTTAATGGTTATCAACTTACACACTAATATTTTAAAGCGAAAGTTTGTGAGTGTGTGTATGTTTGTTACATCTTCACGCGCAAACGGCTGGACCAATTAAGATAAAATTTGGTATGCAGGAAGCTGACACTCTGGATTAACACATAGGGTACTTAAGGCGCGGGTGCAGCTAGTATTACATAGTTTTCCATGACTGCCATGAGTGGCCAATTTGGCCAAACCTTTATCGACCAAGACTCCACGACTACCGTGGTCGTGGTCTAGATCGCAAACCCCATGGGTTACTAATGTTACTATACATTTATGCATGCAACCGTGACGCCGTGAAAGTGACTGGCAAGTAAATATAATGTTTACTATTGCCCTAGAAACGCAGACAATGGCTTGAACGACAAGTGCACACGCCACGCACGTTCAGTCAACGCCATATATTTACGTAGTATCTATCCAGCGGTCAAATATTGATACAATGCTCGGAAAATATCTAAATAGGCAATATTACTGTGTAGGTATGTTTTTTGTTAATATTATACAATAAATACCACTGAAAAGAAATATTTTTTTGAAAACAGCAAGAAAATTAGTTAATATGTACTTAGTAATAAGCATTTCAAATATAAGAGTGGGAGCGGGGTGGAGACATCTCACTATCTCTTTCGTACGCGCGAGACCTCATAGCGTGACGTCAAGTATGCTGTACGTGCATCCTTCTACTTGACAGTTTCTCCTTCCATCAGATTTTAAAAGCTTATAACCACGAAAGTAGAGAACAATTTCCTTGCTTATAACTAACTTATTTTTGGACAGATTAAAAAAAAAACCTTTTTGTTTTCGGTTTCGGATGATGTTACTTATTGATATTAATAATAAAAATAATTGAGTAATACACCGTATAAAATGCGTGACTAAGTAATATGTGATGAGGAAATTCGTCAGGGTGATTTGAAGTCACGTTAGCACATTGGAAGTGCACTGTGGTCAGGCCTGTGTCACTCCCCGTTTAGGTATCGAAAATATACCTATATTATCTTATACCTTTAAACGAGCAATTCTTGTATGTATATATATTTATTTATAAATTTCTGTGATCTCGAAAACGGCTCTAACGATTTTGCTGAAAATTTGTATATGGGGGTTTTCGGGGGTAAACTATCGATCTAGATTAGTTTTATGTTTGGGAAAACGCGAGTTTTCGGGTTTTCATGCGTTTTTCTTTCCACGCAGAATATGGTCGCTAATTTCGGCGCGCCGGCCGCCATCGGCTTAGCTCAGTGGTTAAGGATGCTGACCGCTAGAAAGAGTGTTACTTGTTCGAATCCCACTCGGTGACTTACTTTTGTTTTTTTTTATGTTCAAGTTTATATAAAAAAAATTATTTTGTACTGTTTTTAGACAAGTTTAAAAAAAATAGTTAATGTTTGAGATGTAACCGACCGAGCAAAGCTCGGTCACCCAGGTGCTTTATTACTATGCGCACGGCGACTACTCCGAAGTGGTAAATTCAGTGGCATGAATCGTATGTCTCAAGTAATAAGAATGAAATTGGCTTGCAATGCACTTCAAGGTATCTAAACGAAAAGGTGCCGAGTTCTGACGCGAGCTAAATTAAACCATATGGCTAACGATATTGAGTAGATATTTCTTTGAATTCCTTTGCTGAGTAAGACTTCTGTACGTGAGTACTAGTACTTATTCTGTGCTGAGGTAAAGGGGGGTGTGTTCAAAACTCACTCGTGGAAAAAAAAACCACGTGGGTATTATTAATTAATTATTTATATATTAATTAACACGCAGATCGTAAAAGCCGATCGAGGGAATGGGCAAAAATGCAAATCATGTTAACAGGCGATGCGGCTAGCAACCCATCACTGTATTGATTGCTTTTCCATCTTCTCGCCCACCATGACGCTAAAAGTGGCTTTTGGGTCTTGCGGCCCTGGGCTCTGCATAGAACCGCAAGACCCAAAATGCTCTGTCTGCCCCATTAGGGATAAAGACGTGATAGTATGTATGTATGTATTATTAATTTATTTCGAAACGCGAATTAATAGTTTGTTGGTAGCTTTTTAATAATTCGAAAATTACTTTCATAATCTTCATTATTCATAATACACATCGTGAATGTGCCTGCGAAGTCACACTTTCCTGAATAAATATTCGATTCAATGATTGATTCCACCTTTACGGAGTTACGTAATACGTTAGTATATTAAAGGGGCTAAACAAATGTCACTTACACTTATTAAACTTTTATTTACTTACTAGCTGAAGCCTGCGACTTCGTTCGCGTGAACTTTATGTCTCTGGAAAATGCTCATCAGACTGAACAACTTTTACTAAGGCGGCATTTTTATATCTCTTATAGTTTAGCTGGACCATTATGGTTCTGCATCAGGTGTTCCATTTTGCAAAATCATTTATACCCTATATGTTGCCCAGGCTTAATAGCTATATAACAAAAAAAGTTTCATTAAAATCCGTCTAGTATTTCCGGAGATTAGCATGTACAAACAGACAAACAGACATACAGACAAACAGACAGACATTTTATTTTAAATTCTAACTCTATTACTATGTCTCCATCGCCCCCAATATTTTTTTTGGAAATATATTTAATGTACAGACACACTTTTTTTACTGTTTTATAATATGTATAGATTTTAACTAAGCTCTAAAATGTCCGATCGTAATTAATGACAGTGTTATATTTTGTATGAAATGAAAATAGCTGATCGCGCTGAATAGGGCCCTCATCAATATCATCAATCAATAAAACCTTACTAGTATACATATAAAAAAAAAACATCGCTACCCGCCGTCTGGCCCTTTGTATGTTTGTTTGTACTCCTCTGGCTACTCTGGTCAAATATGGCTCTGGTAGTACAGAGGGTCGTACTCCTGCAGTGGAGTGGTACGCTGAGATCTTATAAACTACTAGCTGATGCCCGCGACTTCGTTCGCGTGGACTTTATGACTCCGATCCTATCTTTCAAGTTGGATCAAATTGCACTCGGTGTGCAAATCAAATTTAAAATCGGTTCAGTAGTTTAGGAGTCCGTCGCGGACAAACATCGTGACACGTAATTTTTTTAAATAAAGAAGATAGTGGATCAGTACATCAAATCCAATTTAAACGACATATAATTAAGTATAAAATGACATGTATTATTTACAGCTAAGCGGAAATGATACATTTTAGTTTACAAATGTTATAGGTAATAATGTTTGATGAGTTTTATCATTAGCTTATCTCAATTCCTTGCTATGTTTCCCACGTTTCCGGTAATCAAGGTCATCTAATCATACATATTATGGAAACTGTATAAAAATAATTACAACATTTGACGACCTCCGGTGGCGTAGTGGTCACCATGCTGGTCTGGTCCGCCACCCAGAGGCCCCGGGTTCGATCCCTGGTCATGGCAAGTTAGAAAAATAGCCTTTGTCAAATTGTACTGGGTCTTGGATGTTTATCTATATATGTATTTGTTATAAAATATAGTATCGTTGAGTTAGTATCCCATAACACAAGTTTCGACCTTACTTTGGGGCTAGCTCAAACAGTGTATGTAATTTGTCCCTATATATTTTTATTATATATTTAACCAATATTTGTGTTGTGCCCCCATTTGAAAGGAAGCCCTAGCCCTAGATAACTCTTTAAACTATGTAATGAACTACTGTTGACAGTTTAAAGTGAAAACATGAAGCTTTTCTACACACATTTGCAAAAAAATGCCACTTTTGTTGTTATACATAATCTGTAAATATTTTAACTTTCTAGCTAACATGGTTCATGAGATACAGTCTGGTGACAAACAGACAGCGGAGTCTTAGTAATAGGGTCCCGTTTTTACCCCTGGGGACGGAACCCCAAAAAGGCAAATTGATAACCTCCTCCTTTTTGACAGCGGGTTAAAAATAACATCGATATCGTAATTTTATTAGATAGACGTGTGATAAACAATGTTTTACGAGGTAATTTTCCCATATAAAATTCCATATATTGATACCTTTATGATTTCCCTGACCTGCGATTGACCTATAACATTGTATACATACAGATACATTTTCACGTCTATATCCCTAAAGGGGTAGTCAGAGCCCAGGGCCGCAAGATCCATAGTTCACGCTTAGCGTGATGGTGGGCGTAAAGATAGAATAACCGGCCAAGTGCATGTCGGGCCACGCAAAGTGTAGGGTTGCGTAGTTGCGAAAGCCGACTTTCCTAAAAACTTCTAAACACTTTACATGTATGGGAGAACAAAAAACATTTTTCATGATTTTTTTTACACTTTGTCGTCATGATTAATATAGGTACGTGCCCATGCCAAATAACAACTTTCTAGTGCTTATAGTCTCTATCTCTGAGTAGAACCGCAGACAGACAGACAGACATGGCGAAACTACATACGGACCTTTTTAAAAAGGACTCAAAAATAAAAATAATATAATAATGGAAAGACTTCTTAGTTACTTCTACGGAAAAAATGAGGACCATAAAATTTTTATGGGATTTTTAACTATTTTTTTTAAAATATTTTTCCTTATTTCCGTATTCAAATTCAAGACAGCCAGCCGCACTAAGAAGAAACTAAGATAAACGAAATTATTATTTAAAGTTAAAGCAACAAACAACATCGCAGATAACCTGTGCTCCGCATTTGTTTTTCGTCGTTTGAACATGGGCTAATTGTTGTCAAGATACGCGGCAGCGTGTTAGAGCCAAGTTCAAAGAAAGGAACTTGCGACGCAGCAGCCGTGTGTATATCTACGTATATATATTAAAACGAACCATTTCTAGATACTTTTGACTCCTTAAGAACCTGACATCTATTAACCTTAAATAATTAAATTTAACAAATACATTTTAGTTCTCTAATTTATCTTGAATCCAAAATTTTAATAATGTAGCCCTAACAAATTTTTGCTGCAAATTCGCTTTGATTTCTCTACTATATGAAAAACAGTAATTTGTAAAATTGTAAAATGTAATTAGAAGGTAAAATGGCAACTACCTGCCTAGCCATTAACTTACTTATCCATGATCAAAATGATAACCTTCCATCCATATGACATCCAAAATCCATATGACCTGGAAAGTTGATATTTGGCGCCATATTTACTTGCCTTTTTATCGAAAGTAAAAGAACTAAAACAATTACACGTACATCATGTACGCTCAATGTAAATTACAAGACAGTGTGTCTTGTCAAAAAACGAACGGTGGCGTAGCCACGGAGCATGACATCAAAATTGTGAAAATGGAAGCCAACCCGTATACGTATACGGATCCATTTTAGGATTCTCTACAGAACTTGGCGGCCAGTTAGATCTCAATTCTTATGTCGGATTTTGAACTTAGCTAACATTTTCACATTTATGTTTTTAATGTGAAACATAGAGTTTTCACCTTCAGACAACTTATTACAAAAAAAAAGAAAAACCTTCATATGACACTATGGTTAATATTGTAGAACAACAGTCATACAAATTAGTCAAGAAGACTGTCCCCAGCTGCGAAACCAATCAATTGAATACAGTGTTTTAAATGGCCACATTCTTTATTTGGAATAGACAAGCAGTTTCACATGTATGTGAGGTTTTTACATTTGGCTCCAACAATTTACGTCTCAATTAATATTATATGACAAAGCTAATCTCACATATAATTTAATTTAATTATTTTCTAGAGAACGAAAATGAGAGATGAGAATAAAAATAAAACATCTTGTTGTAAATGTTTATGATGTTAAAGACGTCTCGGTTGTGAAGGTTATTTAAAGGTATTTTTAAAATAAGACGCGGATTTTTGAATTACCAAAACGTAAAAATACGTACCTTGTTCAAAATTATTCTTATTTTAATGTTAAAAATTATTGATATTTTTTTTCAAAACAAAAAACAGACTTCTTATCTTAGAAAAGCTAAATACGCAACAATTGTATACTTAGACGACATATTCTTTCCAGTTATTTTGGTTTAAAAACCAAACTACACAAACCATTTTCATTAAAATTTTATTAGACCACCTTTCAAACATAAAATTATTTTTCCGAATCGAGCCAAAGGTCTTCCAATAATCGGAGCACATATTTTATGCATATTTTTTTTAAAAAACTGTAAAAAATATATAAAAAGAAAAACATGCAGCAGAAAAACTATTTCCAGCCAGTCAGGCACGATCGACATTCCGAACGATCTCGACTAAATATTATTAAAAGAGACGTCACTATATGACGCAGGTACGAATTTTATGGTGGAATTTTACGACGCATCGAATATAGAGACGTTCGATGAAATAGGTAATGTAAAATGTAAGCCTAACTGCCGAGGCCCCGTTTGAAATAAGTTATTGTCGAAGATGAAGTGGAAAATCTACACAAACTTTGTGGAAAATTCATTTTAATGTATATATTATTTTGGTTTTAAGATAAAATCCCAATCCCAACTAATATTATAAATGCGAAAGTGAGTATATTTGTTTGATGGTTTTTTGTTGCCTCTTCACGCTTTAACCACTGAATCTATTTAGATGAAATTTGGTATGGATATAGTTTAAGACTCAGGGAAAAACATAGGATAGTTTTTATCCCAAAAAATCCATTGGGAGCTAAGTCCGCGGGCACATCTATTTCAAGATAAAGGTAGAGGGCTGGCCCAGGTATCTCGTTGGCCTACTATACCTCTTACCTTACCTAAGTATCTTCTTACCTCTTGAGTTTGTACTCATGTGCGGTCATTTAAAAGAGGAATACTTCAAAAGTTTGAATACGTGTCTAAAAGTTTGCATCAGTACCATGTTGAAACTTCACTCAAATCAAATAGTATTAGCTATGTCAATCATTACCCTGTATCTTATCAGTTATCACTAGTTACGGGCGCTCCTCTTACACTTCCTTTGCATGAATATTTGTCAGGATAAGCAGTTATTACATCATATTGTAAAGTTGGTTTTCTCATGCTGGTTGTTTGATTGGTATGGTCATCCCTAAGGGCTCTTATTTCGTATTCAAAAGAAGTAGTACTCCGTATTCCGTTATGTAGTACAATCCTACCGATTTTAAAAGCGTTGATTTTTCAGTCAAATTAATTAAAAAGTTCCTCCTTTTCTTCATTGGTAGTTTACTTGCTATAAACGTGGAAAAGACGTACCCGTAATAAATCGAACCACAGGCTATACTAGATCTCTATAGTATAATGATAAAAAAATTACAATACAAATTGCCCGGGCGACTGCACACTTTCGTATGGAAAAGTCTATTTTTTTAGTTTATTTCAATTTCATTGTACTACAGTGGTCTAGTATAGCCTGTGGTTAGATTTATTACCGGTATGTCCCTTCCACGTTGTATAAAACTGATTTAAGATGAGCTAAGATGAGATAAGCTTTCAAACGAAACTTAAATCACGGCTAATAAGTCTCCACAAAAAATGTGGCCTGTGGATTTATTGGCCGTGTTTATTCCTCTTATAATCCGAACGAATTCAATTCTATATCAATCTGACACGTAGGTATAAATCGTGATTGGGCGATGATAATAGAAGATAAAAATAGCAAGGTCAAAATTTAGACGGCACGATATGTGTACGTAACGTAGTACTCGTATCGTGCGATTCGTGCGAGATAAAAATATATCCTCTGCGCGTGCGGTGCACATTGCAAATACAATGTGGAGAGATCTGCCGTTCTTATGAAAAACGCATCAACTTGACTTTTGGTGCAAATTGAGTTATATATATATCTGAAATCAGGAGAACGAGATCTACAACTTTCCCAAAGTAACCATTAGTGAAAAATAAAGGGAAAACAGTTTTTCAGATTTTATAAACGCATTATCTAGGACTTCCTTAACACTTTTACTTATCTAGAACGCATTATCCTAAGATAATGCAAAACAAATTTTTTCTATTTAAAGATTTACTATTTATAAACGCACTAGGTTAGAGTTAGTGCGCTTTTTGCTAGTTATCTTATAATTCGTTATCGGTGATATGCTTAGATTGACAGGAACAACTGGAGATAATGCAGTTATAATTTGAACCATAGAATATTAATGTTATCGCCATACACATTTAATTGCACTAAATATACGAGATAGTGCGTTTATGCAAAGTAACGTCACGGGTGTCATAGGGAGAGCGGGGGTGGGAAAGGTTACCGGGAAGGAGCGTCCCGTCAGTCGCAGCGCAATACCGTCACCGTCGTATTTGATGCATTTATTTTGTTACTTGAGTATTATTTAAGTCATCGGTTAAGAACCCACAAAGTCTCCCCCGTCAGATTTGTTTCGAATAAATTTGTTTTATGAAAAAAAAAACTTTCAATAAATAATAGTATTGAAGTAACCATAATAATTTTAGATCTCTCTCTCGAAATACTCGAATCATTTTATACAAGCTTTTATCCGAAGTTAATGCAAACTTGCAATGAATTGCACCTGATCTGATTATCATCAGCTGGAAGGTGATCATAAGAACTCTGTAATAATATGGCGGAACCGCTTTTGAATTTGGGTTTGTTGGGTTTGTCTTGACGATTACTTGACATTCTATATCTGATGATGGAACTGGAAGGAGGCCATAGAAGCTCCGACACAAAACGACGTTAACTCGAGTCGAGTTTGGACTGGTTGGCTTTGTGCTGAGACAACTTTTGGTCACACAAAAAAAGCTTGTACAAAAAAATATATTTTTTGTTTATAAAAACTAAGTAATTTAGGGAAACATGAACAGGACAAATAAGCGCTGGCTGTCAGCAAGAATGACTCTGCTAGTTTCAAAAAGTTAGTAACTTCGAAACTGAAGAGCCCGGCTACAACTACCACGCAAAGTACACCCATCCCTACAGATTTGAATAGACTTTGGACCCGTCAACTCAATTTCCAAGATTTTCAGAATATGTTAAATTTCAAAATTGCAATTTCACCCAAGCTTTTCACTGCTGTCTTAGAAGACACTATGAGAACGCTTAAATAGGATAGATTAGGGATCAACACCAATGGTGTCTGCTTGTCTCACTTGAGATTTGCAGACGACCTAGTAATATTCGCAACTAATACAGAAGATCTCCAAAAATGCTACAAAGCTTCCATGAACGTCGGACTAAGGATGAATATGTCCAAGACAAAGGTTATGTCAAATATCCCCAGACTCCGAGTGTGGAGAAAGTAGACGAATATGTTTACCTTGGACATATTCTATCCTTAAAGAAGTTGGCAAGCAAGAAGAAAAAGAAAGGAAACAACAATTTTAAGAGAACAGAAAAAAACAAGTACAAGGCGATCGATAGGAATACAGCTTGGATGGGCGGCATTCAATAGACTGGATGACGTACTAAAATCAGCCGATGCTCCACAATGCCTGAAGATCCGCCCATACAATCAGTGTGTACTGCCCACCATGACGTACGGTGCTGAGACACGGACGCTTACGAAGGAGGCTGTGCACAAATGAGAGTCACAAAGAGAGACATGGAGCGCGCCATGCTTGTTATCAGGTTACAGGATCACGTTCCCAACACCGTCATCCGACAACGTACGAAAGTAACGTAAGAAAGTACGATTTAAGATTTTGGTAGGACGGTCATGAACTCAAAGTGGAACTGGGCAGCGCACCTGGCCCGACGGAGAGATGGCAAGTGGAGCAAGGCACTGACTTAATGGTGGCCCTGAACGGGTGAAAGAGGCGTCGGGCGTCCGCCTATGCGATTGGTTGACGACGTAATCAAAGTCGCGGGTCACACCTGGATGAGAGCAGCACAGGACCGAGATGGGTGGCGTCGACGAAGAGAGGCCTATGCTCAGCAGTGGGCGAAAAAAGGGTTTGGATGACGATGATGATAATTAACATTCTTATAAAAATGGCTTTAATTTGCAATTATTTGTATTATTACCCTAACTTTGCCAATTTCTCCTTGACATAAACTGAATAAGAGAGGAAGTTGATGCACTTATATTAAGTAGGTAGGTATTATTTACTGCATCATATTGATTTACTTAGTTTAAATGCATTAACTAAGCTACTTGATGCGCTTATGACAAGTCATCATAAATGGACAATATTATAGGCTGCTAGTCATAAGTACCTTTTTCAAATTATATACTATATCTTATTATATTTAAATTATTGAATGGTATATTTGTATTTTAGACAATATTTTCTATTTATTGATATAAATTTCATGTTTGTATCCCAAGTAACTTCAGAGATATAAGCAAAAGAAAAATAAAAACTTTAACCGCGTTTTTCTCGGAATGTGTCAAAATGAAGTTAATGCGTTTATGATACGGACGGCAGAGATGACTTGCCGATATAAATGTCTTTTTATTAACGTTGTTTTTTAAACAATTAATTTTTTTTTATTTTATGCGTAAAATAATGTTATTTTTCGCTAATACAACGATTAATTTTTTTGTGTAAAAGGATGTTATTTTTCGCTGATACTCGAAACGTCAATGGTGACTTGGAAAATTAAGTAGACGATTTGTGATACACTGACTCCCACTTTCAAACATGGGTCTCCAGAATTGCTTCATCCGTTCAGCAGTTACGAAGCCCCAGACAGATACACAGACACGTCAAACACCCCTTTTCTTTATTGCTGTTTGGGGTTTAAAGCATAGACATAAAATTTTTTCTAAATCTATGGTTTATAAAGTATCGCATAGCGGTCGGCGCACGCGCATTGTAAATTACGTTCTCTAAGTTAAATAAGGTTAATTGTTCACACAATTAATGTGACACAATGGCACACGATTGTTCGCTTTGGCGATTGAGCAAGAGTGATTATGGAATCAGATGATTGTTTTCCTCCTCCATTGAAAAAACTGAATTATCGCCTCTCATGTGTATAGATCTAGATAGAATTTCATATTTCATTTATATGTTCCTTATCAGCTTATTATGGTTCAATATTGTAAATCGTAATCTATATAAACTAATCTTTTTTTGATAAATGTTTTATGTACTCCACATAGGTACTGATTGGAATTATTTCGGAGGTGGGCATTAATGCCTGCGACACAGTTTTTTTTAACTACTGCAGGTATCATCGTACATGATGTTTATAAAGATATTTTCATTTTTTCAGTAAATCAGGTTTTTAGGGTTCCGTAGTAAACAAGGAACCCTACACTGCGCGTGGCCCGACACGCACTTGGCCAATTATTTATTATGCGAAAACCTTCAACGTAAAGAAGTAAATTAAGAATCAGCAGGTACCTACTTATAAGATTACAGCACACACCATTAAGATTGATATAAATATACAAAGCCATTGTTTCAAAAAATAATGGATTGTTGATTTTATCATTCAATGAATGGTATGAAATAAAATTGACTGAAACACAGTTAAGATAAAATTATGATTCAGCTAGTTATTTATGAATGGATGGCATGTGAATTTAACAGTAACTAGTTATAAATATTTTAATCTGCCCAATATTTCGCTTTTAAAGATTGTCCTATGTTTTGGAACATTGTCTTTTACCCCATTGTTATTATTTAAATTTGTTTGCCATACATTATTTATAATAAATTAATTACTCTATCCATATACGTAATCCAAATTTGTGTATGACATAAAAACGTTGCGATAATGATTTTTGATCGAGACCACGTAACTAAAACTGCCGCGTGAACTCGATGAACTCCGGCCGGCCGGCAGCTGCGGCACTACTAGATAATTCATCTCGCGACTTTACTTCCGAGTTTTAGTCAACATTTTTTGTTTCAGAATTTTTATTTGGACCAACTAATTAGCTCTTACTAACGATCCTTATGAAGTGGCCTTCGGCTCCAAAACTACTAAAAAATCACCGTTTATAGTGAAAACCAAGTTAATCGCGTTTTTACTGCCTCCGTGGTCAAGGCGTACGCCCTGTGATGTTTCACGTCTGGTTAGGATATTGCAGGCTTGAATCACCTGATTATCCGAAAAAAAGATGATTCCGTGTTTCGGAAGGAACGTATAAGCTCTGGGTCCCGAACGCCATCTAGCGTTTGCTTAAACCTATAGATCCAAGGACTGGTTTTGGTCTACTCTTTGGATTGCGGAGGGCAGACGGCAGTCGCTTTATTAAAAACCAGTGTAACTCGTCAAAACGCCTAGGTTAGGTAGCGGACCCCGGGCTCTGAAGCGTTAACGCTGAAGATGCAACCAGGCTGATGATGATGACAAAAAGTCGCGTTTTATATTAAGAGTTAAGACGGCACTTTCTTGACCAGCGTGCCCTTTAAAAGAAAGGTAGGTGTGAGTTGTCCTTGATTCTAAAGTGGTAAGTATTAAATGTGGCGTTAACATGAAAGGTCACGGTCACACAAACAAGAAATTTTACTGGCCATATTGGCAACCTTTCTTGTGTTCATTAAATATTGAACATGGCCATGTAGTTTCCAGCATAGAATTGTACCGCTCCAACTATTCCTGTGGATGTCGTAAGAGGCGATGGCACCATATGTGGCAGGATCCTGCCTTTTCGGCAGGTTGAGCGCATGAAGTTAGATATGGTTTGGTCCTTTGTTTTACTCTCTGGCATGCTTGTTTGACGTGTTATAAATCTGGCAGTATTTGGCAGTTTCTAGCAATCAGTTTTTTTGCCAATACGAATGGCAAACTCGGCAACGATAAGGCCTTTAGTTCGGGGATTTCCCATAACATCTTTAGTTAAATTTGTAGTTCATTCCATTGTGAACCTTAAAATGCTGTGCAAAATGTTTATATTACATCTTTATTTGTCAGCAGTTGTTTATTAATTAGTCGGACTAAAGAAATGATTAAACAAATGACAAATGCGATATATAAAGAGAGTGATCAAGAAGAATATGATGCTAATGAGAATGTATAATAAAATTTCTGTTCAATTCTTTTAAATTAAAAATACAACAAAAAAAAAAACATCATGTCATCAACATCAACTAATTTAAAGTTGGTCACTACGACAGTATTTCCAAGGCGGGACGTAGGGCAGCGGCCGGTATTAAAGCCATACCCAAATTTTCCAGGGTCCAGTGGCGCCGCCATTTAAAATAAATCATTTAAAGGAAACGGAGATATCATTTAAAATTGTGTCTTGGTCAAGTTCTAGATACCCATTCAAAGTATTTTTTAAACTACTTTTTGTAGTTTAAAGTGAGAACGTGAAGCTTTTCTACGCACATTTGCGAAAAACGGCCACTTTTAGCTAATGTGCGTAGAAAAGCTTCACGTTCGCACTTTAAATTATAAACAGTAGTTCATAAAATAGTTTTAAGGGTTATCTAGGGCTTGACCAAGACACAATTTTGAATTATATCTCCGTTTCCTTTTAAATGATTTATTTTAAATGGCGGCGCCACTGGACCCCGGAAAATTTGGGTATGGCCTTAAATAAAACTTTTCGTACAAATGCATTCCCAAAGAGGGTTGACGTCAAACAAACGGCCGGTCGTAAAACTATAGCCAAATTGTTTAATCTGATCCTATTTCGTCTCAACTTCATTGATTAAAACTAACGTTAGACACAGGCATTATTAGCATAAGTTAAATGGTTACTCACGTATAGAGTCAGCTACTGACCGACATGTTTCGACCTCTTCCGGAGGTCTTCATCAGGAGAATGTGACTTGAGGACGCCGTATACGCGACCCGTTAATTTAAGCTAATAATGTCTTTGGCAGTCGAGGATATTTCTTTATTTATATTTGAAGACAAAGCACACCCCGGGCTCCGAAGCAGCTGCTGAGGATGCAGCGGGGAAAGTGCTAACATGAAGATGAAGAAAATTAAAGTAGTATTAAGTTTTATTGTACTTTACTGTTCCAATGTAAAAATAAATTACATTGGATTTCAACATAATAACAGGGCACACATTATGTGCCTTTTCTGGAATAAATCATTTGCGAATAAAATACTCCAGGATTATAAGTTTCTAGTTGGTGTGTAGGTACGGAAGGTAGGTTAACCTGTCATCTGTGAGCAGACCGGAATCCGGTCGACATGCATTGTTTTACTATTGTGTCTGGTGTTTTGCACAGACAACAGGTTATGTGGTGCACTGCAGTCACCATCACAATGTTAAAATCGTCAATGTCGTCGAGGTCGTTGAGGTCGTCGGGGTCGTCGAGGGCGTCAATTTCGTCGAGATCTTCAAGTTCGTCGACGCCGAAGTCATCGAGGGGTTCGAAGTCGTCGAGGTCGTTGAGGTCTTCGAGAACATCGAGATCGTCGAGGTCTCTGAGGTCGATGTCGCGGTCGTTATGATCGTCGAGGTCGCCTAGGTTGTTGATTTCGTCGATAATCTAATTAGTTTTTGCCCATCACTCTAATAAGTTATTACTCATGGTATTTATTCCAAATGATTCAAATGAAACAAAGAATAATTCATTTATTATTCAAATAATGCTCAGCTCTATGCCTAAATGTTATTGTAATTAATCGTCAATCAACTTTATGTCGATTTTGCGATAGTGATAATGGTTAATTTAGTTACTAATTATAAAAGAAAACATAATTTTTGATGATGAATTTTACAGCTAGATAAGATAATTAATGATAATGATTTATCATGTGTATTAGGAATACCTCAAATTTTTCTGTAGAAAATGTAGCTAGCAGTCGCATAACTATTTTCATTCCCTCTTTTTATAATAAGATGAGTCCATAAGAGATGATATGATGATGACGTGGGTAGATAAGGGCCAAATTGAGAAAAAAAATCGTAAGTTGACAGATAATCTATATACATATAATAAATAAAACAGTATAAAAGTGTGTCTGTACATTAAATATATTTCCAAAAAAAATATTGGGGGCGATGGAGACTTAGTAATAGAGTAAGAATTTTAAAAAAATGTCTGTCTATTTGTCTGTTTGTACACGCAAATCTCCGGAAATACTGGACGGATTCGAATGAAACTTTTTTTGTTATACAGCTATTAAGCCTGGGCAACATATAGGGTATAAATGATTTTGGAAAATAGAACGCCTGATGCAGAACCGTAATGGTCCAGCTAAACTATTAGAGATATAAAAATGTCGCCTTAGTAAAAGTTGTTCAACCTGATGAGCATTTTCCAGAGACATAAAGTTCACGCGAACGAAGTCGCGGGCTTCGGCTAGTATTATAATAATCTATTTCACTGTGTATGTTTTTGGTTAATATTTTATATACAATACCACTAAAACGAAAATATTTTTTGAAGACAGCAAGAGAATTGGTTCATTAATGAAGTAGTATTAGCGTAAATATAAGAGTGGGAGCGTGGCGGGGACATCTCTTTCGTACGCGTGAGGCCTAATAACAGCCTTAACTAAGTTTTCTCAAGGAGGTGTTTGGAATAGAGTTCCTGAATCAGATTTTCTTCATATTTAGTAATAGCATCATAACCGTTCAAATGTCAGCATAGCAGACACAATAGTAAAACAATACATCAGACGCCCGCTCTGGGCGTCCGACATTTAAAGGGCTAACAGAGTTGGATCAATTTACTCTGTTTAGCAAGCTCTTGCCAGTCAACTAGTGAGATACTTAAATTATATGTTGAGAAGTGATGCTTTAGCATGTCCCTGTAATGCAGGAACTGACCTCAGCTCTACACTTTTTACTCTGGAAGTATGAGTAGAAGACAGACCTGGGTAGTCTAGCATCATTCATACGGAAAATGTATCCGCACCAGCGCAACTGGCCTTTCATTAGTACTGCTTAAATGAATTCGGTGTTAAAGTTGTTTGACCTTGGTCAGAGAGGATAGTAACTGTAGCAGTAGTGAAGTTTAAAAACTATAAGAGAAACAAAGAAACTTACTGCAAATATTGTGTTCTGCAGCCCAAAGGGTATTGGGGTCAGTCTTGCAAAAAACACGATTTTGAAGGCTTGTGGGCCTGAGATCACTTTGAGGAGCGCCCGCGCTGTCTCGTTGTCCAAGAACCGCTCCAGGGGCAGGTAGCTGCGCATCGCTCGCAGCGTGTAATGAGCCACCGCAACACCGAAGTTCGCACTCACTATCACTGTACCCAAACCCTTCAAAATCCCAAATAAATATCCACTCGTTATAATCAACACAAGATAACCGATCGCTATTGGAAAACTCACGATCAGGAACAGTCCCAAACATAACAAAAACACTATCCAGGCGTCCTGATGGTTCACCCAAGATAAAATTTTCAGCAAATATTCATTGAAAAAATATAGCACCAAAACTAAACACGTTAGCAATAATATTGAAACAACTATGTTGAACAAATAACTGTAGGTCGTCCTGTTGTTAATTTTAGCCCATAAAGTCTTCTTTCTAGGGACCGCGGTGGGCTCCGCGCGACATTCTTCGATGTCCACAACTTCCATTTCTTTTTTTACTACTACTGAGTTTATTTGAATGGTATTGGTGAACTTTTAAACAAGAGTTTCGCCATGACCTTAGCACGATTTTAGGCGTGTTTTGTAAACAATTTCATTTTACAAAATATTTGCAATCAAAATAGAAAATCGACCGAAAATTGAACGACCGAGTAGACTCAGACGACTGCTTGACTTGACTATTGAATGATTTGACAGATGACTGACATTACGAACAAACTGCCAACTGCCAGACAAAAATTACACATAAACAGCTAGTGAAGTGACTGTAGATCGGCTCTGTGAGCTCTGTCACTCTGTCTCGTCTCGAGTCTCGCTCAAATCTGTATTGCGTGCGAAATAAATAATATATTAACGTGTTTTTACGTCAACAACCAACCACGCTGCTAGCACTAGAGCTAGTCTAGTACCATCTATCTTTCTTTTTTTTACGCAATAATAAGTAGCGAGCGAGCGAGAATGTATGCGCTGTAAATGCTGTAATCCTGTAATAAATAAACTCAAAAAATAAATACCTATACATTCTATCGAAAGTTCAGAACTCTAAAAATCCGTATTATGTGTAGTGTAACCCCTTAGGTTTCTGAACGAGACTGTCACTGTCAGATGTCGCCAGCCAGCTGTCTTGTCCTGTCAACGTCAACTTATCTGCCTGCCTGCAGTGCACATCATTTGCTGATATTTTAATCTGAAAATAAGACATAATTACAGTTTGCAGCCATAATACTCTATGCCTGCAGCTTCAAATACCAATCATCGCTCCATCTCGAATATAAATTAATCTAATTATTGGTATATGTGCTAGTTACCGCTAGTCATATTTTGGTTGTGTGACTGCTTATAAACGTAGGTAACCATGCCGCCGAAGAAACCACCTACTGGGGCGCCTAGTAAAAAGACTGAGCAGAAGAAAAAAGAGAAAGTAATTGAGGTAAGGTATTTTCACAATAAGTCTTACTGAGCCATGCTGGCAGGTCCTGAAAGTATATTTTATTGACATGCACTAAGGGTAGCCACAAAACAATAACCTGACTTTGTATTTTATAATTTAACGTGTCTGGCTAAAAGCAGATGCCTGTATCATTAATACATCTTTTTTTAAATAAAATTAATTGCTTTAATTATCCTACAACAATCTGACTAATGAGCTCCATATTTTTTTGCAGGATAAAACATTTGGTCTCAAAAACAAGAAGGGTGCGAAGCAGCAGAAATTCATCCAGCAGGTAGAAAAGCAAGTTAAAAGTGGCGGGGTTCACCCTGGAAAGCCTGTGGAGGAAAAGAAAAAGGATAAGGAGCAGAAACTGAAGGAACAGAAGGAGCTGGCCATGCTTTTCAAGCCTGTACAGGTCCAGAAGGTTGAAAAAGGTTTGTTTATTAAGGTATTAATTAATACTACCTCGTGCCCTGGGCGATGGGTTGAATTTTTGGATAATAAAAAGGGAGTCTCGGGGTTCCCAAGAAGAGTTATCCAATGTGTTAAAAAATAAGCTGTCTAAGTGCCCAATTATGTGCCTATCCGTTCAGCAGTTTTGGCATGAAAGGTGAACAAACATCCATACAAACTTTCATATTTATGTATTAATAGGATTGAAAAGATGATTTTTCTAAAGATTTTAAACACTAGGGAACACACATGAAATTGGCTTTACGACTATACTCCATTTGGTTAGGTATTTAAATAAATGTAAACAATCTTGACATGTCTTTTTATTGAATTATACACTTTATAAATCAATAATTTTGCTTTTAAAAAATTGAAAAGACAAGTCAAGATTGTTTATATTTATTTAAATACCTAACCAAATGGAGTATAGAAGATTGATCATAGATAAAGATTGTTAAATTACATCTTGCTACAGCTGTTGAGACATAAGCTCAGCTTTGCAATGTGAGAATGCACATTGATAGTGGAGGTGAGACATCAGCTTGAGGCTTGGCATGGCCCTGCATCAGTTAATACTGGTGGTTGAAACTTAGCCATAGTCGCAGCGTCACCTTCTCCTTTGGTACCACTAGCAGCTTGACTAACTAATTTTATTAGTGAAATAAACTCACAATAATCATACATGAGAAATAATATTATTTAAAACTTAACACAATATTGTGTTTTCTTACAATAATTTTTTAAGATTTTAATTTCTAATGAAACATTGTTTTTATTTTTGACTGATTACTTTTGGCGCTCACTCACTTTAATGCAAAGCTGAGCTTATGCCTCGAGAGCTGTATCAGATGTATCAGTATATTATATATTGTTCAATGTTCAATTCTGTTGTAATTTTCAGGTACCGATCCAAAATCTGTGGTTTGTGCGTTCTTTAAGCAAGGGCAGTGTACTAAAGGCGACAAATGCAAGTTCTCGCACGATTTGACCATCGAAAGAAAGGTCAGTATGGATGTGATGGTTTTCTTATTATGTTTTAATATATATATATGCTTATATTATACAAGGTGGAAGGGACATAGCTGTAATAAATGGAACTACCGGCTATACTAGATCACTATGGTATAATGAAATTAAAATAAAATACCAGTAAAAGAAAAAAAAATCCATACTACAGTGTGCAGCTGCGTGGGCAATTTGTATGAGAATGTCGATTTCTTTTGGTTTTTGACTGTTATTTTATTTTTATTATGCTATAGCGATCAGTTTAGCCCGTGGTTTGATTTTTTACGGGTATGCCTTTTCCACATTGTATATTACATATTCCGTCGCCGCGGAAGCGGTTTTCTTCGCAGCTTTGCGCGTGTGCAAGGATCAGAACAAATGCATACAACACTTAAGTTTTCAATGACCATATGTGACAAGTACTCGACTACTCATATAGTCTGTTGGCTTAGAGTTGATAAATATTATAATTCGTCTTAGACTAGTGACTTTCGCTTAATTATCGCATAAATGGCGGCCGTCGTTGATCTCCCGCTTTCGCCGTTTACGTGGTACGAGGCACACAGTTGATGTCAACCGCGGCCGGTACAGGCGAGCGGACGCGGCGGCCATATATTACCATTCCGTTATGGAATGCGCTTCAATGAGTCGGATGGTTGTTTGCGCGTTGTTTTTTCTGTTTTATAAAGTTAATAAATGTTTTAAATTGTGCGTAAGTTTGTTGGCCGCAATTTGTAATAAGTTAAGAAGCCTTTTATAAACTTTCCGCAAACAGACCAGCAAAGTTAATATAACAGAGACAAATAGAAGAAAACTCCACTGGCAAGACCTTAGCTCTTCAATATAGATGATGGCCTGACAGGTGTTGCAGTAAAAATATATGTAAATAAATTATAATTTTTATGGCTGCAGGCAGAAAAACGGTCCCTTTACGTGGATATGCGAGATGATGACGACAACATGGACAACTGGGACGAGGACAAGCTCAAAGAGGTGGTGGAGAAGAAGCATGCAGAAGACAAGCAGAGGCCCACCACTGATATTGTGAGTATTAAGATTAAAAAATTTTTTTTTTAGCTTTTTGTTACTGCGTTCACTGGTAATAAGGGTTCGTCGTCCATAATCGCAAGAAAAAAAAATGAAGAGGTGTCGAGTTCTGACGCAAGCTAAATTAAACCATATCGCTAACGATGTTGAGTAGATATTTCTTTGAATTCCTGTGCCCGAGCGAAACTTGTCGGTGACCCCTGTACTAGATGGTGTGGTCAGGGTTTTTTTTTAATTTGCCCGATCAAATAAACTTGTTATAATTCGTGATCTTTTTATTCATCAGATTTGCAAACACTTCTTGGAAGCCGTCGAGAAATCAAAATACGGTTGGTTCTGGGAGTGTCCATCCGGCTCCAAGTGCATATACAGGCATGCTTTACCTCCCGGGTTCGTGCTCAAGCGGGACAAGAAGAAGTTGGAGGAGAAGAAGAATGAGATCTCTCTTGTGGACCTTATCGAGCGGGAGAGGGCGGCGCTGGGGCCCAACCAGACCAAGATCACGCTTGAAACCTTCCTTGCTTGGAAGAAGAAGAAGATTAAGGAGAAACAGGTTTGTGAACACTTTATCCTACTATTTTTAAGTACAAATTGTATAAATAATAATATAAATCTGTTCTTTAAAAGGGTATTAAAAGATAATTATAGGTGTACAGGCTGACTGGTAAATCACCTTTCATATTGAAAGGCACCTAGTAATCAATTCTCGTTCGTATATTTTTATTTTATTATAATAAAATTAGGTGCTTCAAAGTTGACCAAATTATCCAATAAAAACAAGAAGTGTGGATACTCGTGCTACGCATGATGAATGAAAGCGGTTAACAACGAGCCGAGGTAGTTAGATAGCGCGCGGTGTCCAGACATTCCGGGACTTTACGCACAAATTTGATGAAACTTTTCTTTGTAATTAATAAGTATTTTTTTGGTTTTATATCTTTTGACATTGCATGTGATCATGTTTTATAATGTCATATGACGCGTGATTTACCAGTGTGCCTGTAAATTTAAAAAAGTTATACAATATTTGTGAGCCCTAAACCGATTGGTCACCACTGTTTTGTATATGTTACCGGCAATGTGTTAAATGCATTGTATATGTCACCGATAAATAGCAAGAATCGTAAGTTGATCAATTTTCTAGTTAGTTGATTAACTGACGAAAAATAACAAATGTTTGTAGAAATGTATTATTTAACGCAGTGCATTTTAGCTAATTGGTCAACTTACAGTACCTGGCAGTAATTTAATAATTTACGATTGTGCCACAAGTAAAATCATTCACTAACGGCCAATCGTTGCTCAGTGTACTATTTAACGGTATACTATTACCCGTCACATAATACACTGTTCTCTGATTGGTCGAGGGCATTTTATAAGCATTTGGCTAGTGTTTATTCATAGAGTTAACAAACACTTAGATATGTTATTTTAATACCGATGATGAGATGTGAAAGATCATGTATATTTTTTTTATATTTTATATTTATTCTTATTTAGCCATACCATTTTATGACTT
Organism: Acrobasis consociella; assembly: GCA_963555685.1. Classification (NCBI taxonomy): domain Eukaryota; kingdom Metazoa; phylum Arthropoda; class Insecta; order Lepidoptera; family Pyralidae; genus Acrobasis; species Acrobasis consociella. The sequence continues at coordinate 2,743,566 of OY743114.1, forward strand.
AGTATAATAAAAGGAAAAATATTTTAAATAGCAAAAGATACTTGAGCTCAGATATTAATTATCACTTATTAACCTAATAAGTATTATAGTTAGTTTAATCAGTAAGTACAATCAGTCTGAATATCTATTATTTGTACTTATGCGTATTTCACTTATTTATTACTACATGTTAATTTTTAAGCAATCAACGTACACCTCGCCTTCGTCGGATGATCTTACGACAAGGCGCCATAAATTAATCAATTTACTAAAATACATACGTTAAATAATACATTTTAACTGCTGTTTATTATTTTCCGGGAGTTGATCAACTACCTTGAAAATTGATCAACTTACGAGTCTTGCTATTTTCCGGTGACATATACAATGCCTGAATCATTGTTAGGCAATGTATGAAATGGTATGTTTGTAATACATTTCATGCCCAAATTAGTCACGGACTATTAGGTATTTTCGATTCACTATGCCTCGCGCTGTGAGCACAACAACTAATACAAAGACTCGCAGTGAAAGCGATAAATATATGAAATTTTTGATGGAATATTATAAGGATTCGATGGTGAAAGTAGAAGAGATGGCCGCGAGATGTTCTCGTTCGAGCCGGGCACTACAGTGTAGTTGTGTCGCAGGACGCGCTGGTGAAAGCAGAAGCGATGGGCCGCGAGATGTTGTCATTCGAGCCGGGTACTAGGCCGCGAGATGTTCTCGTTCGGGTACTACAGTGTAGTTGTGTCGCAGGACGCGCTGGTGAAGGCCGAGGAGCAGCGGCGCACGGACTACAGGGCGGGGCGCGCGGTGGGGCTGTCGGGGCGCGAGATGTTCTCGTTCGGGTACTACAGTGTAGTTGTGTCGCAGGACGCGCTGGTGAAGGCCGAGGAGCAACGGCGCACGGACTACAGGGCGGGGCGCGCGGTGGGGCTGTCGGGGCGCGAGATGTTCTCGTTCGGGTACTACAGTGTAGTTGTGTCGCAGGACGCGCTGGTGAAGGCCGAGGAGCAGCGGCGCACGGACTACAGGGCGGGGCGCGCGGTGGGGCTGTCGGGGCGCGAGATGTTCTCGTTCGGGTACTACAGTGTAGTTGTGTCGCAGGACGCGCTGGTGAAGGCCGAGGAGCAGCGGCGCACGGACTACAGGGCGGGGCGCGCGGTGGGGCTGTCGGGGCGCGAGATGTTCTCGTTCGGGTACTACAGTGTAGTTGTGTCGCAGGACGCGCTGGTGAAGGCCGAGGAGCAGCGGCGCACGGACTACAGGGCGGGGCGCGCGGTGGGGCTGTCGGGGCGCGAGATGTTCTCGTTCGGGTACCACAGTGTAGTTGTGTCGCAGGACGCGCTGGTGAAGGCCGAGGAGCAGCGGCGCACGGACTACAGGGCGGGGCGCGCGGTGGGGCTGTCGGGGCGCGAGATGTTCTCGTTCGGGTACTACAGTGTAGTTGTGTCGCAGGACGCGCTGGTGAAGGCCGAGGAGCAGCGGCGCACGGACTACAGGGCGGGGCGCGCGGTGGGGCTGTCGGGGCGCGAGATGTTCTCGTTCGGGTACTACAGTGTAGTTGTGTCGCAGGACGCGCTGGTGAAGGCCGAGGAGCAGCGGCGCACGGACTACAGGGCGGGGCGCGCGGTGGGGCTGTCGGGGCGCGAGATGTTCTCGTTCGGGTACTACAGTGTAGTTGTGTCGCAGGACGCGCTGGTGAAGGCCGAGGAGCAGCGGCGCACGGACTACAGGGCGGGGCGCGCGGTGGGGCTGTCGGGGCGCGAGATGTTCTCGTTCGGGTACTACAGTGTAGTTGTGTCGCAGGACGCGCTGGTGAAGGCCGAGGAGCAGCGGCGCACGGACTACAGGGCGGGGCGCGCGGTGGGGCTGTCGGGGCGCGAGATGTTCTCGTTCGACCCGGCGCTGGCGGCCGACGCGGACGAGGACGGCGACGAGGCGGTGGACCTGCGGCGGTACGACAGCGACGGCGAGCAGGACGACACCACCTACCGGGAGGTGGACTTCCAGATGATCGCCATGGAGGCCAGCGAGGTACGGATACTGTTTTGCTATGTTTTTAAGTGAGTCGCCATGTTGCGGGAAAAACTTTCAACCATTCTTCAAAAATTCGATAACTTTCAGAGATAGGATATTCCGGTGCATATTTACCCAAACTTCGAGGTAGTACGTAACATAGAGTGGATAATACCACCTCTAAAAATATATTTTTTTTGATACCGTGGGTTAATAATTGGGCAAGTGCGTGTCGGGCCACGCGCAGTGTAGGGTTCCGTAGTTGCGAATGCCAACTTTGAGTTCTTGCCACTAAAAACGTCTAAAAACTAATATCTATTGAATTTGTATGAAAATGTCTTTTTTCAAGTACATTTTATAAGTTGATCGCCTATAACTTTTTAATTTGTATACCCTACTTGGCTCTGATAGTTTTCCTTCAAACTACATTATATATGCTATAATTGTGATTTTTTCACGTGGCCATATATAACCGTTTAGCAGATAGACAATAATTTGACCTTTAAACCCAAATATTTCAGAAACGGATCCCTAAATCGAAAAATGGTGTTCACAAGCTAACAATATTTTTGAAAGATCTATTCAACGATACCCCACTCAATGTGTTTGTCGAGAAAAAAAATATTGACTAGGTACGTCTTTACTTGTATGGCAGTTACACTGAAAAAATTTTTTATTTCCATATTTTATTTTACGACTTTTTCGCCATAATTAATATTCATATCCATGCCAAATTACAGCTTTCTAGTACTTATAGTTTCTCTGTAGGACCGTGGACAGACAGACAGACATGGCAAAACTATAAGGGTTCCTTGTTTACTACGGAACCCTAAAAATCATGAATTATTATTATTGGATTTTACAGAAATAATAAACATTCAGGTACAAATTATTAATTTAAAGAATACTATTCTTAATTTAGAGTTCCTTACTAAAATTGGATCAAACTACAATATTGTTCAAATCAATAATTTGTACCGGATTATTAACTATTTGTTATTTCACGGTATCAAAAAAATATTTTTCTTTTTAGAGGTGGTATTATCCACTCCATGTGACGTACTACCTCGAAATTTAGATGAATTTGCACTGGAATATCCGATATCTGCTTATAAATGAACACAGTTTACATTTTGAAAAATCCTATTTGGCGTTTGACAGAATAGAAAACGGCCTGGAATTTTAGCGTGAGGTCAGGTAACTTTGAACACGAAAGAGAAAAGACTAGTGCATGATATAATAATATACTGCGCCAGGTATGGCATTCCGATATATAGTGGTCACGTGGGTGACACGAGCCTACGTCACCGTCTCAGTGTTACCGGTACTGTAAAATCAAACACCCCAACTTTCATTATTCACGTATATCTGAATCGGATTAAACCATGTCCATTTTTACAAATAACCTATTTATTAGAAAATAAGTTAGACTTGTTAATGAATAACAAGTATAACCTAATTTTTTATGCATTAAAATATTTATTGTCATGAATAATGGCAGGCAAACGTTCTCTAAATTTTAACTTAGTCACATTAAAGTGGCAACTCTGTGGTGACGTAGGCTCGTGTCACTGCCGGAATAGCAGACCTGTTTTTTTGGATCATGGACTAGTGGAAGTGCTACTTAGGAAAATTTGTATCGGAACCGCTGTCGCCAACTCAAACAAATAAACCACTCATCACATTTGCATGGCTTTAGGCCTCATTAATAAAATTCATTTTGCAACGGTTCAAATAACATTTATCATTTTTTGCAACCTGTAGTTAACTTCAAAATTTGTGGTACTTTACCATAGCTATTTTCTAAAGTAGCAATTATAAACTTAATTACGATTAACATAAAGTCTTAATTTGTTAAAAATAAATTTTCAAAATATATTATCTTGATTGAGTGCAGAATTTCTGGTACTTTACCATAGCTATTTTCCAAAGTAGCAATTATAAACTTAAGTACGATTAACATAAGGTCTTAATTTGCGTCAAATATATTGACATAATTGAGTTCAGTTGAGCTTAATTATGACACGCGCGCCACTTCCTTTTGGAACTTTCTTTTTATCTCTCCCTTAGTTTATAATGTAACTAGCCGAAGCCCGCGACTTCGTTCGCGTGGACTTTATGTCTCTGGAAAATGCTCATCAGGCTGAACAACTTTTACTAAGGCGGCATTTTTATATCTCTTATAGTTTAGCTGGACCATTATGGTTCTGCATCAGGCGTTCCATTTTCTAAAATCATTTATACCCTATATGTTGCCCAGGCTTAATAGCTATATAACAAAAAAAGTTTCATTCGAATCCGTCCAGTATTTCCGGAGATTAGCGTGTACAAACAGACAAACAGACATACAGACAAACAGACAGACATTTTTTTTAAAATTCTTACTCTATTACTACGTCGCTATCGCCCCCAGTATTTTTTTTGGAAATATATTTAATGTACAGACACACTTTTTTTACTGTTTTATTATATGTATATATATATATAGATTATTGCATTGATATTCTCCTCAGGCGGACGACACCGGCACGAAGGCGACGACGGACCGGCTGCAGCAGCTGGGCAAAGACCTCGCCAACGGCGACGCCGGCGCAGAGGTAATGGCGTACTCATTATTATTATTATGTTGGTACACTTTACAGCCATGAGGCCATGGGGACCCGGTCCTTTGAGGCGATCATGGGGCCAAAACCAACATGAAAAGGCCTTTTAGGACCTTTTTATCTAAAAAGTGAGATGGCTGCATCTACGGAGGTCTATGCCTTAATGTACCATTGAGATGCACTAATGGACAGTCATCCATAGTTGCCTAACTATTGCCAGGGAGGGATTGACTTGGCTTGGGCTATGTGGATGGGATGTTAGTGGACCGGATAACTGGGTTATGGAGTTAGATACGGACATCTACCTAAAAATCTCTCAAAATAATTTTAGCCTGGTAGATGGTGACTAGCTGCTTGTTGGCTACACTGCCTGTGGGCACCCTAACTAGCTACGAAGCTGCAGGAAAACTAAAGCTTTTTGAAAACAACTTGCTGGCAAGTTAGGCTTCTGGAAAACACTGATAGAACGCTTCGAATCGATCCTTTTGGAAAACTTTGGGGGAGGCCTAATAATAGGGATATAAACTAAAAAGAAAATTAAGACAAAATTTTAAATGACAGTTTTATTGTTTCCTTTATGCCTCCGGAAAATGCTCATCAGGCTGAACAACTTTTACTAAGGCGTCATATTCATATTTATTATAGTTTAGCTGGACCATTATGGCTCTGCATCAGGTGTTCCATTTCCCAAAATCAATTATACCCGGTATGTTGTCCAGGCTTAACAAAAAAAATGTTTCATTCGAATTTGTCCAGTATTTCCGGAGATTAGCGTGTACAAACAGACAAACTGACAGACATTTTTTTAATTCTTACTCTATTACTATTTCTGTATTGCCCCAATTCTTTTGGAAATATATTCAATGTACAGACGCATTTTTTTAACTTATTTATAATATGTATAGGTGGCGGCAGTATTGGACCCCTAAAGATCCATGTGTATAAAGTTAGAGGTCGTAGGATTGTTTGACATTTGGCTTTGAACTTGTGTCCTACAGGAGCAGGCCCCGGCGACAGACGTGCCCATCAACGAGAACCTCTTCCTGGACGACGAATTGGACGAGGAGTTGCAGAACCTAGATTTGGAGGACTAGATAGTGTACTGTTTATAAGATATCAATATATTATATTTAATTTACACTCGCGTTTTACTCCGTTTGCGAATTTAATGGTTTTTCAAGACTGAAAACATGAAACTACACAGCTACTTTTTATTACATTTCATTGGGACAACCTGACAAGTAGTTTAAACAAAAAATAATTTTCTAAATCAGTCCAGGCGTTCTCAAGTAATTACATACATACATTCATACTATCACGTCTTTATCCCTAATGGGGCAGACAGAGCATTTTGGGTCTTGCGGCTCTATGCAGAGCCCAGGGCCGCAAGACTCAAAAGCCACTTTTATCGTCATGGTGGGCGAGAAGATGGAAAAGCAATCAATACAGTGACGGGTTGCTAGCCGCATCGCCTGTTAAAATGATTCGCATTTTTGCCCATTCCCTCGATCGGCTTTTACGATCTGCGCGGGAAGAGAAGTAGCTGGTACATTCTAAGTTTTTTCGTTTCTCCCAGACCAGCATGGGAGTTCAAGTAATTAGTAAACATAAATAAAAAATCGCTACGAATTGATAACCACCTCCTCTCTGGAAGTCGGTAAAAAAAGGTTATCAATTCAAATGTATTCATTTTTTTATATATGTTAGTTTCCCGATTACTCGAAGACGAATGCACCAATTTAGATTCTTTTGTATAAAAGGCCATACTTGCTAGTTAGTGGTTCTATAGAAATTTATCAAAATTAGTCTCAGATTGGTATAGAATGCAGTTTTAAGCTTTGAAGTTTTTTCTTTTATCTTTTCTCTCTTGTTCATTCGCTTCCAAGCTCAATTCAGAGTGAGCCACGTGGCAGGGTTGGTGACAATGATCTGGGTGATGACGTCAGTAGGTAACCCCTTGGCCGGCATGCGCGGGACCACGTTGTTAATTATGTGCGAGTAGCCGTGCCCGCCGAACGCCGCCTGTACAAAGAAATAACAATTACTATTAGGCCCAACGCAGACGACAGACTATCCGTGATGCACTTTTTAGTCTGTGATAGTCTGTGAAAATAGAACCTATGGAATCATACGCAGTAACGCACACGATGCGCGCCGGACTTTTTGCGCGACGTGTGCGTTACTGCATGTGATTCCATGGGTTCTATTTTCACAGACTAAAAAGTGCGGCACGGTTTAGTCTGTCGTCTGTGTTGGGCCTTAATCGTTCGATAGCCTAGTATACCTAGGTCTGTTTCTCGTTCATTAGGGTTCCGTACCAAAAGGGTAAAAACGGGACCCTATTACTAAGACTTCGCTGTCTGTCCGTCTGTCTGACACCAGGCTGTATCTCAAGAACCGCGATAGCTAGACAGTTTAAAATTTCACAAATTATGTATTTTTGTTTCCGCTATAACAACAAATACTACAAAAAAAAAAACAAAAAAAATATTTAATTTTTGTGCCCTTTTTTGCTCGATATTAATAATGGCAACAGGTAGGCACTTAAAATATTCGCAGTTATACAAATTAAAATAAAATAGATATTTAAGGGGGGCTTCCATACAAAAAACTTATTTTTTATAGACAATGGTACTCGCGAGTCCGACTCGCACTTGGCCGGTTATTTTTCTTACGCGTTCGCTTTTCTGTACTTTGATAGATTAATTATTTATTTGTCACTATCGACACCCACACAAAAAACTATAGGTACATTTTACCCTGACACGGGCTTAACAATAAAGACTACAATAAATTATTGTATAGGTATGTGTGTGCTGCAGAAACTACCTCGTATGGCACTTATTTTACGTATCCATATCCGTTTTTGGTTGTAGATAGGTATGTTAGATTTACCATGTCTCGCGCTGGGGGCACGACAACTGATATAAAGTCTCGCGGTGAAAGGGTTAAGGCGTGATTTATTAATTAAAATAACTGGCCAAGTGGGATTCGGACTCGCGCACGAAGGGTTCCGTTCCGTACCATTATCTATACAAAATAACGTTTGAGGTATGGGAGCCCTAATCTAATATTTATTTTATTCTGTTTTTAGAATTTGTTGTTAAAGCGACCACAAAAATGCATCATCTCTGAAAATTTCAACTGTCTAGATATCACGGTTCATGAGATACAGACTGGTGAGAGACATCGCAAAATCCCAACTGGAAGCCCTTTGGAACCCTAAATGTAGACTTTGTTCTTGAAGCGAAGAAAAGAAGGGGTATGTCGCTTCTGTTTTCCTCACTCTTTTCTCCTCTTGATCACGGTGATGCGAGGAGGGAATGAAGGGAGAAAACTACCAACAAAGAGGAATGCTTGATTTTGCCACTGACACCCAGGGCATGTCTTTACATGGACCCTGACTTGTCTTTAGTTTCCTCTACCAGGTTAGTTAAGTAACAAACAACTGACCAGTCTATGTTTCGTGTGAATATCGTGCGACATCAGCATCCTATCAGTCCGTCCCTCTCGCACCAACGCGGCGACTCCGCCGCACCTGGGGTTTAGTCAAACCGGGCCCTACGCCAATCCCAATAGGAAGCCCTTTGAAATTCCAAATGTAGACGTTTTTCTTGAAGCGAAGGAGGGGTACGGCGCTCCTCGAGGGAATGAAGGGCGGAAACTACTAACAATACATAAACCCTGACTTGTCTTTAGATAACAAACTAACCAGTCTATGTTTCGTGTGAATATCGTGCGACATTAGCACCCTATCAGTCCGTCCCTCTCGCACCAACGCGGCGACTCGGTCCAGCCGCTGCGCGTCCGACGGCATGTCGACACTGGGGTTCAGCTGGTAGTACGACACCTCCACGCCGAACAGGTCGAACTGGCAGTAGGTCTTCAGGTCAGCGAACTCTAGCAGTTTGCTCTCGTCTTGCAACGTGCCTGTGTTTAAGGTTTACAAATGAAGCTCGCCATACTGCGGCAATAATCGGAACTAAATTTAAAAAGGGACTGTCCGTATCACGTGGATGTCGTAGAAGGCGACTCATGAAATACAAGCTAAACAAAGCTATAAACATCAATGAGACCTCTCCAACCTGTCCGGCCAGCGAGGAGAGTGTAGGCCAAGCCCTCGTCTGCTCTGGCCAAGTAGGCTCTGGTAGTACAGGGAGGGTCGTGCTCCTGCAGTGGAGACAAAAAGGACATAATGATGATGTCCGTATCACAGATGAAAAATCCATCATATATGGCGCCATCATTTCAGATCCCCTAAATTAGTTTTTAACCCCGAGAATAAGGGGAGTTATAAGTTTGACGCCAATGTCTGTCTGTGACGTCGTAGCTCTCGAACGGATGGACTGATTTCGATGCGGTTTTTTACGTAAAATTAATTTTCTTTGCGATGATACTTACCCATGTGTTTGATAAAAATCGGTTTAACCGTTCGAGACAAAAAGACCTGATGATGATGATAATGGTTGCCGGTGGAAATTGACCGGTCATCCGGTTCGTTGCACTTACGGTCTAAATGGGACATGACCGCCTTGTCCGGCCGTCCGCCGGCCTCCAGGTAAAGCCGGATAATCTCGAACGGCGCGTCCGGTAGCCGGTGCGGGTGGAAACTGACCGGACATCCGGTTTGCTGCTGCACTTCGCCGGCGGCTTTGATAGCTCTTCGTTCGAAGTCTGGAATTTAGATACATTATTTTTTTACCTGATGCCTTCGACTTTGTTCGCATAGACTAAAATACTCATCAGGCTGAACAACTTTTGCTAGGATGTCATTTTTATATTTCTTGTAGTTTAGCTGGAGCATTTCGGTTCTGCATCAGGTTTTCCATTTTCCAAAATCAAATGTATCCTATATGTTGCCCAGGCTTAACAGCTATATAATAAAAAGTTTCATTTGAAACCGTCCAGTTTTTTTCCGAGGATTAGCTTGTACAAACAAACAGACAGACATTTTTTAAATTCTTACTCAATGTCTCCATCGCTCTAATTCTTTTTTGGAAATATATACAATGTATGTACCTTCTTACCAATTTTTTAAACTATATTATTAGGTACCTATATCACTGATAAAAGGGCGGTATTGATAACGTTAATATTAGCTCTGGGACGCAAATTCCACTAAATCCCTACCTCTCAAAGGCCACGAGCTAGCAATTTCCCCCAGAAACCCCGCCTTCACCGAGCTGTCCTCTTCGAAACCCTCGGTCAAGTCCTTTATCATTCGGTCGTACATCTCCTCCTCTTTAATACTTCTGACTTCAGGCGACTGGATATCCGCTATGTAGTACCCAGCCCCCGCCACCACGTGCACTGAAGTTTCTTTAGCAACTTTTTTGTAGAAAGCGATGTCTCTTTTCAAACCTTCTGTGGAATTTTCGACGATTGTTCCTGTAATTAACAAGAAATGTGGATAAGCTATGTGTTTATAGTACATTTATTATTTTGTTTGTAGTACACACGAGGCAAATTTTCGGCCCGAGCGAAGGCGAGGGCGTAATAGAGCCGAGTGTGATTAACCAATATACGCACGTATATCGTACGACGACGCGACGTTTTTCAACAAACTTGCTTGGAAAAAACATCACTATTTGCGTTTATAACGCACGCGTATAGTGTAATAGTAGATCTGATGTTTTGATTTTTTGGTTTCTTTTACATACACATACTTATGTATTTCACCCTATCGAACCACACTGCGTACGTGCATATTTTTCTCTATGTACATTTCTTGCGTCTTTGAATAAACGCAATTTATTCATAATTCATTTATTTCATGTTTTCATGCACATACAATTGTAAAACTTAAATCTAGTTTACAAAGTGCACATGAGACCTTGGTAGGGACTATTACATTTACACTTATTGTGATTATATGGAATATCTCTAACAATTTAAACTAACTGAAAAAAATTTGAAGCTATTCTTATAACAGGCACGCTTGCTGAAAATATTTATATATTTATCAATTTTCTTTATCGTCGAAGTATTCGTTAATCGTATAATAACATTTTCTAATTAAATATTTTTTTAATGTACTGAGGAACGTGCTATCCTTTATTGTATTATTGTATCCAGTATTGAATTTGCATCGAATACTATTACGTCCTAGGACCGTCAGAGCGTCCATTTAATGTTATGGTGAAAAGTATGATAGGTGGTTTATACCTAGATATGTTTTACATAGATACTGATAGGTAGATACATTGCCACAATCTCAAGTAGGTTGTATAGGTTTAATTATGTTTGTTCTTGCGATAAGACGTTTATTTACTCAGTAATAGTATAACACTTAATTTAATAATTATGTCTAATTATGAGTTATTATGACATTAGAATAAGTTATAAAAGAAAAAGAGGTCTCATAATTGCTCCTTGCGGGACTCTCGGCTGAAACTTGTTTTTAACTTCTGATAAGTACAAAAAGTTACAACACTTGTGTACCCAACGTGTATCTGTCTGAAGCATTGTAGCCCCCAAACGAATAAGATTGTGAATTAAGTACTAATTTCTTTTCTAATCTGAAGTGACTTGATCGGGAGTGTTTCATGCTCGGTGGCATGACTAGCGCTTTCTGAAGCTCCTCCGTACTCCGTGCTTCGGAAGGCACGTTTAGGCCGTTGGTCCCGACTGTCATCATTGTATGGCAGTCATCAAACTATGTCAGATGCCTTAGGGAGACTGAATAATCTGACACCATAGTGTCCATTTAAGTTCACACGAAAAACAAACGGTAAAATTGAAGTCAAGTAATTAAAAAATAATAATATTTAAGTACTTTATTTTTAAATTACTTTATTATTAAAGCACGCATACCAATCTGTACAAAAACCTAAAGTAACCAACCTCCACCACTCTTCTTAAACATATGCACATCCTGCAGCACGGCATCCTTCGCGGCCTGGTCTCCGAACTCCAAATTGAACTGAGAGCTGTACGGGTACTGCTTGATGTAGCCCACGTTCCCCATGTGGGGTGGGGTACGCAGGTGGTCGGCGAGGGTCGCGGGGGGCGGGGTGTAGAAGTAGCTGAAGTCCATGGCCAGGTGCTCGTGTGTGAGAGTGTGCCCGAGCTGCTCAGGGGCTACATCCCCGAGGACTACAAGTTAAAATCAAAACAGTGGTGTGTACCACTACACTAATAATAATAAATTATAAACTGATGTATGTATATCAGAGTTTATAATTTTTTTTTATTTCGCATATAGTAATAAATTTGATTGTTAAAAGAAAAAAAAAACAAATAATTATAAAAAAATAAAAATAACTCGACTGCCTTAAAATTTTGCAAAAGTCCGCTACATATTTTAAATTATGTTATTATAATATTTCCCGGCAACCTGTAGGTAAGTAATTATATTATCTTTGCTGTAGGTACGGAACCTAGGTTTTTGAAGAAATTAATTTCTTACTTTATGTATAGGTAAACTTTTCTGATACGAGTAGCATCTATTATCACCTTCTTGTTTTAACAACGAGTTTGTTTATGCACGATTGAGTTAATACTACCTAATGTATAACAAATATAAAAACTCACCCGTTTGTACCTTCCCAACCATTTGAATAAACTATTTAAGACTATTTTTTTGGTTAAATGCTACTTTGTAATGTAGGTAATATTATGTACACTACACAGTTTAGCAAGTTATATTTTTTAGGTTATCACTTCATTGATAACACGTACGCTACTCTCAAATGCGAGAAAAATACTAACGACTCTAACGAGTCATATGTTGCAAGGATAGCTATGTGTATCTTATTTACGGCTATTCACCAATCATAGGCACCTACTGTACTAAAAATAGACCGATTCATTCATAATATTATTATACGCGCCAAATTCAAGTAATTCAAACGGTTTCGCTTCGCTTGAATTCTATTCTACTATCTCCTTCCCATAAATAGGTTTAAGTGCCCAAGAAACTCTATACTTAGAAGGCTATTGTTGTCATAATATCTTCCCTAAGATTTTATCATCATTTCTTGTCCACACAGTATCCAGCGACGGAGACTCCTGTTTTTTTAATTAAATTAAATTAAATTCCGTTTTTATTCCGGTGACCTCTGATGTGGCTAGCAAAACCCAACTTCGTTTTAAATACTAGGTCACAAGATCTATAGTATAACTGGCCAGCTGAGTTGGTAGTGTGTAAGAATTAGGTAAGTACAGAATAGTCCGTAGAAAAAAAATCACAGTAAAGTTTTCCAAGAGTAGATATCGTAACCAGGCGAAGGGGAGTACAGTGGAAAACTAAAATGTTGCCTTTATAGTATAGAATCTCTTTGCTAAACCAGTCCCGGTAACTATGGTGATCACTACCTATTATTATAATCACCATGGATATGAAAAAGCATGTTTGACGTCGTCATAACGTGTAAAATTGTCATGATTTAAGCATCCTATATCAGTACAGAAAACTTATAAAACATAAAAGTATATAAGCAAATTCAATTTTACCAATATGCCGATATTAGTGAAAGACTTCACGTGGACACAATCAATGGATACTCTTCACATAAGAATACCTATAAGCCCCGTTTTTAAGGAAGCAGTTGATATATTTACCTTCGAGTCATATGTAAAGATATCTTTTAGCCCTTTTCTATTCGAAGTATTTTTATTACACGACATCGATGAAAATAAGGGCAAAGGTTTGGTGAAAGACGATCTCATCACTTTAGATTTAGTAAAAATAGAGAGTTGTGAATGGGAATCATTGGAGAAAGAGCTTACCAAACCGGAGAAGATGAAGTTCAAGCAAGAAATCTTGGAAAGAAGTCAGGCGAAGGCCAAACAGGAAGCAGAAGATAAACGGATAAAAAAAAGTGAAATGGATAGATTCACGGTGCAAAGGGCAATGGATATAGAAACAAAGCAGCATGATTTGATGGATTCCAGACGCGATGAGGAAAGGAAGAAGGCTATGGATGCTTTGGAAGACTGGAGAGTAAACAATCAAAACAGTATTAATGCATTAGAAGACGGGAGAGTAAACAATCAAAACAGTATTAATGCATTAGTAGACGGGAGAGTAAACAATAAAAACAGTATTAATGCATTAGAAGACGGGAGAGTAAACAATCAAAACAGTATTTATGCATCAGGCGATTCCAATAAAAGCTCCGGAGTTAAAATAGTGGAACTGCCTCCATCAGATGACGAAGGGGAGAATAATAAAACTGTAAAAACGCGTGCAAAAAAAGTGAATGCCAGACGAGTTTCCAAACCAGTCAAGACTCCAGTGAGGTCTGAATTTGTGGAGAAGAAGAAAGAAGAAGCAGCAAAGCGTGTGCTGCCGACGATGAGGCAGACGGGGGAAGTGATAATCACTCATACACCGCGCACGTTCCCAACTCCTAGCCGCGAGTCGACTGCGCAAGAGGAGGAAACGTGGCTCAAGAACGTTACTTTGGCGAGGAGAGCTACAGGTGAGGACGATTGAATTGTGCTTATCAAGACCTTTCATTTAATACCCTGCTCGATATAGGTAGAAAAAAAAACTCTTACTTTTTGTATGTAACATTCGTTTTATACATTTTTTGCACACAAATTGTATCCTAATTATGACGAATCGATGGACACATTATATCAGAAACTTGTACAAGCGTTTCGAATGCTGAGTGGAACACAAACATACCCACATACATAGACTGCTGAAATCATTACCCTTCCTCTTGACTTTGTAGTCTGGTAAAAATAATATAAAGGCGATTCTTTCGCGCTTGACATAGAGAATCTCTCTAGAAGAATGCAAACAAATACAAAGTTATTAAAGGACTTACCATCTAGGTATTAGGTATAGGTAGGTACTTCAATCATCAATTTTCATCAGCTAGACAATAAAAGTCAACTCTACTTGAATTAGATGTCCTATATTTGTCTCTACGACATTCACAGGAATACATTTCTCGAGCTCCTACGTGCTTTGGAAGGCACGTTTAAGCCGTTGGTCCCGGTAGTGCATGGCAGTAGTCAAGCTATGTAAGATGCCTTTAGGCAGCCTGAAAAATCTGACACCAGTGTTGGCCACTTACACACACGAAAAACAAACAAACAGGAATAGATATAGCGGTTCTATTCTAGAAACAACACGTGAGTAGCTCGTAAAGAACCTAAACATTTAAATGTAATTTCACCAGGTTTTGTCTCTGAGGATCTCCGTCCAGAAGAGCAAGACCCCCAGTGGTGCAAGGAGAAGGGAGACGAATTCTTCCGCAGTGGCAACTTTTTGGGCGCGATCAGCGCGTACACGCACGGCATCACACTCTCCGACAAGTTGCCGAGCTTGTTCGCCAACAGAGCTGCTACGCACTTCGCGCTTGGCAATTTTAACAAATGTGTAAGTACCTACTCATATTCGTTGCGTGTCGATGTTCATCATCATTATCATCATCTGCAGCGCAATCAGCGCGTACATGCACGGCATCTCGCTCTCCAACAACCTGCCGAACTTGTTCGCCAACTTACCCGCCACGCAGTTTGCACTTGGCAATTTTAACTAATGTGTAATCCTGCGTGGCAACGTTCATTATCATCCGCAGCGCGATCAGTGCGTACACGCATGGCATCTCGCTCGCATACGTTTATGCAATCAAAATTCAAAACTAAATATACTTCTGGACATTATTGAGCGACCTGTACAGCTTTAGGTACGACTGGCGTTAACATATCTACAGGTCCTCTAATATGTACATAAGTTTCTTATGACCCCATACATCATAAGTCATCTGTTTCGTAGAATGTATGATTTTATTCTATTTCAAGTTCACATTTTTACTGTCAGAAACCAATAATATCCCTTGCATTCCTTAATATTACTTGCAATATCTTTGAAATTACAAAATCGGGTAAGTATGTCGTTTCGAAATAAGACGTAGACTACTTTTGTCTGGAAAAGTGTAGTTTAGTCTTGGGTAAGGGGTATAGTTAAGGTCCCATTCTTGCATAAAGAAAATGATGTAAATATATATTGGCAGCTAAACGACTGCTCCACGGCCCTGGACCTGATGAAGCCCCACTGCGAGGGCAACCGGCGCAGCCGCGCGAAGTGCATGGCGCGCCGCGCGGCCGCGCTCGTGCGCGTGGGGTACCTCAGCAAGGGCATCGACGAAATGAAGGCCGCGGTCAAGCTGCTGCCGGAGGACGAGCACATCAAGAAAGACCTGTACGACATGGAGCGGGCGTGGGAGCAGAACCCTGATTCTGATTAAGTAGCTAATCTGTACGACTTGGAGCGGTCTTGGGAGTAGAACCCTGATTCTGATTAGCTTGAGACTCTTTGAATTTTCCGGGGTTCAGTGCTGAACCCATTTTAAGTAATTTATTTGAAAGGAAACGGCGATATCATTGTTTTAGATATTGATATATAGAGATAGGTATCAAAATTGTGTCTCGACCAAGCCCTAGATAACCCTTCAAACTATTTTATGAACTACAGTTTACAGTTTAAATTGAGAAAACGTGAAGCTTTCTACGCACATTTGCTAAACGGCTTCTTTTAGCTAATGTGTGTGCGTAGAACAGTTACACAGTAGTTCATATACTTGGACCGGATTTCTAGGATTACTTATATGTAAGGTAATTTTATGTTAGAAATATATCACGTGTAGGTAAAGGGCCAAAAACACAACATTATGTAAACGAAAAATATTATAATTCGTAATTAATTACAATACATAAATACACTAACATTGTTTTATTCTTCTAACATCTTCTTGGACAAGCCAAGGTTGTTCAGGAGCGCGTGCGGCGAGGGGTCCCGGCCGCGGAACCTACGGAACACCTCTGCGGGGTGGCAGGCGCCGCCGCTGGCCAAGAGCGTGTCCCGGTACCGCTTGCCCACCGCCAGCACGTCCTGCTCCGCCCGCCGCGCCTCTTCAAATGCACTGTAAATGTCCGCTGCGATCATTTTCGACCACAGGTGGCAGTAGTACGCCGCCCCCCACTCCTCGGAAACGACTTTCGTGAACGATAACGGGTGCGAATCATACTTGTCTAGGCGCAAACAATGATACTTCGGCCACAACTCCTTGACTAGATCACGCCAGAATGTCTTCTTCGAATGAAGTTCCAGGTCCAGCCGCGATAAGTATAGCTCTTGGCATAGATTGTACCCAGCCATGTGTCTGCGGACACTTTGCAGATTCTTGATGACGTCTTCTGGCAGCGGTTCGTCCGTTTTGTAATGTCCGCTGATGGCGCGTATCGTGTGGGGGTCGTACAGCCAGTGGACCATGACGTGGCCGCACACTTCAGCCGCGTCCCACTCCACGTTCGATAGACCGGCCACTTCAGAATAGTTCGCTTTGGTGAGCAAGTGTCGCAGCGAGTGACCGAACCGTTTGAATAAAACACCGACTTCGTTAAACGTCAGTTGAGAAGGCTTATCATCATGTGGCGCCTGGAAATTGAAGATTAACGCCGACAGAGGAGTCGTTTCTGTTGATGTGCATTTATTGCGTATGGAGATATGCCAGCCGGCGTCGTCGTACACTCTGATTTTTTGGTTTTGGCGCGCGTATGGATCTAGATAGAAGCCAGCTACGGGGTTATTATTGGATTCATCGTACACATCATAAAACTTAACGTCTTTGTGCCAGGTATCCACTCCCGGCCGCTCGACAATCTTGATTTTGAACAGAGTACTACACAGGTTGAAGAGACTATGAATAACCCTGGGCAATGGGAAGAATTCTCGGATTTTATTCTCGTCGAAATTGTAAAGGGACCATTTCTGTTTCCTCTGCCAGTAAGGAATGTCCCAGTGCTCCAACTTTACATCAAAGCCTCTCTCTTGGGCGAACCTCTGCAGCATCTCAATCTCAACTTCCTGCATTGGGTGAGCGACTTCTAGAAAACTGTCCAGGGTATTGTAAACATTTTCGATGGAACCCGCCATTTTGGTTTCCATGCTCATATCAACAAATGAATCGAAGCCCAGAATCTGAGCCTGTTCATGTCGCAGACTGCGAATTTTCTCCAAGTTTGTGCTGGTTTCAATTTCTTTATTGACGTAATTAGAACACCGCTGTGCGTAGGCTTGCCACATGTTCCATCGCAGCCTCCTTTCAGGACAGTACTGCATGAATGGCTCGTATATGTGTGGTTCTAGCGTGACCTTCCACGGGCCACTGTTGGGGTTGTTGTTGCCAGCCATGGCTTTGACGAGACTTTCAGGACATTCTTTAAGAACCGATTCATCTTCTATTGTTGATGTAAACAGTTTATTAGCAATATTGACCTTATCTCGGTATGTCTGCCTTTCTTTTTGTAGTGATCCTAGGATATTATTAAGCCGTTCACGTTTTGCACCTTTGACGTCTAAGCCATTTAGTTTACCTTCTAAAATGTATTTATCTAGGAGCCTCTGTTCTTCGTCAGTCAGTTTTTTTAAGCGGTTCTTTTCATCAACAGCTGATTGGAAAATGTGGACACTGTTGAATTTTGTGGACCTAGCTTTGTGCGCTCTCTCATGAATTTGTATGTAAGACTTAGTGGGCATGAGGGAGCTGTTGCCCAAGTATAGGGCCTTTGCCATTCCCCAAGTTAGTTCCAGTTGACTATCAAACTTTTCAAGTGGGAGAAATATTTCTGTAAATGCATTTTTGCAGTTTTGGGATGACTGCTCAATCTGTTTGACACCATTCTCATACTCTAAGCTTTGCTTGCTGATGGCGGCTATACACTTTTCTATTGTGATATCCGTAAACTCGGGAAGTCCATTTTCTGAGAGAAGGATGTTTTTATCTGCATCCTCGCCAATTTCTGGAATTCTGAAACACCAATTGTAGATCACTTTAAAACTTAAAAACATAAACAAAAATTTATGTAAGTACTTATTTGGTCCATACATGTAATAGGTATATTACTAAATGTAAGTGGACTATGAGTATTTGGTTTCAATCCTGGCCAAAAAGCAGATGTTAAATAATGAGAGGGTTAATTCTATTAAGCTTACAAATTGATAAAGATATTCGCTTTTTAATTTGATGTTTTAAGAAATATTTCAGGAATGCATAGTCTGTAATGTGACGCGCCCAGGTCAAAATCCCCGATTCCAGAAAGCTAGGTACCCTTCTTTGGAACCGGAAAAGTCCGTAGTAGGTAGTATTTTTCTGCGCTGGGGACGAACTCAGAGCTTCCAGGTGAATACGCCGTTAATAATATAGGAGATTATTGAAATAAATGCATTTTCAAGTAAAAATGTGAAAATCAATACAATAACACTTACAGGACTACATAGCCAGAACCGCGTTTGTTTTGGTAAAATTGTCTTTTCACATGCCTAGCGATCACATTGCTGCGTAGGAACGATAAAGCCATAATTCACTTTATTGTATTTCGTTTGAAATATATTTTATTTCATAATCAATCGTAAGCCGAACATCGAACATATGATGGCAAGTACCTACATAATTTTTTTGACAATACTGACTTGACATTGACAGCTGTTGCCAGTGGATTGACCATAGAGTAAAATTTTTGTCGGTTGGTGAATAAACTATATTTTTCGATTCTTTCAATAGAAAAATGACAAATTAATGCAAATTATCGATAGGTATATCGATAGTGTCGATCCTGAAGACGAACAGACGATAGTAGTAGGTAGTAGTACCACGAAAGTCAAGAGTACCTATTGCGCAATAGTTTACATTTACATTACAGCTGAAAAGCTATGCTATCGATAGTATTAATAGTTGCTTGTTGTCATCGATTGATGCTACGACAGTGGACTATTGAGAGGTAACCATTAAGTTACCCTCTTACTTCTTGAAGGTGCCTAACACTACCCCAAAGATGCAACGAATCACAGACATACAAAAGGAAGTTTTTCTATATACAGTTTTTCAACACATTAGCTCGGAAAGTGCTATTTACCACACTGATTCACTGATGTAATGCCATTCATTACGCACACATTCGAAAACGTGCGGTAAATGTTACTTACCGCAGCTACCGCAAAAGTGCGGTAAAGTGTTTTTTAAATGTTTTAGGAATAAGATTCTATAAATCCAAAATATCGAATATTATTTTTGAAACATAAAATCTCTGCATGCAGCCAGCCTAAACCTATACCGAAACCTTGTTTTACTCAAGTTATTCCATTTTATGTACTAGTAGGTGAGTAAAATTTTTGTAACAACACTATAATGAATTTAAAAATCTACCCTGTTTGAAAAAAAAACATATAAAAAAAAAAATCGTTTGGCTGTTGGTGGATTAATTTTTCTATGTCTCTCGTATCACTACACTAAAACGTAGTGATTATATTCTCTTTGTCACTACTACGCCAGCACGTCCTGCTCCGCCCGCCGCGCCTCTTCAAATGCACTGTAAATGTCCGCTGCGATCATTTTCGACCACAGGTGGCAGTAGTACGCCGCCCCCCACTCCTCGGAAACGACTTTCGTGAACGATAACGGGTGCGAATCATACTTGTCTAGGCGCAAACAATGATACTTCGGCCACAACTCCTTGACTAGATCACGCCAGAATGTCTTCTTCGAATGAAGTTCCAGGTCCAGCCGCGATAAGTATAGCTCTTGGCATAGATTGTACCCAGCCATGTGTCTGCGGACACTTTGCAGATTCTTGATGACGTCTTCTGGCAGCGGTTCGTCCGTTTTGTAATGTCCGCTGATGGCGCGTATCGTGTGGGGGTCGTACAGCCAGTGGACCATGACGTGGCCGCACACTTCAGCCGCGTCCCACTCCACGTTCGATAGACCGGCCACTTCAGAATAGTTCGCTTTGGTGAGCAAGTGTCGCAGCGAGTGACCGAACCGTTTGAATAAAACACCGACTTCGTTAAACGTCAGTTGAGAAGGCTTATCATCATGTGGCGCCTGGAAATTGAAGATTAACGCCGACAGAGGAGTCGTTTCTGTTGATGTGCATTTATTGCGTATGGAGATATGCCAGCCGGCGTCGTCGTACACTCTGATTTTTTGGTTTTGGCGCGCGTATGGATCTAGATAGAAGCCAGCTACGGGGTTATTATTGGATTCATCGTACACATCATAAAACTTAACGTCTTTGTGCCAGGTATCCACTCCCGGCCGCTCGACAATCTTGATTTTGAACAGAGTACTACACAGGTTGAAGAGACTATGAATAACCCTGGGCAATGGGAAGAATTCTCGGATTTTATTCTCGTCGAAATTGTAAAGGGACCATTTCTGTTTCCTCTGCCAGTAAGGAATGTCCCAGTGCTCCAACTTTACATCAAAGCCTCTCTCTTGGGCGAACCTCTGCAGCATCTCAATCTCAACTTCCTGCATTGGGTGAGCGACTTCTAGAAAACTGTCCAGGGTATTGTAAACATTTTCGATGGAACCCGCCATTTTGGTTTCCATGCTCATATCAACAAATGAATCGAAGCCCAGAATCTGAGCCTGTTCATGTCGCAGACTGCGAATTTTCTCCAAGTTTGTGCTGGTTTCAATTTCTTTATTGACGTAATTAGAACACCGCTGTGCGTAGGCTTGCCACATGTTCCATCGCAGCCTCCTTTCAGGACAGTACTGCATGAATGGCTCGTATATGTGTGGTTCTAGCGTGACCTTCCACGGGCCACTGTTGGGGTTGTTGTTGCCAGCCATGGCTTTGACGAGACTTTCAGGACATTCTTTAAGAACCGATTCATCTTCTATTGTTGATGTAAACAGTTTATTAGCAATATTGACCTTATCTCGGTATGTCTGCCTTTCTTTTTGTAGTGATCCTAGGATATTATTAAGCCGTTCACGTTTTGCACCTTTGACGTCTAAGCCATTTAGTTTACCTTCTAAAATGTATTTATCTAGGAGCCTCTGTTCTTCGTCAGTCAGTTTTTTTAAGCGGTTCTTTTCATCAACAGCTGATTGGAAAATGTGGACACTGTTGAATTTTGTGGACCTAGCTTTGTGCGCTCTCTCATGAATTTGTATGTAAGACTTAGTGGGCATGAGGGAGCTGTTGCCCAAGTATAGGGCCTTTGCCATTCCCCAAGTTAGTTCCAGTTGACTATCAAACTTTTCAAGTGGGAGAAATATTTCTGTAAATGCATTTTTGCAGTTTTGGGATGACTGCTCAATCTGTTTGACACCATTCTCATACTCTAAGCTTTGCTTGCTGATGGCGGCTATACACTTTTCTATTGTGATATCCGTAAACTCGGGAAGTCCATTTTCTGAGAGAAGGATGTTTTTATCTGCATCCTCGCCAATTTCTGGAATTCTGAAACACCAATTGTAGATCACTTTAAAACTTAAAAACATAAACAAAAATTTATGTAAGTACTTATTTGGTCCATACATGTAATAGGTATATTACTAAATGTAAGTGGACTATGAGTATTTGGTTTCAATCCTGGCCAAAAAGCAGATGTTAAATAATGAGAGGGTTAATTCTATTAAGCTTACAAATTGATAAAGATATTCGCTTTTTAATTTGATGTTTTAAGAAATATTTCAGGAATGCATAGTCTGTAATGTGACGCGCCCAGGTCAAAATCCCCGATTCCAGAAAGCTAGGTACCCTTCTTTGGAACCGGAAAAGTCCGTAGTAGGTAGTATTTTTCTGCGCTGGGGACGAACTCAGAGCTTCCAGGTGAATACGCCGTTAATAATATAGGAGATTATTGAAATAAATGCATTTTCAAGTAAAAATGTGAAAATCAATACAATAACACTTACAGGACTACATAGCCAGAACCGCGTTTGTTTTGGTAAAATTGTCTTTTCACATGCCTAGCGATCACATTGCTGCGTAGGAACGATAAAGCCATAATTCACTTTATTGTATTTCGTTTGAAATATATTTTATTTCATAATCAATCGTAAGCCGAACATCGAACATATGATGGCAAGTACCTACATAATTTTTTTGACAATACTGACTTGACATTGACAGCTGTTGCCAGTGGATTGACCATAGAGTAAAATTTTTGTCGGTTGGTGAATAAACTATATTTTTCGATTCTTTCAATAGAAAAATGACAAATTAATGCAAATTATCGATAGGTATATCGATAGTGTCGATCCTGAAGACGAACAGACGATAGTAGTAGGTAGTAGTACCACGAAAGTCAAGAGTACCTATTGCGCAATAGTTTACATTTACATTACAGCTGAAAAGCTATGCTATCGATAGTATTAATAGTTGCTTGTTGTCATCGATTGATGCTACGACAGTGGACTATTGAGAGGTAACCATTAAGTTACCCTCTTACTTCTTGAAGGTGCCTAACACTACCCCAAAGATGCAACGAATCACAGACATACAAAAGGAAGTTTTTCTATATACAGTTTTTCAACACATTAGCTCGGAAAGTGCTATTTACCACACTGATTCACTGATGTAATGCCATTCATTACGCACACATTCGAAAACGTGCGGTAAATGTTACTTACCGCAGCTACCGCAAAAGTGCGGTAAAGTGTTTTTTAAATGTTTTAGGAATAAGATTCTATAAATCCAAAATATCGAATATTATTTTTGAAACATAAAATCTCTGCATGCAGCCAGCCTAAACCTATACCGAAACCTTGTTTTACTCAAGTTATTCCATTTTATGTACTAGTAGGTGAGTAAAATTTTTGTAACAACACTATAATGAATTTAAAAATCTACCCTGTTTGAAAAAAAAACATATAAAAAAAAAATCGTTTGGCTGTTGGTGGATTAATTTTTCTATGTCTCTCGTATCACTACACTAAAACGTAGTGATTATATTCTCTTTGTCACTACTACTCTACAGATGAACGCATGCGCGAATTGCGCCTAGCTAGGAAAAAAAAACTCAGCGCGCTATATTTCAAATTTTATTTAGCGAGATTTAAATTTAAAACGAACGCCTCGACTGTACTGTAATGAACAATTTACCACACTTGTATCATAAACTACTATTTTGTTCTTTGATTTCTTTAATATTATTATTTTTCCGAGAACATGGATATTTACAACAACAAATGGATATTTAGGTACGTAGGTTATGTAGGTAGGCAATGCTTAAGATGGGTTTTTGATTGGCAATTCAATCCCACAGGAATACATATTTTTTTGAAATAAAAATATTCCATTTCAATCCCCTCAGCCGTTTTTGATAGTTTTACAACTACATATACCAATTACTTACATAGGTACACATATAAACGCACGTAAATTAAATCAAACACAAGCAATATCAATCTGTATATAATTACTTTATTTAACTATAACAAATTCTACTTTTTCACCGTCTTTCTTAATGCCAACGCTATCAACTAGAGGCACATTGACCATTTGACAAGTGCATAAAGAAGCACAATTATTGCACTCTTCTTGGGCCTTCTTCATTGACCTGTTCTGACTTTCCCTCACAGGCGGGTTGCAGCAGAAGTCAGTGTCCAATCCCATTTTCTCTCCGTCTTCTAAGGTTTGTGGTAGATGCTGGTTTAGAGTTTCTGGTAGCAGTAAGCTGGCAATACCACCAGCTACCAGCAGTGCACCCATGATGATGAGAGGTAGAACTAGGATATCCGAGCCCTGGAATGTTTTAAACGTACATAATTTTTCTAGGTAATGTTGGACCAAAATGTTAGTTTATACTCCGTGCTTTGGAAGGCACGTCAAGCCACGTCAGATGCAACAACGCATTTTCTTTATCGTCGTCATCATCATCATCATCAGGTCTTTTTGTCTCCACTGCAGGAGCACGACCCTCTCTGTACTACCCGAGCCAAACTTGGCCAGAGCTGCCATTTTCTCTAGCACGTCTTTATATTAATCAAAGCGCGGACAGAGCATTTTGACTCTGAGCAGACAAAGCCCAGGGCCGCAAGACCCAAAGGCCACGTACGTCTAGCGTGATGGTAGGCGAGAAGGTGGAAAGATGAATCAAAATAGTGAGGGAGTTGCTAGTTGCCTATTAATAGTCATTATGATTCGCATTTGCGTGCATCCAAGTCTATAGTGGCTTAGCAGTAACTAGCTAGCTTTCGCGGTGATATACATCGAAGTCTTGTGGTATCGCAGTAGCATTCATCATCGTTTGTGCTTCGTAATTCCGTATTCTACTCTTTTCGACCATTCCCTCCATTTCATCTAAATGAGGCCCGCTAGGTGACAACTAGTCAAATCAGACACTTTTTTCTAAACATCAAACTAACATTTTCTATGTGATTGAAATACAAAAACGAACGAAGTTTTTTTGTAGGTGAATTCTAAATCTTTGCGAAGTTTTGAAGTCAAATAGCGCTCTTAAAATCAGTTTTTCTGCATTAATAAATCTAAAATCATGTTGAAAATGGATATGATTAATGAAAAGTGACACTATTTTGGGACATTTTATTTTATGAGCCCTACCAGACAATTTATTTTTGACCCAGTCAAGTCGAGGTTTTGTTTTCTTACCAAATAATTGACAAGGGGAATAAAGATGGGCCCAAGCATGCCTAGCACGGAGCTCAAGCTCATCCCTAAGCCCCGCACCACGGTCGGGTACAGCTCCGACGCCATCAGAGGCAGCACCACGAACGAAGAAGATATCCCCATCTTGCCAACGCAGTACAGCGCCAGTGTCACGTTGCTCTCTGGAAATAGCATCATCGTTCAGAAGGCACGTTTAGATGAGCGAATTTGGAAAGTCGTTTTTAGGGGTTCCTTAGTAAACAAGAAACCCTCATAGTTTCGCCATGTCTGTGTCTGTCTGTCTATCTGTCTGTCCGTCCGCGGTTTTACTCTACATTTTTTGTTTATTTATTTTTATTTTTTATTAACCTTTATTGTCCCACTGCTGGGCAAAGATCTCCCTTATCCCGATTTTGTGCGACCTGCGACCAATTCTTCTCGAAACATCTGATGTCATCACTTCAACGCTTTCTAGGCCTGCCCGGTTTCCTGCACCACCTGTCTGGGTGCATCCGGCATACGTGGCCTGACCAATTCCACTTTAACTTGGCGGCTTTGTGCCCCACATCTACAACTCCCGTTTTCAAACGGAGTTCTGTGTTCGGCACTTTATCCAGCCGCGTGACGCCTAAGATACTTCGCTCCATCGCTCTTTGGCAAATCTTGAACTTGGACTTCTGCTCCTCGGTAAATGACCAGGTCTGAGCACCGTAAGTTAGCCTAACCTAACTAACTAACCTAACTTACTCTACAATGTATATTAATTATGTCGAAAAAGTGGCAAGTTTTTTTTAAATATATGTTCACTGATTATTCAAAGACGCCTGGACCGAATTGGAAAATTATTTTCGTTTGAAAGGGTATACTTGCAAGGTGGTCCCATAGAGATCAATTGTGTAGTTGTTTATATTTACTACATTAGCGCTTTTATACAATACATGTCCAGCAGCCTTGCATGGTTTACACTTGGATTGGTGTCCAGATATGACAAAATATCTGGCTCTCCGTTACCGGCTGTCATCAATGACGATCATCAGATCTTTCATCACACAAAATATACAATATATACTTTTTTTATTGGACTTTTTGGCCTTTTCCGTACACGCAAAAAGAAAGACGTACCATGCTGCACCAAGAAAGTGGTCAAGCACGCCACTCCGCCGACCACCATGCTCATACACAGCGTCCACCGCCTGCCCAGTCTCTCCATCGACGGCCACAGGAACAGATAGGTCGGCAGCTCCACCACCCCTGCTAGAAAGAAGTTCAGAAACTCATCGCCTCCTAAAACGGGAGCGTAGTACGACAGCCCCACATAAACGCTTGTGTTAGTAAACCAAATGAACGTGATGATTATTGTCTTCTTCCGAAGGTTTGGGGTCCGGAAGAGATCGAGGATCCCATACTGACGGGACTTCTCCTTTTCTAAGTCTTGTTTCAGTTTGTCTGACTCGTATTTGCGACGGAGATGCACCATGTAGTTGGCTGGCAAGGATTTTCCGTTTATCCTGAAAAGGAAATTAAGTTCTGATTTGGTTTTGCATCTTCGTCTTAGCATGTGCCCAGTTATATTTTTGACTCTACGGAGTCAGGATTTCCAGATGTTTTCTTCCCTAAAGATGATTTCAATTTCAATTTCAATTTATTTATTGCTTTTCACATTATACATATATTAGATTACACTACACAGTCACTTCTTAGGTTAGTAGGTACAACATGAACCCTGTTAGGGCATTGCAACAGAAAATAATGGAACGGCATGCGGATTATTTCTTAGTATATATCAAATTCAATGTTAAAATTATTATGATTAAAAATGTAATTTCTTTTTATTGATGTCTTAAAATTTAATTTAATTTTGGTCATATTTTTTATTTTATTTAATGTGTCGATACTATACTATAATATTTAATAACGTCCAAATGTTGTTTTAATTTAAATGTCAATTATATTAAATGTCAATGCAGATTATGTTATTGGTCATTATCATTTATTGTATATTTTGTCAAATCTTTATCATTAAAAAACTCGTCCAATGTATAATAATTTTTATCTATAAGCAGGGCTTTTAATCTTTTAATAAAAATCGAATTCTTCTCCTCTGCTCTAAGCAGGTCTGGGAGGGCATTATAGACTTTAATTGTCATTGCAAGCGGCCCAGAATTAAATATTTCTAAATTACGAGTGTTATTCGGCCTCGCTAACATATTCTTCTTCCTTGTGGGATAGCGTCGCGGTAAATCGTCTTTTTTCGTGTAATATTGGGGATATTTTCTCATAAATTTACTAGTTTCTAAAATGTATATGCATGGCAATGTCAGTATTTTTAATTTTTTAAAATATGGCCTACAGCTTTCTCTGTCTTTAATATTTTCTATGATACGTATGCATTTCTTTTGAAGAATTAGCAATCTATTCGCGTCGGTACTATTTCCCCAGAGTATAACCCCATATGTAAGCCACGAATATGCATATGCATAGTAAGCTGTTATCGCCGTTTTGTTATTCGTGGATTTTTTGAGTTCCCGAAGTGCGTATGTAAATGTTTGTAATTTGTTTACTATTTTGTCAACGTGATCTTTCCAATTCATATTTGTGTCTAGTACCATTCCCAGTAATTGAAAGGATTTGACAGTCTCGATATCTTTTCCATTATAGCTAAATTTTATATTTAAAGATTCTTTTTGATGTGGTCTAAATTCAATTATTTTCGTTTTATTAAAATTTATTTCTAGATTATGATCAGTTAACCACGATGTTACTTTGTCCATATTTTCGGTAAGCATATTGTTTAAATTATAAGGTTTTGAGTAAGGTATCAGTAGTGATACGTCGTCCGCGAACAGTACACATGTCTGAGTCATTGTTTTAGGTAAGTCATTGATGTAGATGAGGAATAATAAACATCCGATAACGCTCCCTTGGGGAATCGAACATTTCACACATTCTACATCTGATCTTACTGTTGTAATCGTCCTATTGTCGTAGTCATAGTGCTCGATTTCTACAATTTGTTCCCGATTTTTTATGATACATAAGTCAATAGACACGGTTTAAGGATGTCGATTTCACAGTGGCTTTTATGGATGCAGTTTATTGCTACACGAGATGCTTGTGTGTGCAAAAATAAGCCCTTTAGTCGCCACGTCTAAAAATAATGGCGCCACCAATGCTTTTTTAAATTTTGTCTTAGTTATAGGCTAGTGTCAGTATGAAAAAGCACTTTCGCATGCTGTTATTATTTTCTGTGGTTCGGAACTTTCATTTGCCAGAGCGAGGGAGAGCGACGAGCGAAGGTATGGGTATTGCTCTTGTTAAATGTAGTTCCGATGTTTTGCGCAACATACCTACTTCCACTAACTTATGTGATAATCTTTACCTTGCCATATTCTTCAAGATAACTTCAGCCTCTTCAAACCTGCCCCTGGCCAGCAGCCAGCGCGGGCTCTCGGGCATCGGCCACAGGTACAGGAAGAAGCAGACGAAGGGCAGCGTCGTGGCTAGCGCCAGGTGGCGCCAGTCTCGCACCAGGTACACCACTCCCGCGAGGAAGATCAGGCCAAGGGAGTACGCGATATTCGACAATATGGTGCAGAGCGTCCGGCAGCGCGGTCCAACCAGTTCTATGGCTGAAATTTTTAAGGGTTTCTTATCATCATGTGATGGCATAATGTTACTGTACTAGTCCTACATTGTTTGCCAGTCTACTGCTATGTAATACTATTATTAATTCTGTGCTACTGCTAAACGGAGTTAAACAAGGGGTTTTATATTGCTGAACATTAATCCTACATCTGGCAGGATGGAACAGCACCGTCTCATGATGAAGTCTAAAGGTGGCCGTAACATAAACCCAATCGATCGCACCCAAACTTGGTCTCGATTGATTCGTCTTGAGAAGAACTTCAAATGCTTTAAATTTTTATAGGTAAAGTTTTGTTAGAACCATTACTTGTTTCAATTTATTACTTGTAAAGTCCACAGCTTACCTAAAACGTAAGGAGTAGCCATTATAGCCGGCACGGTGAATCCCACGCCGAATCTGAATATGACCCACAAGATGTAATTCTGTGCGAAAGCTGTGGCGACGCCAAATATGCACTCAATTAGGAGGTATATGAAGAAGGAGGGTTTTCTTCCGATGGTGTCCTGGAGATAGCCGAAGATGTAGTTGCCGATGATGCCGCCCACGGCTAGAAGGACCAGGCCCAGGGTCGGGTAGAAGTCCTTATTGCAGACGAGGTTCCACTGCGAAAAGAAAGATATTTTTTAATCCGACAAACGACAATTTCTGCCCTGAACGCATAAAAAACTGAGCTAGTCCCAGTAGTCTTACCAAGTTTGTTCTACCAGAAGACTACTTTCAATGCACTCCATTTTTAACCGACTTCAAAAAAGAAGGAGGTTATCAATTCGACTGTATTTTTTTTTGTATGTATGCTACGCGATATCTTCGTCAAACGTTTACCGATTTTGATGATTCTTTTTTTATTTGAAAGCCCTTACTCTCAAATTGGTCCCATATTAATTTGGTGAAGACATGATGAAGAACCTTGGAGATATGGAAGAAAGTCCTGAAGGAAATTTAAGTCGGTTGGTTTTTTCTTAAAAATTTAATTATTGAGTAAGTCTTTCAACAGTACGTACTTCCGTAACAATGGTATTCCTGTAGACACTGCGATCATAGCTCCACCCGTGCCGGCACGGCGTCACTTCTGACGTTTCTCTGGCTCCATCTGCCTGGTAGTTTTGGTAGTTCTTCAGCACCTCGCTGTAGTTCAAGTTGAACATGCTGCACTCGGAAAAGTGCAGCTCTCCATTCTTCAATTCCAGGGGTATGCTGGGAATAAAAATAACGATGATCGGAACGAAGTTACAAAAATTAAAACCCCTAAAAAAAACCCCAAAAATTCGTGACGGAAAAATCTTACACTTTTTTTCGCCTAGCCCCCCTACAAAAAGGAACTCTATCTGTTATGGTGTTTCGCTTGCCGTCAGTTCATGCGCAGATTGAAGAAGCCGATTAAGGGAATTAGGCGATGTATACTTTTAATCATCAGAAAATGTAAAGTTTCCTTACGATTATCATTAAATTTGACCAAGCGGGCAACAATGTCATCAGCTAGTACTTAGATATACATGTTCATGAAGTGTAAGGATTCGACGTAGGTTAATAGATTCGGGATCCAAATCAAATAAGTAGCTGTAACTCACACTTTCGCAAAGAAATAGCTACTTATTTGGTTTGGTTTACTAGTGGCAGAAGCACACAAAGTAATCCAAATCAACTAGCATATTCGACGTAGGTATTTTTCACGAAAGAGAAAAAACAAGTGGAAGTGCTACTTGTCAAAATTTGTATCAGAACCGTTGTCGAAAACTCACACAAATAAACCACTCACCATTCATTCATTCAAATATATCTTTATTATCGTAGGATATTTATAATACATACATACATACATACTATCACGTCTTTATCCCTAATGGGGCAGACAGATCATTTTGGGTCTTGCGGTTCTATGCAGAGCCCAGGGCCGCAAGACCCAAAAGCCACTTTTAGCGTCATGGCGGGCGAGAAGATAGAAAATATTTATAATATCTCTAAATAATCATCATTTGCATGATATATAAACAATTCAAAAATTTGTTATTTTTATTTATTTTAGTAATGGCCTTTAGGTCTCATTAATAAGATTTATTTTACGCTATTTTATTTTATGCTACGGTTCAAAAAGTACTTACGATGTTTTGCAATCTGCACCTAACGAAAACAATCTGGTAGTTTACCATAGATAGCGATATTTTTTCAACAAGCACGATTATAATAAGGTCTTCATTTGCGTCAAAACTCAAAATCAAGTGCAGTTGTGCCACAGGTATGGCACTTCATAGAATCGGATAATCATTTTATGCCTACTACTACTACAAACGAAACTATACATCCGTGCACACGTCAAATGTGTGAGTTAAGAGTCCGGCGACCCTAGACTTCTCCATACAAACATAGTACACGTTTAATTTTGAAACCACATGTCAGATTCCGGTAAAAATTGGTAATTGTAAAGAAATTGCAATTATCTAGGGTTATAACTGGTTTCCTACGGTAAAATTATGAACTGGAAAGAAAATATAACGATTTAGAAGTTTCCCATACTAATGGTCAAAACTGATATAAAACACTATATTATAAAATTCTAAAATAAAAAACACTATATTCTATTTCAAGTTCATATTTTTATTGTCGGAAACTAATTATAAACCTAGATAATTGCAATATCTTTAAAATTACAAAATTTTGCCCAAATCGGACATGTCGTTTTGAAATAAAACGTAGACTACGTTTGTATGGAAAGTTGTATTTTGGTCTAGGGTCGGGGGACCCTTAAACAATCGGGGTCGCCGCCACAGAATTTGTTGCTTTGCTTACCTGTTTTCATCACTCGGAAATCTTTAAAATTTTCGTTCTTTATTATTTTCCGTGGATAAACAATGATAATATGTGCAGTTTCTTACCATTGATTCAATAATCCTAAGTAGTTCGCGTAACGTCAGCGTGCAACTAGCAAGAACCCTGTTTTACTGGCGCTTACACGGCCCAATAACGGGGGAGGGGTTGCGGGGACGCCAGATTGCGGGGGACGGTGCGAGTTTTCGTTCTGTATGTAATACATTTTATTATCTTTGGTAATACTATTATTAATTCTGTGGTTGTGGTTAATTATGATATGACACGCGCGCCACGCCCTCTCGGTTCCTTCGTCCCTTTTTTCTCTACCTTGGTCTTTTTGATCCATATTTTGATATTGATTCAAGAATTGCGACTTCCCATCACTCACCTAAGGTTCCTCACTTTCTGCGAGTCAGCCATCTGTTCCAGCACAGGCACCCGGCACCAATGCGGCACGTCGGCCGTTATGAGCAGCTGCGCGTACGCATGGAACCCGCACGGGACCACACCTCACATCTCTAATCTCTCACCTAAGGTTCCTAACTCTCTGCGAGTCGGCCATCTGTTGCCGCTCGGGCACCCGGCACCAATGCGGCACGTAGGCCGCCATGAACAGCTTGCGTACGCATGGAATCCGCACGGGACCACACCTCTCATCTCTCACCTAAGGTTCCTAACTCTCTGCGAGTCGGCCATCTGTTCCAGCTCGGGCACCCGGCACCAATGCGGCACGTCGGCCGCCATGAACAGCTGTGCGTACGCATGGAATCCGCACGGGACCACCGCCGGCAGCAGGACGAAGTAGATCACCAACTTCTGGTAGCGCCCGAACGTGCCCACGTCTTCGAGGATGGCGTCGAAGTCCATGCCTAAGGAATTATTTATTACTAGTCGGCCCGCGACTTCATCCGTGTGGACTTTATCCGTCTTATTATAAGACGCAGTCTAACTTTGTTACTAGATTTAAGGTCTTCCGACCAAATCAAGTTGACATATAGTAATATGCCATTATCTCATCTGAAAATGTCAACTTGATTTAGCCAGATAATGGTTTAAACCTGGTAACAAAGTTAGTTCTCGTTTTATAATAAGACTGTATAGCTTTATAGCATGTCTCATTTGAGTAGGTTTACTCTGAGGATAGGATAAGAATTGTATATGATAAATAGGTATAGAGAGTGGAATAAATATAGTATAAGAGACCTTAGGAGTATTCAAACAAAAGGTTTCCGAAGCTGTTCGGTGTCATCATGATTGTTCATAATTATAAACATCGTTATTTGGGTATTTCTTTATAATTACATAGGTAGGAAACTTCTTTATATATGAAATGATTGAAATAAAACACACTAGATGAAGTGAAGCTTACCAATTACAAGAAAACCGCTGCCTGTTTCAGAGATTAGCGCACACACGAACAAACAAAGTCGTGGCGTAATGGTTAACACGCTAGACCTGGGTTCGATCTTCAGCCAGGCCAAGTTGGATGGAAATGGCATTTTTCATATAAAAAGTTTAAAACTTTTTTTGGGGCTAGATCAATCAGTGTAATTTGTCCCCATACATATTTATTTATTTAATCATTGTTTTGAGTTCTATTGCATTAAAAAACCTCAAAAATCCACGGGTTATGTTAGATCACTATAGTATAATGAAAATAAAATCTTACGAGTCAATGAAAAAAAAAAATCGACACTCCCATACAAATTGCCAGAGTGGCTGTAAAATTTAGGACGTAAATGCCGATTTTTATTTTAAAAAATTGACTGTTATTTTAATTATACTTTAGTGATCTAGTATTGCCCGTGGCTCGATTTATTATTCGTATATCCCTTCCACGTTGTCGTGTATCTAATAGAAATAAAAATAGGTACCTACTCAACTCACCTCAAATATTATAAGCACTACTTCGAATAGAGTCCTCTACATCAGTAACTGCCACTGTAGCGGGGGTGACAGAGGCTGTCACTCGTCACCACCGGTCGTCGGGATACTGCCCAACCGTCCCGCGTCGTTCCTGCGGGACCCTAAACGCTACCGGTTCATCTACAGGATGGTTACTTTTGGCCTGGCCAATCAGTGTGATTTGGTTCCTTTTTATTTTTAATACTCATAAGCTATTTATTCAAAAACTTTTTAACCAACTTCAAAAAAGGAGGATTTCAATTCGTCGGAAGAACTCGAAGACGCTTGGCCAATTATTTTTTTTTCAAGGTAATGCTTCTGATGATCCCATACAAGTTTTATCAAAGTCGGTTGTATAGTTTGGTATAAGGCGTTTTTAGTTTTGAAAATAAACTTATTTGCAGACATTTTTATATGGCGTTGATAGAAAAAATTACACTGTCTTGATCATTATCATTTCAGTCGTATGACTCGCCGCTGGACATAGGCAAAGTTATATAATTACTTAATTACTAACGTACCTAATAAATACCCAACGCCATTGAAAGTATTGTAGGGCCACTAAGTAGGCAACACTGGAGTTGCGGGGTTGGCTCACAGAGATGGCAGCACACACGACCAACAAAAAAGTGACAAAGAAATTGTAGAAAATATACTTAAAAAAAGAATTATTTGAACTACTACTTTATGGCGCCATCTAGTGACAGAGAAGAGAAAAAATTATGTTTATAACACGATGGGTAGGCATGACATAGGCCCATTAGCAGTGTTATATTTCTTATAAAACTGATTTCAAGAGTGCAGATAAAAAAAAACTTAGTGTAAAAAGAGCAATAAATAAAAAATATCCTGTACAACAGATAGGATGCGCGTGCGCCAATTATTCCATTTGTCGAGCGCAGTCAGTCAATTCGATTAGTATTCTAATTGGAGCGGCGAAAGGACAGTCCAAGCCAAGGTCGCCCTCAGTGGAGTCTTACACTTCCACATACATTGAAGGCTTTATTTTAACTTGGGTATATATTTTTGTCAGATATCTAAGTGTGGCGACTTCTACGCCACTATACAAGAAGTTCTGTAACCATAATGAAGACATGGTAGGAAATAGTTTACAAGAAGCCTACGAGATGGCGCTGCCAGTGTCCTACATCTCGATCTAAGAGTTTGTGTGGATGGTTGCAATTGAAATACACATACTTACCTACTTCTTTCGATATAAGTACTTTGTGAGAAGGCTTATTATAGGACCGATGACTACCTTAAAGACAAAAAAGTCTGGCGTGAGCTTGACGCGGGTCCCTCTAAAAGTTTGTAATATAGGTACTCGAAAATGTCATAATTTGGTACATTTTGTACAAACTGAATCTACAACTTGACATTATTTTAAAATTTTGACATTCTAAAAATTAAATTTAAATTATGATATGACATACCAAACAAAACAATGTATTCTCTGTCCACATTAACTTTAAGTATTAATTTAATTGTGAGTTGACGTCCTTGGAGAAAAGGTGCAGTGCAGTTTGTTACCGCTTCTTCTGCACTAGCGCTTTGGAAGCGGTAGTAAACTTAGCTGTAAGTAACTATTTGACGTCAACAATTGTGCAACAAAATAATGACGATTATTAAGAGATATTATAAATATCCTATGATAATAAAGATATAGTACCTGGGCGACCGAGCTTTGCTCGTTTACATCTCAAACATTAACTATTTCTTTTTAAACTTGTCTAAAAACAATGCAAAATAAAAAAAAAATTATAAACTTCAACATAAAAAAAAACAAAAGTAAGTCACCGAGTGGGATTCGAACCCGTAACACTCTTTCTAGCGGTCGCTATCCTTAACCACTGAGCTAAATCAAGGCGGTCGCGGCGCGACGAAATTAGCGACCATATTCTGCGTGGAAAGAAAAACGCATGAAAACTCGAAAACACGCGTTTTCCCAAACATAAAACTAATCAAGATCGATTATTTACCCCCAAAAACCCCCATATACAAATTTTCAGCGAAATCGTTAGAGCCGTTTTCGAGATCACAGAAATTTATAAATAAATATATATATATACATACATACATACAAGAATTGCTCGTTTAAAGGTATAAGATTTGATTGATGATTTGATTTATATCCTCCAACTGGCAAGTAAGAAGTGGAAACGAAACTGGAAAATCTAAGCTAAACTCGTTGTGAAGACTTGCTATAGTTACATATATAATAAAACAGTTAAATTGCTTGTCTGACCTGACATTCATCATTCAGGAAGTTCACAGCTGGACATAGGACATAGGCTTAGGTATCCCCCAAGAATTTCCAAAACGACCGATCGGAAGCGGCCTGTCATAAAGGTAACTTTATTTAAAAAAATACTGTCGGTGATAAGAAGAGTATACTATAGAGTAATATTATACTGAGTATTTATATGATGATGATTTATATGTAGAGTAATATTTTCCAGGCTATGCTGTACCATGGCAGAGCCTCCAAAGGCCTCCCTTCCAGCACTCCAACTCTCTCGGTCGAGGGCCTTCCTGGGCCAATCCCTGCTGTAGGAGTCCCTCAATCTCTTCCCGGGCCTACTAGGCTTCAGCTTTCAGTTTTAAGGAATATGTTGTGTCATTGATTTTTTCCAGAGTTCGTCGGGCATACGGCAAACATGGCCTGCCCAGTTTCAGTTTAGGGATAAAGCTTTATATCCGACGTCCACGTTCTGTGTTTTTTGCGCGGTCTGAAAATCTGACTCCGAAAATACTACGCTCCATCGTGGCTCGTTGACAAAGCCCGAGTCTGGACTTTTGCTCAGTCAAAGACCATACATAATACATATGTAGGATGGATAGAGGATGGGGAGGATGCAATTGAATACGTCCATGAGTCTAGGGATTTGATGTTAGAAAAAGTTATCTTCATTTTGAAATTTCTAAATCACACTAATATTAAAGGCGAAAGTTTGTGATTGTGTGTATGTTACTTCATCACGCGCAAACAGCTGGACCAATTTGATAAATTTGGTATGCAGGAAGCTCACACCCTGGATTAACACAAACACAAATGCTACTTTAAGCGCAGGTAACACCGCGAGGCGCTGCTAGTAAACCTATAAACCACAGAGTAATAATAAAGCTATTAATTAACTATTTAGATAGCAAGAAAATAACTTTGTATCTATCTGTGAGGCAATGTATGTTGTTTGTAACCGAATTGGTCGCAGCTCTGTCACGGCCGCTGATATGTTGTGGCAATCAAAGTATTAGTATTGATGGATTGATTGAGATGTAATGGGCACAGGATGAATTGACGGGATAAAAATAACAAGTCCATGGGAAAGTATTTTTTATTTAAAACTTTGATTATGTATTATGTAACGAGGTATTTGTGTTTAGAAAGAATCAGAATCACTAGCGCTATCACTATCACCAGCCGCAGACGTTGTTGAACAAGAAATTAAGGGTCCCCCGACCCTAGACCAAAATACAACTTTCCATACAAACGTAGTCTACGTTTTATTTCAAAGCGACATGTCCGATTTGGGCAAAATTTTGTAATTTTAACACATTTACGGACACTTACGGCTGTGGACGTAATTCAATTGTTATTTCTATTGTGTCTGGCTTAGTGTCCGTGAATGTGTTAAAGATATTGCAATTATCTAGGTTTATAACTAGTTTCCAACAGTAAAAATATGAACTTGAAATAGAATATAGTGTTTTATATCATTTTTGACCATTAGTATGGGAAACTTCTAAATCGTTATATTTTCTTTCCAGTTCATAATTTTAGTATAGGAAACCAGTTATAACCCTAGATAATTGCAATTTCTTTACAATTACCAATTTTTACCGGAATCTGACATGTGGTTTCAAAATTAAACGTAGACTACGTTTGTATGGAGAAGTCTAGGGTCGGGGGACTCTTAAGGCTTCCAGTACTCGGGAGTCCTTGACGCAACTAACCAGCAACCACCACCATCTACAGGACTGTCTTTGCGGGCGCAGAGGGCGGTGAAGCCCTCCGAATGAGGTCGAAACATGTCGGCAGTAGTTGACTCTATACATGAGTAACCCGTTCACTAAATATAATAAGAATTTGTTAGGATTTTAGAGTTTTGCGGTCACAACAAAATTACTGCGGTCTTACGATGTATGGTGTTGAGTCGCAGGCTGTGTTCGCTCGTCTGTAAGAGCCATAAACATAAATCAACCCCGGACCTAGGGGTGCAATCAGGGGCACAAGCCCCGGGCGGCAGTTTTAGGGAGCGAAGAAATCATTTTATGTATATGCACCCACTCCTCCCTCCACCCCCCGACTTCGACTTTCTAAAATAAGGCGGCGGCTGGTTAGAAGTGGATGACTCCAATTTGCAAACTAGTGATTATATTACAGGACATTTATATGAGTTGATAGCAGTAAGGTGCCTTGGATCTTGGAAACAAGAAGGGGAAACTTTGTTAAACAATGGAAGACTAGACTATAAAAGGTAAAAAAATCTAACGGGCTATATTTTTTTCAGACATCTGCGTGTCATTTCCATTACTGACCAGAACTAAAGATAATTCCTAACGTAACAGATACCCAACGCCATAGAAACTACTGGAGGGGACGTAAGTAGGCAGAACTAGTAGGCTAAATCAATACCAGCTGCTCTGCTGCTGCAGAGATGGCAGCACACACAAGTAGTAAAAATGTGAAAAATAAAATGTTGATTATGCTTTAAAAATATTTATTGCATTTCATATAAGTCATATTTAATTAATTAGAGTACTACTTTATTTAAATATTAGTATTAAACGATTATAACGTTTTAATTTTTATCTGTAGCGCTATCTAGTGACAAGGAAGAGAAATAATTATGTCTATAAGGCGATAGGAAGGCATGGCCAGAACCATTGATGGTGCAAAAGAGACTTCTTAGACATTTTCAGATGAGACAATGGCATAATATTAGATGTCAACTTGATTTGGTCGGATAATGGTTTAAACCTAGAAACACAGAGTTTTTGTTTTATAATAAGACGGTTATTGATCGTACTCCTAAGTAAAACCACAGAGTACTATAATTATCAAATCTTATGGCACATTCTCCTGTACCAGTCTGGATCGCTCCTGGCCGCGCTCTCGGGGCGGCCATCTTTGTGTCTGTAGTGAAACTCTGACACCCCGTTGCCAGGCACATTGTCGACGGTATACTTGCAGAACCGCTCCACCATTCTGGCTTCCCACTCGTCTGACACGTAGTGGGTAGACTCGTATTCTACCTGGACCTGTAGGAAAGATTTATTCAGAACTTATCATATCACATGAGATCCAAACAACAATTTTTTTTTGATTGAAACTAACGTAACACAGAAATGAGTTAACGGGTTACTCACGTATAGAGTAAGCTACTGGCCGACATGTTTTTGCGACAGTGTGTCGCGAGCCGGTGCGGTGTACGGGCCTTTCGCCCTGATGAAGACCTCCGGATGAGATCGAAACATGTCGGCAGCAACTGACTCTATACGACGTTCGCGGTGCAAGGGTTAAAAGTTACCGGAGGTTAACGCTTGAAAGTCAGGACTTTCTCTAGCAAATAGGTAATAGATGTCGCTGCGGATGTCAAGTATTCGTATCGGTAGTTTCTCTACTCATGATATAATTATGGTGTTCTTGATAGTCCAATTTTTTTAAATTTGCATAGCAATTAAACTGGTTTACTGTGTATTGTACCTGCACGGTGTATGTGTGGTCTCCTGCGCGGAATCTGAACGCGTAGTCCCGCGGGGGCTGCCCCCCCTCTCCGTGCTGCCACAGCAGCAGGTCCACCCACTGCACCGGCCACATCGAGCCGTCGGCCAGAGCTACTTCACCGACCTCGAAACTGGAGAAATTATATTTTATTACTATAAGCAGTAGTGGAATTTTTCGAAGAGGGTTCCTAAAACATCAGGTAACCATTGATTTCTAAAAGTTCATTGACGTACTCATACATCTGATTCGGTCCAGAATGTGCAGTGCCAAAAGGAACCCGGAATCTTTTCAAACATAACAGTCTTCCTAACAATAGGGGTGACGATGACGAAAGTGTCAGAAAAGTATGATTGTAATTAGTCTGTAATCTGTGTAATGGGCATGTATTTTTCAGTTTACCAAATTACGGAGCATCAAATTTTTGGAGTCTCGTGCGACGTCACCGGGCACTAAGTAAAACTCGTAGCTAGCCGTGAAGTCATACGAAACGAAATTTAAATGCGCTGTATCTTTGTCATTTTTTGTTTCTCAGAGAAAATATTTTTTAATAATCTAACCGATGGGCTTACTTATCAGAATATTCTACAGCGTTCTAGAATATCCTTCTAGCAGAACATCTAGCTTGTATTATCCTACTTACAAGTACAAATAAGTAATGGCTTAAACAATTCAAATCTCGTTTACTTACACTGATGCCGTGGAGGTCTGATTGATGACTCCTACGCTGATTCGGATGCCATTCTTCAAGAAGATGTGGTGGAACGCGTACCTGTGCATCAAGCTCCAGTCCCGTTTCTGTCCTAAAATATTGCTAACAACACGTTGCTATTATCCTCCTAAGATCCCGTTAAGTAAATGTAAATCATGGCTGCATAAAACAAGTTTTATTCAATTAAAGAGTTTGTAAAATGTAAAGTGTAAGTAATCTGATTTGCATGCTTGCTTTTACGAGTAAATATGGCTTTAATAGCTGTATCAATACCTGTTTTGAAAACCTAATTTTATCAAATAAAATATTATCTTATCGAAGTCATAGCAGGACACTTTGCGAGAAGAGAAAATAGTTCATGAATCAGAGAAGGGTGGTAGCCGAGACAAGGGAACATACTAGTACAGGAAATCACCAGCTCAGTGGTTATTCATTTAATAATTGTGAGTTTATTAGGCTTCCACTCCTTTGGTCGCCTCTTTCAAAGATTACTAACGTAACAGATACCCAACGCCATAGAAACTATTGGAGGACCCCGAACCCGTAAGTAGGCAATACTCGAATTGCGGGTAGGCACACAAAGATGGTAGCACACACGTTTAGCAAAAAATTGACAAAGGAAGTGTTGAATATGCTTAAAAATATTCATTGCATTTCATATAAGTCATATTTAATTAATTAGAGTACTACTTTATTTAAATAACAAGAATAACAGATTTTAATGCTTTAATTATTACCATAAAGCGCTATCTATTTACAAGAAAAAGAATAATTATGTTTATATGTAGGGCTAGGCATTCAACGTCCACTAGAAGAGATGGAGTGGTCTATTGTAGTGGACTTACCAAAGCTATGGTCTCTGAAGGAAGGTACAGTGTACATGAAGGATTCCTTGTTGATTTCGAATTTACATTTCATGACTCCGAACTGCTCGTAGTGGGATTGGTGGGCTCTGGAAATAAGGAAAAGAAAGAAAGAAATATACGGAGTTACAACATACAAGGCCATATAATTTTAATCATTGTTATGTTCATGCAACTAGACGAAACTAAACAAATTTTTCCAAGATAGTTGTGTAGAATTTTGCATAAGTACCTATGTTGTAAAATCCTGATTTGCAAGCTATTCAAAATGCCCAAATCCTAATAATATTATAAATGCGAAAGTGAGTTGGTATATTTGATTGTTTGTTTGTTACCTCTCTCTCTCTCTCTCTCTCTCATCTGAGCGTTTTCCCACCCAGTTGCATCCTCAGTTGCAATGCTGAGAAGCCCGGGGTCCGCTTTCCGACTTGTTTGTTTGTTACCTCTTCACGCTTAAACTACGAAACCGATTTGGATGCAATTTGGTATGTATATAGTTTCAGACTCGGGGAAGGAC
Organism: Acrobasis consociella; assembly: GCA_963555685.1. Lineage (NCBI taxonomy): Eukaryota > Metazoa > Arthropoda > Insecta > Lepidoptera > Pyralidae > Acrobasis > Acrobasis consociella. The sequence goes on from OY743114.1 coordinate 2,784,710, forward strand.
ATAGGGTACTTTTTATCCCGATATTACCACGGGGAGCGAAGCCCGTGGGTACAGCTAATAGGTTATAATTGTAATTTATTAACACAGACTGACACTATTTAATGCAAATAAAATATTATCTTATAATACAGTAAACGAGTTTGCTGTTTATACATTTTGACCGGTCCGCTGAACAAAGTTTTTATGGAAAGCTAAGCGTAAGTACAGGAAGTTGAATATGTTTTAAGAGGCCGTCTATTAAATTTGACAAATTTCACTCAACTTTGCGTCGTGTTTTTGAGAAAACTACAGGATTATCATTAAATTTATTTATATATTATGAAAGATAATATCATATTATTTAGCATGAGTGAACCATTTTGCCTATGAACTTGCTTGTTTTAGTATAATTCACTGGAATCCAACGTGCGTTTTGCCAAATTTCGCAAGACGCGTGGCGGGGCTTTCGAGATTTTCAAATGATTTAATCATTAACACCCGGTAAAAAAATTACACAAATATAGCTGAATAAGTATTTTATGACATGAGTGAAGCATTTTTCATTGTTTTATTTAAATTCACAAGGAAAAAAAATCAACAAGTCGCGTAATTTTCGCCGAAATTGATGTAAATAAAGTCGCTTGTATTTGTGTTTTGAGCTCCTATTTTAGAAAAATAAAAATAACGTTACAAACGCCATTTCATGCCCTTTTTAAATATGCCAAACACATCATAATTATATTTTTTAAATAATGTAAAAAATTAAAATCATATCGCATAAAAATTTATTTAAATAGGATGCGGTTTACTCTCCGACGGCAGTCCGCGCGCAGCGCTTACAGCGAGAGGACGTATTTCTTTGCGCCAACGCCGACCTCGTAGTCACTGTGCGATGACGTGCGCAAACCATAGAGTGACTGATAGGATTTGATCATTGGAAAACTTGATTACTTATAGTATTTTATTTGTGTCGTTGAACGTACTGTCGTAAATATAATGGGCTATCGGATAAATTTTTCAAACTTGAAAAGAAATAGAAAATTTATCAAGTTCTCCCTAATTGCCCCGTATTTCTGAAATGAAGATGTTGCTCCCATTCCATCGCTGGGCGGTGGTGTTCAGCGCTGGTGTGGCCCTAGGCCATATGCGGAGGCACTGTCTGCTCCGCGGTGGAAAGGGACGCGATGTAGCGGCCATTTTAAGAAATTCAGTTTACATGAAAATGCGATTTCACTAATATCGTCTAAGTAACCAAACATAATTATTGAAAGATTTTTTATATTTAATTTGCCGTACTCATTTGGGGAGTGTAGCACGGCAGCTGAGTGCTGGCACCGGATGCCGTCCTCCACACCCCAAATTTAAGATGAAACAAATTTTGAAAAATCAATAAAAAATAGTTAAATTCATTTATATTTCAAAAATTTGTTAGAAAAAACTTTAACTTGGAGAATACAGTCTCCGAATATGTTGGAGGATGCAGACCAAAAAAAAAATATAATGGGCAAACGAGCTAAAAATAGAACGTTGATAATGTGAAACGGAAAAATAAATACTATGGTGCCACTAATTCTGCAAAAGGCAAAAAGTAAGCTTAAGTAAGTCACTAGACAAGACGTTTGTCAGTTTGGTGTCTAGACTTGACCTGATTTGTTAAATAAAACTGAAATTATCAGGCGAGACGATGAGATTTGGGAAAATAAAATGTAAGACCGGTTGATAAATTTTTATCACAAATTATTACTACTGGAAATCATCGATCCGCCTAAATGTCGTTCAATGAAACTCCTGCAGCTATTAGCCCTATATTATAATTAATACGTGCTTGTACCTTCAATAAGTAACCTAGCTATTGTTACGAAAGTGGGGTTTGAGATTTGGAAAAAAATGCCAACACTCTTCTTAGGGAATTTATTCACTATGCAACCAAAGATTGACACACTAATATGGTCTTCGAAACGTCCATTGTCCAAGTCTTCATGCAGTCATAGTCCAAAATTCGTCGCTGAAGTCGTATAGGTTACGCGCCGATAATATTTGTTAAATCTCTTTGAAGTTATCTCACCACTTTTATATACGCCTGCCAAGGTATGAGAATAGATATTTATAGAAAATTCATGTGCTTGACCCTCCGTCACCCCGACTTAGAATGTTAGTGTTGGTTGACCGATGTGAACTCGGAATTATTCTCAAACATTCCACAACCTCCTTTTTAATTCTTCATCATTTTGGATTATTCTATAAACTTCTAGAACATTCCACATTATTTTAGAACTTGCTAATTCTTCTGGAATTCTCTACTTCTAGTAGCTTTGCGACACTATTTCTCATCATTGTGCTAAATTTCATCGAAATCCGTTCATATGTTAGAAAATATTTGTTTTGAGCACGCAAGGTTTAAAACGGTAGTCAGATTTGCGTGCTAACATGAGGCTTTTCTGCAATAATTTTAATCGAAAATCAGAAGCAAAAGTAGCGTTTCCTGTCAAGCAGATTTGTATGTGTACTTTTTAAATGTATACTCAGACAAATTATACCAATTTTCTTAATTCTACAGTTTTATTTATTTTATTCGATAATAAGGAAGGCAACTTCTACTCTAGCGATGCAGTCGTGTGTTTCATGAACGCGCTACTGCATCGCAACATTCTCCATCGGTTTATGACCAGCGACTGCATAGCTACCAAATAATTCACCGTGTGCTACCTCCCTAAACTCCTTTTCATTCGATATACACGCTGACTTTTCATTGGTTTTGGAAAAAAATGTCATCGTGTAAAAAAATTCTTCTATCCATATTTGTGTATGACAAGACAAAAATGTTGCGAAAATGACTTCTGATCGAGACCACGTAGTGTTAAATAAAAGATTCGCATAGATTCCATGACACGTGTTTATCTCCACCGTCAATGCCCCAGAAAGCTTGTAAAAAATTTTTCACCAAAGACATTTAATTTCTACCTTCATTATTTATTTAGAATGAATTCTCACCAACCGGTCAATTAGTGCTGCCAATTTTTAAAATATCCGTCTGTTCGTTACAACTTGCCACAGATACCCGACCGTACGAACGTACCAACTGTATCAATCGACTTCCACTTAGGTTTTATTAATTTAGCAACACTTATGACAACTGCCAATACTGTTTACAAATCGTGAAACTTATTAGCTACAACAGATCTAAGAGTTTTAAATAAAAGTAATACTTAATAGTAGTTACGCCTGACCAAAACTGCCGCGTGAGCTCGATGAACTCTGTCGGGCCGGCCAGGTGGTGGTACTACTAATTGATCTCACGATTTTTTGTTTCTGAATTTTTATTTTAACTAGCTATTTAGGTATTAATAACGATCCTTATGAAGTGGCTTTCGGCACTAAAACCATTGAAAAATCACCATGTAGAGAGTAATACGGAGTAATATGGCTTACAATCAATGATAAGTAATACTTTGCACTACCTAATTTGCTAAAACTTGCCTTATTTAAGTTTCTATACAAATTAAATAATGTGCGTGCTCAACTCTGCTAAAGTACCTGGGTGACCGAGCTTTGCTCGGTTACATATCAAACATTAACTACATTTTAAACTTGTCTAAAAACAATACAAAGTAAAAAATTATATATAAACTTGAACATAAAAAAACAAAAGTACTCATTAACAGTCACCGAGTGGGATTCGAACCCGTAACACTCTTTCTAGCGGTCCGCATCCTTAACCGCTGAGCCAAACGGATGGCGGCCGGTGCGGAGAAATTAGCGACTATATTCTGCGTGAAAAGAAAAACGCATGAAAACTCGAAAACACGCGTTTTCCCAAATATAAGACTAATCTAGATCGATTATTTACCGCCGAAAACCCCCATATACCAATTTTCAGCAAAATCGTTAGAGCCGTTTTCGAGATCATCGAAATATATAAATAAATAAATATACCTACAAGAGTTGCTCGTTTAAAGGTATAAGTTAAAGAATAGAAGTCTCCATTATTATCACCTTCACGATTTATCATATTATTTTATCATAATATTTTTTACTTACCCGTAATCCAAAGCACTCAAGGATTTAATATTCATATATTATTACTCGCATTTAAATTAGGATGGCATTTACTATGTAATAAAACTTTTACCAAAATTTGAATAATATCTGTTAGTTTATACCAGTTAGTAAGATAGAAAATCTTTATTGCACCAAAACATAATACATGTACCACCAGTATATTTAACCAAAAAACATCAACAATCGCCGAGCGCACTACACCGCGCTTTACGTCGCCTACGTAGCTCTGTGTGTGTGAGCGGCATGTCGTTGTGTGCGTGCGCCCGCTGCCAGCGTGCAAAAAGATTACAGCGGGCTCTTAATATATCTATTGCATTTCATATAAGTCATATTTCATTAATTAGAGTACAACTTTATTTAAATAATAGCAAAAAAATATTTTAATATTTTAATTTTTACCTCAAAGCGCCATCTAGTGACAAGGAAGATAAATAATTATGTTTATATGGCGACGGGTAAGCATGACGTAGTTTTTATTTTTCACCATTATTGGTTAAACAATTGTAAAAGCTAGGGCAACCTATTATTGACGTTGATACTTTTAAATAATATTGTAATTTGGTGTTGTTACGCTGTTCGTTTTCTTAATAAATAAAATAAAAATTTTGATATTGTACTTACGTTTTGAGCCTCTCAAAATACTCTCTGCTCCAGGGTTCCCTCGCAATCGACCGTATCACGGCCGGTGCGTAGAGATCCGTGTCGTAGTCGAAGTACGCAGTTGTAGCTGTCCATTCTCCTTCGAACACCACGTCCACCAATTTACTGGGATCATTTTGGTACCTGGAACGGAGATATTTACATTGACGCCACTGTCGGAAAGGTTAAATGTTTTTCGCGTTGGCATAGCTTTCTTGCTATCAAAATTAAATAGGAAGCCGATTCCTAATGCAAACAACAAACCATCCAAAGCTTTTATATTCATAATTTAGGACGGCAAACTAAATTCCTTTTTATTGCAGCCCTGTTATATGCCACAGAAAAGCTAGACATGAGGAAGATAAATTTCTACATCCGCTGGCAGCTGGCAGCAAATGATTGATCCAAACCGTCATCCAGGGGTTGCAGAGGGGGGTCAGGTCAAGACCTCACAGATGTTTTGAATTATGCTCGGGTGCTCTTACTCGTCCATATTATTTGAACAGAGCAGTAAAGGATGCAAGTGGCCCTATTCTACTCTGCTGGAAACCAGTCGGCATTTATTGTTGTGAGCTCGTGTTGTTAGTAGATATACTGTCTTCTTTCACCACTTACCACATTTGTCCCTCGTAGCTGACGCGCCATTTCTTCATAGGCTCAACCGGCGCTAATTTGATACCCTCTGCACCAAACTCGCTGACTCCTGCGCCGAACAGTACGGTGTCGGGGATCTTCTTGCTGCATAGCAAGCCTTTACCTGGTAACTGATCATTATCATCATTATCGTCATCATCATCATCATCATCATTTCAGCAGCATAACGTCCACTGCTGGACATAGGCCTCTCCCAAAGATTTCCATAATGACTGATCTAGAGCGGCTTGCATCCACCGCCATCATCAAGATGTTATAATTTTGTAAGCATAAGATATCTAGTTATTTGTTTTTCTATGCTTTACTGTCGCATGCCTGAGGGTAAACTGTTGATACTTATTTTTAAAAATAGTGTACCACCTATTATAAAGAATAGGGATGATGACAGGGTCCGAAAAGTATGATTTTAATTAGTCCGTCTTTTAGATTAAGAAATCTGAATCAGATTATCCAAAAATAATGGACCCGTATTTTTCAGTTTACCAAAAAAGTAAAAAATTACAAAGATACAGAGCGTCAAAGTTCCGGAGAGGGGGCTTGCGACGTCACACTTGAGTAAAAATCGTGCTCAAGTGTGACGTCACGCGAAATTTCAATTCGCTGTTTCTTTGTCATTTTTGGTTTCTCAGAGAAAAGAAAAAATACGTGTACAATATTTTTTAATAATCTAACCGATGGATAAAAAATATTTTTCCATTCGTTATGCCTATTCTAGAAGGTTAAGTTTAGCAAATTATAAGATCATCTAAGTTGGACTTGAATGATGTGGTCAGGGAATGTTTTTATGGCAAAGTCCACTTCACAGTTTACTATTCCAATATTATTAAAACTATTACTATTACTGTTTTATAATAAGTATTTATATTGATAATATTGATGACAACTGGTGCCCGCAACTTCCTTTGCGAAAATTTTTAAAATGACTAGGTACAACCTTTTTCCTGATATCAAATATCAATGAAATAAGGCGGAGTTTTAGATTGATATTAGTATAACCTGTTTACTGTGCAAAACACCAGACACAATAGTAAAACAATGCATGTCGACCGGATTCCGGTCTGTGAACAGATGACAGGATAAGTATGTTTTTTGTCTGAGGCCTGAGCTAGGCTTATCTACTTATTACTGAAAACTGCGTAAATATCTGTCCAGTAGTTTCCAAGATTATAGCGTGAATTTTCACGCTAATTGCACAATCAAAAATGCAACCAAAAAAGGACCACTCCAAGTCCTCCCGTGGATGTCTTAGAACGCGACTTAAAAAATACAAGCTAAACAAAGTTTATATAAATTAGACCTCTCCAACCCGTCTGGCCAACGAGAAGAATGTAGGCCAAGTCCTCCCTCTGTCTACTCTGGCCAAGTATGGCTCTGGTACTACACAAAGGGTCGTGCGCTCTTGCAGTGGAGACAAAAATACTTGATGATGATGATATGTATTGATTGATATAGATCAGTGGTTCCCAAACTTATTTTGTCTACTGCCCACTTTGAGAATAAATATTTTTTTAGCGCCCCCATTTTTTCACCTATTTAAAAACCACTATAACTTCAAATTAAATTAATTAATTATTGTGACCTATATATGTATATTAACGGAGAATTCTAAACGAAACTTTTACTATAACCCGCAACTTGAAACCTGAGCGCAGTAGGTAACATACAACGGCGCTTAGGTCTCAAGTTAACTCTTACGGGCTCCACCTGCCAATAAGAATGATTATTGAAACGCAACTTTATAGTATTAAAACAGAGTATCTTTTATTAAAAATATAACTAAAATAATCAATCCTTATATAAAAACTAATGTGAAGGATGAATCTGATGCTGTTTAACAAGTTTGTTGATATCAGGTTCCAATTTACTCAAGAACAGTCGCAAGTCGCCACGTTCGGTAACAAGCAAACGATTTCTCTTTTTAGTAAGCAGTGTTGTCACAGCACTAAATCCACGTCCTCCTAGCTAAATAAAGCTCCTAGCAAAAAAATAAAAACAATTTTCTTTCTGGGTCTCTTACCGCCCCCCTTGAGACCTGCAGCGCCCAAAAGGGGGCGTTATCGCCCACTTTGGGAAAGACTCATATAGATGATAGCAGTTCTTACTCCAATATAGAACAGTCCGTTGCACATCCCCATTGGTCGGCGCTCGCATCCCGTGATGAAGTATATTCCTTGTCCGTCCTCATTTCTTGAAGCGGAAATGAAGAATACTGCGTCGAAAGCCTAAAATAAAATTTTCACAAAAATAAATAACCGGCCAAGTGCGTGTCGGGCCACGAGCAGTGTAGGGTTTCGTAGTTGCGAATGCCGAACTATCACGGACTTAATTCACCTTAAAATAGTTACAGTATATTATGTTAAACCTTTTATCACATACTAGCCGAAGCCCGCGACTTCGTTCGCGTGGACTTTATGTCCCCGGAAAATGATCTTCAGGCTGATCAACTTTTTCTAAGGCGTCATTTTATGTTTCTTTTAGTTTAGTTAGCTGGACCGTTATGGTTCCGCATCAGGTGTTCAATTTTCCAAAATCAATTTTACCCTGTATGTTGAACAGGCTTATCAGAAAAAAGTTTCATTCGAAATAAAAACCAAATTCTCTCTCAAATTACACAACCAATTTTGATAAAAAATTCTACGAGACTATCTCGAAAGTATGTACCCTTTTAAACAAAAAAAGACTTCAAAATCGGTCCAGGCGTCTTCGAATAATCGTTGAAGATACATTAAAACGCGACGAATCGATAACCTCCTCCAGTCGGTTAAAAAGAACTCTGTTTTCGAAAACAACAAGTAAATTGGTTTAGCAATTTGCATTATCTCTTTCGTAGGTGCAATGCCTAATGAATGGAAGTGACGCACTCTGGTGTATAGTGCATCCTGTTTCTGTGTCTTGACAGTTTCCTCTTTCACCGGATTCGAATCAGAGAGTGCCTCCGCTGCCGGCGCCTGGTGGCCGAATTGGCTGCCGGCGCTGGTATAACACGATCTGTGTCTGTGTTACTTTCGCCCTTAGCTTGAGTCGCTCGCTCGCTCGTGTTTTGGTTTGGTCACAGGAAACCTAGCGAACCTAATCTACACTTCACTGCAAATTTTGAGTGCTGGCGCCGGCATCCGGTGTATGCTGCCGGCAGTATAACCGCCGGTTCCCAATAGTGATATTTTTAGGAGCCGGCGCCGGCAGCGGAGCCACTCTCTTCGTATTATGTTACTTTTTGATATATAAGTAAATAAGATAAAATGTGTCAAAAATACCGAATTAAAAAAAGACTTCTTTACCTTAGCGTGTTCGCTCAGAGGTTGGGCCCTGTCCATGCTCGCAGGATCTGCTATAGCCTTAACTCCCTGCCCCGCATGCCCGTCCTTACCAGCGGAAGAATTTTTATTTGAGAACTGTAACAAGACATTACCATCATGATTATAAATCAAAAGCATGTTGAAGTGTTAAACGATCACACAATGATAAGTTATTTCCTCCCTTCCCTCCCCCTTCTCGTGCCCCTCTATCTTTTATCCCGAATATAGAGGTATTACCCGTGGTCCCACCGACTAGACCCACTGGTGGGGCCACAGGTAATTTTTTTTCCCCGTAGACCCACTGTAGTAGAGTTTTTCATCAGGTTAAATATGGAAGTATAATAAAGTTTACTTTTGTATGGCAAAATAGGATTTCCTATAAAAAAGTATGTTTCCGGTTTCCGGCCAAGTAGAATAGGGCTACTTCAAGTCCTCCCGTAAATGTCGTAGAAGGCGACTTAGGAAATACAAGCTAAACAAAGCTTATAAACATCAATGAGACCTCTCCAACCCGTCTGGCCAGCGTGGAGAGTGTAGGGTGAGTCCTCTAGCTTCTCTGGCCAAGTTAGGCTCTGGTAGTGAGGGTCGTGCTCCTGCAGTGGACACAAAAATACTGATGATGATAAAAAACTAGACTTTATTATTACATAACACAAAATTTACGCATACGAAGTCGCGGGTAAAATTTAGTCAAAGATAAATTCATTATTTTACTAAACAAAGTTTGAGCCAAAGGTCTCATATAATAAGATAAGAGTTGGTTACATCACTTGGCTTTAATAAGTAGGTAAATAAATTGAAATTTTCGTCTCAATTTCAAATATATGTCATCAAATATTTTCATAAATTGAAATAGGAAGGTATTGAATTAATTTACATATAAATATGTAAATACTTATATGTACTCAGTAATAGTTTTGACAGTGTTTATATGACATATCTTATACCTTTAAACGAGCAATTCTTGTATGTATATATATATGTAGTACCTGGGTGACCGAGCTTTGCTCGGTCGGTTACATCTCAAAAATTAACTACATTTTTTTAAACTTTTCTAAAAACAGTACAAAATAAAAAATGATATATAAACTTGAACATTAAAAAAAACAAAAGTAAGTCACCGAGTGGGATTCGAACCCGTAACACTCTTTCTAGCGGTCAGCATCCTTAACCACTGAGCTAAGCGGATGGCGGCCGGTGCGAGGAAATTAGCGACCATATTCTGCGTAGAAAGAAAAAATGAAAACTCGAAAACACGCGTTTTCCCAAACATAAGACTAATCTAGATCTATTGTTTACCCCCAAAAACCCCCATATACCAATTTTCAGCAAAATCGTTAGAGCCGTTTTCGAGATCACAGAAATTTATAAATAAATATATATATAAATAAATATACAAGAATTGCTCGTTTAAAGGTATAAGATATATATTTATTTATAAATTTCTGTGATCTCAACATTAAATATATCTTCAAAAAAAAAAATTGGGGGCGATGGAGACATAGTAATAGAGTAAGAATTAAAAAAAAATGTCTGTCTGTTTGTCTGTTTGTCTGTTTGTCTGTTTGTCTGTTTGTCTGTTTGTCTGTTTGTCTGTTTGTCTGTATGTCTGTTTGTCTGTTTGTACACGCTAATCTCCGGAAATACTGGACGGATTCGAATGCAACTTTTTTTGTTATATAGCTATTAAGTCTTGGCAACATATAGGGTATAAATGATTTTGGAAAATGAAACGCCTGATGCAGAACCATAATGGTCTCGCTAAACTATAAGAGATATAAAAATGTCGCCTTAGTAAAAGTTGTTCAGCCTGATGAGCATTTTCCAGAGACATAAAGTGCACGCGAACGAAGTCGCGGGCTTCAGCTAGTAAAAAATATTCCTTGAATCCTTCTTCTGCGGAAGAATGCCCAGAAGGCTGGCAGCATTGACACGTTGTATGGCAAAGCTTATTCTTTGAGCAAAGTAATTACCAGTCGTCAATTTTTAACCCCCGACAAATAAGAGGGCTGTTATAGGTTTGACGCTCATGACTATCGGTCTGTGTGTCTATGACATCGTAGCGTTCGAACTGATTTACCGATTTCGATGCGGTTTACGTGAAAACAAGGGCCCTCGCGGTGGTTCTCATCTATGTTTGATGGGAATCAGTTCAGCTGTTTAAAAGTTATAGGGGGTTACATACATACATACATACTATCACGTCTTTATCCCTAATGGGGCAGACAGAGCAGTTTGGGTCTTGCGGTTCTATGCAGAGCCCAGGGCCGCAAGACCCAAAAGCCACTTTTAGCGTCATGGTGGGCGCGAAGATGGAAAAGCAATCAATACAGTGATGGGTTGCTAGCCGCATCGGCTGTTAACATGATTTGCATTTTTGCCCATTCCCTCGATCGGCTTTTACGATCTGCGTGGGAAGAGAAGCAGCTGGTACATTCTAAGCTTTTTTTTATTTCTCCCAGACCAGCATGGGAGATAGTTATAGGGGGTTAACGCTTGAAAATCAGGACTGTCTCTAGATGACGCTACAGATATCAAGTCATATCGGTAGTTGCGATACTTATTACTAGATGGCGCTCTTGATAGTCTGGTTTTTGTATTTGCTTAGCAAATAAACTTGTTCTACTTATATGAAAACTTATTAAATTATTTATTATATTATTATATTATAATTATTAAAGGTCGGCCTCGGCGAACTTTCTGCGACCAAATTGCAGACGTTCTAAAAAAAGGAGAGGTAAAAAGTACCCGTAACCGAAGGGCATGTATGAAGAGATTGATGAGTTTAGATGAAGCAAAAGAGGTTTGTCAGGATCGTAGCAAGTGGAAGACCATAGTCTCTGCCTACCCCTGCGGGAAACAGGCGTGATATTATGTATGTATGTATGTATGTATGAAAACTTATTAATGGCTAACCTTATTAACTACTAGCCGAAGCCCGCGACTTCGTCTAGTAGTTAATAAGTCCCCGTGGATTTTTTGTCTCTGGAAAATGCCCATCAGGCTAAACAACTTTTTCTAAGTCGTCATTTTTAGGGTTCCGTAGCCAAATGGCAAAAACGGAACCCTTATAGATTCGTCATGTCTGTCTGTCTGTCCGTCCGTATGTCACAGCCACTTTTTTCAGAAACTATAAGACCTATACTGTTGAAACTTGGTAAGTAGATGTATTATGTGAACCGCATTAAGGTTTTGACACAAAAATAGAAAAAAAACAATAAATTTTGGGGGTTCCCCATACTTAGAACTGAAACTCAAAAATTTATTTTTCATCAAACCCATACGTGTGGGATATCTATGGATAGGTCTTCAAAAATGATATTGAGGTTTCTAATATCATTTTTTTCTAAAACGAATACTTTGCGCGGGAGACACTTCCAAAGTGGAAAAAAGTGTGTCCCCCCCCCCGTAACTTCTAAAATAAAGGAATTATAAAACTAAAAAAAATACATGATGTTCATTACCATAAAAACTACCAGCGAAAATTGGTTTGAACGATATCTAGTAAGTAGTTTTTTTTTAATACGTCATAAATCATAAACGGCAATTTACCTTTCATTCAATTAACTCAAATATAAAATTTAAAAAAAAACAACTACAAGACTTTTATATTATGTTATTTGCTACTACGGAACCCTTCATGGGCGAGTCCGACTCGCACTTGGCCGCTTATTATATTTCTTATAGTTTATCTGGACCATCTGTGTAAGGTGTTCCATTTTTTAAAATGATTTATACCCTATATGATGACTAGGCTTAACAACTTTATAACATAAAAAAATCATTCGAATCCGTCCAGTATTTTCGGAGATTAGCGTGTACAAACAGACACACAGACAAACAGACAGACTTTTTTAAAATACCACTCTATTACTACGTCTCCATCGCCTCCAACCAATTTTTTTGAAATATATTATGAAATATATTGTACATGAGTACAGACCCACTTTTTTACTGATTTATTATATGTATAGATTTGTTCTCCCATGCTGGTCTGGGGGAAATAAAAACACTTAGAATGTACCAGCTGCTTCTCTTCCCACGCAGATCGTAAAAGCCGATCGAGGGAATGGGCAAAAATGAAAATCATGTTAACAGGCGATGCGGCTAGCAACCCATCACTGTATTGATTGCTTTTCCATCTTCTCGCCCACCATGACGCTAAAAGTGACTTTTGGGTCTTGCGGGCCTTGCGGCCCTGGGATCTGCATAAAACCGCAAGACCCAAAATGCTCTGTCTACCCCATTAGGGATAAAGACGTGATAGTATGTATGTATGTATGTATAGATTTGTTATTATTGTTTACTTACTTTCTTCGGAGCTACAACCCTTTGTGGGTATTGGCCTCCACAACTATACGTCATGATTCGGAGCTCTTGCAGACGAGCGACAATATGCCCGCGACAGCTGTCCGCGACAGTTTTTTGACAGGAGCATCAGCAGTGGCAGTTTGACATGAGTCGCGACACCTAACGGCAACCATCGATAGGTGTCGCGGGCATACCTAGTCTCATCATCATCATCATATCAGCCACAGGTATTCCACAGCTGGACGTAGGCCTCCCCCAAGGATTTCAAAAACGACCGATCGAAAGCGGCCTGCATCCAGCGCCTTCCTGCAACCTTGCACAGGTCGTCTGACCATCTAGCAGGTGGGTGTCCTACCGCTTGTCGGTACGTGGCCGCTATTCGACAACCTTTCTGCCTCATCGGCCATCGGTTCTTAGAGCTATGTGCCCGCCCACTGCTATTTCAATGTATTTTCAATCATATAGAGTCTACTGTAATATAACTGAAAGTCTCGGGCATAATGTCGTTCGTCTGTGAGAGAGAACCCTAACCTCGCTGATCCTAATGCCACATTTTTACCGCTTACGAGTATAAAATCATCATTATATCAGCCACAGGAAGTCCACTGCTGGACATAGGCTTCCTTCAAGGATTACAAAAACGACCGATCGAAAGCGGCCTGCATCCATCGCCTTTCTGCAACCTTGCACAGGTCGCTTATAAAGTAAATACTTAAATCTGAATTGGAACTTACCTTTCTACAATAATACAAGCACCCAAACGCGACATACTTCACGTAATACCACTTCCCAGGCTGCGAATATACACCGAAGATAGGTTTCGGCTCTTTACACTTGTATCCGTAAATTAATAAAGCTAATAGAACACAGATGACACACAATATGACCGACATTGCCCAGAGAGGCACCGACTCGAACAGCAAATAGATAAGAAGTGATATAAATGTAAAAGTATTTAGGTAGCCACACAAATACGAATGATAAGGCCCTGCGACGACGGGGCGACGGTCACGGCTTTTTATACAAATATTTTATACCTATATACTATTACTAGCAGTCCATCCCGGCTTCGCCCGTGGTACATACATAGCCTATGTCACTCAGGGACAACATACCTATCCAACAGTGAAAGAATTTTTAAAATCGATCCAGTAGTTTCGGAGCCTATTCAATACAATCAAACAAACAAACAAACAAATCTTTCCTTTTTATAATATTAGTGTAGATTAATTCTGTGCCTATACTTACACTATCACACTATGACTATGCCACCGTGATCCAGTGGTCAAGGTGTTCGTCTTGTGAACCTGAGGTCGTGGGTTCGAATCTCACCGGGAAGCATATTTTGTGAAGAGTTGTTTCCAGTTTAGTTAGAATACTGCACGCTTGAATCACGATTATCCGAAAAGGAAGGTCCTTTGTGTTTTGGAAGGCACGTTTAATCTGTAGGTTTGCCCAAACCTAGGAAAGGATTGGATCTGGTCTACCCTTTGTGTTGCGAAGGTTAGACGGCAGTCGCTCTGCGTAATTTTCCGAACGCTGCCTAGCCTAGTCGAATTCATCAAAAGACCTCTTCCTCGAATCCTCTTCCTCCTTCCTGCTGCTGCTGACCAATTGACCCAGGTTGACATACTGGTCTACAACTTCTAAGGTGAAGCTCCCAAAAGAAACAGGCGAAGCCGTAACGTGCATATTTGACATGACCTTTATCTTGTCAATATTCATTTTTAGGCCGACCTGTTGGGACACTCGCTTTAGGTCTTCAAGCATCGTACTGAAGCCCTCCATCGATTCTGCCATGACAACGATAACGTCAGCAAATCGAAGGTGATTGACATGCTCGTTAATGTTGATGCCCAGTCCTTCCTATTTCAGTAGCTTAAAGGCATCTTCCAGAGAGGCATTTTTTTGAGGTTTCCTTTTAGGGCGGGATTTAAAAAACTTAGATCCCGCTACTTGGACAGTTTCTACAAGTCCGTTGTTTAACTCGTCCACTGAAACGCAAACCTGGAGACTTTCGAAGCGATTGGCGAGTTCTATTTGAATGTTGGTCGTAGCGCAGACGTCATTAAATCTGACGTTTCGAGTCGGAGACTGATATTCATGATGCCTCTCGAAATTCGGTGATCGCTGCCGGTTTTTATCCTGTTGATCACAGAGACATCATCGTCAGAAAGAAGTCTATGTCGTTCTTGACAGGGGGCTAGTCGTTTTTACTATGAACCATCCAAGCCCACTTCCTCTGTGGTGGCTTTTTGAAGAAAGAGTTCATCGCAAAGAGTCCCTCTTCCTCTAGAAAATCAACCAGCCTATATCCCTTGTCATTCGCTCGCCAAATCCAAATTGCCTCACCCTGATTACTCCATCGCGTCCCTTGTCTCCCGCAGTTTTAATAATAAACAACAGTGTAAACAGGGTTTTGGAGGCGAGTACGGCCCTACTAATGTCCCTATACAATAAGCAGCTAAGTGTTTTCCGGTTGGCATATTCACCTGTTCAACCTTCAGCAAATATCTTTTTGATACTCTGAGTATCAGGTATATTCTACCCTGCTGGAAACAGTATCGGCGGTAACTAAGTTATTTACGAGAGACCTGTTGACGAGAAACCCTACACCATGTTGAGACTTTATTTCGTCTCCTTCCCGGTGATAGAGTAGGTTACCGGACTCCAGGGTCGTCGTGCCCTCGCCCTCTCTTCGGATTTCAGACAACCCTACAATATCCCAACATTTCCTCTTCCACCTCAGCTAGCTTTTCGTCCAACCTCAAAGTGGGGACGTTATGTTACCAGGGCCGGTTCCGGCCGAGGTTAGCCCGACCTATATACAATGTGAAAAGGAAATACCCATCTCTGTTGAACCGATTTACATCAAACATAGCTAAAAACCACAAGGCAAGAAAAGCTTTCAAGTAGAAAAATCATCAACATCGGTCCATCCTTACCAGAGCAACAGACACACACAATAGACAGACATTGGCGTCAAACTTATAATACCCTTCTTTTTATCAGGTGTGGGTTAAAATACGAGTACTTACGTCAATTGTTAAACCAGTTTGAATGTCCATCGAAAACAGTGTTAGGTATTTATTTATTTATTAGTCGAAGCTCGCGACTTCGTTCGCGTGGACTTTATGACTCCGGTAAATGCTTATCAGGCTGAAGAAATTTAGCTAAGGCGTCATTTTTATATTTCTTATAGTTTAGCTGTACCATTTTGGTACTGCATCAGGTGTTCCATTTTCCAAAATCAATTATACCCTATATGTTGCACAGGCAGGCTTAACAGCTATAGTATAACAAAGGTTTCATTTGAATCCGTACAGTATTTCGTGTGTATGTCCCCCGCGGAAAAGTATCGAATAATAATTGTTGAGTATACTAGATCTTTAGTTTATAGCTGCCTTCAAATGTTTATCGATAAATGAAATTTGTGTATTCAGTAATTTTTGAGAAATTCGTCAAAAACATATTCCGCCAGGGAAATGTGTCTCTGGCGGAATTTTGTCTGGAATCCAGAATTCAATTAGTAGAGCAATTAATGTATCATAAGAGGCAAATGTTTACGTAAAAATGGACTTTATATGTCATAGGCCTCCGAAGTTATTCAAAATTCCGCTGGGGAAATGTTTGGCCTTTTGCTAGATCTCCCAAACGGTTAGGAATATAGTCCTGTTTTTTTTACACATATTGTTATTAATTTGTTTATAACATCTGTAAAAACAAAATCCAAAAAAACACAACCACTTACGAATAATAAATATAAACATAAAAGTAGGTATTTTGGTTCTAGTGGCTTAACTAAGGGACATAGGGAAAAAAATTAAGTGTCGATTTATGTATTAAAACTGCCTCCAACATCTGGGAAAGTACGTTTGTAATAGAGTTAGTATTAAAAAAGATATAACAAAAAATAATGTTCTACTGACATCATGATTTTGAATCGGTCTATTGAACGAGTTTTATATAATGTTACAAGTTCTGACTAATTCCAATCTTTAATGTATTAATTCAACTATCCGTATTCCAATAATTAGCTTAATCCAATCATCAATAAAGAAAATAAAGTAAAAAAACCAGCGACACCTAAATATTTGTTATAAACCGACCAATTTTGGATGCCACCCGAAATTGGTCGGTTTATAACAAAGTTTTAAGTATTGCTGGTTTTTTTACGATATTTCCTTAATTACTAATTCGATAGGGCTAATTATTGGAGTGCGGATAGTTGAATTAATACATTAAATATTGGAATCAGTTAAAACTTGTCACATAATATAAAACTCGTCCTACAGACCGATTCAAAATCAAAATGTCAGTTAGACATTATTTTTTTTTGTTGTATCTTTTTTAATACTAACTCTATAACAAACGTACTTTCCCAGATATTGGAGGCAGTTTTAATACATAAATCGACACTTAAACTTTTTCCCTATGTCCCTTAGTTAAGCCACTAGAACCAAAATACCTACTTTTATGTTTATATTTATTATTCGTAAGTGGTTGTGTTTTTTTGGATTCTGATTTTACAGATGTTATAAACAAATTAATAACAATATGTGTAAAAAAAATCAGGACTATATTCCTAACCGTTTGGGAGATCTAGCAAAAGGCCAAACATTTCCCCAGCGGAATTTTGAATAACTTCGGAGGCCTATGACATATAAAGTCCATTTGTACATAAACATTTGCCTCTTAAGATACATTAATTGCTCTACTAATTGAATTCTGGATTCCAGACAAAATTCCGCCAGAGACACATTTCCCTGGCGGAATATGTTTTTGACGAATTTCTCAAAAATTACTGAATACACAAATTTCATTTATCGATAAACATTTGAAGGCAGCTATAAACTAAAGATCTAGTATACTCAACAATTATTATTCGATACTTTTCCGCGGGGGACATACACACCAGTATTTCCGGAGATTAGCGTGTACACAGATTTTTTTATAATTCTTACTCTATTACTATGTATCCATCGCCCCAATTTTTTTCGAAAATAGGTATAATAAATGTACATACACATTTTTTTACTGTTTTATTATATGTATAGATTATTATTACACGTCACAATGTATATCCATGTAAAAGGGATTTAAATATAACTTAATATTCTTCAGTATACAGAGCAATCATAATATGAATATTAAATTCATAATATATACTGAACAAGAATTATATCTTACATATTACTTAAAAATAAAAATGATCGTATACACTATTTATTTATACAATACTTAGATACTTAGTGCTCAGACTGAGACTTAGTGAAAGAAAATAAAAATATTTTAAATGTAACTTATTATTGGTGTAGGTGTCTTAGTGACTTAATATAATATGACTAACTAGCAGTCCATCCCGGCTTCGCCCGTGGTACATACATAGCCTATGTCACTCAGGGATAACATACCTATCCAACAGTGAAAGAATTTTTAAAATCGATCCAGTAGTTTCGGAGCCTATTCAATACAATCAAACAAACAAACAAACAAACAAATCTTTCCTCTTTATAATATTAGTGTAGATTAAAAATATGGCATTTCCATACTAAATTGTGCAGCCGCCAGGGCAGTTTGTATGGGAATGTCGATTTTTTTGGGATGTTGACTGTTATTTTAATTTTAATATGCTATACTGATCTAGTACAGCCCTTGGTTTGATTGATTACGGGTCCCCTCGTTGTGTAAAGCATCTGCCTCCAGCTATACGCGCCATCAGCAACATAATGCAGAATGCAGTTTAGAAGTGCTATTCTTGAAACGCTGAGTCACCTAAACGAATGGTTTTTCATACAAAAAAATCGTTCGTTTCGTGACACCGCGTTTGAAAAATAACATCTTAGATGAGCCGAAACACGCTGCAATAGCAATCTACATGGACGAGTCGACACACTCGTGCGTGCATACGTGCAGTCTGAGGTGCTATTTTTCAAACGCGAAGTCTCTGAACGAACGGTTTTTTGTATGGAAAAACCATTCGTTTAGGTGACTCCGCGTTTCAAAAATAGCACTTCTGGTAATCAATTAATCATCTGTTCACGGATTTGTCGGCACTGCACGGCTCACATACAAAGTGGCGTTTTACGCCACGTACCGTGTTTATCACTAACTATACTCTAACTATATATTTATGTAGTTTATGTAGGTTTTATGTTTTATGCCAAATTTGTGTATTATTTACATGTGTGTTTATAAATACATATAGATATATAAATAAAATTATACTTAGTTAAATAGATTTAATTAGAATGTGTCTTGTCGTCCAAAATTAGCTTTTTTCGGCATCATCTGTAGGTTGACTGGTAGAAAAGGCCCTGGGCCTTAAGTCCGCCTGTTACAATTTTTGTAATAAAGAAAATATACTGATGCTGATGTTCTCTGTCTTTGTGAATAGATATCGAAAACTACTTCGTATTGAAAATCACCATTGAACTCAACACAATATTTCTTATTTGCTTTGCTAGCCTAGCGATGAGTACTTACATAGAATTCAATTCGAAATATGTCTTAATTTCATAATTTAAAACATTTTTTTTATCTGTACACATACATATAAACACTCATCAGCGCGGAATCAAGCAAAGAAAAAGAACGACCGTGCCATCCTTTTCTCAAAGCCATTCGAGCCATTTTCATCCTCAGAAAAACTCCGTTTTTCAGTGACCAAGACAGCATTGTATAGATATATTTCCAAATTAACTACATCGAATTCGAACTAGTACTTTAAGAATTATTGCAAGTCAAACTTCCCTAATTTGGTCATTGACCCACTCACCGATCATCAAAACTTCTAATGTACTTCTAGCAGACCTACAATCTCCAAATTGTACTTATATTGTACCTTTAGGTACATCTATCCTTTCTCTATGCATTATATCGCATTTAGAGTTGTATGTAAGTACTCATTGCTAGGCTAACAAAGCAACCGAGAAAAAAAGGTGTTGAGTTCATGGTGGGTTACAATACGAAGTAATTTTCGAGATCTATTCACAAAGACAGAAAACGGCGAAGCTTACACATTTATCTACGCACACGTCATAAGTGCTCTAAAATGCGTTCAGAAACCATAGGCAAGGACCAGCATAACCAACTAGGAATTATCGGATACGTAATGATAACATTACCTCCTGGAATCAGTAGGTAATAAGTTTAAATTTGGAATTCAAATTTAAATGGGTGTCTATTCTAGTATCTATAGATATTAAAACAGTTATTATGACGAATGCCAAATTCAGTATATTTTTTTTATATAAATCGCACGACATTTGATCTCGAGTGACACAAGAATACGGGCGTTCATTCGTTTGTATATGATTTTAAAAAATGACAGATTCGAATTTCGAGACGCCGCCATTCCGAGTTGCATTTGTTTGTTGATGTTTTACTGTTTACGAGTATTTGTGAAAAGTTTAAACGAATTATGTTCATTGTGATAGTAATGTGTTTAGATAAAGTAGTGTATGCAACTATACATAATTTAATTAGGCATAACAACACACATGTGATGTTTTTATGAAACTAGCCTTCGGCTCGTTTCATAAACCCGCATTCGTGTTGTAATGCCCTTCATTATGCACAGTCGAATAAACTACTATTACGCATCAGTTTAGCCAGTGATAAACTACGGTACCTACGTGCCGTAAATGCCACATGGGTATTTTACATTCGCGCAACTAATTGACTTTGTATGTGTGCCGTGCAGTGCCGACAAATCCGTGAACAGTTTACCCAACACTGCTGAATATACCTAACTCCTTATTGCCGCATTTACACATTCGCGCGAATCACGAGGCGAATAACGAACATGAATGTGTAAATGAGGTAACACTGTCTCTCTGGATGTTTAATGATGAATGAATAAATACACGTATATCTACATGTTTACAATGTGGGAGGGACATAACATACCCGTAATAAATCGAACCACGGGCTATACTAGACCACTATAAGTAGTAAGTATAATGACATTAAAATAAAAGTCGAAAACTAAAAAAAACTGCATTTCCATACGAAAGTGTGCAGCAGCGCGATCAATTTGTATGGGAATGTCGAGTTTTTGTTGTTGTTTTTGACTATTATATATATATTACAAACGCAATATAAAAATATATGTATAAGCGTTGTATAAGTAGGTATATGATTTGTTACTTATATTTAACCATAAAAAATTCTCCAATTTTCGAATCCACGATAGAGCAGGAAAGCATCTGTCGTGGATGGTATATCTACAAGGTCCGGTCCTTTTGGATCTTTAATCTTATATTCTTCGCGGTGCCGTTTGTCAATTTCTATCATCACCCAGTAATAGTACAAGAAGTCGGTGTAAACTCTTATAGCTCTTTGGTGCAAAGTCGTCATGTGCCCACTGTACTTCCAGGCTTTAACGTCGTATTTAGGTAAATCCATTTTGCCCTTTGCAGTCATATATATATCAACGAGCCGGCGATATAGTCTCCGGAGATGCCTATATAGGAAAGCGATACGGTATCCTGTATCTTTTCGGTTAAAATGCTTCTCTTTCTCCAACTGAAAAGAACATACATATATATTATGACGTCTAAGTAAGTCGTTTCTATGCACGTAAGGATATTTTTGCTGTCTGTACAATAAAACCTTTGGTGGTGAATATTGTAACAAAAAATAAATAAAAATAATAGGTAGTGAATCAACCATAATTTTTATACAATGTCCTTTTTTATTAAGTACAAATGGTACTCCATTTCATATCCTAAAATTTTATGTCCGAATGTCAAAATCCATAACAAGTTTGCTATAATCTTCAGAATCCATAATGTTCAAATATCCGTAATTTTGATTTACCTAATTATCTTGAATCATAACACTTTTGTGCCATAATATGAATTGCTATAATTATTGAATTTTCTATTTCTGGATGCTATAAAGTCACGTGTCCTAAGTGTTGTATTCTATAATGTAATAATGTATGTTAGTCCGAATGTTAATTTGTAATAAGATTATTAGCTTATAGCTTTTGAAACACTAGGTTAAAATTAGGAGTTTAGGTGAGGTTCGTTAAGTGTCCTGTGACCAAAACACGAGCAAGCGAGCGACTCAAACTTAGGGCGAAAATAACACAGTCAAAAAAACCACTTTGCTGTGGAGTGTAGGTTAGGTTCGTTAGGTTTCCTGTGAGTCAGGCTGTGACCAAGACATGAGCGAGCTAGCGACTCAAGCTTAGGGCGAAAGTAACAAAGACACAAAAACCACTTTGCCGTAGAGTGTAGATTAGGTTCGTTAGGTTTTCTATATTATATAACAAAGGATTTTATTGCTTTTTTTCATTATTATTGTATGTTCGAAATTAGGACACTTGATAATTATGGGAAAAAAGAATAGACATTTTGAATATTATGGATCATAATATTTATAGCAAAAAAGTTATAGCGCGTTATATTTCGGGATTACAACTTTCGGGCTCGTGATATTATGCGATATCATGTTAGGGCAAGGCATCATTCGGATATATGATTATTATGGAAAAAAATATTATGAGATCTTAATAGTACATTATGGTACTAGTGTGTAACATTGGTGATTACCTCCGTGGCGCCATTGAGACCCGAGCCGTAGGCGAGGGTCTTAAGAGAGCCAAGGACGGTAATCATCAATACACACGTGTATCATACGACGTTTTTCAACACACTTGTGAATAAAATAACAATAAAAACTCATTTTATTTAGTAAATAAAAAGTTTATTTAGAGAAACAATTAGTAAATGTGCAGTTAATAAAATTATAATTAACTGTTTTTGATGGCATAGCGGTCTCATCGATAGATTATTTATTGAAATACTTTCATGTTCTATTGTAATTTGAGGTGGCTCATTATTCGTGTAGGTAGGTGAAATCCAATCATTGGATGTACTTGGTGTTTCGTCAGTAGGAATCTTTTATAATTTTTTCAATATCGTCAGACGATAAAACCTTTTATTTCTTGCTTCTAAATCCATCGGTTAATTCGGATAGTCTCTTTAGATAAGCTGACAAATGAAAGTATGTTTTTAAGTCCACTCCATTCTTTGTTCGGACTGTACTTTTTAACATTGAGTATAAACACCACAAAGAGCTAGGTTTGTACTTAAAAGATAATAATTTAAAGTACGCCATGAACACTTTTTTATGAAAAAGATTGCGTATTCTTGCTGTTTTGCCATTTTATGAAATTTTGGTACGCTAATAGATATTTTTCCTTGGAGTTTTCAGGTAATAAACTTTCTATAACGTTAAGGGCTTCACATCCTATATCGGGCGGTGTACAACATAAATCATTTTCTTCGTAACTAGTACTTGTAGACATTTTATTAATAAATAACTATAATTTCAACAGTGAAAACGAGTTGTGAAAAATGTTTCGCTATGGCGGTAAAAATTAATCAGTTTTCGTATGCGCGCGCATTGCGATCGGCCACAGACTAAAGAGATAAGTTTTTTTTTCGCGCATAATATTTGCGCCTATTCTGCCACGTACAAAATGGGGAATTTAAAGTTTTCTTTTATTACAGAGAAAACAAAAGTTAAACTTGAGTGAAAGTTTTATTTATTAAACACGTACGAGTTAAAATTATCTATTTAAATAAGAAGTTACATGAAATGAGCAAGCAAAAGGAACATTTATTTGTTTGTTCTATTGAACACGATCTTTTTTTTAATAAAAACTTTTTCAATAAGAACAAAGCAACTCAACCAATAAAATTAAAAAAAAATCTATAACTCACTAGTGAGTTATAGCAATGAAAAAGTCACAGTTTGATTATGGGTGTCATTATGTGCCTAATTGCGGTGACCATAGAGCCACTTTATGAGCAAGTGTGTTGAAAATTATGTTTAAAACATTTATAAGACAAAATAGAGAACCAGTACAAATATTTTAAGGGGTGATTCAGACCATCATTTTGAACAACTTTTCCCAATAAATGTATATCGAAATACGATTTTTTTTTAGGTTTTCATAGAAATCGAAGTAGTCACGTGATATCATTGCTATGGAAAATGAAAATTATTTTTTCGTATTTCAATATACATTTATTGGGAAAAGTTGTTCGAAATGATGGACTGAATCACCCCTTAAAATATTTGTACTTAATAAAAAAGCATATTGTATTATATAGGTAATGAGATTATGTTAACCCAAATTTCGCCGCCAGGATTTTGTACAGACAGCAACAAAAATTAAACATCGAATAGAATCTGTATGTCTAAGGTGCTTCCTCAACGTGAGCATTCGCCTACCGCTGCCGATTCGAGCATGCATTAGTGGGGGATAGGAACCGAGTATTACAGTGCCCTGTAATTAATAATTCGAGCCTTGTTACATCAGTAAGGAAGGAGAACTGAGCATTCAATGCGCAACCTGTAATATATATGATACATCTACCTGTGTCATATTTCTGATACAGCGGACGCGGAGCGCTGCTACTGACTATTCAAAATCGAATCTGAAATGTTACTTTAAAACACAGATTACAAGCTAATGCTCGTCAGTCAATGACGCAGTATTGTAACGTAATGCTCAAAATCGAATCTGAAATGTTACTTTAAAACACAGATTACAAGCTAATGCTCGTCAGTCAATGACGCAGTATTGTAACGTAATGCTCAAAATCGAATCTGAAATGTTACGTTAAAGCACAGATTACAGGCTAATGCTCGTCAGTCAATGACGCAGTATTGTAACGTAATGCTCAAAATCGAATCTGAAATGTTACTTTAAAACACAGATTACAAGCTAATGCTCGTCAGTCAATGACGCAGTATTGTAACGTAATGCTCAAAATCGAATCTGAAATGTTACGTTAAAGCACAGATTACAGGCTAATGCTCGTCAGTCAATGACGCAGTATTGTAACGTAATGCTCAAAATCGAATCTGAAATGTAACATTAAGGCGAAATGGTAGCAGAAGTGGTGCCCGCCCTCATTTGAAATAAATAATAAAAAAACGACGGGTTGCACTCTGGGAGGGCCGGCAGAAGTGAAAACTTGAATATTAACGTTGTGCATTTTTGATATTTTGGAATGGTTAGGGAATAATTTTGCACGAATTGCTTTAATTATCAGTATAAAATATTTCAAATCTTTTCTGAACCACTGTCTGTCACAAATGTCACAAGCATGACCAAATTCATTTTCAACAAAATCATTTTCAAATACACAGCAGTATGGCCACTACACAGACGGTCGAGCCATCAGCTGTCACCATCCATGGATGCGCGTAGCACGCTGTACAACGAACATTCGCGCAAGCGCCCTGCGCCGTCTTACGAATTTTCGATCAGGCCACGTGTCCTGACGCGAGTTTAAAATTTTTTACCCATCCAAAAAAAAGTGCACAACGCCGCTAAAGAAGTTTTCACTTCAAAAAATTGAAATCAAAAAAATTGTTTATAGACCTTAAAATCATTTTATGAATAACCTTTCAAAGTAATTGCGTTAGTCCATCTAGTTTTAAAACGTTCTTAAACTAAACGGATTATCAATAATTTAAAGGTCTTTCTACCTACAATTAGTTGGATGTAAAATTTATAATTATTACCATATTTACTTTTAAACAATTTATTTCAAATGAGGGCGCCACTCCTGCTACCATTTCGCCTTAAAGGCTAATGCTCGTCAGTCAGGGAGGCAGAATTGTAAATTGTAATGTAATAATGTTTAAAATCTAATGCAAGATGGCTGCCCACACATTTTTAGATGCTTCTTTTACTACTTTGACTTGACCTTTGTCTTATCAATATTCATTTTTAGGCCTACCTGTTGGGAAACTCGATTTAGGTCTTCAAGCATCGTTATGTAATACTATTATTAATTCTGTGGCATCGTACTTAAGTCCTCCATCGATTCTGCCATGACAACGATATCGTCGGCAAATCGAATAGGATTGATATACTCGCCATTAATGTTAATGCCCAGTCCTTCCCATTCCAGGAGCTTGAAGGCATCTTCTAGAGCGGCGGTAAACAGTTTTGGAGATATGACATCTTCCTGTCTTACACCTCTTTGCAATGGAATATCCTTCGTACTGTGCTCCTGTACTCGGACCGACATAGTGGCTTTGTTGTACATATAAGCATTTTAACACCTCGATATACCAACAGGCAATTCGGCACCGCTGGAAAGACGAACTGAAGCATGGCCCACGTTTCGATCGAATCGAAGGCTTTTTCGTAGTCCATGAACCCCAAACATACCGGCCGGTTATACTCCCTCGTCTTCTCTATAACCTGCCGCAATGTATGAATGTGGTCCATGGTACTATAGCATTTTCGGAATCCGGCTTGTTCGGGAGGTTGGAAGGCATCAAATCTGTTAGTGAGACGGTTCGTGATAACCCTCGAAAACAACTTATAGACATGACTAAGAAGCGTGATGGGCCTACAGTTCTTCAAGAGAGTATTGTCACCCTTTTTGAAGAAAAGGACCACCACGCCCCTTTTCCACGCTTCTGGCGTTACGCTCTCGAGCAGAACGGAATTAAAGAGCCTCTGAAGGACTTTAAGTACCAAGTGATCCATTCCTCGCCCGGCGCCTTGTTGGTTTTGACCGAGCGAGCGAAGCGAGCGAAGCGTCTCAGTTTCGAGACTAGCCAAAAATTCTTTGGTCCGTCTGTCTGTCTGTCTGTCTGTTCTCGCCTACAGGTCGCATTTCTTAACCGATTCTCATGAAATTTTGTAAGCAGGTTCAGCAACTAAATAGAATTTTTTTGTCGAGCCCGTTTTCCGAAATTTTTCAAAATGGCGGAAATATGGGATTTTAAAATTTTAAAATTGTCATATATCCGCCATATCAAAATATTTTCAAAAATTTCATTAGACTTTTTTGTTGCCATTATGAAAACGATATTTTTTTATTTAAACAACTTTTTTATACGTTATACTTAAACGGGTTTAGGGTGACTCGCGAAGTTTAGCTGACTAAGCCGTGACGAATATACAATACAAATCCTCTTACAAAATATACTCAAACTATTTAACGGTGAATTCAGTCCGGGCTACTGAACAACTTTCTTAAAAATACATATCTCCCCTGGGGTCCACGAAGTAATTTCTCTGAATAGCTATTATGGTTATTATTTTGAGTTTCATAATGGTTCTATAAATTTTATCATATTTAACCGACTTTAAATAAAAGGGTTTTGCTTATTTTACGATTAGTTTTTTTTCTTCAGTTTTTGCTTATTTTGATTGATTGTTGGCTTGTTTATTAAATTTAGCAATTTGGTTAAGCGAACTTTCGTTCAATCGCTATCGCTGCTTGTCTGTGCTTCTGTAGTAGTTTATGTAATTATGCTACGAACTAACAAGAGATCAACGGCAATCAAAGCCCGCGAAGTAGCTTTACGAAGAAAGTAAGAAACCAATGAGCAGCAGCATGGAGCCATGGCAATACAAATAAACATTTAAACCTGGTTTTTCCAAAAACGAGCTGACTTTGTCATTTGAAAAAATGATGAGTCATTTTTCGGTGAAAGACTACTGTAGACCTCATATACTTGGGATTGTATGGTTGAAAGGTGCACCTGACATTTCAGAGCTAGATCGAAAGTCATTTGAAGAAAGGGCTGTGATTGGCAACTATTTTGGAAATTTGGTCACAACCATGAATTCGCATATCGGTAAACCTGCACCGATAGTAAAATTCATTTAAATCATGTACATTATTCTGAAATAATAATCGCGAGGTCTAAGTTCGTGGCAAACTACTAATTTAGTTTTTTTTTAATACGTCATAAATAGGGTTGCCACCCGTACTTTACAATAAAGTATTGTACGTTATTTCAGGTGGTTGTACACTATACTTTATGAGAACAATAAAGTACACAAAAATACTTTATTTCGCATGATTTGATTTCTTTGGGATTTTAAATGTCAATAATGTGAGTGTCATTGTCACAATTTCTTGAATGTTTTGTGCGAAGCGGTTTAAGTGCAATAAGAATAGGATTTAAAGTTTTATAGATTTATGCCATATTAAATCATGGACAAGAATTCTCCACATACACCAACAAAACGTAATTTCGATAGTGAAATGGATCAAATAGATTGTGAATATGTAACACCGAAAAAATATTTAAAAAAATGATTCGCCAAAACAGAAAAATAAAAGATTGCAGAAGTATTAGTCTGTGGGAAATCAAACTTGGTGATTGGTTAATTGCTTTAATTTAAATATTGACTGTAAAGATGCTGTGCAATTGTTTAGTACAGATACTAATTTGATACAAACTGCAAAAAGCAATAAAAATATGTTTTTAAAAATAATAATTAATATCAAAAATTGAACTTTATTTTGATATTGTGAGTTTTTTTTTCTGACCTATAATACCAATGTACCTTAACTGCCTAAAAAAAGGTGGCAACCCTAGTCATTAATCGTAAACCGCAATTTAATTTTCAGCAACTCAAATATAAAAAAACATACTTATAGTTTTTTTATATTATGTTACTTGCTGCTACGGAACCATTCATGGGCAAGTCCGACTCGCACTTGGCCGCTTTTTTATTAATAATATTTATGATTATGATTGATCATTAACTCGTTAATCCGTTATTCGTTTATTAACGAAGTTAACTTTTGGTTACCGGACTAACTTTTAAGTTAACTTTCAAAAATGTTAACGGACACGTTAACTTCCGTTAATATGAACAGAAGTCCGTTAATCGTTAACCCAATGCCTACTATTTTACCGCACGGCACTGCGGCGCGCGCGGCGCAAAAAACAGGTTCAGACAGACAAGTGCCGGGCGGCGCGTGACTGAAAACTAGATATATTTTGCCGGCGCGTGCGCGTGAGAAAACCGCGAAGAGATTTGTTTCGTTTGATCATTTCATTAGCGCCGGGGCTTAGAGTGACGAGTTTTTTGTTTGTTGTTATTATAAATTACTGTCAGTGATCATTTGCTTGTTTATAAAGAAGAGGGCAGTGTAATTTGGTTAGATCGAAAAAGTGTACTATGGAGTGTAGTAATTAAAACCATATCATGGAAGATGGAATCGGATTTCAGCGGTCACAAAAAACCGTTCGTTTAGTGACTCCGCGTTTGAAAAATCGCACCACTGATAAGAATCTATAGCCACATTTGACTGAGTATGTGGAATTTGTATCCAGATCGGGTCAACCTAACCTAACCTGTTTACTTCCAGAACCTAAACCAACAGGTTTTATAAGTTCACTCACTAACGCAACGATATAAAAATGCAATTTGACACATATTAACGGATTAACGCTAACTTGCGTTAATTCTTCCCAAATGTGTAACGCTTTAACGGTTAACGAAGCTAACTTTTTTGTAGCAGATTAACGATTAACGAAGTTAACTATTTGATTAATGGTGCCCAGCTATGTGAATGATCCTCATTTTTTTTCGTATCAGGCAACTAATAATTCAAAAAATATAATTTCTGTAAAACCGTCCACATTTCATAGCAAAGTCTTATTCTGCCGTTGTTCCCAATGTTATGCTGAATCGTATTATTCCTTTCACTCCAACAGTTAAAAACTTGGGAATAATTCTTGATGAAACATTGTCTTGGTCTGCCCAAATTAATGAGGTGAGTCGCAAAATGTTTGTGGGTTTGCATTCTCTTAGGCGATTGCAAAATTTTCTCCCACGCATGAAAGTACTGCTGTCACGTTCTTTATTCCATTTCTTGATTATGCTGACGTGGTATTTGGCTAAAGAGGAACTTAATGATAAATCAGAGCGTTGATGAAATATCTGTATTATGTCTTCAACATACGAAAATTCGACCACATTACCGACTTCCGCTAAATTTTTACCTGTCTATGATACCTACCAACTCCTTCCCTTGTTTTCAACGCCCTTTTCAATGCTTGTTCCTCTAATTATTTGCACGGCAACTTAAATTTTCGGCATGTTGATATTCGCACTTAGCCGGCATGCGGCATACAATAATGACAGCCGGGACCGACGGCACAGAATTAATGCCGACGGCTTATACGTGCCATGGTATAATAAAATAAGGTATTCTCTCTCCGTGACAGCTGATGACGTAGGAAGAACTTGACTACGTCATCAGTGTAATATGTTGCCTCTGTGTGAAATTGAATTACCCGAGCGTAATGCATTTTTGAACTTTATATACCAATTTCAAATTAATAATCCATTTTATCAATTTATAAAATTTTGAATCGATGAATGACGCGAGAATCGCGAGATTCTTAATAGCTAAGTTACTTAACATTTTATTTAATATTAATGAACTAATTGAGAAAGTCCTTAAATTTACTGAAAAGAACAATCAGTGCAGTGGCAACACTTTCGTGACGTAGTCAAGTTCGTTCTCGGACAGAGAATACCTTATTTTATTATACCATGATACGTGCCTTCCAAACCACGGAGGGAGCTTGACTTGAGAAATTTTTATGCCGCTTGTGGTCACTTTTGCCTACTTACCGTAGTTTCTATGGCGGTGGGTTTCTGTAACGTTAGTAATAATATTATCTTTGCCTTGAGTTTCTCCTTCCTGACACCGTCGGTCAACCCGCAGGAAAGTCGCGCACGAAACCACGAAGTAGCCGGTCTAGTAAGGCCTACTCCCGCTGTGCCTCCGAGCTCCTTACATGGTGAGTTTACAATAACACGGTACAGGTAGCGGCACGAAACTCTAGCGCTGACCTTGCTTGCGAAGAAGTCAAAACTTAAGGCTCCTTCTTGCGCTAGCGACCTTGAAAACACAAAAAAATTAATTTCTCTTTCTGTAAGTGAGATTATTAGAAACCCTCGTACAACTTTTTAGCTAGTATCCTGAAGTTTCATTAGAACCTCGAAAGTCATTGAAATACTATCCGGTTTAGAAACCTTTACAAAAAGAGTCAAAAATGGCCGTTTTTAGTATTTTTTGCAAAGGAAAATTCAGGGTATTTTATTTCAATGATTTTCGAGGTTCTAATGAAACTTAAGGATACTAGCTAAAAAGTTGTACGAGGGTTTCTGATAATCTCACTTACAGAAAGAGAAATTAATTTTTTTGTGTTTTCAAGGTCGCTAGCGCGGGGAGGACCCTTAATACTGTACCCGTGCGCAGTATCCCTTCTACACTACAGCGCTAAACTTACGTGCCGCTACTTATAAGATGTACAAGAAAACGAAAAAAAAAGCCTTACTATTGCTATTTTGTGTCGTGCCATGTATATCGTCTGCAAACACATGTCCAGTACTTTTAACTTAGAGGCAAACGTCGCCCATTCATGGTAAGTCGTATCGTGCGCAAGATACGCAGTTCTATGGTACGCCACTTGTAGTCGTCTGGTGTCATTTAGTGGTATTGTTTTATTACCTGTCATATTAAACAGATTTCTGTTGATCTTTCCTAATGACGCCCACTGTCTGAAAAAGGCACGAATACATGAATTTTCCAGGGACCAATGCTGCCACCATTTGAAATAAATTATTTGAAAGGAAACGGAGATATCGTAGATATCCCTTCAAACTCTTTTATAAACTAGTAGCTGTACCCGTGGACTTCGCTCCTCGTGGGAATTTCGGGATAAAAACTATCCTATGTCCTTCCCTGGGTATCAAACTATATCCATTCCAAATTTCATTCAAATCGGTTCAGTATTTGAAGCGTGAAGAGGTAACAAACAAATATACAAACTCACTTTCGCATTTATAATATTAGTAGGAAGTACGATAGTAGGAATTAGGATAGGAAGTAGGACTGTTTCGCATATAAGCCAAAAGAGGCCGTTAATCGCAATTGTATTTTCCGGAGTCAGGTGCTGCCCCATTTGAAATTAATCATTTGGAATGAAACGGAGATATTATTTTAATTGTGTCTTGATCAAGCACTAGATAACAGCCCCTTAAATACGTACTTACATACATAAATAAATAAATAAATAAATAAATATATAGGGACAAATAAATAGGGATAAATAGCACTGATTGAGCTAGCCCCAAAGTAAGTTCGAGACTTGTGTTATGGGATACTAACTCAACGATACTATATTTTATAACAAATACATATATAGATAAACATCCAAGACCCAGGACAACTTGAAAAAGGCCATTTTCCAACTTGCCCTGACCAGGAATCGAACCCGGGACCTCTGGGTGGCGGAATAGCATGGTGACCACTGCGCCACGGAGGTCGTCAATCAATAAATATCATACCTGTTTCCCACAAGGGTAGGCAGAGACAATGGACCTCCACTTGCTACGATCCTGACAAACCTAATTCACTTCATCATCTATTAGTAATTGAAATATGTAGCTAATGAGTACATTACAAGATGGCGTAACAACCACATATACGGGTTACCCAAGACAAAAAAATGTGTTATCCGAGAAAAAAAATTGACTTCCACTTTATTTGTACGGGAGCAACAATAATAAAATATTTTTAAATTTTTTTATTTGACCTATTTCTCATCGTGATTAATATACATACATCACATACAGACAGACAGACATGGTGAAACAATAAGGTAAAAATGTATATTCTTGTTAAAAAAAAATATGTCTTACCTTGCGTTTTCATCCCGCGGCATTTGGTCAAATTTTCTTCTCAACTTGTCCACGTCTATTTTCATTATGTCCACAGTCACTTCTCGGCCCATAACAGGTCGGTCGCTGACAGCTGTTTCTTTAAAATTTTCAATTTCCGGGATCTTGAATAGGGATTGTATTTTAGGATAGTCAGTGTCGTCGTCTGGGGCCTTCGAAAGACAGCGCTGTAAAACTGCAAATATTACAAGTATTACAAGTTTCTCTAACTCAATAATGAAATAATAAGCTAAGAGCGTGTAGGCCCACGCGCATTGTAGGGCTCCGTAGTTGCGAATGCCAACTTTGAGTTCATGTCATTAAATAGTAGTTTATGATACAAGTGTGGTGAACTGTTCATTACAGTCGAGGCGAGTTGACAAACTAGCGGGCGAAGCCCGCGCGTTTGTCTATG
Organism: Acrobasis consociella; assembly: GCA_963555685.1. Lineage (NCBI taxonomy): Eukaryota > Metazoa > Arthropoda > Insecta > Lepidoptera > Pyralidae > Acrobasis > Acrobasis consociella. The sequence goes on from OY743114.1 coordinate 2,817,594, forward strand.
GAGCCGAGACTTGTAATGAACAATACCACACGTGTGCCATACTACGTTTTTCAACACATTAGTGAGGAAAAAAGAACTTCAATAATAAAACAATTTTAAAATCTCGCTCAAGAAAATTTGAAATATGGCGCGCTTAGTTTTTCTTTTTCTAGGCGCATTTCGCGCATGCGCGAATCTGTAGTGATACGAGAGAAACAGCCAAACAATTATTTAAAAAAAAATTTTTTTTTCAAACAGAGCTTAATTATAAATTCATTTTACTGTTGTTACAAGAATTTTACTCACCTACTAGGATATAAAATGGAGTAATTTCAGTAAAACAAGGTTTCGGTATGAGTCTAGGCTGGCTGCATGCAGAGATTTTATGTTTCAAAAATAATATTCGATATTTTGGATTTAAAGAATCTTATTCCAAAAAAATTTAAAAAGCACTTTACCGCACTTGTGCGGTAAGTAACATTTACCGCACGATTTCGAATGTGTGCGTAATGAATGGCAATACATTTGTAAAATCAGTGTGGTAAGTAGCACTTTCCGAGCTAATGTGTTGAAAAACTAATTTTCTGTTGAATTTGTATGAAATTTTCCTTTTCCGAGTATATTTTATAATAAATAATAAATTTCTTTATTGCACCAACTAAGTATGATAATAATTTTTAATCTTATGTACTAGACTTATACCTATGGATCCCAGCTCAGCTATGTGCTGCGGTGTGAACCACGGCGCTGGTTTTCAATTTGAAAATTTTTAACCTTAAGATTATAGTAAAAAAAAAGGTACAACTTAGTGTCAAGTATTGTCTACCAGCTCACCCTTGGGACGCCGCAGAAAATGTAAAATGTATAATAGATCACCTTAGTTGTAGTCACATATTTTGTCAGAATAATTGTTTCTACCCTCCGTACTAGTTTGCACTGTATGACGGCAGGGCAGCATTCCTCATTCGACGTAAACAACTATAGTTGTTGTTGCCCGATCGCATCTGTAATGTTTGAATATACTATAGTATATTCAAACATTGCATTCAAGAGAACCTTTTTACATAGCCCATCAAAATAGATTAAAAACAGCGTTGGGCCAAGCACACTGCCTTGTGGTACCCCATATAATACTGTTTCTTCCGAGCTTGTATAGGATCCTATAGATGTCATTTGTTTACGGTTAGTTAGATAGCTTTTTATTAAATCATTAGCCGAAGCCCGCGACTTCGTTCGCGTGGACTTTATGTCTCTGGAAAATGCTCATCAGGCTGAACAACTTTTACTAAGGCGGCATTTTTATATCTCTTTTGGTTTAGCTGGACCATTATGGTTCTGCATCAGGCGTTCCATTTTCCAAAATCATTTATACCCTATATGTTGCCCAGGCTTAACAGCTATATAACAAAAAAAGTTTCATTCGAATCCGTCCAGTATTTCCGGAGATTAGCGTGTACAAACAGACAAACAGACAAACAGACAAACAGACAAACAGACATACAGACATACAGACAAACAGACAAACAGACAAACAGACAAACAGACAAACAGACAAACAGACAAACAGACTCACATTTTTTTTAAAATTCTTACTCTATTACTACGTCTCAATCGCCGCCAATTTTTTTTTTTGGAAATATGTTTAATGTACAGACACACTTTTTTTACTGTTTTATTATACGTATAGATATAGATAGATATGCTGTACCCCTCACCCCAATATCTCGAAGTTTTTTTGGGAAGTAATGGAATCGAGACAGTATCAAATGCTTTCGCTAGATCAATGAATATGCCAATAGATTTACATGACTTATCATTTTTTTTTGTAAATATGTGTTAAAAAATTTAGTATTGCATCAGACGTAGAGCGTTTATTCCTAAAACCGTATAGGTTTGGTGAGAGTAAGTTGTATTATGTTGTAGTATTTTTTTATTTATGTATTTTGTTGTAGTTGTAGTACATCAGCTGTATGCAGCAAAGGACGTCTACACACGCTTGTAGTATGTTTCTTTTTATTTTTCTATTTGAGTTGATTGAATGAAAGGTAATTTGCGGTTTATGATTTATGATTATGACGTATTAAAAAAAAACTAACTTACTAGATCTTGTTCAAACTAATTTTCGTTGTTAGTTTCTAGTTTTATAATTCTCTTATTTTAGAAGTTACAGGGACACACACACACACACATTTTTCCACTTTGGAAGTATCTCCCGCGCAAACTATTCAGTTTAGAAAAAAATGACGTTAGAAACCTCAATATCATTTTTAAAGACTTATCTATAGATACCCCACACGTATGGGTTTAAAGAAAAATATATTTTTTAATTTCAGTTTTAAGTATGGGGAACCCCCTAAATTGTTTTATTTTTATTTTTGTGTGAAAATCTTAATGCGGTTCACAGAATACTTCTACTTACCAAGTTTCAACAGTATAGTTCTTATAGTTTCGGAAAAAAATTTGGCTGTGACATACGGACGGACAGACAGACAGACATACAGACAGACATGACGAATCTATAAGGGTTCCGTTTTTGCCATTTCGCTACGGAACCCTAAAAACAATAAAACAAATATTTAAGGAATTCCCATACAACATACGCGATTTTTTTTTCCGTTTGTTGTCGCAACAGGTTTGAAATATTCATCATCAGACGCCTGAAATACTCACAGAATATTCAGTTGCATATTCACTCTAAAAATAAATATTTATGGGGGCTCCCATATAACAAACGTGATTTTTAAATAAATTTTTTAAATTATAATAAACAAAACAAAAAGTAATATCAACTTACAAGTAAACAAAATAAATAATTTCAAAACAAACATTTTTCATCAGCATGTCGCTGAATACTTTCTATAAACGCAATTCTGCCCGTACTATTATTGAATATTAAGAGAACATAAAATTCTAATTATTTATAAGGAATATGTACGTACATAAAATCTTTTTACGTGCAATAAAAATTAGGTAAGCGCTCAATATAATTCCAATAATTTAATTAAAAACCGGTCAAGTGCGAGTCAAACTCAAGCACTGAGGTTTGGTTACATAAAATATTTGCGTACCAAATATTTATGTAACCAAATACGCTCGTGATTCAATAATCCCTGTGCTTGAGATTCAATCGTTAGAATCCTTCACTTGTTCGTGATTCATCTATGGCCCTCGATTTAAATCCTTCTTTTATTCACTAATGGCATAATACACTACTATACAGAAAATTATAAAGAAAAAACAATTCTACAGTGCTTCATGTTAGAATTAGTTAATTTTATATAATTAAATAGAGATTAGGTTTAAGTTACCTAACTAGTGTTTAAGTTTGGCGCCTTGTATGTGGAAGCAACGGAATTGGCTTGTCAAGTAATTTTTAAAAAGATCTGATTCGCAATCCTTTTCGAGGAATAGCCTCTAGGAGAAGCTTTCTCTAATCAGATTTTAAAATAAGGTCTTACTTATTTAGATATTTGCAAAAATCCCATTGACCTTTATTTACAAGCAAGGTCAAGCTTATTTGAGGAAGTGATGTCACAATGAAGATTTTTTGAGTAATGTTGGCAATTTCCACTTTCAGTACTGTACTGAAACGCCATTTTCGAAACGCGGTGTCACCTGAACGACTCGTTATTCCATACAAAAACGGTTCGTTTAGTGACTCCACGTTTCAAAAACGGCACCACTGTATTATATGTCACTGTCACTGTCATCTACCAACACAACAACCAACATAACGACGGTAATTTTAACAGTAGACATTGACAGTTGACAGATGTCATTGTTTTTTTTACTGCAGGCATAGAAAAAATGTAAATTTTGATTGATGTGTGTCGTCACTTCCGGTGTAATGTTTAAAATTAAATAAAAAAATCCTGATAACACGTAGATTTTTTTTATTCAAATGAGTTTCTTAAAATGGTCTATATTTTCGATTAAGGGCACCTTTAACACTTTTTATATTTTTGTTGACTACCCAATTTGGGAAAGACACTGGACACAGGTCACACAGGGGATCCTAGTGTGGACAGGTTGCTTGTTAATTAAATTGTTTTGGTTCCCAAAACACAGGCTTTTGCCTAGTCTGGGAACTCTATTATTCTTAGTTGTAAAAACTGTGTTGTATTTACAAATAAGTTTGGAAAATCCAAAAGAGCACGCCTCAAAGGGTCCATATTTTTTTTTTAATTCTTACGCATATAGAAAAATAAAGATATATATAGATATACTAAAACAATGAAGAACAGTCGATATTTTTTTTTTTGTTTATTTAATACAGACCCTGAAAATGAAAGGGTTCCATTCCTGAGCATACTCAAGCGAAAGAGAAAAAAAAAGACTCGATTAGTAAAGTATTTCGGTCGTTATCGTGTTAACAAGAAAAGCCTCCGCACATACAGACACACGGACGTCCAAGACAGAACTTTTTTAAACTGTTTTTTTAACTAGTTTAAATAACAAAAATGACGTCAAAAATATCATGAGTGTTAAAAATAGTATTTTTTTCTTAATATGTGTGTGTATATATTATCTTACAAGTGCAATGTATGATACATAAAGACATTTTAAGTTTGAAAATTTAGATGCTTTGCGCGAAGTAACAGTAGTACCCACCTCAACGCTTCGCATGAGGCGTGCAATAAACTTCATCATACAATTCAGTACCTACTTTGCAAATTTGGTTTCACCATGATTTCAATTTCAATTTAAATTATTTCCTGTCGCTATTTAGAAAATGTATGTGTTCATTTCCAAAGAATAATGTACAATTTCTAAATTAAATGCATTTATGGTAATATATACGACTGCCGTGTGGTTTCCGGCAGAGTAGAATAGAGTCACTCCAAGTCCTCCTGTGGATGTCGTAGAAGGCGACTTAGGTAATAGAAGCTAAACAAAGCTTATAAACATCAATGAGACCTCTCCAACCCGTCTGGCCAGCGAGGAGAGTGTAGGCCACATCCTCTAGCTGCTTTAGCCAAGAATGGTTCAGGTAGTACAGAGAGGGTCGTGCTCCTGCAGTGGAGACAAAATGACCTGGTGATGATGATGATGATACGACGTTTTTTGATTAAAACTAACGTGAGATGCAATTATTCTTAAATTCAATAAACGGGTTATTGAATTTAAGAATGATACGACGTGTAACTGCCTCCGTGGTATAGTGGTAGAGCGTTCGGCTCATACCCGGAGGTCGCGGGTTCGATTCCCGGCGGGGGCAACGACTTTGTGTTGTTGTCCTAGTTTGGTTAGGACATTGTAGGCGGATCACCTGATTGTCCGATAAGTAAGATGATCCGTGCTTCGGAGGGCACGTTAAGCCGTCGGTCCCGGTCACTGTCTTTGACTTTGGTCGTTACCTAAAACCATGTCAGAGGCCTTTAAGGCGGTTTAAAAACTCTGACACTAGTTTTAGTCACTAACACACACGATAAGAAGAAGAAGGGACATACCCGTAATACCTAAATCGAAACATGGGCCAAAGATCATTATAGTATAATGTAATAGCAACATTAGCAACAGTCATAAAACAAAATAAATATTGGCATTTCCATACAAAAGGGTATAGCCGCCCGGGCGATTTGTCGATTTTTTTGTTTCTTTTGACTGTTTTTTAAATTTTTATTCTAATATACTATAGTGATGTAGTATAAGTCTGTGGTTCAATTTATTTCGCAATGTCCCTTTAATTTGTATATTAAAATCTCACACAGTCAGAGTTTTTAAACCGCCTTAAAGGCCTCTGACATGGTTTTATGTAACGACCAATGTCAAAGACAGTGACCGGGACCGACGGCTTAACGTGCCCTCCGAAGCACGGATCATCTTACTTATCGGACAATCAGGTGATCACTTGATCAGCCTACAATGTCCTAACCAAACTAGGACAACAACACAAAGTCGTTGCCCCCGCCGGGAATCGAACCCGCGACCTCCGGGTATGAGCCGAACGCTCTAACCACTACACCACGGAAGCAGTTAAAATGATTAAGTAAGTTAGTATAGGATAGCCATTTATTACGAGTCTACCACTCAATGCCGACAGACGAAATCCCGGTAAACGCTATACCGACGCGACAGTTCACTAACTTTTTGTGCATGAGACCGACAGAAGACGAAATCGAAATAGTTTATCCCGACTGAACTCTATCCCGACTGTCAGTTTGACCGACACAGCATTAAATCGATATGATCACTGTAGATCGACTGAATCTTATCCCCCCCCCCCATGCTGTAGACCGACAGAAGACTAGGCCGCCATGGTTTATTTCGACTGAATACAAATTTGGGAGAAAAAATAATACAAAATACATACCTAGGTACTTACTTAACGTTTCACTATGTTCTTTCCATTCATCCATGCATCGGTTGTCTGGAAGAAATCGCTTTTAGCGATAAGACCGCCCATTGTACATTTTTATGCTTTTTTTCTGTGTATATTTGAATAATTGTTATTTTTTTGGTGTACAATAAAGTATTACTTAACTTTTGAAGTCTTTTTCAATGCGATTTTTTGTTTTATTAATTTCTTGGAGGTGGAAAATCAATCTGTATTTGTCACCATTCCACGCCAATCATAATTTTTCAAAACTAAAAACGGACTTCACCCCTAAACGGCACAACCGATTTTGACAAAGTTTTACGGGACCACCTAACAAGTCCTTTCCATCAAAAAATAATTGTCTAAATCGGTCCAGGCGTTTTTGAGCAATCGGTGAAGATACGTAAAAGATTTCGACGAATTGAGAACTTCCTCCTTTCTTGGAGTCGTACCTCATATAAACTTACCCATATTATCTATGCCCATACGATCAAATAATACTATTCACGAACAATTCCATGTACAATACGAACGTACCTAGTAACCTATTAATAAATCTGTGACATAGCCACCGAAAATATGTTTCCACTATATTATCTCAAATGCTGTTTTTTCGTACACACTGTCTCTTTGTGATTGATAATTAATCTAGATGTTATGTACCTATTACAAAATAAATAAGGTTTAAAAAAAATATATTTTTGTACAAGCTTTTATTGTGAGGCCAAAGTGCTTATTGGGACAAATGAAATAAGCCAAAATTCGAGTCGCTTCGTTTTATTACTGAGTTTTACTGTCGGAAACCAATTATAATTATAACCTTTAAAATGACATATTTTTACCGAAATTTGACATGTGGTTTCAAAATAAAACGTAGGTAGACTACGTTTGCCTAGAAAAGTCTAGGGCAAGGGGATTCTTAAGAGTCCCCTTACCCTAGACCAAAATACAATTTTCCATACAAACGTAGTCTACGTTTTATTTTAGCTCTACTATTCTGTTTGTCTGTTTGTCTGTTTGTCTGTATGTCTGTATGTCTGTATGTCTGTATGTCTGTATGTCTGTATGTCTGTTTGTCTGTTTGTCTGTTTGTCTGTTTGTACACGCTAATCTCCGGAAATACTGGACGTATTCGAATGAAACTTTTTTTGTTATATAGCTATTAAGCCTGGGCAACATATAGGGTATAAATGATTTTGAAAAATGGAACGCCTGATGCAGAACCATAATGGTCCAGCTAAACTATAACAGATATAAAAATGCCGCCTTAGTAAAAGTTGTTCAGTCTGATGAGCTTCTTCCAGAGACATAAAGTCCACGCGAACGAAGTCGCGGGCTTCGGCTAGTACTGAATAAACTATTTTGTTTTTTTTACAGTCTATGCATGTGACAAAACGTGGAGTGAATTGATGGTTTATCATATTATCATGGTATGATGAATCACAGAGCTCAGAATTGACCGGCTCATAACCAGTCGGGGCATTCCAGCCGCCCACATCCATGTGATAATAATAATAAACAGATACGCATTGCGCATTGGTTCGCCAAAGCTGCCGAACGTGCGCCGGCGCAAGGTCGAGCGTCTCAAACAAAAAGAAAACTGTACTGTACTTCTTTGTTTGTAGGTCAAAGTGTTGTTTAACGTAAAAATCTACGTCTGTATATTCTTGTTTGTGTAAAAGTGTTCTGTGATTGATAAGTGTCTCTTGCGATGGATAACCCTAAAGGTAAGTGTGTGGTGGTTGGTATGTAGGTATCTGCCGACATTTGACACTTGAGTTGCGTGCGCACGTTGCTATGTCTGGTGCATTTTAACCGGCTTCACAAAAAGGAGGTTAACAATTCGTCGCGATTTTTTTAATGTTTACTGATTATATATTGAAGCGTGGACCGATTTGGAAAATTATTCTTTTGTTTGAAAGGGTATACTTTAAAGGTGGTTCCATAGTCCTCAAGTCAGAATCTAGTGATGGGATCTTGTAGAAATCGAAGGATCTTTAAATTGTACAACACGTATAGCGATTTAAGTATCTATTTTTTATTGTGATTAGTGCATTTGATTTTAGAAAGTTAGTACCTATTCAAAAATAACAAATAAACAGATTGTGAGAGCGTCCAATGTCCATTAAGCATCAGAAAAAGATATCATACAAAATTTGAATGAACCCTTAAAATATCAGTATATTTTGTTATTAACGTTATACCTATGTATGCAAGCCTAATCTGTAACTAGCTGTGCCCATGGGCTTCGCTCCCCGAGGGAATTTCGGGATAAAAACTATCCTATGTCCATCCCTGGGCATCAAACTATATCCATATCAAATTTCATCTAAATAGGTGCAGTGGATGAAGCGTGAAGTGGTAACAGACAAACAAATATACAAACTCACTTTCGCATTTATAATATTACTAGTAGGATTATATTAGTTGAAACTGCCAAAATCTCTATTTAAATCTGTATGCTAGTTTAACTCAAAATCTGTATAATCACTAGTTTATTTGGTATAGGCAAATGAAAAAATCCCCGACAACAATTACCTAAACATCCGGTGATAAGTGGCGGAACTATAAAATATGTTGATATCGTAGCGCCATCTATTATTTGTTAGGAAAATAAATTATTTAAAGCGTTATCAATAACTTTTAAACTTTTATCAAACATGGCTAAGAACCACAGCAAGGGAAGTTGTTTTCACGTAAATAAAACCGCATCGAAATTGGTCCATCCATTTGCTACGATGCCACAGACAGACAGGCAGATAGCGTCAATTTATCAATAAAATAAATATATATATATATAATATAACACGACAACGTCAGAGGTTAATAAAAAAAACAAAATAGAACATCCATTATTAAGGGTCCTACCCGCGCTAGCGACCTTGAAAACACAAAAAAAATAATTTCTCTTTCTGTAAGTGAGATTATCAGAAACCCTCGTACAACTTTTTAGCTGGTATCCTTAAGTTTCATTAGAACCTCGAAAGTCATTATAGTAACGCGGTACATCTATAGGTTTATTCATTTAAATACTAGCTGAAGCCCGCGACTTCGTTTGCGTGGACTTTATGACTTTGGAAAATGCTCATCGGGCTGAAAAACTTTTGCTTAGGCGACATTTTTATATTTCTAATAGTTTATCTGGTCCATTAATTATGCATGGTGTTCCATTTTCCAAAATTATTTATATACCTACCCTATATGTTGCCCAGGCTTAATAGCTATATAACAAAAAAGTTTCATTCGAATCCGTCCAGTATTTCCGGAGATTAGCGTGTACAATAGACAAACAGACAGTTTTTTTTAATTCTTACTTTATAATTATAACTATGTCTCCATCGCCCCCAATATTTGTTTTGGAAATATATTTAATGTACAGACACACTGGTTTTTACTGTTTTATTATATGTATAGATATAGATTATATGTATAGATTATATATTCTACTACGTTTTGTTCTAAGTTGAGCATAATAATTTAATCAATATAGTTAGCAAAATTCTGTATAAAAAATCTGTATCCAGTGCTAAGGTGTATACATACATACATACATAATATCACGCCTGTTTCCCGCAGGGGTAGGCAGAGACTATGGACCTCCACTTGCTACGATCCTGACAAACCTCTTTTGCTTCATCTAAACTCATCAATCTCTTCATACATGCCCTTCGGTTACGGGTACTTTTTACCTCTCCTTTTTTTAGAACGTCTGCAATTTGGTCGCAGAAAGTTCGCCGAGGCCGACCTTTTCCTACTGTTCCCTTCACATTCGTCATATAAATATTTTTCGTCAATCTCTTTTCATCCATCCTTTCTATATGCCCAAACTAAGGTGTATCATCTTATTATTACCAGAAAATCTGTATACATGTAGATGCTTATGGAGAATCTATACATAGACAATGTGGAAGGGACATACCCATAATAAATCAAACCACGGACTATACTAAATAACAAAACAATCGGCACTTCCATACAAAAGTGTGCAGCCGCCCGCGCAGTTTGTATGGGAATGTCTTTTTTTTTGTTTTTTTCTTTATTTCTTTATTATTTATAAAAATTACCACGTGCACTTACAGTTTCCCAAAGCGTACACGTGAGTCAAAAACTTTTTTGACTGTTATTTTAAGTTCATTATACTATAGTGATCTATTTTAGCCCGTGGTTTGATTTATTACGGGAATATCCCTTTCACGTTGTCTAAGGCAACACTGTTTTGATGATAAGCGCTGATTGATACCTACTTACAGGAGTAAAATTGTTTATTATGAAAAAATAAATACCTAAATTATACAAAACTTGAAATAAAACCTAGATACCTATTGATTAAATCTTAAAGATTTTTAACGTGCGGTACATATGGTGTTAATTCGGTACTTTTTTTCAAATCTACAAACCGACTTCGACACCAAACTACACAAGCGTTTTTGATAAAAAATTACGGGACTACCTGACAAATATGCCCGTTCAAACACAAAAAAAGTTCCAAATCGGTCCAGGCGACTTGGAGTAAGCGGGGAACATAAAATAGGTACATTTTTTATAATTTTTATCGATATCTACATATTCTTATCATGTGTTTAACGATGGGGAGTCGTAGGTCAGCTATTATCTTTAGGATGCAATAGAGAATACGCGAGTATTTTTTGTATTTGCGTCATAAAATCCATAATAACCACGGTAAACAAATATAAAGGATTTATAAAATATCTTGAGATCCTTTAGTTTCAATTAGAAAGAGAAGTCCGATGTAGACCGCCGTTGACGTCAACGTCCATGCCACCTATATGCATTTGCCACAGAAAGTAGCATTTTTACAAATGAGATAGGCATATTTTCGTAAAATCGTTATATCTCGTTCGTTTTTCAACCAGTTTTTATCCTTATATGATTTTAGAGTTTCACGGTCACAATTACTGTTATTAGTATTACGGGACCTACCGCGATTAATATCGATTTTTGCCAGATATTTCGACGGCCCTTCTGCCATCATGGTCGCTGGCCGACTGAGGAACTGCGATGGATGTCCGGCTGTCAAGGGTAACCATATCGGTCTACCCTCTTTCTTCGTCGTTTGTTGCATAAGTCCTTACACACAACACTGACGGTGTCCGTTCGGGAATTGTTTTTAGTTATTCGTACACTCTTTTTACAAAGCTCAATCACTGGATTCCACGTGCCCGACAACTTGAAGCCATCTTCTCGATTAAAATTGGGATGCTTCTTAATTTCAATCGCCTCTCTAACTAAGCGTGGTATGTAATGGCGTTCAGTCGCAAGTATTTTGGGTTGATGTAGCTCAATCCAGTGATTGACTCCAGCTTGTGAAAGATGCTCCGCGATAGCTGACTTGTCAATATCCCTGTTTTTGACTGCTGTTATGTGCTCTTTGACCCGTTGAGATATAGACCTCTTGGTCTGTCCAACATACGAGCGTCCACAACTACAGTCAATCTTGTAAACACCCGATTTTTCTAAGGGCGAGCTGTCCTTAGGTGATCGCATATAGCTTGCGATTTTCCTCCCCGGAGTAAACGTGGCTTTTATGGAGTACTTTCCTAATAGTCTGCCGATTTTATCTGTTACTCCTTTGACATAAGGTAGGTACGCTGCTTGCCTATCTACCGTTGGCGCTCGCTCTCGCCTTGATGTTGGCGGCCTTATCCTACCATCAAATCCATTGCGTTTTAAAACCGCTTGTACATGCTCCAGCTCTCCTGGTAGATGTTCCTGATCACACAGATCATAAGCCCTTCGTGTGAGGGAGGTTGTGACTGACTGGAGATGTGTAGGATGATGGTGTGAAGTCGCGTGGAGGTACTTGTCAGTGTGAGTTGGCTTTCTATACACCGTATGACTAAGCGAGGCAGGTGATGGCAGAAGGGCCGTCGAAATATCTGGCAAAAAACGATATTAATCGCGGTAAGTCCCGTAATACTAATAACAGTTTTTATCCTGTTTTCACTGTTAGTACATTTCTGATTCGATCCCGTAAACAAAACTTCTCCATATTGAACTTGATTGTCCTTTAAAAGGCGTTGTTTCGCGAAATCGGCTGAATGGTAATGATTAAATTTGGGGAACCGGTTTGGGTGGCATTGAGACGAAACAAGGCCATGCGAGGTCGTTTTTCCCTATTCAAATATTAAGGACAATTGGCTCACCCTGATGGCAACACACGCGACTAGCAAAAAAGAAATAAAGTTTATTGCATTTCATTTAAAAGTAATTTTATTTTTATAGGTATTTGTTTCTGCAGATAAAAGTGATTGGAAGCAAAAAGGGGAGGCTTTTGCCCACCTATGGGACCTTAACGGCAATTTAAAAAAAAAATCTATTATTTAAGCTATATTTATCTGAAATAAAATAAAATTTAAATCAAATTAGAATTAATTAGAGTTGTACTTTGTTTAAATAATACCTAGAAAAAAATTCTTTGTCATTCATATCATGATATCAGCTAAATGCTTCAAGCATTAAGTCCGCCATTTATATTTGTACTTTGGAACAATAAAGTTTTGATAAAATAAAATAAATAAATCGGCCACAGGAAGTCCACTGATCGACATAGGCTTTTCTTTGTCCTTATCTATTAATTGGTTACGAGCTGTGCTGTGGCCTTGTGTTTTGCTCCCCGTGGGAATGGGTATCGTACTATACTAACTAGGTATTCCATATCAAATTTCATCTAAATAGGTTCAGTGGTTGAAGCGTGAAGTGAAACAAACAAACCAACAAATATACAAACTTTTCGCATTTATAATATTAGTAGGATTTATTTAGGGTTTGGCTACATAATATATGTCTTAACATTTTACTTTTTAAGAAAAGTTTTGTTCCCTGCTGACAAATGTAGCCCATCCCAACCCTTATTCGGAGCCCGGGTTGGGCTTTCATGGTTTTTCTTTTTCCAATATAACGTTCATGTCATTAAAAAGACATACAAAATCGAAAAGCAATAGCCGGCACAGTTTTTAACCTGTCATCTGTGAGCAGACCGGAATCCGGTCGACATGCATTGTTTTACTATTGTGTCTGGTGTTTTGCACAGACACCAGGTTAAACAATTTGACTTTTTCTGGAAATCGTATAATGTAACTACTTATCCAATCCTGGATACCTCGAGTACATTGGGTGGCGTTTTGCAATTAAAACCACTGAATTTTAATTATATGTAAATTACAATGACTGACACTGAATTTGTCCGCTCGGAACAATAGCGGCAAGTTGAACAAATGAATAAGTACTGCCAACCTGATAGATAAAACATGTTAATACAACCATAGATAAAACATGTTAATTTTTAATTAACATAAAAATAAGTAATTTCTACTGTTGTACGAATAATACAATAGAAGATATGTCACCGATAAATAGCAAGAATCGTAAGTTGATCAATTTTCTAGTTAGTTGATTAACTGACGAAAAATAACAAACGTTAGTAGAAATGTATTATTTAACGCAGTGCATTTTAGCTAATTGGTCAACTTACAGTACCTGGCAGTAATTTAATAATTTACGATTGTGCCACAAGTAAAATCATCCACTAACGGGCCAATCGTTGCTCAGTGTACTATTTAACGGTATACTGTTACCCGTCACATAATACACTGTTATCTGATTGGTCGAGGGCATTTTATAAGCATTTAGCTATTGTTTATTCAAAGAGTTAACAAACACTTAGATATGTTATTTTAATACCGATGATGAGATGTGAAAGATCATGTATATTTTTTTATATTTTATATTTATTCTTATTGAGCCATACAGTTTTATGACTTAGTATAATAAATGGAAAAATATTTTAAATAACAAAAGATACTTGAGCTCAGATATTAATTATCACTTATTAACCTAATAAGTATTATAGATAGTTTAATCAGTAAGTACAATCAGTCTGAATATCTATTATTTGTACTATTATTCGTATTTCACTTATTTAACCAATCAACGTACACCTCTCCTTCGTCGGATGATCTTACGACAAGGCGCCGTAAATTAATCAATTTACTAAAATACATACGTTAAATAATACATTTTAACTGCTGTTTATTATTTTCCGGGAGTTGATCAACTACCTTGAAAATTGATCAACTTACGAGTCTTGTTATTTTCCGGTGACATATATAATAGTAGACAGGATGGATGCAGCCATCTTCAGGAGGTTTACTGAGTTGCAGGTTTTAAATGTCAGTCAGTGAATCTTCGGTTGATGGATTATATTTTTTTTTTACACTTTTTTTCATATGCAAAATTTGTTTGAAGATATTTAATAGATTCTGGTGTTACTTTGCGGAAGTCAAAGTTACATACTATGTGATTTGTTTGTTTGTATGGACTTTAATTGTCTGAGAATTAATGATTTTTATTTTATTTATTTAATACAATTTATAATATTTTAATTTCTTTCCACAGATCACGGTCACGGCATCCTTGTGGATGCTAGCCCTATGGGTACCAGCCACCCCCTGGGCCTACAGGGTAACCCTCAGGGAGGTTACACGCTCGCATCAGTTCAGCCACAGCCAGCTTACCCTCAAAAACTTCAAGAGGGCCACGCCCAGCAACCGCAACCAGTGATCCAACCAGGGTTCCACTTGCCCCAAGCTTACCCGCAGGGTCTGCCTGATGGGGAGCAACAGAATGTCTACGTACCTCCTCCGCCGGTGTACAAGCCTACATATGATGATGATAGCGTAAGACCATAGTTTTACTTTACTCTTCTCGTCTCATCTCATCTTTAGGTCTTTTTAGTCTCCACTGCTCCTGCAGCGCACAGAGTAGAACAAGCGGGTGTACAGGAGTACGACTCTCTCTGTGCTACTAGAGCAATACTTGGCCAGAGCAGCCAAAGGATTTGGCCTACACTTTCCACGCTGGCCAGACGGGCTAGAGAGGTCTCATAATGTTTATAAGCTTTGTTTAGCTGGTATTTCCTAAGTCGCCGTCTACGACATCCACGGAAAGACTTGGAGTGGTCCTATTCTATTCTGCCGGAAACCAAACGGCCATTTTGTTTTTCTATCGTCGTTTTATTAACTACAAGTACAAAACAGACTACTTAGTTCTTGAAATGAATTGACAGACACAAAAGAGAAAGTGAGACATATCGTTGAAAGTCTTCTTGCTTTGGGTAGAAACGCAGAATAAAGTTCAAACCTAATACTAAAGATAGTCCACATTTTTAACCCCCAACAAAAAAAGGGATGTTATAAGTGGCAACTGTGTGACTGTGGCAAGATTGTCTGTCTGTGTGTTGGCCTTTTTCCCGTTCTCGCCTTGTCGAGGCGGCTGCAGCCGCCTGCAGCCCCCCGCTCAACACAAGGCGAGAACGCGGGAGAGGTGCGGGGACGGGGAACGGGGACGCATATTGCGCTGGACCCTAGGAGTTACCCTTTCTGTATGTAATACTGTGTCTGTGGTTATACAACCTGCAAGGGACATCCCCGTAATAAATCGAACCACGGGCTATACTAAATCACTATACACGGTGATTTTTCATTGGTTTTGAAGCCGAAGGCCAGCTCATAGGCATCGTTATTAAGACCTTATTAGCTAGTCAAAATAAACATTCAGAAACAAAAATGTTGTTTAAAAGTCGAAAGTAAAATTGTGAGATCAATTAGTAGTACCGCCGCCATACATCGCCCGCCGGCCGGCCGGGGTCATCGACATTAGGCCGGCGTATAACTAAGTGGTCTCGATCGAAAATCATATGCGCAACTTTTTTATCTTATGACATACAGATATTTGGATTATACGACGTATATGGATAGAAGAATTTATTTACTATACGACATTTTTTTTTCCAAATCCAATGAAAAGTCAGCGTGTATAATATAATGATAGATACTATAGTGATCTAGTATACAGCCCGTGGTTCGATTTATTACGGGTATGTCCCTTCCACGTTAAGTAATCTCACCTCAATACATTCGTGTATGTTTAATCAATGTCATCAATTTAACGGTTGATAATTTGATGCGGTTCGAACGAAGGTGTGAACGGTTCGTAAAAATACCTAAGTATGCACTTACTAAAGTCCCACTTAAGTTACACAAGTAAGTATATCTAGTTCTTTACTCTAACAAAAAGATACCGCGCAGATAACAATTTCATAATACTAAGTAATATATGTAATTATATCATAACAAAATGAGATAAGGAAAACTGATACAGCGGTTTTATCTGGCATAGTGTTAAATAAAATAAATATATAAATACATATGGACAAATTACAATGATTGAGCTAGCCCCAAAGTAAGTTCGAGACTTGTGTTATGGGATACTAACTCAAAGATACTATATTTTATAACAAATACATATATAGATAAACATCCAAGACCCAGGACAATTTGAAAAAGGCCCCAACCCGGGACCTCTGGGTGGCGGACTAGCATGGTGACCACTACGCCACGGAGGTCGTCAAAATTAAGTTTTGTTAAAATGCAATGTTAAGTGTTGTTAAAATGCTCGAGCTTGATGAGCCTCGGATTCATCGAAGGCTCGAGCTCTAATGCCAAGGTTCGAGCTGTTCTTATTTTTTAATATGGGGATCAAACTTGATCAAAGGTTGCCAAATAAGTTTGCGTATATCACCATATTTGAGGAACATGTCGGAACTAGGCCACTTGGAGTTTACATCAAGCCTGAAACACAGTAAGTACATAATACATTATAGTACAGTCTAAACACATTACACTCCTTTTTGGGATAGTCGAGCAGACAGAGCCCAAGGCTAGAGCCAAAGGCCACTTTTAGCGTTTAGGTGATCCGAAACAATATTTAGAAAATCCAATACTACAAATTCCCGACCGGTTTTCCTTATGTTCTCTTCAACACAGAGATAATATTAGAGATTTGTTGTGTGGGATTCCCAGTCTCCGCGTACACATAAACAAATCAGTTTGTAGCAGGCCAGGTGCACTCGGTAGTTTTGGCACAGATTTAATATAATATTACATTACATACCGAACGGAAACTCCTACCGTCTTATTAAAAAACGCAGACTATCTTTGTTACTAGGTTTAAACCATTATCCGACCAAATCAAGTTGACATTTTCAGATGAGACAGTGACGTATTACTAGATGTCAACTTGATTTGGTCGGATAATGGTCTAAACCTAGTAACAAAGATAGTCTGCATTTTATAATAAGACGGCTATAGTCCCGCCGCGCAATATTCGTCCCCGTTCCCCGTCCCGCACCTCTCCCCCGCTCTCGCGTCGCGCGTTCCATTCTGGGTACTTATACAACGTGGAAGGGACATACCCGTAAAAAATTGAACCACGGGCTATACTAGATCACTATAGCATAATGGAATTAAAATACCATTAAAAGAACAAGAAGAAAATGGCATTTCCATATTATAGTGTGCAGTCGCCCGGGCAATTTGTATGGGAATATCGTTTTTTTGAGTTATTTGATCGTAATTTTAAGATTATTATGCTATAGCGATCTAGTATAGCCCGAGGTTCGATTAATTATGTATTTATTATATGAAATGTAATGAAATATATTTATTTGCAAGCAAACACGGTAAGAAATGTGATTTTCCAGGTCATACCTAATTCTGTTGTTGGATGTTTATCTATACATATATGTATTTGTTATAAAATATAGTATCGTTGAGTTAGTATCTCATAACACAAGTCTCGAACTTACTTTGGGGCTAGCTCAATCTGTGTGATTTGTCCCTATATATTTATTATATTATTATTGTACAGGCGAGTTGCACCAACAATCGGCATTCAAATTTTTTAAATATTCTTGCTTCTAATTTACAAAAATATAATAATAATAGTCACTATTGAATTATATCATGCATGTCAAATGATTTACATATTATTAATAAAGGATAAATTTAGTTACTTATCTATCTAAATCTATATCTATATCTATATCTATACATCTATACATATAATAAAACAGTAAAAAAAGTGTGTCTGTACATTAAATATATTTCCAAAAAAAATATTACGGGCGATGGAGACGTAGTAATAGAGTAAGAATTTAAAAAAAAATGTCTGTCCGTTTGTCTGTATGTCTGTTTGTCTGTTTGTCTGTTTGTACACGCTAATCTCCGGAAATACTGGACGGATTCGAATGAAACTTTTTTTGTTATATAGCTATTAAGCCTGGGCAACCTATAGGGTATAAATGATTTTGGAAAATGGAACGCCTGATGCAGAACCATAATGGTCCAGCTAAACTATAACAGACATAAAAATGCCGCCTTAGTAAAAGTTGTTCAGCCTGATGAGCATTTTCCAGAGACATAAAGTCCACGCGAACGAAGTCGCGGGATTCGGCTAGTAATAAATAACTATGTCTAATGATTTCAATATGGGGCGCCGCATGTCAAAATTTAAAGTCAAGTAATTCATTAATGGTATAGAAGCATTCATTTACCAACAAAGTACTGAGTTGTTTTTTAAATATTGAGTATGGCAAGGACGTCAGACTTTCTGGTAAACAGTTGTAGAGCTTTTTTGTCATGTTGTAGCTGTTTTTACGTAACGATGCGGTAGAGCGTGTCGGAACATCCGAGCGATCCGGGTACCTTAAATATAGTATTGTTGAGTTAGAATCCTATATATATCCCATAGCCTTACAA
This sequence comes from Acrobasis consociella, assembly GCA_963555685.1. Lineage (NCBI taxonomy): Eukaryota > Metazoa > Arthropoda > Insecta > Lepidoptera > Pyralidae > Acrobasis > Acrobasis consociella. The sequence goes on from OY743114.1 coordinate 2,836,509, forward strand.
ATCGAACCACAGGATACTCAGGTCTTACTTAGCAAAAAATCAAAGAAATATTTCAATGTTGTTAATCCTTTAACCGCGAGCGTCACATATATGTGACAAACATTGTCGAGCCCATTCCGCGAAGGTCGCATATTTGTGACAAAAAAAAAATGCTCGTATGGCACATAACTTACGTATCCATATCCGTTTTTGGTTGTAGATAGGTATGTTAGATTTACCATGTCTCGCGCTGGGGGCACGACAACTGATATAAAGTCTCGCGGTGAAAGGGTTAAAGACATACTTAGTTTAATTTAGCTCGCGTTGTAAGCTTATGTCAAATGAAAGGGCTCATTATGAGGATCTCAAATATAGTTTTGTTTTGTTAATAGTTTTGATTTTATTCATGAAACAAAATTAAGAATCGACCATTCCCTGATCCAGAAGATCTCCGAAACTACTGAGCCTAAAATTTTGAAAAGTTCCAAAAAATATAATTGTAGATTACATTGAAAACCTATAAGAATTCGATCATTTAAAAATAAAGTAGTAAACTCAATATAACACGTTTACTTACGGAATAGTTCACTAAAACACCACTAGATAGCGCTAGTACTCGCGTCTTACTGCGAGCATGGTACAATAAAATAAGGTATTCTCTTCCCGTGACAGCTGATGACGTAGGTGGAACTTGACTACGTCATCAGTTTGATATGTTGCCACTGTGTGAAATTGCATTACCTGAGCGTAATGCATTTTTGAACTTTATATACCAATTTCGAATTAATAATCCATTATATCAATTTATAAAATATTAAATTGATAAATCACGCGAGAATCGCGAGATACTAAATAGCTAAGTTACTTAATATTTTTTTAAATATTCATGAACTAATTGAGAAAGTCCTTAAATTTACCGAAAAGAACAATCAGTGGCAACACTTTGTGACGTAGTCAAGTTCCATCTCGGGAAGAGAATACCTGTTTTATTATACCATGACTGCGAGGATTTCAAATGTGATTGACTTTAGCATTGTACCTTTCCATGCGAGTTCACTCGCTTGGCCGGTGATTTTTATGTATGCTCCCCGATTATTCGAAGACGCCTGGATCGATTTCGCAAATTCTTTTTCGTTTGGCCAGTTGTGTCGTGTATAAACCGTTTTAATAAATACAAATTGAAAACGCCATATTTTAAAAACCAAATCCTTCAAATTGTTTTATAAACAATTGTTGAAAGTTATGGGTTTTCGTCTAAAGTGGCCACTTCAACATCACAACCATACATAAGTAACTAATCTCGAGATAAGGTAAATCACAACATAAAATATCCAATATACTATTAAGCGTTTTAAAGGAGATCTTTCCTAAATGTATGGAGCCCCGGCCTGGACATTGTACATGCATAATGTAGAAACTAAATTATTAAATAGAAGGGTTTTAAGTAACATTTTGGCCCATTTTTGCTTACATAATTGGTGACAAAGCATTAACACTTAAGACAAGCAACACAACACGGCCTAAAAAATATTTTCGCTGACAGTCATTGTCATTGTGCGTTCGTTCAGAAATCACAAGCCAATACCGTGGAATAAGTATTCTAAAAAATAGAAATAGATATTAAATAAAAAGCTATCGCTTATATTTATAGATAATTTTAATACATACAACCGAACACTTTGAAGTATTTGAACTATGTTTTGGATAGGATGTGTTGATGCCTGTTAAAATTAAATAGGTATTGCTTTTATATTTAAGTTGCAATTAAAATACTGAAAATATTACAATTTTAGTATTTTTTCAAATTATGTTTAGATTTTTTCTTAGTTTTATAAAATGTGTACCAGTTGCAGGGCGGATTTGAAATGTCTCCTTTTAATTAAGATTTTTTTATGTTCATACATTTATGTAGGTAATTACATAGTTTTGACTACTCATTGCTATCGTATACGTCTATTTTCCCGCAGGGGCAGAAACTATGCAATGATCTCCATTTTTAGGAACTGTTTGTCTGCGTGTACTGTATCTCATGAACGGTGATAGCTAGACAGTTGAAATTTTTACAGATTATGTATTTCTGTAGCCGCTATAACACCAAATACTTAAAACAGAACCAAATAAATATTTAAGGGGGCTCCCATACTACAAACGTGATTTTTTATAGATAATGGTACGAAACCCTTCGTGCGCGAGACCTACTGGCACTTTGCTGGTTATTATTATTTTAATATACTTATGTACAAAAGGATAAGAGCTCTTTTATAAGAGGGACGTGGACTTTGTAAAAAATATATTATATAGTCCGCTAACTAGATTATTAAAAATTTCTATAGTTGAGTTTCTACGTATAGATTTTTTTTCGATCGAGACCTCTTAATAGGCACAATAACAATAAATAAATGAACACTCAAACCTGAGACTCAAACAAAATCTCAACAGATAAGAACTGCTCTCTGCTCTCTGACTGCATACATAAACAATTCATTCGAAGAAAAATCTTCAACTGTAAACAAAAACACCGCAAAGAAACTCGACTCGCTGAAGACATACTTCTAATACCTATACGTGAATTGGTTCTTAGTTCAAAACAAATAAAGACCAAAATGGCTTGCTTTGGAACATGCTATAGACATAGTGCCTTATATCATATCATAGCTGTCTATGGTGCTATTTTTCAAACGCGGAGTCACTAAACGAACGATTTTTTATGTATGGAAAAACCATTCGTTTAGGTGACTCCGCGTTTCAAAAATAGCACTTCTGTCTGTGGCATCGTATAGCTCTCGAAAGGATGAATAAATTTCGATGCTGTTTTTACGCGAAGGCAAGTTCCTATGCAGCGAATTTAGCTATGTTTAAATTACCTGGCAAATAATATATGGCGCTACGAATATCTTCTTCTTCTTATACTTAAGAGCTGGGCTCTTGTCGGTGGAGTGCTTTCCATGTCTCTCTTCCTTCCGCTAAGTTCTTAACCTCTTTATATGTTTTCACGAATATTAAGGAATATATAAGGTCTAACAAAATATACTGAAACTATTTTAAGACTGAATTCAGTCCGTGATACTGAACAACATTGCCCAAGGAACATATGTCGAAATATGAAAAATAATTATTGGCTTTGCATACAAACTCGGGTCAGCTGATCGGTCAACATGAATGGGAAGCCAAAAATTATTTTTCATATTTTGGTCCCTACCAGTGGCGGAGCCTCCTTAGAAGCCGATTCCCATCGAGTTCCCTTAGGGGCTTCTAACATATATGCATTTATTACTTATAACAATTATAACCTTTGTATATCGGTGCACTTACTATTTTCATAAGCCGCAAACTAGTAGTATGACTGGATTGCACGCACCCACATATTCAAAATACGAAAATTCCCTCTGGTTATTGAAATACACTCACAATGATAAATGCATAAACACGCTCAGATACATATTATTCACACTAAGTTAATAGAAATAAATCGGACATGGAACGGCTTATTATATAGCTGTACTAGTCCAAATTCTCACCCAACGCCACTGATACCTACATGTTCCTTGGGGTAATTTGTAAGTATCATGGACTGAATTAACCCTTAAAATAGTTTCAGTATATTTTGTTAGATCTTATACACCTTTGGTACCGCCCATGGAATTGTATGTACCGCCACTCATTCCGTTTGACTTTTGACATTACCATGTCATCACTAAATGTTTTCTGGGTTTTTATTTTTATTTTCCTGGCAAATAAACATGTTACTATCTGGTGCCTACATGTTAGACCTCCATCTTCATTGATGCCCCGCTGCGTTCCCTGCGGAGTGTCATGGGAACTTTTTAAGTACACAAATAAATATCGTAAATAAAACTAAATATAACTATTAATAAAACTACAGCTAAACTAAATATAAATACTTAAAAACAGAATTAAGTTAGTAATAGGATTTATTTATATTACTTTAATAGGCACACAAAACAGACATTTTACAAAGTTGCATTATAACTAACATTATCTTAATAGATACATACATACTATCACGTCTTTATCCCTAACGGGGCAGACAGAGCATTTTGGGTCTTGCGGTTCTATGCAGAGCCCAAGGCCGCAAGACCCAAAAGCCACTTTTAGCGTCATGGTGGGCGAGAAGATGGAAAAGCAATCAATACAGTGATGGATTGCTAGCCGCATCGCCTGTTAACATGATTTGCATTTTTGCCCATTCCCTCGATCGGCTTTTACGATCTGCGTGGGAAGAGAAGCAGCTGGTACATTCTAAGTTTTTTTTATTTCTCCCAGACCAGCATGGGAGATCTTAATAGATACTTCTATATATTTATGATCTAGTAAAATTGACCAAAAAATATGTGTACACAGCATGATCTAAGTACTTATGTGAGTCTAATTAACAGCGAAAAAGCATTATTATTAATTTATCAATTTATTTGTTCGCAGATGAATACCACACAAGGTGTAGGGGAGGATGGCCAGTTCATGCGCTTCGATTTTACGGAGAAAACTATCAGGAGGGCTTTTATACGGAAAGTAAGTTCTTAACTTCTAGCACAGAATTTATAATTCATTTAATCAACTCAAATATAAAAATTAAAAAAAAACATACTACAAGACTTTTATATTATGTTATTTGCTACTAAGGAACCCTTCATGGGCGAGTCCGACTCGCACTTGGCCGCTTATTAATGGAGGCTTTACAAAGTACTAGGGACATACCCGTAATAAATCGAACCACGGGTAAAACAAGATCACTAAGTATAATGACATTCATTAATAAAATAACAGTCAAAATACCAGAAACAATTCAACATTTCAATTTGTAGGAATGTCGATTTTTTTTTGCTTTTGTTCTGTTAAAAGTTCTGCTACTCATTACTAGATGGCGTTCTTGACAGTCATTTAAAATAATATCTTGTTTGTTTTCAGGTGTACGGCATCTTGATGTGTCAACTGCTGATTTCTCTGGCCTTCATCGCGCTCTTCCTGTTCTGTGAACCAGTCAAATATTGGGCGGCTAGGAATACGGCTATGTTGTAAGTTGCAAATATTGGGCGGCAAGTTTCGGCTATGTTGTAAGTTGCAAATATTGGGCGGCTAGAATTACGGCTATGTTGTAAGTTTTAAATATTGGGCGGCTAGGAATACGGCTATGTTGTAAGTTGCAAATATTGGGCGGCAAGTTACGGCTATGTTGTAAGTTGCAAATATTGGGCGGCTAGGAATACGGCTATGTTGTAAGTTGCAAATATTGGGCAGCTAGGAATACAGCTATGTTGTAAGTTGCAAATATTGGGCGGCTAGGAATACGGCTATGTTGTAAGTTGCAAATATTGGGCGGCTAGGAATACGGCTATGTTGTAAGTTGCAAATATTGGGCGGCTAGGAATGCGGTTATGTTATAAACTTATAAGTTGCAAATGTTGCGATATTTAACTAAGTCCAACAACATTCAACGTGGAAGGGGCATATCCGTAATAAATCGAAGAACGGGCTATAACTAGATCACTATAGTATAATGATATTAAAAAATTGGCATTTCCAAAGTGTGTAGCCGCCCAGGCAATTGTATAGGAATGACGAAATTTTTGTTTGGCTTTTTTACTGTAATTTTAATGTTAATGCTATAGACGTAGTAAGTATATTATGTTATAGTGATCTAGTACATGATCTAGTATAACCCGTGGTTTTGGTTTATTAAGATTATAACGGGTATCTTATCCACGTTGCATACTTTTTATGGTTCCGTAATAAACAAGGAACTGTTTTGCCATGTCTGTCTGTCTGTCCAAGCGTCCGTCCGCGGTTTTTTTAAGACAGCAAACCCATGCTAAGTTAGTCCTACAAAGCTGTAATTTAGCATAGGTATGATATCAATCAGGCCGATTAAGTAGTAAAATACAAAATTAGCTCCGATTCATATGAAGTGGGAATCAATTTCTTTTTCTCGACTAACGTAAGTGGGGGTGTCTTTAAAAAGGTGTTTAAAAATATTGTGAGATTGTAAACAACATTTTTAGGGTTCCGTTCCAAAAGGGTAAAAACGGGACCTTTGCTGTCTGTTCGTCTGTCCGTCTGTCTGTCACCAGGCTGTATCTCAAGAACCGCTATAGCGAGACAGTTGAAATTTACCCAAATTATGTATTTCTGTTGCCGCTAAAACAAAAAATACTAAAAACAAAATAAAATAAATATTTAAGGGGGGCTCTCACACTTTGCCGTTTATTCAATTTACGGATTAATTGTCAAACTTCAAACTAACGTTGATATCACAGAGGTGTATATTTTAATATTAAGGTAACAAAAACAGAGAATATAAACTATTATTCACGTCTATAACTGAATACTTAGGTACATTTGTAAATCAATCGTATATGATTTTCGGATCCGTTTGCGAAATATTTGGTTTTGAAATGCATATTTTTGTTAGTAAAATTAGGTTCCTCTCCCTTCCTGTTATAAGTTATACATACATACATACATACTATCACGTCTTTATCCCTAATGGGGCAGAGAGAGCATTTCGGGTCTTGCGGTTCTATGCAGAGCCCAGGGCCGCAAGACCCAAAAGCCACTTTTAGCGTCATGGTGGGCGAGAAGATGGAAAAGCAATCAATACAGTGATGGGTAACCCATCACTGTATCGATGCGGCTAGCAACCCATCATGGGTTGCTAGCCGCATCGCCTGTTAACATGAATTGCATTTTTGCCCATTCCCTCGATCGGCTTTTACGATCTGCGTGGGAAGAGAAGCAGCTGGTACATTCTAAGTTTTTTTTATTTCTCCCAGACCAGCATGGGAGGGATCAGTTATACGATTGTTTATTATGGATTTTGGATATGTGAAAAAGTTCACGGCTATCACCATCATCATCATTTTAGCCGCACAACGTCCACTGCTGGACATGGGCATCTCCCAAAGATTTCCAAAATGACCGATCTCGAGCGGCTTGCATCCAGCGCCTATCCATACTTATATATAAAGCTGAAGAGTTTGTTTGTTTGTTTGTTTGTTTTTTTGTTTGTTTGTTTGTTTGTTTGTTTGTTTGAACGCGCTAATCTCAGGTACCACTGGTCCGATTTGAAAAATTCTTTCGGTATTAGATAGGTCGTTTATCGAGGAAGGCTATAGGCTATATTGCATCACGCCCGCGACTTTACTCGAGTGGTTAACGCGGGCGAAGCCGCGCGCTGCCTCTAGTAGTATATATGTATAACACGGAAATATATCAGAGCTAAGTAGGGTTTACAAATTAAAGAGATTAAGTCATCCAACTAATAAAATGTACTCGGGAAATGAACATTTCATAGAAATTCAATAAAAGTCGTTTTTAAGGCGTTTGTGAGGTCTCGAAATCAAAGTCGGCTTTGGCTGCACTTGCCCCGATACGCGCTTGGCCGGTTATGTAAGGATAAATCCAAACCGTATTACATTTTTTTTTTTTTCAAAAAAAGAACATATTTGGAATCTTGAAAAGTTGACAGTACAGCTGATCATCTGGTCATGGACTGAATCTGGACTAAATCCACTGTGACAACCTCTTAATAATAATAATAAAGCCTTTTATTTCCGAGCTTTTTGAATGTATCTGGTATCTGTTATGTGTGTGTTTCATATGATGTCCCGCAGCTCGGTGTGCCTTTTGGCATAGGCCTCCTCCAACTCTCTCCACTGTGCTCTATCCTCTGCCACACTAGTCCAGTATGGCCCTAGTGTTATGCAGATGTCGTCCTTCCAACGCGTGACTGGGCGGCCCTGTTTTCTGGTTCCATTCCTGGGATACCAGAGTGTTACTTGTTTTGACCATTTGTTCTTTCTGCATCTTACATCTGACACGTGACAACCTCTACGCCACTACAAAGAACTACAACCAACTTAAGTCCGCCGATTACAATTTCATGTCAACGTCATCATCAGGTCTTTTAGTCTGCACTACAGGAGCACGACCCTCTCTGTACTACCAGAGCCATAACAAATACAATTTCATGTAATAAAGTTAAAAAATTTGGAAAATCCAAAAGAGCACGCCTCAAAGGGTCCATAATTTTTTTTTAATTCGTACGCATGTAGAAAAATAAAGATATATATAGATATACTAAAACTATGAAGAACAGTCGATATTTTTTTTTTGTTTATTTAATAACAATTAAACCACATCGAATCAGACCCTGAAAAATGAAAGGGTTCTATTCCTGAGCATACTGAAGCGTAAGAGAAAAAAAAGACTGGATTAGTAAAGTATTTCGGTCGTTATCGTGTTAACAAGAAAAGCCTCCGCACATACAGACACACGGACGTCCAAGACATAACTTTTTTAAACTGTTTTTTAACTAGTTTAAATAACAATAAGCGGCCAAGTGCGAGTCGGACTCGCCCATGAAGGGTTCCTTAGTAGCAAATAACATAATATAAAAGTCTTGTAGTATGTTTTTTTTAATTTTTATATTTGAGTTGATTGAATGAAAGGTAAATTGCCGTTTACGATTTATGACGTATTAAAAAAAAACTACTTACTAGATCTCGTTCAAACCAATTTTCGCTGGTAGTTTTCATGGTAATGAACAACATATATTTTATTTAGTTTTATCATTCTCTTATTTTAGAAGTTACGGGGGGGGGGGGGGGACACTTTTTTCCACTTTGGAAGTATCTCTCGCGCAAAGTATTCGGTTTAGAAAAAAATGCTAATAGAGACCTCAATATCATTTTTGAAGACCTATCTATAGATACCCCACACGTATGGGTTTGATGAAAAATAAATTTTTGAGTTTCAGTTCTAAGTATGGGGAACCCCCAAAATTTACTGTTTTTTTTCTATTTTTATGGCAAAACCTTAATGCGGTTCACATAATACATCTACTTACCAAGTTTCAACAGTATAGGTCTTATAGTTTCGGAAAAAAGTGGCTGTGACATACGGACGGACAGACAGACAGACAGACAGACATGACGAATCTATAAGGGTTCCGTTTTTGCCATTTGACTACGGAACCCTAAAAATGACATCAAAAATATCATGAGTGTTAAAAATAGTGTTTTTTTCTTAATATGTGTGTGTATATGTTATCTTACAAGTGCAATGTATGATACATAAAGACATTTTAAGTTTGAAAAATCAGATGTTTTGCGCGAAGTGACAGTAGTGCCCACCTCAACGCTTCGCTTATGAGGCGTGCAATAAATAAAAAACCACAAACAACAATAAACGAAGCGATACCACAGTTTACAAGAAGCATAGTAGCGGCGTCAGCAGTATCCTATATCTCGATTTCATAAATACAAAAAAGTCAAAAATCTAAAAAGGGAATATCTTTCCTTTGTGGCAATCGAGCATACCACCTCACTCCCGCTACAGCATCAAACTCGTATCAGCTTATCAGTCAGCTTGAAAGGCCAAAGTTTATTATTTATATTTATGTATACTTATATAGGTATATGTATAAATAAGTAGGTACATTTCAACTCTTGATAAACCCAGATAAAATGTCGGGCGGTAACCCGCTCGTTAATGAAAATAATACATCTAATAAAGCAAGATATACCTCGGGTAGTGACACAGACCTGGTAAAGGTAAACAAGGACATGTCTCCGTAGTATGGCACCAACGATAAATAATAAATAAATATATAGAGACAAATTACACTGATTCAGCTAGCCCCAAAGTAAGTTCGAGACTTGTGTTATGGGATACTAACTCAACGATGCTATATTTTATCACAAATACGTATATAGATAAATATTCAAGACCCAGGACAATTTGAAAAAGGCCATTTTCCAACTTGCCCTGACCGGGGTTCGAACCCGGGACCTCTGGGTGGCGGACTATCATGGTGACCACTGATAACGTTTATCGAGCTCTTTCACCCCTTATGACGTGGAAGGGACATGCCCGTAATAAATCGAACCACGGGCTATACTAGATCACTACAGTATAATGATATCTTAACTTATATCTTTAAACGAGCAATTCTTGTAAATTTATTTATATATATATTTATAAATTTCTGTGATCTCGAAAACGGCTCTAACGAATTCGCTCAAAATTTGTATATGGGGGTTTTTGGGGGTAAACAATCGATCTAGATTAGTTTTATGTTTGAAAAAACGCGTGTTTTCGAGTTTTCATGCGTTTTTCTTTCCACGCAGAATATGGTTGCTAATTTCGTCGCGCCGACCGCCTTGTTTTTAGCTCAGCGTTTAAGGATACCGACCGCTAGAAAGAGTGTTACGGGTTCGAATCCCACTCACACACTTACTTTTGTTTTTTTATGTTTAAGTTTATATATAATATTTATTTTGCATTGTTTTAGACAAGTTTAAAAAAAATTAGTTAATGTTTGAGATGTAACCGAGCAGCGGTCGCCCAGGTACTTAAAATATTAAACAATAAACAAAAGAAAATCGATATTCCCATGCAAACTGCCCGGGCAGCTACACATTTTGGTATGCGGAAATGTGTTTTTTTTTTAGTTTTGACTGGTATTTTAATTTTTTTATACTATAGTGATCTGATACATCCCGAGGTTCGCTTTATTACGGGTAGGTAGGTATGTCCCTTCCACGTTGTACAGTGATAGGTGAAAGAGCTCGATAAACGTTATCGCTGGTGCCATACTTCGGAGGCATATCCACTAACCTTGTCTTTTACCAGGCCTGTGTCACTCCCCGTTTAGGTATCGAAAATATACCTACATTATTTATTACAATGCGCGCGGCGACCACTCCGGAATTACTTCAGTGAAATAAATCGTTTTTTTCTAGAGAAATAAGAATGAAATTGCCTTGCAGTAGTGTACTGCTAGGTATCTAAACGAAAAGGTGCCGAGTTCTGACGCGAGCTAAATGAAACCATATCGCTAACGACATTGAGTAGATATTTCTTTGAATTTAATTGCTGAGTAAGACTGTACGTGAGTACTAGTCAGTGGCGGATTTACCAATAGGCTGAGTAGGCTAAAGCCTAGGACAGCACATTTTGGGGGGCGGCAAATTTTAGACCAATCTCATCCCCCAACCAACCTCCCCGAATTTTTCCATGCATTGCAATCGCGAAGGTTGAAGGGCGCTCAACTGGTAGAACAAACTTGGTAGGACTACTGGGACTAGCACAAATTTTTATTTCGCACTGCTGAGAACGCAGCTTAGGGGCGGCAAAATATGAATAGCCTCTGGCGGCAAATGTGCAAATACGCCACTGGTACTAGTAGGTACTTATTCTGTGCATATTGTAATAAAATTTTTGTCATGTTTCCAGATGGGTCGCCCTGGCAGTTTACTTCATCATGGCGTTTTCCATGATCTGCTGCAGCGACCTGCGGAGGAAGGCGCCAGCGAACTTCATCTTCCTTGGCATGTTCACGCTCGCGACCAGCTACATGCTCGGGGTCATCACCAGTTGCTACGACGTTGATATTGTGAGTAGAATAATACAATACTACTACAAACTAGGAAATGCACTAAAGGCGGCCTAAGAAATTTCTTCCAGGCAACCTATATAGAAAAAAAAGTGATGGGAAATTAGGTACATAGTAGTAGTAAAAATACTCACAATGTGGAAGGGACATACCCGTAATAAATCGAACCACAAGCTATACTATTTTAATGTATTTAATTTACTATACTGTTATTTTAATGTCATTATAAGAAATTGGAATTTGTCATTTGATTGAAAATGGAAGTTTTTGAGAGAGGCCTATGTCCAGCTGTGGACGTTATGCGGCTAAAATGATGATGATGATACTATAGTGATCTAGTATAGGCCGTGGTTCGATTGATTACGGGTATGTCCCTTCCACGTTGTTTATATATAAGCCGATCGAAAGGAATGGGCTATATAGCTAGTCTAAAATCTGAATCTATCTGAATTATGAAGTCAATGAGCTGTTCTGATAATACAGCCGGCAGATATTCGATACAACTAATTTAATAGTGGAAGTCAGTAATAAAACGACACAACTCAATCGCGTCGGGGCTTATTTCTTAAGGGTCCCCCGACCCTAGACCAAAATACAACTTTCCATACAAACGTAGTCTACGTTTTATTTCAAAACGACATGTCCGATTTGGGCAAAATTTTGTAATTTCAAAGATATTGCAATTATCTAGGTTTATAACTAGTTTCCTACTGTAAAAATATGAACTTGAAATAGAATATAGTGTTTTATATCATTTTTGACTATTAGTATGGGAAACTTCTAAATCGTTATATTTTCTTTCCAGTTCATAATTTAAGTATAGGAAACCAGTTATAACCCTAGATAATTGCAATTTCTTTACAATTACCAATTTTTACCGGAATCTGACATGTGGTTTCAAAATTAAACGTAGACTACGTTTGTATGGAGAAGTCTAGGGTCGGGGGACTCTTAAGTAATTTTTTCCTCACAATAAATAAAGGCTTGTAAGTACAGATTTCTTTTCAAATACATAATATCACGGCTGTTTCCAGTCAGCCAGAGAGACTATATGAACCTCCACTTAAAAAAAAACTTTTTTAAAATATTAACAATTTTTTATACTTAACGCATTTCAGGTTATGATCGCAGTGGGCATAACAGCAGCTGTGGTCTTGGCACTTACGCTTTTCGCCTTCCAAAGCAAATACGACTTCACTGGGATGGGCAGCGGCCTCCTGTGTGCGCTTGTCATTCTTATATTGTTTGGTAAGTTATATAATAACCCATTCAGCCGTGTGGTTTCCGGCAGAGTAGAGTAGGGCCACTCCAAGTCCTCCCGTGGATGTCGTAGAAGACGACTTAGGAAATACAAGCTAAACAAAGCTTTTATACATCAATGAGACCTCTCCAACCCGTCTGGCCAGCGTGAAGAGTGTAGGGCTAGTTCTCTAGCTGCTCTGGCCAAGTATGGCTCTGGTCGTACAGAGAGGGTCGTGCACCTGCAGTGGACACAAAATAGACCTGATGATGATCATAACCCATTTGGTAAGCGTTAGCCCTTATATTCACTAAAAACTGTCCTCCTAAAAATCATAATAGCATAACTTATTTATTAGTAATCTGTGATAATAGTGAGTATGCTACCAATTTTAGGAGTGCAGAAACAACAATGCTTCTTAAATCAGTAGCGTTATTACCTATGAATGAAGGACTTTAAGACGATGTAGTTATACTAGGTACCATGTTAGAAAAAATACGAAGATTTCATATTCACAGAAAATTTTCATCATCATCATCAACATTTCAGCTGCATAACGTCCACGGCTGGACATAGGCCTCTCCCAAAGATTTCCAAAATGGCCGATCAAGAGCGGCCTGCATCCAGCGCTTTTCAGCGACCCTGGTCAGGTCATCTGACCACCACACACACCACAGAAAACTTTACCAACATTCTTTTTTTAGGGTTTCGTTATACAAACCCTTTATAGTTTTGCCATATCTGTCTGTCTCTTCGCGATTTAACTCCGAGACTATTAGTACTTACTGAAAGTACCTTCTTAATTTAAGGTAAATTTAGGTCCGTTTAAGGTAAATTTAGTTTCCGCAATATGGCGATGTCCACTCACTTACCTATTTGATAATCTTTTACAGGACTTATAAGCGCGTTCATTCCAAACCGAGTAATGGAAATTCTGTACTCAGCCGCTGGCGCCATGATCTTCTCGCTCTATATTATCTATGACACCCAGCTGATGCTCGGCGGTAAGCACAAGTACACCATCACACCTGAAGAGTACATCTTCGCAGCACTGAATCTATACTTAGACGTCATTAACCTCTTCCTGCACATTTTGGCTTTGGCTCGTAAATAGAATCATCGAGCGAAATATGCAGAAGTGGCGCCCGTTTTTAAAATAAATTGTACATTTTTTTACATTGTGGTAGATATTTCTGTGAAGACCGGCAGATGTCGTGTCCAGTCTATTGTTTTACTATTGTCTGGTATTGGCGGTTTTCAACAGGTTAATATTCTACATTACGGTGGCATTAAAATGGCCACTTCTGACAGAAACGTGGATATCCCATAGACCCACTGACCTCCATATATACAAGTACGCTGGACCTTTGATACCCTAAGAAATGGCAGCTCTTTATTGTGCCTATTTGAAGCGCCCCCGATGCGTGGGAAGAGAACTAAATCTGACGTAACTTTTAGTTCCGTTCCCACCCACGAATGCCTACGATCAGCGCCAAAATGGCGAAAATCAAATCGCCTCACTATGGCCCGGCTAATCATAGGTCCAGCGTACTTGTATATATGGAGGTCAGTGCATAGACCCAAGTCTATGAGGTATTCAATGCTTGATTGTTCGTAAAATATTATCAGCAAAATTTATTATACATGAGGACGCCACTTGAGCCACTTAACGCCAGTTTACCATTTTGTTCACCGGTTTTACTGTTTTATTTTATAGTTTGCAAGAACCATCAAGAATCTAAGAATGACAATTTAGTGGAGTCGATTTTTTACTCATTAGTTTATAAGTATCTATTAAGTAGTTTATTAAAATCATAATTAACTTCCACTAAAAAAGTTTTGAAAGGTGAATCTTTATAAACAAATATATATTTTTTTAATACCGATGTAGTTACGTGTATTTTTATAGTTTACTACATTTTGTCTCTTGTTTTGTTTTTTACTCTGTAATTGAATTTCATACCTACATTATTAAACACATGTGTAATTAACGATTTTTAAATATTTTTTTAGTACTTAAGTAAAACTATGATTTTTGGATGAGCATCAAGAACTGAATTGAATGACCTCATTTTTAGGTTAGCGATTTATTTTCTTGTTATTTTTTTTAAACAAGTATGATAGGAGAGACATAAACATTGAAAACCATTTTATATGGGGTAATAGTCGTAAGTGTCCAGCTAAAGAAGTAAATGAGAGTTCCAAATTCCTCCAGAATGGTGCTAGTGTCTCAGGAGTGTAATTTTCAAGTATATACTTACTGTTAAAAAGCTTTATAAAATAATTAAATATTTTAGGAGAAAATGTGTCTAAAAAAGTTTTTCCAAGTGGTAATTAAAACTGATATTTTTAGCGCTTCCTTTTTTAACTCGCCGGTTACCGCAGTGCAACTGTATCCGCTGTGATTTGTAATTTGGATACGCAACATAATCCTTTCTCCTATAGGTTAGAGGTATATCATATAATCTGTGCTTTTAAAGTCTCTAAGAATGAAGAATATCATTGTTTTTATTAATTTTAGTAATTTTTTGACTAGGTATAAGGTTGGTTACACCACCATGCATTTATTTTTTTATTACTTAATCTTGATGTCAAAGGTACATCAATGTAATTTCAATTGTTTTCATGTTCTTTTTAGGACCCAGTGCTGCCATTTAAAATTAATTAATTGATAGGAAAAGAAGATATCATTTGCAATTTTGGTCTCATAGCTTTTCTGTGGATAGTTTCCGCAAATGTTCAAAGAAAAGTTTTACGTAGTAGTTATAAAAAAACAAATAATTTAAATGATATTTCCGTTTCCTTTCAAATGGGGTAGCACTGGACCCCGAAAAAATCATGAATCCCCTTAATAGATAAGAACTTAGGAAAATAGATTGTTTGGTAATGCTCATTGCTTTGTTACTTAAGGTACCTTATAAGTAGAAAGGTTCAATTTTTCATAATGCAGAGATTTACGAATAAACGATTATAAACACAATGTTTTATTTTTCCTGTTGGTAGAATGCGTAAGACAGAATATGGGGATAGTAGATGTCAGACGGGAATATTTTTTTTAAAACTAAAATCCAACTTCGCTCGAAAACTACCTACACAGCCAATTTTGATAAAATTTGTATAGACTAGGACGACTTGAAAAGTATGCCTTTTCAAACAAAAAAAATAATATTAAAACTAAACTAAACCGATAAAGGCGTTTTCGAATAATCGGTGAATGTAGGTACATAATAGTAGATTATTAACCAAGGGGATAAAGCAGTGTCTTCTGTCGCGGGTGAAGACTTAAATCACGAGGGAAGCGAGGGATTTAAGTATTTAAAAGTTAAAGTATTAAAGCACCAGTATCCAGAGCCGTACAATAATTTATAAAAAAAAAAAACAATAAAATGACTTCATTTAGTTGTTTATTTTATGAAATTTAACTGGTTTTGTGGATTTTGCGGATACATGTTGTCTATTCAAAATCGTTATTTTTTTTTTGCTTAACAATATGGAAATGATTTCAGTTCAGTATAAATTTCGGTAAGTATTCCAAACTTAAACCACATTCTCCCCCTAGAGGATGAATGAAATTCAGTACAATTTTCTTTCCCTGTTTTCATTCTTGGTCTAGAGGCTGAATGAAATTCAGTACATTTTTCTTTCCCTGTTTTTAACAGATTGAAAATAACTATTGTTACGTTCGCTTTTTGTGGCATAGAATGTGGCTTTTTTGAGCAAGTGGTACGAAAAAAATATAAAACAACAACGACGAATTGTTAACCTCAATGTAATAAGAGAAGTACTGCGCCCACCCCATACATTGAGATAAGGTGAGGCAGAGTAGCTGTTAGAAGCATGGCAAAACTGTACTGCCAGTGAAAAGGGATCTAAGTCGAGTTAGATCGCTTTTGAGATCTTTGCATATTCTGAATCAGAAAAAAATTAGCTATTTTTCTGTCTTATTCCCATAGTCCTAAGGCTTAAAATGCCAAAGTTAGCGTTGGTGCACAGTAATCTAAGTAGGTCTTTTTCAGGGTTTCGTTAATTTATTTTTGTGTATTATAATACAAATGCGTTTACAACAAAATGAACCGAAGTATTTTTTCAGTTTTAAAAGTGTAAATTAATTTAACTTTAGTTATCACACTTTACACAACGGAAAATTAAAACGTCGATATTCGTACATATTGATTTAAGTTTGCTTATTTCTATAAACACGTAAAATGTTTGTTTGTATTTCGGATTACTTGGTGAAAAACGCTTCATCTGTAGTAGAAACACTCAACTTGCGACATAAGTAAGACAAAATAGGTGTTTAGTGATACAACTTTATATAAATCAATTGACACTAGTCATAATTACAGCTTTGATTATTGTGGAAATTGATATAAGTTGAATTGAATCAAATACATATTACAAGTTCAAGAGTTACTAAATTTGCTAGATGGTGTATAATAATATAAGTTAGCGAAAATATGTAAGTGTTTTACCATCAGTTTAGTTATAAAATAAGTATCTATCTACTTACGAGTATATTTATCTGAAATACTACAAGAAATAGTAATAACCGAGCAAAGCTCAGTCACCTAGGTACTATATATCTAATTTCTTACCAAAACAAATAATTTTACGAAAATAATGCAAACAAAATCTTTAATATTGACTAGCCGAAGTCCGCGATTTCGTTCGCGTGGACTTTATATCTCTGGAAAATGCTCATCAGTCTATTATATATATTTCTTATAGTTTAGCTGGACCATTATAGTTCTACATCAGGTGTTCCATTTTTTTAAATCATTTGTACCCTATATGTTGCTCAGGCTTAACAGCTATATAACAAAAAAAGGGTTACATTCGAATCCGTCCAGTATTTCCGGAGATTAGCGTGTACCAACAGACACACGGACAAACAGACAGACATTTTTTTTTAAATTCTGTCTCTATTACTACAGAGTAATAATATACCTATTTATATGTCTCCATCACCCCCAATATTTTTTTTTGAAATATTTTTAATGTACAGACATGCTTTTTTTACTGTCTTATCACAGACATAGATATAGATAGACGACTTAAATGCACCTACTTCGCGTGTAAATTCTCAGACAAAGCGTCGAGGTTGGCCGCCGCTACTGTACTGACAGTCCGCGCGCGTCTGTGATTGCAGCCGGACGGCAGCGAAAAATAAAAAAATGCCTCGTAGCGTGATAATAAACTGCAACAGCCCAAAAATTGCAAGCGCCCAAAGTCAAGGACATATTTCCTATCACAGCTAAGTTATTTAAAAAGAAAAATATGCGTAAATTCATTTTAAAACAATTTTTTAAGCATTCCGAGCGGTGATTCCAAGATTATACCTAAATAAGTATAGATTAAGGTTTAAAAACTACATTCACATTACATTGCCGCGTTTGCTTTGAGCGTTTGATCCGACGTTGTGTGTTAAGAAGCAATGTATATCGAAACAAGCGATACTGTCGCGCATCGCTACGACGTCGTGGTACCGGCAATTTCTCATTCGTCAGTAAAATTTAGCGACTAGTGTAGTTCGTTCTACAACATATACCAATAATCGATTTTAATCGATATCGGACTGACGAATGATATAAACTATTATAAAAGAGCCAATTTAATAGATTATAAACAAGCTCATTTCCTAATTTACACTTTAGAAAACGAGGGTAATATTTTCAGAGTTCATGTATATAATATGGTCGCTCTTTGAACTACTGGTCACACGTTGGTGAACAAAACCGCGCGTGCGTCACTGCTCATTGCTCGTTAGTGAGTCGTCCATACTGCATTTCCCCCATTGAAGCGGTATATTTTCGATACCTCTACGCGGAGTGAGACAAGCCTGACATGGCTAAGAACGACCGCAAGGGAAGTTGCTTCAACATTTAAAAAACGCATTGAAGTCGGTAAAAACGTGTTTTTTTATATATAATGTACGGAACCCTTCGTTCGCGAATTCGACTCGCACTTGGCCGGTTATTTAAGAATAATAATAGTTTTATTTTTAAAGTTCAATTAAAATATTTACATTATTTGTAATTTTTAGTTTTAATTTAAATTTTAATAAGTTGGTATAGTTTAAATTTTAGTTAAATTGAAATAATTTGAGTACAAATATTTATTCTTTATTATCAAACAATTTTCCGTTTAGAATCATTTGTTTATCCAATTTCATATCATTCGTCAATCAGAAAATCGATTGTGATTTTATCACAAATCGATTAACTTAAATGTTAATCGATCGTATGGTTAGCGAGCGCGGAGTGAGCGAGCGAGACCACAGATATAAAATCGATGAGTATGAGCGAGACGATCATGGCGGCGGCGTGCGTCTTCAATAAATCGTTTAAATCGTAGTGAGCGGTTTCTTTGAATCGGTTTGAATTTCCCATCACTAAAATTGCGTCTGACGTCACAGTAGCAAAAAAGTTGGCACGCTTGGTTTCCATACAAATCTTGATACGTGCGTTATCTATTACATCTATATCTGTGTGTCTTTTTATGTGTATATACTTCAAACTGCTCGAAATGTAATACCTATATATAAATTGATTTTAACAACCTAAATGTTCCATCAGTCATAACTATATGAACAAATCTATGGTATTACTATTATTCTTTATTTACGGACAGCGAAGTAAAAAATGCTGATGATTGTAACGTTAGTAAATAAAGACATTATTTGAACATTAAAAAAACAGATCATAAGTATATATTCCAATTTAATATGTTTAAAATATAATGCATTATAGATATCTACCAATACAAATCCATAAACACAGTGTGAATTTGTTCCAGTCGTCAGTGTAACTGGTGTGTCTATATTTACAAATTGAAAAAAACTAACATTTAGCATCATTATCATCATCATCACCTAGGCTATTTGTATAAAACATGATTATAATAAGTTACAAGCAACACGTGATATGGACATTTTTATACTTATTTTATTTTCGTGTACCTAATATCTTTGATCCTTTAAATTTGTTAAAAATCTATACATATAATAAAACAGTAAAAAAAGTGTGTCTGTACATTAAATATATTTCCAAAAAAAATATTGGGGGCGATGGAGACATAGTAATAGAGTAAGAATTTAAAAAAAATGCATGTCTGTTTGTCTGTTTGTCTGTATGTCTGTTTGTCTGTTTGTACACGCTAATCTCCGGAAATACTGGACGGATTCGAATGCAACTTTTTTTGTTATATAGCTATTAAGCCTGGGCAACATATAGGGTATAAATGATTTTGGAAAATGAAACGCCTGATGCAGAACCATAATGGTCTCGCTAAACTATAAGAGATATAAAAATGTCGCCCTAGTAAAAGTTGTTCAGCCTGATGAGCATTTTCCAGAGACATAAAGTGCACGCGAACGAAGTCGCGGGCTTCAGCTAGTTAGTAATAGATATCCATGTATTTTGATGATCATCGTAAGTTAGCTTTGTTAATAAGATGGTTAGTTGTTGTTGGTTACCTATAACACTATTATGTCTGGTCATTATTTACCAACACACTGCAATTCTTTTTCGAGTCTATAAATTCAATTGTGTTATATTTTTAATAATTTTTATTAGCGACGATAAATTCTACCTCATATTTTCCTTTTTCAATCTCACTCCATTTCATCTCAGCATACTAGTTGCATCATCAGCTCTAATGCTGTGGAGTCTGTTTTAATTTTTTATGGATTTTGCTTTATTTTACAACCAGCTGCTTGCCAAACGTCAACTCCTTGAGAATGCTATTGTAATTCGTGTTACAAAGGTCGTGCTTTTATTGCTATTTTTTCTTTAGTTCTATTACGAATTACGATGCCTAGTACAACATCCACAGGAAGAGGTGGAGTGGTCCTGTTCTAACCCGGAGTCACACGGGGTCTTTCCCGTATTCTCCTTGTTGTAAAATAAATATTCTATCTTCTTTTCCCTCAGTCTATTCCCCTGTCTTGCTTACTTCTGCTAAAAATCTTCTATCTCTGCAAAATCTTTTTTTCTATTCTTAGCATATGCACATTAAAATGTCATGAATTCATATATTTAGCAGATTTGTATCTGGTGTGGACAATTGACGATTAAACAGTTTTGCTCGGGAATTCTGAGCTCTTCTGACCTCTGGTCGTCTTGGTCCCTTCTCTATTCTGGAGGGGCACTTAGGGACTTTTTAGGCTTCCATAGTAAACAAATTCTGTCTGCTAATCCGCGGTTCTACTCAGAGACTACAAGGACTAGTAAGCTGTAATTCGGCATGAATATGAAAAAGTAGTAAAATTAAAGCTTGTAAAGTGTTTTTTCAATGAAAGCTTAGTAGGGTTTACAAATCAAAAAGTTATAGGTTACCAACTTATAAATGTACTCAAAAGGGAACATTGTATACAAATTCAATAGATAGTTAGTTTTTTAGACATTTTAGTCGCGTGAATGTCATTCGTAACTACGGAACACTACACTGCGCGTAGCCAGACACGTACTTGGCCAATTGTTTGCAACTAATTTAGTAATCAAGAGTGAAAAGACTTCGACCAGATCCCTCCGCGCGCGAGTTGATATCACCACAACCACGTTCATTTTGCTTATCAGGATGCACCAGAGATATAGGTAAGGTTTGCTTGGGATTCGAATACCTTAAGGTAGACGTCGGTTGGACCCTGTATCACAGGCATTACTTTTACATAATAATATGTTTATACTTATATCATTTTACACCTTAACATTTTATAGTTAGATCGCTTAAATATCTGATATATATAACAATACACAAAAATATTAAGGTATACTAAAATGTGTAAACTGATGTAAGTAATATTTTTATGACTTTTAGACAAAATGAAATTGACGTAAAAATAGCTGATCATGAAACAAGTAAAATTTTGTTTTGGGACTTCCTGATTATCTTCTTATACACTTCAAAACACTATAAAAATAAAGATGATGTATCATTTGACACCAACGAAATACAAAATGTGTAAATAGTTGCATGTCATTTTATAGCATTTTACACGAATATTTTTTCGTGTCAAGTGATATAACTTGTAATTTTTTTCGATTATCTCTAATATCAATTTATTTTAAATTGTTTTAGTCATAGAGACTTCTTTTATTTTGAATTATCTATCAATATCACTAATCAAAAATTTTCTAGCTGATGTATAGAACGTGCAGGAATTTTTTGAAACTTTGAACTCGATTTTCTCAAAACCACATTTTTTGACTTAGATCCCTTTTCACTGGCAGTACAGTAAAGAGATGTTATGAATTATTTTAGTACCTTTTGCGTTTTTTGTGTCTGCGGCTATTTGGTGCATTCCATGAGATAATAATATGTACCGCTAAATTCTTGAAATACTGTAAAAATGTCTTAAACTATATACGGTGATAAATTTCGAAAAAAAAATGTACAAAAATTACCATTTTCATAATTTGAGGTACGTTTTTCTTTTCCAAGCGCTGCGTAGGTTCTTTAAATAAAAGATTATCTAAAATTTATAAGTTTATTTAAGTGTTCTTAATCTAAAACAGCGAATTTTAAAGCCATTAAACGATTATTACGCGTCGCTTTACATATAAAAACAGGTAGATTTTTAATAATTTAATACTATAGACAGCAAAAATGCTCACGTTTAGATTAAACCGGCCAAGTAAACGAGCGTATTGTCCCATTATAGTAAGTATACAATGTGGAAGGGACATACTCGTAATAAATTGAACCACAGGCTATAATAATAATGACATAACAGTCAAGAAACAAAAAAAAATCGACATTCGGAAATGAATACTTTTTTTTGTTTCTTGACTGTTATTTTAATTTCATTATACTATAGTGGTCTAGTATAGCCCGTGGTTCGATTTATTATGGGTATGACGTTACCACGTTGTATGGGGCATGATTTTTATCTGTGGTCCTTCGATTGAGTGTATTTTCGCTAAACAAACGGTGAGTTTTGTTAGCATTCATGTCATGATACTCAAATGGCTCAGGCAGACTAGCGACAGACCGCAACCCGGGTCAGCGACTGTTGCGAAATGTCGCGCGACAGTTGTGTTAGCGACTGCTAGCGGCCGTCAGTGAGTTTCTGGCACCACGAAAGAGAAAAAAGGTGAAATGGCGTGCGTGCCATAATTAACAACAACTGTACTCAATCACGACAAAATAAGGTTTTTTTTAATATAACGCCATTTGGTAGTACCAGTATTTTTTCATTAAGTATTACTGCAGATTGCATAAGAATTTCATTACTTTTTAAATTGTTTGTATGGAATGCAAATGTGAGTGTATTTGTGTGAGTTGGCGACAGCGGTTCCGATACAAATTTCGTCAAGTGGCTTCCACTTGTTTTTCTGTTTCGTGGCTGGCACATTTTTTATTTTATTTTATTTATTTAACTTCATTACAATATACATGTAAATGGCGGACTTAAGGCCAGAGGGCCTTTTCTACCAGTCAACCAACAGGTGATGCTGAGAAAGTAATCTTTTGGGGTAAGTACCTACAACAGCAACTAACTAAAAAAGACAAAAAGAAAGGAGTAAACACATGTCGCTCGTCTGAAGGAGTTTTAGACTTTATCATCATTTTGCAGCCCTATTTGTGCCGCCACACCGCATTAAGTTCCGCCTCAACTGAAAATACCAATTTACCACATTAGTACCTGCTTTTTATAAACTAGGTACTATCGCGTGGTGACGACAAACATACAACGTGGAAGGGACATATACGAGAGATATGTGTAATGAATCAAACCACGGGCTATACTAGATCACTATAGTACAATGAAATTAAATAATACGTCAAAAACTTAATAATAAAATCGACATTTCCATACAAAAGTGTGCAGCCGCCCGGGAATGTCGAATTTCTTTTTGTTTTTTGACTGTTATTTTGTCATCATTATACTATTGTGATCTAATACAGCCCGTGGTTCAATTTATTTACGGGGATGTTCCTTCCACGTTGTAAGTATATAAACATAGCTAAATCCGCTGCATAGGAACTTGCCTTCGCGTAAAAAACAGCATCGAAATTGATTCATCCTTTCGAGAGCTATACGATGCCACAGACAGAAGTGCTATTTTTGAAACGCGGAGTCACCTAAACGAATGGTTTTTCCATACAAAAAATCGTTCGTTTAGTGACTCCGCGTTTGAAAAATAGCACCACAGACAGCTATGATATAAGGCACTATGTCTATAGCATGTTCTAAAGCAAGCCATTTTGGTCTTTATTTGTTTAGTACTAAGAACCAATTCACGTATAGGTATTAGAAGTATGTCTTTAGCGAGTCGAGTTTTTTTGCGGTGTTTTTTGTTTACAGTTCAAGATTTTCTTTGAATGAATTGTTTATGTATGCAGTCAGAGAGCAGAGAGCAGTTCTTATCTGTTGAGATTTGTTTGAGTCTTAGGTTTAAGTGTTCATTTATTTATTGTTATTGTGCCTATTAAGAGGTCTCGATCGAAATAAATCTATGTAGAAACTCAACTATAGGAATTTTTAATAATCTAGTTAGCGGACTATGTAAAATAATATATATTTTTTACAAAGTCCACGTCCCTCTTATAATATAAAAGAGCTCTTATCCTTTTGTACATAAGTATATTAAAATAGTAATAACCAGCCAAGTGCCAGTAGGTCTCGCGCACGAAGGGTTTCGTACCATTATCTATAAAAAATCACGTTTGTAGTATGGGAGCCCCCTTAAATATTTATTTGGTTCTGTTTTAAGTATTTGGTGTTATAGCGGCTATAGAAATACATAATCTGTGAAAATTTCAACTGTCTAGCTATCACCGTTCATGAGATACAGTACAGGCAGACAAACAGTTTCTAAAAATGGAGATCATTGCATAGTTTCTGCCCCTACCGGAAAATAGACGTAAACGATAGCAATCAGTAGTTAAAACTACTCATTACTATCGTTATATGTTGCTTATCGTTATATGTAGGTAATTACATAATTAACTACATAAATGTATGAACATAAAAAAATCTTAATTAAAAGGAGACGTTTCAAATCCGCCCTGCAACTGGTACACATTTTATAAAACTGAGGAAAAATCTAAACATAATTTGAAATAAAATAACATATAGCACAAACTATTTTCTTAGTATAGTCGGCTAACGAGATGACACATACATTAATAGAATTAACTATCTTAAGAAATAACGGACCAATATGATAAATTCTTATTTTGTTTGAAAGTTAGCTTTTAGTACATCATTATTGTCTTACTTTGAAATAAAACCGTTTCACTTAAAAAAAATATTTACTTATTTTATTTCAAATTATGTTATTTTAAATAGTGAACTTTATTCTTCTATTTAAGCTTTTTCATTTGATACCCATATTGAAGTAGTTGTGAAAGATAATGTAATCCGCCATTTTGTACTGGCGGCCGTCTTGGATTTAAAATGATACAAAATATATTACATTGTATTGTCATCAGAATTAAATTTGTGTGCCAAATATCAAAACAATCTGTCAACAGGAAGGGGGTGTAATTTTAATTATTAGATTTGACCCAAACAAATAAACAAACGGGGCAAGCTAAAAACACTTAAACCATCATTATTTTACTACGTATTCAGATGTAGACAAAGGTCACAGATCAAGCATATCTTAAATTTCAAGTTTTAACTAAACACAAACCTAACTGCCAGTTCAAACCAAAACCATATTGGACTCCGGAGTTATCATCGTTAGTTGCACAACGTAGACTAGCCCTAGGTACATTTCGTAGAAATCCGACGCCTGACAACTTGTCTAAGTTGGAAAAAATTACTACTGACGCACAAAATGCCATAAGAAGGGCAAAATATAATAATTGGCAAACATTTTGTAATTCAGTGGATGAGAGTACATCTGCGGTTGATATGTGGCAACGTATGAGATGGTTCAAAGGTTATAAACAACAAAAAATCTATCCCTCGACCGAAAAGCAAGCAGAATTGCTATCGTCACTTACTCCAGACTTCGCCGCGAATACCCCTCCGTCTTTTAAATCGGCTAATGAACTACTCGAGTCGCAGTTCACTTTACAGGAATTAAGTCACTGCTTAAAAAAGAAAGATACTGCCCCAGGTTGTGATGAAATCACTTATTCTATGATTTTTAACATGCCATTAGAAGCGAAACAATTTCTTTTAGACTTATTTAATTTTATTTTCTGTTATGGTTATGCACCTCGTCAATGGCGCGATATAAACATAATACCGATTCCTAAAGCGGGCAGTGCCCCAGGTTCGGAAATAAAGCTTAGGCCTATATCACTTATGTCTTGCATATGTAAAATATTTCATACTATGATGACAAAAAGAATAGAATGGTACATTGAAAAACATGAAATTTTGTCAAGACATACAACTGGGTTTAGACGAGCACAGTCTTGCCTGGATAACCTGACCAGACTAGTTTCTTTTGTACAAACAAATTATGCAAAAAATACACCCACATTGGCTTGTTTTTTGGACTTAGAAAATGCGTACAATAATGTTTCAATAGAAACCGTTGTTTCTACATTAGATAACCTTCACCTTGGTGCAAAAATTTGTAAGTACTTATGGTCATTTTTAAATGAAAGACATTTGAAAATTAAAACGGGTGAAAATTGTGATGATGATCTGTCAAGATGGACCAACAAAGGATTGGCCCAAGGTGACCCGTTGTCCCCATTACTTTTTAACATAGTCACCTACAGAATTTGTCATGAAATTGAAGAAGAAGAAGATGTTTTCATATCGCAATATGCTGATGACTTTGTTATGTATTTAGGAAACAAGGACCTGGGCGTATGTGAAGACGATATGCAGTCCGCCTTAAATCATTTTAGTATTTTAATTCATGACTTAGGCCTAGAAGTATCGGCACATAAATCAAAAATCTGTTTTTTTAGTAGGGGACATAGAAAAATATTACCGAAGGTTAGCATAAATGAAACGCCAGTAGAATCTGCCCAATATATAAAGTATCTAGGTATGTGGTTAGACAGGTCGCTGCGCTGGAGCAAACATTTAAATGAAACGACCGAAAAATGTGCTAAATACTTAAGGGTCCTCCCCGCTGTAACGACCTTGAAAACACAAAAAAATTAATTTCTCTTTCTGTAAGTGAGATTATCAGAAACCCTCCTACAACTTTTTAGCTAGTATCCTTAAGTTTTATTAGAACCTCGAAAATCATTGAAATAAAATACCCTGAATTTTCCTTTGCAAAAAATACTAAAAACGGCCATTTTTGACTCTTTTTGTAAAGGTTTCTAAACCGGATAGTATTTCAATGACTTTCGAGGTTCTAATGAAACTTTAGGATACTAGCTAAAAAGTTGTAGGAGGGTTTCTAATAATCTCACTTACAAAAAGAGAAATTAATTTTTTTGTGTTTTCAAGGTCGCTAGCGCAAGGAGGAGCCTTAAATGTGTTGAAAGTTTTATCGGTATCATCATGGGGAGTCCACCCCACACATTTACGTCGCTTATATATCGCATCAATTAGGAGTAGAATTGATTATGGCAGCTTTTTGTATGATAATACTGCGAATTCACATAGTTCAAAGATAGACAAAATTCAAAATCAAGCTATGAGAATCATAGGAGGATTTATTAAAAGTACTCCCATACACGTGATGGAAAATGAGTTATGCCTACCTCCTCTCTTCGTACGACGACAGTTTTTGGCATACAAATATGGTTTAAAAGCTTTGTCATGGTCTAACAATGTAACTAGTAATACCATAATGGAACTACATAATGTATGTCGGGATATCTATTGGGCTAGAAAGAAGAAACCACTTCTTGGCACTATTTATGAGGATATTGTACAAAATGACATCCATTCTTCCTACCCATTAGATATGTTTAACCTTAGTGTATGGGTTACACGCATAAACATAGAAGACATCATTCAATGTGACTTAGACTCTGTACCAGTATCAAAAAAACATTGTGATTATAATAGCTTAAAGTATGATATAGCGTATGAGCTTAAGGAAAAATATAATGGGTGGAACCAATTGTATACTGACGGTTCTAAGAATTCGAATAACTTAGGTTCGGCATTATTTGATTTAACGAGTAAGGAAAAAAAGACATACAAAGTTGGAAACCCTCATATATCAATTATGTGCTTGGAACTCATTGCAATATCAGAAGCACTGTCGTTTGTTATAAGTAAAGGATGGCAAAAAAGTGTTATCTTTTCAGACAGCAAGAGTGCTTTGCAACATATAGCTCGGTGTGCCTCTGGCCTCAGAGGCCTCGCGATAGCATATGAAATATTAGATAAAATTAATACTTGTAAGCAAAGCGACGTTGCGCTGAGGTTGCAATGGGTCCCAGGCCACGTAGGATTGCACAGCAATGAAGTCGTAGACAAATTGGCAAAACTTGGAGCAATTGAAGGAAACGAATTTATTATCAAGCCTCACTATTCGGAAGTTATGTCATCTTACAAAAACGTGAAAATTTTTACTAATTGGAAACTATATTTTGATGAAAGATCTAGGGAAAAAGGTATTTGGTACAGAGTCTTGCAATGCCAACCTTTCCGGGCTCCATGGTTTTTAGGCAATAGATTGAATAGATTCATTATTAAACTTGCCCTTAGACTTCGCTCCGGACATATGCCACTAGCAAAGTTTGCATTTTTAATGAAAAGAGTGGATTCCCCAAATTGTAGTGTGTGCGGCACCCTTGAAGATGTGCAACACTTGCTATTGGAATGTGTACGAAATGAAAGGGAAAGACAGTCACTGTTGAGCAGTCGGAATTTGAATAAATTTGATATTGGTGTTATCTCTTGTTTATTATCAGAGCCATCCTCGGATGGAGCGATAGCGGTATATAAGTTAGCAGCGGCTGCGCAACAGTAACTCCCTTTAATGTAGACAAATAAGATAGGTTAGGTTACGATAAGGCTGTCATGTTTTAAAAAAAACCAAAGCCTTATAAAAAATAAAGAATAAAAAAAAAAAAAAAAAACTAAACACAAACATTCTGAGAATAGAAATCATTTGGATATCGATGCATTAAACTTAATGTGCGGCCCACTGTACACTACAGCCTTGGCAATATAGCGCTAACCATCATCCCACCAGTAGTAATTACAAATACGTAAACAAAAATACACCTTAATTTGATAACATAGCGATGATAATCGTCAGTTAACTTCCACCTTTTTTTTTAAGACCATTTTCATAGCGTCACTTGATAAGCAAAATGTTTTGAAATGGCAGTACATAGCCTACGAGAGCGTCGACGGTGTAGTATGCAGTGTTGTGTAGTGTAGTTTTAAGTGTCTGGTGCAATGTCTGATCCGAAAGGTGTTGTATTACTGTGCTACGCTATGCTATCTGTCCTATATATAACCGGATTTAATTATTCCTCTTTATAAGTTTTCGCAATTTGATGTGTGATATGTGTGGCCACTCAGCCTACCGATAGCCGGAAATTACTGTAGAAAGCTCTAATAGTGAGATGTTATTTTCATTTGTCTATTTCTGATCTATGTGTATAATATATGTAAATGGATACATATGTATATGGTGATGTAGTCGTCACAAAAAAATTAATTGATATGATAATTTAGCACACAAACTCAATAAGCCTATCTAACCATTCTACTTCCAGGCTAATTTGGAAACATAGGTTATCCCAGATGCTGCTAAAATGTTGGTTTCACATGAAAAAAGAACCCAGGGATGGAAAATAGTCAGTAAAGTCAGTAAGAGTCGGTATTTTTGGCTAAGGTCAGTAAAAGTCAGTTTTTTAAAAAAACTGTCAGTAAAATCAATATTTTTGGCCATGGAATCAATTTCCACCCCAAACCGCATTGAAATCGGTCCTTCCGTTCGAGCCCTACGATGCCACAGACAGACCGACATTAGCGTCTCGAAACACCTCTCTTTTTAGTCGGTGTAGCGGCGCGTGTGTATATATTTTTGGCTTTGAGTGCCTTTGTAATTTGCCGTTAATGTTGATAATTCGGTGATGAAATTAAAATGCAGTGATCTTTTTGAGAGTTGAATGAAAAGTGTATTTCGATTTTTTAATTACAAAAGTCATGGATAAAGGAAGTGGGAACAATTGTTAACCAATAGTACATGCGCAAATACGGAGTAGGCAGAGCCTCATTGGCTGCCACAGCTGACCGTTTGTCACGTGATGACGATGGGCGGATGGATGTGGTGTTCTTCCGTCAGGGGGCTCCCCAGCAGTTGGTTGCCATCAGCGTAAACAGTCGGGGATTAATAAAAATAAATAATAAACTATGCGTGATGGTGACACTGTCACATAACACCATGTTTTCGCGGCGGTGTGCTAGAAGGTCGCATGCAGCAAGGCTTTCTCGAATCGATATTGAATAGTTGATAACCTTTCCATCGTGACTTCCATTTTCTTGTTCTGTTATATTATGATATCCGTTTGAGATGTTACCAGACAGTAGGCGCACTATATTACGTGTTTGTAAAATAAATCGAACAATACCTTTACAATTAATCAGGATAATGAAATATTGTATATAGACTGACTGGTAGATCATAGTGACTAACTTCCGTCCATTTCAGTCCATCATATGGAATTATGATAATAAAAACTATACAAACGCGGAAATCGCAAAACAATCAGTTCCATATAATTTGTCGTGGTAGTTGAATTCCTTTCGATAGTACTCCAAAACTTGACACTTTTTAAAAGTTTCAATTTATATAATAGTACCTGGGCGACCGAGCTTTGCTCGGTTACATCTCAAACATTAACAATTTTTTTTAAACTTGTCTAAAAACAATGCAAAATGAAAAATTATATATAGACTTAAACATAAAAAAAATAAAAGTAAGTCACCGAGTGGGATTTGAACTCGTAACACTCTTTCTAGCGGTCGGTATCCTTAACCGCTGAGCTAAAAACATGGCGGTCGGCGCGGAGAAATAAGCGACCATATTCTGCGTGGAAAGAAAAACGCATGAAAACTCGAAAACACGCGTTTTCCCAAACATAAAACTAATCTAGATCAATTTTTTGACCGAAAACCCCCATATACAAATTTTCAGCGAAATCGTTAGAGCCGTTTTCGAGATCACAGAAATTTATAAATAAATATATAAATATATATATATATATACACAAGAATTGCTCGTTTAAAGGTATAAGATAAACCATCCCATTTGTATATATTCGTACAGGCTTTGTTAATTGTACTTAAATATATTATTCTTGGCTTATGTGTCTCTAGACAAATATCAATACTGTTAAAAGTTTTATTTTACAATGTTTAATACTAATAAAAAACGAATTACTACTGAGCATTCGACTGTAATGTAACATTTCAGAGATTCCGTTTTCATCCCTTAATAATTATTTTCCATTTTGACCTTACGAACGTCGAACCCCCGGTGTCACTATCCACTAGGGGTCGACTTATAAACAATGTAGAAGCAACTAAACTAAAGGCTCTAAATCGAATGAAATGTCGCATTAGAGACGAATGCTCGCAGTGAGGGACTCTCTTCGCATCATCTCATTCGCCTTTATTGTATAAAATTGTACACTGCTTAATGTTACCATCAAGTCTGGCATGATTAAAGGCTTGACCTTCACCTCTTGCTCAGTATTATAGACCCTCGTACAAACTAGCGGCTAATGTTTGAGATTTCATACTTAGAATAAATTTGATTTGAAAAAGAAGTAGTTTCTAAGTACATATTTTCACCAAAAAGTCTAGTTTTAGGCGAAAAGCATATTCTTGTGGCGCCCACTCGGTTATATTTAACTATCTGTCTCAAATGATCCATACCACTGGTTTATGTCGGTTGGTGGGCACTGCAAGATGGAGATAATGATTTATATAATCCTAATCACTGCCCATGGTATGTACGAGAAGTCTTAATCTACTGAGTATATAAATGTACAGTCAGTGTATAATAGGGCGACTAAACCAGTCAATAAAACCAATTTTCCCATAAGAATTCACAAAGGAATGAATGGAATTTGATCCCATTGATCCCATAGGAAAGATTATTCATATTGTCTGGTTGAGTCGCCTCTTCAAGTTTGTGCCAACCGTACATTTGTACCCGATATACCTTCCTTCCTGTTCCAAAATATCTAATATCAGTATTTGTATCATACAGATCAAAATCAAGGCGGCTACCCCCAGGGTGGGTACCCGCAGGGAGGTTACCCACAAGGTGGATACCCTCAGGGAGGTTACCCCCAGGGTGGATACCCGCAGGGCGGCTACCCACAGGCTGGATATCCTCCAGGCGCTCCACCTGGATTCCAAGCTCCAGGGTACGGAGCTGGAGGCTACCCGGCAGGTTATGGAGAGGTAAGGATACTTTATTTTTATCATTTTATTAATTCTAAATAGAAAAACCGAAGACAATACAAAGTACTATGTACGCTTCTATGTTGGCCTGGGAGAAAATTAAAAAAATGCATTAGTCGACCGAGAAAACGGATGAAACTCTTAAATTCTTCTTTTCGTGTGTGTTAGTGAATAACACTAGTGTCAGAGTTTTTAAACCGCCTTAAATGCCTCTGACATGGTTTTAGGTAACGACCAATGTCAAAGACAGTGACCGGGACCGACGGCTTAACGTGCCCTGAGCTCTGTCTACCGTGTTAGAGCTATAGATGTGAGATGTGACAGTGTTTCTGTATCATACTTAGGTGTGTTGATCAAAACAATAGGTTTGTTTGTTTACCGGCGCAGCGCGTGCACGTAGCAATTTAAAAGGTCATCTTGCGTTTTACTGAACCCGTCCGACACCTAAACGAATTCGAAGTTATTGCATCATAATAATATGGCTTGTGTTGTGAGAGAGTCCCGCCGTCTCTGAACAAGTTTGGCCGAATCCATACTTATACTTATATATAAAACTGAAGAGTTGGTTTGTTTGTTTGTAGCGCTAATGTAATGTAGTCCGTTAAGATTAAAACTGGTAATTTTTTGGAATACATATAAATATATAGATACGTACTTATATATGGTTCACTTTATATGGAGACTATTAAACGGTGCCCATTAAAAGGTTTTTTTTTAAATTTGATAGATTCCTATCCAATGAATCATACATATATGATGCATGTTTTCTTGTCAATGGATAGGCAAAGAGCTATAGCGAGAATATATGGATACTTACAATACATATTGATGACGAGAAAAAGCAATTAGAGCAAATTTCTCTCAAGCAAAAAAAACATACATTGTTTCGGTATGCCTACTTTGAAATCATTAGTAATGGAAAGGAGTTATTTTTCTTGGTATTTCCGCTTTTAAATTCCCTACAAGATTTGGCCTTAAGAGGCCTAGTAATCTTTTTTCCTCCGCCAATTTAGGTATTTTACGCCGGCAGCGAGCGCACGCACACAACGACATGCCGCTCACACACACAGAGCTACGTAGGCGACGTAAAGCGCGGTATAGTGCGCTCGGCGACATTCTTGATCGTTGATCTTTTTTGGTTAAATATACTGGTGGTACATTATGTTTTGGTGCAAGAAAGATTTTAACTAACTTACTAACTGGTATAAACTAACAGATATTATTCAAATTTTGGTAAAAGTTTTATTACATAGTAAATGCCATCTTAATTTAAATGCGAGTAATAATATATATGACGGAGCAGGAGATGGCCTATGCCGAACTCACTAAAAGTGTGACGATAAATACAGCGCTCCGCCTCGCGCTGTATCATGGATTCCAACCATATGTGTCTGAATACCCCTGGCCCACACAGTTATTGAATCTGTGTCCACCTGGGCTTATCGTCTAGCTGAAACAACTATCATTGTAATAAATCGGTTTACCAAATCCTCATCTATTACAACAATCACAATTAAAGAAGTTATGGCCCAGCCCACAGCACACTACACAAAGAAGATGTTCACAGTACGGCGGTCCGCACAAGACTAAGCCGCTCGTCGCTAGGGCGACCGCTTTTATACTTGTTGAAATATTTAAAAATGTAGCAGTTATGTTTTGTAGTAAACCACTTTCTGTTTGCACATCGAAAACAATAATAAATGGGATTATCTTGAACTCTCCGACACGGCCAACCTGACATGCGTACGCCCTCGTACGCGCTCTCAATAGTAATTTAAACTAGTAAGTAGCATCAGGCCTGTCTCACTCCGCGGCAGGTATCAAAAACGCAAGCACGCACGGCGGCCATGCCTGCGCGGCCAATCAGTGCGCCAGAAAAGGTAAGCGTTACGCGATAGAAAGAGATGGATTGTCTAGGTGAATATAACTGCAAGCTACCAGCGTTGTGCGATCTGAACTGAACCCAATTGTATCGCAGCGATAGTGTCCATTCCTTCAATTGATCTTTCAGAGTGAATCCTCTGTATCTGTACTATTATGTATTCTATGGTAGCATGGTTAGAAATAACCATAAAATGATTCTGATCTAACTCGGCAATAAGCGTCCCACAAAACTATAACAAAATTTCAACTCGCAAAAATTCTACTCCAGAAGTGTGCCTTGCAAAACTACTTTTTTTGAACCGGTCTTTTATTTGTCCTTCAGCCAAGATCTATACAGGAATAATTATAAAGAAATCATGACTAAGGGATTTTTCGCATAATGCTTACGTATTCAATCATTCGAAAATTCATGGATCAATTTAAAGGAATCAATTTTTAACTCGCCGACACTGCCATCTTGACAGTAACACCCGTCCTCGGGTTTCATATTTAAGATCAACACAAAGCACAAACGGTACACCGTTCGGCCAAACCTGATCAAAACAAAGCTTTAGTAATATTTTTTTAGAAGTCTTGCTGTACGTCGAGGCAATGCCGCCAGTCTCTTAGGTATATGTTTTATTTTTATATTTTTTTAGTTAGTTATATTTCAGTTCATACTTTTAACATTTTAATTTAGGTAGGTTATTTCGTTTTTAGTTTAATTAATTATTGTGTACTGTTTATATTTATTTATATTTGCTATAAATAACCATCTTTATTAGATAACTTACTTAATTGGTTTAAACGATCTAAAATATAATAAACTCAAAACAAAAAATGAACACCGATAAATCTTTAAAATCGAATTGGATAGTAATAACTTCATGTCTATGTGCAGCAATCACATGTTAAGGAACGCAACCAGCCTTCCTGCTAGTTCAAAGTTGTTATTAATTATATGTTCTCTTTACCAGCTATTAAAAGTTAAATGGAATCAAAACGAATAGAACTTCTAAATTTTAACGAATTATTAATTCAGTTATAAGAGATCACTAAGACATATCAGTAACAAAATTGCCATCGTTAGCCTCACACTAATACGTGTATTACCACCTGTGATCACCAGGTTCACTTGACCTTATGATTTCCTTCAGAAACTTGACCTCCACAAGAGCCGACCGCATACTGCCCACTCACGGACTACGGGTCAACTCTAGTACGGTCACAACAAAATAAACAAAGCAATTCATCACTCTACCTATGGCAATAAAGCCTTTGGCTATGCTATCGGTCTTCCTAATGAGCTTCTCTGGCTCCCGCATACTTGTCAACCTATCATGAAAACACTTGTGTATTTGCTTTGAGTTTCATGCCCGGAAAGCATCTCAATTTTTCAAACAATTGAACAGGTGAAAAATCGTCATAATGATTCAAGTAGTTATACGTAAGAACAACCGGAATCATCTAGGTTTAGAATGTGGTGCGAACAGTATGCTCCACCCCCCGATTACATCCAACCATCAGAGGCGCTACCGCCAGGTCATAAACTGCCATGGGCTACTTGGAGGTGCTTAAATTGCCTCCGAACTGAAGTAGGCCGATGTAAACATAATCTGGCGCGCTGGTGCCATAGAGACCAAGCAGAAGCACAGGGCGGTTGTGGTCATGACGATTAGATCATTAGATCACCTCTATGCCCTATCAGCTGTACCGTGCTTGACCTATACTATGCCTCGGAGGGAAGCGTAAATGTGGCAACGTTCTCGAAGAACAAAATTTAAATTCAAGCCAATCAACTGGGTAGATAATATACGCTATTTTTCAACAAGTCAAATCAGACACCTTCCTCCAAACGTCAAAACAAACAGTTTCCACTGTTTGCACTTCGACTGCACTGGGACTTTGTATGAAATACAGACAGACGACGACACAGATCCTCGGAGCCAAACAACGCTTTCACCATCAGCCCTTTCGCAATAATAAATCCAGAACTACGCTATAATGAATAAGTTCAAAAACAAACGACACCACTTTGCGACGCTGAACCCCACCAACAGCTCAAAACAATTCATCCCTGGCTCAGGAAAACACCCAACTGTCAACAAAAACAAACGTTTACAGTACTTTTGTTACACTAAAGCGTGGCTAGAATACAGTTAAAGCATTTGCAACTTAATCTTTTTTTCTACGGACTTCCTAACAATAAAAATATCATTGCTTATCAGTACGATATTCTTGAATTCGGCTATAATATCACAATATTTACTAGACTGTAATTATCCAGATTAAAATTTACTCTAGTAACGGGACTTTACTTCAGTGAACCTAAAACACAGTAAATAATAAATAAAATATTATTACTCACATAGTAAACGTTGAAGGGTCCTTTTAAATAAAGTCATCACCATGATCATCATCATGGTAGGCTCGCCGTCCTATTAATCACCTCTTCATCATCACTACCTCTTCATCAATAATATCTTCATCGTCAACACTGTCTCTTTATTATCAATATCATCATCATCACCCTGGTCATTATCTCATTGTAATCTTTATAAAAGTCATTATCATATTTAGCTATCTTAAGTCCAATATGAGGCAAAGGCTAGGAGAACTTTTCTCTCCAACTTTACGAATAATGAAGTACGTAACGTACCTAATAACTATCATTTTTACACCAGTATTCACACGTAAGCTTATAAGACGCAAAAAATTATAATTTCAAATACTCAAATTCATATATTTGCTAGGATACTAACTGGCGCCTCTGCCAGCTCCAACTAACAGTGACTTATGCCACCTCCAGTGATGTTAAGCTCATCTATCAACTCATGACGATAAGATTAACTCACTAAGCTTAGCAGATAATACACGTTTTTATTTAAAATAGCGAAATTATAAT
This sequence comes from Acrobasis consociella, assembly GCA_963555685.1. Lineage (NCBI taxonomy): Eukaryota > Metazoa > Arthropoda > Insecta > Lepidoptera > Pyralidae > Acrobasis > Acrobasis consociella. Next base: position 2,873,224 of record OY743114.1, read on the forward strand.
TATTTTCTGCTTGCATAGTGGTCAAAAGACTAGACATTATTCTACTTTTTGTGTTATCTTTATGTATACTAAAAGTTTCGAAATAAATTGCTCTCTGCTCTACTCTTAAATTGAAAAAAAATATAAAAACTCACCAGGTTATCTTTGTCAGATAAGGTTACGACACATAAATACACACGATATCAACTCGCTTTTTCACTTCACCTTACTTCACCAGGAATCTCCAGCGCCTGCGGCACTGCCGCTGACTCCAACTCGGCCGCAATACGTGGCCAGCAGTTATGGTTCACTTGTTAGCATTTTAGCACCTTTGCAGAAGTAGCTGAAACTAAACACACGTTAGGTATCTTTGCACTGATCGCTTTACTCTCGTTAGCACCATTACTGGCGCTAAAGGTTGTCACACAAGCCGGCTGCCATTCAGACAGACTTTTCACACAGACGGTTGACAGACAGACTGTTGGCAGACAGACGATTGACAGACAGACGATTGTCTCACAGACGCTTGTCACACAGACGTTTGTCACACAGACGTTTGTCACACAGACGTTTGTCACACAGACGTTTGTCACACAGACGTTTGTCACACAGACGTTTGTCACACAGACGTTTGTCACACAGACGTCTGTCACACAGACGCTTTGTCACACAGACGCTTTGTCACACACACGCTTGTCACACAGACGCTTGTCACACAGACGCTTGTAGAACAGACGGTTGTCACACAGACGGTGGTCACACAGACCATATACAACACAGGATGGGTTGCGATACTAAAACCAGAGCCTGTCAATGACCCCAAAGTTATCGACACATTGCACTGCTAAACTCCATCCACAAACTATTAAAAAGGCTAAGACTGAAGTCACGACACCAGCTCTATAAGATTGACTGTTGAAAAACCACTTTACCATCAAAAAGAATAGAATTTGAATCCACCTATGTGGATACAACCATCAACCCCACTGAAAAACTATCAGGGTTCTCTCTCCGCCGCAGAGAATTGTGCCAGCTCCACAAACTGAGAACTGGATGGGGACGAACTAGATCGTTTGAATTCCGGTGCGACTGGATTGACTCCCCAGCTTGCGGATGTGGCGCTCCTAAATAGGACATAGACCACATTATTCAAGACTGCTGGAAGACTGGTTCACCCTGCAAAAAGACGCAATACAATAGATACAGAATAACGACTGTAATAATAGTAATTCGATTATTAAATAAATGGACAGGTTCCTGTTTTTCAGAATAGGCATGACGAATGGAAAAACACTTTTGGTCAATTGATTAGACCATCAAACAACATTGTAGTTTGTACACACACTCCTTCCCTTCTATGAGAAACCAAAAATGAGAAAGATACAGCGCATTGAAACTTTGCGTGACGTCACACTCAAGCACGGTTTTTACCTAAGTGTGACTCCGCAAGCCCCCACTCCGGAACCCTGACGCTCCGTATCCTTGCGAAGCCTTACCCCTCTGGCAAACTGAAAATACGGGTCCATCATCTCTGGACAATTCAAAAGACGGTCCAATTATAATCACACTCTTCGGACCCTGTCGGACTCTTCACCCCTATTCTCCCATGAATTCACTCAAGTGGGCAAAAGATTCAGATCCAACTTCTGATGACGGAGCATGAGATGGCCTATGCCGAACTCACTAAAAGTGTGACGATAAATACAGCGCTCCGCCTCGCGCTGTATCATGGATTCCAACCATATGTGTCTGAATACCCCTGGCCCACACAGTTATTGAATCTGTGTCCACCTGGGCTTATCGTCTAGCTGAAACAACTATCATTGTAATAAATCGGTTTACCAAATCCTCATCTATTACAACAATCACAATTAAAGAAGTTATGGCCAAGCCCACAGCACACTACACAAAGAAGATGTTCACAGTACGGCGGTCCGCACAAGACTGAGCCGCTCGTCGCTAGGGCGACCGCTTTTATACTTGTTGAAATATTTAAAAATGTAGCAGTTATGTTTTGTAGTAAACCACTTTCTGTTTGCACATCGAAAACAATAATAAATGGGATTATCTTGAACTCTCCGACATATAAATATTAAATCCTTGAGTGCTTTGAATTACGGGTAAGTAAACAATATTATGATAAAATAATATGATAAATCGTGAAGGTGATAATAATGGAGACTTCTATTCTATATTAGCAGAGTTGAGCACGCACATTATTTAGTTTCTATAGAAACTTAAATAAGGCAAGTTTTAACAAATTAGGTAGTGCAAAGTATTATTTCTCATTAATTGTAAGCCAGATTACTACGTATTACTCTCTACATGGTGATTTTTTAATGGTTTTGGAGCCGAAGGCAACTTCATAAGGATCGTTAGTAAGACCTAAATAGCTAGTTATAATAAAAATTCAGAAACCAAACATTTTGACTAAAACTCGTGAAACGCGAGATCAGTTAGTAGTACCACCACCTGGCCGGCCTGGCAGAGTTAATCGAGCTCACGCGGCGTAACTACTATTAGGTATTACTTTTATTTAAAACTTTTAAATTTGTTGTAGCAAATAAGTATCACGATTTGTAAACAGTATTGGCAGTTGTCATTAGTGTTGCCAAATTAATAAAACCTAAGTGGTAGTCGATTTTTACAGTTGCTACATGCGTACGGTCGGGTATCTGTAGCAAGTTGTAACGAGCAGACAGATATTTTAAAAATTGGCAGCACTAATTGACCGGTTGGTGAGCATTCATTCTGAATGAATAATAAAGGTAGAAATTAAATGTCTTTGGTGAAAAAATTGTAACAAGCTTCATGAGGCGTAATTGGTGGAGATAAACACGTGTCATGGAATCTATGCGAATCTTTTATTTAACACTACGTGGTCTCGATCACATGTCATTTTTGCAACATTTTTGTCTTGTCGTACACAAATATGGATAGAAAATTTATTTACCCTATGACATTTTTTTCCAAAACCAATGAAAAGTCAGCGTGTATATCGAATGAAAAGGGGTTAAGGGAGGTAGCACACGGTGAATTCTTTTTGTAGCTGTGCAGTTGCTGGTCATAAACCGATGAAGAATGTTGCGATGCAGTAGCGCGTTCATGAAACACACGACTGCATCGCTAGAGTAGAAGTCGCCTTCCTTATTATCGAATAAAATAAATAGAACTGTAGAATTAAGAAAATTGGTATAATTTGTCTGAGTATACATTTAAAAAGTACACGTACAAATCTGCTTGACAGGAAACTCTGCTTTTGCTGCTCCTCATGTTAGCACGCAAATCTGACTATCATTTTAAACCTTGCGCGCTCAAAACAAATATTTTCCAACATATAAACGGATTTCGATGAAATTTGGCCGAATGACAATGATGAAAAATAGTGACACGAAGCTACTAGAAGTAGAGAATTCCAGAAGAAGTAGAGAATTCTAGAAGAATTCTAAAATAATGTGAATTGTTCTAGAAGTTTATAGAATAATCACATAACTCTCGCGCAAACTATTCAGTTTAGGAAAAAATAATATTTGAACCCTTAATATAATTTTGGAAGACCTATCCATAAGACCACACGTATGGGTTTGATGAAAATAAATTTTTGAGTTTAAGTTCTAAGTATGGAAAACCCAAAATTTATTGTTTTTGTTTTCTATTTTTGGGTAAAAATCTTAACTTGGTTCACAGAATATATCTACTTACCAAGTTTCAAGAGTATAGTTCCTATAGTTTCGGATGGAAAAATCAGTATTCTGCAGGTGACTTGACGATAGTTTGTATGGCATTATTAACATAAACAAAATACCTAATATTTATGAAATATTCAAAATAAATCGCTTTTGTGGGTAAAAAAAGACAAGGTAATAAAAATAGGATTTTTTATAGTCTCGATTTCGCATAGGCACAGAATACATAATAGTAAGTATTATATGGCATAGGCCAGAAATAATGATACCTACTAACTACTAAGAATCACATAAATCTAAAACCTCGCAAAGCTTGCGTTCGTAATTAAAATAATATGACAAATCATTCGAGTCATTTGTTACTGCGCCATTACATTATATTAATAAAGTACATATGAGTGCAATATACCTACGTACCCAGGTCACTTTTGATGTTCAATATTAACAAAAGACAGAGTCCACATGGATTATAATAAAACTTTATACAACTAAAATCCTAACTCCTAATATTTACGCGATTACCTATAATCGGAAAATGAAAATGCTCATAAATTTACGAGGCGCTTTGATGAGAGTTTTGGGATTTATTTTAAAGAACACATGAATTGCTGATATACTGCACCTCCAGATTCAACTTCAAGTCGCACTTTGAACCATTTTATTTTAGCTCGTTGATGTCTTTTGTTTGTTAGTTAAATTATTTTTAATTTTATACATATAGTATTTTATTTGTTGACATATTTATGTTTTTATGAAACAAAAAAAGTATGACTACTGACTCTTGTGACCGTTTTCTGTTCATACCATGAAGTTAGAGGTCTATACTTTAAAGAATAAAGACATGACACACATATTGAAGACATGACCTATCTGTCTTAAAAAATAAATAAATACCTAAACAAATATTTAAAAAAAAAACTACGTAAGCAAGCGATTATTTTGGCCATCTATATTTGAAATAGTTGAGTGTTAAGACTGAAAAGAGGTTGATGACTTTTCCCAACCATTGGTTTTACGCAGTTTTCGTCGTGATTGACATCAATATGTATATTTTTTATTCGTTGTTTTTCTTCGTCTTTAGTAAACAAATTTTACAAACAAGCTTTATCGGTATAATAGTATATAAGTAGACAAAAACTTCCAACATAAGGATTCAATGTTTTTGTGACTAATAAAAAACAAACATAACATCTTCTGGCAGGCGAGGTCGGCGCCTAGTTGGGTTTTTGCGACTGGTTGAAACTACTAGGATAAAAGTAAAGGTGCCATTAAAAAAAAAATTGTCAAATTACTTTTTTATTTACTTATCACAGAATCATATTGTTTTTGTGTATGCATGTATACGTTAGGTATAAATAAAAATAAATTCGTATAACTATATCATGAAGTAATATTTTTTCGTTTTTCGACATAAAACCCTCATATTAATTCCTTGGAAACGATGGTACATTTCAGACTAGATCTAGTCAAGTTGACAAATCGGCGAAGATGGAGACAGTAATAGAGTAAGATTTTTTTTTAAATGTCAGTCTTTTTGTACACGCTAATCTCCGGTTATATTGGATGGATTCGAATGAAACTTTGTTATTAATGAAACTATGCTGTTAAGCCTGGGCAACATATTTATACCCTATAAATAATTTTGGAAAGTGGAACACCTGATGCAGAACTATATAATGGTCCAGTTAAACTATAAGGAATATTAAAATGACGCCTAAGCAAAAGCTGTTTAGCCTAATAAGCATTTTCCAGAGACAAAAAGTCCACGCGAACGAAGTCGCGGGCTTCGGCTAGTCACAAATAAAAAACTCAATTCATATTCAATATTTTGTTTTTATTTCAGAATACCTATTTATTTATAACTGTAGATAAAAATCTACCTTTTTTAATTACTTTAATTACACTAGATATTTTATCTTAAGCTTGACTTGGCTCGTCGCGCGCTCAGTCTTTATCTTTAAATCCAGTCTGTGGTCCAAACCAAAACATTGGAATTCTATCTGAGTTCCGTGATTTCGTGAACGACATTTAGGCGGATCGATGATTTCCAGTAGTAATAATTTGTGATAAAAATTTATCAACCGGTCTTTCATTTTATTTTCCCAAATCTCATTGTCTCGCCTGATAATTTCAGTTTTAATAAACAAATCAGGTCCAGTCTAGACACCAAACTGACAAACGTCTTGTCTAGTGACTTACTTAAGCTTATTTTTTGCCTTTTGCAGAATTAGTGGCACCATAGTATTTATTTTTCCGTTTCACATTATCAACGTTCTATTTTTAGCTCGTTTACCCATTATATTTACGACAGTACGTTCAACGACACAAATAAATTACTATCAGTAATCAAGTTTTCCAATGATCAAATCCTATCAGTCACTCTATGGTTTGCGCATGTCATCGCTCAGTAACTACGAGGTTGGCGCAACGAAATATGTCCTCTCGCTGTAAGCACTGCGCGCGGACTGCCGTCGGAGAGTAAACCGCATCCTATTTAAATAAATTTTTATGCGATATGATTTTATTTTTTTACATTAATTAAAAAAATATAAGTATGATGTGTTTAAAAGAGGCATATTTAAAAAGGGCATGAAATGGCGTATGTTACGGTATTTTTATTTTTCTAAAATAGGAGCTCAAAACACAAATACAAGCGACTTTATTTACATCGATTTCGGCAAAAATTACGCGACTTCTTGATTTTTTTTCCTTGTGAATTTCAATAAAACAATAAAAAAGCTTCACTCATGTCAGAAAATACTTATTCAGCTATATTTGTGTATTTTTTTACCGGGTTTAATGATTAAATCATTTGAAAATTTCCAAAGCCCCGCCACGCGTCTTGCGAAATTTGGCAAAACACACTTTGGATTCCAGTGAATTATACTAAAACAAGCAAGTTCATAGGCAAAATGGTTCACTCATGCTAAATAATATGATATTATCTTTCATAATATATAAATAAATTTAATGATAATCCTGTAGTTTTCTCAAAAACACGACGCAAAGTTCAGTGAAATTTGTCAAATTTAATAGACGGCCTCTTAAACTAATTTTATAACTTAATTCAATATTTAATATTGCTCCTGCAGTGGAGACAAAAATACCTGATTAAAATGACGATGAATTCAATATTAAGAAATGCCAAATACCTGCCCGAAGTAAAATAGTTCAACCATTAACACTTGTTGTGCAATAACTAGTTTACTTAAGACGATACCTCCGCAATAAAGGTTGTGTTGAGTCTAATTTATCTCGCAAAGTATTTGAAATATAAATTTGAAATTTAAGGATATGATTTTTTTCTCTTTTCTTAGTTTATTAATAAGATGAAAACATGATTGAAAAGAAAAATCTCGATTGAAATATTTTTCGAAATATGGTCTTACTTAGCAAACTTGTCAATATTATCGCTCGAATAGGACGACTTAAAAGAAACCTTTTGAACTATAAGTAAGATTTTCAGACATTTTTATTAATAACAAGATGAAATTTTGATTGATCGATCATTTGATATTGCTTTAAATTATTAATAAAGGTTTTGGCGGTTACGACCTATTCGTTCATGTGGATTGGAACCCCAATTGAACACACCCACCGTATACCTCTCTCGGCCCCACGCGGGTCAACTCAACTCGCTCGCCGAGCGCTATCTCTTGCTCAGTCTGCGTAAGGATTCCTTGAACGTAGGATCTGTGCCAGTCGTCCGCGCATCCCAACGTTTCGAATGATCGATCTTTTATTTGTAAAAATTAAGTTTTAGGCCCAACGTAGACGACAGACTAATCCGAGCCGCACTTTTTGGTCTGTGAAAATAGAACTATATTTTCACTTACTGTTTTACATTGTGATTGTGTACATAAGTATAATTGACCGAGCGAGCGAAGCGAGCGAAGCGTCTCAGTTTCGAGATTAGCCAAAAATTATTTTGTCCGTCTGTCTGTCTGTTCTCGCCTACAGGTCGCATTTCTTAACCGATTCTCATGAAATTTTGTAAACAGGTTCAGCAACTACATAGAATTTTTTTGTCGAGCCAGTTTTTCAAAATTTTTCAATATGGCGGCAATATGGGGGTTTAAAATTTTAAAACTGTCATATATCCGCCATTTCAAAATATTTTCAAAAATGTCATCAGACTTTTTTGGTGCCATTATAAAAACGATATTTTTTTATTTGAACAACTTTTTTGTCTGAACAACTTTTTTATACGTTATACTTGAACGGGTTTATTTATTTATTTAATTCGTTTACAAAAAATAATATTTGTGTTCGAATGTATGATTAAATATTATACATAATAAAACAAAGCACCAGACATAGACATAGTAATACAACTTAAAATTCATCTAACGAGTACAAACATTTTTCCAAAAGATGAGCTTTCAATTTCTTATTAAATAATTTTCTGCTACGTATTGTTTTTAAATCTATAGGCAACCTGTTGAACAAGAGCACTGTTTGGTATCGGACACATTGCGTTGAGACTCTCAGTTTAGGTTTAATCCATGTCGTAAGATCTTTTCTCCGCGTTTTTTCTCTTCGGATCATTTCTTCTTCTGTTTCATAAAGATTTCTTTGTTTGTAGAAATTGTTTAGAAGAACCAAAATGTACAAACACGGCACAGTTAAAATTTTAAAGCTCTTAAAGTAAGGTATACAAGACTCTCAGGGTGGAATTCTTGCCATGGTGCGTATTGCCCTTTTCTGAGCCCAAAAGGCTCTCTGTACGTTATACTTATAACTGTTGCCCCAAAAATCTATGCTATAGCGCAATTTTGACTCAATTAGAGCATGGTACACTGTCTTCAGTTGTTCTTTAGTTAGCTCATCTCTAAGACTTCGAAGTGCATAGCATGAGGAATTGATTGCATCATCCATAGCTTCAAGTTCCAATTTCCAATTAAAGTCAGTATCTATTATAACCCCTAAGAATTTAATATTTGCCACACATTCAATATTTTTACTTTGCAATTTTACAGTTAATATTTCTTTATTGCGCGAAGTAGTTCTGAAAAGAATAGCATTACTTTTGTTTGTATTGAGTTTTAGATTATTCGTAACAAGCCAGTCATTAAAAATTGTTATCGTTTTGTTCGCTGTTTTCTCTAATTCCTCAAAATTGCGTCCAGTTATAACTGCATTACTGTCATCGGCATATAACACTACGTTGATGTTTGGGATTTGTGTATATAAATGACTGACTATATCATTTATAAATATAATAAATAAAATTGGACCTAGGACGGAGCCTTGTGGTACACCTCTATGCACTTGTTTCATTTTTGACTGATAAACTCCTTCTTCTGAACTCCTTCTTTAGGGTGACTCGCGAAGTCTAGCTGACTGAGCCGTGACGGATATACAATAGAAATCTTCTTACAAATGATACAAAAACTATTTAAGAGCGAATTCAGTCCGGGTTACTGAACAACTTTCTTAAAAATATATACACCCTCGGCTCCAAGAAGTTACTCGGTTATTATTTTGAGTTTCATAAGTAGTTCTATAAATTTTATCATATTTAACCGACTTAAAAAAAAGGGTTCTGCTTATTTTACTATAAGGTATTTTTCAGTTTTTGCTTATTTTGATTGATTGTTGGATTGTTTATTAAATTTAGCAGTAAATGTGCTGTTATTTCTTTCACAAAAAAGAATTTTTTTTTTTTTTTTTTATTTTATTTATTATGGAAAACTAACAGCCATATCTTATCTATTTAAACTAAAACATAAAATAGTTATAAAACTTAGCCAATAATAAGTTTTCACTTATAGAAGTAATATAGCAACTAAACCAATTTAATGGCACTATTTTAAGTTGAAAGACACAATAGACAATGTATTAAATGAGACCAAAAATTATACAATTTAGTGTTTAGAAAAAGAAAGGTTACTTAAAAATAAATAAATAGATGTATAGTTAGTCTCAAATCTTGAGGAAAAGAAAACAAGACTATAATAGGGGACGTAAAGGGGGTTGGGAATCGAAAAACTTTTGTTCAATTAAGCGTCTGATGTGAAAAGGTTTTGCATTGAATATATCTACGCATCCATTCTCGGAACAAAATTTATTGCAGGATTTTAATGCTCGATGAAAGAAAGAATTTTTTCTATAATTGGTAGAAGCTGTGGGTAACATAAAAGTGTCGTTTTTCCTTAGCCTAGTATTTGGAATTTTTATATTGATTTTATCTAAAAGTTCAGGACAATCAATCACACCATTTAAGATTTTGACAATATAAGTTATATCATTTGTATTTCTTCTGTCTTGCAATGGTAGAAAGTGATATCTATGACACCTACTTTCGTAAGTAGGATCCTTGATTTTACATTTATATTGAAGGTAACGTAAAAATTTTCTTTGTACAGATTCTACACGTGAGACATAGATATCATAGCAAGGATTCCACACAACGGAAGCATATTCAAGCAGGCTACGCACGTAGGAGCAATATAGCACTTTTATTGCCTTTATTTGTTTAAAGCTGGCAGTAGATCTCATTATAAATCCTAGAGTTTTGAAGGCTTTCTTGACGATGTAATCGATATGGTGATCGTACAGTAACTTAGAATCCTCATACAAACCAAGGTCCCTTGTTACATCTATTTTCTCAAGTGCCTCTCCATTTATCGTATATCTAAATAACAATGGTTTTGGTTTTCTAGAAAAAGATACAACGGAACATTTAGAGGTATTTAAGTCCAATTTATTATCAATACAGTATTTAGTATTTAGAAGAAACATAAATTAGTGTTTCACTACACCATCGGCTCCGAGAATCTGAATAGAGTGAATTTGGTCGCCAGGGGTCTGCGGACGCTGGGATTTATAGCCAGGACAACCAAAGATTTTAAAAACCTAATACCTTTATGTACCTCTATTATACCTTGGTAAGAAGTTGTTTGGAATATTGCTCTGTAATATGGTCGCCAAACTATCGAGTTCATGCAGACAGAATAGAGAGTGTCCAAAGGAAGTTTCTTAAGCTTTTGTGTTTTAGGATAGGCCGTAGCCGGGAACTGCCTTCTTATTCTGATAGATTGCGTCATTTTCGGATCCCTTCTTTGGAAACCCGACGTAAACAACAGGATCTTATTAACTTGCACAAAATAATACATTTCAAGATTGATTCTTCGACACTGTTATCCCTTCTCAATTTCAACACTAGGAAGCCCTCTCGAAGTCTTCTTACGATATTTATGTTGGCTGTCTACAAAAACAACACCTCATATTATAACCCAATCGTTCGAATGTGTCGTTTGTAATTATAACGAGCTTAGCCAGGCTAATGATTCAATTGACATTTTTGCGGTTACCCGCACTAATACTTTTAAAAATCAAATCAAGCGTACCCTCCACTGACCTTTTTCATAGGGAGTAAATTAGTTAATTAGGAACAATTTCTCTTTTTTTTTCTGTTATTTCTTTATTATAACTTTTAACGATATAAACCAGTGTGAAGGTCAATACATCGAGCTCAACAGTGTTTACATGCCTGTTATGCTGTGTGTACACGCCTTTGGGTTTCAGTCTAGGACAAGATGTCAATGAAATCTTAGATATAAGTATAAAAGATTGTTACCTGTTGTGTATGCCTTATTAAACAATAAACAATTTTGTTGAGCGAACTTTCGTTCAATCGCTATCGCTGCTTGTCTGTGCTTCTGTAGTAGTTTAGTAATTATGCTACGAACTAACAAGAGATCAACAGCAACCAAAGCACGTGAAGTAGCTTTACGAAGAGAGTAAGAAACTAATGAGCAGCGGCATAGAGCCATGGCAATACAAATAAACATTTTAACGAAAACCCATTAATAAGTTTCTGGTTTTTCCAACAACGAGCTGACTTTGTAATTTGAAAAATGATGAGTCATTTTTCGGTGAAAGACTAGGTACTGGTACAGAACTGAATTTCAGCATCACGGTAGACCTCATATCCATGGGATTGTATGGTTGGAAGGTGCTCCTGACATTTCAGAGCTAGATCGAAAGTCATTTAAAGAAAGGGCTGTGATTGGCAACTATTTTGGAAATTTGGTCACAACCATGAATCCGCATATCGGTAAACCTGCACCGATAATTCATCCAAATCAGGTACATTAATCTGAAATAATAATCGCGAGGTCTACGTTCGTGGCGAACTACTAGTAATAATAGGTAAAACAAAAAATAGAAAACGGGAACATATTCCTGATTTCTTAAGGAAAAAGCAAGCCTGATGAGACAAAAATTTAATAGATGGTAAGGTAAGATACTTACCTACCTCAATGTTTCTAAATGAGTGGCTTATATTGATAAAATATGTAAAGTTTGTAAGAAAGAGAGTAGGTATGTCAATAAGTGGTACTACCTAGGTATAATATACTAGGTATAAGTTGTATCATACTGTGATGGCACCGTACTGTCCTACTTTCAAACCATAATTACCTACTTATGTTATTTTCATACGTATCTACCTTTTTGTCTTATTCTACTGTTACAAGTTACAACTTATTCTACCCAACTAACATTTTGGATAATATGCAACTACCGAATAACTTCGAAGTAAATCCGCCAATATAAAAGTACTACTGTTTTCAGGCCAAAAAAAATCCTCTTATATCGCGTTTATTTGAAAATAGGGCCTATTATAATTTATTTTTAAATAAAAAAATGCGCTTTTATTTGGGAACCTCCGGGTAGACAATGTCTTTGAGTCTCTATGGAAAGCACGTGCCTGATAATAAATAACATTTGTTTTGTTTTTATTCCAGCCGGCGGGGTATGTACCTCCTGGAGAGGGTGTGGGGGAGGATGGCGAAGTCAAAGGGTTCGATTTCACCGAGCAGACCATCAGAAAGGCTTTCGTCAGGAAAGTAAGTACATATTTATTGAAGTTTTACTCCCTTTTATTCATAATAATTAACAACCTTTTGCTTAACCTATTTCAGTTAAAACATGTTTTGTCCTCCTCCCTCTTTTCATTATTGACATAGAAAGAACGAAAAATCGAAAGAACATATTTTTACAAAACTTGATTTTGCAAACGTTTGTATTTTTTTCTGAATATGGGGTTTAGTGTATACAACGTGCGGTAGCGGGTGGACTCTCCCTTGAGCAGCGGACCCGAGCGGACGTGTCCGCTGGCTTTGTTTCCTTGGGCCAGACATTGCCACGTGGCCATTGTCATTGAGCCATTGCTTACGACCATAAACCGCCCCGTTCGCTGTGCTATTATCAGTACTCGAATGTAACGCGGTGTAAGTGATAAGCCCTATATTGAACTTAGTGAACTAGTGAACGCTTGAATAGTGATAAAGATTCAGTAAAAAAAAAAGTGACTGCAACAGTGAAGCTCTAGTTCCAGACCCAGACCTAGCTGACACGTGGGGGGCTTTGGTGAGATCTTTCCGATTATATGTTTATTAATCTATCTATGAAATATTGTATTCGCGTATATTCCACTAAACTGCTTAGATTGGCTGCCTATAACAGCCATCAAATAGGTACCGTTTTCTGGGACCTGGTACCGAGACGCACTGATAACAACGTAAAACACACGGGCTCTGCATCAAATACCTCGGCAATCTACCGACATATGTACCTTACTCGATTTTAAATTCATAGTAGCTTGAACAAGTGCCACTGCGAATTAGCAGTCAGACATCGTGTAGTAGGCAATTTATTAAAAATAAATCGAAAATAGGTAGTAACAAAATACAATAACCTCCCAAAAAATTAACTAGCACTACCTACTTATGAAAACCGCGTGATCTATGTCAAAGCAACATATAGTTTATCTACACAATTTTACTTCTTTGCAATTTCTACTCTTTTCATGATAAAATAGTTTGTCGTAAATGTTGCTATACAACATAGTAATTAGTACAACATCAGTTTTACATGCTTTGGTAAAGTCGTAAAGGAAAAATAGCAACAAGGAAATACATATATAGCAACCACCCCGGAAACATATAGCCATATATCAATTTGCTCTTTCTCCTATGGGGAACTGTATACTTTATTGCCAAAATCGGTCCTTGATATGCCAGACAAAAAATTCAAAACTTATGTAAAGCAAGTACTTTGTGAGAAGGCTTATTATAGGACCGATGACTACCTTAAAGACAAAAAGTCTGGCTTGAGCTTGACGCGGGTCCCTCTAAAAGTTTGTAATATAGGTACTCGAAAATGTCATAATTTGCTACATTTTGTGCAAACTGAATCTACAACTTGACATTATTTTAAGATTTTGACATTCTAAAAATTAAATTTAAATTATGATATGTCATAACAAGCAATGTATTCTCTGTCCACATTAACTTAAAGTATTAATTTAATTGTGAGTTGACGTCCTTGAAGAAAATGCTGCAGTGCAGTTTGTTACCGCTTCTTCTGCACTAGCGCTTTGGAAGCGGTGGTAAACTTAGCCACGTCAAATGGTTACTTACAGTAACCATTTGACGGCAACAATTGTGCAACAAAATAATGACGATTATTAAGAGATATTATAAATATTCTATGATAATAAAGATATATTTGAATTGAATTGAATCCAAGCAAAACAAAGCATATATATCCTAACTGCCTACAGCTTTGGAAAAAAAATATTCCACGAAAATCTCCTGACACATAACTGCGTAACACACAAAAGGCCTACTTTCCAATAACATTTAAAAAAACCTCGTAACCCGAGCTTCCACAAGGCGTCATAAAACATCTGTAGGTCATTGCGCACACTGCCGTCACACCAAAACAAATCAATCACAAGCCAAATAGCTTACAACGCCCGAAAAACAATAGGCCAGGAATCATCAAAAAAAAGGAAACGACCTCAAAGGAGCTTTTGTCTATTTGTCTAAATCAATAGACCCTTATACATCTGCAACGACTTGGACACACTTGCGCGAAATGAATATCAAACAAATGGCGGGTGACGGTAACTGCCTCTTCAGGGCTATAGCAGACCAGATAAACAATGTCTTCGGATTAACCTTCGATCATCAAATGATACGTGATGTAGCTTCGTACATGAAAGACAATAAACACACGCCCAGCATCAACCTAGCCCTGCAAAACAACATCCTAGACTGCAACTACCTGTTTAGCCCCACCAGCAATATGACTTTAGATGAACGCATTGACAGATATGTAGAAAAACAATTTGAGGATGACTTTTGGGGAAGGGAGGACATCCTAATAGCTGCAACGGAATATTACATAGTAAACGTTCACATTTATGGGCAAAACAGGAATCCGATCATATATCACCCCTCAGATAACGCAGTTGCAAACATTTACCTACACTACGAAAATAGCCACTACGATAGTATTATTGAACTCAAAATACAACATCAACCTTTCAGTAACTTAGAAAGCAGCACAGATCCCCACGGAACACACGAAGAACTTTCCAGAAGACACCCAAGTACTTGACTTGCAAAAACAGGTATTACTAAATCTTTCGCCTTTGACAATCGTGCCGAATAAAACGAAGTACTCCCAATCACTTGAGACTGATACCATCTCATATCATCAGGAAAGCACTCAAAACAATTATATCTGTCCCAAAGGACTACCTTCTCCCGATCAAACAGTAAGAGCGCCGAAACATAAACCAAGGATCTGTGAAGCACCTTCCATTGCGACCTGCAATATTTCGGGGTGCGTGCAGCCACGCGATAGGAAAAACATAGACTGGACTCTCTCAGAACGCAGTATAACTATCGCTGGTCTACAAGAAACACACCTTGCAACAGGCGAGCTGAAATCAAAAAACTATAACTTGATATTGAGAGGTAGTAAAAGCGCTAAGGAATCTCGAGCTATAGCGATCTTAGTCAATAACAAAGCAGATCATGAAATCATTTAGGTATATCGTAATAGTAGGGACGTACTTGCAACACACCTACACCTGAAAACAATAGATGACAAAAATCCAATAAGTATCCTAGCCCTTACAGCTCACGTCCCCGCGAAATCAACATCATGCTTTTTACAAATAGGAAACATTACAAGAAACAGCCCAGAAATACTTAATTAATAATTATAGGAGATTTCAATGCGCATAAAAATTAATCACACATTCGAGAAATTAGTAGTAAAAAATCTTTACCATAACTTCTCCAACGATAACGGCCATCTCCTACTAAATTTAATTCAACAACACCAGCTAGAAGTAAATAGTACGTGGGGTAGGCCTACATGCAGGAACACATGGTCCCGGGGGAAAAACAATCACAAATCGACCATATTATGACAGGCTCTAAAAGAAAAATCTACTTCCATAAAGTAAAAGGTAAAAAAGATACAGTACTCCGACCACAAACTGGTATGGGGCAACATCCAAATGTCATCATTAAAAAAATCAAAGATAACCGGTACTAGAGGAACTCGCGAAAATAAAACAAAAAAGTACAATATAACCACAAAAACTATAATTATGAGCTTTTACAAGAAAGGGCCCACGTGACGGCCTACCAGAAAGCTATAATAGAAAAAAACAGAATAGCAAAACACAACCTAGCAAATTCGAATAAGACACCTATTAATAACATCCAATTTGAATGGGACACTCTAAATGGAATTCTGAAGGAGTCCGCACATGAGACTCTCCATGAACCTATCGCCAAATCAAAAGAAAGCAGAGCAAGCACCAAACAAGTACCCATACAAAAACAAGGACAAAAAAAACGAAAAGATTTATGTTGCTCCAGAATCAGACTCAGAAACCGACCCGGAACCAGAGGAACCTACCTTGAACTCAACACAAATCAATTAAATGCAGCTTTCACCTACAGATAGAGTGATTTAAGAAGAAGGCCTTAGATACAATACCTTGAACCATGTTTCATATTAAAAGCTTATGAGAACAGTTAAACACAGTGAAATAGTGCTAAACCACAACGGTCGACAGTGCGGCGTATACCAGCGAACTTGCGAAGAAAATAAGAAGCACCAAGCGAAGGGACCAAACTCAGCGAGGATCTTGAAAATAGAAGACACCTATGTACCGATAAAAGATACAAGAAGACCATAGAAGAAATCGTCAGAAGAATCAGAGCCTCAGGAATAATACTTACACAAGATACAAAGCCATTTCAGACGCCGTGAAATATAATGCAGACAATACCGCCCTTCGAAAGATGCACCAGGAAGAGAAGACCATGGCAGAGAAAAAAAAAAACGCAGTCCAAATCCTTTCCTTATTATATATAACACACCAAGTATAGAAAGTATTACCCTATGTTTACTTGTTGCTGGTATACGGTAGACTCTAACTTCCCATGTCTCTCCCATCCCCCAGACTGCAATCCCTCACACGCTCCATAATACCCTATATACGTGTTCAACTGGTTTCTCGAGCTTGGTACTGGTTCAAAGAGGTCTGACGTGGCTGCGCTAGTAAAACGGAGGCGATAAGTACCCATATCGGCCCGTAGCTGTAAGTGCTGTCATGTTCATTCCAAAGTGGACCTAGCTCCAACGCTCTTGCTGCGAAAGCTGGCTGGGTGAGCACAGAACTGAACTGAACTGAACTGAACTACAACGTGCGGTAGCGGGTGGTGACATTCAAATAGGAGATTTTGGTACCCTTCTTGGATGTTCTTTGGTTTTTTATTACGAAACACTTTCAACCTTCTTCAAAATTCTTCCGTATTTCTCCAAAATATTAGAGGCCGTCGTGAACTACCAACTATCTTCTTTTATTTTACGAAATAATCTCATTAGTGAAGTACAATCTGGCTTCCGCCCAGGTCACAGCACAAGTACTGCCTTACAGGTCACAGAAGTCATAAGACTTGCCATGGAAGATGGCAAAGTAACAGTGGTAGTCCTTATTGACTTCTCTAACGCCTTCAACACGGTTGATCACGACATCCTACTTGCTCTTTTGTCCCGCTTCAACCTCTCATCAACAGTCTTAAATTGGTTCTCATCATATCTTCGTGACCGACAACAGGCCGTGCGTGGCGATCAATCACTCTCTAGCTGGAAAAATGTCAATTCCGGTGTTCCGCAAGGAGTAATTTTATCTCCTCTATTATTTTCAATCTTCATCAATTCTCTTACTTTCCTCCTTTCTTCTTCACACCACCTATACGCAGATGATCTGCAGCTCTATCACTCCTGTGATTACATTGACATCGACTCATCGATTGCTATTCTCAACAACGATTTACGGCATATCACCGATTGGTCTGCAAAATACGGTGTTGTTGTAAACCCAAATAAATGCCAGGTAATAGTGATTAGCAGCTCTCGTCAAATTTCTAAATAAAATTTTGAATCTATCTCTTCTCTGCAATTCAATAACACTACCATACCATATAGTGAGAGTGTGAAGGATCTCGGTCTGCACATCGACTCTACCCTGAGCTGGACTACCCAAGTAGCCGAGGTTAGTCGAAAAGTAACTGCCACGCTGCGTTCTCTCTATCGTCTCAAGAACTTTCTTCCCCCTAAAACTAAAGTAACGCTAGCTCAAACTTTAATTCTACCTATTATCGATTACGCGGATGTATGTTATTGTGACTTAACACAAGTTCTCCTAACAAATTGGATCGGCTGGCCAATAAATGCATCAGGTTTATTTTCAACATTCGTAAATTTGATCAAATTTCCTTTTTTCGCTCTCTGTTAGCATGGCTCCCTATGAATGAAAGATTAGTGTCGAGAAATTAAAATAAGCTCGAGTCCAGTTTTACTGGCAATTTGCTGGTCAAATAATTTAAAAAAAAATCTAATTCGCAAATCATTTCTAGTCACAGCCTCTAGGGCAGTGGTTCCAAAATTTATTTTGTCTACTGCCCACTTTGAGAATAAATATTTTTTTTGCGCCCCCATTTTTTCACCTATTTAAAAACCACTATAACTTCAAATTAAATTAATTAATTATTGTGACCTATATATGTATATTAACGGAGAATTCTAAACGAAACTTTTACCTTAACCCGCAACTTGAAACCTGAGCGCAGTAACATACAACGGCGCTTAGGTCTCAAGTTAACTCTTACGGGCTCCACCTGCCAATAAGAATGATTATTGAAACGCAACTTAATAGTATTAAAACAGAGTATCTTTTATTAAAAATATAACTAAAATAATCAATCCTTATATAAAAACGAATGTGAAGGATGAATCTGATGCTGTTTAATAAGTTTGTTGATATCAGGTTCCAATTTACTCAAAACAGTCGCAAGTCGCCACGTTCGGTAACAAGCAAACGATTTCTCTTTTTAGTAAGCAGTGTTGTCACAGCACTAAATCCACGTTCACACAAATATGACGATGGGAATGCTATCAAGAATCGTTGAACGATTGACCACAATCCAGGGTACAATTGCGGGATCGGTTTTTGTAGCCAAAATTCTTGGTCAAAACCATTTTTGAACTTGATTTTTATTTCCTCGTTTGTTGTCAATTCTATAAGTTCTTCTTCCAGCTGAGGTGACATTGCTGTGTTTGCAATCTTTTAATTCATATTAGTTGATGTTCACAAGTTGTTGTTGAGAGTCGAGAGCTCTTGCAGTCGTTGTTTAAGAGGCCTCCTAGCTAAATAAAGCTCCTAGCAAAAAAAAAACATTTTCTTTCTGGGTCTCTTAACGCCCCCCTTGAGACCTGCAGCGCCCACAAGGGGGCGTTATCGCCCACTTTGGGAAAGACTGCTCTAGGGAAAGGTTTCTCTAATGAGATTTTAAAATCAGGTCTTACTTATTTAGATATTTGCAAAAATCCCAATGACTTTGATTTTCAAGCAAGGTCAAGCTTATTTGAGGAAGTGACGTCACGATGAAGATTCTTTGAGATGCCTTTAGGCAGCCTGAAGAAAATCTGACACCAGTGTTGACCCTTATTTTGCAAGCACAAAAATCAAACAGATTGGCTGGGCTGCACTTGCTATCTAGCCCACTGATATTCCGTACCCATGCTTGATATCTTTCTCCGATGAAGTGAAATAAGTAGGAACTACGTGTAGAATAAAAATATTCTGTTTACATGGAGTATAAACCATTTAATGCCTGCCGTGTGGTTTCCGGCCTAGAATAGAACCACTCCATTTCCTCCTGTGGATGTCGTAAAAGGCGACTAAAGGATTTTCTTTCCGTCACTAAACATGAACAGACTTCCGATGGGCAGCAGCGTCGGAAGTACGATAGTGACTCCCACTGCGCTCGCCAACCCGCCTGCCAAGCGTGGCGAGTATGGCAATATCCCCTCATGGATAGGCAAAAAATGACCAGGCCCCCAGTACCCGGCAGCCCCGCTATTCCTGACTCCGGTAGCGGTCATGGTAACGGCGGGGCAGGGGGTGCTAAGAATCCCCGGATGGGATCCGGCTACCAACCCCGGCGAAAACTGGCCCTGGTAACACACAATGTCTGCACATTGAGGACTGACGAGAAACTGGCTGAGGTGGAGGAAGAAATGAGTAGGTTACGGTGGGACATTGTGGGGTTGTCTGAAGTCCGAAGAGAGGGCGAGGGCACGACAACCCTAGAGTCTGGTAACCTACTCTATCACCGGGAAGGAGACGAAAAGAAGTCCCAGCATGGTGTCGGGTTTCTCGTCCACAAGTCCCTCATTAACAACGTCACAACCATCGAGAGTGTGTCCAGCAGGGTAATATACCTGATACTCAGAGTATCTAAAAGATATTCGCTGAAGGTTATACAGGTATATATGCCAACTGCGGATCACTCCGATGAAGAGGTGGATGAAGTGTATGAGGACATCAGTAGGGCCATACATACTTCTGAAACCTATTTTACGGTTGTTATGGGGGATTTTAACGCAAAACTGGGTAAGCGAGGCGTTGGAGAGTTTAGGCTGGGAAACTTCGGATACGGAGTGCGAAATAACAGGGGACGTAGGCTAGCTGATTATTTGGAGCAAGAGGGACTCTTTGCGATGAACTCTTTCTTTAAGAAGCCGCCGCAAAAAAAGTGGACCTGGTTGGGTCCGGCTAAAAAGAACCAGCCCCCTGTTAAGAACGAAATCGACTTCATCCTAACGACAAAGAGACAAATATTCAACGATGTCTCAGTGATCACTCGAGTCAAAACCGGGAGTGATCACCGAATATTAAGAGGCATCGTGAATATTGATCTCAAAGTCGAAAGGTCGCGGCTGATGAAGTCGACGCTCCGACCTTCGCAAGTCCAAATTGAGAACTCCGAGGGCTTCCAGCTTGAACTGTCAAATCGCTTCGAAGGCCTTCAGGATTGCGTTACAGTGGACGAGATAAACCAAGGGTTTATACAAGCTGTCCAAGCGGTGGGATCAAAAGCATTCAGGTCCAGCCCCAAACGAAAGCCTCAAAAAATCTCTGCTCGGACCCTAGACTTAATGGCAGAGCGACGATCAAGGCCGCTGCAGACCTCCGAAGATGCTGAATCATATCGGCAGCTCAACAGACGTATACAAAAGTCCTTGCGACACGACATCCGCTCCTTTAATACTGAGTGTATTAAGGAGACGATAGAGCAGAATAAAGGCTCCAAAGTGTTCGCAAGAGCTATGTCGGTTGGGCAAAGCCGATTGATGAAGCTGAAGACGGAGGACGGCGGCGTGGTGTCGACAAAGGAAGGGGTTCTGGCGGAGATCGAGAGGTTTTATGGACAGCTGTATACCTCAGTTTTACAACCCAGTAGACAAATGGCTAAAGACCCAAGAGCAGTGGCGGATTTACCAGCAGGCTGAGTAGGCTAGAGCCTAGGGCGGCATATTTTAGGGGGCGGCAATATTGAATATTTCCCACCCCTCCCCTTACGCGCACCCCCGCTACCCTGAAAAGGTCCGGCATAATCAAGCGCTCCCAGGTTTTATTTTAAGTAATCAGGGCGGCGGACTGATGCGTACCTATTTCCACTTCTTCGCCACAGAAAAAAAAGGATGGGTAGGCAGGGCCGGATTTAGAGGTCGAGAGGCTTCGGGGCAACAAAGGAGTGGAGGCCCCCTGGCCCCAAATTATTTTCCAAATAAAGTGGACAATTTTTTTCAGTTGAGTTTTTCAATAAATAATTTATTGTGGAACCAAGTATAGATTATTTTATTATTTAACAAACATATAAATATAATCGGAAACGAGAAATATCTGAAATTAAATTTTAGCGTTAACGAATGGAATCTTCCGAGCTTTTTTCGTCGAAAAATCGTTGATGATTTCGCTGAAATCCAGTTCCCGGAGTAGATCACTTTCAATACTCAGGGGAGAAAGCTTTGATAGACGATTTTGTCCCATCGTGGTTCGAAGCCTATTTTTTATAATTTTCATTTTTGAAAATGAGCGTTCTCCCGTGCAATTTGATACCATCAAAACCAAATACATTCTCAATGCAATTTCAAAGTTTGGGAATGTAGCTCTGACATTTTGATCTTCGAGAATTTGGTAGTAAAATAGTTCCGGAGATTGGTCTTTGCCATAGTCCTTTTTGTATGAGTCGATTTTCCTAACCTAATGAAATGTAGTAAACTAATCCCCTTATTTAAAAAAGGAGAAAAAACAGATCCTGGCAACTACAGACCTATATCTATCCTGCCAGTTTTGAGTAAGGTGTTCGAAAAGATAATGCTCAATCAAATGCTTCTTCATTTTAAGACCTACAACCTTTTCCATAGCCAACAATTCGGCTTTACTGGCGGGAAATCGACCACCGATGCGGGAGTAGCACTTGTTACTCATATATATGACGCATGGGAGAACAAATATGATGGAATTGGATCATTTTGTGATCTCTCCAAAGCATTTGATTGCGTAGATCATCCGACACTTTTGCTTAAATTTCGTCAATACGGTTTTGATGATAATTCAATAAAACTTATAGAATCTTATTTAACAGATAGGCATCAGACTGTTGATTTAAATGGCATAAAATCGCATGGATCTAATGTTAAGATAGGCGTACCGCAAGGTTCAATTCTTGGACCTTTCCTTTTCTTGGTTTATGTCAATGACTTGCCTTACATGGTTGAGAAGCAGGCTGGCATAGTGCTGTTTGCTGATGACACCTCGCTTATATTCAAACTTGATCGACATAGCACAAACGCTAGCGCGGTGAACAGCACCTTGTCTTCCATTTCTGATTGGTTTTCTGCCAATAATCTCATGTTAAACGCGAAAAAGACTCAATGCGTTCGATTTTCTCTTCCCAATGTGAGACAGGGCTGCGTTGACATAATGATAGATGGTGAAAAACTCGATCTTGTTGAAAGTACTACCTTTTTAGGAATTACAATAGACTCGAAACTTCAATGGGGTGCTCATATAACTAAACTTTCAAATAGGCTTAGTTCTGCGGCTTATGCTGTTAGGAGAATAAGACAATTGACAGATGTAGCAACTGCTAGACTAGTGTACTTTAGTTACTTTCATAGTGTAATGTCTTACGGCATACTCCTGTGGGGGAATGCAGCCGATATTCAGACTATTTTTATTTTACAAAAACGGGCAATTCGTGCTATTTACGGGTTAGGATCTAGAGACTCACTCAGAGAATTATTCAAGGAAATAGATATACTTACCTTAACATCACAGTATATATTTGAAAACATAATGTATGTAAGGAAAAATATTTCCTCATACAATAAAGTAAGCGATTTTACCGATAGAAACTTACGTAATAAGAATGACTTAGTTGCCCCGTTTTATAGGCTTAAAACAATTAATAAGACGTTTATGGGGAACTGTATACTTTTTTATAATAAATTGCCAAAATCGATCCTTGATATGCCAGACAAAAGATTCAAAACTTATGTAAAGAAAGTACTTTGTGAGAAGGCTTATTATAGGACCGATGACTACCTTAAAGACAAAAAAGTCTGGCTTGAGCTTGACGCGGGTCCCTCTAAAAGTTTGTAATATAGGTACTCGAAAATGTCATAATTTGGTACATTTTGTACAAACTGAATCTACAACTTGACATTACTTTAAAATTTTGACATTCTAAAAATTAAATTTAAATTATGATATGACATAACAAACAAAACAATGTATTCTCTGTCCACATTAATTTTAAGTATTAATTTAATTGTGAGTTGACGTCCTTGGAGAAGAGGTGCAGTGCAGTTTGTTACCGCTTCTTCTGCACTAGCGCTTTGGAAGCGGTAGTAAACTTAGCTGTAAGTAACTATTTGACGTCAACAATAGTGCAACAAAATAATGACGATTATTAAGAGATATTTTAAATATCCTATGATAATAAAGATATATTTGATTTGATTTGATTTGATTTGATCAATTTTTTTTTTTTGAAGTCTCCATTGTGGGGGCCCCTCTTTCGTGGAGGCCCCGGGGCTGTAGCCCCGGTTGCCCCCCCCTAATTCCGGCCCTGTGGGTAGGGGCGGCAAAATATAATTAGCCTACTGGCGGCAAATGTGTAAATCCGCCACTGCCCAAGAGCCAAGCTAACCCGACACTATACCGAAGATATCCCGGACATCAGCCTGTACGAGATTAGGATGGCCCTCAAACAGCTTAAAAACAACAAGGCGCCGGGCGAGGATGGAATCACAGCAGAGCTTCTGAAAGCGGGCGGAACGCCGGTAATGAAAGTCCTTCAGAGGCTCTTTAATTCTGTTCTGCTCGAGGGCGTAACGCCAGAAGTGTGGAACAGGGGCGTGGTGGTCTTGTTCTTCAAAAAGGGAGATAACACCCTATTGAAGAACTATAGACCTATCACGCTTCTGAGTCATGTATATAAGTTGTTTTCGAGGGTCATCACGAATCGTCTCGCGAACAGGTTTGATGCCTTCCAGCCTCCCGAACAAGCTGGTTTCCGTAAAGGCTTTAGCACCATAGACCACATTCATACGCTGGGGCAGGTTATAGAGAAGACGAGGGAGTATAACCGGCCGTTATGCTTGGGATTCGTGGACTATGAAAAAGCCTTCGATTCGATCAAAACATGGGCCGTGCTTCAGTCTCTCCAGCGATGCCGTATTGACTATCGGTATATCGAAGTGTCGAAGTGCTTATACAGTAACGCCACTATGTCAGTCCGAGTACAGGAGCAGTGCACGAGGGCAATTCCACTGCATAGAGGTGTAAGACAGGGCGACGTTATATCTCCGAAACTGTTCACCGTTGCACTGGAAGATGCCTTCAAGCTTCTGGAATGGGAAGGATTTGGCATCAACATCAATGGCGAGTATATCACTCACCTTCGATTTGCCGACGATATCGTTGTCATGGCAGAATCGATGGAAGACCTAAGTACTATGCTCGGAGACCTAAATCGAGTTTCCCAACAAGTGGGCCTTAAAATGAACATGGACAAAACGAAAGTAATGTCGAATGTCCATATTGCGCCCCTACCTGTTTGTGTTGGGAGCTCCACCCTCGAAGTTGTAGACCAGTATATCTACCTGGGTCAATTGATCCAGGCAGGAAGTTCCAGCTTCGAGGAAGAGGTCTTTCGACGAATCCGACTCGGCTGGGCAGCGTTCGGGAGGCTACGCAATGTCTTCTCGTCCAAAATACCTCTGTGCCTCAAGACTAAGGTCTACAACCAATGTGTGTTACCAGTGATGACTTATGGCTCTGAAACGTGGTCCCTTACTATGAGTCTCATAAGAAAGCTCAAGGTCGCTCAACGCGCTATGGAGAGGGCTATGCTCGGTGTTTCCCTACGTGATCGAATCAGAAATGAGGAAATCCGTAGGAGAACAAAGTCACTGACATAGCCAAGCGGATTAGCTCGTTGAAGTGGCAGTGGGCGGGACACATAGCGCGACGAACCGATGGCCGATGGGGCAAAAAGGTTCTTGAATGGCGACCGCGTACTGGCAAGCGAAGCGTAGGGCACCCACCTACAAGGTGGTCAGATGACCTGACCAGGGCCGCTGGCAAGCGCTGGATGCAGGCCGCTCTTGATCGGTCATTTTGGAAATCTTTGGGAGAGGCCTATGTCCAGCAGTGGACGTTATGCAGCTGAAATGATGATGATCATGATAAACCATTTAGCTAGACATAAGACACTGTGATTCCAAAGCAAAGAATACACACATGTACAAAACACGCCCACAAATGCAATTGGAATGGTCACGTTTTCCAGTTAATTTTAGTCTGTATTCCGCACTTTTATGGGAAATGTGGCCTTCAGCAAAAACATACAATATAGTTGTGCAGATAATGTTAAATGGTCTAGAAAAAATTTAAGCGCTGTATAGTAAAGAGGAAGACTTTAACTTTATCACACGTGTATTTGTAATAAAGAAAAATAAAGCAATATTAGGTGAGAACGTAATTATGGGGTCTGAAAATTTAGGGTCTTTTGTTGTAATTGCGTATTTTACAATTGGATAAACGGTGGTTGCACTGAACGGTTGGTAGAAATTCAATGAAACACAATAAAGGCGCGTAACGCGACGCAAGATGCGTCGCGCATCATACGCTGCGTATTTTATGTATGTATGTCAATATTTATATGCATGTCTATGGTCTCCTAAGGATGCCAAAGACTTCAAAAAGTAGAGAAGAATAAAAACACCGAAACATTTATGATTTGGCTAGTTTTACGACCGGCTGCTCGCCTGACGTCACAGAATACGTAACAGTAAAGTACAGAAGAATATTTCTTAAATAGAAAATTTGCTAAATTAAACCCAGTTACAGAGTACTAAATTCCCATTTAGTTTGCACGATGTGCATATCGCCTTATTAGCCTAGCGAGCGCCGTACGAACCAAAATGTACGAGTACCTTGCGTCTGCGAAGCGACGGTCCATATACCGTCATCTCTAGTTTGTCTCTAGCGTAAAATTTTCTAGAATTTCAACCTCATGAATAAGCCACGTAAGATTATTTAAAAGTATTACGTACAGAACGGAATTACCTAAGATCCCGCGCAATATGCGTCCTCGTTCCTCGCCCCTGCACCTCTCCCCCGTTAACGCCTTGTCGAGGCGGCCAGGCGACCGCAGCCGCCCTCTTAACACCCTCCACAAGGCGAAAATGGGGAAGAGGTGCGCATACGAGGGAACGAGGACGCGTATTGCGCTGGATCCTTGGAGATTCCGTTCTATATACAATCATAAAGTTTCCTGGTTCAAAAATAAATTATGTTGATAGAATAAAAGGTCACAAAATTCCTTATTCTCTAATTAATTGTGAGCCTAAACAGCGGAGTGCACTTGGCCTGCTGACGTCAACCCTCTCTGATTGTGTTGTATGATTCCAGGTGTACGCCATCTTGATGTGCCAGCTGTTGGTGACCATGGCCTTCATCGCGCTTTTCTTGTTCCACGTGCCGACCAAGCAGTGGGCGGCTAGGAATCCGGCTCTTTTGTAAGTCTTTTGTACTATTTAACCTGTATGCGTATTTAACTGCTGGCCAGGGTTGAGGGTTGAGAGACTTAAGAGAGAGCGACGGAACGCTATAGCGTGGTGCTATAGCGTTTCGTCGCTCTCTCTCGCTCTAGCTAATCACGGTTCTGAGCGACAGAAAAGTAAAGCAGCATGCGAAAATGTTGTCTCGTGCTGATAGATGTAGCCTAACTCTTAACCTCTCGTATGCCTTTGCGTGGATGCGTTGTTTAACTATTGTGTTTCATATTCCGGCATACAAGAGGTTAAAGCATCTCCCAAGCATTTAAAAGAAAATGCGTGAGGTACTTCCTGACGAGGAAGGAATATAGTTAACAAAGAACCTTTATAGCTTTACTATGTATGTCTCAATTTACACAGAAGTCGTAAAGAGCTTGAATTTGAAAATTTCAGAGAAATTTCTTCAAAAAAAATTTCTACGAAAATTCTCGAGATATCTTGAAAACTTACGGAAATTTTCAAGGAAGGAAATTTTGGATTTCTCGGCGGCACATCACTAGCTAACAAAGAGAGTGTAACGTTCCAGCTGGGTGGCATTCGCGACGGTGTTCGTGGTGCTGATCGTGATGGCGTGCTGCGGCGACGTGCGGCGGAAGGCGCCAATGAACTTCATCTTCCTCGGCATCTTCACCGTGGCGCCGAGCTTCCTGCTCGGGGTGGCGTCTAGCGTCTACGACGTCGATGCCGTGAGTGTTTTTAAAAACCTTTATTGTCCTACTGCTAAGCAAAAGTCTCTCCCATATCCTTTCACTTTTATCTACCGATTTTGTGTTACTTTTCTTTAAGGTTCCGTACCCAAAGGGTAAAAACGTTACCCTATTAAATAAATCCAAACCAAAATAGGTCATTTCTTTCTAATAAAGCATTGATTTTACTTTTGTGCTATTTTTTGACAGAATACTTTTGGCGCTCACTAACACTAAAGATGAGCTTACGCTTAGAGGACTGTACGTATGTAAATAACTGGTTAAGTGCGAGTCAGACTTGCGCTCGAAGGATCACATCATCTGTGAAATTTTTAATTATGCTAGCTATCACGGTTCATGAGATACAAACTGGTGACAGACGGACGGACAGACAAAGGAGTCTTATTAATAGGGTCCCGTCTGTACCCTTTGGCTACGGACGGAACCTTAAAAACAAAAGTGTGTTTCAGGTGATGATGGCGGTGGGCATAACAGCGGCAGTGTGCCTGGCGCTGACGCTGTTCGCGCTGCAGACCAAGTACGACTTCACCACCATGGGCGGCGCGCTGCTGTGCGCCGTCGTCATCCTCATGATATTCGGTGAGTTGCCTCACAAAGTGTGTATTGTGTCCTCACATTTATTAAGAAAAGCACTGTACATGCATCGGCGGGAATTAGATTGCCGGACTTGTAATTTACTGTCAAGGCCGAGCAAAAACTACTCGTCCGGCAATGCCTAACTTCCCGGCCTCTGCAGTAATGTACTAACTCCCGTTTTCCGTCCCCAGGTCTGGTCTGCATCTTCATCCCATCCAACAAGATCGTGAAGTTGGTGTACGCGTCACTGGGCGCGCTCATCTTCTCCCTGTACCTGGTGTACGACACGCAAATCATGCTTGGCGGCAAACACAAGTACAGGTGAGAAACAATCTTTGCTCAGAACTCATCATCAGGTCATCAGGTCTTTTGGTCTTCACTGCAAGAGCACGACCCTCTCTGTACTACCAGAGCCATACTTGGCCAAAGCAGCCAGAGGACTTGGCCTACACTCTCCACGCTGGCCAGACGGTTTGGAGAGGTCTCATTGATGTTCATAAGCTTTGTTTAGCTTTAATTTCCTATGTCGCTTCAAAACAAACATGAAATATTATCTATGGGATTTGTATGAAATAACACGTCGTGACGTCATAGTTTCTTGGAGTCAAATAGCGCTCCTATTATCAGTTTTTTGCATTCATGAACATAAAATCACTTTGAAAATGGATATAACCAATGACAAGTAACATTATTTTGTGATGTTTTATCCTGTTATCGCTTTAGGCCCAACGCAGACGACAGACTAATCTGTGACGCATTTTTAGTCTGTGAAAGTCTGTGAAAATACGAATAGAACCCATGCAATCATATGCTGTAACGCACACGACGCGCAAAAAGTCCGGCGCGCTTCGTGATTGCATAGCATGATTGCTTCACAGACTATCACAGACTAAAAAGTGCGTCACTGATTAGCAAATAAAGTTTTTAAAAACCCTGATTAAAAGTTAACTTTCCCTTTTGCAGCATCTCCCCCGAGGAGTATGTCTTCGCGGCTCTCAACCTGTATCTGGACATCATCAACATCTTCCTGTTCATTCTCAAAATCATCGAAG
The DNA here is from genome assembly GCA_963555685.1 of Acrobasis consociella. Taxonomy (NCBI): domain Eukaryota; kingdom Metazoa; phylum Arthropoda; class Insecta; order Lepidoptera; family Pyralidae; genus Acrobasis; species Acrobasis consociella. The sequence continues at coordinate 2,902,528 of OY743114.1, forward strand.
AATCAAGGAACAAGGATTCGGACTAAGGGCCGCGGTCAAGAGTTTAGTGCGTATTTTTTTAGTTAATTTTTTTATTTAATTTTGTTCATGGACTGTGCATTCCTATACTATTTTGAACGTACCTGTTTGTTTGTAATGTTTTGTGAGTGAGAAATCGGGGTTCTATGTGCGGTGATCGGGACAGATACAGATGTATTATCACGTCTTTGTCCCTGACGGGTAGACTGGTATGGCCGTAAGACCCAAAGGCCACGCTTAGCGTGTTGGTGGGCGCTAAGATTAGAACAAATATTGAGGTAAAATGTTTTTTTTTTCAAATTAATAGATTATACAAATCATCAAAGGTTAGAACATTGGCGGACACATTTTTTTAACGTTACGTGTAATCATGAATTATTATGTACGTATCACAAGGGATTTACTAGACAGCCTGTATTTTTTTATAACTAGAATATTTTGGCGCGATCAAAAGCGCATGTGCATTTACGGCCATATGCTTCCTTTTGTGAGATAAAAAAAATAATAGTGATTTAAACCGAGTACTAACTTTAGTCCATATTTTACAAAAGTTCTCTATCTATTCCGATCACAATGTTTGATGTACAAAAATAATTTAAGTCAAAAGGTTAAGTTTTTCTTTTTTAATATTAAAAAGACTAACATTTCCATCTAGTCCCCGATTTGTGTAGTGTGGCAGGTAGTTCGACTGTCTCGAAGATGGATCCTTTAGTTTTGTATTAAAATAATAAATAATAATTATTAATAATACATATTTATTCAGTGTATTAACGAACGGTTCGCACTTGTATCGATGTGATAAATGTGCATGTGTGTTCTCGGTCTTAAATAAAGGTTTACAATTAAGTTCGTGGAGAAATCATCATTATCATCTTTCAAATACATGGTGCTATTGCTATCAAAAGTATGGAGACTAAAAATCCATAACTAATGTCCGACCGAAATTTCGGTTTCGGCCGAGTTTCGGCAGCAGTTTCGGTTTCGGCCGAAAATGGGCCGAAACTTTGGCCGAAACCGAAACTCGTTTCGGAAGTTATCGTGCACACTCGCCTAACTTCGTTTCGCACGGCAACGCGGTCAGCCCATAGAGTACTATAATATAACTGAAATAGAGAGCCATCTCGCGTAATATGTCTGCCAACACTTTAAACTGCAAACGTAGTGTCATCTATTAATGTTATTCTAAAACAAAATAAATAACTTAATTAAATATTTATTCTTGCACAATGAAGTGGGATTTGAACCTGTGATTTTCAGAGTGAGATCTCAGGAGATCTCAGTTGAATTATTTCCAATGCGTTAACCGCTTCGCCAATCAGGTTTGGTATACTGTGCGCGAAATTTTACTTATTGTTTAACATAAAACTTATAGGAAAACTTACAAAAGATTTTCTTATATTTAGCACTTGAGGGGATTTGATCCCAAGGATTCATGATTAGTTTCGAACGCGTAAACCATTACACCACGAAGAGTCGAAGACTTAGTACTGAACAAGCGAAATTATTGGTTATACTATACTTTAACACCGTGAAATTAGGACTGAGAAAGCACGTAGTGCGCCATCTCTACAAATTCTAATAAACTAATAACATAAAGTGGTTTTGATATATAATTCGGAATAAGATTTATAGATGACGTCGTTCAAAACGAAAAATTCGCAATGTATGGCACTTTCACCCCCTGGGTCAGCCCTGTTCGGGAATGGTCGTGCGCCGTTCGGATATCTCCGCAGCAATAGGTAGCTCCGCAGCTCCGTAGGTATCTTTGTTAATTCTAAATGTGTGATTTGTTAATCTTTGTTAAGACTGAAACTAAGAGTGTAATAATAATAATTATTTTTATGAAAGAGATACCTAAAAGAAGCCTAAAAGAGATTGATGATTCCTGTAACCAAAGTATTAATGAATAATTCAAAACGAATACTTAGTAAGTATTTAAAATATTAGTTATATTTTTTATTTATAATAAATATTATAAAAATATTTTTTTAAATAATATTATTAAAATAATATTTTTTCATATAATACATATAATAAGAAATAATAAAGGATCACAAGAAACTTTATATAATGTGTTTCCATTTAATGTCCTAATCAATGCAAAATAATGGGTAAAATGGTCCAAATTTCAGTATTTTTAAGAATGTTATACTTGAACACGTGAGTTTCGGTTTCGGTTTCGGCCGAACTGAAGCCACGGCCGAACATTCGGTTTCGGTTTCGGTTTCGGCCGGAAAACCAGTTTCGGTCGGACTCTATCCATAACATCATTAAAAGGAAAAGATTTTGTACTACAAGCAGTAGAATCATCTTCATTCGAAATCTTAGTAATGTAATTACATTCGTTACTAAGGTTCTGATTCTCGGGAAATCCTGGGAATTATAGTCATATCCATACTATTGATAGCAATAGTACCCGTAATTCCTATCACTAGACATAAACCGTGATACCTATTCCCGCCATGTCATTGCACAGACTAAAAAAACTTACGGTATCGCCATTATTTCATATCCACTAACTTATTTGTCGACTTTTAAAGTTCGTTCAGAGTTTTTTATTTTCTTCAGAAGGACAAGATAAAACCGACTTTATTACAATGAAATAGAATTGATATTAAATTTATTTCTTTGTTATTTTTTGTTATTCTTTTGGTGTACAATAAAGAGTTATCTATCTATCTATCTATGCTTGTTGACTGTAATTTTTTCTTGTTATTATTTTAAGTCGTTGAAAAAATATATATTGAATAGAAATGATACATTAATTTAATTATTATACAAGATACAAGTTTAGGTCAACCTTGTCAGAGAGACTTGTCACAAGCGTAGCAGGAGTAAAGCCACACTTTTTGGCCCTCGGGCTTTAATATTCTACATTAAGCTGGCATTAGAATGGCCACTTCTGACAGAAACGTGGGTACCCCATAGACCCAAGTCTATGAGGTATTCAATGCTTGATTGTTCGTAAAATATTATCAGCAAAATTTATTATAAATGAGGACGCCACTTGAGCCACTTAACGCCAGTTTACCATTTTGTTCACCGGTTTTACTGTTTTATTTTATAGTTTGCAAGAACCATCAAGAATCTAAGAATGACAATTTAGTGGAGTCGAATTTTTACTCATTAGTTTATAAGTATCTATTAGTTTATTAAAATCATTAACTTCCACTAAAAAAGTTTTAAAAGGTGAATCTTTATAAACAAAAATATATTTTTTTAATAGCGATGTAGTTACGTGTATTTTTATAGTTTACTACATTTTGTCTCTTGTTTTGTTTTTTACTCTATAATTGAATTGCATACCTACATTATTATACACATGTGTAATGATTTTTTAAATATTTTTTTAGTACTACTAAGTTAAGTAAAACTATGATTTTTGGATGAGCATCAAGAACTGAATTGAATGACCTCATTTTTAGGTTAGCGATTTATTTTCTTGTTATTTTTTTTAAACAAGGATGATAGGAGAGACATAAACATTGAAAACCATTTTATATGGGGTAATAGTCGTAAGTGTCCAGCTAAAGAAGTAAATGAGAGTTCCAAATTCCTCCAGAATGGTGCTAGTGTCTCAGGAGTGTAATTTTCAAGTATATACTTACTGTTAAAAAGCTTTATAAAATAATTAAATATTTAAGGAGAAAATGTGTCTAAAAAAGTTTTTCCAAGTGGTAATTAAAACTGATATTTTTAGCGCTTCCTTTTTTAACTCGCCGGTTACCGCAGTGCAACTGTATCCGCTGTGATTTGTAATTTGGATACGCTACATAATCCTTTCTCCTATAGGTTAGAGGTATATCATATAATCTGTGCTTTTAAAGTCTCTAAGAATGAAGAATATCATTGTTTTTATTAATTTTAGTAATTTTTTGACTAGGTATAAGGTTATTACTTAATCTTGATGTCAAAGGTACATCAATGTAATTTCAATTGTTTTCATGTTGTTTAAGAGGCTACCTGATTTTTTAGGACCCAGTGCTGCCATTTAAAATAAATTAATTAATAGGAAAAGAAGATATCATTTGCAATTTTGGTCTCATAGCTTTTCTGTGGATAGTTTCCGCAAATGTGCAAAGAAAAGTTTTACGTATAATTTAAATGATATTTCCGTTTCCTTTCAAATGGGGTAGCACTGGACCCCGAAAAAATTATGTATCCCCTTAATAGATAAGAACTTAGGAAATAGTTTATGTTTGGTAATGCTTAAATTGCTTTGTTACTTAAGGTACCTTCTAAGTAGAAAGGTTCAATTTTTCATAATGCAGAGATTTACGAATAAACGATTATAAACACAATGTTTTATTTTTCCTGTTGGTAGAATGCGTAACGTAATTCAGGATATAGGGATAGTAGATGTCAGACGGGAATATTTTTTTAACTAAAAACCGACTTTACTCAGAAACTTCACAATCGATTTTGTAAACCTTTCAAACAAAAATAAAATTTTCCTAGCCGGTCCAGGCGTCTTCTAATAATCGGTGAATGTACATAAAAAAATACAAAAGAACGACGAATTTTTAACCTCAATGTAATAAGAGAAGAACTGCGCCGACCCCATACATTGAGATAAGGTGAGGCAGAATAGCTGTTAGAAGCATGGCAGAAGAGATGTTATGAATTATTTTAGTACCTTCTGCGTTTTTTCTACGATTGCGATGCGATTTTTATGTCTGAGGCTATTTGGAGCATTCCATGAGATAATAATATGTACCGCTAAATTGTTGAAATACTGTAAAAATGTCTTAAACTATCTACGGTGACAAATTTCTAAATTACCATTTTCATAATTTTAGGTAAGCATTTTTTTCCAAGCGCTGCGAAGGTTTCTTAAATAAAAGATTATCTAAAATTTATAAGTTTATTTATTAAGTGTTCTTAATCTAAAACAGCGAATTTTAAAGCCATTAAACGATTATTACGCGTCGCTTTACACATAAAAACAGGTAGATTTTTAATAATTTAATACTATAGACAGCAAAAATGCTCACGTTTATATTAAATCGGTCGAGTAAACGAGCGTATTGTCCCATTATAGTAAGTATACAATGTGGAAGGGACATACCCGTAATAAATTGAACCACAGGCTTTACTAAATCAATACAATAATAATGACATAACAGTCAAGAAACAAAAAAAAATCGACCTTCGGAAATGCCTACTTTTTTTTTGTTTCTTGACTGTTATTTTAATTTCATTATACTATAGTGGTCTAGTATAGCCCGTGGTTCGATTTATTACGGGTATGTCGTTACCACGTCCATACAAAAGTGTGCAGCCGCCCGGGAATGTCGAATTTTCTTTTTGTTTTTTGACTGTTATTTTATCATCATTATACTATTGTGATCTAATACAGCCCGTGTAGTGTTCTGTATCCGACCGACCTATGTTGTTGTCTCGTACACACGGGTAGTCATAGTCAAACGTCAGTTGCGTGCGAGCTGTTAGCGAGAGCGGACTACGTTTGGATACTGGTGTGTGACCGAGCCGACAGAATAGTGTTAGTGGCACGGCAAGTGCTACATGTGGCGACGAGTAAAAAGGTAATGAAATAGTATATATTGATTTTAAAAAGTTACATTTTAATAAATTTTACATCTAGTCGAAACAAAGGGAGAAGTAGAGTGAATGAAAAAGTAAAAAGGTATTGTTGATTATTAAAAATATGAGACTGTACAGATAAAAAGTTATGCTTAAATGGAATTTATTTGCTCCCAATGCTTTTATTACAAACTGAAGTCTCAGCTTTAAAGTTCTGTCCATAAAAGAAATTAGCTGCAAAGTTGTGTTTGTATTGCGTGATTTTATTGGAAATGTAGACCAATTTGTGTTTTTCTGAGTTATAAGATTATTTTATTAGGCAGCTAATTGGTGTTTATAACATTTTGTTTTATAGGTGCTGAATTTTCGAATGAAAATTACATCAACATTATACCTGAAAAACATACAAAAAATTCATAGCTAATAGCTTTCAATCATAAAACAAAAAAAAATAGAACCTTTAATCACAGATAATAAAAAGAAAATCTTGTCTTTGCACACTGAGATATGAGGTTCAAACTCTTTGGTTGCATATTTGAATTTTGACAATGGCAGCCTATATTATAATGACCTAAAATAGGACTTATGGGAGACCTAAAATAAAAATATTTATGGATTTGGCATGTCATTATGGCAGACCTAAAATATTACTTATGTAGCTAAATTAATGAAAAATGACGAGTAACGTAAGTTAAAATTGGACCAGAAACTATGTAAGGGGTGGGGTGTAATGTTGATATTTAGCTTCACATATATGTAATCTATTTACTAAAGAAAAAAAAAGATTAAGAACAAAATACTAGGCATTAAAAGGTCAAGTAGGTTCATGTATTAAGGCAGTATGGGCCGACATGAAATTGTGAACCATACGTGTGTGTGTTAAGGCAGTATGGGCCGACATTAAATTGTGAACCATACGTGTGTGTGTTAAGGCAGTATGGGCCGACATTAAATTGTGAACCATACGTGTGTGTGTTAAGGCAGTATGGGCCGACATTAAATTGTAAACCATACTTGTGTGTGTTAAGGCAGTATGGGCCGACATTAAATTGTGAACCATACGTGTGTGTGTTAAGGCAGTATGGGCCGACATTAAATTGTAAACCATATGTGTGTGTGTGTTAAGGCAGTATGGGCCAACATAAAATTGTAAATCATACACGTTGTGTGTTAAGATAAGGGCGGTACGGAATCAAAACTTTATAAGTTAATATGGAAATATAGCCTTATCGTAAAGTAAAACGTATGAGAGTGAAGTATGAGCAAATTCCGTGTACCTATAGCCAATGCATTGACCATATGGTCTATTGGTTCCAGGTTATCCTAAACTTACTCTTCATGATGGCAAATTTTCTACCGACCCCAGATAAGCTTGACCTGGAAGGAGACAATGCGGTAGTTGCATTACGATGGGAAAAATGGAAAAGATCACTGAATATTTACTTGGACGCCGCGGAAATTAGCGGAGCATTAAAAAAAAGAGCAACCTTACTACTTTTAGGGGGACCTGAACTCCAAGAAATTATTTACAATATACCAGGAGCATATGTTGAAGAAACCGATGGAAGCACTGATGTTTTCAAGAGTGCTATTCAAAAACTTGATGCCTATTTTCTTCCTAAACAAAATAAAATATTCGAAAGACATGTATTTCGCCAAATAAAACAAGACGAAGGCGAAAAATTCGAAAAGTTTGTCATTAAACTAAGACAACAAGCAGAAAAGTGCAAGTTTACTACCCCGGAAGAGCATTTGATTGATCAAATTGTAGAAAAATGTTCTTCGTCAGAATTACGGAAAAAAATATTGACTTTGGGAGACGATGTTACATTAGATAAAATTATAAAGGAAGCTAATACATTAGAAATAGTCGGACGGCAACTAGAAGGATATGGACAAAAAAACTCAATAAGCGAAGTTAATGCAATCAAGAGTACTTCTAAAAGATTTACAGAAAAAAAATACAAAAGTGAAGAGCAAAACACCGGTAATACTATTGCAAATAAATATGGTACTAAAGAATGTAGTAGGTGTGGATACAAAAAACATACACAGGCAAACCAGGCCTGCCCAGCGATTGGTAGAACATGTAACTCATGCAAAAAAGTTGGTCACTTCAGTTCTGTGTGTAAATCGGCACTGAAAAAAAGGAAGATAGAAGATATAGAGGATAGTAGGAAAAATCAACTAAAGCGAAGTAAAAACGGTGTGAACTCAGTAGAAATAGACGAGTCGAACAAGAAGTCTAGAGAAACTGAAAGTACTTATTACGTTTTCAACATAAATGATGACGCAGTAGTAAAGTGTGAAATGGGAGGAGTCAAACTAGATTTATTAATAGACTCTGGTTGTAATTTGAATATAGTTACAGATAAAACCTGGGCTAGATTAAAGGAAGAAGAAATAAAAATTTCTAATGAAGTCGGAGGTACTACAAAAAAATTATATGGGTATGGTAGCAAAATTCCATTGGATGTTAAGGGGACATTTGAAACTACCATAAGAGTTGATAAACAAGAAGAGCAGGCTACCGTCTTTGTTATAAATAATGGATCCAGAGATTTACTTGGTAAAGACACCGCTATTAAATTAGGCGTTTTAAAGTTAGGAATCGGTGTAAATGCAGTTGAGAATAAAAGTAAACCTTTTCCGAAGTTCAAGGATGTGCTCATTGAAATACCAATAAATGAAAAATGCAAACCTGTATCACAGCCTTATCGGAGAATACCAGTTCCAATCGAGGAAAAAGTAGAAAAGAAAATAAATGAACTGCTGGAGAGTGATATTATAGAAGAGGTGCACGGACATTCGTCTTGGATTTCACCCGTGGTTCCCGTACTAAAAGATGATAATGATTTACGCTTGTGTGTCGACATGAGACGTGCTAATGAAGCCATATTAAGAGAAAATCATCCTCTACCTTGTATGAATACCTTATTAACGAGGATTAGGAAAGCCCGCTGGTTTTCTAAACTTGATATAAAAAACGCGTTTCATCAAGTGGAAATTCACCCAAACTCAAGATATCTCACTACGTTCATTACGGCCAAAGGTTTATACAGATACAAAAGATTGATGTTCGGAATTACTTGTGCACCCGAGTTATTCCAAAAAATTATGGAAAGAATGTTGACTGGATTGGACGGCGTGATGAACTTCATTGATGATATTTTGGTATACGGCGAAGACGAGAAACAACATGATGAGAGATTATCAAAAGTATTAGAAACCTTAGAAAAGAATAATGTGCTACTTAACAAAAACAAGTGCATTTATAAAGTACAGAAGATTAATTTTCTGGGACACGTATTAACACCGGATGGAACTAAACCACTAGAAAAATACATGACGAGCATTAGAGATTTTAGAGTACCATCAACAATAGAAGAGTTGCAAAGTTTCTTAGGACTGGTGAACTACATAAATAAATGGTTGCCTAACCTCGCAACAAGAACAGAACCATTAAAGAAGTTGTTGAGGCTAAAGACGGGAAAAAAGGCAAGTTTGGAAGAATGCTGGGGAGAAGAACAGGACACGGCATTTCAAGAATTAAAACATTCGCTATCAACAATAGAAACATTAGGATATTATGATGTGACAGACAAGACAGAAGTTATTGCTGATGCCAGTCCAGTAGGCTTAGGGGCTGTTCTCATTCAGAGTGATAGTCGGGGACCAAGAATCATAGCTTATGGCAATCGAACTTTGACAGAACTAGAACGGAAATACAGCCAAACCGAAAAAGAAGCACTCGCACTAGTTTGGGCCGTGGAGCACTTTAATACATTTTTGTTTGGAAAAGAGTTTAATTTGATAACAGATCACAAGCCCCTCGAGTTTTTATTTGGAAAAAAGTCAAAACCATGTGCTCGAGTTGAACGATGGGTGTTGAGGTTGCAAACATATCGGTACAATATCATATACAGGCCTGGAAAAACAAATATTGCCGATCCTTTGTCAAGACTCTGCAAATATCGTGATGCTCCTAAAGGTCATGTTGACGACTTTGTTCAACAAATAATTGAGCAAGCGTGTCCATGTGCTATCCCCTTGCATGTCATTAGTAAAAGCTCAGAGAAAGATCAAGAAATAAAAAATATTAAACGAGGAATTTACAATAATGACTGGGATGAATCTGTAAAAGGCTATAAGGTGTTTGAGCCTGAACTATGTTTTTATGATAATATTCTGCTAAGAGGCAATAAAATTGTGATTCCAAGAGAATTGAGAAAGGACGTACTGAGTGCAGCACACGAAGGCCATCCAGGGATAGTTGCTATGAAGAATCGGCTACGCACCAAAGTGTGGTGGTTACGGATTGACAAGGATGCAGAAGCAATTGTCAAACAGTGTAAAGGATGTACCCTTGTGGGATTGCCTAGTCATCCTGTGCCTATGAAAAGGCGTGAATTACCTTCAGCTCCCTGGGTAGATGTTGCTATGGACCTATTAGGGCCACTACCAAATAATGAATACCTATTGGTGGTCATCGATTATTACAGCAGATACAAAGAAATTAAATTCACGAGATCCATAACTAGTTCGCAAATTATAAAATTACTGAAGGAAATTTTTAGCCGCCTTGGTTACCCCACTTCTATTACTGCAGATAATGGTGCCCAATTCGTAAGCCAAGAATTTAAAGAGTTCTGCCAACAATGTAACATACGGTTATTTAACACGATCCCTTACTGGCCTCAACAGAATGGCGAAGTAGAGAGGCAGAACCGAGATATACTAAAAAGATTAAAAATAGGCCGGGTTGATAAAAAGGATCTGCATGAGAGCGTTTGGGAATATTTAATGATGTACAATTCAACACCACATTCCGTGACAGGTAAGACACCGTCTGAACTTTTTTTTAGAAGACAAAACCGTGATAAAATTCCTTCCTTATTGGACAACGACTTTATAATTGATGATTCAGAAGTTAGAGATAGAGATACCACATTGAAAGGAAAAGGAAAGGAGTATAGTGATAAAAAAAGAAAAGCAGTAGAAACAACAATCTCGGAAGGGGATAAAGTTTACATAAAGGACATGAGAAAAGGAAACAAATTGTCAACGAACTTTGAGGCATCACCTTATGTAGTTGAGAAAACTGAGAGTGGAACTGGAGATGTTTTAGTTAGAAACGAGGAGTCAGGTCAACAACTGAGACGAAATGTAATACATTTGAAAAAAGTTGAAGGAGAGTGGGAAGTACAGAACAAAGAAGCAAATGGACAAATTCAAAATGAAAAGGAAAGTGACAGTGATTAACTAAAATAAGAATGGATTAGCTACATAGTAATGTAATACAATACGGTTGATTGAATAAAATGTAGTTTTATTTTTCTATGGCTTTAGGTAGTAGAATACAGTCGATTGAACAAAATGGATAATAATAAGGAAGGGATGTAGTGTTCTGTATCCGACCGACCTATGTTGTTGTCTCGTACACACGGGTAGTCATAGTCAAACGTCAGTTGCGTGCGAGCTGTTAGCGAGAGCGGACTACGTTTGGATACTGGTGTGTGACCGAGCCGACAGAATAGTGTTAGTGGCACGGCAAGTGCTACAGCCCGGTGGTTCGATTTATTTACGGGGATGTTCCTTCCACGTTGTATATAACCCTTCAAACGTCGGCGCTCGTTTCCGCGGCTAGCCAGATAGTCGTGCGGTCGCGAAAAATTTTGGCGATTTTCCGCGCGGCAGAAAACCTAGAATATCTCAAAACTTTTGTATGAACACTAGTGTAAAAAGTTATATCATTGGAATCCTTAGGAAATACGCTATCAGACTGTATATATTAGCTATTATATATATAATCTATATTATTATTTAATAGCAATTTATTGTGTATTTCAATAAATAATAAGAGTTGAAAATACGACTTGCGAGTTTTTGAATAATTCTGGAAAAAAGTGTGGATAATAAAATCGTCCGACTATTGAAGGGATAAAATTTGTCACCATGCAGTCAGTCACCACCATGGAATTGTATTACTAACTGGAAAACACTCTCTCAAATAACGTTGCCCCTCCATCTCTTTCTAATTCCCTAATTAGAGACTTGAAATTTTTCGTTGCCCCTCCGTCTCTTTCTAATTCCCTAATTAGAGAGACGGAGGGGCAACGAAAAATTTCAAGGTCATTTCTTGTATTTTTTTATGTTATTTGAGAGAGTGTTTTCCAGTATCACCACCCTTTTCTTTCCAACGGGTATCACCTTGTTCAGCAATGTCAATATTCCCGGCTTCTAGCAGAAGTGCCATGTTTGAAACGCGGAGTCACCTAAACGTACGGTTTTTCCGTACAAAAAAAACCGTTCGTTTAGTGACTCCGCGTTTGAAAAATAGCACCTCTGGACTGTAGGATTTTTGTGACCATTTTTGCCAGTTTTTATATATACGTATAAGTGCTTACATCACCTAATTATTTTCATAAATTAATTAAATATAGGTTAGCCAAAAACATCAATCGAACAGGAAAATATATAAATAAGTGTACCTACTTACCGTTCTGTCCTCCCTTTGAAGTGTGAACCTCAAAGGGTAGAAATTACTTTAATAGATGAAGATCAAGTAATGTGAATTTGGATGATCAAAGTCGAAGCGGATAACCACTCTATAATAATATGTTGAAATCCACACATTTTTGACGTGATAACGTCTTTAAAATCGTTTTAGTCGGGTGACATGTTCAGAAATTTGTGTCACACCAAAACCTCACGAGCGCGATCGCAGGTATAACGAGAGAGAGACGGACCGATCTCCCGTCTCATCTCGAGCGCTGCCAGAAGACGTTATCACGTAAACATCTCGATCGTAAACCTACTTTACAAACAATCAATTTTTTTATCTGGATTCGTGATTATTGTCTATACGATTTCAACTAGAGTTTTCAAAAAACATATACCAGATGGCAGCACAGTGGACTGTTGTCATTGGACCATCATTTTACAGTTTATTTTGTTCTGTCAAATGTATGTTGCCGAAAAATCGTCAGTTTTAATCAAAAATGTCAAATTAAATTCCCGATAGGCCTATGGATATAGTAGCGATACTATCGATAGTATCGATAGCTGTTTATAGACATACTATTGATGACCAACAATACTATCGATAGTACGATCGATGACCACAAACAAACTATCGATAGTACATAAATTATCGATAGTATCGATAGCACATGGACTTTTGATAGATGAAACGAAATACTATAAATAGTTTGTTCGTCGTCAAAAGCGATACTATCGATATTATCGATAACCAACCGATAGTATCGGTTTTATTTGAAATACTGATAAATCTCTCGATAGTAGACTAACGAGCGGCAACACGACTGTCATCTGGTGTCCCATATTTTTGAAAATCCTCATTCGACTAAATTCAAAAATAGTCATTCAGTATTGCTATTTTTGAAACGCGGAGTCACCTAAACGAATGGTTTTTCCATACAAAAAACCTTTATTTTAGTGACTCCGCGTTTCAAAAATGGGACAACTGGTACGTGAAACATTTTCTAAACATACAGCAAGCAGGTATGAGCGTAGCCTTTGGTTTATAACTATGCAACTATTGTAAGAATCCTTGCTAAGTTTTACAGATTGACTGATAAATCATATTTTACTAGCTCTTCCCTTAAGGGCCGCGCTACATTGGATTGGCATGGCATGGCATCGGAAGCGACGCGTCATTGTAAAACAAGCTTTATGTTAAGTGATATAAGATGCATAACCGCCCGAGGGCGTCATTTCCGCGGGAGTGCGCGGCAGGCCGCCGGCCGGCTCTCCGCGTTCAAGCGGTTATGCATCTTATATCACTTGACATAAAGCTTGTTTTGAAATGACGCGTCGCTTCCGATGCCATGCCATGCCGATCCAGTGTAGCGCGGCCCTTAAATGGCTAAATATTTTTTTTGGGGTCCAGTGCTGTCCCCATTTAAAAGGAAACGGAGATGTCATCTTAAATTGTGCCTTGATCAAGCCCTAGATAACTCTTCAAACTATTTTACGAACTACTGTTTACAGTTTAAAGTAAAGACGTGAAGCTTTTCTTCGCACATTTGCGAAAAACGGCCACATTTGCCTGATAGTTATATAATAATAAGCAGTACCTATGTACTCAATGTTCTTTGTTTGTTTCTGTGTTTGTATTTTGTGTACATGAATTTTGTAAATAAATAGTTTGAAGAGTTATCTAGTGCATGATCAAGACACAATTTTAAATGATATCTCCGTTTCCTTTCAAATAGGGGGCAGCACTGAACTCAGGAAAATTCAGCTATATAGCCCCTACACATCAGTCAGCACGAAACCGAACTTTCCTATGCTGTTATTCTTTTTTGTAGCTCAAAACCGTCATTTGCTAAAGCGAAAAAGGGCGACGAGTCGCCACACAACCGGCTATAATGATGCGTTCCGTCGCTCTCTCTCGCTCTAGCAAATGACGGTTCTGAGTGTCAGAAAAGGATAGCAACATAGAAAAGTGCTGTGAGTTCCAACCCTAAAACGCGCAGTAACGCTACTGGCTCATGCACAAAATACCTTTAACAGTTAAATAATTTAACTAAATTATCGTTATCTATCATAGTGGTACAATATTTTATATTTATCTTTCTATGCATATTTTATAAAATTCTTACCTAAGAAATTAATTAAATAAATAAAGAAAATAATGTATTTCTAATGCTTACCGGTGAGGAGCTCTGTAGCCAGGTGTTTTTATTACTAGGGCTCTCGCAAGTAAAGCGATGCCGGGCGTGGTCTGCACTTGAATGGGTGACCACAGGTGGCACAAAAAATTTCGAGCTCCTCCATGCGTTGGAAGGCACGTATAAGCTGTTGATTCCGGCTGTCATCATTATTAATCTTCAATCTATGCCAGATGCCTTTAGGCAGCCTAAAAAGCTGACACCGGTGGTGGCCACTTACACATAAAAACATACAAACATGCTTACCGGTTGGCAGAATGTACGTTCATTATCACCTTAATTATCAACTATATAATTATTAAGTTATACAAATATCCAAAGATAAATAAATGATTTTGACTTTGACTTTGAATTAAGACTAAACAATCTATTCCAAACTAGGGCACCACTTTTGCATACTCTTCGCCTTAATACGAACACAATATATTATTTTTTAGAGAAGTTCGTATTGAGGTAGCTTCATCATTACCAGTCAATCTGTTACTATAGAAATATAATTATTTTCGTTATTATACACAGACGGAGTAAGTTTATAATTTATGGATTATTTGGTTGAATTGTCTATGGTTTGTCACATCTACACTGGCCCATAGACACCAGCGTAGTAAGGGCAACACGGTCGTCAAATAAATGCAATAATAATTGAATAAGAAAAAAAACTAAATGAAAAAAAAAATGTTTAATCATGATAACAGTCTATTTCTCGTTCAGAGTTACTTTACCTCCAACAGCCTCAAATATATAAATTATTCGACTTTTAACGTTTAAAGCCCGAGGGCCAAAAAGTGTGGCTTTACTCCTGCTACGCTTGCGACAAATCTTTCTAACCAGGTTGACGTAAACTTGTATCTTGTATAATAATTAAATAAATATGACTTAAAATAATAACAAGAAAAAATTACAGTCAACATAAACACAGCATAATATCAATTCTATTAGATTGTAATAAAGTCGGTTTTTTCCTTGTCCTTCTGAAGAAAATAAAAAACTCTGAACGAACGTTAAAAGTCGACAAATAAGTTAGTGGATATAAAATAATGGCGATACCGTAAGTTTTTTTAGTCTGTGCAATGAAATAGCGGGAATAGGTACCATGGTTTATGTCTAGAGATCGAAACCACGGGTGCTATTGCTATCAATAGTATGTATATGACTTTAATTCCCAGGTTTTCCCGAGAATCAGTACCTTAGTAATAAATGTAAATACATTACTAAGATTTCGAATTAAGATGATTCTACTGCTTGTAGTACACAATCTTTTCCTTTAAATTTAATGATGTTATGGATTTTAAGTCATATCCATACTTTTGATAGCTATAGCACCAGGTATTTGAAAGATGATGATAATGATTACTCCACTAACTTAATTGTAAACATTTATTTAAGACCGAGAACACACATGCACATTTATCACGTCGATACAAGTGCGAACCGGTCGTTAATACACTGAATAAATATGTATTATTAATAATTATTATTTATTATTTTAATACAAAACTAAAGGTTCCATCTTCGAAACAATCGAACAACCTACCACACTACACAAATCGGGGACTAGGAAATGTTAGTCTTTTTAATATTAAAAAAGAAAAACTTAACCTTTTGACTTAAATTATTTTTGTACATCAAACATTGTGATCGGAACAGATAGAGAACTTTTTCAAATATGGATTAAAGTAAATACTCGGTTTAAATCACTATTATTGGTTTTATCTCACAAAAGGAAGTATATGGCCGTAAATGCACATGCGCTTTTGTTCGCGCCAAAATATTCTAGTTACAAAAAAAATACAGGCTGTCTAGTAAATCCCTTGTGATACGTACATAATAAATCATGATTACACGTAACGTTAAAAAAATGTGTCCGCCAATGTTCTAACCTTTGATGATTTGTATAATCTATTTATTTGAAAAAAAAAACATTTTACTAAAATATCTGTTCTAATCTTAGCGCCCACCAACACGCTAAGCGTGGCCTTTGGGTCTTACGGCCATACCAGTCTACCCGTCAGGGACAAAGACGTGATAATACATCTGTATCTGTCCCGATCACCGCACATAGAACCCCGATTTCGCACTCACAAAACATTACAAACAAACAGGTGCGTTCAAAATAGTATAGGAATGCACAGTCCATGAACAAAATGAAATAAAAAAACAAAATTAACTAAAAAAAAATCACGCACTAAACTCTTGACCGCGGCCCTTAGTCCGTATCCTAGTTCCTTGAGGCTCCGATGATGGTGAGAATGTACAGGAAGATGTTGATGATGTCCAGGTACAGGTTGAGAGCCGCGAAGATGTACTCCTCGGGGGAGATGCTGCAAAAGGGAAAGTTAACTTTTAATCAGGGTTTCTAACAACTTTATTTGCTAATCAGTGACGCACTTTTTAGTCTGTGATAGTCTGTGAAGCAATCATGCAATGCAATCACGAAGCACGCCGGACTTTTTGCGCGTCGTGTGCGTTACAGCATATGATTGCATGGGTTCTATTCGAATTTTCACAGACTAAAAATGCGTCACAGATTAGTCTGTCGTCTGCGTTGGGCCTAAAGCGATAAAAGGATAAAACATCACAAAATAATGTCACTTGTCATTGGTTATATCCATTTTCAAAGTGATTTTATGTTCATGAATGCAGAAAAACTGATAATAGGAGAGCTATTTGACTCCAAGAAACTATGACGTCACGACGTGTTATTTCATACAAATCCCATAGATAATGTTTCATGTTTGTTTTGAAGCGACATAGGAAATTAAAGCTAAACAAAGCTTATGAACATCAATGAGGCCTCTCCAGCCTGTCTGGCCAGCGAGGAGTGTAGGCCAAGTCCTCTGGCTGCTCTGGCCAAGTGTGGCTCTGGTAGTACAGAGGATCATGTTCCTGCAGTGGAGGCTTAAAGTACTTAAAGAAGAAGATTTATTCTGTCACTTACTTCCATTTTGGTTTTGGAGAGAACAAAACACTTAGAATATCATATCATGAAAAGCTGGTTCTTTCCCCGCGCAGATCGAGGGACAGAGGGTCGTGCTCCTGCAGTGGAGACCAAAAGACCTGATGATGAGTTTTGAGCAAAGATTGTTTCTCACCTGTACTTGTGTTTGCCGCCGAGCATGAGTTGCGTGTCGTACACCAGGTACAGGGAGAAGATGAGCGCGCCCAGTGACGCGTACACCAACGTCACGATCTTGTTGGATGGGATGAAGATGCAGACCAGACCTGGGGACGGAAAACGGGAGTTAGTACATTACTGCAGAGGCCGGGAAGTTAGGCATTGCGACGAGTAAAAACTACTAAAGCGGACGTGTAGTTTTTGCTCGACCTTGACAGTAAATTACAAGTCCGTCAATCCCATTCCTGCCGAGACATGTATAGCGCTTTTCTTAATAAATGTGAGGAACTAATGAACACTTTGTGAGGCAACTCACCGAATATCATGAGGATGACGACGGCGCACAGCAGCGCGCCGCCCATGGTGGTGAAGTCGTACTTGGTCTGCAGCGCGAACAGCGTCAGCGCCAGGCATACTGCCGCTGTTAAGCCCACCGCCATCATTACCTGAAATACACATTCGCTTTTAGGGTTCCGTATCCTAAGATAATAATTTGCCACGTGCGTGTCGGGTACGCCCAGTGTAGGACTCCGTAGTTGGGAATGCCGACTTTGAGTCATGCCACTAAAAACGTCTAAAAACGATTTTTCCTTTAAATTTGTATAAAATTTCCTTTTCCGAGTACATTTTATAAGTTGGCCGCCTATAACTTTTTAATTTCTAAAACCTACTTAGCTGTGATAGTTTTTTTCAAATTTTGTTATATACAGGATACAGGGAGGAATTGAATTCGTTGGCATCATTCTAAGTATCGACTATACCCATGACACTAAGTTATTTAAGACTTATTAAAGTCTTTCTTTTGTATGCTAGCCGGTCGCGCCGCTCAGCTGTATCCGTCCGAGGTCTCTGACCTTGCGGCCCGTAGGTATTAGTACGCGCGCACGACTCGTAGTGATGATACTTTAGTAATTTTTGTTACTTATTGATACTTTTTAATTTTAGTGTTGTTACCGTACAAAATATCCTTTATGTGAATATGATAATAAGTTAGACTATGCTAATGATTTCAATTGCAACCTGTATACTACAGCTGTGATTTTTTTCACGTGTCCATATATAACCGTTTAATAGATAAGAGTGTGCGTGTGAAATAACAAATACACATACACACACACACACTTTTGCCTTTACAAAATCAGTGCGACAGTAACACTCACAGCATCGACGTCGTAGACGCTGGACGCCACCCCGAGCAGGAAGCTCTGCGCCACGGTGAAGATGCCGAGGAAGAAATAACAAATACACACACATACAAAAACACACACACACTTTCGCCTATATAAAACCAGTGCGACAGTAAGGCCCCTCGCCCACCGCGACTTTTTGTCGCGATGCAAACGCGATACTGTCGCGTATTTGCATCGATGCAGTCGCTAGCTGTGTACCCTCGCCCACCTAAACATGATGCAGTCGCGATACCAACGCGATACTGTCGCGCTTCTGTCGCGATGCAAACGCGCGACAGAAAAATGCGTCATCGTCACATTTGCAAGATGGACTCCGTTGAGGCAACAGTCACGTTATCTTTGGTGCTGCTTTTACGTAAGCAGACGAAGAGTAGACAGCCGAAGCGTGGGCAACGGAAGCAACGTCAATTGGACGCATCCATTTAATAAGGAAACGGTCGCGCGACAGTCGCGCGTTTGTATCGATGCAGTCGCGATACTGTAGCGCGTTAGCATCACTACTGTATCGCGCTGCAAATGCGACTAACGCGCGTTAGTAGTCATGCAGTCGCGCGTTTCGTAATCGCGCGACTGCATCGCGACAAAAAGTCGCGGTGGGCGAGGGGCCACCACTCCCAGCATCGACGACGTAGACGCTGGACGCCACCCCCAGCAGGAAGCTCTGCGCCACGGTGAAGATGTAGAGGAAGAAATAACAAATACACACACACACACTTTCGCCTTTATAACATCAGTGAGACAGAAACACTCACAGCATCGACGTCGTAGACGCTAGACGCCACCCCAAGCAGGAAGCTCTGCGCCACGGTGAAGATGCCGAGGAAGAAATAACAAATACACACACATACAACAACACACACACACTTTCGCCTATATAAAACCAGTGCGACAGTAGACGCTGGACGCCACCCCGAGCAGGAAGCTCTGCGCCACGGTGAAGATGCCGAGGAAGAAATAACAAATACACACACATACACACACTTTCGCCTTTATAACATCAGTAAGACAGTAACACTCACAGCATCGACGTCGTAGACGCTAGACGCCACCCCAAGCAGGAAGCTCTGCGCCACGGTGAAGATGCCGAGGAAGAAATAACAAATACACACATCATACACACCCTCACACTCTCGCCTTTACAAAATCAGTGTGATAGTAGCACTCACAGCATCGACGTCGTAGACGCTGGACGCCACCCCGAGCAGGAAGCTCTGCGCCACGGTGAAGATGCCGAGGAAGATGAAGTTCATTGGCGCCTTCCGCCGCACGTCGCCGCAGCACGCCATCACGATCAGCACCACGAACACCGTCGCGAATGCCACCCAGCTGGAACGTTACACTCTCTATGTTAGCTAGTGATGTGCCGCAGAGAAAACCAAAATTTCCGGAAATTCTCATCATTTCTCGAGAATTTTCGTTGAAAAATTCCTGAAGAAATTTCAGGGTTTCTCGGGAATTTTCCACGGACATTTCTCGAAATTTTCACGAACGACACATTGGTAATGTTAGCGCTCCTGAACTTTTTTCAGTCTAGCGACCCAGAAGTTAACCTCAATGTCATGGCTTCGAACTTGAAATTGAGCGTCTTAGGACGGGGTTGTAAAGAAGATTTTTTAAACTAGTACTCAAACAAATGATTATATTAATATACGATTTTTTTGTATATTTCTGTGTTAAGAGTCCTCCGTAACCTAGACAAAATACAACTTTCCATACAAACGTAGTCTACGTTTTATTTCAAAACGACATGTCCGATTTGGGCAAAATTTTGTTATTTCAAAGATATTGCAATTATCTAGGTTTATAACTGGTTTCCTACAGTAAAAATATGAACTTGAAATAGAATATAGTGTTTTATATCATTTTTGACCATTAGTATGGGAAACTTCTAAATCGTTATATTTTCTTTCCAGTTCATAATTTTACTAAACCAGTTATAACCCTAGATAATTGCAATTTCTTTACAATTACCAATTTTTACCGGAATCTGACATGTGGTTTCAAAATTAAACGTAGACTACGTTTGTATGGAGAAGTCTAGGGTAAGGGGACTCTTAAACTGATGGACAAAGGCCTCTGGTGTAAAAAAAAAATTACCAAAAAAAAAAATTTGCTTCTTCGATTTGATTAATATACATTTACCCATTTTACAAATTAAAGCTGTTTGTTTAGTACTTAGTCTCTGAGTTAAACCGAGGACAGACAGGCATACAGACATGGCAAAACTATAAAGGTTCCTTGTTTACTATAGAACCCTAAAAATGTACGGGCCCTCGTCAGGAATTACCTCACGCATTTTCTTCTAAATGCTTGGGAGATGCCTTAATCTTTTGTATGCCGGAAAAAACAACGCATTCTTGAGTAGATCCACGCAAAGGCATACGAGAGGTTAAGAGGTGGGCTATATCTGTCAGCAAGGAACAGCACTTTCGCATGCTGCTATACTTTTCTGTCGCTCAGAACCGTGATTAGCTAGAGCGAGAGAGAGCGACGAAACGCTATAGCACCACGCTATAGCGTTCCGTCGCTCTCTCTTAAAGGTCACAGCACACTTATCAACTCGTAAACGGAACGTAAACGTATCAACTCAAGCAGCTCAGTATTCTTTGTATGAAACTTCCTACTGCAACGCACACTATTCGGATTCGTAACGTAAACGCCTCGCCTCGGGACCAGCTCACGAACCGCTTTGCTGGTCGGTCAACTAGCGGTCCCCGCGCTTGCGGCTCGTCGTCCGCGCGCTTACGCCTCTCCGTATGCGAGCTGACGTCTTTCCGTTTCCTCACACTCGCGTTTTATTTATTTGTAGATAATCAAAAATTTATGGCTATGATTGCCAACTCGCGTATTGTGAACCGAGACATAACCGTGCGCTACACTTTACGTTTAAAATGATCTAGTGCCAGCCAGACCAGAGCGGCCGGCGAGCGGTAAGCGCGGCGTCGCCCAGCCGTAGTCGAGTCGACGTACCGAAGCTAAGCCTGTTTGGTTACGTGCCTACGTCAGGTTGACGCCTGGTTGACCGCGCGGCGAAAGGCGATACGGTGTCGATCCCTTTCCGAGTTGATAAGTGTGCTGTGACCTTAAGTCTCAACCCTCAACCCTAAGGCCAGCAGTTAAATACGCATACAGGTTAAATAGTACAAAAGACTTACAAAAGAGCCGGATTCCTAGCCGCCCACTGCTTGGTCGGCGCGTGGAACAAGAAAAGCGCGATGAAGGCCATGGTCACCAACAGCTGGCACATCAAGATGGCGTACACCTGGAATCATACAACACAATCAGAGAGGGTTGACGTCAGCAGGCCAAGTGCACTCCGCTGTTTAGGCTCAGAATTAATTAGAGAATAAGGAATTTTGTGACCTTTTATTCTATCAACATAATTTATTTTTGAACCAGGAAACTTTATGATTGTATATAGAATGGAATCTCCAAGGATCCAGCGCAATACGCGTCCTCATTCCCTCGTATTCGCACCTCTTTCCCATTTTCGCCTTGTGGAGGGTGTTAAGAGGGCGGCTGCGGTCGCCTGGCCGCCTCGACAAGGCGTTAACGGGGGAGAGGTGCAGGGGCGAGGAACGAGGACGCATATTGCGCGGGATCTTAGGCAATTCCGTTCTGTACGTAAAACTTTTAAATAATCTTACGTGGCTTATTCATTGGGTTGAAATTCTAGAAAATTTTACGCTAGAGATAAACTAGAGATGACGGGATATGGACCGTCGCTTCGCAGACGCAAGGTACTCGTACATTTTGGTTCGTACGGCGCTCGCTAGGTTAATAAGGCCATATGCACATCGTGCAAACTAAATGGGAATTTAGTACGCTATAACTGGGTTTAATTTAGCAAATTTTCTATCCAAGAAATATTCTTCTGTACTTTACTGTTACGTATTCTGTGACGTCAGGCGAGCAGCCGGTCGTAAAACTAGCCAAATCATAAATGTTTCGGTGTTTTTATTCTTCTCTACTTTTTGAAGTCTTTGGCATCCTTAGGAGACCATAGACATGCATATAAATATTGACATACATACATAAAATACGCAGCGTATGATGCGCGACGCATCTTGCGTCGCGTTACGCGCCTTTATTGTGTTTCGTAGAATTTCTACCAACCGTTTAGCCCAACCACCATTTATCCAGTTGTAAAATACGCAATAACAACAAAAAAAACCTTAAATTTTCAGACCCCATAATTACGTTCTCACCTAATATTGCTTTATTTTTTTTACAAATACACGTGTGATAAAGTTAAAGTCTTCCTCTTTACTATACAGCGCTTGAATTTTTTCTAGACCATTTAACATTATCTGCACAAATATATTGTATGTTTTTGCTGAAGGCCACATTTCCCATAAAAGTGCGGAATACAGACTAAAATAAACTGAAAAACGTGACCAATTTCAATTGCATTTGTGGGCGTCTTTTGTACATGTGTGTATTCTTTGCTTTGGAATCACAGTGTCTTATGTCTAGCTAAATGGTTTATACTCCATGTTAACAGAATGTTTTTATTCTACACGTAGTTCCTACTTATTTCACTTCATCGGAGAAAGATATCAAGCATGGGTACGGAATATCAGTGGGCTAGATAGCAAGTGCAGCCCAGCCAATCTGTTTGATTTTTGTGCTTGTAAAATAAGGGTCAACACTGGTGTCAGATTTTCTTCAGTCTGCCTAAAGGCATCTCAAAGAATCTTCATCGTGACGTCAACGTCACTTCCTCAAATAAGCTTGACCTTGCTTAAGAATGAAAGTCATAAAGATTTTTGCAAATATATAAATGAGACCTTATTTTAAAATCTGATTAGAGGAACCTTTTCCTAGAGGCTATGACTCGAAATGATTTGCGAATTAGGTTTTTCCATATTACTTGACAAGCGAATTGCCTTAAGAAGTCAAGTAAAACAGGACTCGAGCCTAATTTTAATTTTCTCGACACTAATCTCGCCTACATCCTTGAAGTTGTATCTATGGGCTTTACTATAAAGACATGTTTAAGAAGACACGCACGACCGGCGTTCCCAGTATTGTGTACGCAACAATGACAATGTGGTAAAAACAGACATACACATCGTTTGTGAATGCCTATTCGCTTACAAACAGGATGAAGATGAACCCTAGTCATATTTAAGTACTCTTTAGTTATACACCTGTTTCGTAATAAAAAATCAAAGAACATCCAAAAAGGGTACCAAAATCTCCCATTTGAATGTCACCGCCCGCTACCGCACGTTGTATACACTAAACCCCATATTCGGAAAAAAAATACAAACGTTTGCAAAATCAAGTTTTGTAAAAATATGTTCTTTCGATATTTCGTTCTTTCTATGTCAATAATGAAAAGAGGGAGAAGGACAAAACATGTTTTAACTGAAATAGGTTAAGCAAAAGGTATTATATACTAAAATTATTATGAATAAAAGGGAGTAAAACTTTAATAAATATGTACTCACTTTCCTGACGAAAGCCTTTCTGATGGTCTGCTCGGTGAAATCGAACCCTTTGACTTCGCCATCCTCCCCCACACCCCCTCCAGGAGGTACATACCCCGCTGGCTGGAATAAAAAAAAACAAATGTTATTTATTATAGTCCTGAGGTTTCCGGCAGAGTAAAATAGGACCACTACAAGTCTGTCTACCTCTCCTGCGTTCTCACCTTGTGGATAGGGGAGTGTCACTCCAAGTCTTCCCGTGAATGTCGTTGAAGGCGACTTAGGGAATACAAGCTAAACAAAGCTTATAAACATCAATGAGACCTCTCCAACCGATCTGGCCAGCGAGGAGAGTGTAGGCTCAATCCTGCAGTGGAGACTTAAAATACTTAAAGAAGAAGAAGATTTACTCTGTCACTTATTCCATTCTGGTCTGGAAGAAAACAAATCACTTAGAATATCATATCATGAAATAGCTGTTTCCCTTCCCACGCAGATCGTAGAAGCCGATCGAGGGAATGGGCGAAAATACAAATCTTGTAAATAGGTGATGCGACTAGCAACTCGTAACTATTTTGATTCCTTTTTGCCCACCATCACACTAAAAGTGGCCTTTGAGTCTTGCGGCCTTCGGCTTTGTCCCACAATGGTGTATCTGCCTGCCGGAGCCCGGGGCTCCTAAGGGTCAGTTCAAACAGAGAGGAGGGCAGCGGAGAGGAATTTTTATGACACTCGAAAATAAACTTTAATCTTGTGGCATAAAGTGATCTTGTAGGCATACTTGTAGTAGACCGGATCTTATATTTTTATATTTAATTTGTTTTTCTTTTTGTGTTTGTAATTTGTTAAGTGTGCTTATAAAGAAATAATGATTGACGCGAGCGAGCTCGAGACCGCGCCGGCATTTTGTCATGTTAAAACTTTTAGGCTATGGTAATACGATCTTATTTTTAATTTAGTTAACAAACTGCTTGAGTATTTTTCCCTTTGTCTGAACTGATTCTAAGGAGCACAAGGAGCATAGGATGCAACCGGTATAATGTACTAAAAAGACAGAAAGCTTTTGCCCTACAATGATGTCCCTTGAATGTATAAAAGTCCGTTTAACCTCGTTTATTTTCTAGCAATGTAAGACAGAAAAATTACTTCAAATTTACATTGCCCGTTATGCTTTTGAACTGCATTTTCAGAATTTTTAAATAAGTGTAGTGATCTAATTTATAGTAACACTGACATAATAAAGCTGTCTGATATCCCTTGATTGACGAGTTCAAATCCAGATGACCGCGGCGTCATATAGATGTTGAACATGTATGTACCTTTGTATAACAATCCGATATTATAGGTTGGAGTTTTTAACCAGTCGAGTGCTATTTATTACTTATGATATTGCAGAAGTAGGTTATTTTAAAATAATATTTCATATATGTAGAGAGTATATAAAGTATACTTAATGAAAACTCATAAAAATGCATCAAATGCATCATTGAAAAATCAAAAAGATAAACAGTACAGAAGTAAACAAAAAATAATATAAAAAAATACAGCAACTTGATTGCTTTAGTATTGCCTTATAAAAAAAATGTTTTTTGCAAATAAATCAACAAGTAACTATGCAGTTTCTTTAAAATGACATAATATCGTTTCAAAATGAAAGCTAGAGTACGTTTGTATAGAAAAGTGTAGGGTATTAAAAAGTGTAGGTCCAACTCGTAAATGATAGAAGAGACAAAAATTTCAATAAATGTTTTCAAATCTTCCTTCTTATCGTGTGTGTTAGTGACTAACACTAGTGTCAGAGTTTTTAAACCGCCTTTAAGGCCTCTGACATGTGTTAGGTAACGACCAATGTCAAAGACAGTGACCGGGACCAACGGCTTGACGTGCCCTCCGAAGCACGGATCATCTCAATTATCAGACAGTCAGGTGATCAGCCTACAATGTCCTAACCAAACTAGGACAACAACATAAAGTCGTTGCCCCCGCCGGGAATCGAACCCGCGACCTCCGGGTATGAGCTGAACGCTTAAACCACTACACCACGGAGGCAGTTCAAATAATGACCTGTCACGCTCGTTCACAAAGTGCATACAGGTGCCACAAGGAATGTTATTCACAGATTAATCACGCTGATGAAGTTAAAATCTCATTGCATATTTTCTTATCATTAACTACGTCATTAACAGTTTTAATGGCGTGTCCTACACTTGCAAATTACACAGGTAAAACAAAGAATAGGTACTTTTTAATAACTTTCTTTAAGAGTCTGGCGACCCTAGACTTCTCCATACAAACGTAGTCTACGTTTAATTTTGAAACCACATGTCAGATTCCGGTAAAAATTGGTAATTGTAAAGAAATTGCAATTATCTAGGGTTATAACTGGTTTCCTATAGTAAAATTATGAACTGGAAAGAAAATATAACGATTTAGAAGTTTCCCATACTAATGGTCAAAAATGATATTTTCAAGTTCATATTTTTACAGTCGGAAACCAGTTATAAACCTAAATAATTGCAATATCTTTGAAATTACAAAATTTTGCCCAAATCGGACATGTCGTTTTGAAATAAAACGTAGACTACGTTTGTATGGAAAGTTGTATTTTGGTCTAGGGTCGGGGGACCCTTAAGCTACTTCAAAAAGGAAGAGCTTCGCAATACGAATGTACCTGTGGCGACGTCTACGTCACAACCACAAACAACTATGAACAAACAGGTGCCATAGTTCACAAGAAGAATACGAGATGGCGCCAGCAGTATCCTACATCTCGATCTCAGAGTTCACCCGATTCGCTGCATAAATACAACCTCCGATGATATACCGTCATAGACGCGGTTCCCCAGTCCCCACGTGCCAAACCATACCATGCTTGGCGGGAAGATCTTCCCTTGGTGGCTCTTGCTACATACCCTACATCATGGTATAATAAAATAAGGTATTCTCTTCCCGTGACAGCTGATGACGTAGGTGGAACTTGGCTACGTCATCAGTTTGATATGTTGCCACTGTGTGAAATTGAATTAGCCGAGCGTAATGCATTTTTGAACTTTATATATCAATTTCGAATTAATAATCCATTAAATCAATTTATAAAATATTGATTGACGAATCACGCGAGAATCGCGGGATACTAAATAGCTAAGTTATTTAATATTTTATTTGATATTCATGAACTAATAGAGAAAGTCCTTAAATTTAATGAAAAGAACAATCAGTGGCAACACTTTGTGACGTAGTCAAGTTTCATCTCGGGAAGAGAATACCTGTTTTATTATACCATGCCCTACATCTATATGTTTTTCTGAACTCTAAAACACTTTTAACTTCGACATGTTTTGCACACCAACGAGGTTAAGAATCTCAACACATAAATTATCTTATCACTAACTACTCCATCAACAGTTTTATGACGCGAGCTACACTTGTAAATTACACAGATAATACAACGAATACTCTTAATATAATCACTAAACTCTCGAATAAAACACGTACCTGCGACATGTCGGTCCCGCCCTGAACTTGCACGAAGTAAGAACTGATTCGAGGTAGGGCAACAAACGATTATCTTGCTTTCGATAAGATTAGTGTATATCCGTGTTTGTTTTTTATACATACACACATATACTGTCATGTGACTAACATGTCTTTAGCCTCTAATGGGGCAGACAGAGAAATTTGTTTTGTGGCTCTAAACAGAAGAAACCCAGGGCCGCAAAACCCGAAGGCCACTTTTAGCGTGCTTGGTGGACGTGGGCAAGGATCAAAAATAGTGATGGCTTACTAGCTGTTTACCTACATCGCCTATTTATTAATGATTCTTATTTTCCCCTCATATATATTTTATTTTGATTATCTTCACATTTTACCATATACTAGGCAAGTAAATCGAATGTTAAAAAATTAAGTACTTAAGTGACAGATAGTCCCGAGAACTGATTCAAAAAATCTATTTTACATGATTTGTGTTTGCAAAAATTGTATTCCAAAACGCTTTACTGCAAATTCTAGAAATCTCAGCATTTTTACTAAAAAACAAAAGCAACGACGTCATACGGGTAAATAATATACCTACCGGAGCGGTGAAAGTAATGAAAGTGACTGACAACATATACGTAAGAGGTGGTAGTACCGCGCTCCGTTCAAATTTTATCGTTTCAACACTAGACAAATCTAAATAGGTACCGGGTGTAAATTAATAAATTTACGGTCGGCGAATACCTACCTACTTGAAGGTGTGACTGAGACTACTTCTCCCATGGGACCAAAGTTGGGATTAATACATAGAAAACAGGAACCCGAAACATTATAGAAATTATTTGCACATCGCTTGTCTAGATTTGAGACTAGTGATGTGTTTAGAGTCTAGAAATCGTCATCATCATAATTTCAGCCGCATAACATCCACTGCCGGACATAGGCCTCTCCCAAAGATTTCAATAAGCGGCCAAGTGCGAGTCGGACTCGCCCATGAAGGGTTCCGTAGTAGCAAATAACATAATATAAACGTCTTTTAGTATGTTTTTTTAAAATTTTTATATTTGAGTTGATTGAATGAAAGGTACATTGCCGTTTATGATTTATGACGTATTAAAAAAAACTACTTACTAGATATCGTTCAAACCAATTTTCGCTGGTAGTTTTCATGGTAATGAACAACATATATTTTATTTAGTTTTATCGTTCTCTTATTTTAGAAGTTACGGGGGGGGGACACACTTTTTTCCACTTTGGAAGTGTCTCTCGCGCAAAGTATTCGGTTTAGAAAAAAATGCTATTAGAAACCTCAATATCATTTTTGAAGACCTATCCATAGATACCCTACACGTATGGGTTCGATGAAAAATAAAGTTTTGAGTTTCAGTTCTAAGTATGGGGAACCCCCAAAATTTACTGTTTTTTTTCTATTTTTGTGTCAAAACCTTAATGCGGTTCACATAATACATCTACTTACCAAGTTTCAACAGTATAGGTCTTATAGTTTCTGAAAAAAGTGGCTGTGACATACGGACGGACAGACAGACAGACATGACGAATCTATAAGGGTTCCGTTTTTGCCATTTGGCTACGGAACCCTAAAAATGACCGATCAAGAGCGGCCTGCATCTAGCGCTTTCCAGTGACCCTGGTCAAGTCATCTAGTCTCTCGTCATCTAATTTAATTCATATACCAGTACGAAAGGTAGTTAAAAGGTAGCTAAAGGTAGTCTAAGGTAATTTGGATTATTAACCATATCACAAAGGGTAACTAATATAATAGGGTACTACACACTAATTCGGTAAAGTAAGTACCTATTAGAAAGTAGCCTATTTTTGAATGATGTAATATGGAAGTGATACTTAGTTAATTCGTTTCTTTTCTTTACCTAATTCAAAACAAGTATTTTTTTAAATATGATTTAAATTAAGCTTTTATTAATGACAAAGACCTAAGAAGGTCCTGATTCTTATGACGAATCAAACGAGCCCAAACTCGATGGAATTATGTTGAATCACAGATATACCATGATATCCTTCCAGCTCCATCATCAGATCATCATTATATTGCATTGTCACGCGATATACGTCTGCGTGCAAAATTTCAGTTCAATCGGAAATCGGAAAGTGGGTCAAATTTAACTTGCAAGATTTGATGACAGACAGACAGACAAGGGGACAGGTGAAACTAAATAAAAGCTTGTAATAATACCGAGTATCTATTTCCTGCAAAATATATTAGGTATAATGATTCATATTTCATACATAAATGTCAAATGTAAGGCATTATCTTGACGTATACGACGTATACGTACGGACTCGGGGACGCAGTGCTAATAGCAATAGTGCATTGTAAAACCAACTATATCGCAATTGTAATAAGTCTTTTTTTAGAATATTCTGTTACAGTGAAATAATAAAGCAGCAATTTCAATGACCATTTCCTCTGAATGCGTACAGTAATTGAATTGTAAATTGTATTTGTCACAGACCGCGGACATCGAAGTATCTATGAATGGACCCCTATTGCACAATATAGGATAATAAATTTCCTCTTTAATTTATTATTAGCTAACAGGTAATTTCTTTTCAGAGTTAATCCTTCGCCCCCTTTTTAACAGACTTCCAAAAAGGAGGAGGTTAAAATATCGTCGCGATCTTTTTTTTAAAGGATGTTCACCGATTATTCGATGACAATGGGCCGATTTGGAAAATTATTTTTCAAAAAAGAGCATACTTTCGAGGTGGAAATTTTATCAAAATCGGTTGTGAAGTTAGGGGGTGAAGTCGGTTTTTAGGTTTGAAAAATTATTACACAAAGACGAAAATATTATTTGTAAACGAAGTCTGTCTGACGTGATAAAAATAATTATTTACCTATATACTTAGTTATCAAGTTGCCTGCTTATAATGGAGGTGTATTCATTTATTAACTAAGCAAGTTACCTTAAATAATAAAAATATTGTATAGAAATACAAGCCCAATGGAATCTTGGCCAAAATAATTTTGAAATAAGTACTTACATTTATTTATTTCTTTTTCTCAATAAATCTTACAGAAAAACATTTTGCTACGTATATTTTAACGGTCCATTAATTAGTTTTTAGCTATTTAGTTCCTCCGCCCATCACTAGACTTTTACAAATAAATCTATTTGAAAGTCTGGGATTTTTTTAATTTGGCTGGCAAATAACTCTTTATCTCTATGTCAATACATACTACATTTATATTCTACCTGTTGTGGAGACATACCAGTCGGTTGAATTCTTGAATTAAATTATGTTCATTAATTTTATATCACATTTTTTGTGACGAATGAAAACGTCCGATGTGGTTAAGTAAACTAGTTATTGCACAACAAGTGTTAATGGTTGAACTATTTTACTTCGGGCAGGTATTTGGCATTTCTTAATATTTAATTCATCGTCATTATCATCAGGTATTTTTGTCTGCACTGCAGGAGCACTATTAAATATTGAATTAAGTTACAAAATTAGTTTAAGGCCAAATCTTGTAGGGAATTTAAAAGCGGAAATACCAAGAAAAATAACTCCTCTCCATTACTAATGATTTCAAAGTAGGCATACTGAAACAATGTATGTTTTTTTTGCTTTAGAGAAATTTGCTCTAATTGCTTTTTCTCGTCATCAATATGTATTGTAAGTATCCATATATTCTCGCTATAGCTCTTTGCCTATCCATTGACAAGAAAACATGCATCATTTATGTATGATTCATGGGATAGGAATCTATCAAATTTAAAAAAAACCTTTTAATGGGCACCGGTTAATAGTCTCCATATAAAGTGAACAATATATAGTACGTATCTATATATTTATATGTATTCCAAAAATTACCAGTTTTAATCTTAACGGACTACATTACATTAGCGCTATTACATCTTGGGAAAGTGAATTAATTATTGAGACAATAATATAGATCACAGATCACACCTAAGTCTAAGCATGTAAAAAAGATACAGGTTTATCTCATCTGACATTCGACTTTATTTTAAACTTTGGGCAAACACAAAGAGATTAGTAACATTGAATGCTGTTAAGTTTCTATCCGAAGCATAGCTTACCTTCATGTTCTGATACGGGACACTACATTCCTCCATATCTAGGGCACAATGTATCACACTAGTAAGAAAAAAATAAAACAAAATTTATCACAGCACGAGCGTTCTCACAGAGGCGGCATCGACAACTATTTTAAATTCGGCCAAACTTGTTCAGAGACGGCGGGACTCTCTCACAAGCCATATTATTATGACGCAATAACTTCGAATTCGTTTAAGGCCATACCCAAATTTTCAGGGGTCCAGTGGCGCCGCCATTTAAAATAAATCATTTAAAAGGAAACGGAGATATCATTCAAAATTGTGTCTTGGTCAAGCCCTAGATAACCCTTAAAACTATTTTATGAACTACTGTTTATAATTTAAAGTGCTAACGTGAAGCTTTTCTACGCACATTAGCTAAAAGTGGCCGTTTTTCGCAAATGTGCGTAGAAAAGCTACACGTTCTCACTTTCAACTATAAAAAGTAGTTTAAAAAATACTTTGAATGGGTATCTAGAACTTGACCAAGACACAATTTTGAATGATATCTCCGTTTCCTTTTAAATGATTTATTTTAAATGGCGGCGCCACTGGACCCCGGAAAATTTGGGTATGGCCTTAAGTGTCGGACGGGTTCAGTAAAACGCAAGATGACCTTGTAAATTGCTACGTGCACGCGCTGCGCCGGTAAACAAACAAACCTATTGTTTTGATCAACACACCTAAGTATGATACAGAAACACTGTCACATCTATAGCTCTAACACGGTAGACAGAGCTCAGGGCACGTTAAGCCGTCGGTCCCGGTCACTGTCTTTGACATTGGTCGTTACCTAAAACCATGTCAGAGGCTTTTAAGGCGGTTTAAAAACTCTGACACTAGTGTTAGTCACTAACACACACGAAAAGTAGAATTTAAGAGTCTCATCCGTTTTCTCGATCGACTAATGCATTTTTTTTATTTTCTCCCAGACCAACATAGAAGCGTACATAGTACTTTGTATTGTCTACGGTTTTTCTAGTTAGAATTAATAAAATGATAAAAATAAAGTATCCTTACCTCTCCATAACCTGCCGGGTAGCCTCCAGCTCCGTACCCTGGAGCTTGGAATCCAGGCTGAGGTGGAGCGCCTGGAGGATATCCAGCCTGTGGGTAGCCGCCCTGCGGGTATCCACCCTGGGGGTAACCTCCCTGAGGGTATCCACCTTGTGGGTAACCTCCCTGCGGGTACCCACCCTGGGGGTAGCCGCCTTGATTTTGATCTGTATGATACAAATACTGATATTAGATATTTTGGAACAGGAAGGAAGGTATATCGGGTACAAATGTACGGTTGGCACAAACTTGAAGACGCGACTCAACCAGACAATATGAATAATCTTTCCTATGGGATCAATGGGATCAAATTCCATTCGTTCCTTTGCGAATTCTCATGGGAAAATTGGTTTAATTGACTGGTTTAGTCGCCCTGTTATACACTGACTGCACATTTATATACTCAGTAGTTTAAGACTTCTCGTACACACCATGGGCAGTAATTAGGATTATATAAATCATTATCTCGATCTTGCAGTGCCCACCAACCGACATAAACCAGTGGTATGGATTATTTGAGATAAATAGTAAATAACCGAGCGGGCGCCACTAGACTATGCTTTTCGCCTAAAACTAGACTTTTTGGTGAAAATAAGTACTTAGAAACTATTTTTTTTTTCAAATCCAATTTATTCTAAGTATTAAATGAAATCTTAAACATTAGCCGCTAGTCTGCACGAGGGTCTATAATACTGAGCAAGAGGTGAAGGTCAAGCCTTTAATCATGCCAGACTTGATGGTAACATTAAGCAGTGTACAATTTTATACAATAAAGGCGAATGTTCGCGGTGAGAGTGCCTCACTGCGAGCATTCGTCTCTTATGCGACATTTCATTCGATTTAGAGCATTTAGTTGTCGACCCCTAGTGGATAGTAACACTGGGGGTTCGACGTTCGTAAGGTCAAAATGGAAAATGATTATTGAGGGATGAGAACGGAATCTCTGAAATGTTACATTACAGCTGAATGCTCAGTAGTAATTTGTTTATTTTTAGTATTAAATATTGTAACATTCAATTTTAAATTTGCCTAGAGACACGTAAGTCAAGAATAATATATTTACAATTAACAAAGCCTGCACGAATATATACAAATGGGATGGTTTATGTTATATAAATTGAAACTTTTAAAAAGTTTCAAGTTTTGGAGTACTATCGAAAGGAATTCACGTACCGCGTTTGTATAGTTTTTATTATCATAATTTCATGTTGATGGACTGAAATGGACGGAAGTTAGTCACTATGATCTACCAGTCAGTCTATATACATTATTTTATTATACTGATTGATTGTTTCTACAAATACGTAATATAGTGCGCCTACTGTCCGGTAACATCTCAAACGGATATAATAATAACAGAACAAGAAAATGGAAGTCACGATGGAAAGGTAATCAACTATTCAATATCGATTCGAGAAAGCCTTGCCACCGTTAATTTCTCACTGCATGCGACCTACTTACACACCGCCGCGAAAACATGGTGTTATGTGACAATGTCACCATCACGCATTGTTTATTATTTATTTTTATTAATCCCCGACTAAAAAGAGAGGTGTGTCGAGACGCTAATGTCGGTCAGTATGTGGCATCGTAGGGCTCGAACGGATGGACCGATTTCAATGCGGTTTGGGGTGGAAATTGATTCCATGGCCAAAAATACTGATTTTACTGACTTTTACTGACCTTAGCCAAAATACTGACTCTTACCGACTTTACTGACTATTTTCCATCCCTGGGTTTTTTTTATGTGAAACCAACATTTTAGCAGCATCTGGGATAACCTGTTTCCAAGTTAGCGTGGAAGTAGAATGGTTAGATAGGCTTATTGTGTTTGCGTGCTAAATTACCATATCAATTCAATTTTTTGTGACGAATACATCATCCATATACATATACATACATATATGAGTATTATACACATAGATCAGAAATAGACAATTGAAAATAACATCTCACTATTAGAGCTTTCTGACTTACATCATCCATATACATATATCCATGTACATATATTATACACATAGCTCAGAAATAGACAAATGGAAATAACATCTCACTATTAGAGCTTTCTACAGTAATTTCCGGCTGTCGGTAGGCTGAGTGGCCACACATATCACACATCAAATTGCGAAAACTTATATACAGGAATAATAAAATCTGGTTATAATATATAGGACAGATAGCATAGCGTAGCACAGTAATACAACACCTTTCGGATCAGACATTGCACCAGACACTTAAAACTACACTACACAACACTGCACACTACACCGTCGACGCTCTCGTAGGCTGAGACTGCCATTTCAAAACATTTTGCTTATCAAGTGACGCTATGAAAATTGTCATAATGCGAATGTGTCATAGTTTTAAAAAAAAGGCGTAAGTTGATTGACGATTATCGTCGCTATGTTATCAGATTAAGGTGTATTTTTGTTTACGTATTTGTAATTGCTACTGGTGGGATGATGGTTAGCGCTATGTTGCCAAGGCTGTAGTTTACAGTGGGCCGCACATAAAGTTTAACGCATCGATATCCAAATGAATTCTATTCTCAGAATGTTTGTGTTTAGTTAAAACCGAAATTTAAGTAATGTGTGACCTTTGTCTTCATTTAAGCGCGTAGTAGAATAATTAAAGTTGAAATGTTATTCGTTTCTATAACTTAGTAATATATATTTTTTTGTGTTACAGAAGTAAGTAAGAATAATATTAATTAGCCCAGTTATTTCACAGGCTTCACCCTTTGAAGCGGA
This sequence comes from Acrobasis consociella, assembly GCA_963555685.1. Taxonomy (NCBI): domain Eukaryota; kingdom Metazoa; phylum Arthropoda; class Insecta; order Lepidoptera; family Pyralidae; genus Acrobasis; species Acrobasis consociella. The sequence goes on from OY743114.1 coordinate 2,937,912, forward strand.
TTAGAAGTATTACATTACATGCTTAGTAGATACCCTATTCACACAAGCGCTTGTCAGTTTTTTTATATATGCCGAAAAAATAATTAATTTTTTTTCTGACTAACTTAATAATCTGATTATATTACCAAAACTAGATTATTAAATAAAAATCTCTATTGGTCATTAATTATCAGTACCTGGGCGACCGAGCTTTGCTCGGTTACATCTCAAACATTAACTACATTTTTTGAAACTTGTCTAAAACAACAAAAATTATATATAAATTTGAACATAAAAAAACAAAAGTAAGTCACCGAGTGGGATTCGAACCCGTAACACTCTTTCTAGCAGTCCACGTCTTTAACCGCTGAGCCAGACGGAAAGCGCCCGGCGGGATGAAATTAGCGGCCATATTCTCCGTGGAAAAACGCATGAAAACTCGAAAACACGCGTTTTCCCAAACATAAGACTAATTAAGATCGATTGTTTACCCCCGAAAACCTCCATATACCAATTTTCAGCAAAATCGTTAGAGCCGTTTTCGAGATCACAGAAATATACATATAAATAAATAAATATACAAGAATTGCTCGTTTAAAGGTATAAGATTAGTCTTAAAAATATGTTGACGTAAAAAACCAACACTATCATCATCATATTAATTTCACGTTGTTACTTGTTATTTACAAAAGTAGATACATTTCTTAATCTAATTTAAACGTAAACTGTTTAGGTACCATCTAATAAAAAAAAACTACAGAGAATAAAACTGGTTTTAAGAAAAAAAACTATCATCTCTTTTAATATACACATAATTTTTCAAAACTGAAAACCGACTTCACCCCAAACTACACAATTGATTGGATAAAATTTAAGATTTCCACGGGTCCATCTGACAAGTATACCCATTCAAACAAAAAACAATTTTCCAGGCTTCTTTGAATAATTGGTGAATATACATTTAAAAAAAATCGTGAGGAATTGAATTGAGGATTGAGGAACCTCCACCTTTTTAGAAGCGGATGACCAGGATTTCCGCTACTTGTTTATGAAGCAACGTAAATCTGCTTAAGTAATAAGAAGATACAAGATTAAATAAGCATTCGGTGATAGTTGACTTAAAACACAACCCTACAGAAAAAAAAATTACTTGTGTTTCCTAAGATTTTATTATTGTTTCTACTTATCTAAGTTTGACACGTACTTTTTAAATATGGCAACAAATTTTCTCTAACAGCTTTTTTTTTGAGTTATAGCAATAACTACTCTCAATTACTATTTTTACTAAGATATATGTATTGATTATTTTTTTGTTGGACACAAAATAATATTTTGTTGTTGTTTTCGACATGGCTTCTTCAAGAAGATGTTGTGTTATTAATCCAGATTCTTTTTGCTATGTGTGTGGTGAATATATATTCGAAAAATATCGGAAACCTATATCGGACTTTGTAAAAACTGCGTATCTTCAATATTCTAAGATTAAATTGTGTAATCAGGACAAGTCATGGGTTCCTCATACTGTATGTCAGAAATGTGTTGTATGTCTACGATTATGGTCCAGTAGAAAAAAAGGATGCAATAAAGTTCGTAACACCTATGATCTGGCGGGAACCTCGTAACCACCATGACGACTGCTACTTCTGCGTTGTAAAAATAAACGGAATTAACCCTGTAAATCGAAGTAAGTGGTCATATCCGAACTTATTTTCTGCTCAAAGACCTCAGCCGCATCATACTTCCACCACTTCATATTAAACTCGGCATAATGGAACAGTTTGTGAAGGCGCTTGACAAAAGTGGCGAATGTTTTAATTTTCTTTCACGCAAATTCCCAGGATTAAGTAAAGAAAAATTAAAAGCCGGTATTTTCGATGGACCACAGATTAGGCAACTCGTGAAAGATCCTAATTTTGTCAAATCAATGACTGAAGTTGAATCCAAAGCTGAAAGGAACTCATTTGTTTTAGTTATGAGTAATTTCCTTGGTAACAAGAAATCTGACGACTATGTCCAGCTTGTTGAGTGCATGCTATCGAATTTGCAAGAGCTAGGGTGTAACATCAGCATAAAACTTCACTTTCTGAACTCGCATTTAGACTGATTTCCACAAAATCTAGGCGATTTTAGTGAGGAGCAGGGTGAAAGATTTCATCAGGATATTCGGACCATGGAAGAGCGTTATCAAGGAAGATGGGACGCACATGTGATGGCTGACTACTGCTGGAGTTTGCAACGAGATCTACCTAATGTCGTTCATTCTAGAAAATCATATAAAAGATCGTTTGATAGTGTTTAATATAAATTTTGTAAAATTGTGGATTAATTTTCGTATATTTTTAGTCAGAATAGTAAAAATAGTATATTTCAAAAAATAAAGCCGTTAGCAATATCACACTATTTTTTTCATAGTCAGGGCCATAGAAATACCCAATAACAGTAATAAAAAAACAGGAAACAAAATTAGTGTAGACCAGTGAAATCGATGTTTGCATCAGATACTCTAGGGGATGTAAGTGGACGAAATTCAAGCCGTGCCATTTTCTTATATAGGGTCGCCTCTGTACGTTAACTATCTCTACTCTAAGAACATTCAAATTAATATGTTCAAATATTGTACACAATGTGAAGCTCTATAAGTCAAACAATAGGAGAGGAGACCTGGCGTTTTGAACACAGACGCTCCGTCTAGTTTAGGCACCAGTCTCTGACAATATTTTCTTTGTACACTGTAAATTGTTTAGCGCAAAAGAATGCTGTGGTGAGAAATTATTACAGACAAATCAATAAAAAAATTAACCGGGCCCTAACGACAAAACAAAGACACGCCAAAACTGTAAAAGCGTAGTAACTTTAAATGTTCTCTTCTATTGATTAGGAGGATTTGAATCCTTGCCAATTCATGACGTCACATTGTTAATGTATCTTGATGAAATTGCACAATTCTGCGTAAGCGTGACCTTCACAAACTAATTTCTTTGTTTATATGATAACAATGAAAATAAACACTTTTTGTAGTTACCGAAATATTTCAATGTCAAGAGGCAACCTTCAGTGGGTGGAATGAGTAGACTAGAATTGATTTCCCACTAGAAAACGTGGATTAATATAAGAGGGGTGAAATGATTACCCATTTAAAGTAATAATACTAGAAAAAGAAAAAAGGGCCAACTAGAATGGTATCATGCCATATCAAAAGCTGAAGAACAAGGCTGAAATCGAGAATTTTGGCGCATCCTCCACCAACCTTACCGTTAAGCTCTTTACATAATAATAAAAAAATAGATACCAATATATTCGGTACATAAACAACAGTAGATAAGAACAAAACATATAAAAATCTATACAATATATTTTACTACAGCCTCAGGTAATGTGATATTTCTTCATGTACACTATATTAAACTAGGTCTTGAGTAAATTGATATATCCTAGTCGTAATGGCATTATAAGTGTTTACAAGAATCGTCACTGCCAGTTAAAATGATTATCATTATCTTAAAATTGCCACTTTTAAACGATTTTATGTTCTGTCATCAATAAAATCATCAATTTTTATCCATCTCCTAAAGGTATTATCAAAAGTATGTCACGCATTTTTTTAAATTACTTTTACTCTTTTCAGTAGATATCGTTTTATTTGCCATTTGATAGAAGAATACAAATTATAATAAATCAGACATTTTATATTTATACTGCTATCGTTATCACTGATAAAAAAGTGATTCTAGAATTCTCGTCATATATTAAGAAAATAAAATATGAGTCACATTTTATACATATAGGTACAATATTACGCTATTTTAGATTAGTATTTAGTTTTTTTTACTTACCTATTTTAGTTACGTATTTATATCTAACAACGAATTATTAGGGGAATAAAATGCGTTATTGCGTCGTGGGTCGTGCTCCTGCAGTGGAAACAAAAAGACCTGATGATGAGGGTCTAAACAGCCAGACAAGTCAAAGACAACCTTTAGCGTGATCTTCGGACGAGGTGGAAAAAGAAATCAAATTAGTGATGGCTTGCTAGCCTCATCGTTTGTGGCCAAAGTAGTACAGTATCATAGACAGATCTACCAAAAAAAAAGTGGCTGGTAGTTAAAAAGTCACCTGTATAATTGGTACTTTGACATTAATAACTAAGTAAGTTACTAAGTTAGTAGATTATCAACAATTTATAATAAAAACTGCCGATGCCAGGAAAAAGTTAATTTGAGTTTGCAATAAAATGATAATAGTATAGTCATGAATAATTAATCGGAAATGGAATGTTTGATTACTAATCGATGTTTGTGTAATGGTTAGGGAGGCGAGGTAGCTAAATGGCGTAATTCAACGGCGCCGTCGAGACCTATCAGAATCGAAAGATAAAATAATTTCGAAAAGAAAAGCTCGTATGGTAAAAACCATTTTAGCGGTGGGTTTGGCGTGTACGGTTTTTCAAAAATGTTAAAAAAAACAGTTACTTGGGCATTCTCGAGCGCGTCAGATATTCATACTACGTATGCCCCAAGTGCCTCTGATAACAACGGTATACTAATCTGCCGGTTTGCGTGGTGGGGGTAGGCATATGAAGTAGTCAAAAATGCAAAAAAAAAAAAATTACTCGAGCGCGTCAGATTTTCGGAAGGGGTGTTAAGTAGGACCCAAGGAAGCTCCCTTTAAAAAAACTGACGATTTCGGCGTGACGATAAGTTACGATGAATTTTTGAAAATGCAAAAAAAAAAAGTTTTTTTGAAATACTCGAGCGCGTCAGATTTTCATAGGGGAGGTTTATCTCGGTATCCTGAAAGCATATTTTTTTAATCTGACAAAAAAGTTGGTGGGTTCTCTTAATCTGACCGAAAAAGGTTTTTTGGTTTCTTTTTTTCCTTTCTTTCTCCTTGATAAAACGGGGAATTTAAGAATGACAATAAAGCGATAGATACAACCAACGTAAATGATTATTTAAACTTTTTTTTGTAAAATGTATCGTTCGCGACTTATATGCCGCAACGCGTTCTTAGGAACACGAAATAGCTCCTCCACACTTTCGGTCATGCGGAAACCGGCAGATTTTGTATTTTTTGTAAGTTTTAGATTATATTCTTCAAAATAAATAATAAAAAAATCGCGCTCGAGAATGCCGGATTAACGTTTTTTTTTTACAAGTTCGCGACCCTATAACTCGGCCGCGTCAAGGACTTATCGTCAGATTAGTTAAATTTAGTCTTTAAACACTAAAATCAACCCCCAATATCTTAATCTGATGCGCTCGAGTATTTCAGACTATCGATTTTTTTTTACTAATCTGATCGTCGATCCTAGGCGCGCGTCACTACATATAGAGCTAAATACTTTACAAGGTTGTTCTATTAGGTCTAAGGTATCTCTCATATCTTAAACTGCCACGCTCGAGTATTGCAGAAAATTCCCCTATTCGCCTCCCTAACTATAATGATGCATTGAGTGGTGTTTGTATGGTTGTGACGTCACACTAAATGTTCACAGGTGCTGGTGCAATGTCTTGAAATTTCACAGAATTCAGATGAGAAGATTAAAGATTGTACACATCTTTATATACATAAATGTTTACATTTGATGACGAATCATATAAAAACAGTTTCTCTAAAAAACAAATCTAGCTAGCACGATCTTTTGGTTCAAAAATTAAATTTTGAAGAAATCTCTTTTACTAGATTACATAACTATACATTGTAATTAGGAATGCATTCGATACCGATATTAATATATTAGCGATACAGCCGATATATCAGCAAGAGAGATATTTTTATTGCCGATACATATCCTCATATACATAATATATTTTTTTATGTTGTTTGGTCTATTTCTCTACAAACGAGTCACGAACTATGCTCGGGGAAACCCCGATCTGTTCAGCGTGTTGTTTTGCCTGTTTTGACTTACATTTCATTTTGTTAGTTAGTGTTAATTCTTGTCAGATGTAGTACCTATTTTATTTTTCAAAAAAATCTTAATATATCAAACAAAATCGTGTTAGTTACACTATTTATCACTCAAGAATGGCTGGACCGATTAAGATTAAATTTTGTATGGATATAGTTTGAGATCTAGGTAAGGATATAGAATAGTTTTTACCCTGAAATTCCCACAGAGAGCGGAGCCTGCTGGCACAGCTAGCAGTAAATATAAAACAGAATCAGAAGTCGTTATTTGTTGGTGTATCTAAGAAAGTAATAATTAAATAGATGGTTGAATAACATTTTGAACAAGTAAGTAATTATGGAAAAGTTATCGTATTGGCAAAAAAAGCTTATCGATGCATCCCTAATTTTGATTTATTGTCTTTTCTGAGTGTATATTTTAACTATTGTTATTTTTTCGGTGTAAGTACAAGTATGTACATACTTACTTAATTTAATTAATTTTATGCGGTGGTTCCTTAAAGTCAGAATATTTTATATACACATGACTCCAGTTATATTAAATCTTTTTAAGATCTTGTTAAGTATCACGATAAATTCATCAATCTTAACTAGACAGAATAAATGTTTAAAGAGTCTTTAATCATCCATCTTGTGACATCACAGTGGGACATTGAAAATAAGTTAAAAAGAACCTCCGCCCGGATAAACTCCTGGATTCGGCCACATCCCGAGTTAGTACAGCCTGGAGAAATAGAGAAAAAGTATTATAAAAGAGGTATACATACACATGGTGCTGTAGTTTGGCTGCCCTGGCACGTTTATCTTTTCTGAAGCCGTTTTTTATGGATTCAACTTACGGTGAAGCAACAAGCTGTAAAACAAACAGAAATATTAGATATACAATAAATACTGTAAACAACATAAGGCAGTGTTTATTAATTTAAGTTGGTTTTGTGGTTGTGAATGCATCCATTCACTCCATTCACAAAACTTCTAAACAATGACTTATAGAAGAGAAACCTGAGTCAAAATTTGTTCAGTCAAAGATAATATAATTACTAACGTAACAGATACCCAAAGAAAGAAATTATTGGAAGGCCTGTAAGTAGGCAAAACTAAGTAGGCAAAATTAATACGAGTTGCTCACAGAGATGGCAGCACACACAACTGGCAAAAAGTGACTAAGAAAGTGCTGAATATAAATGTGTAATAGCAGATTTTTTTAGTGTTTTAATCAATACCTACAGCACCATCTAGAGACGAGGGAAGAGAAATATTTATGTTCATAGGGCGATGGGTATGCATGGTTCGGTACTTTAGAAGTAACAAATGGATAAACAGGTCCGACTTAAGCACACAAATGCACATTTTTAATTTGCTTAGCAAATAAACTTGTCAAGATTTTTTATATAAATTAATCATCTGTTTCTACTTACTACATCTCCTACAGTCATACAAAACTTAAAAAAATATATAATATTGGGATTGGGATAAATTACACTGATTGAGCTAGCCCCAAAGTAAGTTTGAGACTTGTGTTGTGGGATACTAACTCAACAATACTATAAATACATACATAGATAAACATCCAAGACCCAGGACAATTTGAAAACGGTCATTTTCAAACTTGCCCTGACCGGGAATCGAACCCGGAACCTCTGGGTGGCGGACTAGCGTGGTGACCATAACGCCACGGAGGTCGTCATTGAACTTACAAGGGTGAATTTGATACAGGTTTTTCTAATGTAAAATTTTGTGAAAGGTTTACATCAAATTGGCAATAATGTACAATTTTATAATGACATAAGGATTTTGGTGCTTACAGAATATGCAAATTTTTTTACAATCAGACATTGACATTGCTTTTTGGCCTCAGTGGGCTGAGATGATCATGATGAGGTGGTACTGAATGCAGTTTCATCCAGATGGGTGTGGGTGGTTAGTGTTACATTTGTTTTGGACTCTTCTGTACTTCAGATGGTCTGTAAAACATTCAGTCCCATTTGTTTACTTTAGATGACTATATTGACCTGGTCGCTATCTATTATTGACTGGCACCTATTGGATAGACCAAAATTTGAGATAAAAAATTACATAAGCATCTAAATGTAGGTAGGAACTCAAAAAGAAGGCAAATTCTAAAAAAAAAAAGGTTTTTCATTTTCAACTGGCTATTGCAAAAATACACATAAGTATTTTTCGAAATCAAATGTACAGAAGACAATAAACCTAGGTAAGAAGGTATTTCACGAAGGACGTAATGCTCTTACTTGATGACTCACAAGAAAAAATAAACACGATAGGTAACTGAAGAATGAAAGCATATGTTCTATATTTATCAAGATAAAACAGTACTGATTTTCATAAAAAGCTTTACACTTCTTGGTAACAAAAAGAAAGCAGTAAGTAATTAGGTACGTACCAAATAGAAATCTACAAGAAAACTACCTACCTAGGTATTGCATGAAGTTATTGATCTGTAAAATGATGGTTCATGAAATTCAGTAAGCCTCGTATATTTACTTGCCGGTTATTTCAGGGATCAAACAATTGCTGTGATGCTAGTCTTGATTATTCAGCGATAAGATACTAGGGGAAGTTCGTGAAAATGATTGTGGAAACTACTAGACGTATGGCGCAACAAATGATCGATCTGTTTTTCGAAACGAGTAGATAAGACGTAAATAAAAGTTATTATACCTGTAAATATGCTAGCACTGAAGCTGTTAGACAAAATTTGCGATTAAAAATAAATTCACTTCCCGAATGAAGCACAGTTTAAATTACTTTATTTAAAAAAAGCGAAATCACTTTTAATTCTCAACATCAAAAACATCGACTGACGTAATTTGATTTCTTTGTCATTTGATCCATGAGAAACCATAGACAATTCTGAAATTCCATTGGGAGTTATGGACTCACGCTTGTTTTCATTGGTTATAAAATATTTTGACTAATCACAAAACGGTATATTGCTGGTTTGTTTTCAATTGATATTTAGGATAGCATTTCGTGTGTTCTCTATGATTTTAGCATAAAATGGCAAAAATCCATGACTCAAAGTTACGTTCAAGAGAAAAGTCAAATTAGTAAAAAAAAAAAATTGTAATACCGGATTTACACATGCGTGTTCGCTATTCGCCTCGTCATTCGACGAAACATTCCACGAACGGATAATAATACGGAACCCTTAGTGCGCAAATTGGATTCGCACTTGGCCGGTTTTATATGTATACTGTATAGACTAGTGGACTTTATCCGTGTTATTGTAAAACGCAGACTAGCTGTACCCGCGGGCTTCGCTCCCCGTGGGAATTTCGTGATAAAGAGTACACTATGTCCTTCTCCGAGTCTCAAATTATATCTTTACCAAATTTGTTCTATATCGGTTCAGTAGTTTAAGCGTGAAGAGATAACAAACAAATATACAAACTCACTTTCGCATTTATAATATTAGTAGGATATAAATTTAGTGAGAGTCCTCTAATTATATGTAGAAATGTATCAAAAGGTCATTTAATGTATAAAACAATGAATATATCTAAAAGAGAAAATAACAAAGATTAAAATCACTGATGCTATAAGTACTTATTAAATATAGAGATATGATCTTATTTGATGTCTGATTGCCTATTTTAACATATAATTAGGTCTACACACATTTGCCCACAAAAAATGTTAACTTAGATATTCGTATGTTTCCATACAAGTCATACAACGGGTACATATACGTCCTGTTGGGTCGGGCGCTAGCTGCCAACTGCCGGCAGGCGAAAGTGTAAACAGCCAGTTCGTGTTCGCTATTCGTGTCCTTTGATTCGCGTCCGAAAAACCGCCCTCAACGCGAACTCGCGAATCGCGAGGCGAATCACGAGGCGAATAACGAGGCGAATAACGAACTGACTGTTTACACATGCTAGTTCGTTATTCGCCTCGTCATTCGCCTCGCGATTCGCGCGAATGTGTAAACGCGGCATTACCGGATTTACACATGCGTGTTCGCTATTCGCCTCGTCATTCGACGAAACATTCCACGAACTATTCGTGTACGAATGCCGACGCGAACTGCTGTTTACACATTCGTGTGTTGATTCATTATGAGATTCGCACACGAATATGGAGGACGTGGACATAATGGCGGCATGCACGCTACATTTACAATTATGATAAGTCTTCTACCCGGGTATTTACCTACGCTTAGGTATATACCTGTATGTGGTGGGTAGATTGGGATGTTTATTTAAAACCAGCCGAAGCCCGCGACTTCGTTCGCGTAGACTTAATGACTTCGGAAAATGCTCATCAGTCTGAATAACTTTTGCTAAGATGTCATTTTTAGGGTTCCGTACCCAAAGGGTAAAAAATGGACTCTTTTACGAAGACTTCGCTGTCTGTCCGTCTGTTTGTCATCAGGCTGTATCTCAAGAACCGCGATAGCTAGACAGTTGAAATTTTCACAAATTATGTATTTCTGTTGCCGCTATAACAACAAATACTAAAAACAAAAAAAAAAATATTTAAGCTTTTAGCTTATTTGGGGCTCCCATACAACGCGATTTTTTATAGATAATGGTACGGAACCCTTAGTGCGCAAATTCGATTCGCACTTGGCCGGTTTTATATGTATACTCTACGAATAATAATTCTCTTATTATATAATGAGAATTATTATTCGTAGTGTATACTGTATAGACTAGTGGACTTTATCCGTGTTATTATAAAACGCAGACTAGCTGTACCCGCGGGCTTCGCTCCCCGTGGGAATTTCGTGATAAAGAGTACACTATGTCCTTCCCCGAGTCTCAAATTATATCTATACCAAATTTGTTCTATATCGGTTCAGTAGTTTAAGCGTGAAGAGATAACAAACAAATATACAAACACACTTTCGCATTTATAATATTAGTAGGATACAAATTTAGTGAGAGTCCTCTAATTATATGTAGAAATGTATCAAAAGGTCATTTAATGTATAAAACAATGAATATATCTAAAAGAGAAAATAACAAAGATTAAAATCATTGATGCTATAAGTGCTTATTAAATATAGAGATATGATCTTATTTGATGTCAGATTGCCTATTTTAACATATAATTAGGTCTACACACATTTGCCCACAAAAAATGTTAACTTAGACCTTTCAATTCGTATGTTTCCATACAAGTCATACAACGGGTACATATACGTCCTGTTGGGTCGGGCGCTAGCTGCCAACTGCCGGCAGGCGAAAGTGTAAACAGCCAGTTCGTGTTCGCTATTCGTGTCCTTTGATTCGCGTCCGAAAAACCGCCCTCAACGCGAACTCGCGAATCGCGAGGCGAATCACGAGGCGAATAACGAACTGACTGTTTACACATGCTAGTTCGTTATTCGCCTCGTCATTCGCCTCGCGATTCGCGCGAATGTGTAAATGCGGCATAACCTGCAAAAATTACAAGAAATACATAGGTACCTATACCTATCAAAACAAAACAAATAGTCAAATACCTACATTTGATTTTCCTACGCATTTTAGTGACTTAGATTTAATTTTCTGCGTTTACAACAACCTGCAAGATATGTCTAAATTATTTACATTCAGTATTTTACATAATATACACTGTAAGTACTATAACTTGCTAATTCGTTTTAGGTTATTATCATACATCCACAGTAAGTCCACTTCTGAATGGAGATTTCCGAAATGATAGATCAGAAGGGGCCTGCTATCAGGTATTTCTTAGTTTTTAGGGTTGCGTACCCAGAGGGGAAAAACGGGATCCTATTACTAAGACTTCGCTGTCTGTCCGTCCGTCTGTCCGTCTGTCTGTCACCAGGCTGTAGAACCGCGATAGCTAGACTTTGCCTTTCTTTGTCGTTTTCTTAACAATGTATTTTTTACGTGGGAGGGCTTTAACACGCCGCAAACCGATCGCGAGACAGTTAAAATTAAAAAAAAATATATGTTTCTGTTGCCGTTATAACAACAAATACTAAAAACAAAATAAAAAAAGTAAATATTTAAGGGGGGCTCCCATACAACAAACACGATTTTTATAGATAATGGTACGGAATCCTTAGTGTGCAAATCCGATTCGCACGATTCGGTTATTTTGTAATTTTATGATTTTCACTTGCCCAAACCTTCAGCCTAAAACGTATATGTTCTTTTAAAATTTCAGTAAATCAAGCATTTAGTACCACAACAGTATGTAATACTAAGGCATGGCGAGTCTCCCAGGGTCTTCCAGTGAATCGCAACGCTGAGGGAATCCTCACTGATGGACCAGACTACACCTTCTTAGATGGCAGACCTACACCACTCTTGGTATGTATTTACAGATACATTTTCACGTCTATATTCCTGTCGGGGTATACAGAGCCCAGGGCTGTAAAAGCCAAAGGCCACGCTTAGTGTGATGGTGGGCGTTACGATGGCAAAATAAATCGAAATATTAATGGGTTGCCAGCCATTCCTTCTTATTTTTTATCCCAGCAACAGTGAGGCATATGGCCCACCAGACAGTTAGGAACTCATTTCACACCTTAAAAACAAAAGGGAAACCATTAATGGATGATGATGGGGATACTTCAATTTTTAGATCCAGTGCTTTAAAATAAATTATTTGAAAGGAAACGGAGATATCATTTTAAGTTTTATATTGACCAAGCTCTTTGTAGATAACCCTTCAAACTATTTAACCCTTTCACCGTGATCGTCGCATATATGCGACAAACATTGTCGGGCCCATTCCGCGAAGGTCGCATATTTGCGACAAAAACAAAATGCTCTTATGGCCCATAACTTACGTATCCATATCCGTTTTTGGTTGTAGATAGGTATGTTAGATTTACAATGTCTCTGCTGGGGGCACGACAACTAATATAAAGTCTCGCGGTGAAAGGGTTAAGAACTACTATTTATAGTTTAAAGTGAGAAAGTGATAAACTAGGACATTATGAAAAATGTCCTAGTTTATCACTTTGTCCATAACATATAGGTACATTATGAATATTGTGAAATAGTTTACTTATATAATAGTCCTGTTTTGCATCTATATTATGTGAGCGCAAACCATTTAACAATATTCATATCAGTTTTTTGCTGGTAGCTCCCATTCACGTTACATAATTTCACAAGCCAAAAGCTAGTGGACCCTCTTTCACCTTTACCTACCCTGAAAAAAACATCAACAAACCGTCAATATTATTTAGTATCACCTGTCCCATTGTCTGTCTGTCCGTAATCAAATCTAGCAAGATTTGACCCACACACCCGGTTTTCGATTGAACTGAAATTTTAAATGCATTTGTATATCACTTGACAATGCAATATTAAGATAATATGGAGTTTATCGATTCCGATCAGTCGTTTTGTAAATCCTTGGGGGAGGCCTATGTCCAGCAGTGGACTTCCTGTGGCTGATATGATGATGGAGTTAATCTGATGATGGAGCCGGAAGATGGCCATAAGAACTATGCAATGAAACAATTCAACCCCATTGAGTTTGGGCTAATTACATTTGTCTTGATAAGTATTTCCTAAGTCTTCTAGAATCTTCTAGAATAGAACTACTCCAAGTCTCCCCATTGATGTTTTTATTTATTTAACTTCATACACAAATACAAGTATAATGGCGGTCTTAAAGCCTAAGGCCTTATCTACCTGATGATGAGATGTTGTAGAAGGCGACTTAGGAAATACGCTAACAAAGCTTATAAACATCATGAGACCTCTTCAACCCGTCTGGCCAGCATGGAGAGTATAGGCCAAATCCTTTGGCTGCTCTGACCAAATATGGCTCTAGTAGTACAGAGAGCAGTGCTCCTGCAGTAGAGACTCACTACTGCATGAGCATAACCCTGACTGTAGAGACAAACAATAAAAACTTGTACGAAAAGTGATTTTTAAGCTTTTTTATTTTGTTCTTTCAGCACAAACAAAAGAAGAGGATGTTAAAACAAAGGGAGTTTGCTTCTCAAATTGTAGAGTTGAACTCTGAGCTAGCCTTCGCCAAGGAGCGTTACCAGACCATGTTACAGCGTGACGCAGAAGAGAGACAGAAGATCATAGATAACAGACTTAAGCCAAAAGGAAAAGCTTTGTTTGTGAAGTCCAAGTGATGCTTTGTAGAATAAGTGTAGTGTAGTTTTTTGTTGTAAATAAATTGTTAATTATTGCAGAGTGTTGTATTTTGGCATCTTGGCGTTTATTATTAGAGACTTCTTGGCGAATCTGCAGTGCAGTTTGGTGCTGCTTCTGTACTAGCGCCACTGAATATATTAGTACGAATATTTTTTATCAATTTTTTTTACTAACAAAAGCATGTAATAAGATATTTCGCACTGGAAACTATTCGGATTTAATACGTACTTTTGTAGATGTATATAAGAAGTCTCTAAAAGATATTTATCAGAACAAAAGTCTTGATAAATTAAAAAAAACAAAAGTACTGAAGGTTGTCGCACTTGCCGCTTTAACAACAAATACTAAAAACAGGATAAAATAAATATTTAAGTGGGGCTCCCATACAACAAACGTGATTATTTAATGGTACGGAACCCTTCGTGTGCGGGTCCGACTCGCACTTGGCTGATTTTATTCCTTATACGATTCGCACGTTCTGCAACTAAGGCCTACGGTGTATAATCAAACCTAAAGGTCAACAACTGAGGTGGTGGGCCTGAAATGATGGCACCACCGTTTGTTTTATAATCTGTGTTATAGGCGCTCCCATGTTAGATTTAGTTCTAATTTTTATCGCAATTGGCTTTACGAAGTTCTTACATAAGGGCTTTGGGCGCACATAGATTTCTTCATTTGTTCATGGTCGGGTTATAGGCAACTTAAAATTGCATAGACTTGAAGTGTGCCTATAACCCAAATAGGTACGAAAAATAATACGTAGTATCATTAATATGTCTTTCTCTTACGCCCGGTCTCTTGGTGGCAAATCTATCTATTCTTTCTTACGTTAGTAAATATATTATCTTTGTCTAGACTGACTTCATCATCATGATTTCTCTTACATCAAAGAAATATCATCATTACATCTTTGTCTTACATCAAAGAAATATCCTTTATCTCTGTCTTGCATAGGTTATTGTCTGTGGTCACATCATAAGAACTTAGCGAAGAGGATAATAAAGTGCGCAAACATGTCTCTTTGATTCTGTTATCATTGATTTTTTCAAATGTGACAAGTGACAACATATAGTGACAAAATTAGATGTAAATATTCATATTTCACTAATTTGATTTGAATCATATAAAATTAATAATAGGTAATAGAATCTACGACGGCATATCAAATTTATCAGTTCACATGGAGAATGAGGAAGAATTAATATTACAAACAGAAAAGCGCACGGGGAAGAAAGCCAAGGCCAAGAAAAATAAGAAAAAGAAGACCGAGCAAAAAAGAATTAAGAAGGCCAAGGAAAAGGTAAAAACTGCACTTATATAATTAAATACAGACAGAGAAGCTTGATGGCTTAGCGGTCAGTGGGTACACGGTATTATTAGGTACCTAGGTACCTACTTGCAGCAGCCGTAGGTACCTTTTGGCAGGCAAGGGTCAATAGTGTCAAAATGGAAAAAAGGCGGTAACTAAATACCTTCTTAAGTCTTGAATTTGAGGTCTTAATAATGTTTGTTTCAAACTTTTCAGTAGGTAACAAACCTATTTCTTACTATAAAAAGTCTTGAATTAATATCTGAAGTGCCTCTGCCAAGACGAGACAACGAAAGCGCAGGGTACTGTACGATTTAAGAGTTCACCCCCTCAAAAGTAGGGTTTATTTAATTTGCCCGGCAAATAAATATAGATTCGGTCTGGATATTGCCAGAAAGTCCAAATTCTCAGGATATGATGTCATGTAAGTATAGCTTAATAAGTATCTCTATAAAATACCCAGATTCCGTCGTTTACTGAAACACTAGAACTGAAATAAATAACTAAGATTTGCACGCCGACAACATGAAAATTAAGAAATCCTACATTGGCCACACATTGGAAAAGAACTAAAAACTTAACTAATTACTAGGTGCGTTTCTCTCTGCTGTGCTTGTATACACTGGAATAACGTACTTTTCATGAATTTTCCTGCAGTCGGGTTTTAGTTTTTAACCCCCGATAAAAAAGAGATGTTATACTGTCTTTCTGTCTGTGGCAAACTTAGTAGCGCTTGAACGGATGGAACAATTTCAATGCGGTTTTTTTACGTGAAAGCAACTTTTAATGTAAATTGCTTCAGTCGTTTGAAAGTTATTGGGTGATAAAGTAGCCCTTCGAAATCGGGTTTTTGTTATTTACCTGACAAATAGTAAATACTTACATACATACATACATACTATCACGTCTTTGTCCCTAATGGGGCAGACAGAGCATTTTTTAAGTCTTGCAGCTCTACGCAGATAGAGCCCAGGGCTACAAGACTCAAAGGCCACTTTTAGTTTGATGTGGGCAAGAAGGTGGAAGTAGGAATCATACTAGTGATGGGTTGCTAGCCGCATCGCCTATGAATGCGTGCATTCCCTCGATCGGCTCTTACGATCTGCCCGGGAAGAGAAGCAGCTGATACATTCTAAGTTTTTTCTTTTCTCCCAGACCAGCATGGAAGACAAATAGTAAATGCCGCTACAATATCACTATATTATGTAGTTCCGCCACTTATCTTTAGTAATTAACCTGACAAATAATAGATGGCGCTACGATATCAATGTATTATGTAGTTCTGCCACTTATCACTAGATGTTGTGTTGTGTTGGGGGTTTTTAATTTGCCCATTATTATTTGTTTAGTTTAATTTAGATGTTAACTGAAATTGAAATTCATTATTGTTTTTTGAAATTAATAAAAAACATTATTATAAATAAAAAACAAAAAATTGCCCGTAACTTTAACTAATTATGGGCAAATTAAAAAACTTCCGAATTTCTTGTTTTTCAGACAACAAAAACGAAAAAGAAGCGTCAAAACTGGAAAATCAGATGTCCAATTTGCTTCAACAACATCAACGATAGACCGGTGTCGTCGACAAAGTGCGGCCACGTGTTCTGCACAGACTGTCTGCAGCACTCGCTGCGCGTGAAGGCCGTGTGTCCCACCTGCCGCAGGACCTTGCGCGGCAGCAACGGCTTCCACGACCTGTTCCTAAACCACAATGTTATTATAGAATCTGTTAATAGTGATGATCAGTTTGTTGACGATAATTAAATGATTATTCATTGAACACCTGTTTTTAGACGAACTATTAGCATATTTGTTTCTAATGAGGTTGACAAAGTCCGGGGCCGTAAGACTCAATACGTGATGTAAAGGGACATAGACACTGCGCGTGAAGGCCATGTGTCCTACCTGCCGCAGGACCTTGTGCGAACTTGAACACCTGTTTTTAGATGATATACAGGGTGATTTATTTATTTATTTATTTAACTTTATTACAAAAATTGTAACAGGCGGACTTAAGGCCCGGGGCCTTTTCTACCAGTCAACCTACAGGTGATGCCGAAAAAAGCTAATTTTGGACGACAAGACATACTGAACCTGAACAACTTTTCCCTAGGAATATACTTAGGTAAAAATATTTAAAAAAAATGGACTTCCCATACTACATCGATCAGCGGATTAGGGGGTATTCTATACAATTTTGTAAGGGGGAACATTTTTTTTTATTCATAATTCGACCTCTACTTTTTGGGAAAGTTGCGTTCAGTATGATCGGTATCGGTATGTCTGAGAATATGGCAAGGTTACAGATTTACAACTTTTGTTTCTAATGGGCTAGATACAGTGCCCCGTAAGACCTAAGACGTGATGAAAAGGGACAGACACTGCGCGTGAAGGCCGTGTGTCCCACCTGCCGCAGGACCTTGCGCGGCAGCAACGGCTTCCACGACCTAGGCTGTTCCTAAACCACAATGTTATTATAGAATCTGTTAATAGTGATGATCAGTTTGTTGACGATAATTAAATGATTATTCATTGAACGCCTGTTTTTAGACGAACTGTTAGCGTATTTGTTCCTAATGAGGTAGATAGTAAGACCCAAGACGTGATGAAAAGGGACAGACGCTGCGCGTGAAGGCCGTGTGTCCCACCTGCTACAGGACCTTGCGCGGGAGCAACGGCTTCCACGACCTGTTCCTAAACCACAATGTTATTATAGAATCTGTTAATAGTGATGATCAGTTTGTTGACGATAATTAAATGATTATTCATTGAACGCCTGTTTTTAGACGAACTGTTAGCATATTTGTTTCTAATGAGGTTGACAAAGTCCGGGGCCGTAAGACTCAATACGTGATGTAAAGGGACATAGACACTGCGCGTGAAGGCCATGTGTCCCACCTGCCGCAGGAGCTTGCGCGAACTTGAACACCTAATTTACCACCACCATTAAACAACATCAAACACCTGTTTTTAGACGAAGTATTAGCACATTGTTCTTAATGGGGTAGATACCAGTGCCCAGTAAGACCCAACGGCTTCCACGACGTGTTCCTAAACCACAATGTCATTATAGAATATTTAAACTGGTCAAGACCCGCATGGCATCCTATGATGCGGTATCCATTGTTCTACTATGTCTAGTATTTGTGTATCTCAATAGGTGAGGTCAGCAATGGCCTCTATGACCTGTCCCTAAACCACAATGTTATTATAGAATCTGGTAATAGTGTTGATCAGTTAGATCAGTAAGTTGATTTCACGTACTGAAATCGGTCCATCCGTCCGAGCACATATGCCACAGACAAACACACAGGTAGACAAGCATTAGCGTCAAATTATAACACCCCTCTTTTTTGTCGGGGGTTAAAAATCCAAGTGCGCGGCGCTGCACCGGCTAAACGCGCTGTCGCTGACTCTGGATTCTGGAACTTTGATGCTCCGTATATTTGTAACATACATACATACATACTATCACGTCTTTATCCCTAATGGGGCAGACAGAGCATTTTGGGTCTTGCGGCTCTATGCAGAGCCCAGGGTCGCAAGACCCAAAAGCCACTTTTAGCGTCATGGTGGGCGAGAAGATGGAAAAGCAATCAATACAGTGATGGGTTGCTAGCCGCATCGCCTGTTAACATGATTTGCATTTTTGCCCATTCCCTCGATCGGCTTTTACGATCTGCGTGGGAAGAGAAGCAGCTGGTACATTCTAAGTTTTTTTTTATTTCTCCCAGACCAGCATGGGGGTAATGAGTATATTTGTAAAGTTTTACTTTTTCGGTACATATACTAAAAAATATGTATATGTCGCAGTTGGATTGTATAATCCGTTGTTATTTAAAAACTCTAGCCGTTTGGCATTACACCTCGGTTTTGTAAAACAGCTGAAAATAGTTCAGCTCGATTGTAATTACGTTTAACAAAACAGCTAGCGTTGAGATGACATATAGGGTTACAATTACTGAATAAAACTGTGTTACCAAACAAAATAATATATGAGGGGACAATAGATGTTCTTTATTAAAAATAATAAAGAACATATATTACTCGTGGGATAGAAATAAAACCTCAATTCAACTCCTTACTAAATAAATCAGTCTCCAACATCATAAAACACCAATGAAGAATGATAATCAGCTCGATGCAATTGGATATTGAAATTTTGTAAACCCGACAACTTAATGGCGTAGCGGTTTTTTACGACCAATTGATCCACGTGAATTTACCATCTTCCCGGAAGGCGAGCGTCGAAATAACAATATGGGATCCAAGCTAAAGGTCTGCTTTATTATTTTCAATCTTTTGCAGTCCGAAATCACAAACGATGCCCCCGATGTCTCTCGATGAAAACAGCTTAGTCCCGGAACGCGGCGAAGAATTTACTTTATGGGAGGCCATATTTGTTGTTATGACACTGACACTTCACAAGCCACAAGTGGCAGAATTCCGAACTAATCGATCTACAATCTTACGTTAGCTAATTTGTTAAACGTAACACATTGGACGATCTAGCTGAACGATTTTCAGCTGTATTACAAAACCGAGCTGTAATGCCAAACAGCTAGAGTTTTTTAATAAACAGCGGGTTATACAATCCAACTGCGACATATACATACAATCATACTATCACGTCTTTATCCCTAATGGGGCAGACTGAGCTTTTTGGTTCTTGCGGCTCTAAGCAGACAGAACCTAGGGCTGCAAGACACAAAGGCCACTTTTGGCTTGATGTGGGCAAGGTGTATGAAGGTATTTAAATAGTGATGGGTTGCTAGTTGCATCGCCTATAAACACGATTCGAATTTTCGCCCATTACCTTGGTCGGCTCTTACGTTTTGCGCTGGAAAAGAAGCAGCTGGTAAATTCTAAGTTTTTTCTTTTCTCCCAGACCAGTTTGGAAGGAACTAAAATTTCCATTATTTTTGCATAATCTAAAAGACGTCACCCATAATGTACCTAATGTACCTATAACTGACCAAATACGAACAGAACATGAACGCCTACAATATTATAATGTTAAATTACCATTTTGCCCGAAAGCTTTTAGTGAAAACTGCATCGGAAGCCCGATAAGGGTGGGCGCAGCGGTCAGCACATAAAAGGTTCATCCCGACCGACCGACCTATAATGGCCACCCTAATCGAAACTTACCAAATTGGCCTTTTTGCCCAATAAAGGAAAATTTCGGTTTGCAGGTCAAAGAGCAGTCTTTTATACGTTTTTAGGGTTCAACACCTCAGGTCACAGAGCAGTCTTTCATACGTTTTTAGGGTTCCATATGTCCAAGCAACCTTTAGTCGTTTTTAGGGTTACCTCATAGTACCTCTTACTTTGGGCTAGCTTAATCTGTGTGATTCATCACTGTATTGATTGCTTTTCCATCTTCTCGCCCACCATGACGCTAAAAGTGGCTTTTGGGTCTTGCGGCCCTGGGCTCTGCATAGAACCGCAAGACCCAAAATGCTCTGTCTGCCCCATTAGGGATAAAGACGTGATAGTATGTATGAACATGAGGCCACATGACTGCCTCCTAGGTTCAGTGGTCAAGGCGTTCGCCTTGTGATCCGCAGGTCATAGGTTCAAATCCCACTGTGAAGCATACATCGTGAAAAGTTGTTTCCAGTCTGGTTAGGATATTTCAGGCATGAATCACCTGAATAACCGAAAAGAAAGAAGATTCCGTGTTTCGGAAGGCACGTATAAACTGTGGGTATCAAACGCTATGTAGCGTTTTCTCAAACGTTAGTAGTAGTACTAAGGGGTGGGACGGGATTTGTAAGAGAAATCCATCATGCATATCGTTTATGACATATTCCCAATTAATGCATGCAGTATTGTATTCAATACCCTGATTGGATCGGACCACGCCATTCAATATGAATCTGGTTGCATGGCAGTGATTTCGCCAAGTCACGTACTTTCTGAACTTGTGTCAGGTTTTTCGACGCGGGCATCTGACGTAGTTCAATCTGTCATTTAGTCAGTGACACAACAACAAATGTGTGTCAATGAATGTCAACAGTCCCGCCATTTGTTAAAAGTATATTTGTTACTGTCACTTAGTCAGTGACACAACAACAAATGTGTGTCAATGAATGTCAACAGTCCCGCCATTTGTTAAAAGTATATTTGTACTTTGGAACAAAAAGGTAAAGTTTGATAAAATAAAATAAATAAAACTATTACCACAGAAAATAATAGTACTTAGTACATATAAGATTTACTCCGAAAAATCAATTAAAGGAATATCGACTCCCGCTACGACACAATTAAGTTCAATTCAGAACGCACAACGCTAATAGGTAACCTACAGTTATTTTCACCTAGATTTTCCATCTCTCTCCGTCTCTTTCTATCGCGTAACGCTTACCTTTTCTGCCGCGCTGATTAGCCGCGCTAGCGTGGCCGCCGTACGTACTTGTTTTGTACTTGCGTTTTTAATACCTACCGCGGAGTGAGACAGGCCTGCTATTACCACAGAATAAATACTAGTGTTACATACAGTGAACTCGTGTGCAGGGTTCCTTACGATGTTTTCTTTTATGCAAGTAGTTGTGGTTGAAACTCTATACTATAATAGGTCACCTCTATATAAGTACAAAGTTAGATAAGACAATTTTTAGGTAGAATCAAAGGCGAATCGGTGAGGGTTTGCCCAGATTACATTATGACCTACAAAGGGTCTGCTTTGTAAGTTCAAAGTCCGGGGCCTCAGATAAAATATAAATATTTGATAAAAAAATTGATATTAAAATGAGTTACAGGTCACGTTTAGAGTCAGCTACTTCTTCTTCTTATCGTGTGTGTTAGTGACTAACACTAGTGTCAGAGTTTTTAAACCGCCTTAAAGGCCTCTGACATGGTTAGGTAACGACCAATGTCAAAGACAGTGACCGGGACCGACGGCTTAATGTGCCCTCCGAAGCACGGATCATCTTACTTATTAGACAATCAGGTGATCAGCCTGCAATGTTCTAACCAAACTAGGACAAGAACACAAAGTCGTTGTCCCCGCCGGGAATCGAACCCGGGACCTCCGGGTATGAGCCGAACGCTCTAACCATTACACCACGGAGGCAGTTACTGCCGACATGCTTCGACCTCATCCGGAGTTCGTCAGGGCGAATGTGACTACAGGCCCGTACACCACACCGGCTTGCGACACACTAGCCACCAGTAACTGACTCTATACGTGAGTAACCCGTTTACTCATTTTAATAATGTCTGTGTCTTATATTAGTTTTAATCAAAAACGATTTCATACTTTAGCAACTTATACTAAAGTCTACAACAATATTTGTTAGCCGAAATAGTTATAAGTTTTTTTTTTGGTTATTCAGCATCCGGTCAGATCAGTATCCGGTAGCCAAGGGCAAAGATAAATATAATTACCAAGTGCTACCCTTGTTCAGATTACAGACACATAAAAGCGACGAGTGTCGACACTTGGCGATTTATCACTGATTATAAAATCAGCAGCTTCTGATGGGATTTAATTACTGCATATCATTCGACGCCTTTCACAAGTTTAATTGCATTTTGTTGCAGCCAATTTTAATGTTAAGGGAATTTTAAAGTTTAAAACATGACGAAGCCTTCATACCGTGAAAATTGCTAACACCTTTTATAAGGCAAAGCCATCATTTGCCTATTTACTGGTGTTATACCTATTTATTGAACAATTCTAATAAATAGGTCAGGCAGATGCCGACTCAGTAGTTTCAACGTCATTCATACATTTCATGTAATCATATTCGATATCAATAAATCAATCTAATTCAACTTTCAAAACCTCTCTCCACACTACCACAGCGATAGCTTACTTCATCATCATATCATCAAGTAAACAACCGTGGAAGAGACATATCCGTAATAAATCGAACCACGGGCTATACTAGATCACTATACATACATACATACATACTATCACGTCTTTATCCCTAATGGGGCAGACAGAGCATTTTGGGTCTTGCGGTTCTATGCAGAGCCCAGGGCCGCAAGACCCAAAAGCCACTTTTAGCGTCATGGTGGGCGAGAAGATGGAAAAGCAAACAATACAGTGATGGGTTGCTAGCCGCATCGCCTGTTAACATGATTTGCATTTTTGCCCATTCCCTTGATCGGCTTTTACGATTTGCGTGGGAAGAGAAGCAGCTGGTACATTCTAAGTTTTTTTTATTTCTCCCAGACCAGCATGGGAGTACTAGATCACTATAGTATAATGAAATTAAAATAACAGTCAATAATTTATAAAATAATCGGCATTTCCAGACAAGAGTGTGCAGCTGCCCGGGCATTAGTATAGGAATGCTCAATTTTTTTGTTATTTGGCTGTTAATTTTTTGAATAATTATAATATAGTGATCTAGTATAGCCTGTGGTGCAATTTATTACGGGTAGGTATGTCCCTTCCAGGTTGTAGACGTAGCGATCAGCCCCTAGAACTGGAATAGGTTTATCTTTCCCTCCAAACGACCTCCGTGGCGTAGTGGTCACCATGCTAGTCCGCCACCCAGAGGTCCCGGGTTCGATCCCCGGTCAGGGCAAGTTGGAAAATGGCCTTTTTCAATTTGTCCTGGGCCTTGGATGTTTATCTATATATGTATTTGTTATAAAATATAGTATCATTGAGTTTGTATCCCATAACACAAGTCTCGAACTTACTTTAGGGCTAGCTCAATCAGTGTAATTTGTCCTTATATACTTATTTATTTATTTATTATTTTATCTTTGTGAACATTTTACCATCGTCTGTTGGTAATGGCAAACTTTTTTGTTGTTACGCTTATTAAAGCATCTAAAGATTCCGGATGTTTTTGCCGCTGCAATGTAATTGTTAACAAACATAGTTAAATAAAAGGGGCTACATGAATTTTGCGGGGTCCAGTGCAGCCCCCATTTGAAATAATATGTGTAATATTTATAGTTTAAAGTGAGAACGTGAAGCTTTTCTACGCAAATTTGCGAAAAACAGCCACTTTTAGCTAATGTGTGTAGAAAAGTTCTCACTTTAAACTATAAACAGTACTTTAAAAATAGTTTAAAAGGTTATCTAGGGCTTGGTCAAGATACAATTTTAATGATATGATCTTCGTTTCTTTTTAAATTATTATAGCACGGTCCCCGAAACATTCAGGTAGCCCGTTAAGGCCATACCCAAATTTTCCGGGGTCCAGTGGCGCCGCCATTTGAAATAAATCATTTGAAAGGAAACGGAGATATCATTTAAAATTGTGTCTTGATCAAGCCCTAGATAACCCTTTAAACTATTTTATGAACTACTGTTTATAGTTTAAAGTGAGAACGTGAAGCTTTTCTACGCACATTAGCCAAAAGTGGCCGTTTTTCGCAAATGTGCGTCGAAAAGCTTCACGTTCTCACTTTAAACTACAAAAAGTAGTTTAAAAAATACTTTGAATGGGTATCTAGAACTTGACCAAGACACAATTTTAAATGATATCTCCGTTTCCTTTTATATGATTTATTTTAAATGGCGGCGCCACTGGACCCCGGAAAATTTGGGTATGGCCTTAACATCAAATGAGCGGTTTGCCCGGGTATGTAGTTGTATAAACCAAATCGTCTATGAATATTCTCGTGAATACACCATAGTTCATGCCTCAATAAATAACTTTCATGGTGAACTTTGTGAAATTAAGCCAGCGGCAAACATTGCTCCGCCGACTGCACCGCTTTTGAGGTGAAACCAAACGATTTCTGAGTGTGCATGATGTCCCCTACTAATGATACATTTTTTGGAGGCAAAAACATTAATTTAGGTATTTATTTTATAGCCTCCACTTTTTAATCACTTTCAACATTTTTGCAGCGAATTCAGTTCATGATATGTACTCGATTCATGAGTATGCATGATGTCCCCTACTAATAATACGTTTTAGGAGGCAAAAAACATTTATTTTATTAGGTATTTATTTTATAGACTCTACAGCGTTACTTTTAAAACACTGGCAACATTTTTGGAGTAAACTATTATAACAAATTCATCATCAGGTCTTTTTTAGTCTCCACTTCAAGAGTACTGCCCTCTCTGTACTGCCGGAACCATACTTGGCCAGAGCAGGTCTCATTGATGTTTATAAGCTTTGCTTAGCTTGTAATTCCTAAGTCGCCTTCTACGACATCCACGGGAAGACTTGGAGTGGTCCTATTCTACTCTGTCGGATACCACACAGCAATGTATTGAAAATCGATATACAAATATTCGTCCTCTTATACAATTTCTATTTTGCTGAACGCTGATTTTCTATGGGAAGCCGAATAAATTTTTCGTTTTTCGATAATAAGTTTTTGTGAAAGTTCAGTATCACGGAATGAACTTGTTCCAAGTGTTGCCAGGTTATAAAAAGTAACCGTGTATACACCTAGGTACTATTATTCAGGTTTAAAAATTCTAGGTTTTTGGCGTTGACGTGATCATGACCATTGTTTCACCCTGAGATTTCACCTCTCGTATGGCAGAATCACCCACTCCCAAGGTGGTCTGACGACCTGACCAAGCTCGCTGAAAGGCGCTGGATGCAAGCCGCTCTAGATCGGTCATTTTGAACATCTTTGGGTGAGGCCTTTGCCCAGCACTGGACATTATGCGGCTGAAATAATGATGGCATAATATGGCGTAGTACATCTACGCGAAAATGCATTGTGTATTCTGCTACTCCCGGCATACAAGTGGACAAACTATCACGGATTCTTCTCAATTTTGCATGGTCTTCTTCTTCGGCATAGTATGGTGACTGTTGACACGCGTAATTTGGAGAAGAAGACGCACGAAGACTTCAGCGCTATCTTTAAATTCGGTTTTTAATTACCTCCTTTTTTTAGTTAATTTTATTATTTTTATTGGTAATTTTATTTCAAACTGTCAAAATACAGGCGACGGACAAAGTTAGTAGTAGGTAACTCGCTTTAAAATCGGGCGAGGGCGGCCAGGCGGTAACTTGCCACTTACTTCGTTTGCGAAGTTTAAAAAGTGCCACTCGGTGGTTGACGTAGTGCGAGTAAAGTTATTCGTTTAGTCCCGCTTAACGGAAGAAACAGCTTTCATGTTAGGATTTATGTACGCTAACATGAGTTTAAATAGTGTCGTAAGAGGCGACTATGCGGTTACATACAACACAACTGAGCTTACAATCTGCAGTGACAATCTGGTGTTGTATGCAGATTGTTTGTTAAATTTTGTAAATTTTTGGGAAGTATCTATAAACATAGAATCAATATACCTAAGTATTACCTAGGATTAACGGCCTGCAACTGGCAATTTCATTCTTATTACTCCGGACAAACGATTCATGTCACTGAATTTCCCACTCCGGAGTGGTCGCTGCGCGCATGGTATATTTTTGATACCTAAAAGGGGTCCGATACCCTACAGGCCTGATAAAATAAATATATAGGGACGAATTACACAGATTGAGCTAGCCCCAAAGTAAGTTTGAGACTTGTGTTATGGGATATGGAGGCAGCAGTTGCAGGCCCGCCTCCTGCGCCTTCCCTCAGTGCTTATAAAGTGGTCGTAAAAGTGATGTCACATGTGACATCGCGGGCCCATGGTGGCTCAACGATAGGTACAATATTTTATAACAAAAACATATATAGATAAACATCCAAGACCCAGAACAAAAGTCATGAGATTGATAAATAAATAAATAAATAGGAACAAATCATCAATAGCCCCAAAGTAAGTTCGAGACTTTTGTGTTACGGGATACTAACTCAACGATACTATATATTTTTTAACAAATACATATATAGATTAAAGAGAGGTGTCCTCTTTTTTAGCCTATAAAATAAGAATTTATAAAATTGGCAAAAGAACTACTAACGGATCACAATAGGCTTTATCTTCATTAAATAATGCCTGCATGTTGGCAACACCGCCCTTTGACGGCTGCCAAATGCATTGCGTTCCAATTTTTGGAGGCTTCTAAAGTCAATAATACGTAGAATTTGGCCTACTTTATGATTCATAAAGTCTATGCATAGCTATGAATCTTATAGTAGGCCAAATTTTACGGAGGTGTAGATCATCTCATTTAAAAGTGCTCAGCCGTCTCTTCGCTTCGGTTTACGAGCTACTTACAAACAAAGTAGGTGTTCAATTTTAATATATTTGACGACCTCCGTGGCGTAATGGTCAACACGCTAGACCGCTAATCCGGAGGTCCTGGGTTCGATCCCCAGCCAGGGCAAGTTGGAAAATGGCCTTTTTCAAATTGTCCTGGGTCTTGGATGTTTATCTATATGTATTTGTTATAAAATATAGTATCGTTGAGTTAGTATCTCATGACACAAGTCTCGAACTTACTTTGGGGCTAGCTCAATCAGTGTAATTTGTCCCTATATATTTATTTATTTATTATTATTTATACTAATTTTTTCGTCATCATTTTACTGCTGTTGGAGCAAGTAACGTCCATATACTGACTTAATTTCTATAAAAACAATTATAAAAAAACGAAAAAAGTCGCATTTGAATCAACGTTCAGTCAAATGAAAATTGTAAGATAAGACGAATTTTTTTTTGTCGATTCTCAATATCTTTTTTATGAAAAATAGTTCAGTATTATGGACTGAACTTGCTCCCAAAATTTTGTCAGTGTTTAAAAAGTAACCCTTATAATTCGCTATTTTCCAACTACTCAAATCAGATACATTTTTTAAACATTAAAACAAACTTACTTTTTTTAATGAAGCAAAAGAGGTTTGTCAGGATCGTAGCAAGTGGAGGTCCATAGTCTCTGCCTACCCCTGCGGGAAACAGGCGTGATATTATGTATGTATGTACTTTTTTATAGACTAATGACGTCATAGAGTTTTAAGTCAAATTTTCTGCAATACATACCTAATTAATCTAAAATCACATTGAAAATGAATATGATCATGAAAAGTGACATTATTTTGTGTCGTTTTATGAGTGTTGACGAAGCCAAAGAGGTTGGCAAGGATCGTAGTAAGTGGAAATCCATAGTCTCTGCCTAGTAGTCTGCCATGGGAACACATGGTATAATAAAATAAGGTATTCTCTTCCCGTGACAGCTGATGACGTAGGTGGAACTTGACTACGTCATCAGTTTGATATGTTGCCACTGTGTGAAATTTAATTACCCGAGCGTAATGCATTTTGAACTTTATATACCAATTTCTAATTAATAATCCATTATATCAATTAATAAAATATTGAAACACGCGAAGATCGCGAGATACTAAATAGCTAAGTTACTTAATATTTGATTTAATATTCATGAACTAATTAAGGAAGTCCTTAAATTTACTGAAAGAACATTCAGTGGCAACACTTTGTGACGTAGTCAAGTTCCATCTCGGGAAGAGAATACTTGTTTTATTATACAATGGGGAAACAGGCGTGAAAATATGTATGTATGTATGTATGTTTTATTTTATTAACAGAACCAAATATTTATGACCCATGAAATAACCTAATAACTACTTTAATTTCGATTTTAATTTTGGTTCATCTTCACTTGAAGATTTACAAATATATTTTTTTATAGAAGTAAGCTTAGTACCTACATAAGTGATATTTATTTCTAAAGAAATTCCTCCCAGCAGACCCACCAGAGGAAATGGGAAGAAAAGGTAATTGTACACTTATTAATTGAGGTTATTTACTTTCTCGCCAGTGGAGAAAGCATGAAAAGAGTAATGAGTGTAGACGAAGCAAAAAACTTTCTGGATACAGTACATTGATTTTTTTACTTTCGACGTTCAGTAGGACAGTCGGATTGTAGCAAGTGGAGATCCATAGTCTCTGCCTAGCCACATGGAAAACAGGCGTGAAAATGTGTAATACACATTTTCATACATACTATGTATGTATGTTGTATACATACTATGTATGTATGTTGCCGGTGGAGTAGTTTTCATGTCTTCCTCTCCTGAGTCATCCGCTTGACCTCTTTAAACGACCCGGCATCAACATTCTTCTTCAATTTATCCTTATATATATGCTCTTCTTAGTTTTCCCTTCCCTATGATTGTTGATACTGTCCAGGCATTTTCCTGGGTCAAAATAATTAAATTCTTTGGTACTGTTAAGAAAATAAAACGTCACAAAGAATGTCGCTGTCATGATCAAATTCATTTTTAATGTGATCTTAGATTTGTTATTACAGAAATTTGACTCCAAGAAACTATGACTTCATCTGCCTGTATTTCATATAAATCGCATAGAAAATGTTTGTTTTGACGTTTAAGAAAAAGTTTCTGATTTGATTTGTTGGTTTATTTATTTTTATTTATGTAATCTAGCGGATTGATTGACATCTATGCATCAACCTACGTGGCATTAACCTGCATGGCATCTACCTAGAACTTAGATTATTTTTACTCTTCTGAATCGATGGTATTTGCAATACTCTTTCAGTTGCTTTTATTAGAACATCAATATACCTAAGATCAGTATGTTTTATGTATGACTCGTAATTAGCAAATCTTTATCATTAAGTTTGTCTTTTTCGTTATTTTTTTCTTTTCCGAGCAGTCATTTAACTAGGCGAATAGGTACTTCGCTATAGTAAGCTTGTAAAATGTAGAGAAAATATAAATTTGCCAGATAACCAAGTTTGTATTCGAGTGACCCTGGCCCAGACGTTATCAACTCCGGTCACGCACAACTGGGAACATGGTTCGTTTATCACGCTGAAGTTTCCTTTATTTTCTGTTATTTGGCGGGAAAAGTAAAAAGATAGTGTAGTTTTGTTGCCAGACACATTTAACAAACTGCTAAGTGTTATTTTTACAGACATATTATGACGTCTTTAGAAATAACAGGGTAGACAGAGCTTAAAGTCTGTAAGCCGAGAGTTGATAAAGTCAGGGTGTCTTAAGAAGGCCCTTCCCGGTCCGTCTATCGTCAACGCGAGCATGGTTGGAAATGCTTGTTGTTTCATCCAGCACAATGCTAGAAAAAAAAGCAAAGTGAAAAGAGAGAGATAGCACTTGAGCGCTCAGTTTGCATTCTATTGTACGAAATTAGTATTATTATTAACTATTCATTTAACGAATATTAACTTTTCATAGGTTTATGATATTCGATATATATATGTATACATTTTGATATAACAATATATTTTCTTTATTGTTTGCTGTACTTACCCCCAAAAGATTGCTTTCTCAGCATCACCTGTTGGTCGACGGGTAGAAAAGGCCTCAGGCCTTAAGTCCGCCATTTACATGTATTGTAATAAAGTTAAATAAATAAATAGAGTGCGGAAATTTCATAAAACTTGTTCCAGGTGATACGTGTTTTTCAGAAAGCCTTACAAGTGTGTGAAATAAATGTTTTTAATTTAGAATCTTCATTACATTTGCAAGGTTTATATGCAAATATTTTCTTTACTTTAACAATTCATGAGTACTATATGATCGACCGAAGTTCAGGTAAAATTTGTACAAAAAAGCAGATTTTTGGAGACTTATACTAAATTTATATTTCCAAATTTTAATTTTTAATTTTGATAAAAACTTAGAATTGTTCAAAAGTTTCTAAGAAAGTTCTGTTACAACGCCATAATCACGTACGAGCATTTGTATGAAAAGTAAGGCGCAAAGTGGGCGCTCTTAACACCTTGTATGCCGGAATATCAGACAAAATAGTCAAACAATGCATTCTCGCGTAGATATACAAAACGGCATACGAGAGTTTAAGGGGATAAATGTATTTTCCAGGGTGCAGTGCTGCCCCCATTCGAAATAAGTTATTTGAAAAGAAACGGAGATATCATTTCAAATTTTGTCTTCAATATGCCCTACATAACCCTTCAAACTATTTAATGAACTACCTATTGTACGTGAAGCTCTATCGACTAAACGGTTGTGTATGGACACGCGAAAAAAAACACAGCAATAGTACCTATATTATAAACGGTATATTTCGCGGAGGTTTTACAAATTAAAGAGTAATAGGCGACCAATTTACTTATGTACCCGGAGAAGAAAAATTTCATACAAATTCTATAGAAAAATCGTTTTTAGACGGCTTTAATCTCGTGAATTCAAAGTCAGAATTCGCAAGTACGAACCCTACAAAGCATGTGGCCAGACACGCACTTCATCACGCTTCTTCTTCTTCTTCTTATCGTGTGTGTTAGTGACTAACACTAGTGTCAGAGTTTTTAAACCGCCTTAAAGGCCTCTGACATGGTTTTAGGTAACGACCAATGTCAAAGACTGTGACCGGGACCGACGGCTTAACGTGCCCTCCGAAGCACGGATCATCTTACTTATCAGACAATCAGGTGATCAGCATGCAATGTCCTGACCAAACTAGGACAACAACACAAAGTCGTTGCCCCCGCCGGGAATCGAACCCGCGACCTCCGGGTATGAGTCGAACGCTCTAACCACTACACCACGGAGGCAGTTTCACGGAGGATCACGCTAAATGTGGATTTTGTCTTATGGCTTAAGACCTGTCTATCTCATTAGGTAAAAGACGTGACAGTTAGTATGTTCATAATAATTATGCATGGTTATTCAGATATAATACAAAGTGTAGTCATTGTTTAGACGCAGATTCGTTGAAAACGATCAAAGTAACATGTGAACTAGAGTGTGCGAGACGCGGCGCCTCAAAATGTTCATTATCGTTTACTTCGAGAAGCGAACGACACATGGATGTTAAATAAACAAGAACATACAGCTCTGGTATGTTTTAAAATATTTTTATATAAGTGGTGTATTGTCAGTCCCGTAGAAGGAGTTCTAGGTTTCTTTTTCATATTTCGTTAAACTTACATTGTTAAAAGTAAAGTGATGTGATCCCGAAAAATATTTGTACTATCAAACTTTTTATTAATATTTCAAAAACTACTGAACCGATTTTAATGCCCAACAAACTTGAAAATTCTATTGATATTTCCTACATGTCTACCAAATTTCATCTAAATCTGACCATCGGTTCGGCAGTTATCGCGGTACAAATATACATACATACAACGTGTTTTCGCTCCCAACTCGATTAAGAGACCTCGCTCGCTTGGCTCAAAAATAGTATAGCTCTCAAGAGAATTAGGTATGTGCGCGTCGACAACATTCGAATTAACTTTCGTTGTGTCCATTATAATTTTGAGGCCCACCTGTTGGGCAACTCAATTTAAGTCTCCGAGCATAGTATCAGTCTTCCATGGATTCTGCCATGACAAGGATATCGTCGAAAAATATATTATGAATTGCCAACTCTATGCCACATTACATTTTTATCAATGCCACGTCAAATTTTGACTCAAACGTCTTCATTAATATTATGATTAATAATTAATGTTTAATAATTATGTTCAACCCCCGGGGTTGTATAACTTTACAACTCTTCTGGTTTGGAAGAAACATCGTAATGATGGTGGGCAATAACAAAGCCCTTTATTACAATACTTTGTTTAGCAAAAGAACATATTATGTTCTATTGCTAAACAAAGTATGTAGGTATGCTGATGTATACAACGTGGAAGGGACATAGCCGTGATAAATCGAGCCATGGGCTATACTAGACCACAAGAGTATAATGAAATAAAATTAACATCAAGAACTAAAAAAAAATCGGCGTTTCCATACAAATCTGCGCAGCCGCCCGGGCAATTTTATGGGAATGTCGATTTTTTTTATTTTTTGACTGTTATTTTATTATCATTATGATCTTGTATAAGCTCTGGTTCGATTTATTACGGATATGTCCCTTTTACGTTGTATAATATAAACAACACAGGGCAGGTCTACGGCGTAGCGTCTCGTAGGTATTTCAAATGGTAACAGCTTTCGAGACGTAAGCTCGACTTTGCATTTGTGTAAGTGCACATAAATAGTGTATGGTGTAGGTGAGATACCGGCCTGAGACGCTCACGGTATAAAACTGGTTTATACTGATTGTTGAAACTCGGCCTAAGACGCGGCACGGCCCTCACACGTCATCTCGCTACCGCGCACTTTCTGCCTTCACATTTACCGCTAGTAGCTTGAAGTTACAGGGTTGTTGTGTTTGAATAACGAGTAAAATAAGCTTACAATAGTAATAAATAATATTGTAAAATAAATGAAAATAATATTGCGTTATTTTTAATGATAAAATGGTTCAGTTCATTCAAATAAAACATTGATTTTATTTTATGTAATTTTTTAACTGACTACTTCTAACGCTCATTCACACTAATGCAAAGCTGAGCTTGCGCCTCTAGGACTGTATCGTATATCGTCTAGCCTTTACAACAACTATTTGGAATGCCTACGAAACGCTACGAATGTGACGTAATATATGACGTAGACCGACATGAAGTTGGACGTAGACATTCTACAGCGGGGGACTACGGCGTAGCATCACGTAGGCATTCCAAATGTTTGTAGAGCCTACAACGCCTACAACATACGCTCACCTTTAAAACTCCCGTTAATTTAGATCTTATCTTCATAGCTATGAATGAATATGTCAGTATCAGTACTTGTACTTGTGTGTATTGTATAAGTAGATATAAATTTTGGTATTATGTCTACTATTTATTGTAATGTAATTGTATTACATAGTAATATCTTCATATTCATTTAATTTATGACTATATATTTAACTAGCTTATGCTCGCGACTTCGTTCGCGTGGACTTAACGACTCCGATCCTACCTTTTAAGTTGAATCAAATTGCAATGGTCAAAAATCAAATTTGAAATCGGTTTAGTAGTTTAGGAGTCCATCGCGGACAAACAACGTGACACTTAATTATTATATATAAAGATAATGTATGTTGTATTGTGTTTTTGTGCCGCATAATTTCTCTGTTTATCCATATGGTTGATAAATGTTCTTAGCATTAAGTCTGCCATTGGTCCTTTGGAACAATAAAGTTTGATTAATAAACATACTAACATATAACTTTTAATTAAATAAACGGCCAAGTCCGAGTCGGAATCGTGCACGATGAGTTTCGTACCATTATCTATAAAAAAATCTCACTTTTGTTGTATGGGAGCCCCACATAAATATTTTTTTTATTCTGTTTTTAGTATTTGTTGTTATAGCGGCAACATGAAAACATCGTCTGTGAATGTTTCAACTGTTTTACTATCGCGGTTCATGAGAAACAGGCTGGTGACATGACAGACAGGCGGACAGCGGGGTCTTAGTAATAGGGTCCTGTTTTTACCCTTTAGGTACGGAAACCTAAAAATAAAAAAAAATGTAGTGAAATGAATTCTTCAATTTTGGTTCCGCAAAACATAAAATCTTGAAATTTACATTGGTCCAATTATTTAATAAAGAGAGAAAAACGTTACGTCATGTCACCCGAAATGTAAGGAAACCTCAAAAGGCTATATTGGTTTCTAAAGCCTCAGCTAATCAAGAGATAGGGCTGTCTCCTATGTTCTTTTGATATTATTTCCAAAAAAGAAGATGGTTATTAATTCAATGCTATCTTTTTTTATGAATGTTCACCGGTTTATTTCTAGATGCCTGGACCGGTAGTCCCATAGAAATTTTATGAATAAAAGCCAAAGAAAGTTTTTGTTGTTGTATATATCTTTATTGTACATGAACAATTTACAAACATAGGAACTATTGTTCCTATGTTTGTAAATTGCAAACCATAAAATTTGCAGGTACAAAGGCATAATCCCATAAATGGGATCTCTTCCAGTCAACCAAATATCAGCGAAAGGATACAATAGCAGGGCATAACGGTCAAAGTGTGCATATTGGAATAACTTTTATATTATAGAAAGGTTGTACATGTGTAGTGGTTTGGGAGTGAAGTCAGTTTTTAGTTTTGGAAAATTATAGGTAGTAATTCTTGTTCGTGTTGTTACGGCAGAGTGTCAGTAGATATGTCGCAAAAAAAAAAAAATCGACGGGTTGCACTCTGGGAGTGCCGGCAGAAGTGAAAACACAGCAGTATGGCCACTACACAGACGGTCGAGCCATCAGCTGTCACCATCCATGGATGCGCGTAGCACGCTGTAACATGAACACACACGAACATTCGCGCAAGCGCCCTACGCCGCCTAAACGAAACAGCAGGCGCAGGCATACATTTTCGCCGCGCTGTAGAAAGAGAGGGGGATACTCCCTCTCCTACGCCGCGCCAGCTGTCTACTCTCCATCTGTCTTACGAATTTTCGACCAGGTCACATGTCCTGACGCGAGTTTAACATTTTTTACCCATTCCAAAAAAAGTGCACAACGCCGCTAAAGAAGTTTTCACTTCAATAACCAACAAAGCAAATTTTAACCGAAAGCATTTGACGTTTGGTGGATGTTTATATCAAAGATTTAGAATATACAAGTAGTGTAGATTTGCCACCGAGCGACTGGGGGTAAGAGAAAGACGTATTATTGATACTCATTACACATCAAGTACCTATATAGTGCATATAACCCGATCATGAACCAATGTTCGGTCATTCTGTTACTCACGTATAGAGATAGCTACTGCCGACATGTTTCGACCTCATCCGGAGGTCTTCATCAGGGCGAATATTTGTCACACCACTTAGTGTGTCGCGAGCCGGTGCGGTGTACTGGCCTCTCGTCACATTCGCCCTGATGAAGACCTCCGGATGAGGTCGAAACATGTCGGCAGTAGCAGACTCTATACGTGAGGAACCCGTTTACTGAATTTAAGAATAATTGCATCTCACGTTAGTTTTAATCAAAAAATGTTCGATCGGTGATAAAGACAAAGGTAAATTTTCTTTCTTTTCTTTTAGAAGTCGCACTAAGACTATGTTGCTATATCAAATTCTTGGTTTATATCTCAGAAACATATCCGTCTTATTATAAAATGCAGACTAACTTTGTTACTTGGTTTAAACCATTATCCGACCAAATTAAGTTAACATCTAGTAATATGCCACTGTTTCATCTAAAAATGTCAACTTGTTTTGGTCGGATAATGGTTTAAACCTAGTAACAAAGTTAGTCTGCGTTTTATAATAAGACGGTTTGTCTTTGTCACACTGTAGCTTATAAAGCTAAAGGGTGTAAGCTACACAGCCCTACGGACAG
The DNA here is from genome assembly GCA_963555685.1 of Acrobasis consociella. Taxonomy (NCBI): domain Eukaryota; kingdom Metazoa; phylum Arthropoda; class Insecta; order Lepidoptera; family Pyralidae; genus Acrobasis; species Acrobasis consociella. The sequence continues at coordinate 2,974,239 of OY743114.1, forward strand.
ATGGAATAATTATTCATCGAATTCGGAGTCAATTCCGTTGCTACAGCTTCCCAATTCGGCTGCACAGTGATATGTGGTAAATTTCCAAATGGACAAATTATGTATTGAAAGTTTTCCTCATGTGATTGGTTTTAACCCCCGACAAAAAAGAGAGGTATTAAAAGACTTATGAGTTTGACGCTAATGTCTATCTGACTGTATCATTGTAGCTCTCGAACGGAAAGATTAAATTTGATGCGGTTTTTTTCACTAAAGCAAAGCGGTGGTTTGTAGCTATGTTTGATAGAAATAGTTTATCCGTTTAAAAGTTATTGTGGATATAGGCTGGCTTGAAAGCCGGGGATTTTTAATATGTCTGGCAAATAATAGATGGCGCTACTCATATCAATTCCACTTAACATTGGTTGGAATATGTAGTTCCACCACTCATCACTAGATGGTGTCATCGGAGGATTTCAATTTGCCTGGCAAATAAAGGAGATAAGAAAATATACTTAATTCAACAGTTATACAACGTCCCTTTTAATTAACTACAAATACTTTAACTGCTGCTTCATTTAGGGTGGAAAAACAGTTTAGTCGCATAAAATAAAAAATCCGCAGGTTAGTTTTTTTTTTTCACTTCTTCTAACAAAAATATTAAATTATTTTCGCCATCCTCCTGTATGTGGTCTACTAAAATTCATTCATACTTCTCAACACTTATAGGCACCGCCCATCGCCATCTATCTCCCTCTTACTGTAGCAGATTGTGTGTGATAGACAGAGTCATTAATGTCAGTCATTATCATTAATCCTACGTACAGTACACATACATCTTTGTAAGTAATAGTAAATCAATATGAAATAAGCAAAGGTACATACCTGTTACAAATCAGAAAACCTCAAGCAGGTGCATGAGTCATGGCCTCATGGAGAGTATTCCGTCAATCTCCAAATGGACCATGAGGTCTTATGCGACTGCGCTTTCCACCCGGGCTTACACAAACATTCACACTGACACTTTAAGACCAAACGAGTTGGCATTCAAGCACTCAAAAATACTTCAAACGACGAAATTTAACTAACACACTGCACTGTAGTAGGTACAAATTCGTACATTATCTACGAATATTTAGAATCCCCTGCACTCTGGTGAATGCAGTACTTTTGAAACAGTTTAGATAGTTAGGTACTATTATCCTAAATAGGTAAATACTTAGCACTTATCGGCGACACTACGATCAACTTCTGCAAAGCCGCGAATAGAAATTTTACCTATTTTCATGACGGAAATTGCCGGTTAATTTCCAATTAAAAATGGTTAAAACGCTTTTGTTAGTAATTAATTAATCACATCACATGCCACCTAGATAGGCCTATGGACTCAAACAGACTGAACGAAACAAACGGAAAGCCGGCTAGTCAAGGCTAGGTAGGTACATAGTGTCTTGGCGACACGAGGCTAGAGTGAGATGCGACACAAGGGAAGAGCGAGATAAAACTGTCGAGCACGTGTTTGTCGGCACTGTGTCGGCGAATGGTAAAAGAATTAAAAAGATACCGCTTTCGTTTACGATTGCCGCAAACGGCTATTAGAAAAGTACAAAGAAGTGCCGCAGTAGCAAAGAGTTCTTACAGTACAGATGTGACAATTGTTTTTTAACATCCTCAATGAGAATATTGTAATAAATACTTACATATTTTTATCTTTTATTTTAACTTGTAAAACATGTTTCCGATTTAACATCTACTTAGGCATACTTACCTTTGAAGTACGTTTTTTAGTTTATACGATGGTATTAGTCTTTAAGTATGTGATGAACTACACAGTACATTAAAGCCACAACCTCCTATTTTGGGACCTATTATTGGGAAGAGGATTTTGACCTGGCATTTGGTAGTTTTAAATTTCCATAATGAAGAATAGTAAATATCTCATGACTTAATTTTTTTATAAAACGGATTGGTAATTGGTATGGTAATGGATACACCGATTTTAATTTATTTATTGTTTGAAAGGTGACTCAATCAAGAGTTTATTTTTTGCTAAGATTTAAAATTTTACTTAGCCGGTTTCGCTAGCTTATGTGCTTAATCGCTAAGAGTGTGATATATCTTACAATAGGTCTAATTGCACTGACCTAAACTAACTAAGGTGTCTAGTCGGAATGATATTGTGAGTGTGTACTACAATAGCAAAGCTATGGAACGAACCATCTGTATTTCAACTTTTCTATGGCAGTAACTTCGGACAGCTGAAAGTTCGATGACCGTAGGTATTGAATGGGTTTTGGAAGGTGATATTTTAAATTAATGAATGAATATTTGCGTAAAAGGGGCGTGTACAACGTAATAGTATAGTAAACAAATAGTACGCAATACGCAATGTCGTCTACAGGATGTTGTATGCGTCTCTTTAAGGAAAATTTGTAAGGGAAGTTATCTCGAAAACTAACCTGCGGATTTTTTATTTTATGCGCCCAATCTGTTGCTCCGCCTTAAATAAAGCAGCAGTTAAAGTATTTGTAGTTAATTAAAAGGGACGTTATATAAGAAGCGTCAAAAAATGCGAGTGGCGTTACGAGGCGAGCTTTAGCGAACATCGTAAGAAAACGCCAACGAGCATTTTTTTTCTCGTTCTTAATTATGTTTTTTTATGTTATTGGAATTAGTAATCACCAGGAAAAACCGGATTTGTGTAAAAAATAAGTATAATCATCTGGAGGACGCAATCCTTGGGTTTTCACGGCGTGAGCACATCTGGCTAAAATGGTAGGTCTTTAATGGGAAGCCCTCGTAAAGGAATACTAATGTGTTTTGGAATTGCTTAACCATTGCTATGAATTTGTGGGTTGCGATGGCATTCATAGCAAATTCATAGCAGGTTGGACAGATTGGATGTTTTACTTCAAAAGTGACACTTACCTAGGCACAAAATTAATATAAGTACCTATAACATACAAAATGAATATCGTATCAGATAACCAACGCCATAGAAACTATTGTAGGGTACGTAACTAGGCAAAACTGGAGTTGCGGGTAGGCACACAGAGATGGCAGCACACACGACTACCAAAAAAGCGACAAAATGTTAAATATACTTTAAAAATATTTATTGCTTTTCATAGACTTAGGTCATATTCATTAATTAAATAATAGTAATAAACTTTATTTAAATAAGAGTAATATAAGATTTTAATGTTTTAATTTTTACCTTATAGCGCCATCTAGTGCCTCCGTGGTGTAGTGGTAAGAGCGTTCGGCTCCTACCCGGAGGTCACGGGTTCGATTCCCGGCGGGGGCAACGACTTTGTGTTGTTGTCCTAGTTTGGTTAGGACATTGTAGGCTGATCACCTGATTGTCTGATAAGTAAAAGATGATCGGTGCTTCGAAGGGTAGGAGAGCACGCTAAGCCGTCGGTCCCGGTCACTGTCTTTGACATTGGTCGTTACCTAAAACGATGTCAGAGGCCTTTAAGGCGGTTTAAAAACTCTGACACTAATGTTAGTCACTAACACACGCGAGAAGCGCCATCTAGTGACAAGGAAAAGAAATAATTAAGTTTATAAGGCGAAGGAAGGCATAAGTCGAGCATAAGTGGAAAAGAAAAATCTGTAACGAAACGAAAGCAGAATCAAAGTACGGGTACCTTACTTTGTTCTATTTATTCTGCAAGACTGCACTGTAACGGAGCTTCTGCTGTGAAATTTAAAATAAACCCTATTTACGTCATAATCCTGTGAATGCCCGACACCTGCTCCCTCTCACGCTCGTCTGTATTCTCGTTGCTGACTTTGATTTACATTCTATTTCACCGCTTCTGTTTTTAAACATTATGTTCCAAAAATGTTTACATTGTAAATGTCTTTTCGAATGTTTTTTTAAAAGTGCGATGCCCTATCTCGGAGAGTTGTGAAAATATGATATTAAAAAAAAATGATATTCCCAATATATAGATATTGTAAAGTGCAAAAAAAAGTCAAGAACGAAAAAAGTTATGGCAGAAATAGTAAGAAAAAATTTTTTCTCCTCTTTTTGGTATTTTGTAAACGAAGAATGATATCTATTATACAAGATGGTGTACGAGCTACGCTGTACAAAGTCCACTGGTTTACTGACCTAGTGGCATAAACTGCTGACCGATGGGCCGCCGTCTTATTGTAATTAACGTCAGTACAATTAAAAATATTCTAACAATCAAGTCGGTGTATCAATCAATCCTTACGGTACTCATACCTATCAATTTATCAATCATAGCAGTATTGTGCGATCCTGGATCGTACAGATGGTGTTTACCTACAAGCGATAGCCCGTTTAAATCTTTAAGCGATTCACGCACTGCACCGCGCCCCGCTACGTAGTGCGGGGCCGCCATACAAAAACGACGCGCGGGGATGCGGTGTCAGTGTGTCGGGCTGTGCGATTTTCCATACAAACGGAGATACTTACAAGCAACGTTAGAACCCGCATTCACGCACTACGCTGCGTAGTGCGGGGCAATATGAGAATCGTCTTAGACCTGCCAATACATTGACCGTACCCAGAGAGTGTGTATTGTTCGCGAAGCAATTTCAGAGGACGCGATGCAAATAAGCCAGTTGTCGGCAACGACTTGCCAGCATTTGTGTTAGGTATGGAGTGTTTGTTGGAGAAAACTAAGTACTTTTATTAGCCACCTACGCGGGTCCCACCCAGATATTATTATTGACACAAAATTAATAATAGTATTACATACAGAACGGAAACTCACACTGTCCTCCGCAATCTGGCGTCCCCGCTTTTCGGCCTTTTTGGCCCTGTAAAACAGGGTTGTTGCTAGTCGCACGTTGACGTTACGAGAGTCATTTAGGATTATTGAATCATAATGGCGAGAAACTGCGCACATTATCATTGTTTATCCACGGAAAACTATAATGAACGAAATTTTATAGATTTCTGAGTGATGAAAAACAGGTAAGCAAAGCAACAAATTCTGTGGTGGCGACCCTGATTGTTTAACTCACACATTTGACGTGTGCACAGATATATTGTTTCGTTTGTAGTGGTACTAGGTTTATTTGTTACTCCGTTTCTATGAAGAACCATACCTGTGTCATTGAGCAAAGTTCACAGAGTTCCGTTGGACAATCTGGTATTTGTTAGTCATGTCTCCGTGGTGTAATGGTTGGAGCGTTTGGCTCATACCCGGAGGTCGCGGGTTCGATTCCCAGCGGGGGCAACGACTTTGTGTTGTTGTCCTAGTTTGGTTAGGACATTGCAGGCTGATCACCTGATTGTCTGATAAATAAGATGATCCGTGCTTCGGAGGGCACGTTAAGCCGTCGGTCCCGGACACTGTCTTTGACATTGGTCGTTACCTAAAACCATGTCAGAGGCCTTTAAGGCGGTTTAAGAACTCTGACACTAGTGTTAGTCACTAATACACATGATAAGAAGAAGAAGAAGTTAGTCATGTGCATTATTAGTATAGGCAAAGTAATATAATTAATAACTTACAGATACGCAACGCCATAGAAACTATTGGAGGGGCCTAAAAGTAGGCAATACTGGAGTAGCGAGTAGACACAGAGATGGGATTAGGGATTCGAGACCGAACTCGAGGTCTGGACTCGATTCAAGACTCGAGTCCTTCTGGAATTCGAGGTCTGGACTCGAGTAAGGATTCGAATACTATACAAGTGACTCGAGTCAACGCGAAAATAATTTTTCCAACTATACACACTGTACTGTAATATAATTAGCCCACCTTCGCATCGCTTTACCGACCCCACCCTTGGTTCTGGCAGAATTATAAGCATCGCAGTTCGAGCAGCTTGTCTGTGACATCATGCTGAGTCAGGACCTTTTCGCTATATAGGTCACATCTCACAGTACAACTGCACTGCACTACCACAATTAATTAAGATTTCGTTTAGTTATCATGTGCTTTACTCAATACTTACAATGTATATATTGTGTCCTTTTTAGTGAATAAAGATTTTATCTTTCTATCAAAAATTCATTGGTCGTTCTGGCACGCAAAAGAGGTGCGGGAGATTTCCGTAACGCATTCAGGGAACCGTTTTCATTAGTCGATAGAGTAATGTACATTCAATATATAGAATGTGGGGTACCTATAACCGAAATCGGCGTAACGATTACTGTATCCACTGGCTTTCATTGGTCATTAGCCCGCGTACGGGGAGTCCCCGCATACTGTATATCTACTGAGTTATGAGCCTTAGGGTCAGCTACATTCATAGGGCAGAAGTCTACGTACGGAAATTCAGAGGCTGATACATTGCTGGTTTTGTAATGATACAATTTTGACCGATCTTTGAAAAACAGGCAATGTATATAAATAAATAAATAAATATATAGGGACAAATTACACTGATTGAGTTAGCCCCAAAGTAAGTTCGAGACTTGTGTTATAAGATACTAACTCAACGATACTATATTTTATAACAAATACATATATAGATAAACATCCAAGACCCAGGACAATTTGAAAAAGGCCATTTTCCAACCTGCCCTTTCATATTTCATTATATGTTCCTAGGGCTAAGTGGTTCAGTATCACGGACTGAATTAACCCCTAAAATAATTTCAGTCTATTTTTTTAGATCTTATATAGAATTAGTAGGTATAGTGGGTTCCGAGATATATGCAGTGCCTAAACCGCTTGGCCACCACAGCTTTATATTCTTAACTAGCGGTGCCCGTGGGCTTCGCTCCCCATGGGAATTTCGGGATAAAAACTATCCTATGTCCTGAAATCCTATTTTTTGGGTATCAAACTATACTCATATTAAGTTTCATCTAAATAGGTTCAGTGGTTGAAGCGTGAGGTGGTAACAAACTAACAAATATACAAACTCACTTTCGCATTTATAATATTAGTAGGATGATGAGCATAATATTGACTTACATATTACCTTGATTTGATATACCTAAGTAGGTAGGTACCTTCTAAATATATGATTTTAGAGTTCACGGTCACAATTACTGTTATTAGTATAACAATACTTACAGCGATTAATATCGTTTTTTGCCAGATATTTCGGCCAGAGTCGGCCAGCGACCATGATGGCAGAAGGGCCGTCGAAATATCTGGCAAAAAACGATATTAATCGCGGTAAGTCCCGTAATACTAATAACAGGTACCTTCTAACATACCTAATCAAACTTCGTGCATCATACGTGCTTTCAAGTAACGTACATCACAATACCGCTGTGAAACTAAGACACGCCCTTGGGGCATTTGCATCTAAAGTTGTGAAAGTTCATGCATATTATTATAAATAAACAAGTTTTACCTGACTTCTGGGCATGTACTAACTATTACTTAAGGTAAAAGTAAAAATAAAGAGTGAAAATATTTTTTTTTATCCAACACCTACACTTACTCAAAAAGTCTATGCTCAAAAATCGCCAAAAAATTTGCGGCCGCATACAACATTAAATACCTACCGTTCCAAAATGTATGAAGCTGCAGTTCTTTTTGCGATTTCAGGTTTGGGGAAACCGATAATTGGAACCTGCACAAACTACCCAACATTACCTTAAGAGGGCGCCGAGCGACCGCAGCGCCCCCAATCGCGTTTTATTTCATTTCTCAGCATATAGACAATATTTCAAAAAAACCCGACGGACAATCTGTGGTTATTATTAAACTACGCCTTTTTAAAACACTTTTGGCGGTTAAGTCGATAATAACTAAAAAAAACTAAAATTACAATAATTTAATGTTTTATAAAGACGTACTTTAATAATAACCACAAATTTTCCGTCGGGATTTTTTGAAATATTGTCTTTATATTGAGAAATGAAATAAAACGCGATTAGGGGCGCTGCGGTCACTCGGCGCCCTCTTAACGGATCGGACAGGGTTTTCTTACATGCTATATACAGTTTATCATGAAATACAGTTCTTAAATCAAGACTCTCAGTACAGATTGAAGGAGAAAACCTGATGAAGGCCGGGCCTGTATCACAGAGCAAGTAGGAATTCACTGAGAAACACTTTTTGAGCATTTGTTTCAAACCTTAGTTTGAATTACCTATATCTAGTATTAGTAAATCTTCACATGCCGGATCGACGTTTCTAGGGACATAAGAGCGCATTTTGGCCAAAGATTAAGTCTGGCCATACAACGAGGCAATGCCGCCAGTCACTTAGGTAGCCTGCCCTGCAACCATAGCGATCTGGGGTCTATTTTTATTTAATATAATATTTTATTAGGAGCTGTACCTGTGGGCTTCGCTCCCCGTGGGAATTTCGGGATAGAAACTATCCTATGTCCTTCCCTGGGTATCAAACTATATCGTTTTTAGTTTTATTATTTTGATTTAGGTAGATTATTTAGTTTTTAGTTAATTTATTATTATATTGTGTCCTGTGTTTATTTATTTTGTGCAATTAGTATATTTTCAATTAATTTATTGAGTTAGAATAGCAGCACTGAGGCAAGCGTGTACATCAGCTGTTGCCGGCGGGTGCGCTCGATCTGCTGGTGACAGGTATGCTGGGATTAACGGTAGGGGGTGAACGCCGGCCGGCAATAGTTTGCATGACCTAACACACAAGGAAATTCAAATCAAACAGCATGTAACCTATAATACTTATGTTTATAAGGCGATTTAGCCTCACGGGGTAGCCTCACAGAGCTGGCAGCATACATGACATGACTAGCAAAAAAGCGGCACGACTTTCTCTGTACTACCATACTTGAACAGAGCAGCCACCACTCTCCTCCCTCGCTGGCTAGACGGTTTAGCTTTGTTTAGCTTATATTTCTAAGTCGCCTCCTAAGACATCCACAGGAGGACTTGGAGTGGTCCTATTCTATACTACACGGCTTATTATCCTCCGTATAAACTATTAGAATTCGGACGTGTGTAATAAATGTGCAGGGTCTAGAACAGTGGTTCCCAAACTTATTTTTTCTACTGCCCACTTTGAGAATAAATATTTTTTTAGCGCCCCCATTTTTTCACCTATTTAAAAACCAGCCAACTGATACAGGAATGCACAATTCGGGTTATTTAACAAAAACTTGTTAAAACATGATAGATATCTACGAGTACTAATAACTATTAAAATGCGAAAGTGTGTCTATTGCCTTTTGTTTGTTTGTGTCTACTTTCATTACGAAACGGAGCGACCGATTGACATGATTTTCATTTTTTCTATATTCAATAAAATATGAACTACGCGCAGAGAAATATAGAACCGAGTTTGAGCAATCTTTTAATTCATATTAGTTGATGGTCACAAGTTGTTGTTGAGAGTCGAGAGCTCTTGCAGTCGTTGTTTAAGAGGCCTCCTAGCTAAATAAAGCTCCTAGCAAAAAAAAAACATTGTCTTTCTGGATCTCTTACCGCCCCCCTTGAGACCTGCAGCGCCCACAAGGGGGCGTTATCGCCCACTTTGGGAACCACTGGTCTAGAACAAAACATAATTTATGGGCATTATCATTGTTAAGGCCCATTTAGAGGAACAAGTATGGCCTGTTACATATCTAAATGCAATATATCAGTTTAAACCAACTTCCAAAAAAGGTGAATTCATCTTTTTTAGGGTTTCGTACCCAAAGGGTAAAAACGGGACCCTATTACTAAGACTTCGCTGTCTGTCCGTCTTTTTACCCTCTGGGTACGGAACCCTAAAAAGTATACAATAAAATACATAAAATAAAATAGTAACTCCCGTGTAAATTTTATCAAAATAAATCATTTGTGTAGTTTGTGGGTGAAGCCGCTTTTTAGTTTTAAAAAAATAGGGGAAGATATAGATAATTTTAGTTAATTTATAAGTATGTAGGTGTAAAATATTATTTTTAACTTGTTTTGTAAATATTAATAGTAATATTTATCTTGTTGCAGCAATTGCATGTATAACGATTGTTTAGCTCTCTATGTTAGTTACTTCTTTGAAACTAATAAGTACTTGTTACACTGTAAACCTACTTAAGCTAATTGTATTTATAATTGGTCACTATTTCATGCCTGAAAGAGCAAACTGTTGATACATTACCATATTATGTACCATCTTAAAACACAGTTTCGCAATAAATAATTTTGAATTTGAGTATGAGTTCAACAGATAACTTGCGTGGTCTAAACTAAACGTCAGCCGTACCAATCATTTATGGCTTCAATAAAATGGTATGCAACAGGCAAGAAACTTGCATCGTCTAAATGGGCCTTTATTAGTATACATACATACATAATATCACGATTGTTGCCCACCGCGGTAGGCAGAGACTATAAACGACCACTTGCTACGATCCTGACAAACCTCTAAATCATTAGTATAGGTACATACATACATACATACTATCACGTCTTTATCCCTAATGGGTCAGACAGAGCATTTTGGGTCTTGCGGCTCTATGCAGAGCCTAGGGCCGCAAGACTCAAAAGCCACTTTTAGCGTCATGGTGGGCGAGAAGATGGAAAAGCAATCAATACAGTGACGGGTTGCTAGCCGCATCGCCTGGTAAAATGATTCGCATTTTTGCCCATTCCCTCGATCGGCTTTTACGATCTGCGCGGGCAGAGAAGCAGCTGGTACATTCTAAGTTTTTTCGTTTCTCCCAGACCAGCATGGGAGTTATTAGTATAGGTACCTCATAATAAACCTTCGTTAGACAGCGATTCATAACAATACGGTAAGGGTTGCTAATATATGTATTTCCATTGATTGTAAACAAAACCCTCCTCCACTGTCATCGATTAAATACGGTCGTATATTACCGACTCTAATGGCCCTCGACCCAAATTCCGTAGCCCAAATTTAATCATAGTTAAACAATTCCACTACTTGAGTGCTCGCGTTCTGTTCTGTGAAGTTAATTCCAACAGTGTATGTTTACATTTGTACAACAAATGTGAAAGGAACAGTAGGAAAGGGTCGGCCTCGGCGAACATTCTGCGACCAAATTGCAGACGTTCTAAAAAAAGGAGAGGTAAAAAGTACCCGTAACCGAAGGGCATGTATGAAGAGATTGATGAGTTTAGGTGAAGCAAAAGAGGTTTGTCAGGATCGTAGCAAGTGGAGGTCCATAGTCTCTGCCTACCCTTGCGGGAAACAGGCGTGATATTATGTATGTATGTGTATGTTTATAACTAGAAAAGGATTATCCATTGGACGAAATTATTTTGGATAAAGATTTTATTAATTGGTTACCTACTTGGTTTAACCGTAAGATGGACCGTGAGCTTGTGGCATAAAAAGATAGTTAATGTTCGCCCCGGGGTGTTACCCGCGGAAAAACTAGCCGATGTGATAATCAAAAGTCATAAATGACAAAAATAATTTATTTATCTTTAAATATTTGTAACACTTGATAATTGCTACTCTAAATTCAAACTTCAGTGTGTCAGCTTCCTGAATACCAAATTTTATCAACATTGGTCTAGCCGTTTGCGTGTAAAGAAGTAACAAACGTACACACACACTCACAAACTATCGCCTTTATATAGTCTGCACTGATTGACAAAATTTGACAATCATGTTAAATGACATATCTACGGGCTATGCATTATGCATTTTGCATAGCCAGTATGTAATAGTTACCAGTATCTAGGTACTGGTTATGCAAAAAGCTTTCGAAAGCTCTTAAACTTCCTAAAAACACTATAAGATGCCAAACTCCTTGACTGATTTGGCTCAGGTTCGAATTTAAAAAGTCTTTTGGCTATAACACACACCTACCAAGATGCATCGATTAAAAATATTCGAATTATCGTCAAACAAACATAGGTACATACAAACGCCGGATTGTATCAAGACGATGAGAATTTCGGTTAATTACCTACACTAATAACCTCCTAGGTGTGTAGTTTCCGGCAGAAAAAATAGGACCACTCCAAGTCTTCCCGTCGATGTCGTAGAGACGACTTAGGGTATACAAACTACTTAAACAAAGCTTATAAACATCAACGAGACCTCTCCAACACGGAGAGTGTAGGCCAAAGTCCAAAACTGGCTGACAAGAGGAGCTCCGGAACAAAAGCCGATAAATTCACTTTACGTTTTTTTTTTCAGGAAATACAATAGATTGATTTACGTAAGAATGATTGTTGTTTGTTAAACTAATTTAGCATAAATTTGGCTTGTAGCAAGGGCTTTTAAATAGGTAAGATTTAAAAAATGTAGTGTTTTTAGTTTCCCCATAATTTCGGTTTCAGAAATGGAATTATCGGGTTTTAGTCCGGCCATAGTATAATTATCGGTATTTGAACGGCTATATTGTAATTATCGGGTTTTGTCCCGGTACTTCCGTAATAACCGTCTTTTTGCAGTTATAAGTTTTTTATGGATAGGTAAGTTAGCATAAAATACATGTTTGTTTTCTCTAATCATTAATGTCGTTTTATTAAGTATTGAAAAATTACAAATTCCTACACTAAAATATTGCTTGATTCTTCTTCATTACAGTCACATAAAATTTCTTCATCTTCAGGTTCCTGCTCATGTTGGTTTTCATTTTGTATTAAATCTTTATATTATAAGGTACTACCGGCTGACAAGGCCCACAGTTTTGCAAGGCCCAAGCGCAGAAAACCATTTAAAATACATTTGACTCGCACCAACTTCATGGTACGTGTGAAACAGACCAATAGGAACGCAAGAATGCAGCAGCCGGCAGCGCGTGGCCACCATTTCGCCAGTGACGGACAGTTGTTCGCTGACTTTGGTCACGGCCACTCATTTAACTAATTATTGCTCCCACAAAACGTTAGTTTTCACTTGTTTATACTAAGATTTGTAAGTAAATTTTTGTAAAGTGCGTTTATTTGATCATTATTCTTTTGATATTAACATAGCCATGTGCTATTATATATGTATTTATTTCTAAAATGATAAATTTGTGTTGCGAGGCCCACGTCGTTTAGGAAGGCCCAACAAAATTGTTGCTTGGGGCCTTACAAAACTCGACTGGGCCTTCCAACCCTACTGCAGTCTAACAAGGCCCCTTAATGTTATTATAATATGAGTGATAAATTAAAAAAAAAAATGTTTTTATTGATGTACAGTGCTTACTTATAGATACACACAACTTATAGATACACTTATGTTTTTTATTTATTTGTTCTTAGATCATTAAATGTCTTCCCCGAAGAAGAAGCGGGGGAGTTGGAGTGAAGGAAATTTAAAATCTGCTTTTGAAGCAGTTTAAACAAATTGTCTAACTCAGCGCGCTGCAGCTGAAAAATACCACATTCCCAGACGAACTTTAAGAAATGATTTAAAACCACGCGTTATTTTAAAAGTAATAGGAAAACAGACTACCCTTAATAACACATACACACATAATATCACGCCTGTTTCCCACAGGGGTAGGCAGAGACTATGGAACTCCTCTTGCTACGATCCTGACTAACTTAATTAATATTAAAGAATAAACTAATTTGCAGGGCCTTGTTACACACATTAGGGGCCTTCTTAACCATATATCCTGTCGTCTGCGCAAAACTGCGAAACAATAGTAAAACAATGCATGTCAGACAGATTCTGCTCTGTTGCCAGATGAGAGGATAGGTGTGATAAGGCCCAATTTATGAAAATTATAAATCAAAAATCTTTGACAATAATTACTTAATTCTAGCAGGAATAACAATATTTTCAAGTAAAATACTAACATTTATACACTACACATCTAAAAATCAAATATCTGGGCTGTTTTCTTACACAGTGTAAAAGAGTATTTTTCTAAAAATATGTTGATAATTTTAGTAACTGCTTGCTGTTATCAAGTTCATGAATATAACATTCTTCATTATTTATACTTTTTTGATGTCTTTAGTACTTAATTTTGCGCCAAACGGCTTGAAAACGCCAAGGGCCTTATTAACCAGACCATGTTCAGTAAAGCCCAAAATAGAGGTTTTTAAAAATGTTTAAAAAACGAACATATAGTCATCATAGCTTTAAAAACTACATTTATTTGGATTTTGAAATAATCTTAGCTTTTATTGTAAACCTTTTATTCCTTTATGGTGGTAAAATAAAGGTTTTATTTCAATTTGTAAAAAAGTGGGCCTTGTCACCCGGCAGTACCTTACCACTTAAATTCCTCATTTATACTCCAATTATTACCAAATTGTTTTTTCATTAAGCTATTAACGTCTTGTTTTTTAGCTCCATTCAGAAATTTAAAGTTGTTTTTATTTGAAAGTGCTGTTGGGTGCTGTTTGCCTCTTTTAAGCATACAAAATGGATTACGCTCTTCGTCTGATTCGTTTCTGAAATTTTTGTAGGCGTTGATCAAATACTGTGTTATTGTTTCCATTTTTCTGCCTTTTTGTTTTGCAACTAAATGTTTTTTTAACACTATCCTCTTTATGTCTCTCAATCCTTCAACTTTCTTGTAGTATTCTTCTAATGATTTTATGTCCATTGTTTTCCAGTCTTCACCTAGTTTTTTAATTTCACCATGGAGTCTGTATATTTCATAATACTCTTCTTTATGAATAACCACAGGTTTTTTTTCTTATGTTCTTTTCAACCCTACCAAACACACGATCTGCTGGTAAAAAGCTATGTCCACGTACCGGAAATGTCAGATGAATCTCTTGTATATTTTCAGGGGATTTGTTTACAAGCCAGAATAATAAGGTGTGCACAATATGTGAGTTTTTGTTTGTTCCCCCACATCCATCACAGAACAACAGAGCTACCACAAAACTAGTGTTTTCGTTCTAAAAAATAAAAAAGTAAAAGTAAAATACATTTGTCGGTTATTGGTCTGAACAGGATTTTTTTTAAAGAATTTGTAAAGGATTTGTCGGTAATAGATCCGAAAATTTTAAAAAATCTAGAAATACATTTATTTGTCGGGTTTAGGTCCGGCTGCCTATCTTTAGAAATTTATTTAGTACGTTTTTAACGAGATCTGCTGCGACCTGTTTGATGTATGTTATGTATAAGAACTAGGAATATTAGAAAAAAAATATATAAGGCCTAAAATGGATTTATCGGCTTTTGTTCCGGAGCTCCTCAATACCAATACACCTTACTTTTAACCCCTTAGGAAGTGTGTTAAAAAAAATCCTTTCTTAGTGCACCCCTAGACCTCAAAGAAACCTATGTGCCAAATTTAGAGTCTCTAAACCTGCAGTTTTAGCTGTACGTTGATATCTATCTATGTCAGCCAATAAGTTTCTTCTTTTGTTGTTTGTTTTGTATTAAATCTGTTATATCGTATAACAAATAGTATAACTAGATGGAGTAACCCTATAGAGGTCGTCAAACTCATGCAACTCATGTATATGCAAATATGAATTAACCGCCATGGATTGGGTATTGTGACCGGATTTCTGTATTATATCTTCGTCGTCTGACTCCATCTGCAATGTGGAAGGGACATACCCGTAGTATATCAAACCACGGGCTATACTAGATCACTATAGTATAATACAATATTAAATAACAGTCTAAAAACAAAAAAATTAAGAAATTACATACAAATTGCCCGGGCGGCTGCACACTTTCGTAAGGAAATGCCGATTGTTTTTTTAGTTTTTGACTGTTATTTTAATTTTATTATACTTGAGTGATCTATTTAGCCCTATTTAGAATTTTCTTCCACTTTTCTCTCTCGTCCGCCAGCTGTTTTACTTCGCAGTACGACACAACGTTCACCTTCTCCTTTATCTGCTTTATGTAGCTATGCATCGGTCTTCCTGGTCCTCTTTTCCTTCTTTCTTCCCTTGAATGATAATTTCTATGAAATTGACGTGTTGTATCAGCTTTTCTCTCTCGTCCGCCAGCTGTTTTACTTCGCAGTACGACACAATGTTCACCTTCTCCTTTATCTGCTTTATGTAGCTATGCATCGGTCTTCCTGGTCCTCTTTTCCTTCTTTCTTCCCTAGATTGATAATTTCTATGAAATTGACGCGTTGTATCAGATAACCTAACATCTTTTCTCGTCTATTTCACTATTAAGTCCAGTATGCACCTACTCTTCCTTACTCTTTTCAGAACCTGTTCATTGGTCATTTTTTCAGTCCTAGTATAGCCCGTGGTTCGATATATTACGGGTATGTCCCTTCCACGTTGTATAACTGCACCGTTTAATCCTACTTTCCGGCCCGCCACAGTTTGGTCGCTCCTGTAATCCCGTGTAGAATCAATTATTCCGGTATATCCCGAAGATAATCGCGGCTTACCGCTCCGCCGAGTACGATACGGGTGCGGTGCGGGTGTGGTAGGTAGATAGATAGATAGATAACTCTTTATTGTACACCAAAAGAATAACAAAAAATAACAAAGAAATAAATTTTACATTAAATGAGTACAATGGGCGGTCGCTTCCAGACAACCAGTAGGTGTCTATCAGTGACGTCACAAATATTTTTGACAGGGAAGGGAGTAGGTACTAATCTTACTCGTACCTAAATTATGAGAACGGCTGCAAATTCTATTTGTGAAAACCTGTTATTGCCTTTTTGTTTACTACTGTGTAACTTATATTGTAAGTAGGTATAGCTGTTGGTCATCCAAATGTATAAAAAAAATTAAGCAAATTTATTTAATGTCCAATGATATATTATGTCCGATATTATTAGGGTGCTCAAGGTAGACAAATTCTGTGTGTGTGTATGAAATGCACGCTACAATGTATCTACTTTAAGGCGACTACTATATAAGTTGCTCCTATGCTGGTCTGGGAGAAATAAAAAAAAAATAGAATGTACCAGCTGCTTCTCTTCCCACGCAGATCGTAAAAGCCGATCGAGGGAATGGGCAAAAATGCAAATCATGTTAACAGGCGATGCGGCTAGCAACCCATCACTGTATTGATTACTTTTCCATCTTCTCGCCCACCATGACGCTAAAAGTGGCTTTTGGGTCTTGCGGCCCTGGGGTCTGCATAGAACCGCAAGACCCAAAATGCTCTGTCTGCCCCATTAGGGATAGAGACGTGATAGTATGTACGTATGTATGTACTATATAAGTGGAAATGACATACCCGTAACAAATCGAACCACGGGATATACTAGATCACTGTAGTATAAAGAAATTTAAAATATCTAATAATAATAATAAGTGATCTAGTATAGCCCGTTTTATAACAGATATGTTCCTTTCACGTTGTAGGCCGAAATGAAAATCAAATAAAAAACTTTAAAGTTTATTTTCCATCCTGCAATGTCATATCAATTTCCATGCTGAAGTACCGAACGAGGCCTTAAAAAAACAGAATTCCGCCCACGCAATTGCTTTCGACGTGAGCTTTGTCAGAGGCCACTTGAATAATAAATATGGGGATGCGTTTGACGTATTCATGTTGTTCATTCATCATCATTCCATTCCATTGATTAAATACATAAGAGCGACATTTTCAAAGGAAATTTCTTTATTACAGTACATTTTACATAATCAGAAATATATTCTGAAATCAGCAAGAAAATTGGTTAGTACCTAAATGAAACAGAAATTATTATTTTAGATAAGTATTGGTATGAAGCTAAACAAAGCTTATAATCATCAATGCTCTCCAACCCGTCTGGCCAGCGAGGAGGGTGTAGGCCAAAGTCCTTTGGCTGCTCTGGCCGAGTATGGCTCTGGTAGTACAAAGAGGGTCGCGCTCCTTCCTGCAGTGCAGACAAAAAAGACCCCATATTGATTGGTATGAAGAAAAGTGGAAATGTGACACTTTATTTTTCGTACGCGCAATACCTAATCCTCATGGTAGTGACGTCAAATTATATACTTACATTATTTTTCTGTTTAATCCACGAAACTAACTAATTTTTTTGTTCACATAAGTGACATAAAAATAAAATCTTGGGCTCCTCAGTGTTTTGAAAGGCACGTATAGGTCGTTGGTCCCGGCTGTTATCCTTGTATGGCAGGCATCAAGTCATGTCAGATGCCTTTACTCAACGAGAAAAATCTGATACCAGTGTTGACCACTTACAAACAAAAAAAGCTTATTTTTGTTTTTGGAGTGATATTTGTTTTCATATAAATAACTACTTTCACGTTTATTGTATTTGGAAGACAAATTTTTGTCATCATTATCAAACTAGTAGCTAAAATTTTAGCCATGCATACGATATAGATCTATCTTAAAGATTAGCACGCTTTTTAGGCCGAGACTCCGTTGCAGCTTGCAGCTCAGAGAGGATGTATTGTTTTTTAGCCAACATGACATTTAGTTATGTTGGCACAAGGAAAAGAGATGTAACGACATAAAGTAATCAAATTTATTGTCAATCAATTTATTTACAATAAACACTAGCTACGTTTATACATAGTGATATAATATCCTTATTAGTCTGTGGTACATTAACAATGGAAGCTATCACCATTACAAATAGTTACCTGATGTTTATTCATATTTATTTATTTCACGTTCAGATGTACATGTAATTTTGAAACTTAAATCTAGTTTACAAAATGCACATATGACGCTGGTAGGGCACTATTCTTCAGATTGTCAATGCTTCAGATTTTTGAAGAGAAAACTTTTTTAGGCTCGTTGGGCATTCAACATTAATATTATATTTATATTCAATTGTAAGTATATTGTGCTGTAATTTTGTTGTTTTCATTTTTGGCGCCACAACAATTTATCTGTTTATCCCTATGGTTGACTGGGAGTGAACGCTCTAAGCATTAAGTCCGCCAATTGTAAACAATTTAAAGTGTGGATCAATAAAGTCTTAACAAATAAATTCACGGAAAGCATTTTTTGAGATGGGAAAAATCTATTGAACTGGCGACACTGTTACCGACATGTTTTTACTTCTGTCAGCACTCCCGGAGTGACATTGTTTTTTTTTAAATTTCTGCGTATCCCATATTTACTGACTTTGGACTAGTGGAAGTTTTTGAGTCAAAATCACCTTTGTCATGTCAGTCAATGTTTTTTTTTTATTTAGATGAAATAATTTATACTTGGTAATTTTTTATAAAGAAGAATAAAAAATGTTATTTTAGCAAGTGAATCTAAGCTCATGTCTTTATGCACCACGATGTTTCGACAGTTTATAAAGTACTTTTTTGCGTATATGTCTTATTTTAGTTACTTTACCACCATTGTTAACGCCCCTTCAGATTGTTTATATAATGCAAGCTCATATATTCCGCAAATGCATTTCTTTATATTATTACCTATTACATAATAAACTTATTGTAGGATCAGACATTTTGTTATGTACCGAGAGGTATTTAAAAAAATATATGGTGGGTCCAAATATTATAAAATATCATAAAATTAAAATTAAATTTTAATTTGATCAATTTATTTGACAGATAATACTTATTAAAACAATTATTTTTTCATTGTTTAAATAAAATAATAGAGCTAAAATATGATTCGGTACGGAAATATACTAAAAGGATGATATATTTTAATATTTTTACTATTTATGGCATTAGATCAACCATTTGCAAATGTTGTACTATATTCTTTTACTTGTAGTCACACAAAATGTTGTTTCTATCTGAAAAAACAAACATGTAGTAACTCTTAACAAAACTACTTGGTGTAAACTAGTTTCAGCAACTGTAAATTTGCACCAAATAAAGTGTTTTGCTTTCTTTCTCTTTTTCCGGACATATAAAAAAGTTTATCTCTGTACAAATTTAACTAATACCTTTTGAGCCGCGACAGCATGGCAACTGCGACAGCAATAATTCTTCGCTATCGGCTGTCACTATTATCTACAAGTCTGTCGCATGATACACTTTATCGACCACTTATTTTATCTGATCGTAAAATGCCATGCTACGCGTTCAGGATTTTACAATATGTCTGATTCTACAATCGACCTTAAGCACGCTTAAACCCCTCTAACAATATTTATATATTTAAATGATGGAATTTAATATAATAACACAGAGGGGTGAAGTAACCTAACTTTAACCACTTAAGGGTGGGTATAAATATCCTAACGACAAACAAGTAACTCAATACAGGTATAATTATAATACATTTAACAATTAAAAGGCACTGTCTTAAATCGTATTCCAAATTTTATAAATTTATTAGGAAGGATAGGTTTTCATCATTATTTTTAAGTTTAGAGAAAATCTACTGATATTTGGTATTTGATCCCTTTTTGATGATTTTATTATAATGAGAATGATATTTTTAAATAACCAACTAGTAGGTAGTACAAGTTAGTTATGTACTATTTGTCAAAGGGTATGCTGGGTATGCACATAATTTTATTACAAAAGATGCTATACTAAACAGTCACTTTAAACATCAACCAAAATTTAAGAGCAAATTTTGTCTATGATATCGAATAATGAAGTTAATAATGGCATCATTTTTTAAATAGATAATAGATATTTTCCTAATTTTTGGAAACTATATAATACACTAAATTTGCTCCAAAATTTTTGTTGGCATTTAAAATTCGACCAATAAATATGTATAATAAAATTATAGACTTACATAATGATTAGGAAATCAGCAATGATTTGTTTCCTCTACATAAAGACTATAGGGCCGCGCTACATTGGATTGGCATGGCATGGCATCGGAAGCGACGCGTCATTTTAAAACAAGCTTTATGTCAAGTGATATAAGATGCATAACCGCCCGAGGGCGTCTTTTCCGCGGGAGTGCGCGGCAGGCCGCCGGCCGGCTATCCGCGTTCAAGCGGTTAAGCATCTTATATCACTTGACAAAAAGCTTGTTTTATAATGACGCGTCGCTTCCGATGCCATTCCATGCCAATCCAGTGTAGCGCGGCCCATAAAATTAAGTGTACGTACAAAATGTAATATCACTTAGATACATAAAGGTTACGACTACATAATGTTATAAATACAGCGTCAAATCCATTAGTGCATGCGCATTTTTATATACATAATTTTGACACTAATTGTACAATATTGGTAAAGGAACAAAACAATTTGATGATTGTAAAGGAGATGATAAAATAACAAATGCAACAATATGTGTATTATTAAAAATTAACATAAATATGTTGTTTATTTTATAACTATATAATATGATTATATATAAATTAATAAAAGTTAGACAAGGAAAATTAAGACCGAAAATGAAGTTTATTAGACCAGGGCTTTGAAAATGATTTAATTATATTTATTGAAAATTTGTATTCATAAAAGCAATTAATATCTGTTTCCTAGATGTTCAATTTGAGTTAACTTTTGGGTATCTAATAGGTTTATTTTATAATGTAATTTGTTTGTCTATAACTAATTATAATCGGTGTATTGATAAATCTTTAAAATAAAGATAAATTTTTAAACACAAAATTCTGCAAAATACTCATAAAGAATACAATACATAGACAACTATTACGAATTTTACTGTATATTATAAGTTATAAATAGGTATTTGATATCTCCTTATACAAATGGTCTAATTTATGATACACTACCTGATAAATGACTTACTATAGTACCTATATATTGCTGATAAGTTATAGATTCTGATAACGTGGGGAAATACTGTATTTCTCACTTATAGCTAACTTAAGCTACTCTTACTTACTTGTTTCTAAGCTATCTACGTATATATTAAATTCTCTCAAAATTGGCACATAATGACAATAAAATACTTACCAAGTTTTACAGGTTGGCAATATACATTTAAATATACTCAATAGATTAAGCTATTAGTGATGCTTGATTTTCCTAAATACTTGTACTAATCATCATCATCATCATCATCATCATCATCATCATCATCACCACCACCAGCATCAGCATCATCATCATCATCATCTTCCTCCCGTATTCCCTTTTGCATCCTTAGCAGTAACGCTTCAGAGCCTGCTTCCTAGCCTAGGTGATTTACCCAGTTTATACGTGCCTACCGAAACAAGAAATAATCTTTCTTTTTTATAATCAGGTAATTCAAGCCTGCAAATATCCTTCCGAAACATGAAATAATCTTTCTTTTTGGATAATCAAGTAATTCAAGCCTGCAAATATCCGAACTAGACTGGAAACAAATAAAGATATTTGATATTTGATTTGATTTGAACAAATTTTCCAGCAGTTACTTCCATGCTGGTCTGGGAGAAAAGAAAAAAAGTGGAATGTACCAGCTGCTTCTCTTCCCGGGCAGATCGTAAGAGCCGATCGAGGGAATGGGCAAGATTTGAATCGTGGTAATAGGCGATGCGGCTAGCAACCCATCACTATTTTGATCTCTTTCCATCTTAACGCCCACCATCACGCTAAGCGTGGCCTTTGGGCCTAACGGCCCTGGGCTCTGTCTACCCCGTCAGGGATATAGACGTGAAAATGTATCTGTATATGTATTTCCAGCAGTGGACGTTGTGCGGCTGAATGATCATGATGACGACGATGATGATGATGATGATGATGATAATGATAATGATTATGTTGATGATGAAAAGCACCACCAATAGTGTAACCACGAACTTAGACGACACAACACTGAACACGAGTCTCGATTAGACGAACACAGGTCCGTCACGATCCACTCACAGAACATGTAAGTTCTCACAGTTTTTGAACTTGGAGTCTTCCTTGCCAAAGATCCACGTGAACATCTGTCTGGCCTTCATACTGGCCCGCACCATGCCTCTGGACTTGTACCAATGGGCTGGGGACGAGTCTCGACCTCCTTCAGCGGAGTACTGTTGCTGCTTCAGCCGGATCTGGTTGAGGATGCCTACTAGGAGCTCGTCGACGTTGTGGTTGATGCCGACTGATACTTCGATGAATTTCGCCTTGTAGGTGCAGGCTAGGCATTTGCCGTCTGTAAACAAAAAAAGTATATTAACCCTGTTCAAACCTTTTTAATTCATCTATCTTATACCTTTAAACGAGCAGTTCTTGTATATATATTTATTTATAAATTTCTGTGATCTCGAAAACGGCTCTAACGATTTCGCAGAAAATTTGTATATGGGGGTTTTCGTGGGTAAACAATCGACCTAGATTAGTTTTATGTTTGGGAAAACGCGTGTTTTCGAGTTTTCATGCGTTTTTCTTTCCACGCAGAATATGGTCGCTAATTTCGTCGCGCCGACCACCTTGTTTTTAGCTCAGCGGTTAAGGATACCGACCGCTAGAAAGAGTGTTACGGGTTCGAATCCACTCGGTGACTTACTTTTGTTTTTTTTTTATGTTTAAGTTTATATATAATTTTTTATTTTGCATTGTTTTTAGACAAGTTTCAAAAAAATTAGTTAATGTTTGAGATGTAACCGAGCAAAGCTCGGTCGCCCAGGTACTGTAACTTGAATTTTCACAAACAATATTTGAATTAATAAAATAAACAAGAAAATTAACTAAAACTAATAGTTTAGTTTTAATAACTTAAATTACTTATAAATAAAAAGCCCTGGCAAATCGCTGCCCCGTGGTAACGTGCCCAGAAGGCTGGCTGTATGGCCACGTGTTGGTGCAATGCTTATCTTTTGAGCCAGATAAAGTCCAGCCCTTGGTCACGCGTGATTTCAGTCAATTTTCGGGCGAAAGTATTATATATTTTAAAACACTTGACTCAGATTTCTCGAATCATTAAGAACATTACTAAGGGCATTAAAAGCAAGTTCCCAGTTCCCAATGTTATAATTATTCAAGTTCTAACATCCTTTTGAAGCTTACAATTGAAGAGTATGCTTGGGTGTAATCCACCTCCACTTAGCCTGTCTCTATCGATAAAACGAAGATTAAAAGCGTCTCTTTGTCCCTCGTTATGTAAAACAATGCTGTCCGCTCGCTTAAATATTGTGAATTTCCTTAATAATTTATTTAACCTCCGACGAAAACGCGGTGTTTATTAGTTTAACGTGTCTGTGTGTGTTTAGCATCGTAGCGCTTAAACGAATGGGCAAAGTTTGATGCGATTTTGTTGTTTGGAATTTGACTTGATCGAGATGGTTTATAGATTCTGAGCTATGTTTGATGGTATCGTTCAGCGGTTTAAGAGTATTATATTTTTTTTAATTTGCCTGGCTTATAAACTTGTTAAATAAATAGGTTACATTTGGTGAAAAATATACTTGGGTGTAATCCACTCCCACTTAACCTCTCTGTATCCATGAAACGAAGATTAAAAGCCTCACTTTGTCCCACGTTATGTAAACACAATGACCTCTGTCTTTGTCGCCCGTCCTCCTGAATATTGTCTTTCCATTTTCATTTTATTTTCCGCCGAATTCGTTACCTTTTTGTGTAGTTACAAATTTATTTGCAATTTATATTTTAGGTTCTCACACAACTCCAGGTACCTAGTCACGAGATAGTATTAAGCAATAGGAAGTATAAATTTTTTTATTTTATTTTATTTCTGAAAACGATTATTTAATAAAAATCTAAATAATGCAGTGAATCATTCCTTAAAATATTGGAACTTATTTAAAAGCACTATCCGTCTTACTATAAAACGCAGACTTTGTTACTTTGTTACTAGGTTTAAACCATTATCCGACCAAATCAAGTTAATCAAGTTGACATCAAGTACTATGTCATTGTCTCATCTGAAAATGTCAACTTGATTTGGTCCAATGGGTCCAACCAAATCATCGTTTATATTTATGGTAAAACCAGGTAACAAAGTCATTCTGCGTTTTATAATAAGACGTTATGTATTTACAAGAATATTATGTCAAAAGGTGATGCGGATAGCATACCCGTTTTGATTCCTACATAGGCACCAACACACTCAAAGTGGACTCGGGTTTTTAGGGCCTTTTATTTTAAACCAACTTCCAAAAAAGGAGGGGTTATCAAGTCGTAGCGATATTTTTTTTTCTGTAAGTTCATCGATTATTCGATCACACCTTGACGGATTTGGTTAATTCTTTTTTGATTTAGTAACCAATTCGTCAAATAAAGTTTTTTTTAGCCATGGCGTTGCACGACCTTGAGCTTTCTTATGGAAGAAGATGTTTAAGTGGGATCACATTTACTCAGTCAATTCATCGACCATCGACCGCCGATGTCACCCGCCGTAGGGAAATCAATTCCCTTATTAAGCCCGTGAAAAGAATGAATCAGCCAGCTATTTTCCGAGGAAATTAGATGAAGGAGTTTGGATTACTTTGTTAGAAAGATGGTAGCTGAGTGGTCTTCTTTATTAGTATTAAATAGTTGCTAAGTTTGTTATTATACTTTCTTCCTTCTACGTAGCAATTCTATCATACACATTCAGCACAAAGCGGAACTTTGTAATTCAAGAGCAGAAAAAATTAAAAGGGATTCCTTTACTGCACTATTTTGTATTGCTTGGCTTAAAATACTGGCAATAAAGAAAAAATAAAGGTGGGAAAATAAACAGAGTAAATTTACACTGAAAAATATGAGCGTGCAGTTGTTTACTTTACTACGTGATTATTTCAAGGTGCTGCCCCCATTTGAAATAAATTATTTATAAAGAAACGGAGATATCAATTAAAATTTTGTCTTGACCAAGCACTTAGATTACCCTTCAAACTATTTTACCGACCTCTCTAATACGATGGGTTAGTCGAGAAAAAAATATTGACTCTCACCCTTTTTCAAGATTTTACTTTACTTACCATTTTTCTGCCATGATTTATTTACCTACATTTCCATACCAAATTACCAGCTCTCTAGTACTTTTAGCCGCTGAGTAAAACGGCGGACGAACAGACAAACCGACATGGCGAAACAATAAGGGTTCCTTATCCTTATTTACTATGGAACCCTAAAAATAATATTAACCAAGAAAACTTTACGAACCATGTTAAAAGTCTACATTATTTTTTGAAAAGATTTTCTTAATATCTAACATCAAATGTTACAAGCTAATTAGGCTAATAAATGGAATTTCATTAAACGAAGACTGGAAAGAATTCTTAGAAAAATAATAAAATCTGTTTCTTATTAACGTTGCTACAAATAATTAATGTTAGCTACCTACCTTCATTATGAATAGCCCTGAGGGAGTATGCTTTTTTAGCGTACTTAGAAGAACCACGAGTTGCGCAAAAATCTGGAGATATGTCGTACTTATCTTCTTCTTTCGTGAAAGCTTAATAAAATCAGATTTTTTTCCTCCAGCAGGTCCCACTCTCACAGCGTTGTCTGAGGCAACGCTTAGTGCAGCTGGTAGTTCACGATGGGCAGGAGAGGAGGTGTGTCATAGTCTGGTCGTTATGACCACATTGACAATGTGTTGCAATTGGATCAATATGTCGTACTGCACTGTACCATGACATCTTAAGTGGTTTAAGATATCAATCTTAAACCACTTAAGATGTCAGGTAAAACCTATCTCCAGATATACCTTGCGTGGAGACGTCACCGACAGATAGGCGACCACAATTAACACCAGAGCCAAAGGCTGCTATACCACTGTGTTTAATCCCGCTCCACATTCTCGTCGAGAGGTTTCGCTCTCGGTATTTGCCGAAACGAGACGAGATCGAGAACAGCCTTCCATACTGACACTTACGCAGTTGTCAGTTCGAGAACGTTGAAACCGTTGACAAATACTGCCTCCACATTCTCGTATTTGGCTATTCTCGTGTAGTATTGCAGAGAATGTGGAGTTATTTTCTTTATTTAGGAGTTCTGACCTCTGTGGAGTGTACCTACGCCCTAACGCTTCAAGCAATCTGGTTGTGGTCCATTCTTCGATTTGTGACAATGAGTACTCCAAATATCTCAAGGTCACAGCACTAGTAGCGGTTGAGCAAACACAAGCGTGGTTGACACTTGGATGGGCAACCACCGAGGGCGCAAAAATTTGGAACTTTGTAAAGTTTCCAACCGCAGCCTTTCATCTTTAGGTGATATAATGAAAGTACCTTGTGTAGACACGGCTCTGCTTCTAGCCAGGTCGATCTTGTTAGCCACCAGCAGCGCGGGCCTGCTGCGGAGCATGTCGCAGTCTAGCAGACGCGGCAGCTCCTGCTCAGCCTTCTGGAAGGACGCCTTGTCCACCACCGAATAGATTACCACCAGCGCCAAGGGCTACTACCTCTGCTTTCTTTCCTCAATCTAGGTTCTCACCTCTATGGAGTTCCATAGCCGAGGAGAACTAACGCGGTTTCGCATATCAGGCAACCTGGGCGTGGTTCGATCTTAGGACAATGAGTGCTCTAAATATTTCAAGCTCAAGCAACATGTCATGGCGGTTAAGCCTACACAGGCGTGACTGACACTTGGATGGGCGACCAGTGGCGCAGCAAAAATCTGGAACTGTAAAGTTTCCAACAGCCGCTCGTCGGATTTGGGTTATATAATGAAAGTACCTTGTGTGGAGACGGCTCTGCTCCTAGCCAGGTCGATCTTGTTGGCCACCAGCAGCGCAGGCCTGCTGCGCAGCATATCGCAGTCCAGCAGACGCGCCAGCTCCTGCTCAGCCTTCTGGAAGGACGCTTTATCCACCACCGAGTAGATTACCACGAACGCGTCGGGGGGCTCTGACCGCTCTATTTCCTCCTGGTGGAAAAAAGTGACATTAGTAAGCGTAAAACCAGTAGGAAATTCATCATCATCATCTCAGGACCTCTTTCGCCCACTGCTGAGCTTAGGCCTCCCTTCGTTGTAAAACAACAGCCAATTCGTTTATTATTATCTCTCTCTTCTTCTGGCTATATCTTCTCCCATCAATCACCATTCACTATACGTTCTTAAAGGCTCATTTTTATTGGTCGTTCTGGCACGTATTCGGGAGATTTCTGAACGCATGCCATGGGGCACGCATGCGGGTAACCGTTTTTAGGGTTCCGTACCCAAAGGGTAAAAACGGGACCCTATTACTAAGACTTCGCTGTCTGTCCGTCTGTCCATATGTCCGTCTTTCCGTCTGTCCATCTGTCCGTCTGTCCGTCTGTCTGTCAAGGCTGTATCTCAAGAACCACAAAAGCTAGACAGTTGAAATTTTTACAAATTATGTATTTCTGTTGCCGCTATAACAACAGTTACTAAAAACAAAATAAAATAAAAATTTAAGGGGCTCCCATACAAAAAAACTTGATTTTTATAGATCGATCGTATTTTATAGTACGAAACCCTTCGTGCGCGAGTCCGACTCGCACTTGGCCGGTTATTCCTAGTTTATGTAGCTCGAATTCGGGGTGCGAGAAATTTCCGTAATGCATTCGTTTTCACTAGCCGATAGAGTAGTAATGTACAGTCGATATACATGGGGTATAACCGCAATCGGTGTAACGACCACTGTATCGACTTATGGCTTTCATTGGTCGTTAGCCCGCCTACGGTGAGCTCCGGCATGCTGACCATGTTATCGACCAAAGAAAATGACTTCAGTCAACAATAGACCGAAATAACATTGGAAAAACTGTTTTTCACTGCTCCGTTCAAATAATTACACTTCGATGAGTAACGATTTCTACTCCACTTATCTTTGAAGAAAATCTAAATCTGCGAGAAAGATAGTGAAAGTCGAGGAAGAAATGTACCTTTGTCGTGGTGCAGTTGACGAAGTAAAGCTCTGACTCCTCGCCGTTCAGCATTATGGACACCTTCTGCTCCGACTCCGAACTGTCCACATCTGGGAAATAAATAAAATATAATAATTTATAATAATCTTATCAATTCCTACTTCCAATATCTTCCATATTCGTAGTAATATTCTGTAGTTATATAGTCAGTCTGTTACCTCTTTACGCTTTAACCACTGAATTGATTTAGATGAAATTTAGTATGGAAATAGTTTGAGACCCGGGGAAAGACAAAGGATAGTTCTTAACCCAAAAATCATCCATTAAGGGAATAAAAAGGTAAATTGTAACATAGAATAGATAAATTACATAATATACCTAGTACGAAATTAATATGGGCTTCGGATCTTCTACTTTTGCGGCTCTGTCTACCACATTAGGAATAAGAAGTGATAGCAGTGCGAGCATGTGTAAAATTAATGGAAACAAAATGGATTCTCTCTTCAGGAAACTGGAAAATTTATTTCGAATTTATGTCTTCCGAGATGGCAGTTTATATTCATGAGGAGGTTATCAAATGTGGGACTATAAAGAAATATTACTTGCTTAAAAGCATTTGAGAGATAAAGCACCTTTCAAGACGAAAAGCTATCCATCCTATTTCAAATAAAATAAATAAATATATATAGTTTTCATTTTTTTATCAAAAATTAATATAATAAAAATAATAAATAAAATTCAATCAAAAATGCACCCACGGATTGTACCCGGCTCAAAGGTACCCATGATGCTAGCTGCATTTCCTCTCTGAATAGCAATGGATATCCGTTGAACCAGGTACCAGAAATATATATTATACATAAATGCGAAAGTTTGTATGGCTAAACGGATGTTTGTTCCGCTTTTACGCCGAAACAACTTACCGGTTTGGAAAGAAATTTGGAGTTGACCTAGGTAGCTTATTATTTGGATAAACACGCTAGATTCTTATGAAAAGAACAAGTAAGGTTCTCTTAGGATTGACAAAAAAATCGAACAAGCGGGCAATAAATAAATATAAATATATAGGGACAAATTACACTGATTGAGTTAGCCCCAAAGTAAGTTCGAGACTTGTGTTATGGGATACTAACTCAACGATACTATATTTTATAACAAATACATATATAGATAAACATCCAAGACCCAGGACAATTTGAAAAAGGCTATTTTCCAACTTGCCCTGACCGGGAATCGAACCCGGGACTTCTGGGTGGCGGACTAGCATGGTGACCACTACGCCACGGAGGTCGTCAGGCAATGCCGCTAGCAATAGCTCAATAATGAGGGTTCTCAAAAATATGTGACATCAAGTGGCAACACACTGAAGTCAGGTCCAATCAACTTTGTCATTGGAGCAAAGAACAAAACCTTTTACCCGAAGCTTTTACCTGTGCATACCTTTTGTATCTACAGGGTGGCCAAATAACAGGTATACACTTTAGTTTTGTATTTTTATTCTATGAAATATAAAATATATCAAGTATTCCTTGTTATTGACCGAGCGAGCGAAGCGAGCGAAGCGTCTCAGTTTCGAGACTAGCCAAAAATTCTTTTGTCCGTCTGTCTGTCTGTCTGTCTGTCTGTCTGTCTGTCTGTCTGTCTGTTCTCGCCTACAGGTTGCATTTCTTAACCGATTCTTATGAAATTTTGTACGCAGGTTCAGCAACTAAATAGATTTTTTTTGTCGAGCCAGTTTTCCGAAATTTTTCAAAATGGCGGAAATATGGGGGTTTAAAATTTTAAAACTGTCATATATCCGCCATTTCAAAATATTTTCAAAACTTTCATTAGACTTTTTTGTTGGCATTATGAAAACGATATTTTTTTATTTGAACAACTTTTTTGTCTGAACAACTTTTTTATACGTTAAACTTTTTTATACGGTTTAGGGTGACTCGCGAAGTCTAGCTGACTAAGCCGTGACGAATATACAATACAAATCCTCTTACAAAATATACTCAAACTATTTAACGGTGAATTCAGTCCAGGCTACTGAACAACTTTTTTAAAAATACATATCTTCCCTGAGGTCCACGAAGTAATTTCTCTGAATAACTATTATGGTTATTATTTTGAGTTTCATAAGTAGTTCTATAAATTTTATCATATTTAACCGACTTAAAATAAAAGGGTTTTGCTTATTTTACGATTACTTTTTTTTTCAGTTTTTGCTTATTTTGATTGATTGTTGGCTTGTTTATTAAATTTAGCAATTTTGTTGAGCGAACTTTCGTTCAATCGCTGCTTGTCTGTGTTTCTGTAGTAGTATTAGTAATTATGCTACGAACTAACAAGAGATCAACAGCAATCAAAGCCCGCGAAGTAGCTTTACGAAGAAAGTAAGAAACCAATGAGCAGCGGCATAGAGCCATGGCAATACAAATAAACATTTAAACCTAGTTTTTCCAACAACGAGCTGACTTTGTCATTTGAAAAATGATGGGTCATTTTTCGGTGAAAGACTACTGGTACAGAACTGAATTTCAGCATCACAGTAGACCTCATATCCATGGGATTGTATGGTTGGAAGGTGCTCCTGACATTTCAGAGCTAGATCGAAAGTCATTTGAAGAAAGGGCTTTGATTGGCAACTATTTTGGAAATTTGGTCACAACCATGAATTCGCATATCGGTAAACCTGCACCGATAATAAAATTCATCCAAATCAGGTACATTATTCTGAAATAATAATCGCGAGGTCTAAGTTCGTGGCGAACTACTAGTATATAATATTTAGGGCCGGCAGTTAAACATGGGAAATAATGTCAGACATGTCCACCTCTAGCAGCATCACAGATGTGAACCCTTTTCATCGCGTTTTTCATCACATTTCCTACGTTATCTCAGTGACTGTGTCTCGAATATTTTGATTTAATTGCTGAAGGATCATTGGCCTGTTAGCATAGACACGTCCCTTTAGATAGCCCCACGGAAAAAAGTCAGGAGCTATTAAATTAGGTGATTTTGGGGACCAATCAATGTCACCGTTTCTCGAAATTAATCGACCGGGAAACATTCTTTTTAATGTTTCGTTAAACGTTTTAATAATTAAAACACATTGTTCCGTCGTAAAACGCTCCATAATAAATTTGCCGTATCTACACAAAGTAATATTCATGCAACAACTGTCATATTTACCGCCAAAACAAAATGGCAGCAAAAAAAAGTTGTATACCTCCAAGTTGGCCACCCTGTATCTATATGAAGCTATCTATGGAATGATCCTGAAGGTAAATTTTTTTGCTCTTTGGCTCCGTCAAATGTTTTTTTTACGTAGCACATGTATCTATTGCGTATATGTATTAATATGTAATACTGCCTCCGTGGTTTAGTGGTTAGAGCGTTCCGCTCATACCCGGAGGTCGCGGGTTCGATTCCCGGCGGGGGCAACGACTCTGTGTTGTTGTCCTAGTTTGGTTAGGACATTGTAGGCTGATCACCTGATTGTCCGATAAGTAAGATGATCCGTGCTTCGGAGGGCACGTTAAGCCGTCGGTCCCGGTCACTGTCTTTGACATTGGTCGTTACTTAAAACCATGTCAGAGGTCTTTAAGGCGGTTTAAAAACTCTGACACTAGTGTTAGTCACTAACACACGATAAGAAGAATATGTAATAATTTTTGGACCTAACTTCAATGTGCTACTATCTGGTGTCCCACATTTTAGAAACCCCTCAAAAGTGAAGAAATAAATATATAGCAACAAAGTAAGTTTATTAAACTTGTGTTATGGGCTACTAACTCAACGATACTATATTAAACACCCAAGACACTACATACATATTAAGATAAATGTATCTTGTTAATCTATTAACCTTACCTACCAATGTATCTGGACATCAAATGACGTCATACATGTCAATTAGGGACATTTGAGCATCGTGAACTAACATACGCATGTCTAAATTACGTGGGGTGTAATTTTGGGGTGATTTGATTTGCATTCAGTGCCGTAAATAGCCTTTTTTGCGCCCTGTGCGAGCTTCTATAACTGCGCCCTTGTTTTTTTAAATATTATAGGTACCCTAGAGCAATGCTAAGGTCTACTTTATTTCATTCAGGATGATAAAATAAAGCACAAGGAACTTGGTGTTGGTGGACCAATTATCTAATATTTTGGAAGAAAAATCTATTTTTTTAAAGAATTGATGTGGGCAAACAAGCAGATGAGCCATCTGATGTTAAGTGGACCCTTCGCCTATTATACCACCCACTGTGTCTCACTCACTAAAACTCAATCGCAAGTTCACTAGTGCAAATGCGTTGCCCACCCTGATCTTGAACTTATCAGGAGCAAACCGAAAAAATAATAGTCCTGCCTGATCTGGCCGTTCTTGCGCCCCCCAGAGTCTACACCCTGGGCACCGGTGGCACCGCCCTATTTACGGCACTGTTTGCATTGACACGTCCGTCGCTTTATCACGAACTACGTCACAGATCACATGAATGAATTTTCTGAAGAGTTGTGTTATTTCTGACTTTCAAAAAGGAGGAAGTTATCAATTCATCGCATTTTTTTCGTAATGTATGTTCTGTTCACCGTTTATTCGAAGACTCGTGGAGCGACTAGGAAAATTCTTTTTTCGTTTGAAAGGGCATATTTGCCAGGTGGTCCCTTAGAAATATTATCAAAATCAGTTGTGTAGTTTCTAAGTCGGTTTTTAGTTTTGAACAATTATTTACCAAAATGTTGTTTGAGGTTGAGTCGCAGAATGTGACTTTCGCAAAATGTCAAATAATAATTTTGGTTTTCAAATGTCACGTAAACAAAAAAAATCAAACTAAATCACTAACATCCGTTTGAGAACTAAGAGTAAGTTTTAGACTTAAGCCTCACATACAAGTTGACCGGTCAGCTTATCCGAGTTTGTATGGAGGCAAGAAATTATTTTTCATATTTTAACATATGTTCCTGGGGGAATGTTGTTCAATATCGCGGACTGAATTCTACCTTCAAATAGTTTCAGTACATTTTGTTAGATTATATATACCTAAACGTTGAAATATAAATCCCAATTTTTTTTACAGGTGTATCAAAACTGTCAGAATAAAATAAATCGGGTAGACCCAAAGCACGGGAAATCAAGGATTTCAATCCCTTTATATATTAAGATGGTATGATTCCTAGCGTGTTAGGTACGTCAAAAGCACAGATCCGAAAGTCTTTTTTGGTTTTGAAACATTTTGCGAAAGCGACGTTCTGCGTCTCAACACTCGCAATCCTCCCTATAGATACCTCTGAGACACCTATAAATATTCATGTATACCTAAGTAAATCAAGAGATGTGTCAACACAACCTAACCTGTGTCATCGGCAAATCAA
Organism: Acrobasis consociella; assembly: GCA_963555685.1. Lineage (NCBI taxonomy): Eukaryota > Metazoa > Arthropoda > Insecta > Lepidoptera > Pyralidae > Acrobasis > Acrobasis consociella. The sequence continues at coordinate 3,007,929 of OY743114.1, forward strand.
TTTATAGTAGTGTTGCAAGCAATAGTATAAAATATCGATAGTCTAGCGATACCATCGTGACCACCGAAAACAGTAACAAAATCGATAGGATTATCGATAGTATCGATAGTACCAATAGTATCGATAGTATTAATAGTATCGATAGTAAAGGTACTATTAGTACATAGGAATATCGATAGTATTATCTTATATCTATATTATTGTAATATGGATAGTAAATTATGCTGATAGTTTTATCTTTTATCAATAGTATTGCAAACTATTGACCATCGATGCTATTGATAGTATCGATAGTCCTATCGATATTGTGACTGTTTTTCGAGGTCATATTCATATTCATTTATTTCACGTTTTCATGTACATACAATTGTGAAATTTAAATCTAGTTTACAAAATGCACATGAGGCCCTGGTAACTATCGATAGTTATGCAACGCTATACTCCATTTGGTTAGGTATTTCAATAAATGTAAACAATCTTTACATGTCTTTTTATTGAAATATACACTTTATAAATCAATAATTTTGCTAATTACAAAGTAATTATGTTATAAATTATAAATTACATAATTACTTTGTCATTTGCAAAGGTATTGATTTATAAAGTGTATATTTCAATAAAAAGACTTGTCAAGATTGTTTACATTTATTTAAATACCTAACCAAATGGAGTATAATTTATTGTCAGTGGCAGATAATCAAGGAGCAATTTTAGCACATGCCATCACAAAGCAGGCTGTATTGCCAATCTCGTCATACTAGTTAATCTATTTAGAACACTGGCTAGTGATTAAACTGTATTGGTAATTTACTGAACGGTGATTAAATTGTGGTGGATATAGATATTATAGTACAAGGAACGGGGTGATTAGAGCGGGCCTAAATGAGTCAATTTCGGCCCGCTCCGAACAGCGAGTAGGTACCGTCGTAATTAAAAAGAGGTGATTAGCAAAATAGAATCCAACGAGTTAGAATGCTATATCATAAAATATACAACGTCGAAGGGCCATACCCGTAATAAATCAAACCACGGGCTATATACTAGATCACTATAGCATAATACAATTAAAATAACATTCAAAAAACAAAAAAATGACATTGCACAAAATAAACACACAAAAATTGCACTTGCACACTTTCTTGTGGAAATGCTATTTTTTTTTGTTTTTTGCTGTTATTTTAATGTCATTATACTATTAGTATAGAAGAATTTTTAAATTTTACGACTTTGAACGGCATGGAATGTTACAGTTTGACACAGGGTTTGTTAGACTTGCATTTGCCGCAGAGACGTGAAGCAACCTTGCGAATCTGGCTGTTTTATATTAAGGCAGTTTTATAGTTTCTTATTATCATCAACCGATAAACACAATCTATGACGGTTGAAATATACTATTGTGTAAATTGGAGCCTGCACCCTGCACCAATACTTGATCTTTCTATTTCCTTGAGACCATAGTTACTTACTGTACAACTCTCTCAAACTACTTTAGCGAACTAGCACGTGAATAAGTACATATATATCGTTGACGGCATCCTGTAAAAGATTTGCTTGCTTATCTTTAGGAATCTCCCTCTACGAAATATAAGGTAGATAGTTTGTGAGGATTAATTTTTGTTCAGTGTTCGCAAGTTCGGCGCTGTAAGTTGTCAAAAGTACACAAAAACAAGTGCGACTGTTAATGGAGTCCTATTTTGTAGATTAATGCATCAAGATTGATTAGTGCATACATCACTTTGTTCCAAATTCAGCAGTTTCCCTATAAAATGGCGAAAATACAGTAAAAATTGGAAAAACTTAAAAACTTTGAAATTTGAATAGCGGTTACTCAAAGACTATAAGACCTATAAAAATAAAATTCATACCATGTGGTAGGAAATTTAATGTAGATTAAGTTTGTCATTGACAGTTTTCTTCCAGATTTAATAGTTTTTGTACAAAACGGAGAAAACCGTGGCGAGGGACATATTTTCAAAGAAAAGGGGAAAGGGGGGAAATTGATCTGACACCGGGCAAAATCGAGCTCAGCAGGGTCGAATTAGTCTAAAAAAAATGGTTGCCTGTAAAGTCGGTTTTACGGGCGAAGATTTTACGTGACAACGTAGATAACATAGTTGAGTGGGAGAGAGACGCAAGGCATTCGGCGGGCCTCTCTCTCGTTCGGTGACTCATCGTAACGTTACCGAGCGTTACACTTTTTCATAAGTGACTCCCAGCCGCAACCTAATTTAAGACGTTGTCACGTCAAAAACCCGGTGTCAAATTGTTACATTAAATGCCGTTCAACATCAAAAGGAGAAGGCTTTTCAGATTATTCTTCTAGACTATATAGTGATCTAGTATAGCCGGTGATTCGATTTATTACGGGTGTGTCCCTTCCACGTTGTATATATGGGAATATTGTACATTTATGAGATGCCAGCATTGATTAAATACGGAAGGTTCACACTGGCGCCCATTCAAGCGTAATGTGAATTAATGTGTCTACCGAATCGTATATTTACACCCTGTCTGTAGGTTATTTAAGTGTTTTAGCACAGATATATATGTATATTATATATTACTAGCCAAAGCCCGCGACTTCGTTTTGAAGTCTTTGAGATTGGACTTCGTGTCTGGAAAATGCTCGTCAGCGGAACAATTTTTACTAAGGCGTCCTTTTTATATTTCTTATAGTTTAGCTGGACCATTATAGTTCTGCATCAGGTGTTCCATTTCCCAAAATCATTTATACTCTATATGTTGCCCAGGCTTAGCAGCTATATAAGAATAAAAGTTTCATTCTAATCCGTCCAGTATTTCCGGAGATTAGCGTGATCATACATACAGACATACAAAAAATTTAAACAAAAAATTTTTTTTATTCCTTTTATTCTTTTCAAGAGTCCCTCTATCTATTTCAGCCGAAAATACTAAATGTACAGACAGAATATTTTTACTGTTTTATTATATGTATAGATATATAGATTATGTTATACTAGCCGGGCGACCGAGCTTTTTTATGAAACACCTAAGTTTCCTCAAGAAATACATGTAGAAATATGTAAAATAATTTTTGGCTTTCCGTAAAAACTCGGATCAGCTGATCGGTCAAGTTGTGTGGGAGGCCAAAATTACTTTCATATTTCGATACGTGGTCTTTGAGGAAAGTTGTTCAGTATCATGGACTAATTTCACCCTTAAAATAGTTTTAGCATATTTTGTTAGACCTTTTTATGGTAAGTAGCAGAGAACAAGCAGTAGCGTCATCCGTGCAAAAACTCGTACATACATACATACTATCACGTCTTTATCCCTAATGGGGCAGACAGAGCATTTTGGGTCTTGCGGCTCTATGCAGAGTCTAGGGCCGCAAGACTCAAAAGCCACTTTTAGCATCATGGTGGGCGAGAAGATGGAAAAGCAATCAATACAGTGACGGGTTGCTAGCCGCATCGCCTGTTAAAATGATTCGCATTTTTGCCCATTCCCTCGATCGGTTTTTACGATCTGCGCGGGCAGAGAAGCAGCTGGTACATTCTAAGTTTTTTCGTTTCTCCCAGACCAGCATGGGAGCAAAGACTCCTTTCCATTTATTTGGAGAAATCTTTAGTTCAATAGAGTGACATAGAACGTATTGTAAAGGTGCGCCTTTTTTAAATAAAATAAGAAAACATTGCACTTTTGTAACATTTTGTTAATACTGTATTTTGTATTGTAAGTCCGCGCCATTTTGACTTCAAGAAAAGGAGGAGGTTATCAAATATATTTTTTTCTTGTGTATGTTCACTGATTACTCAAAGACGCGTGGCGGACAGGTTTGGAAAATTCTTTTCAGATTGTTGCAAAGTAACTCATCAAAATCATTGTATAGTTAGGTCGAAAAGTAGGTTTTAATTTTGAATTTATAACTTTAAGAAACATTGCACTTTCGCTAGATTTTGTGAAATACTGTGACTGAAGAGCTCAGTAGCCGACTAGATCTTTCGATTACTACCACTTTCGCAACTTGAGCGACACCGGGCGTGGTCCGCACTTGGATGGGTAATCACCAGCGGCATGAAAATTTCTCAAGCTCCTCCGTGCTTTAGAAAGCACGTGTAAGCCGTTGGTCCCGGCCATGTCAGATACCTTTAGGCAGCCTGAATAATCCGATACTAGCGTTGTTGACTTATATACACGAAAAACAAAACTGTATGATGTCAGTTTTGTTCATAAAAAACAAAACAAAAGGCCGTTTTGTTCTAGCTTATATCACCGAAAGGCTAAAATTTCTAAGCACAATAGAAGTACAAAACAATCTATTCTATTCTATTGTGCTGACAGCAAACTGCGGTCGTTCCCGTCGCACAATGTCCCTGATTGTCCCTATCTACGTCGACTGGACGTCATGTCAGAATTCGGTTAGCGGCGAGAGCGGGAATTTGCATCGTACCTACGATCACTTTGACCGCGTAAGGCCGTAGACAGAATGATAATTTTGGGGGTTTAAGCCTTCCAAATTATAAATAAATATATAGGGACAAATTATATACTGATTGAGTTAGCCCTAAAGTAAGTTCGAGACTTGTTTTATGGGATACTAACTTAACGAAATCATTATTTTATATCAAATACATTTATAGATAAACATCCTAGACCTGGAAAAATTTGTTTAAAGGCCATTTTTAACTTGCCCTGACTGGAGATCGAACCCGGAACCTCTGAGAGGCGGACTAATATAGTAACCACTACGCCACGGAGGTCGTCTAACTGACCCCAAAAAGTCAACTGAAATAGGCACTTTTATTTATGATGATCCACAATCTAACGTAATATCTAAATCTGCCTGAGACCATGACAGCTGTAAGTTGTCAAAATATGTGGCTCAATCCAAAATAATCGCAGTAAGTCCTGAAAAACCTATTGACAATTGGTATGCAACAGGTAAGAAACTACTATCTCCTTCTAAATGGACCTCATACTTTCCTGTAACACAATAACTAATTTTTAAAAATCATGTTGACCCATTGTTTTGTTTTAACAAAGACCGACAAATTTCATACATTATTAGGAAGGATAATATCTTAGAAGGAAACGTCTAACAATGATTGACTTCTAGGGAAATGGAAGGGAGTTGTGTGCTACGATTTAGCATAATAGGCACACTTAGCAGTTAATAACGGCCGGCACGCAAACAATGCATCACCCTGTGGCTTAATAATTACTGGTTTATTTTGTTTATTTTTAGGTTACTTTACGCAAAGTGATAAATATATACGGACTAATTATATTATGAAATATCTGTGCCGTGTGGTTTCCGGCAGAGTAAAAGATGATCACTCTAAGTCTTTCCGTGGATGTCGTGACTAGAAGGCGACTTAAGAATTACAAGCTAAACTGGGTTTATAAACATAAATGAGACTTCAACGACCCGTCTGGCCAGTGTAGAGCGTAGAGAGTAGGCCAAGTCCTCTGATTGCTCTGGTCAAGTATGGCTCAGGTAGTACAGAGAGAATAAAAAAACCTGATGATGATGATGATATATGTGTTCTACTTATAACCGTGAAAGTTCGTTAATTATCGACTTCGCACTTCACATACATACATACATACTATCACGCCTTTATCCCTGATGGGGCAGACAGAGCATTTTGGGTCTTGCGGTTCTATGCAGAGCCCAGGGCCGCAAGACCCAAAAGCCACTTTTAGCGTCATGGTGGGCGAGAAGATGGAAAAGCAATCAATACGGTGATGGGTTGCTAGCCGCATCGCCTGTTAACATGATTCGCATTTTTGCCCATTCCCTCGATCGGCTTTTACGATCTGCGTGGGAAGAGAAGCAGCTGGTACATTCTAAGTTTCGCACTTCACCTAATAAAAAAAAACAAATTATTGATGTTACCCTCTAACGAGTAAGTAAATGAGAGTCTCAAGATTGAAAATTCTTCTTATCAGCGGGTTGAAAACGTTCACGTAACAAATTGAGTTAGTTAATAAATTAATATTTTGTATCATGAGATCCAAGAGAGCATTTCGTGAAAAATAAAGGAGATTTTTTTAATCTTTCCGTAAATTTTATTAATTCCAAATAATCATAAAACATTTACAAAAAATACTACACGATTAAATTTCATTATCGTTAAAAGTCAACAGGTATTAATGCATTTTTGATTGCGACCCGACCTAGTCCCTTGAGACCCGCCCCAATTTGCTTGTTCCCAAAGAAATAAAGACAAAGATAATCCCTTAGCTCATTTTGTCAACCTCGTACTCCAAACGAAGAAACTTTTCGTCTCAAATACTTGAAGACTGTAAAGTCAATTACATCTCTAGACCAAAACTTCGATCTAGAGATGTAATTGACTTGAGATCGAAGTTTTAATCCGCAAGTGGTTTTATTAATGCGCAATGTCGAGGCGAGTCAACTCACTGGATGTTGATTGTTATTAATTTACTCCTTTTTTTTCATTTATTTCCTTTATATTTATTATTTTTGTTGTTTTTTAATTTAATTAACATTAAGTGGCTCTTCATCAGAGTGAGAGAAAAGGAGTGAAGGTCTCGGGTTCGATCCCCGGTCAGGTCAAGATGGAAAATGATCTTTTTCAGATTGACCTGGGTCTTGGATGTTTATCTATGTATATATTTGTGATAGAATATAGTATCGTTGGGTTAGTATCCCATAACACAAGTTTCGACCTTACTTTGGGGCTAGCTCAATCTGTGTGGTTTTCCGTATATATTTATATACAGGCTGATAAAAAAAAAATACAAAGTCAATTAAACACATCTTTTAATCCCGTCTTTAAATCGAAGTTTTAATCCCGAGTGTGTATTAAAGCGCAATGTGGGTCGAGTCGAGTCAGCTGTCTTGATGCTGATTGAATTTGCCGCTGTCGGCGGCGAGGGCCTAGATGGGCTAGGAAATAGGCGGATTGCATTTATGCGAGATAAATTATTTTTTAACATTTCTTTATATCAGCGGCAGCTGTTAGTACCCAATAAATATATTTTTATATACTAATTTCTATAAAAAGAATTATAATTTTAGAGTTCTTATATTACTTATATTTATTTTATTTTATTTTTAACCCGTGCCCTATACCTAGACTCCGCTGACCCTAGTTACGATACTAATCGGAAAGATCTAATAATCATCCTCGTCGTTTTTGTTACATATCGCATTACTATATTAGAATAAAACTGACGTAAAACCTATACTAGTGACTCTGTGGGCTCTCGCTGTGTGTGTGTGTATGTGAGACCTCACTAGTGGTTAGGGAGGCGAATAGGGGAATTTTCTGCAATACTCGAGCGTGGCAGTTTAAGATATGAGAGATACCTTAGACCTAAAAGAACAACCTTGTAAAGTATTTAGCTCTATATGTAGTGACGCGCGCCTAGGATCGACGATCAGATTAGTAAAAAAAAAACGATAGTCTGAAATACTCGAGCGCATCAGATTAAGATATTGGGGGTTGATTTTAGTGTTTAAAGACTAAATTTAACTAATCTGACGATAAGTCCTTGACGCGGCCGAGTTATAGGGTCGCGAACTTGTAAAAAAAAAACGTTAATCCGGCATTCTCGAGCGCGATTTTTTTATTATTTATTTTGAAGAATATAATCTAAAACTTACTAAAAATACAAAATCTGCCGGTTTCCGCATGACCGGAAGTGTGGAGGAGCTATTTCGTGTTCCTAAGAACGCGTTGCGGCATTTAAGTCGCGAACGATACATTTTACAAAAAAAAGTTTAAATAATCATTTATGTTGGTTGTATCTATCGCTTTATTGTCATTCTTAAATTCCCCGTTTTATCAAGGAGAAAGAAAGGAAAAAAAAGAAACCAAAAAACCTTTTTCGGTCAGATTAAGAGAACCCACCAACTTTTTTGTCAGATTAAAAAAATATGCTTTCAGGATACCGAGATAAACCTCCCCTATGAAAATCTGACGCGCTCGAGTATTTCAAAAAAACTTTTTTTTTGCATTTTCAAAAATTCATCGTAACTTATCGTCACGCCGAAATCGTCAGTTTTTTTAAAGGGAGCTTCCTTGGGACCTACTTAACACCCCTTCCGAAAATCTGACGCGCTCGAGTAATTTTTTTTTTTTTTGCATTTTTGACTACTTTATATGCCTACCCCCACCACGCAAACCGGCAGATTAGTATACCGTTGTTATCAGAGGCACTTGGGGCATACGTAGTATGAATATCTGACGCGCTCGAGAATGCCCAAGTAACTGTTTTTTTTTAACATTTTTGAAAAACCGTACACGCCAAACTCACCGCTAAAATGGTTTTTACCATACGAGCTTTTCTTTTCGAAATTATTTTATCTTTCGATTTTGATAGGTCTCGACGGCGCCGTTGAATTACGCCATTTAGCTACCTCGCCTCCCTAACTATAGTCACCTTCAATCCGTTGACGTTTTTCGGATAAAAAAGTTGCGTCTCTATCTCTATAAGAGTAAAGAGTAAGAATAAAGTTTTATATTTTTTTTTAAGTATCGAAATAGCTGCAATAATTGTCTTTTTAAAGTTTTAACCTCAGTCTTCAATCCCACATTTAAGCCATTTTGAAAAAGTGAATCTGTGTTATCGAACAAGCTCAAAAACTTGCGAAGAGAGATTGGCAAAAGAAGCATGAATCTCTCTTCGCTCGCTCGGTCAACTATATTCGTGAGTAAATACGCTATTTTTAATAATCAACAATTGGAACGTTTTCGTGGCCACACTCTTAGGAGACCAACGCATATTGCCTGTCGATTCCAACAGATTAGACCGCGTGGGGTTTTTATGTGTCTAGGGTTAGAACAGAAAAAGTATATTTAAAAATGTTACTACTTATAACGTTTTTATTAGGTTAGGTATAGGAGTGAAACGCTCGCTTGTAAGAAGAATTAAAGTATGTATTTCTAATTACTAAAAATAAAAATGTAGAAGACACGATAAGAAAATAATTCTGAGTCCGACTCGCGCACTATAGGTTCCTACCATGATCTATAAAAAAATCAAGTTTGTTGTGTGGGAGCCCGCCGTCAATATATATTTTATTTTATTTATTTCTAAAGTGAACATACTGTTGCCGTTAATATCAAGCAAATAACGGCATAAACGTCGCGTTTGTTGTATGGAGCCCTCTATTTATTTTACATAATTTTTATTTAAGCGTCAACAGAAATACATCATCCGCGAAAATTTCAACTGTCTAACTAACATGGTTTATGAGATACAGGCTGGTGACAGAGAGACAGCGGAGTCTAAATAATGGTTTCAGTTTTACCCTTTGGGTACGGAACCCTAAATAAAAGCTGAACAAATTGTTTTTCATAAGGGCTTTATATAATATATATGGGACATACCCGTTATATATCGAACCAAGGGCTAAATTATAATGAAATTAAAATAAAAGTCAGAATCTAAAAAAAAACCCGGAATTTGCATATAAAAATGCGCAGCCGTCCGGGCAATTTGTACGGAAATGTCGATTTTTTTTACTGTTATTTTAATATTATTATAATATAGCCTGTGGTTCGATTTTCTACGGATAGGTATGTCCCTCCCACGTTGTTTCTGAATTTTAGGTCCAAATCTTATACCTTTAAACGAGCAATTCCTGTATATTTATATATTTGTAAATTTCTGTGATCTCGAAAACGGCTCTAACGATTTTAAAAAATTGGTATATGGGGGTTTTTGGGGGTAAACAATCGATCTAGATTAGTCTTATGTTTGGGAAAACGCGTGTTTTCGAGTTTTCATTCGTTTTTCTTTCCACGCAGAATACGAATCCCACTCGGTGACTTACTTTTGTTTTTTTTTTTATGTTCAAGTTTATATATAATTTTTTATTTTGTACTGTTTTTAGACAAGTTAAAAAAAATTTAGTTAATGCTTGAGATGTAACCGACAGAGCAATGCTCGGTCACCCAGGTACTAGAAGTTAAATTAAGCAGATAATTATAATCTAACCTACTCGTATAAGCTTTGCTATAAAGGAACCAAACACCACAGAATATTAAGTGCACTCGAAACCATAATTCTCTTTTCTTGAGTAAGAAAAGAATTCTCAAAAGGAAAATTAATTAAGCAATTAAAAACATTCGTTGACGCGGAACAAGTCAGTTTTATAATTTTTTCATTTGTGGACTTGAAATTGTCGCAAAATAATTGAGAAAAATGTGTCCCTCCTTTTAATTAGAATGATAAAAGCGCCCCAGTTTTTTTAAGAACGAAGGTAATAACTGGCCAAGTGCGTGTCGGACTCGCGCACGAAGGGTTCCTTACTATTACACTAATATTATAAAGGCGATAGTTTGTGTGTGAGTATGTTTGTTAATTCTTCACGTGCAAACAGCTGGATAAATTTTGATAAAATTGGTATAAGTACTGGAACTTAACTGCCTCCGTGGTGTAGTGGTTAGAGCGTTCGGCTCATACCCGGAGGTCGCGGGTTCGATTCCCGGCGGGGGCAACGACTTTGTGTTGTTGTCCTAGTTTGGTAAGGGCATTATAGGCTGATCACCATCAGGTGATCACCGAAGCACGGGTCATCTTACTTATCGGACAATCATGTCCGATAAGTAAGATGACCCGTGCTTCGGAGGGCACGTTAAGCCGTCGGTCCCGGTCACTGTCTTTGACATTGGTCGTTACCTAAAACCATGTCAGAGGCCTTTAAGGCGGTTTAAAAACTCTGACACTAGTGTTAGTCACTAACACACAAGATAAAGAAGAAGAAGAAGAAGTACAGGAAGCTAACACCCGGGCTGGATTAATACATAGGCAACTTTTTAAGCATGTATTTTAAAAAAAAAAATTTTTTTCTAGCTTTTATTGTAATGATCACAGACATGGAAGGTCGCCATAGGAACTCTAAAATGTTACGACGCAATCCCATCGAGTTGGGGCTTGTTTGATTTGTCTTGAACACTTTAAACATTTTTTTTATTTTCATTAACCTTTATTGTCCCACTGCTGGGCAAAGGTCTCCCCCATATCCTTCCACTTTAAACATTAACTTAAGTAAATTGTTTAGAACATTTTTTTAAATTGTTTAAAAAAATATTTAAAAAGTAATGACTTGTTGTTAAGAGTCCGGCGACCCTAGATTTCTCCATACAAACGTAGTACACGTTTAATTTTGAAACCACATGCCAGATTCCGGTAAAAATTGGTAATTGTAAAGAAATTGCAATTATCTAGGGTTATAACTGGTTTCCTATAGTAAAATTATGAACTGGAAAGAAAATATAACGATTTAGAAGTTTCCCATACTAATGGTCAAAAATGATATAAAACACTAAATTCTATTTCAAGTTCATATTTTTATTGTCAGAAACTAAATATAAACCTAGATAATTGCAATATCTTTGAAATTACAAAATTTTGCCCAAATCGGACGTGTCGTTTTGAAATAAAACGTAGACTACGTTTGTATGGAAAGTTGTATTTTGGTCTAGGGTCAGGGGACCCTTAATCACTCATCTTGAGACTTTCGTTGTATAGACTTAGAGTCGAATATTTTAAAATAATATGTTTTTAAAATAAAGTTTTTAGGTAAATTGATCCTCCCCCTTGTTTAAAATAAATTCCTGACTACCGGTCTTGCCAATATACAGGCTAAACTCGACTAAAGCCTATTCACCGAATTTGTTTTTTCTTTTCAGTGACAGCGAGCGATCGTAATCCCCTTTCCTGGCTGGGATACATCCAATCCCTCCGAAACTTATTATTCAGAATAAAAGCTAAACAAATATCATTCAAAGCCTAAAGAACCCCCTTTCCCTAGACTTTTTCATACAAACGTAGTCGTAACGTAACGTTTTATCATTTTGAAACCACATGTCAGATTTGGGTAAAAAATTTAAATTTTAAAGAAATTTCTACGTTTTATTTCGTAACGACGTATAAATACGTCGTTTCGTGACGACGTATTTATACGTCGTTACGAAATAAAACGTAGACTACGTTTGTATGGACTGTGTAGTTTGGTCTAGGGTTAGAGACTCTTAATACGGATGATGATTGTGTTATTATTCCTCTTAGTCCGTCAGTCATATTACCTAAAATTAATGGACATTTAATTTACGATTCTATTTATCCAATCAGTAAAAATGCAAGAAGATACAGATTTAAGTTAGGAGTGGGGGACGGGACGTCACATTCGAATTTTTAAAATTGTACCTACCTTTAATTAGTTTTGTGTCAAGGTGTAACGTAGTTGACATTTTATGTTGGCCAGAGAATAAAAATACTGTTGGTCTACTTTATTTTTTTTACATATTTCCTATTTTTTTAAAACAATTTTCAGTAATTTTATTGTTTTGACTTTGCTTAAAATTATGGTAAAATAAAGTCATTATTCATTTATGTTACTAATATTTTGTTTTTAATAGTCAAAATAAAAAATATAGCGTTTTAGCTTATAGCACGGTCACTCAAATCATTCTACTTGTATAGATTGCTTTTGCATGCAATTTCCTAGAAAGTTATTGTTCTGAATTAAAAAAGGCTTCATAGCATAATAAAAGACTTAAAACAGCAGCGCGTGTGTGGACTAATTTACTTTTTTCTATGAAAGTACCTATTTCATTTCCTAGCTATTTGTAAAATTTTAATTAGTGCTTCGTTCTTGTTTTCTGGAGTTTTCAGTTAGAGAAAAATGTTGGTCATTTACACAAATAACTTGGATACAGAGCGGAGGTGATTAGGTTTTGGTGTTTTTTAATATTATTATCTTTACTTCTGTTATTTTTCGTGTTAGTCTAGGAGAAAAAAAAAACTAATAATGCACGAGCTACTTCTTCTCCTGCACAGATAGTAGAATCAGTCTAGGGAATAGGGGTGACGACAGGGTCCGAAAAGTATGAATGTAATTAGTCCGTCTTTTAGATTATCTAAAAATAATGGACTCGTATTTTTCAGTTTACCAAAAAAGTAAAAACTCACAAAGATACGGAGCGTCAAAGTTTCGGAGTGGGGGCTTGCGACTTCACCGCTAAGTAAAATTCGTACCCACACGTCATGCGAAATTTATATGCGCTGTAATCTTTGTCATTCCGATGGACCAAAAATGATTTTTCATTCGTCATGCCTATTAAATACGCCAGTCTATTGAATTGATTCAATAATCCTAAGTGACTCGCGTAACGTCAACGTGTGACTAGCAACAACCCTGTTTTACACACTACGGTCGCAGAGCATTAGTTCGGTCAATAAGTGCTCAAAAGGGGCATGTGGATGGAAAAGTCGAAAGCAGAAATTTTGACTCGGCAACTTTGTTAGGGCTAGTTAGGACATAAACATACTAAAAGTCCTTACCCCTCCGAGGTGAGCCCGCGGGGGGAGGGCACAAAGAAGGTCCCGTTTTTTGGTTTTTTGCTTACATCTCAAAAACGGTGCGTTGTACGAAATTTTGTTGTACTATGTTATGAAAGCTAATAAAATTCTTTATAACTATGGCTTTTACTTTTTTTTTTCTATCTCCAATCGTTGCCTAGTTATGCTTAGCTTAGCTTCGAAAAATGGCCGATTTTCAAAAATGTGTTAAATTCTCTGTAGCACATTGTACCAATACGAATTGACGAAAATTATTTTTTATTGTTCACCCACTATTAAAAAATAACATTTCTGCGAGTATCTTCAGCAAAGCGAAGCAGCAAAAGCGAAAACAGTTTACTTTTAAATTGACTAAAACTCCCAATAATATCTATCAAGATGGTTATGCTGTTACTTACCATCAGGTCCAGACTTGGCTTGGAGACCTTTCTCCTGAACTATGGGGATACAAACGGAATGTAAGGCATGCATTGGACGTGGGCTTGGCGTGCGCTTTTCGTCCGAACACGCCCAGAGTGTAAAACACATTTAAAAAATTCGAAATTTTTTCGTACGTCATAGCTAGGTAAAAATTGGAGATAGGTAAAAAAAATGAAGGCCACAGTTGTATAGAATATTATCAGCTTTCATAATGTAGTACAAAAAATTTCGTACGATGCACCGTGTTCGAGATGTAAGCAAAAAACCAAACAACGGGACCTTCTTTGTGCCCTTCCCCCGCGGGTTAACCTCGGAAGGGTAAGGACTTTTAGTATGTTTATGTCCTAACTAGTCCTAACAAAGTTGCCGAGTCAAAATTTCTGCTTTCGACTTTTCCATCCACATGCCCCTTTTGAGCACTCATTGACCGAACTAATGCTCTGCGACCGTAGTGTGTAAAACAGAGTTGTTGCTAGTCGCACGTTGACGTTACGCGACTCACTTAGGATTATTGAATCATAATGGTGAGAAACTGTGCATATTATAAATGGTCTATCCACGGAAAACAATAAAGAACGAAAATTTTATAGATTTCCGAGTGATGAAAACAGGTAAGCAAAGCAACAAATTCTGTGGTGGCGACCCTGATTGTTTAACTCACACATTTGACGTGTGCACTGATATATTGTTTCGTGTGTAGTAGTAGGTATATATGTTACTCCGTTTTTATGAAGTGCCATACCTGTACTCGTGTGTAAGAAGCTTTAGGCATAATCCGCTACTGGTTGGCAACTTACACACGAACAACAAACAACATAGTCGCATGTCGCAAGCGTTATCAGTGTCTCATTCCGTATTCAGACACGCGACAGGAAGCGTCGCCGCCGAGTCGCGGACGGTTTCTGCGAAGCGACGTTGTGATTTAAAAATTAAATAAACCAACATTCACTGGTACTTATTGGAACGAAATTATTTTTCGGATGGCACGGACTTGGCCGATAAGTAGCGAAAAAAAGTGTAAGATTTTTCCGTCACGAACTTTTAGGGGGTGGAAATTTTTGGGGGTTTCATTTACTGCTTGTCTGGGAGAAAAGAAAAACGCAGAATGTAATAGATTAGGAGGTCACGACAAATTTGGTAACGATAAGGGATATGGCTGACTCTGGTTTTATAGAATACAGAGCACCTCTCTGATGCTAAATATGTTGGTCTGCCTGCGTGGAGTGGTTGCGTTACTTAGATATGGCGCCTGAAAAGTTGGTTATCGTGACCAAAAAAAAAATTATAAGGGATATGGCTGACTCTTGTTTCACAGGATGAAGAGCACCTCTCTGATGCTAAATATGTTGGTCTGCCTGCGTGAAGTAGTTGCGTTACTTAGATATGGCGCCTGAAAAGTTGGTTATCGTGACCAAAAAAAAATGATAAGGGATATGGCTGACTCTTGTTTCACAGAATGAAGAGCACCTCTCTGATGCTAAATATGTTGGTCTGCCTGCGTGAAGTGGTTGCGTTACTTAGATATGGCGCCTGAAAAGTTGGTTAGCGTGACCAATAAATGATAAGGTAAATGGCTGATTCTGGTTTCACATAATGAAGAGCACCTTTCTGATGCTAAATATGTCGATCGGCCTGCATGAAGTGGTTGCGTTACTTAGATAGGGCGCCTGAAAAGTTAGTTACCTAGACAAAAAAAGAAAATTATAAGGTAAATGGCTGATTCTGGTTTCACAGGATAAATATAAATTTATATAATTGATTATTAATTCGAAATTGGTATATAAAGTTCAAAAATGCATTACGCTCGGGTAATTCAATTTCACACAGTGGCAACATATCAAACTGATGACGTAGTCAAGTTCCACCTACGTCATCAGCTGTCACGGGAAGAGAATACCTTATTTTATTATACCATGGTCGTAACCTTACCAACCAAAAAATATGACAGCCTCATCATAAAAAGGCTGTCATGTTTAATAAAAAACCAAGGTTATAATACTTAGTGAACGGGTTACTCACGTATAGAGTCAGCTACAACCGACATGTTTCGACCTCATCCGGAGGTCTTCATCAGGGCGAATGTGTGCCTTCACTAAGTATAATAATGATTGTACCTCACGTTAGTTTTAATCAAAAACAACCAAGGTTAGTTGTTGCTTGGTTAATAAAATAAAGAATTAAAAAAAATCCCTTTTTCCACATTTAAACTAGGCCCTCACCTCTCTGTCTGTCGTAAGCGTTGATGCACTCGCTGGTCTGGAACTGGCTGATGAGGGCAGTCTTGCCCACCCCCGGAGCGCCGACCATGGCCACCCGGTGGCAGGCCACCGCCCGGCGCTCCTGGGGCTCCGGCGCCGACTGCGCGGGAGAGGACGGTGCTAGGCTGCCGGAGCGGGACCTGCGCCGCCGAAATGAGTCTCCGCGGTTGACTATGCCTGTAAAAAGGAAAAAATTGCTATAAAACTTAGGTAGATGAAAAGGATTTTTTTAGAACGCTTCAAATCTTTCTTCAAATGTTCAAAGCTTTCAACTTCAACTTCAAATTTTCAAATCTTCAACGCTTTATGCAATGCTTCGTTAGTATAGTATTATAAGCTTTTTCTCGTGAAATGAACTATAGTACAAACAGAATTCTTGGTACAGTCTGCATCAGAGATACTTAACCCGTCGTCACATACCTATATCTTGAATTTTCTCATAAACTAAAATCTTCTTCTTCTTATCGTGTGTGTTAGTGACTAACACTAGTGTCAGAGTTTTTAAACCGCCTTAAAAGCCTCTGACATGGTTTTAGGTAACGATCAATGTCAAAGACAGTGACCGGGACCGACGGCTTAACGTGCCCTCCGAAGCACGGATCATCTTACTTATCAGGTGATCAGCCTGCAATGTCCTAACCAAACTAGGACAACAACACAAAGTCGTTGCCCCCGCTGGGAATCGAACCCGCGACCTCCGGGTATGAGCCCAACGCTCTAACCACTACACTATGGAGGCAGTTAACTCTTTTCAATATTGACATTGCAAGAACAAAACAAAAAACATTTTTGACCAAAAAAGGTTAGCAAACATATGTATAATTTTCTAAATAAGAGGGTAAGTATCTACGTATTTAAAAAAAAAAAGTTACGGTGCAGTTTAATTTTACGTTACGACACACCTAAGTACAATTTTCTCTGAGAGGTGACATAACAAGTCCGACTCCGGAATGTATTTTATTTGATAAATCGTAAAATAAGTGCTCTTTTTTTGGATACCTAATCAACTGTAACTAAATACGTAATATTTTTTCATCAGAAATAAAAATATACAATATGGTTTCCAAATTTGTTTTCCGTGCAATAAAGTGTTTTGAAGTAATCAATAGCTGTAGTAAATGTTACGCAGAAACACGTTTCAAGCGATACCAACAGTCACGAGCTATAAACTCGGCCACATCAAAATAAATCCAGCACGCGCGTTGCACACCCGATTGACGTCAGACGTCACTCCCGTAATAACTTCGACGTCACCAGTTGCACAATAGCCATGGACACGAGTAAGCGTGGAGAGAGACGGCGATTCCTTCCTTTTCTCAGTTAAATCAGAACATTTCGTAAGTAAATTGTAGATGACTGGGTAAAAAATAAATTATTCGGTCTTCTTCTTCTTATAGTGCGTGTTAGTGACTAACACTAGTGTCAGAGTTATTAAACCGCCTTAAAGGCCTCTGACATGGTTTTAGGTAACGACTAATGTCAAAGACAGTGACCGGGACCGACGGCTTAACGTGCTCTCCAAAGCACGGATCATCTTACTTATCAGACAATCAGGTAATCAGCCTACAATCCTAACCAAACTAGGACAACAACAAAGTCGTTGCCTCCGCCGGGAATCGAACCCGCGACCCCCGGGTATGAGCCGAACGCTTTAACAACTACAACCACTACACCACGGAGGCAGTCAATTATTCGGAACCGTTATAAAATAAAACGTCACAAAATAGTGTCACTTTTTATTGATCATAGTATTTCATTGTTTTGACGTTTAGAAAAAAGTGTCTCATTTGATTTTGTAGTCATTTAGCGGATTATATTTTGTTTTAAAGAAACTCTCGATAATGCAGTAGTATCAATGTTAAAAACTTCTTTGGGTTAAAGGTATATTGTCTCGAGAATAAAGATAAAACAAACAAAAATTTACGAAATTAGATTTGTGACCGCAAATGTCCGTACTTCGGAAGGCATTCGGCCGGCTACGTCAGATGTCTTTAGACAATTTGAAAAATCTAACACAAGTGTAACACACACACACGAAAAACAAACAAATCTCCAATATCAAAAAGATTTGTTTATTTGTTCATTGCTTCTTACACTATCATTACAGGTTTCCCCAATACAATAGCATAGTCACTTACATTTTATCTATTATTACACAAAACATTTAATACTGCCTTTGTGAATCCCGTCAAAGAGCAACCGAATATGTCAATATTTTCAGCTACCTGATTTAACGATTGACACGGACAACGAAAGATATAAACTGAATCTCTATAAATATTTATCTCAGTCTTGAAAGCGTGAAATAATTCCACCGACTCCATTAATTAGTATTTGAGCGTAAAGTTTGGAGTGTGCATTGTCTGTGGTAGTTAGAACTACTTGTAGTTAGATGTCTTGTTGGAGCGAAGTTGAACATTGTTATCGTGAAACGAAAATCAAACTGAACCTGTTTACTACAACGAAGTTCTATTACGCGGATTGCAGTACGAGTTGACAAGAAAATAAAATGTTTATGGAAGAAAGACAGACATGGAAAGCACTTCACTGACAAGAGCCCAGCTCTTAAATACAAAAAGAAGAAGATTGAAGAATAATTTTTCGAAATTAAATGCCAACTTCACCCCCAAACTACACAACCAATTTTAATAAAATATATATGGGACCACTTTGAAAGTAGGTATACCTTTTTAAACAAAGAATTTTCCAAATCGGTCAAGGCATCTTCGAGTTATCGGTGAACATAAATGAAAAATAATAATAAACATTCAGACGAATTGACGATCTCCTCCTTTTTTGAAGTCGGTTAAAATAAAGGTGAGTACAAACTTAAGATAACGATTCTCGTCTTGTAAAATTGAACTCGTTCATCATTAAACAATGCCTAACCCGCCTGGCCACAACGGCTTCGCAAAGCGCAAAAGAAGAAAATATCACATTTTATTAACATAATACGTGGCAAGCAATTTGAATCAATTTTATTAGTGTTTATATACACATCAGTCTAGTCTATTTCAGAGCTTTGGAAACGTACTCAATCTTCTTCTTCCTTTGATGTCTGTGTATTGCGCATTTCATTCGGTAATAAAATAAGACCAATCGTCTTTGTGACAGATATGATGGGCGTTACGGAAGATCCTAATGTGTATTGAGTTTCGCATATTTGAATAACTTTTTACGATGGTATTGGAGAAAAGATAGGTAATAAAATCTTTTTGAGCATACAGAGAATGTGCTGTTGCATTGTGTATGTTTTAAATTAAACAAAAAATACCACTAAAACGAAATATTTTTTGCAAACAGCAAGAAAATTGGTTTATTAATGAAGTCATCATCATCATCAGGTCTTTTTATCTCCATTGCAGGTGCACGACCCTCTTTGTACTACCAGAGCCATACTTGGCCCGAGCAGCCAGAGGACTTGGTCTACACTTTCCTCGCTGGCCACGTGTTGGAAAGCTAAACAAAGCTTATAAACATCAATAGGACCTTTATTGATGTTTATAAGCTATGTTTAGCTTGTATTTCCTAAGTTGTCTTCTACGTCATCCACTTCATCCATATTAATGAAGTAGTAATTAGCATATCAAACAAATATAAGAGTGGGAGCGTGGTTCGGTATTTTTTGAGGTTCGTGGTTCGAAACATCTTCGGACGCGAGACCTAAAAGCAGTGACGTCAAATCTTCGTAAGCGTTCAAACTTCAAAGGGTTGCAAGGTATTGGGTTCGCAAGTTCATAGTTCGGGGCCCGTGGTTCGGGACGAACTAGTGTAGAGAAAAAAGGCGTCGGTAGACATCAGTACACAAATCAATCGATACTTTGACGCCTTCCGACCGACTTTAAACCCGAGGCACGTCTGCCAGTCCCGGCGTTGCTAGATGCTGCCTCTTTTACAAATATTGCTGACAATATATTGAAGATTGCAGTAAATGTGCTGACTGGTTGGAATTAAACACCTGTGTCTGCATGTGCTAGCAATTTATAGTTTGTCCAGCCTGTATACAACGTGGAAGGGTTATACCCGTATAAATCGAACCACATGCTATTATTAGGTTACTACTGTAGAATGGAATTAAAATAACTGTAAAAGAACAAAAATAAATTTTGGCATGACTAAAGTGTGCCCCCCGCCAAAAAAGCCCCCCAGTCAATTTGTATTGTATGGGAAGTTCGATTTTTTTTTGGATTGTGCTATAGTTATAGCCCGTGGTTTGATTTATTACGGGTATGATGACCCTTTCACGTTGTATAATCTCACTAAGCTTTCCTTTGAATTTCTTTGTTTAAACACTACCGTTGTTTCAAATCAGTGGGTCTGAAATAAACCTAATTTCATACTTCGATGAAGCGCTTAAGTTTAGCTGAATTAACTTAAACAAGAAGCAAAATTGTTTAGTAATTAGGTAGTAAGAGTAAAGTAGTATTGTAGGTAGTTTGAAATGAGGCCAGCCGGAAAATCTGACACCAGTAGCTTTGAAAACGACTTCAACGCATAACTACACAACCGATTTTGATTAAAAAGACGTGTGGCACTCGGGGACTGCCGCGGTAAAGCTATTGCATTACGGTGGTTACGTTCGGTCGGTGAATTTTTACAAGGAAGGACGGCAACGTCGCAAACGGACGACGGAGACGAAGCGGCAACCTACATGGTAGGCGGAGTGTGGAGCGTGAGGTTTTTTCGTTACGGAATTTCTGGATTCGGTCCCCGCGCTCAAGGCCCGCGATAGAAGCTATGCAATAGCTTAAAAAAGGGACCACCTGACAAGTACATATTTCAAACAAAAGTAATTTTCCAAATCGATCCAGGAGTGCTATTTTTCATTGAGCGACTCATCGAAACATAAAAAGGTGTAGTTTTCCAGCTCACCGCTCGTCTAAATACAAATTGATCGTATTTTTTGAAAACGTCGTGTCAGCGAAAAACAATATTGTTTTACGCAGAAAACATCGATAATTTGTCTGCTTTTCTAAATATAAAAGCAGCGTGAAATGGAACGGATTTCCCATGATTGGTTTTGATGACATTTGCACGCTACATATGTCAAAAGTACCTGGGCGACCGAGCTTTGCTCGGTTACATCTCAAACATTAACTATTTTTTTTTAAACTTGTCTAAAAACAATGCAAAATATAAAAAAAAATATAAACTTAAACATAAAAAAAAACAAAAGTAAGTCACCGAGTAGGATTCGAACCCGTAACACTCTTTCTAGCGGTCGCTATCCTTAACCACTGAGCTAAATCAAGGCGGTCGCGGCGCGACGAAATTAGCGACCATATTCTGCGTGGAAAGAAAAACGCATGAAAACTCGAAAACACGCGTTTTCCCAAACATAAAACTAATCTAGATCGATTGTTTACCCCCGAAAACCCCCATATACAAATTTTCTGCGAAATCGTTAGAGCCGTTTTCGAGATCACAAAAATTTATAAATAAATATATATATATACATACATACATACAAGAATTGCTCGTTTAAAGGTATAAGATTACGAGTGGTTAAGAACACTCGTTGCAAATACTTCACATACGACCGATTAAAAAATGCGCCCGTTTGGAAACGCTCGCGTAAACCATTCGTAATGTGACAAGTGATTTTAAAAATGCGTCCCCAGGCGTCTTTGAATAGTCGGTGAATTTACATAAATAAAAGATCTCGACGAATTGATAACCTCCTCCGTGTTGGAAGTCGGTTAAGAGAAGAAAAACTCCTTATTGTTCCAGCCATTTTGCCTCCACGTGATAAAACTTTAAATCCTCCAAATCCAAATATTTAATTAGTATAACAAACAGAAATGAACTAACAACAAGCCCATAAACAAATCAAAAACGGCCAAAAGTATGAATGAGCTCCACAATCCCATAGGCAAACAAATCTGCATTCCCGTTTAGCAAACATGCAAACATAAACTCATGACCATAGCCAGGGGAAGGGGGGGTCTGGGGGTTCAAAGGGTTTGCACTCGCTAATTTCCGGAAATACTGGGCGGATTCCAATAAAACTTTTTTCTTATATAGCTGTTAAGCCTGGGCAACGGTATAATTGATTTTGGAAAATGGAATACCTGTTAAAATACAAGAAATATAAAAATGACGCCTTAGCTAAAGTAGTTCAGCCTGATGAGCATTTTCCGGAGTCATAAAGTCCACGCGAACGAAGTCGCGGGCTTCGGCTGGTATAAAATAAGCCCCCCACCCGTCAAATACATTTCTGGCTATGTCCATGCATAAACTCAGTATGGGCTTGCTAAAATAAGCGGGAATTAGTAAACATTATACTGACGTCATGCACTGAGTTTTGAGCAATACGCTGAGTCATATGACGTTTTTTATAACAAGGTTGCAGGCACACGCTTAATACAGCGGAGCTATTTTTGAAACACGGTGTCACTTACCACGTATATTCGTAATAAAGTCATTAAAAAATTCAAAGATTAAGCGACGTCTCATTACTTTTCCTTTAGCACTAACTAATATCTCTTTCTTCTTTTCTTTTCACTTGCTACTTTTTATTTACTTTCCTTAATGTTCGTATGTAGGTAATTGTATTGTATGTAATTTTATATTTAATGTAGGTATTTTATATTACTTTATTGTTTGTTTATTTATATGTTAAAGTATGTACTCCTATCATTACATAGTATAGGTACTTATATTCTTCTACACTGTTATACTCTAACTGCGCCAACTCCCCCACATCTTTTATAGTCTTCATTACTCAAAGGTTGACTGGAATCGCTTTAGTGATAAGCCCGCTTTTGTACCTACTATATTTTAAATGTACTTTTAATCATTGTCATATTTAGTTGGTGCAATAAATAAATTTTATCGTAACTGATCAGTTAACGGGTTTTTGTATGGAAAAGATCGTGTAGTGACTCAGATAAATAATTAATTAGTAAATCAAATAGCAAGCCCCATTTGCCTTGAGTTCCCGCCAAAAATACTGCCAACTATAACTAATCAGATGTCAGGTCGTTCCCATAAGCGTAAAGGGTTTTACGGGCGAGTTATTCAGCACTTAATGTAGATTAGAGGCATAAAACAAGGGTTGATCTGAGGATATTATTTTAAGAGGCTGTCT
This sequence comes from Acrobasis consociella, assembly GCA_963555685.1. Lineage (NCBI taxonomy): Eukaryota > Metazoa > Arthropoda > Insecta > Lepidoptera > Pyralidae > Acrobasis > Acrobasis consociella. The sequence continues at coordinate 3,031,005 of OY743114.1, forward strand.
AATAACACTATTTTACGTCCATTCTAGTCAGGGCACCATCTTTGCTGGTTTATTTACCTGGTGTTTCACTAAGTATGTGTATTTATTATAAAATACAATATTGTTGAGCTACTCCATAACACAAGTTTAAATACATACTGGGGCTGAAAAAAAAGAATTTTTAATTCAAGAAAACTGATTTTCTTGGTATATTTGCTATACTTAAGTAATTTTTACTTAAACTTAGTAATATTTATTTCAACCAAAAACTTGAAGCCGTTAAAAGAAAACTGCGGTTTTACTTGAATTTAAATAATATATTTTTTTAGTTTACAAAAATATTTTCAATTAAAAGAAGATCAAATTCTAAACTCAAAAAGACAGTATTTTCTTAAACTAACTTAAAAAAAATGCTAAGATTAACAACTTAAGGATGTTAAATTAATGAAATATTTTCTTGACCAATCGTTTTTATTGAATTGAAAAATGTTCAACTCATTTTAACATATTTAATTACTCAAACAGAAGTTTGTTGTTTTTTAATAAAAGAAGTTTGTAATTTGTTTAAAGAAAAACATTTCCTTTTTTAAGGTAACTTCTTTGAACTAAAAGTTAATTTACTTCAGTAGAAAAATATTTTTCTTGACTGGCAACATCGGTTTTGAATTGTTTGAGCGTGTCAAAACCTGCCATTTGGTGAAAGCTTTGTGTTGTTTTATAGTTAGGTAAGTGGTTGTTTTATTACGTACGTATTACAACAGTTTTATAATGTACCTACATTGTTCTCAGTGGTAAGTAGAGTTTTTATTATAATTCCGAAATAACTTGACTTAAATACTGACGCCGGGGCTCCAGCGCGTGCTTTTCTCTACACAATCAATAATTAAACATATCAACAATTAATATAATCGCATTCAAATTTTGTTGAATGACATGTTTTTGTTGATTGTGTAGAAAAAAACACGCTCTGGAGCCCCGGCGTCAGTGTTTAAGTCAATTTATTTCGGAATTATAATGAAAACTCTACTTACCACTGAGAACAATGTAGGTACGTTATAAAACTGTAGTAATACGTACGTAATAAAACAACCACTTACCTAACTATAAAACAATTATAAAAAAATAAATCAAAAGAGCTTTTAATTAAGAATCATAAATTTAAAGAAAACAGTTCCAAAATACAATATTTCTTCTAAACAACAAATCAAAAGAGTTTTCGTTGATTTTCTTAAATCTATGAAACATGTTTGTCTTGACGGAAAACTTATTTTCTTCTTTCAAGTAACACTTATCTTCTTTAAAAAATGCATTCAAAAGAACCTCTTAGCTATATCCAAGAAAATATTAGTTTCAGTATATATGAGTAAACCATATTCTTGGTTGAATGCAATTTGCTTTCTATTAAGTATTTTTGTCTTATTTTAAGGGTCCCCCGACCCTAGACCAAAATACAACTTTCATGAACTTTCCATACAAACGTAGTCTACGTTTTATTTCAAAACGACATGTCCGATTTGGGCAAAATTTTGTAATTTTAAAGATATTGCAATTATCTAGGTTTATAACTAGTTTCCGACACTAAAAATATGAACTTGAAATAGAATATAGTGTTTTATATCATTTTTGACCATTAGTATGGGAAAATTCTAAATCGTTATATTTTCTTTCCAGTTCATAATTTTGCCATAGGAAACCAGTTATAACCCTAGATAATTGCAATTTCTTTACAATTACCAATTTTTACCGGAATCTGACATGTGGTTTCAAAATTAAACGTAGACTACGTTTGTATGGAGAAGTCTAGGGTCGCCGGACTCTTAAGGTCTTTTTTTCTGTGTAGCGTTATCAGTGTGATTTGTGCCTTTATACTAAAAAGTGATTTGTCAATTTTCAAAACGTACCTTGTGATGAAAAAAAACATACATTTAGGTACAAAAATTGCAGCAAACAAAGACTTTTAACAATTTTTAGTAGCGCTTCATTATCTATCAAGACGGAACATAGAAATTTTATCACAGCGAGTTCGTCGGCCCCTGAAAGATGGTCACTTTACGAGGTCTCGTCATCTTCACGATTGCACTCGTAAATCCTCGGCTTTTACGATAACGTGCTCACGTCCTATTCGGAGTCACAAATCTGGACTAATGGTGGCACCTCACTTGGCTGTTTGTATTTGCGTACTTGGCATGTTTGACAAACATTTACCAAGTGTGGATGCAAGTGGTGAATACGTAGGTGCGCGCCTTTTTAAGGGGATACATGAATTTTCCGGGGTCCAGTTGCATCCCCATTTGAAATACATCATTTGAAAGGTAATGGGGATATCATTTAAAATTTTGTCTTGACCAAGCCCTAGTGTTCTCTTCTTAGTTACAATTTAAAGTGAGAACGTAAAGCTTTTAACTAATGTGCTTAGAAAAGTTTCACATTCTCACTTAAAACTATAAACAGTAGTTCATAAAATAATTTGAAGGGTTATCTAGGGCTTGGTCAAGACAAAATTTTAAATGATATCCCCATTACCTTTCAAATGATGTATTTCAAATGGGGATACAACTGGACCCCGGAAAATTCATGTATCCCCTTAAAAAGGCGCGCACCTACGTATTCACCACTTGCATCCACACTTGGTAAATGTTTGTCAAACATGCCAAGTACGCCATTTGAAATACATCATTTGAAAGGTAACAGGAATACCGTTACCTTTCAAATGATGTATTTCAAATGGGGGCGCCACTGGGCCCCGAAAAACTTATTGGACATCAAAAATATAAACTCGTCCGATGTATTCAAGAAACAATTAGGCCAAGCACATCATTTCAATTTACTGAACTTTTATGTTGTTTGTCAGTGTAACAATGAATAATTATACTTATGTGTTATATTTATGTTCTCGAGGTAAGTGATGAAAATATGTCTTTATGAGAATGAAGTCTTTAAACCTAAACCTAAGTGTGGACGGTATGTTTGGAGTTATTTGCCTATTTGACAAAAAAGGTCAATACCTACTTACCAATCACGCGTATCCAGAAGCTTATCGGTTTTTTGACGCACATCAAAGAGGTTGAATCGTTGAATAGATAAATACGCAAATAAACCGTCTACAACTATGGCCATTGCCTACAAACAAAAGCGCGAACTAATTTTTCAAAACAAAAAACCGATTATCCTCAAACTTTACACTCAACCGATTTTGATTAAATTTCCATGGGACAAGAAAACAAGTATGCCGCTTCAAAGAAATAATTATAAATCGGTCAAGGCGTTTTTGAATAATCAGTGAACCTAAGGTGAACACACAGAAAAAGATTCGGACAAATTGATTACCACCTCCGTTTTTTTGAAGTCTGTTAAAAAAATCACTTCTGCCTAGGAGCACGGGGTGCGCTCTTTTCCGCTATTTCTTATCCCAATGTGGTTTGGGGTCATTCAAATGGTCATCTAAAAACCGATTTCAACCCCAAACTACACAACTGAATTTAATAAAATTTCTTTGGGACCACCGCCTCGTAAGTATAATCTTTAAAAAAAAAAAAAGAATTTCCAAATTGGTTCAGGCTTCTTCAAATAATCTCCGAATTGATAACCTCCTCCTTTTTTGGAAGTTGGCTGAAAATGGCTGGAACAATAAAGAGTTTTTCTTTATTAATTTATTAACCCACTTCTGAAAAAGGACACAGGTGTTTAATTGGGTATTTTCCTGAGCCAAAAATAAATTATTTTGTACTGTTAACAAAATAAAACGTCGCAAAATAATGTCACTTGTCTTTGAACATATCAATTTTCACGTGATAAGGGCGCTATTTGACTCCAAAAAAACTATGACGTCGTCTGCTTGTATTTCATACAAATTCCTATAGAAACTGTTTGTTTTGACGTTTAGAAAAAAGTATCTGTTTGGCTTGTAGGAAAATAGCGTATTCCAACCATTCAGCACATTTACTGCAATCTTCAATATATTGTCAGCAATATTTGTAAAAGAGGCAGCATCTAGCAACGCCGGGACTGGCAGACGTGCCTCGGGTTTAAAGTCGGTCGGAAGGCGTCAAAGTATCGATTGATTTGTGTACTGATGTCTGCCGATGCCTTTTTTCTCTACACTAGTTCGACCCGAACCACGGGCCCCGAACTATGAACTTGCGAACCCAATACCTCGGCAACCCTTTGAAGTTTGAACGATGTAACTCATGTTCGAATTTCAGTTTCCGATGACACAAAAAGGTTTGTATATGTCTGTTTTCCTTTACAGGTGGAAAAAAAAAATGTAAGTAGGTTCAATATTTATATTTTTCTTGTTTCAAAATGGCGGAGTCGCGGAGGTCGTAAACGTAAAAATATCAGATTTGTCGACTTCTGTGGCGTTGTTAGGGTTCCGTAGTAAACAAGGAACCCTTATAGTTTCGTCATGTCTGTCTGTCTGTCTGTCCGCGGTTTTACTCAGAGACCATTTGTACTAGAAAGCATTAATTTGCTATGTTTATTTATTATACCGAAAAAGTTGTAAAATATAAACTTGATTTTTTTTTGGTATCTGCCATACAAATAGAAGTATTTTTTTCTTGACTAAACCATTTTGTGGGTTATCGTTGAAAAGATCTCTCAAATATAATGAGCTTGTGAGCATCATTTTTCTATTAAGATGCCTTAATCAAAAAATGATGTTTATGCTATGCAAATTTTTGTTAGAGTCGAGCGTCCCTCTATCTGCTAAACAGTTATATAATAAGTATAAAACGAAGTTTAAAGGAAAACTATCAGAGCTAAGTAGGGTTTACAAATTAAAAAGTTATAGGCGATCCAATAATTTTTATAAAATGTCCACGGAAAAAGAAAAGTTCATATAAATTTCAACAGACAATTAGTTTTTAGACTTTTTTAGTGACATGAACTCAAAGTTAGCATTAGCAACTACGGAACCCTACATTGCGCGTGGTCCGACCCGCCCTTGGCCGGTTATTTCAATCTTATCATGCAAACCCAGTCCCATCAAACAAACCCAACCTATTCAAAACCTGAATAATAACCTAAAAACAACAGTGGTGGCTATCTTTGCAGGGCCGGAAGGGGGCGATGGGGGGAAGCAGAGGGGGGGGGGGGGGGCACAAAGCTTCCGACACCTTTGATCCACGCCGCCGATAGGCACAGCGACAGGTGTCCTCGACTGTCGCACGTTTCATTAACCACAGGGATGGAGAACCGGATATAGCAAGATAAAACCGGTTTCAAGTGAGGTGCAGAGGACAATTTCAACTGGTAAGTTAATTTGTACAACTTTGAGTACTAAAAAATACTATTTTCAGTTATTTTACTAAAAATGTAATGCGTCGATGCTGAGGAGTAACTATCTAGGTTTTATATTTTTTTTCACATTCAAATCTATAAATATTGACTCTTTATACCTCAAAATGTGTTTGTTACAAAAAAAGGCAAAAATAGTTGAAATGGGACAAATTCATCTTTTGGTATCATTCTTTATTCCCTTATTCATAGTATTCCGCCTTACAGAATTATACTTCCTGTAAAAGTGCTTCGCGGCGGGAAATAGGGGTTATGACGAATGTGCTGACCTTACCGCAGTCACCGCTGGATTTGTGTTTTGGGTCTATTCAATTTGCTGACGTATCAATCTTCGGCCGTGGGGAAAAAACGTAGAAATAACAAGTTCTTTTTACGCCGAACGCAGACGACAGACTATCCGTGACGCACTTTTTAGTCTTTATCCCTTAGCCAGGCCTGGCGATTATTTTATCTTTATATACAGATAATGGTAGATTGGATGATAATAAAAAAACTAATTTCTTAATTTTTTTTATTCCTACAATTTCCTATAAAAAACCCTCTGGTCTGGATATGACCACTGGCCATTTAAATATACATGATGTGGATTAGATCTGACCACTGCCCAGTTAGGTCACAACATGTAAGTATTGAAAAAATAAAGGTGAATCTACATATAAGCCTAATATTAAAAAGAGGAAAGATTTGTGTGTTTCTTTGTATAAAAATATTAATAAATATTAATGTCCCTGTGATGTAGTGGTTAAAAGACTCTGACACCAGGGTATCGGTTATTTTTCGATCCAAGAACCTATCTATCTACCATACAAACTATTTGATGTGTAAATATGGTTTTGCCTTTATTTATATGGATAAACGCTTGTAGGACAGTGGTTACATAATAACCACAATAAGTTTTTCCAGATAGGCAGAGGTCACATGTTGACCACAAACTTTCGGCGTGAATATTTCAAAGAAAAACAAAAATCATGTAAAACCGAAACATATTACATATAATTCAACCTATCTGCTATTATAAAAACACAAATAATATCACTTACCGGGATTTTTTCCGCTATAATACTAAAAATCATTTTCAATTTGCACAAAAATTCGCTGTTCGACCAATATTTTGACTTTGACAAGCGAAATGTCAAGTTTTTTTTCTAGAGGCGTATTTTTTTTTTCGTTCAGAAATCAACTGTATGTGTATCCTAGACAATAGACGGATGACATTTTGCGGTTTCTAGCTAGCATATGCTCGTCAGAAAAAAAATATTTCTGAGGTGGTTCGCTATGTGATCACTACCTGGCTAAGGGTTATTGAATCACATGCAGTAACGCACACGACGACGCGCAAAAAGTCCGGCGCGCATCGTGTGTGTTACTGCGTATGATTCCATAGGTTCTGTTTTCACAGACTATCACGGACTAAAAAGTGCGTCACGGATAGTCTGTCGTCTGCGTTGGGCCTTAACCTGTACTAGCGCTTAGGAAGTGGCAGCAAACTTAGCTGTAAGTAACCATATGATATTTATAAATATCCCATGATAATAAAGATATATTTAAATTTGAATTTGGTGCAAGAAAGGAGCTTTCCCGAGTGTTGTACTGAGCCTCCCTGCACGTCCGGCGCACCCTGGGCAATATGCGTGAACGTCGGTAGCAGATTGATTGTTCCTTTCGCTACGAAATGGCTTATTTTAGCCATTTCCGACTCGATAAGTGTGCAAAATTTGACCAGAAATAAAATGTTTATGTGTTACGTGAAATGGACTTAAATTTATTTGGGTGTTTGTCTATACCATGTCTATATCTATACATATAATAAAACAGTAAAAAAAGTGTGTCTGTACATTAAATATATTTCCAAAAAAAATATTGGGGTCGATGAAGACATAGTAATAGAGTAAGAATTTAAAAAAAAATGTCTGTCTGTTTGTCTGTTTGTCTGTAAATAAAACAGTAAAAAAAGTATGTCTGTACATTAAATATATTTCCAAAAAAATATTGGGGGCGATGGAGACATAGTAATAGAGTAAGAATTTAAAAAAAAAGTCTGTCTGTTTGTCTGTTTGTCTGTTTGTACACGCTAATCTCCGGAAATACTGGACGGATTCGAATGCAACTTTTTTTGTTATATAGCTATTAAGCCTCAGCAAAATATAGGGTATAAATGATTTTGGAAAATGAAACGCCTGATGCAGAACCATAATGGTCTCGCTAAACTATAATAAGAGATATAAAAATGTCGCCTTAGTAAAAGTTGTTCAGCCTGATGAGCATTTTCCAGAGACATAAAGTGCACGCGAACGAAGTCGCGGGCTTCAGCTAGTCATAGATAAATATACTAACGTATTTATTTATCATAAAATATAGTATCATTGAGTATGTACCCTCTCACACCTAACCTATCAGTCTTATAACACAAGTTTAAAACTTACTTCGGGCTAGCTCCATTCCATCTGTGTAATTTGTCATTTTATTTATTTATTACCTTTGGATATTTTTTCGTTAGATATTATATTAAATTTTAATTGATAACCTCCTCCTTTTTAGTACACCCTTACCAGACCCTTACTGTCTCGCTATGTTTATCTGTCTGTCTGCCCGCAGTTTTTTTTAAAGCTGTTTAAAAACAAAGGGCGTGGTTGTCCTCTCCGGCAATAGTATCTACAACATTACGACCGTGTACAAGAATTTGTTATTATTCGTATAAATTCTAATATGAACTACTTGTAATATGATTTTAATGCGGTTTAGTGTTGGATCAATTCCAGGAATCAAATGTGCTGCTGTTGATTTCGAAACTTCAATAATATTTGCTGAAATGACCAATAAAGTGCATTGACATAGTATTTAGGCCATCCTGGATACATTTCTAACATAAAACTATAGTATATTGAAATTAAAATAACAGTAAAAGATAAAAAAAAATCATTTCATACTAAAGTATGCAGCCGTCCGGGAAATTTGTATGGAAATCTCGAATTTCTGATTTTGTTGTTGACTGTTATTTTATCCTACTTTCTACTAATATTATAAACGCGAAAGTTTGTAGGCATGGATAGATGTTTCTTACTTTTTCACATAAAAAGTACGGAATGGATTTTAATAAAACTTTACAATAATATAACTTCTACGTATATTATTATTACTCTGTGATATAACTAATACATCATAATAACACGTAGGCTACAATTTATAAAGATATAGCTTGTCTTGAATCTAATTTTAAGGGTGACCTTAGATCCTAAAATCGGTCATCATTAGGTCTTTTTTAGTCTATACTGCAGAAGCACGACCCTCTCTGTACTTGGCTAGAGCAGTCAAAGGACTTAGCTTACACTCTCCACGCTGGCCAGACGGGTTGGAGAGGTCTCACTGATGTTTATAAGCTTTGTTTAGCTTGTATTCTAGGTCACTGTCTTTGACATTGGTTGTTTCTTAAAAACCATGTCAGAGGCCTTTAAGGCGGTTTAAGAACTTTGACACTAGTGTTACTCACTAACACACACCATAAGAAGAAGAAGCTTGTATTTCCTAAGTCGCCTTCTACGACATACACAGTAGGGCTTGGATTGGCCCTAGTCTACTCTGCCGGAAACCACACGGAAAAATACTAATTATATACACACTCGATGAAGAGAAGTAAATATCCGTTCGTGAGTCGGTATGTTTCACTCGACTCAACGGAAAAGTACCAGCCCGATACTCGAAGTAATGGCTCATGAAGCAGGTACTACACGGCTAAAAATAAAGAACATTCATTGCTAAATATAACAGTTACGATGCGGCCATTTTCAGCGTAGTATTTATACCAGAACAAGAAACGACTGTTAGTATTAGAACCTGCGTCTACGCATTAAGTGCCTAGTAGTTCTACTTTTGAAATAAAGAGAAGAGGTTTTCATTCTTACATTCTTCTCATCACCCGTTTGGTTGACTGGTAGATAAGGCCTTAGGCTTTAACCCTTAAAGGCTACTACGGTGTTTTTACATTCGGGTCACAAAATATTTTGGCTGTATTTTTTTGATGCGCAAACTGATCGCTCCTTGGCTCTGTGTTTTCTCCCAATACGTCAGCATCCTCCGAACGCGCGGAGAGAGCAGTGGTGCGTGCGCGCGGATTTCGCTGTACGCAGATTGACCGGGTGTTTTTACACCCGTTGTAGTCATAGCGGGCTACTAAAATTTGTCGTAAGTAAAATTTCTGTTTTGATTCTTAGTTTTATTATTGACTCCCTATTTATAAATTCAATCTTGTATTCATTTTAGATCATGAGCTATCTCAGAGACTTGGAGATTGAAGTGGAGCTAGCCTCGGACATGGAATCTGTCGATGAGGAAGGCGTGGAAGAAGACATTCAGGAAAGTGATGAACAAAGCATCGTCGACGAGGAAAACTGTCATGCTAACCTATCTGAGCTTACAGCAATGGATTTAGTTTATTATTGATAGCTAGTTGTATTTTTTTAGGTTATGGATAGTTCACTTACCATATATACCAAATTTAAATTCTATGTAAGTTACGATTACAAAAAAAGGTATATTTTTTATGTTTCTAAATATAAATGTGCGCCTAATGATTGTCTATACTATAATTATAATAAATAAAAAGACTGATTACAAAATTAAAACACTTTGGTTTCAATAGAAGGGGTTTTTCATTCCAGTATTAATTTATTTTCAATTATCGGGATTCCGTTTCAGTGACATGGTAGAATCTATTTTCATAATGAATATGCAATTTTTCGCATTTGTTGTAGGGTTAAAGGTCAGAATAACAGTTTGAGCCCGTACTTAGCATAATTATATTTATATAAGTAATTATTTTCGAATTTTCAAAAACCGGGTGTTTTTTCACCCGCTGTAGTCATAATAGTACAAAGATTCATTGTAGCTTTTAAGGGTTAAGTCCCCCATTACACTTGTATTTGTAAATAAAGTTAAAGTTAAACTTATATTACTTATTAAGGCGAAAGTTTGTGAGTGTGTATGTATGTTGGTTACTTCTTTACGCGCAAACAGCATCACGGGCATTCTGCCCTGTCTTTACAGCTTGTAAAATTCCTCATTTATATAATTACTAGTTGTGGCCCGTATTAATCCAGGGTAGAAGCCTCCTGCGTACCAAATTTTATCAAAATGGGTCCAGCAGTTTGCGCGTGAAGGATGACAAACATACACACACACTCACAAACTTTCGCCTTTATAATATTAGGTTGATATATCATTTCAAAGCTACGGATTAATTATATGGGGAAACTCAGTCCACATTGAAAAAGCATTCAAAGTCCAAAAAAAATGTATACGTGCCATTTATAATGCCTGGATTGATGATAGCTGTATACCACTCTTTAAAAAATTAAACATTTTACCTTTGCCAAGCCAATACATTAGGGACATCTGTATATTCGTAGTCACTCACCCACAATTCTGGCAAAAAAGAAGTGAAATAAGCACAAGAAAAACACGAGCTATTATCATGAACAGATTATTTCAACATGTGTGTCACAAAGACATATACAAAAAGAATGTTTTTAATATGTTTATATATTTGTATAATATGTTACCGGAAAATATTAAATCTCTAAAAGGTACAGTTTTTAAGACAACAGTGACGAAATGGTTAATGGAAAAATGTTTTTACTCAGTTAACGAATTTAAAACCTGTATGTCAAAAAGAAAAATTTAATTCCATTTTAAAATAATTTTATGTTGACAATGTTTGCATACCTGCCTGCAGGTTTATACAATGTACATACTAACATTTACTAACATCACTGATATCTATTGTATAATGCAAATAAATGATTTTTGATTCTTGATTCAAATAAAAAAAAATGTTGTAGAGTTGAGAGATAGCAATATGAATTCAGTGATCGACGAAAGCCATGGTATGGTTGACTGGGAGAAAATGCTCTAAGCATTAAGTCTGCCATTTGTTAAAAGTATATTTGTACTTTGGAACAATAAAGTTTGATAAAATAAAATAAAATAAAATAAAATCGTGATCAAGTTAAAATGTTGTAGAGTTGAGAAGTAGCCATATGAATTCAATAATAAAACGACAAAAGTTTATCATGCTTATTTTTTCATTTTCTCTTTTCGAAATGAAAAATAATAAACAATGCAATAGAAAACTGCGTCCGGTCAAATGAAATCTCTCGGCGTTTTATTGGAATTCCCCTGAAGGTAAGAGAACCCACCCGTTCCTTAGGTACCACTCGTAAAGGATTAAATAAAGGGCTCGTTTTATTGTTCAAGTTGACGACTAAAGTTTGCTCTTTTCAATCATTTTATTTTAAGCCGAGTGCGCCAGAAGGAAGATTAAGTATCTATGTTTTTCGTGTTATATATGTATTTTTTTAAATTTATTTAACTTTATTACATGAATCGTACTCGGCGGACTTCAGGCCGTAGGCCTTTTCTACCAGTCAACCTACAGGTGGTGTTGATATGCAAACTTTTCGGAAATATGTGCAAAACTTTTCAATTCTTTTCAAATATATCTTTATTATCATAGGATATTTATAATATCTCTTAATAATCGTCATTGTTTTGTTGTACAATTGTTGACGTCAAAAGTTTACTTACAGCTAAGTTTACTACCGCTTCCAAAGCGCTAGTGCAGAAGAAGCGGTAGCAAACTGCACTGCAGCATTTTCTCCAAAGAAGTCAACTCACAATTGAATCTTATACCTTTAAACGAGCAATTCTTGTATGTATATATATTTATTTATAAATTATTGTGATCTCGAAAACGGCTCTAACGATTTCGCTGAAAATTTGTATATGGGGGTTTTTGGGGGTAAAAAATCGATCTAGATTAGTCTTATGTTTGGGAAAACGCGCGTTTTCGAGTTTTCATTCGTTTTTCTTTCCACGCAGAATATGGTCGCTAATTTCGTCGCCCCGGCCGCCATCCGCTTAGCTCAGCGGTTGAGGATGCTGACCGCTAGAAAGAGTGTTACGGGTTCGAATCCCACTCGGTGACTTACTTTTGTTTTTTTTTATGTTCAAGTTTATATATTATTTTTTATTTTGTACTGTTTTTAGACAAGTTTAAAAAATGTAGTTAATGTTTGAGATGTAACCGACCGAGCTAAGCTCGGTCACCCAGGTACTTAATATTTAAAGTTAATGTGGACAGAGAATACATTGTTTGTTATGTCTTATCATAATTTTAATTGAATTTTTAAATGTTAACGTTAAGGTTAAATTTTAAATGTTTTAATATTATACTTAACTGAAAACACTTACTTATAAATTATAAAACAATCGAAACCTACGAACATACCTATGTTCTATTAATGTAAATCAGAGAAATGTAATATACGTGCGGGCTCGTCGAGTCAAACTAAATAAAAGAGCAAAATCATGTATATAAGCAATGTATTACGCTATGTAGCCTCAAAAAGGCATATGGATTTTAGTTTTAAAAGCTTTGATTCGTATTGATAGAATGACACTGGTTACAGATATCTTCTTCTTCTTCTATTCGTGTGTGTTAGTGACTAACACTAGTTTTAAAGTTTTTTAAACCGCCTTAAAGGCCTCTGACATGGTTTTAGGTAACGACCAATGTCAAAGACAGTGACCGGGACCGACGGCTTAACATACCCTCCGAAGCACGGATCATCTTACTTATCAGACAATCAGGTGATCAGCCTGCAATGTCCTAACCAAACTAGGACAACAACACAAAGTCGTTGCACCCGCCGGGAATCGAACCCGCGACCTCCGGGCATAAGCCGAACGCTCTAACCACTACCCCACGGAGGCAGTTATAATAGATATACTATTATAATATAAATAATGCCATCTTTGGCATCAGTTTTTTTAGTCCATATTTTAACGCAGTAAGTTCTCAAAAAAAAAATAACTTGTAATATCAATTTATTTTAGTGTTTGTTATTATCTAAAGCTAAAACTGGTAAAACTGGTGACAAACGATGGCCTGGGGAAATGTCCGCGCTATCCAATACACTGGCGTAGAATTTTTTATAACTTTGGTTTGGAGTTTTAGTTTGAGCGTGTCATTATTGGAAAAATTACTTATTTATGTACCTAACTTTTATTTATGTACCTAACTTTATATTACATGTTCCAATTTTTGGCTGCACTGAGACTTTTGTAAACCCCGACAAAAAAGGGAGTGTTATAAGTTTCACGGTAATGTCTTTCTGTCTGTTTATCTGTATGTCGCGGTTTCTTTTACGTGTAAGCAAGTTTTCTTGCGGTAGTTCTTAGCTAGGTTTGACGAAAATCGTTTCATTTAAAAGTTATTGGAGCCTGGGCTTTGCCTAACCCGTTGGGAATGGAGACGAGATAAGAAACTGTGTGTTCGGAGCTGCAAAGACTATTTTATTCAACCATTAGACGAGGTAGAGATAATTTCCTAGCTTGATACCTTTGATTTTACTTCGGGGCTAAAACAATTTCAGTAACTAGATCTTTTTGAAGTTCAGTCACCCATCCACTCAGTCGCGTCGGTCCAATGTAAAATAAAGATGTCAACAGAAGTGTTCATAAACTTTGGGTAATACAGAATATTATAGAAAAGTTTAAAAAAAATTAAGTAATAATGATTCTGTGCTACAAGAACAGAAAAAAATGTACTAGCTGCTTCTTTTCCCGCGCAAATCGTAAAAGTTAATTGAGGGAATGGGCACATGAGCGAATCATGCAAATGGCGATGCGGCTTTTACCAACCATCGTGCTTAAAGTAGCCTTTGGGTCTGTGGCCCTGCTGCTTAGAGCAGTAAGATCCAAAATGCTCTGTCTGTCCCATTAGGGACAAAGACGTGATAGTTACATTATCTACGTGATAGTATTAATTTTGGATGAAACTCTTTGGATGTGGGAACGTGTTGACACCCGTAATCATTACCAATGGAAAAAAAATTTTAGAAAGCTGACTCTGGGCGTGGGCTTCGAAGCAGCACAGAGCTAACGATGCAATCATACTTATATTATAAATGCGAAAGTTTGTATATTTGTTTGTTTGTTTGTAACCTCTTCAAGCTTAAACTACTGAACAAATTTGGTATGGATATAGTTAGAGACTCGGGGAAGGACATAGGCTCTTTAACCGCAAATTCCTACGGGGAGCGAAGCCCGCGGGTATAGCTAGTTAAATATAAATCCACAAACCCTAGAGGGCCCTAAGACCCAACAAATAAAAATTAATAAAAATCCTTATAATACAGGGTGGCCAAATAACAGGTATACACTTTAGTTTTGTATTTTTATTCTATGAAATATAAAATATATCAAGTATTCCTTGTTAAATATAATATTTAGGGCCGGCAGTTAAACATGGAAAATAATGTCAGACATGTCCACCTCTAGCAGCATCACAGACACAGATGTGAAACCTTTTCATCGCGTTTTTCATCACATTTTCATACATTTCCTACGTTATCTCAGTGACTGTGTCTCGAATATTTTGATTTAATTGCTGAAGGTTCATTGGCCTGTTAGCATAGACACGTCCCTTTAGATAGCCCCACAGAAAAAAGTCAGGAGCTGTTAAATCAGGCGATTTTGGGGACCAATCAATGTCACCGTTTCTCGAAATTAATCGACCGGGAAACATTCTTTTTAATGTTTCGTTAAAAGTTTTAATAATTAAAACATGTTGTTCCGTCGTAAAACGCTCCATAATAAATTTGCCGTATCTACATAAAGTAATATTCATGCAACAACTGTCATATTTACCGCCAAAACAAAATGGCGGCAAAAAAATGTTGTATACCTCCAAGTTGGCCACCCTGTAGTAATAGTAAGTCTCATATCTATTACATTTTTAATGTGTGCATCAACCACACTGATTACAGTGGATCCAATTCAAATATGCTCTTCTCTCGGGCTTGAACCGCACGTTGCCATTACTGCCATGAGCATACTTGGGCGGGCCGGCCGCAAGTCGCAACCGATCGGGTAAAAAAAAATTATTTATTCCTCCGACTATGATGTCAACACATTTTCTCTATTTCTGCCAACAGCACTTTCTTCAATCATCAAATATCTTCCCGTACATGAGAGTGGAGTTGATGAAGGAGTTTTAATGGAGAGGACTTTTAATTTCATTTTACTTAAGTGATCTCTTGATCAGTCATTTTGGAAATCTTTGGGTGAGGCCAATGTCCAGCTGTGGACATAGGCCTCACCCAAAGTGTGTTTTCCAGCAGGCAAAGTTAAAAAAATACAGGTCACCAAGGCTGTCTGTGTCTGTCAATGTATGGATCTTGTGCGCTCTATGCATAAGCATTTTAGACTGCGATGCGGCTCTGACCGACCCGTTGCGACCCGTCCCAATTTGCCCATCCTACGAGCATGTTCTAAAGCGCACGTAACGAAACTAATTTATCTGGAATCGTACTATCTTTGCCATGAATTTGCTTTTGCTTTAATATGCACTTTGATTGAAATTCTGTTCATAAATTCCTTGTCCTTTATTCTTCACTAGCCGATTTTATTTTATGTTTAAATATCTACAAAATTATAGAAATCAGAATGATAAAAATGGAAAAATAGTTAAATATTATATCACCATAGCCCTGCTTATCGTTGTCGGAAACAAGCGTGATAATTTGTATGTATGTGTAAAATAGGTGCCCGAGAAAAAGAGGGAAATTGGTTAAATCTATAGATTTATATCGAGATGACTCGTTAGAGCTAAGGCGCGTTGAAACTATATGATTTTTTTTACTGCGTGTTGAAACAGAGGACGGAAATTCCAAAAATTTGTTTAAATAGTGTGCGCTCTATATGACATCTAGTGGCGGCTAATCGAATCACTTATGGAAAGAGATTCATATATTAGGTACCTACATAAACAAAAGTCAATAAATCATTTATTTATTTTTAAATATTTGTATCACGTGATAACTGGAGCGTTACTCCATAAAATAATACGTAAGTCGTACGATAGTGACGTCCTATTTCTATGTCAAACCAAATTAGACTTTATCATTATACGTTAGTGCTTAATGTTGCTTGACACTAAATCGTGGACATGCAACGTCCGTCTTGCGTACCGCTTTTGGAGTAATCCCCCTGTAAATTTATCGGAGAGCGACACGAACAAGTTTATCTCTGACCGTGAAGAATGTTCTCTCTCGATGTTAGGTAATCATTTTTCCTCAACAGAAAGGTTGTTTAGAAGAGATTGCTTTTAGCTTTGGGCGATAACTCTGCCTTGTTTTTTCTAAATTAGTTAATTAAGGTGCTGTCCGTTTATTTTTATAAATAATTTATAAAATAAAATAAATAAAAATTGTTTATTTCGTAACATCAACGCCTTGTGGTTTTCGGCAGAGTAGAATAGAACCCGTCTGGCCAGCGAGAAGAGTGTAAGCCAAGAACAAAATTTCTATAGGACCTTCCAGCAAGTCAAGTACCTATGTCATTTAAAACAAAAAAAAAAGAATTTGCCAAATCGGTCAAGGCGTCTCCGAATAATCGTCCTCTTTTTTGGATGTTGGTTAAAAATTTATAACTTGATGCTAAAGTCTGATTTTTAATTCCGTAGAATTCTGACAGCTGTCATTTTTTGACATATTAGAGATCATAAAACTTTTTGGCCGGGCACATTTTTTTATTAAATTCCAGATTTCAATAAGAGTGTGAACATCTGAGTCTACACATTTTATTTGTTAGTGAATGTAACCATTTAATTTAGTGCGGGATCTCCATATCAAATTTAATCTAAATCAGTTAAGAAAAAAGTTTTTTCCACAAAAAAAAACTTAACAGGAAGATAACAAATATAACAATCAATGTGACAGTCGTGACGTGACAGCTGATGGCTGCGAACTTGTTTTTTTAATTTTTGTGCTTCATGGATTACGAATAAAAATATTTATTAAGCTTTTGGCTAAAAAGGTTGATGATACATGAGTTAGTAGGGAGTGATGCCAGGGAAAGAAAAATAACCTGCTGACTTAAAATTACTTAAAAATATAACTTTGATAATTCGGTATTAAAAAATGTTATAACATTTTTGATATACCAGAAAGTTTAAAGTGTATCATTATCTTGGTAAAACATTAAAATTAATCAAGAATTAAATTTTTTATCGCCCTTATACGCGTTCCCTTTTTAGTTGGAGAACTTTTTTAGTAGCAACACTTATGAAATGTCAGAATTTTACGGAATAAAAAATTAGACTTTAAGTGGTTATAATATACCTACTAAACCTAGTTTTAAAGTTTATTTTTTTTTGGTCGTCAATAAATTTAAGAACTAGGTTCTTGTCGGTGGAGTATATTCCATGTCTCCCTATTTTCCGCTAAATGCTTGACCTTCCTATAAGACTTTTGCCTTTTCTTTTACTTCTTCCATGAACGACCGTTTGGTACCTTTTGGTACTAACACAATAAATGGAATATGATCCTTGTTGATCACATTAAAAACTTTTTTAGGCATTGTTTACTTTCTTTTCTCCAACCAATATAATAGAAAATAGCATACAAAAAAGGATGAAATGAAGCGAAAGGAACAGAAACTAAGTCCTCTTTTATAGAAGTAACAAAGACATTGAAGAATACTTTACAATGAGGTCGTGTCACCGTCCGCTTACAATCTTCAGGAGCTTTTATCCCGGTATTAAAGGCACCTGGAGCCTTATATTTAATTTATCGTCGTTTAAAGAAATCTAATTTGAGATAGGCATTGAAAATGATTCCAGTTATGCTTTAATAAATAAGAGGTTGATCGTAAATTGTATGGAACACAGTCTATTTGAGGTATCCCGTGACTAAATATCTTGACATCTGTTTTATGTATCTTTTACTATGTAACTTTATGTTTTGGTGCAATAAAGATTTTAACTAACTAACTAAATAAGAGCTGGTAACCATCTGGCTAAAAGAACTTTGAGCTCAAAGGCAATGCTACCAGCCTTTCGGCACGTTGTCGAGGAGTAGTATATATTTGAAATTTTTTAGTTTTAGTTTTTATTTTGAAGTTTAACCACCTGCGATCGGCTGCACCTAGCCCTAGGCGGCTAAACCTAGGCGTAACCGCATTTCGGGGTTTAGCCGTAATATATACGTATATGTTATGGTGTCGTTGCCATGCTGGTCTGGGAGAAACGTAAAATCTTAGAATGTACCAGCTGCTTCTCTTCCCGCGCAGATCGTAAAAGCCGATCGAGGGAATGGGCAAAAATGCGAATCATTTTAACAGGCGATGCGGCTAGCAACCCGTCACTGTATTGATTGCTTTTCTATCTTTTTGCCCACCATGACGCTAAAAGTGGCTTTTGAGTCTTGCGGCCCTAGGCTCTGCATAGAGCCGCAAGACCCAAAATGCTCTGTCTGCCCCATTAGGGATAAAGACGTGATAGTATGTATGTATGTATGTATGTTATGGTGTCGTTAGACCTCATGTATATAGATATATGAGGTCTAACAAAATATACTGAAACTATGTTAAGGGTGAATTTAGTCCGTGATAGTGACAAACTTTTCCTAAGGAACATATGTCGAGTATTAAAAATAATTTTTGGCTTTCCATACAAACTCGGATCAGCTGATCGGTGAACTTGTATTTTTTTTATTTTTTTTTATTAGCCCGATGTTGTGTCCCACTGCTGGGCAAAGGCCTCCCCTTTTCCTCTCCAAATAGAGATAGATGAACTTGTATGGAAGGCATAAATTACTTTTAATATTTCGATACTTTTTTGTGATGATGAAAAGTTGTTCAGTATCATGCACTGAATTTACCCTTAAAATAGTTTCAGTATATTTTCTTAGACTTTATACACGGTGATTTTTTATTGGTTTTGAAGCGAAAGCCCACTTCATAGGCTTCGTTAGTAAGACCTAATTAGCTAGTGAAAATAAAAATTCTGAAACAGAAAATGTTGTCTGAAACTCGAAAGTAAAATTGTGAGATCAATTAGTAGTACCGCCGCCATACATCGCCCGCCGGCCGGCCGGGGTCATCGACATTACGCAGCTGTTTGGCCGGCGTATAACTACGTGTTCTCGATCGGAAATCATTTACGCAACTTTTTTATCTTATGACATACAGAAATTTAAATTACGTATATGGATAGAGGAATTTATTTACTATACGATTTTTTTTTTCAAAACCAATGAAAAGTCAGCGTGTATAGATAGATAGCAGTAATACACACCCATGCGAAGCCGGGGCGTGTCGCTACTAATTAATATAGTGCTCTGTCTCAATTTGGGCATTCATTTATTAATGAACAGATAGATTTACATTAATTAATCAACGTCAACTACATAACACAGTCATAGCAAAGGAAATGTTACTTTACGCCCCTAGGGTTACAAATGGTGTGAAGAATTAGATAAATTATCTTTTTGGCTAGGAAAGTTCTTCATGGTGAAAATAAAGGGTCAGGTCGCATACTTACTCGTATTAACGGCGGTAGGTTAAATTAGCTACTAACTGTGATTTGAGACATACATACATACATACATACTATCACGTCTTTATCCCTAATGGGGCAGACAGAGCATTTTGGGTCTTGCAGTTCTATGCATAGCAGCCCAGGGCCGCAAGACCCAAAAGCCACTTTTAGCGTCATGGTGGGCGAGAAGATGGAAAAGCAATCAATACAGTGATGGGTTGCTAGCCGCATCGCCTGTTAACATGATTTGCATTTTTGCCCATTCCCTCGATCGGCTTTTACGATCTGCATGGGAAGAGAAGCAGCTGGTACATTCTAAGTTTTTTATTTCTCCCAGACCAGCATGGGATTTGAGACATATTTTTCACATTTCTATTCTTTCGGATCAACCATGTCTTTTTAACCTCCGACAAAAACGCTAATGTCTCTGTCTGAGGCATCGTAGCTCTCGAACGGATGGACTGATTTCGATGCGGCTTTTTTATATGAAAGAAAGTTTCCTGCGGCAGTTCTTAGTTATGTTTGATCAAAATCGGTTCAAACGTTACTGCCTGTTAACTTTTCTAAGTCAGGGTTTTTAAATTACCTGGCAAATAATAGATGGCGCCTCCGATATCAATTCCACTTAACATAGGTTGAAATATGTAGTTCCGCCACTCATCAATAAATGGTATCGGGGTATTTTTAACTGTCTTTTGTCTTTTTTTTATCTGTGGTATCACATTTTCACAAATCACAGAAATTTTAAGGAATCATGACAATAGGCGATGCGGCTAGCAACGTGTCACTATTTTAATGACTATTTCCACCTAAACGCCAACTATCAAACAGAACCATACCAGCTCATAGCTCATGGCTCTGCGGGCCCCGTAAATGGTAATAAATGGCAAATGCCTCCGTGGTGTAGTGGTTAGAGCGTTCGGCTCATACCCGGAGGTCGCGGGTTCGATTCCCGGGGCAACGACTTTGTATTGTTGTCCTAGTTTGGTTAATACATTGCAGGCTGATCACCCGATTGATAAGTAAGATGATCCGTGCTTCGGAGGGCACGTTAAGCCGTCGGTCCCGGTCACTGTCTTTGACATTGGTCGTTACCTAAAACCATGTCAGAGGCCTTTAAGGCGGTTTAAAACTCTGACAATAGTGTTAGTCACTTACACACACGATAAGAAGAAGATGGTAATGAAATTGATATTAATTCTTTTTTTATTCAATTTTACTATTATTTATACGTGTAATATTATTTTCTTTTTATGGTATCGATTTAGAAAGTGGCAAATGTTGTGTATGCTACTGATTATGGTGTCTACATATAAAACTTTTAACTGTAAGTATGTATTCATTTTAAAGTCTAATAGGTACTGTATTTAACAACGTAAAAGCATACTTAAAAGCGTACTTTTGTTAATAAAATTGAATAAAGTCTTGGCAATGTTTAGTAGGCAACTAAAAATCCCTCACAGTCGTCATTTAAGATCACGGAGTCGGAAAGTTTAAATTATGAATTAATAGAAAAGTTTCAAGGGCTGACTTGACATTTCTAAACTCCAAGGTTTGCTCTTGAATCCCTAAGGCCTTTTGTGATAGGGAATTTAATTCAAATCAGAGGTCTATTAACGACACAACAAACCTTTTCTCGAAACCTTGAACTTTTTGCTTGGATTGTTTCTTTTTATAGTGGATCATGTCCGTAGACCCAGCGGGACCCTATGCCTGATTTAGTCTAATTAATATCCATTTCTACCTATCGATTTGCATATGTTTGAATTTCTATCTCGGTAGATTGGTAGATTCACTGTCAAAATAAATAAAAAATCTTCATCATACAGTCAGCGGGACCCTTTTGCCGAATAAAGGACAATTGATTTGTTAGATATAAATATATCTTACAAATCAATCAATCAATCTGAAGGTAAAAATAAAAGGCTCTTGATAAATATCAAGAGCCTTTTATTTTTACCTTCAGATTTATATACTTCTATATTGCTACTTCAACAGCTTTCCTAAAAAAACAAGGAATTTATTCCTATACATCAAGCGGGGCTCTTCGTGAATTTAAGGTATACAGACT
Organism: Acrobasis consociella; assembly: GCA_963555685.1. Classification (NCBI taxonomy): domain Eukaryota; kingdom Metazoa; phylum Arthropoda; class Insecta; order Lepidoptera; family Pyralidae; genus Acrobasis; species Acrobasis consociella. Next base: position 3,052,730 of record OY743114.1, read on the forward strand.
AATACAATACATTTTTGTGGAGCCTTTTATGTCTACCTTTCAAGAAATATTTTTCTATAATCAAGTAGAAAGTAGTTACGATATTTTTTTAAAACTAAGCGGACTGTCAGCTGGGTCTTTGTTTTTTAGTTTTTAGTGTCTACAGTCACATAGGTAAAATAGGGTTGTAGAAGTTTCCCATAGGTACTGATGGTCATAAATGAGAAATAAACTAATAATATTCTTCTTCAAGCCCATATTTTAACTGAAAAAGAACAGATAAATGCCTAAATACATATGTGCAATTTCTTTAAAATTACAAAATTTTACAAGACAAGTCGTTTTAAAATAAAAGCTAGACTACGTTAGTATGGAAAAGTCTGATTCTGTCTGGGGAAAGGGACTCTTAAACAACAATTAGTAATTACAAAACTTTAAAAAAGAAATCTTGAAAATTAGAAATATTAATAAATTTTAAGATCTCTGACTCTATCAAAGGACGTTTTTGGCTTTAGAAATTCAATTTGCATTTTTCTGGAATAATTTCAACACTCTCGCAAATTGGCTAGCTTTCAGGCGGAGGGCGACGCCGGGAAACCACCCGGTTACTTTACCTCTCTTAATTCAACTGGGAAATGCTTTGGGTCCTATTAAAAGGCAGCTTTTATACGGTTTTTGGACAAAAATGAAAATTATACTGGTAGTTTTTATAAGGCTGGATACAGATTTTGATGCTGAATGATAAACTTGTAATATATTATCGAAATATGACCTCCTTTCCAATCAGATTTTTCCGTTTATTCAAATCAAAGAAAAAAACCTCAGCACAGCGTGTTGTCACCATTATTTTTGCCTGGACCGTCACTGACATCCATATTTTCATGCCAGTTTCCCATGGAGGTCGGCAGTTGTTACGGTCCTTGCAAACCTCTTTTGCTTCGTCAACATTAATTACTCTTTTCATGCATGCTCTCCGGTTACGGTTACTTACATCACCTTTCTTCAGAAACTTAAACACTTGTATGCCGGAATATCAGTCACAATAGTTAAACAATGCATTCTTGCGTAGAACTACGCAACGGCATCCGAAAGGTTAATCGGCAAAATATCCGTTTAATTATCGTATTCGTATATAATCCGAATACGGTGCAAATCGCTAAACTGCCAGTAACTGCAAGTTAAGCTGGTTCCGTCTAACTAATTCGTAGCGTATTATAAAAGAAGAATTCAATTGCTTATGTACTCGCCGCCGTCTTATATTTTTCTTTCTATGCCCGCGGAAATCCTTTGAATTTCGCAATGGAAAAACTTGCCAAGCAGGTAGAGTTGACATGATTTCGGTTTTTTCCGGATTTCTCCGGGATTTCATTAAATATCCAACGACTATTATCTGGTGAAAAGTAACGAAAGATACAGATTTTTTTAGCATGAATTTATTAGTCACCGGTGTGTCTCGAGTAACATCGTGTGCGCGTGTCTTGGTCACATTCGCACTGATAAGGACCTCAGGTCAAGGCGGGTCAGCCAGTGGCTGACTTTACTTGACTAAACGGGTATAATGACTACATTCTGCGTTATTTTTCTCCCAGACCTAAACAACAAGTTTTGGGAAAAGTTGCTCAGTATCAATGGACTGAATTCATCAATTCAGCCTAATATTGTCTCAGATTTTTTAGACCCAGTGTAACACCTTTGATATTGCAAAATTCTAAATTCAAATGTTTATTTAGTAATTAGAACGTATAACTGTCTTTTTTAATATATACTTATAATTAATATCATATAATGTTGATACAATATAAATGCAATGCATTCGAACGAATTAACAAATATAAATTACGTTATAAGAAACAGTCAAAAAAGCGAAGCTGAGCTAACCAATTTTATTTTATTTATTTGGGTACATAAAACAGGTTAAAATCATAAACACAAATATAAAGACATACAATATTAAAAGACCGGACTGTAGCCCAAAACATACGCACACAGCAAGATTACAAATGACCTAACGTAAACATATAAAAGATTATTAAACATTTAAATCAAATTAAATTAAATTACAATATTATATAAAATTTAACCATATTGGAGGGAATCAACCAGATTGGTCATTTTAGTAAGAAACTATTCCTTTAAACTGGTAACCCTACCGGATACGCCTCGCAAATGTAAGTATTTATTCATTTCCACTTTTGTGTGTCTTACATAGTTACTGCGGATTGAAAACTTGGTCATTTAACAAGACATTTATAAAGCTTATCAGACTTTTAACGTTTATTTAGTACCAGCCTTATTCTACCTAATTATATTTTTGAAGTCGTTGAGCACGCAGTAAAAGCTATTGAAAAAAAAAAAAAATTAACTCGCGACACTGTTTTTTTTAAATTTTCCTAGGCCAGCAAGAAAAATCTAGGACATGGTTAGTGCCTTTAGAAATATAAAGCTTGCAATAAAACCAGTGGAAAAGGTATTCCATTTCCTTTAGGTACAATATTCTTCAGGTCGCCTTTATGACTCATGATATTGCACTCGAAACGCAGAGAAAAGATATTGCTTTTACTTTTCTTTAGCTTATAAAAACTTGTACAAAGCTTATAAACATCAACAAGACCTCTCCAACCCGTCTGGCCAGCGAGGAGAGTGTATGCCAAATCTTCTGGCTGCTCTGGTCAATTATGGCTCTTGTAGTACAGAGAGGGTCGTTCTCCTGCAGTGAGACAAAAAGACCTGATGATGATGATGATACTTTTCTTTGTCTTTTGAATATTCTTCGTGAAAAATTGCAAAGTTATGTTATGACTTATGACGAGGAGCTCGGTCCATTAACGGGAGTACGCATTACTAGCGCTTTCGTAAGTTAAGCGACACCGGGCGTGGTCCAGACTTGAATGGGTGGACCACAAGTGAAGTCAGAATGGGAGTAATCCCAACGTAAAAGTATGCCAATATAGGAAATGCCAACGCAGACGACAGACTATCCGTGACGCACTTTTTAGTCTGTGATAGTCTGACGACGCGCGCCGCACCTTTTGCGCTTCGTGTGCAATGCGTATGATTGCATGGGTTCTATTTTCACAGACTAAAAAGTGCGTCACGGATTAGTCTGTCGTCTGCGTTGGGCCTAAACGACCTACTACCTCTGTGGCTAGTCCAACTTGCACTTGTTAAGTCGCCTAAATTATATTTTAGTTTAAATACTAAATAAATAAGCTAAGTACCTACACCATAAAATAAACAATGTGTTCAAAATGGATACATGACTTGAATAAAGTATATTGGCGGGGTAAGGTTTAGTATCTATGTACATACCATTTTATGCTCACATAAAACGAAATGGATTTTTGGGGCCTAAGATTTAATATAGGTACTTACGTTTTGTTGTAATGTTTTATTGCTTGTTCAGTATGCTATAAAAACTAAATTCAATTAAATTATACTTAGAATGTATCACTTATTATACATTCTAAATATGGATAATGAAATTTTTAACAAAAAAATCAACCGACTTTAATTTCTTTCAGGACTTGTTATGTGTTAGTTTAATTAGAGAACCTGAAGCTTTTCTTCGCGCATAAGCTAAAAGTGGCAGTTTTTCACAAATGTGCGTAGAAAAGTTCACATCCTCACTTTGAACTGTAAACAGTATTGGTCTTAAAACTATCGCGCTTAGAACATAATTGACTGGTAGAAAAAGCCTCAGGCCTTAAGCCCGAAATTTACATGTATTGTAATAAAGTTAAATAAATAAATAAAATAAATAACATATAATATTTTTTATATAAATGAAGTTACATTGTTCCTTCGTGGTTGCAGGCAGAAAAGTCAAAACGTTAGACGAAACAAAATGTAGGTTCGTGCTAAGCCCCGTTTATACTTAGATATATATTAATACTGTAAACAGTAGTTCATAAAATAGTACACTGCCTATTAACGTTATTCAATTTCTCGTACACATATAAATAGTCCTAATAACCCAGTTCATATGAATGTCGATAGACGCTATCATTAATTCTCATTTTCACCATCAATTCACCCTAGCTGACAGCCAAATCAATTTCCTTTGTCAATTAGGACCGAAAGTGTCTCCTCACTTTATATTGATTCTCACCGTTATTACACCATTCTTTGCCATTTCATTTTGTACTTCAAACTATTATTTTATTTACTTAACTAGAACATATTTGTAGTGTTTGTGTCTAGGAATAGATACATATACGCTGTCTCACTCACACAAGGGCTAAACGTCAGATGTACGTTATATAAGTAGGTTGTGCGGCATTCTGATCGCTCAGTCTGAGAGTGGATGTCGTACAGAGCGGACGTGTCTTGGTATGAAGGTGAGCCAGTGTCATAGTGATAGTAAATATGTAGTGGTACACTACAATATTGATCGGTTTTTAACCCCTGACAAAAAGAGTAGTGTCTGTCTGCCGTGGCAACTCCATAAAAACATCATGGAAGGGAAAGTGGAAGCCAAGAGAAAAAAAGGCTGACCAAGGTCTAGGTATGGATGAAGTAAAAGCAAAGGCAAAAGTCGTGTCAAGGAAGTCAAACATTTAGCCAAAAATAGGGAAACATTCATTTATGGTCCTAGGTCCCCTATCTGCGGCAGAGGGCGTCCACAAAGACTCTCCATCTCGATTTCTTGAGCTACGCGCTTAACTTCACTCCAGGTCTTGCCGATTTTCTCAATTTCATGGAGCACGGTACGTCGCCAGGTCTGTTTGGGGCGATCAACTTTACGCTTTCCTTGGGGATTTCACACCATGGCCTTTTTAGGTATGTGCTCAGGGCCTCTTCGCAGAATGTGACCAAACCAATTCCATTTGCGGCGTTCTATCTGTTGGTCAATCGGGGTTTCGTGTTTAGTTCGATGATGAGATAATTATTAATTATATTATATCGTATACCTTTAAACGAGCAATTCTTGTATATTTATTTATTTATATATTAATATGTATATATAAATTTCTGTGATCTCGAAAACGGCTCTAAAGATTTCGCAGAAAGATTAGTCTTATGTTTGGGAAAACGCGTGTTTTCGAGTTTTCATGTGTTTTTCTTTCCACGCAGAATGTGGTCGTGTATTGTTTTTAGACAAGTTAAAAAAATGAAGTTAATGTTCGAGATGTAATCGCCCAGGTAATATATATTTATATACTAGCCGAAGCCCGCGGCTTTGTTCGCGTGGACTTTATGTCTCTGTAAAATGCTCATCAGGCTGAACAACTTTTGCTAACGTGTCATTTTTATAGTTTAGCTGGACCATTATAATTCTGCATCAGGTGTTTCATTATCCGAAATTGAATACCCTATATGTTGCCTAGGGTTAACAGCTATATAACAAAAAAGTTTCATTCGAATCCGTCCAGTATTTCCGGAGAATAGCGTGTACAAAGAGACACACAGACAGAATCTTTTTTTAAATTCTAACTCTATCACTATGTCTCCATCACCCCCATTTTTTTTTGAAAATATATTTAATGTACGGATACATTTTTTTTACTGTTTTATTATATGTATAGATAGATTTACTACGTGTGTACACTACATTATTTATTTAGCTACTTTGTAGATATGCTACAGCACTACCTCAAATATTTAAAAAAGTTGCCAAAAAACATCACGTGATTAATGGAAGTCCCTTTGGTAGTAAACTCGTCAGTTGATAATAAAAATTCTTAACTCCCATCAGGCACGTACAGAAACGTAACAATAAATTTTTCTGCGGAAAATTCTTCATTGTACGAGCAATAAAATGGATTTGTGGCGGTACAAAATAGAAAGGGTACAGAATCAAATCTCTATTTTAACCGACTACCAAAAACGCGGAGGTCAGCATATCGTCGCGATTTAAAAAAAATGTATATTCAATATTATTCGAAGATGCCTGGACGGATATGGAAAATTCTTTTTTGTTTGAAAGGGTTTTGCGAGGTTGTCTCATAGAAATTTTATCATTATACCAGCTGTGCCCGTGGACTTCGCTCCCCGTAGGAATTTCGGGATAAAAACAGCTATCCTATGTCCTTCCCTGGGCATCAAACTATACCCACATCAAATTTCATGTCAATACGTTCAGTGGTTGAAGCGTTAAGTGCTAACAACCAAACAAACAAATATGCAAACTTACTTTCGCATTTATAATATTATATAGTAAGGAGGATTGATTGTGTAATTTGGGGGTGAAGTCGGTTTTTAGTTTTGAAAAATTATCGTTTACTTACATACATACATACTATCACGTTTTTATCCCTAAATGTCATCCCATTTTGTATCTTGCGCCTCTAACTAAGTAGACAGAGCCCAGGGCCGCAAGACTCAAGAGTCACTTTTAGTGTAAAGGTGGGCATGAAGATGGAAAGCAATCAATATAGTGATGGGTTGCTAGCCGCATCGCCTTTTAACATGATTCAAATTTTCGCCCATTCCCTCGATCGGCTTTTACGATCTGCGTGGGAAGAGAAGCAGCTGATGTATTCTCAGTTTTTTCTTTTCTCCCAATCCAGCATGGAAGATCTTAGAGGTGCGAAAAACACTTGTAGGATTTATTAGGGGAATTAGTACCATCAATATATGTAATATTACAAATGCGACTTTATCGTTTTTAGTAGTACCATGGGACAAATTTCAATGTCACTAATGAGAATGAACGGACTTGTGGGTTTTGTTTAGCTATAAGTGTTTTTAGGGGTTCCGTAGTAAACAAGGCACCCTTATAGTTTCGCTGTCGTCTGTCTGTCAGCGGCTAAAAATTATATTAAGTAAAATGCTACTACACCTACCTTATATTTTCCAATATAAATATTTGTGCATTTGTTACAGGTACGGTTTTACAATCATTTTTAATGATAGGTTATGTAATTATCTTTCATTTGACACTTATTTTATCAAAATCGGTGCAGTGGTGTGGCTCATAGAACATTTTAATTATTTATATATGATTTTAGAGTTTCGCGGTCACAATTAATTACTGTTATTAGTATTACGGGACTTACCGCGATTGAAATTTAAATTTTAGCCAGATATTTCTTTGTTGTGTTGTAGTTGTCATGCATGCATATTCCTTGTTGCACTAATAGCACTATATACTCCATTTGGTTAGGTATTTAAATAAGTCAACAATTTTATTGAAACATACACTTTATAAATCAATAATTTTGCTAATTACAAAGTAATTACGTTATAAATTATAAATTACATAATTGCTTTGTTATTTGCAAAGGTATTGATTTATAAAGTGTATATTTCAATCAAAAGACATGTCAAGATTGTTTACATTTATTTAAATACCTAACCAAATAGAGTATAAGGTTATTAAATGTCGTGTATTTAATAATTTATCTGTACTATTACCATTTTGTGATAGCAGCATGTGCGAAACTTAAACTAATTTTAAACTCAGTAATAGACGGTTTCCCTGTTCGACGTTTCGTAATATTAAACAAATGTACTAAAATAAGTACTGAAACTTCTTGAAGGCTCTGTAAAGCATCGACAACGATATTCGGCAACGATAGGGCAGTTCTCTTTCTCATTAAACCCATCAGATTTTGAGTGCCATGATCCTATCGACTTCTGTCAATGGAGCTCAAGTTTTAATCTTCTTCTTCTTATCGTGTGTATTAGTGACTAACACTAGTGTCAGAGTTTTTAAACCGCCTTAAAGGCCTCTGACATGGTTTTAGGTAACGACCAATGTCAAAGACAGTGACCGGGACCGACGGCTTAACGTGCCCTCCGAAGCACGGATCATCTTATTTATCAGACAATCAGGTGATCAGCCTGCAATGTCCTAACCAAACTAGGACAACAACACAAAGTCGTTGCCCCCGCTGGGAATCGAACCCGCGACCTCCGGGTATGAGCCAAACGCTCCAACCATTACACCACGGAGGCAGTTTTAATTTAAAAACGATAGTAACAAATCACAAAGTAAGTTTAAACTTGTGTTTTGGAATACCATAGTCTGCACCGCTGCAGGACCACGACCCTCTCTGTACTACCAGAGCCATATTTAGCGAGAGCAGCCAGAGGACTTGGCCTACACTCTCCTCGTTGGCCAGGGTTGGAGAGGTCTCACTGATGTTTATAAGCTTTGTTTAGCTTGTATTTCCTAAGTCGCCTTCTACGACATCCACGGGAGGACTTGGAGTTGCCTTATTGTACTCTGCCGGAAACCATAAGGCTTTCTGCCGTGTATAAATACATTTCCAAGATTCAGGACGATTTGAAACAGTTATTTTCCAACTGCTCTGTCTGAAAATCGAACGTGGATCAAATCCAACAGCTCCAGGCGCCACGCTAACCAAAATGCTATGGTGGTCGTTAATTTTAAAGATATAGCTACAGGAAACAACACATGACATTTATTGGGCTTCCGCTGCCTACCGCCGTTATTAATGTTTGCCAAAGTGTTAATTTGCCCAGGCTGCCGACAATCCGCGATAAAATTAGATTTTCCTTCCCCCCAATCTATTTTCGGATGAATGGGACAACGCTTGTAGGGTTTATGAAAATATGAGCCTTTGGTTATGCAATAATTACTAAAACAAAAAAAAAAAACAGTTTTACAGTACTTCATGTTAGGATTAGTTGATTTTATATAAATAATAGGTTTAAGTTACCTAAGTAGTGTTTAAGTTTGGCGCCTTGTATTTTAAAGCAACGGAATTTGGGGAAGACGCTGTACTCCACGACACAGGGGATCCTAGTGTGGAGTGCAGCGCCACATGCACTGACTGAGGTTGCTTGTTAATTAAATTGATTTGGTTCCCAAAACACAGGCTTTTGCCTAGTCTGGGAACTCTGTTATTCTTAGTTAGTTGTAAGAACTGTGTTGTGTTTACAAATAAACTTCATTTCATTTCATTTCAAACTAAAACCCGACTTCACTTCCAAACTACACGGGCGATTTTGATAAAATTGGTGGTCGTTGCGAAGCGTTGGTATCGGTTGCTATTTTTTAAATTAAATTAAGTTTTAGTATACATTACACGTAATGTAAATTATACTTATCTTATACCTTTAAACGAGCAATTCTTGTATGTATATATATTTATTTATAAATTTCTGTGATCTCGAAAACGGCTCTAACGATTTCGCTGAAAATTTGTATATGGGGGTTTTTGGGGGTAAAAAATCGATCTAGATTAGTCTTATGTTTGGGAAAACGCGCGTTTTCGAGTTTTCATTCGTTTTTCTTTCCACGCAGAATATGGTCGCTAATTTCGTCGCCCCGGCCGCCATCCGCTTAACTCAGCGGTTAAGGATGCTGACCGCTAGAAAGAGTGTTAGGGGTTCGAATCCCACTCGGTGACTTACTTTTTTTATGTTCAAGTTTATATACCTATTATTTTTTATTTTGTACTGTTTTTAGACAAGTTTAAAAAATGTAGTTAATGTTTGAGATGAAACCGACCGAGCTAAGCTCGGTCACCCAGGTACTTAACATATAAAGGTGCCTGTAAAGTAAAGGCGCGTTCGGACAACATGCACACGCCTAGCTCACGTCTAGCCCACGCCTAGCTTACTTTGAAATTTACTGCATATAAATTGAGTTCTATGATCATCATCAGGTCTCTTTATCTCCACTGCAGGAGCAGGACCCTCTCTGTACTGCCAGAGCCATACTTGGCCAGAGCAGCCAGAGGACTTTGGCCTACACTCTCCTCGCTGGCCAGACGGGTTGAAGAGGTCTAATTGATGTTTATAAGCTTTGTTTAGTTTGTATTTCCTAAGTCGCCTTCTACGACATCCACGGGAGGACTTAAAGTGGCCCTATTCTACTCTGCCGGAAACCACACGGCGAAATAATAAATAAATTGAATCCTATGCCCTATCAATAAAACTCAATTGCATTTATCGGAGTCTTGCACTTTTAGCGGTAGGTGAGAAGGTGGAAAAAGAAATTCGATTGAATGTCTTTTGAATAGCCTTTTCTTGAGATATACATTCGCATGAGACCCATTTTGCTATTTCATTATCATCATAATTTAATTTGGAGAAGATAATAAGGATTTTGCCTGGCGTATTTTTTACAAGAAAGGTTAGTCTGTGATACTAATTACATTTCAAAAGGAATTTAAGGCGAAATACCTAATTTTTATCGTATTTTGCTAAAATTATGAAAAAGACATCTTATATTTCATACTCTCTATCTTAGCTCTCTATAGACGATTATGTTATTTTCCTAAATCTTAGGCTCAATAATAAAAATAAGCTTTTATAAAGCCAGAAATTTTGAGGCAATAAAGTAATCCTTTAATCCACCTAATAGCCCATTATTGTTTAATAACAAAGATCTCACTCAATAAATGTCTTAGAAAATATGTCCGGGATCAACCAAATGCGTGTTATTCCTAAAATGTTATAGTCTTTCCACTAGTATAATTTGGTCCATTGCAAATGGTGCAATTCAATAGTGAAAATAAATAGTTTTTAAAGTCTTGACCATTTCATTAACCTTTGCGAAAAACATATTGGTGCAGTCATGTGATCTGATTCTGTATTGATGATACACGGAGAATATTGTCAATTTTAGCCAATATATGCGTTTTATCTTTCTTCTTGCGTTTAAAGCACATGTTTACGAACACAAGCGAGCGTGAGTTTTGACGTATGTATGAATTTGGATTTTGGACTTTATGCTGCTGAAATTAAGATCGTGATGATGAAATCGGGTATAAAAGAAAAATATCATCATAAAAATCATGTTATTTATTTAATTTCCCAGTAGAAAACTTACGTATAATGTGAATCAGATCTGTGCCAGATGCAATCTACATCAAACGAGTTCCCTTGTGGAAAGGGACTATTTAATTATCCAATATAATGAATGACGAATGATCCATTTTCACAATGGATATATATAATGACATATATTTCGAGTAGACATACCCCTTCTAACTTTAGAACTTAAGACATTTCTGAAATAGGGTCAAGAATTGCGTCGGTATTGCGTTCGACTATTTTCGGGCGGTTTCGGTCGTGCGCTCGGCTATTTTCGTCGGGTTCGGAAGACTTTGGCTATTTTCGACAGCGGTTGGGGCCGTGGTTTTAAATTTGGAAATCGCTTTCGCTTCGCCTTTGATGTGAAACAAATGGTGTTTACGCTAAATCACGCGTTACCAGACTTACGTGTATGTTTGTGTAATACTTATTGAAAGTATGATTATTTTTGTTGGATAAATTAGTATTTTCTTTGTTTGTTTCTATGTGTGGAAGTGGCCCCGGCTGTCATTATTGTATGGTAGTCGGCAAGCGGTGTCAGATGCCTTAAGGCAGCCTGGAAAAACAGTCTTCAACACTAGTGTATTTTTTTAAGCTTCTTCTTATCGTGTGTGTTAGTGACTAACTAACTCTAGTGTCAGAGTTTTTAACTCTGACATGGTTTTATGTAACGAACAATGTCAAAGACAGTAACCGGGACCGACGGATTTTTTTAAGCTGCCAGCTGATGACAGCCGGGATTATAGCCAAAGCTAAGTCTTCGGAAGAATCCCTTGTGGCCCATTAAACTCACTACCATTGTAAACTATTTCACACCATTGTAACTATGATTTAGAAGTAATTAGTGGACAAACTAACATACAAACAGGAAAGGTCACTTCATGATATGATACTTTATAAATATACCTAACCAGCTTTACCCGCGGACTTTGCTCCTCATGGGAATTTCAGGATAAAGAGTACCCTCTATCCTTCCCCGAGTCTCAAACTATATCCATACCAAATTTCATCCAAATCGGTTCAGTACTTTATGCGTGAAGAGGTAACAAACAAACAAATATACAAACTCACTTTCGCATTTATAATATATAAGTAAGATATAAAGATGATATATTTAAAGATTCAGGGAAAAACATGTCAACATGATGTTAATAAAGGCCTCAACATGTTATGTCGTAAATGTATAATATTTATAATTTATGTTTTCCTAAAATGACACTTTAACACGATTCAAAATATTACTTGCGAGTGATGTAATGTCGTAAATGTATCTCTATCTAATATAATGAACTAGATTTATGAATTTGGCAGTATGTTTGCCTTAGTAAATATAAACAGAATCGAAACATAAATTATGGAGTTTAGAGAAATACAATTTAAAAAAAACCTGTCCGATCCGTGAAGGAAATGTTCATACATTTTGAAACGGTAGGTTTAAGCCGCAGATTATTTTTGCGATTTTAGGGCTGGAAGAAACCGATAAATAGAACCTACACAAGCTACCCATCGAACAGGGTTTTTTTAACATACTATATGGCATCGTAATGTTATCAAACAATATTGCAACTTGGACTTTTCTAGAAATTAATACCTAAACATGCGTGCTCTACCCGCCTACAGTATTTCAATTACATTTACCTAGTACCAATTACTTTCTACTTTTGTGATTGTAAAATTATTGTATTTTTCTTAAACAAATAAGAAAGAAGAAATGCGTAATTTCTGTGCAATTGACAGGTACCATCGCTTCTAAAATTAGTAGCGTTGTACTTTATACCTAATTTAAGGACTGCAAATGTTTTATAAATGTGGATTAAATAACACTAAGCCAACTAATAAATATCTTGATCCAAAGCTTTATATTTTGTACTTTAACGACCCTTCCACAACGCATATCCTGAACTCAAGAAGAGTAAACATTAAAATAATAAAAAGGTCTTCAAACAGCGTCAACTGATACAAAGTTGAACCCTAATTCCGCTTTTAATTTTTTTTTATATTTTCCTTGTATTTCATTGTATTACTTTCCAACTGGTCAATCGTACCCATTTCTGCCTTTTAGCTTAATTAAAAAAAAACAGACAAGCCGCGTTTGACATTTATTTTTTTACGATTTGATCAAATACAAATTAAAAGGTTTTTATCTGTAAATAAATTACTTTTCCAAAAGACCTACAAATACCAGGACAGAAATTGGCACACGTGAGAGAAATTTCTGTGCCTCGATATTTTATGGTCTAACCGGATTCAGTGAAAAATGAGATTCGAACACGTGTTTCAAATTATACGCAAAATGTATCTACTTCTGTGGTCTACCTACTTATAGAATAACCTACACACGTCCGTAAAGATTTCCTCTCCGGCGGTTTGGTATACAAAATCGAAATATGCTGTTTTCTCTTTAAATCAGATTTTTTAGATATGCCTAAAAACTTGAGTTTTGTTGAGCAAAGGCTTTTTCTTCATTTGTCCTTCTTCCTTCACCCAAGGATGAAGTAAGAAGGAACTTTAGTCACTGTAATTCTTTTATCAAATTTTATATTACTCGAGGCAAATTTTTTAATATCTATAATATCTAAGATATACTTTTGAACATCTAAACCGATTTCCATCAAATATAGCCGTTCGAGAGCTACAATGCCACAGACAGACAGACAATGGTGTCAAACTTATAAGACCCCTTTTTTTGTCGAGGGTTAAAGGTATACGTTTTAAAAATCAAATTGTTTGACAATCAATTTTAATTATTCTACTTCTTAATCCCATGCTGGTCTGGGAGAAAAAAAATCTTAGAATGTACCAGCTGCGTCTCTTCCCACGTAGATCGTAAAAGCCGATCGAGGGAATGGGCAAAAATGCAAATCATGTTTACAGGCGATGCGGCTAGCAACCCATCACTGTATTGATTGTTTTTCCATCTTCTCGCCCACCATGACGCTAAAAGTGGCTTTTGGGTCTTGCGGCCCTGGGCTCTGCATAGAACCGCAAGACCCAAAATGCTCTGTCTACCCCATTAGGGATAAAGACGTGATAGTATGTATGTATGTATGTACTTCTTAATAAGTCTTGCTTTTACCTTGCAAATCAATTTTCAACTAGTTATCCTCAACCGATTTAGCTGAAATTTTGCATACTTGTGTAAGTTGGATGACAATACAATATTATAAAGACAATGAGCTGTTCTGATTCAGTTGTAGGATTATTTTGATTTGTCTTGACAAGCACTGTATAGTAGGTTATGGTAGAATATGCCTAGGATCTCATCACGGAGACGGAAGGTGGTCGATGGAACTCAGTAATAAAACGACGCGACTCCATCGAGTTTAGGCTTATTTCATTTGTCTTAGTAAGAACTTTGGCCTGACAATAAAAGCTTGTACAAAAGTGCAATTAATATAATTAGCCAAGTGCGTGTCGGGCCACGCGCAATGTAGGGTTCCGTAGTTGTAACTGCCAACTTGCAGTCTAAAACGTCTAAGTATTGAATTTGTATGAAATTTTCCTTTTCGAGTACATTTTATAAGTTGATCACCTATAACTTTTTAATTTGTAAACCCTACTTAGCTCTGATAGTTTTCCTTTAAATTACATTATATATACTATAGCTGTGATTTTTTCACGTGTCCATATATAACTGTTTAGCAGATAGATGGGGGGGACACGTAACTTTAACAATTTTTTTTAAATTCAAACCTAAATGTTTCAGACACGGATCCCTAAATCGAAAAATGGTGTTCCCAACCTCACAATATTTTTGAAAGACCTGTTCAACGATAGCCCACACAATACGTTGACTTTCTTTTTATTTGGATGGCAGCTACCCTAAAAAAAAATATTTCCATATTTTATTTTACGACTTTTTCGCCATGATTGATATAAATATCCATGCCAAATTACAGCTTTCTAGTACTTATAGATTCTGAGTAGGACCGCGGACGGACAGACAGACAGACAGACATGGCGAAACTATAAGGGTTCCTTGTTTACTACGGAACCCTAAAAAAACTTTACTAAAAAGCTGTATGTAAAATTATTAAATAAATATATATACGTTCAAACTAGGCTAGCGGGCCGTATGTCCAATACTTCTGGCCCAGTGGGTCGTAGTTCGAGTATCGACAAATGGAGTGTGAAACCCACTGGTTAAAGATGCCAGCTTACAATTTCCCATCAATTTTAGTTCAGAAGTGGTTATCGTGTCTACAGAAGCTATTTTTGGCAGTTTTATTTATTATATTTATTGATTAAACTTTATAACAAAATTGAAACAGGCGGACTTAAGGCCCAAGGCATTTTCTACCATTCAACCTACAGGTGGTGCTGATTTTGGACGAAAGCACAGGTATGGCACTTCATACAAACGGAGCAGCGTATATACCTAGTACTACTACAAACGAAACAATCCGTCGGTGCACACGTCAAATGTGTGAGTTAAACAATTAGGGTCGCCACCACAGAATTTGTTGCTTTGCTTACCTGTTTTCATCACACGGAAATCTATAAAATTTTCGTTATTTATTGTTTTCCGTGGATAAACAATGATAATGTGCGCAGTTTCTCACCATTATAATTCAATAATCCTAAGTGACTCGCGTAATGTCAACGTGCGACTACCAATAACCCTGTTTTACTGCCGCTTACACCTCACAATAACGGGGGAAGGGTTGCGGGGACGCCAGATTGCGGGGGATGGTGCGAGTTTCCGTTCTGTATGTAATACTATTATTAATTCTGTGACGAAAGTACTAATTAGAAGAAACTTTGCAATATTTATAACTACTAGCTGTGCCCCTAATGGGCTTCCCTCCCTCGATTTTAATGAAGTCGTTCTAAATTTTCATGTACCTATATATTATTTTAACTTGTACTTATGTTCTTGTTTGTATTTGTATAAACTTGTGTGTAGTAGACTAAGAAGGGGCCGTATGCAGCCCTACCTCATCGAGTAGCAAAATGTGACATATGCATTTATTGAAGTGAATACTTCTTTAGCGGCGTTGTGCACTTTTTTTGGAATGGGTAAAAAATGTTAAATTCGCGTCAGGACACGTGATCTGATCGAAAATTCGTAAGATGGATGGAGAGTAGACAGCTGGCGCGGCGTAGGAGAGGGAGTATCCCCCTCGCTTTCTACGGCGCGGCGAAAATTTTTTTCGCTTTTTTTTTGATATACGAAAAAAGTTTCGTATATCAAAAATGCACAACGTTAATATTCAAGTTTTCACTTCTGCCGGCACTCCCAGAGTGCAACCCGTCGTTTTTTAATATCACTTTTTTGCTGACTGTACAAAATGCTCCAGGTTAGGCCCAGACAACCCTGTATATTAAGACATATCTTTTTAATATGCAACACCCTACATATGTCACATTTTGCTACTCGATGAGGTAGGGTTGAATACGGCCCCCTCTTAGTCTAGTTAGCGAACCAAATAAATAAACAAAAAATATAGGTAGAGAGCCGGACTAGGTATCTCATTGGCTGACTGTACTACCGAAGATAATATACCTAATTAGTAAAGAACCTACTACAATTGATGGGTTTTGAGTTAAAAAATAAAGGCATATAATTTGGCGCTAAAATCAGCTTTTAAATTTTCTACATACAGTGTCACTCCCACAAATTAATTATCATAGATATTTGTTTTTTTTTTTTTGCTATTTGTATAATAAAGTGATTACTAATAAACAACATATAATAATAGCGTACTAAACCCTAAATAGGTACTTAATGCAAATAAAACGCAAAATTCACAATCCGCGATGTATAATATTTACACAAAACTAACTATACCAAACATTTTATCATTGATCTTCAATTAACTCCCAAGTTTATGATCACCCCCAAAAGTTTAGGCTCATTGGCTTCATTACCTTTGGTCTTGCATTTAAAGATTGTTGTAAAAATTAAATTAAGAGGTAATGAGACTATTTGCAACTTAGACGAGTTGCTTTTTATACGAGTTACGAGTTGCGTTTTGGACGAGTTTCGACATAGACTATGCATATAAGACCATTCGAGACTAACTCGATAAATAGAATAAATAGTACCTACCTACGATTTTATTTTAACGTTTTTTAGTTTACAGATAATAATAAAAGTAAGCATTTATTTGATAAAACTCATTTACCGAAGTATTTTTCCATAGAAAAATATGAAACACGTATTTTGAAGCTTATTTTGCTTATTTGCAGAACATGCTACGAGAATGTTCTGCAAATAAGTAAATAATATCGGCGTGGGTTGCTTGAATGTAATAAACGCTTAGAAGTATTTTACTCGTGCACGCGTTTATGGTTGAACATTATTTATTCTTTATAAAAGTTGTAAGTTTATGATGTTTAAAATGCAGCAACATTTTTATATCAGTGAAAAGACATCATTTTGAAATTACCTAGCATTTAATATATGTGATACACAAATAAGGAAGATTCCAACCACTTACTTCAGATACTTTTTTCTAAACGTCAAAACAAACATTTTCAACGGGATTTTTATAAAATAAAGATTAATAACGTCATACTTTCTTGGCGTCAAATAGCACTCTTAATATCATCTATCACGTTGAAAATGGATATGATCACTGACAAGTGACTTTATTTTGTGTCTTTTTATTCTATTACCAAATAATTTATTATTTTTGGCCCAGAAAACTATCTACTACTTTATTCAATACCTCATAATATGTAATGCTTTTAGGTATATAATAACTACCACAGTCACAGCTTCAAAATCATCATTAATGTTAAATTCAGTTAGAAGGTATAATTAAAAAAAGACGTGTGGCACTCGGGGACTGCCGCGGTAAAGCTATTGCAAACAAGGAAGGACGGCAACGTCGCAAACGGACGACGAAGACGAAGCGACAACCTACATGGTAGGCGGAGTGGGGAGAGCGTGAGGTTTTTTCGTTACGGAATTTTTGGATTCGGTCCCCGCGCTCAAAGCCCGCGATAGAAGCTATGCAATAGCTTAAAAACTTTTATAAGCAAACACACACAGGAACTATTAATCGATAGCAGTAGGAATAAACCTCATGATTCGAGAACGCATGTAAATTCGATAAGAAATTTGAACGTTAATTTGACCAGGGTGCGTGTGAGTCTTGCGTGCTTGAAAGGTATAGTAATATTTTTAGAAATGGATTATCTTACGTTATCATTCTGATATTTTGTCACCAACGTGTCGTCTCCATTGGTACCTTTACCTAAATTTATTTATTGACCGAGCGAGCGAAGCGAGCTAAGCATCTCAGTTTCTAGATTAGCCAAAAATTCTTTTGTCCGTCTGTCTGTCTGTTCTCGCCTACAGGTCGCATTTCTTAACCGATTCTCATGAAATTTTGTAAGCAGGTTCAGCAACTAAATAGTTTTTTTTTTGTCGAGCCAGTTTTTCGAAATTTTTTAAAATGGCGTTTGACTTTTTTGTTGCCATTATAAAAACGATTTTTTTTATTTGAACAAATTTTTTATACGTTATAATTAAACGGGTATAAGGTGACACACGAAGTCTAGCTGACTAAGCCGTGACGGATATATAATACAAATCTTCTTACAAAATATACTGAAACTATTTAAGGGTGAATTCAGTACGGGTTACTGAACGACTTTCTTAAAAATACATATCTCCCCTGGGATCCACGAAGTAATTTCTCTGAATAACTATTATGGTTATTATTTTGAGTTTCATAAGTAGTTCTATAAATATCATATTTAACCGACTTAAAAAAAAGGGTTTTTCTTATTTTACGATTAGTTTTATTTAGGACAAATTTTCCGCAATTAGGCCCGAAATTGCCGGTCCCGTTTTGCGTGGGGAGCTGCCACCGGCCTCAGTTCTCGAACCAGCCCAGCTCCTGCAGGAAGCCTAGAACGCCTGTGGGCGCCCTGCACGCTTCCGCCATGGTTCCCGGGTGTTCTAGGAACCTTCTTATTATGTGTGCGACGCCATCGCACTCCAGGAGGAGATGACTCGCAGTTTCTTCAGCCTCCATGCATGCTCTGCACAGAGGACTGTTAGTTAAACCTAGGGTGAAGAGGTGTTTATTTAGTGCACAATGACCAGTAATGATGTCAATAATACGGCGTAGGTTCCTCCTTGGCAGTGCTAACAGACGTCGGGATAAGCGTCTGTCCCATTGGGGCAGCGCCTCCTTAGCCTGTCGGCACGTCTGGAGGGATTGCCATGATTGAGCCTGTTCTTCGCCAATTCGACCTTTGATCAGGAGCGAACCTGCGTGAAGGGAATCGGGGCCATCGGAAGGGGACCCTCCGGTGACATACTCGATCCCCGACGCGCCAGCTCGTCCGCTGCATCGTTACACAGTGAGTTACTGTGACCTTTGATCCATTGGAGAGTTACTTTGTTGTACTTACAGAGATTATCCAGGGATCTGTGGCATTCTTGTACTAAGGCAGAGTCCACGTATGCCCTCCTCAGGGCAAGAAGAATTGCTGCGCTGTCTGTCAGGATACAGATGGACAAACCTGATACTTTTCTCCTGGTAATTTCTGTTGCTGCGTGGGTTATGGCTGCACACTCGGCTTGAAAAATAGAGTTTTCTTTACCCAAAGCAGCTGCAGAGTGGATGTTGAGATCGTGGGAGAATACACCAGCACCTACACCGTTGTGTGTTTTCGAGCCGTCTGTGTATACTCTCACTTCTTCAGTACCTGAGCTGTCTGATGGTGCTTCATGTAATTGTATTTTGTATTTTTTGTCAAAAATAAATTGTTTGCGGATCCTGTCGTTTATAGCACCTATAAGGTGTGATGCCCCGAGGGCTATTGAGAGGATTTGTGTGTGTGGTGCCTTGTCTTTATGTTTCCATAGGCCCAACGTATGAAGTCTTGCAGCTGCGACTTGTGCTTCTTGTTTTATGTGTAGGTGTAGCGATCTAATATCTAGGATTGCCTCTAATGCTGCCGTTGGGCAAGATTTCATGCCGCCTCCTATCGCCAGGCATGCTGTTCTTTGAAATCGCTGTAGTTTCTCTTGTACTGTAATCAAAGTAGTTCGATACCACCATACTATTGCAGCGTATGTGAGTCCTGGTCTGATGACTGTGATGTACAGCCATTTCATGATTTTCGGGGTTAATCCCCAGTTTTTGCCTACTAGTCTTCGGCAGTTCCATAGGTTTATGTAGGCTTTGTTTAGTTTTTCATCAAGATGCGTGCTCCAATTCAGCTTGGAGTCCAGTATTACGCCTAGGTATTTAACCTCTTTCGATAGTGTGAGTGTCGTACCAAAGAGCTTGAGTGGTTCGTAGTTGCCTAGGGCTCTTTTGTTTGTAAACATAACTAGTTCTGTTTTGTTCGCATTTACTGAGAGGTCATGTTTGTTACACCATTCCTCTACAATGCGTAATGCACTTCTGGTTAGGCTGCACACGACGCTAGCCGAGTTCCCTTGTATGAGTATGGCCAAGTCATCAGCGTAGCCTACTGTATAGTAGTTTTTCTTGTTTAGGGATGTAATTAGATCATCTACCACTAAGCTCCACAATAGGGGTGAAAGTACCCCTCCTTGTGGGCACCCTCTGGTTGCCACTACTTTTGTGGTTTCACTCATGTCTAGTTTCATGTTGCGTAGTTTCAACATGTTGGATATCCAGCCAGTTACAGTGCCCGGCACTTCATGTCTGTTAAGGGCCTCTTGTATACAATTAAAGTTTGTCTTATCGAACGCTCCTTCTATGTCGATGAAGGTTCCTAGACACAGATGTTTGCTGTGTATAGCATTTTCCAGTATTGTTACAACTTCATGTAACGCTGTTTCTGTTGACTTTCCCGTGCAATAGGCATGTTGCTTGGGATGTAAGGGATGTTTGATTAATGCCGTATCTCTAATGTGCCTGTCACATAATCTTTCCAACACCTTGAGAAGGAAGGAAGAAAGGCTTATAGGTCTGAATGATTTGGCATTTGTGTAGTCTGTTTTTCCAGGTTTTGGTATGAATATTACTTTAACCTCCCGCCATTGCTGGGGACCTGTGGGCTAGGCAGGCTGTTAGTAGGTGGGTTAAATGTTTCAGTAAGAATTTTCCTCCCCATTTAAGGAGGCCAGGGAAAATACCATCCGGGCCTGGTGATTTGAAAGGTTGGAAGCTGTTTATAGCCCATTCTACTCTGTCTAATGTAACTATTTCCTGGGCTAAATTCCAGTCTTGTTCTGTAGGATTATGTGTTGATTCCTCTGGTTTTTCCAGGTGGTCGTATTTAAGGCAACCTGGAAAGTGCGTTTTAATAGTATTTCACATATTTCTTCCGTGTTAACGGAGTAACTGCCGTCCTGTTTTTAAGAGTACCGATCGTTTTGTTGCCCCCGCCTGACAGTAATTTGCAGACTCTGGAAGCTTCAGACGTGGTTTCGATACTCGTGCAGTATTTACACCAGGATTTTTATCAGTATTTACATCAGTTTTTGCTTATTTTGATTGATTGTTGGCTTATTTAATTTAACAATTTTGTTGAGCGAACTTTCGTTCAATCGCTATCGTTGCTTGTCTGTGCTTCTGTAGTAGTATTAGTAATTATGCTACGAACTAACAAGAGATCAACAGCAACCAAAGCCCGCGAAGTAGCTTTACGAAGAGAGTAAGAAACCAATGAGCAGCGGCAAGAGCCATGGCAATACAAATAAACATTTAAACGAAAACCCATTAATAGTTTTCTGGTTTTTCCAACAACGAGCTAACTTTGTCATTTGAAAAATGATGGGTCATTTTTCGGTGAAAGACTACTGGTACATAATTGAATTTCAGCATCACGGTAGACCTCATATCCATGGGATTGTATGGTTGGAAGGTGCTCCTGACCTTTCAGAGCTAGATCGAAAGTCATTTGAAGAAAGGGCTGTGATTGGCAACTATTTTGGAAATTTAGTCACAACCATGAATCCGCATATCGGTAAACCTGCACCGAAAATTTATATAAATCAGGTACATTGTTCTGAAATAATAATCGCGAGGTCTAAGTTCGTGGCGAACTACTAGTTTAATCACGCTTTTAACGGCCGTTCTCTCCTATTAGTCAACCATGAGGATAAACAGATAAGATTTGGTTGCGGCGGAAAATGTTTAAATAGTTCACGTTACAAAATTAAATTCATGTTAAATATA
Organism: Acrobasis consociella; assembly: GCA_963555685.1. Classification (NCBI taxonomy): domain Eukaryota; kingdom Metazoa; phylum Arthropoda; class Insecta; order Lepidoptera; family Pyralidae; genus Acrobasis; species Acrobasis consociella. Next base: position 3,074,560 of record OY743114.1, read on the forward strand.
TACCACTTTATGTTTACAGTAGCTGTGTGGTGATATGTGAAAGGAACAGCAGGAAAGGGTCGGCCTCAGCGAACATTCTGCGACCAGATTGCAGACGTTCTAAAATAATTGGCCAAGTGCGTGTCGGGCCACGCGCAGTGTAGGGTTCCGTAGTTGTAAATGTAAACTTTTAGTTCATGCCACTAAAAACGTCTAAAACGTCTAATTATCTATTGAATTTGTATGAAATTTCTTTTTCGAGTACATTTTATAAGTTTATCGCCTATAACTTTTTAATTTGTTAACCCTACTTAGCTCTGATAGTTTTCCTATAAACTACATTATATAAACTATAGCTGTGATTTTTTTCACGTAGCCATATATAACCGTTTAGCAGATAGAGGGGGGGGACACTTGTCTCCAACAAAAATTTTCACTTTAAACCCAAATATTTCAGAAACGGATCCCTAAATCCAAAAATGGTGTTACCAAGCTCACAATGTTTTTGAAAGACCTATTTAACAACATCCCACACAATGTTTTTGTCGAGAAAAAAAATATTGACTACCTCTTTACTTGTATGGCAGCTAATCTAAAAAAAAAATATTTTTCCATATTTTATTTTACGACTTTTTTGCCATAATTAATATACATATCCATGCCAAATTACAGCTTTCTAGTACTTGTAGTTTCTTAGTAGGACCGCGGACAGACAGACAGACAGACATGGCGAAACTATAAGGGTTCCTTGTTTACTACGGAACCCTAAAAAGGTGAGGTTAAATGTATCCGTTACCGAAGGGCATGTATGAAGAGATGATGAGTTTAGATGAAGCGAAAGAGGTTTGTCAGGATCGTAGCGGAGGTCCAAAGTCTCTGCCTACCCCCTCTTCTTCTTCTTATCGTGTGTGTTAGTGACTAACACTAGTGTCAGAGTTTTTAAGCCGCCTTAAAGGCCTCTGACATGGTTTTAGGTAACGACCAATGTCAAAGACAGTGACCGGGACCGACGGCTTAACGTGCCCTCCAAAGCACGGATCATCTTACTTAACAGATAATTAGGTGATCAGCCTACAATGTCCTAACTAAACTAGGACAACAACACAAAGTCGTTGCCCCCGCCGGGAATCGAACCTTAATAATATATATAAAAAAACCATGTTTTTTTAATAAATTTCACTTAAATATTTATTTTATTATATTCTTAGTATTTGTTGTTATAGCGGCTACAATAATACAAGTAAATAATCGTTGAAAATTTTAAAAGTCTTAGGCTGCGTTTCCACTGAAGCGGAGCAGAGCGGAGAAGAGCTTAGCGGTGCATGAATTGACCAATTACAATGTTCAAAATCTCCGCTCCGCTTCAGAAGAAACGCAGCCTTAGGCCCAACGCAGACGACAGACTAGACCGCGCCGCACTTTTAGTCTGTGAAAATAGAACCTATGGAATTACATGCAGTAACACACACGACGCACAAAAAGTGCGGCGCACAAAAAATCCGTGTAATTTTGGCAGACCGCGCCGCGCCGCGCCGCGCCACACCGCACAAAAAGTGTGCGAAAAAAATACAACGTATGCTTCAATTCGCGCTAACACAGACGTCGCGCACTTTAGTCTGTGACCTTCACTCGGCTAGTGGTGGACGTGACGTGCGCGGTATTACAGCATGGCGCTAGAGATAGATGTACCGATGTTAATTCATGAAATACAAAACAGACCTGCAATTTATGATACTTCAAAATCCGAGTATCATGCCTAGTAAACCTTTCTTCTGGACCAATGCACTTTCTCATTATTGTTTCCGAATGTGTCAAAGTTGGTCTTAAAATAAATAGCAACTCATTAAAAGTATTAATAGAAATTTTATAAAATTTGAAAAAATTGTCCGGGTATTGTTTTGGAATTGCATGTTTCATATGGAATTGTCCTTTTAAATGTAATCTCTCCGAAAGTATAGGATGTACCCAAAATTTTCTATTTCTTCTTATTTTTCTGTACTTCAAGTATAAAATAATACATCACAATCTTTGCACTTCCATGGCGTGTAAAACTGTACGTGTCCCGTCCCTACAGTTCTGCCGACAGAATGATTCAAAATGTGCGTCGTGTGTGTTGAGTCCGTGAACAATCCGCGAAAGACTTTTTGCGCGCCACGCTGACTATTTGTGCGCCGCAGACTCGAACGGACAAAAAGTCTGTCGTCTGTGTTGGGCCTAACTATTACGATTTAAGAGATAGAGCCTTGTGACAAACGGGCTGACAGACGGGGTCTCAAATAGTCTCGTTGGCACCTTAGTGTACGGAACCCTAAAAATTAGGTCACTGGTAGTTTTGCATGCGATATAGTGTGCGTGTACCACGATACCATGAACTTTGTTCCGCAAATCCCACTTTAACTGCTTGTGTACACGAACGCAACTATTTTTAAAGTTGGCAGTTTGGTCAAGGATTTTTGTAGTGTAATTTCGTGAATGATTTAAAACAGGTAGATTTCTTTCAGAGTTTTTTAAATCTTTATATTCGATTTTAATTTTAGGTAAATATAATTTTTTTCGTCTAAATAAAATCCCTGCGGCCACGTGGTTCGACAACGTTGTCCGACATATCGGACGACGAGGAATTTTGATTCCTTGCTGTCCGACATGTCGGACTATCAAGATTTTTTTATTCCACTTAGTTCGACCATCGGACCAAGAGGACATTTAAAATTTATCTGCATTTTTAAAAGCAAATTTCTTACCGAATGTTTGATCTAATAAAATAAGACTACCTCTATTATTATGAAATACCTACTTACTAGAGGTTCGTTTATAGCCATTCAATATAACTCACGCAATACGATAGCACTATCACCAAACGACGTCATTGTTACCTGAAACAAAATACAATAATAAATCAGTAAAATACTGAATGATGACATGGCCTTACATGTTGTAGATAAACATGTAAAAACTGTAATATGTCGAGAAAAAAATATGAAATTTCTCATAAATAATAATATTAATCTCAAAGCAAACAAAAAAAACACCTTAATATTAAGGCAATAAATTCGTTAAAAAGTGGCCTCTTACTGCGATGGAGAGACCTTGTTATCGCATTTTTCAAACGGAGTTCTAAACGAACGGCTTTTCTATGTCTCCGCGTTTTAAAAATGGCGCTTCTGCTAGGTTATAAACCCTACAGCTTTGTGATAATGCTATTTAGTGTTAGCTTCACTAAATAGCATATATTTAGGGTTACAAATGCCTGTGGTCGGCCTGCCCTAGTTGTGCTGCGGTTACACACATTTTGCGACGCTACATAATGGATTATACTACGTCACAACAATACTACCTCTATGAATAAACGGATTATACCTAGTACCAGGCATGTGCCACTTCCCGCCTGGGTAACAAGAATACCTAAGTACATATTATAAGATCTTAAAAAATATACTTTAAGGGTGAATACAGTCCATGATACTGAACAACTTTCCCTAAGGAACACGTATAGAAATATGAAAAGAATATTTTGACCTCACATACAAGTTGTCACTTTACCTGTAAAAGCTATAGTAATGCGCACTCTTGCCGGGCCATCGAGCTCTCAACACACTGAGGTGCTATTTTTCAAACGCGGAGTCACTACACGAACGGTTTTTTGTATGGAAAAACCATTCGTTTAGATGACTCCGCGTTTCAAAAATGGCACTTATGGAAGGTCGCCACTAAGGTCGAGTGACTTGAAAAATAGGTATTTGCATAATCTATTATATCCATCAAAAGTATACAAATACAACGTTTCGTAGTCCACTGCTTTTTGGCTGCGTTTCCACTGAAGCGGAGCAGAGCGGAGAGGAGAGAAATTGACCAATCACAATGCTCGAAATCTCCGCTCCGCTTCAATTCAAACAGCGAATTTCGAGCATTGTGATTGGTCAATTTCTCTCCTCTCCACTCTGCTCCGCTTCAGTGGAAACGCAGCCTTAAACCGATTTCATTTCTCTTTTTATGAAAAATACAAGAAAAGGTATGGCTGTGTTCCTATGTTTTCTATTTACACAAAGTGTTATGGAAAGGGGGGTATCAACTCGAAAGGAAGTAAAATTACTTATCAATATGAACAACTTTTACAATGGGACCATAATTAAATACCTACCGTACCAAATTATATGAGGATGCAGTTTTCTTTTAAGTTGTTTACTTTGATTAGTAGGTACCTTTCGGGTTGATATCCCTTTTCCGTTACACGTTGAATTCAAATGTTATCTTTTTCACTATATTATATTATATAGTAAAAAAGAAAAGTTGTTTTATAACTGTCTGACGTCAACTCCCCTTGGAAATTGAATGATGCGAAAATATGGTCAATTGGGGTCAGATCGAACACAGCGGAGCGCAGCAGAGAGGATTTTTATATGACACTTGAAAATAATCTTTAAACTTACCGCGCGAGCATTTACTCGTGTTCAAATGTTTATACACTTTAGGCCTATGGTAATACGGTCTTATTTTCAATCTAGGTAATAAATTGCCCGGGATTTTTTTCTCTCTGTCTGAACTAACCCTTGGATGCCGCCTGACGTCTACCGATCTACGATCCTGACAGACCTTTATCGCTTCTCTTCACGCATTACGGGTTACGGGTATTTAAAGTACCTATAGCCTACGATTTGCATGCTTGAAGCGTTAGCTCACGCGTGCTTCTAACATGAGCTGTCCTGTCACAGGTGTCAGCGAGAAATTCCCGGTATTCAGAGCATTCCCGTAATTCCGTCCGAACGCGTTTCATGGTGTAGTAAAATCTAATTTGGGATTCTCTGTGACACGTTTGGAAAGGGTTATTTTGCTTTTCATTGCCTGTTGTGTACACACTTTGACGTCTTCTGTATCCATTACGGGGTAGACAAAAAGACCTGATGATTATGATGATGAAGTATAATTTACATTACGTGTAGTGTAAATTAAAATTTATTTTCTTTTTAATGAAAATCTACCGATACCAGCCCTTAGTAATGACCACTGCTGAGAAGATCCGTGTCAAACGTGCGTGAAACGCCTCCTTCACTGAAGCAACCCCGAGGGTTTAAAAATAATTAATCTAATCGTTAAGTTGAAAACAAAACAAGATCAAAGTCAAAGAGATACCCTCACAAGGTTTCGTACGAATTTTCAGAAAGCACTTAACTAAGATAAGCACAGCTCATTAGGGACCATCCATATATTACGTCACATAAATTTAATGATTTTTTCCTTACCCCTCCTCCTTGTCACAATTTTGAGACCCCTAGTGTGACGTTTCATAATATATTTTGAGATTATTTACATCTATTTTTATGTAGCATAGGTGCAATCAACAAGCCTAATAAATGCTTAAAATATTTTATAGAGCTGGAAATATTTGAAAGTTTGTATTTTATTAGTATCAAGCAAGATGCATGCGCGTTTATCTGGATAGATGGGCCCGTAAGGCAGCCTTGTGGGTGCCAGAAGGGCGCAGGCTGCTATGGACAGGGATCTATGGAAAAAAAGGGGAGGCCTTTTCCCAGCAGTGGGAAACCCCAACAGGTTAGAATAAAAAACTATAAACTATTATACTCCATTAGGTTAAGGCCAATTTTGACATGTCTTTTTATTGAAATATACACTTTATAAATCAAGAATTTTGCTAATCACAAAATAATTATGTTATAAATTACATAATGACTTTTTAATTTCCTATTGTTTGAATTGATTTATAAAGTGTATATTTCAATAAAAAGACATGTCAAGATGGTTTACATTTATTTAAATACCTAACCAAATGGAGTATAGTAAAACATTTAAGTTTTATTGCTCAGATATATATGAAGATTTTGTATTGTGAAGTCACAGATCCTCACCCCTTGTCACGCATTGTCACACTTCATTGCCCCCAATCCCTCCCCCTTAACGTGTGACGTAATTTATTGATGACCACTAACAGCGTATAATTCTAAATGCTATTGCATATGACACTAAATAAATGTTCAACGCGCACTCTAAAAACCCACATAGTTCCACTATTTTAAAATTTTAAATGTTTCTTGCAGTGCTTTTAAACAGTTTTGGTTACAAAGGATACCTGCTTTACTCCTCTTTCTTGATGACTGAATGACTGGAGTTTAACTAAAGCTGTGCTGGTTTTCTACACACGTTTTGCAGTAGCTGAAAGTATGGAGGATTTACTCCTTGTTCTCGTAGAGGTAGAGAAACAAAGATATAGAGTCGTGGTGGACGCTGACTTTTTTTCTTTTTTTTCTGTCTTTTTCAAGTAGTATTGCCGCTTGATAGTCCACTATCGATTGCCTATCGATATATTATCGATATTTTAAATAAAATCAATTGTCTATCAATAGTTTGCTAGTCGTCATCGATCGATACTTTATCGATAGGATTGGTATTCCTCTAAAATAGTTATTAATAGGTTGGCATTTTTCTAATGAAATTATCGAGTTTTCGACTGGTTAAATGAAACTCTTGGTTAAAGCACCAAAGAGAGAAGATAGTTTTTTTTTTATTGCTAGGACAATGGAAAGGACGAGGTTATCAATTCGACGCGATTTTTTTTTAAATGTTCACCGATATGAAAAATTTGCTTTTGGAAACGCCAGAACCGATTTGAAAAGGTAGAGGGTAGGTATACTCTAGGTGGTCCTGTAGAAATTTCATCAAAATCGGTTGTGTATTTTAGAGGATGAAGTGAGTTTTGAAAAAATATTGCTGTTGAAATAACTATAATGTATTTTGAAGGATATTGGATCTTGAAGATAAAAATAAACAGTTAACATTTTAGTTCAATTTATTTTGTATTTGCGTGTTACACTTTTACACTAGGTACACTTCTAAACAATAAGTGTATATTAAGAAAAAATATCATTACAGTGAAAAGCCTGTGAAGTCGACACTGAAACTATTAATATAATATATATTATCTATTCATAAAACTATATGTTTTATAATTTGTTTGTAGTAGACAAAACTTGATTTTCTAATACAACACAGAAAATACTGAATATGATGACTTGACGATCTGCAAAAAAAAGGTTTTTATAAAGAAAAGGTCTAAAACATTTTCAAACTAAAATGCGTAAGAAATATTTAGATAGGAAAAGTCAACAGGCGTCAAACTATACGACGAGGCTTTTTTTAGGGTTCCGCAGTAAAGAAGAAACCCTTATAGGTGGTCTGTCTGTCTGCCCGTCCGACCGCGGTTTTATGCAGAAACTTACTATTAGAAGACTAGAAGCTGTTATTTTGCATGGGTATATATCAATTACGCCTATAAAGTGGTAATATAAAATATTGATTTTTTTATGGTACCATTTTTTTCTCGGTTGTTGGCGCCAATTTCTGATCCCTACATTCGCCAAAAACATAGCGAACCAACATTGCAAATATCTTATAGCACGTCAAAGAAAAGGTAGCAATTAAATTCAAGTAGTAACGAAACACCAAAATAATCTGCATTATAATGCATACAATTATCTTCCATGCTGGTCTGGGAGAAAATAAAAAAATTCAAATGTGCATGCTGCTTCTTTTCGATGATCGATCGAGGGAATGGGCGAAAATGCGAATCCTGTTAAATAGGTTAAGCGGCTAACATTCCAACACTATCTTGATTCCTTCATCGGGTTATCGTAAACTTGCCACAAAGTTAATTCGTCACGAAAAAAAGTATGCGTAAACTTGCCACACTTTTATTTTTTTATAGTTAATTCGTCACAGTCTAATATTTAGTATAGTAAATTCGTCACACTGATTATTTTTGTACAGACAGCAAGAAAATTAAACAAAAATTTAAATAACAACATTTATTTCTTTCATCACAGTTTTGGGATATTAACCTTACCTACATCTATTACAAAAATCATAGTTCTATCTGAATGATTTACTTAAATATTACGTACAAATATAACCAAAGAAGAAGCAAACAAAAATAAATTTGCTGTTAATTTCTAGGAAGGTCCTCAAAATTTACAGCTGTTTTATTTAAAATATTATGTAACAATTTGTAAAAATCACAGTTCTCTTTATAAATAGAAAGCGGCTGATTTGCCTAGGTAACATGCACAACCTACCTACTACCTACCTACCTAATTGATATACCTTACGTGTATAACATAAAAAAAAACAAAATATATCTACTTAATGAATCACAGATAAAATCACAGTATTTTTTGTCATAATTCATCACTTGCCTTCCCCTAAAATCAAAAATTAAAGTCGTAATTTAAAACTTAAGTATAGGATTAACTACATCTATGTAACAAATTAGAACAACCTACAATAAAACAATAGTAAAAAGAACTTTTATTATATAAAGTAAAGATATTGCTTTTTGTTTATAACATTAGTTTTCCTTTGAAATCATACATTAAAATTATTAATTTAAATCTTAAATGTAGAATTAACTACATCCATGTTACATTTCTTTAAAATGCTGCATATAAGAAATTTTCAATATAAATTCAGACAGGGGCATGTTATTATAATTTTCTAAAAGAGTTTTTAACTCCCTGTCATATGCAATTGACCTGCGCGTTCTTAAGTTTGATGGTATGGCTAGATTCAATTTTTTTATTTTAGTATCTACATAATCAGCTTCCTTTTTGAGTGTTTCCAGAAACTGAAGCATTCTAGGTTTTTTTTGAGGCATCATATTGTTCAAACGCTTATGCCATGCTTCTGCGAGATTTATTGTCCTATGACGAGAACCATGTATATTCCAAATAAATTGTATATTTTTATTTTCTAACCACTGGGATACGAAATAATCATTAAATGTTGTTACTGTTTCACTCTGTGGCGCATCTTCCATAATCCACAACCAACCGTCTTCAATGTCTTCTAGCTTTACATGCGCCAATGCAGCACACAAAGCCAAGTGTCTCTTTTCGTTGATGCGTCATGTCTAGTTAAGACAAGCAGCATAAAACGGTATGATTTAAAATTATATCTAAAGTTTTAAACTGTACCTTTGCTAATAAATAAAATAAGAAATGTGACTCTTTTATTCAAATATTTATTTAATTATAATTAATAGTTCGTATTAGATATTTTCTAGTGCAGTTTAACTTGCAGATTATAATTACTAGAATCAATTAAATAAACACTTGATTAAATTGACATTGCTGTGAAAATAATGAGGGGTCAGTTAAGTATTAATTTTGTTTTAAAACCATAGGCTATCTAAAGTTAAATTAAATAAAATCATTGTTTAATAACTGTTATTAAAATCGAACTCCTTTTATATAAGAGCATTTGAGAGATAAAATAATAAACAAATAGCACATATTTTTTTTTGTATAGAATTAAATTTAAAAATACTTACACCATGTCCTCCCGTACTTGTTCCCGGCTGATTATCCATTTTTTCAAAGATGCACAAATTACAACATTTAAAATTGCACAGTAATTTTGCAAAACACGTCACCACCCTCTCGCACAAGGTCATGTGAGTCACTGGACTGATAACAAGAATGCATTGACCGAAAGGGTTAGTTGTTACATTTAGAAAGAGATAGTTGCAGCGAGCGAGAGAGATAAAAGCATGTGCAGGAGTGCTACCTAGCTGTCTGATTGTAAATTTTCTCATCCTCATATAAAGGATTATTTAAAAAGCACCAACAACCTCCTAGGGTATGAATGAACTCAAGATAACTATCAACATTTTGCAGCTAAAAAAAAAATGATGTCCTATTTGAATTGATCAACTGATCATTAATTTATTCAATAATAATTCATACATTGCATTCCAATACATAGATCACATGACAATAGAAAAATAAAATTGAGTAATATAGAAAATTAAATTATATAATTTGGCCATCATTAAATTTAAATAAATAAACCCCTGTATGTAGTTGAATACTTTAGACATTTGTAGTAAATAAATGTATTTAACTTGTTGTCCGCTTCAGTTCCGCCCATGGTACATACCTTCATCTTTACAAGAGTGGTTTATTTTGTAAATCTAACCTGTCGTCATGTCATAAAACCAAATAAACAAACTCTTCGGCATTTTTCATATTAGCGTAGATTTAAACCACTAAATAAATAAATCACTTTGCTTGCTGTCGGTACTTTGCTAATTGTGGCAAATTAACTATAACGCATACCTACCTGTGACGAGTTAACTAATACTTTTTTATGCATGTGACGAATTAACTTTGAATGTATGGAGTTTTAAAAACGTGACGAATTAACTATGTGGCAAGTTTACGATAACCCCCTTCATCCACCTTCTTTCCCACATCAAGCTAAAAGTGGCCTTTGAGTCTTGCAGCCCTAGGACTAGCCTACTGCTTAGAGCCGCAAGACCCAAAATCTTCAATCTGGCTCATAAAGACGTGATTGTATGTATGTTTAACTTACAGAAACATAGGACGCGTATGACATTTGTATTATGCCAAAGGCTCGGATGGACACAGGTACCTGAAAGTTTATGAGATTACAGAATTAAGTAGGTAGTCATCATTCAGGGTAATACTCCTGCAGTGAAGACTATCCACTGCAGGAGTATTACCCTCTACTGCAGCCATATTTGGTAAGAGCAGCCAGAGGATTTGGCCTCCACTCTCCTCGCTGGCCAGACGGTTGAAGAGATCATGATGTTAATAAGCTTCATTTAGCTTTTATTTCCTTAGTCGCCTTCTACGATATCCACGGGAAGATTCAGCGTGGTCCTATCTACTCTGCCGGATACCACACGTCATATACTTACTAGTCTTGTGTAGTAATATATTTTTCTTTTACCTGAGCTTTTGTCATTGCGATTGTGAGCATTTTCCGAACGCGTACGGAAGCCTCTCCTTGGCAATTGTGCCAGCCTGAGCCAAACATAGCTGTCGAGAGTGCTTCAGCCTGTAATCACGAAACGATGACCGTTTGATGTTACAACCATTAACTCGTATGTAAATAAAAATAAACTGGACAAATTGTTAACAACCAAAGTTTAGAACACTAGCACAGAATTAATAATAGTATTACATACAGAACGGAAACTCGCACCGTCCCCCGCAATCTGGTGTCCCCGCAACCCTTCCCCCGTTATTGTGAGGTGTAAGTGGCAGTAAAACAGGGTTATTGGTAGTCGCACGATGACATAACGCGAGTCACTTAGGATTATTGAATTGTAATGGTGAGAAACTGCGCACATTATCATTGTTAATCGACGGAAAACAATAAATAACGAAAATTTTATAGATTTCCGAGTGATAAAAACAGGTAAGCAAAGCAACAAATTCTGTGGTGGCAACCTTGATTGTTTAACTCACACATTTGACGCGTGCACGGACGGATTGTTTCGTTTGTACTAGTACTAGGTATATATGCTGCTCCGTTTGTATGAAGAGCCATACCTGTGACACTAGACCAAGTATAGAACCTAGAGGTACACCTTGAGGCAAGGATATATAATTACTAACGTAACAAATACCTAACGCCATAGAAGCTATTAAAGGGGCCGTAAGGAGGCAAAACTAGAGTTGCAGGGTAGGCAAACAGAGATGGCAGCACACACCACTAGCAAAAAAGTAACAAAGTGTTGAATATGCTTTAAAAATATTTATTGCATTTCATAAATATAACTCATATTTAATTAATTAAAGTACAACTTTATTCAAATAATAGTAACAAAAGATTTTACTGAGTACCTATAGCGCCATCTAGTGACAAGGAAGAGAAAACATTGTGTTAATAAGGTGTAGATGGGTAAGGATGCCTGAGGTAAATATAACACATTTTCATGCTCAAGTATACCAAGGTTTCTTCACAATGCTTTTTTTCACCAGAAGCAAGTGATAAGCCACGAGTTGTTCTTACACACAAGACAAATAAAAGGCAAGGAAAGACTTGCCTCAACCGCTACATCTCCAGCATTCCACATGAAGTAGCCGGTGCTGATGAGCATCGCTAACATGGTTGACAAGATGGCTGCTACGCTACTGAACGTGCGGTCAGAGTTCTAGAAATTATAGACAGCAATGCAGTTAGTTTGTTAGTTGAAACTTTTATTGCACTAAAACATAATAATACAGAATATGATTACAGAAACAGATTTTTTGATTCAAATTAACGAGAGATACAGATCTCATCCGGAGGTCTTCATCAGGGCGAATGTGACTATAGGACGCGCGTACCCAATGTTGCTTCGAGACACACTAACAAAAAGTATTCCGTTTAATTTACGCTAGTTACAGAAACAGATGTTTTATGCCAAATGCAATCTTTTTCAGGCAACCAAAGTATTTTTAGATAAAATTAGGCTAAGACGCAAATTATTTTTTTTTTCTTGTTAATTTAGGTTTATAGTAAAATCGATTTAGGAATTAAAGTAGCACTGATGGTAAAAGGGTTAGTATAAGTTTTGTCTCTTCTATCAGTAATTTTTAATTTGACCTTTGATGACCTTTCTATGTCTGATTTTATGGTTTCTGAACAAAGGTCTTTTCAATGATAAAAGCTTTAATTTTCTTAAGTTGTAAGGTATTATGTAAACATCTTCATTCGTGCTATCAGCTAATTACGGCAGCCAATAAATAAATGAAATAAGCATCCTTTATAAGTAATTCAATTAGTTGCCACTAGATATCATATTATACGCATACTATTTAAACGAATTTGTAGAATTTCCATCAACGCGCTTTAGCTATAAGCAGCCACTTCGAAATAAATCGATAGATAACAAATACCCCTCTTTCCTTCGGGCATCTATTTTACAACTTAATAATCATAGTGGTAATACTCGTATTTCTAACGTTTTATTCAAACATTTCCATGGAAGCGCAACATTATCTAGAGTGAAAATTGATGAATTTGACTAAACTTACAATCATCTGTGACATCAATAATATGATGACCGATACATTGACCAGTATTTGACCGCTGACAACCATCTTGTAAGATTGCTCACATTCGCGAGTGCACCTATAGAAAATTGATAAAAGTAAATCAGTAAATAAATTGTACGATCTACATTTGTGTAACCTATCTAGATCATTCGACTGACTAATTTAAAGTGGGTAATATACGGTGCATGCAAATACTAACAAGTGATAACTTATAAATTGTTTTTTAAAACCAGCTTTTATCTACAACTATACCATAAAAAAGGTTAAATTTCTCCTCAAGACGAATCAATCGAGCTCAAACTCGGTGGCGTTATGTTATTTTATCGCAGAGATGCCATCACCACCTCCCAGCTTCTCCATCAGATCAGCTCCACGTCATCTCAATATTTATACGCATGCGTGCAAAATCTCAGCTCAATCGGAAACCAGGGAGTGGTTAAAATTTCACTTGCAAGATTTGATTGCAGACGTACAGACAGGCAACGGGACAGGTGAAACTAAATAAAAGCTTGTACAAATAAACAGATCTGTAAATAAACAATCAGCTCCCTGAAATAATGAGACTGTGATGTTGACGTGGAGGCAGCGGATGGCATGGACATAAATGATGGTGTGGGCACACCATTTTCTAGTGATGATAATAAACGAAAAAAATGTACGTACCACAAAGTCCGTACATGCATATTGATACCTAATTTGAACCCTTCTTCATACTTCTTCTCTTTCTCTTTTTGCGTCAGCCTGTTATCTTCAAAAATGTGGTCAAGGTTATAGAAATAACTCTGTAGATTCTTAAACTGGTGTTCAAGGCATACAACCGTAGATATGAGCATGACGAACATCCCCAACATTCTAAGTATGAACATCCACCAGAGAATGTAAGCAAAGACGCGAAAGAAAACAGCTGGAGTGGAATGATCTTTCACTTCAGGCCAAGCTGTTATTACTGTGGTGAATGTAGCATCTGAAAACTCACAAAGGTATTAAATTTGAGTTTTACAGGGGTCAGCTCTAGGATCTATAAATAGTGAATATCATTTTATTCAAAGGTCAATATCACTTTTTATGTTCAACATACCCTTATTAAACAAACATTTCTGCAGTCCATCCAAGCCATAGAAGACAAGAGCTGAACTGCACAAAATACATATGGCTATCGAATGCCGACGAGCTTTCTTTAACATTTCCCTCTCGACATCCTTATCGTTGTAGTGTTTCTTTAATTCCACAGCCAAGCAATATGTCAAATCCCTAACGTTCTTCTGATAAAACGTTTGAACATACCCGTAGGAGGCCAGAACAGGTTGTGAAATACAGAACATCTGTTGGTCTGCTTTCTGCTTATCAGATAATTCATTTTGTGTGAATATCCCCCCTAACTCTATAATAATAAAGGACCAAACACATACGCTGAAAAATATAGCTGTAAAATTGTGATATTTAAAAAAAAATACGGACAGGTCGGGCGCGGTGTACCAGAAATTCGGCCACCCGATCACATATATATATTTGTAAATGGTTTTGAAATATTCTGCTGTTTTGCAGATCCTGGCGTCTACTTCCATATTGGGACGTGTTCTTTCGAATGCGGAGTGAGTCTGAATAAACTCATTTTGTTCTAGGGCGTAGTTGGCTTGTTAAGTTTAATTGCATTAAGTAATCCGTGGAATAATGGTTGTTAGGTCAAATTATCGAAGTTATTAGAGCAGATACGGATTCTTAAATAACATCTTGTATACTAAAACTTTTTTGAGGGTGAATTTAGTCTATCATTCTAAACAACTTTCCACAAACAACACGTATCGAGTTATGAAAAGTAGTTTTGGGCTTCCTATATAATTTGACCGATCAGGTGATCCGAGTTATTTAGTAAGTTTTATGAGAGAAATAAACTTTTGGAACTGCGTTGAGATAGAACAATAAATTTTATCATATTTATAGTTTCATCTTAATGCAGCATTGCCATCCAACGTGACAATGCTGCCAGCTTTTTAGGCACACTACTACTACTGCTAGGGGCAATGACTTGTGGAATATTTTTTATTCTTACCTTTATTTATTATTTATCCATTTTTTTTTAGTTAGTCCTTTGTAGAATTACGAATATAATAAACGATTTATTCAAGCAATATAACCAGAAAGGGCGACCAGGTTTCATTCGATTTAGACGATCCTCTTAGTACATTACGATCTAAGTGCGTTATGGTGGTTTTAACACTTTAGTAGGTACACGTTAGGTAGCGGACGCGGGCTCTGAAGCATCTGCTGAGGATGCAACCGAGAAAATACGCTTGGATTATGATGATGATGACAACTGGTAAAAAAGTGACAAAGAAAGTGTTGAGAACAACACAACACAACACAACGCGGGCAGAAGCCCGCGCAACTATGTTAGTTTTTTCAGCCTTGATCACTTTGTATTTTTTACTACTGGCATCACGGCAATTTTCTCTCTCTGCTTGTAAATTAATAAATATAGTAATTTACTATTATTTTCAAAATCAGTTTGTTTTATTCCAACAAGTATGCTTTAAAAATAATCAAATATATGTCATATTTAGTAATTAAAGTATTACATTATTTGAATAATCAATGTCCTCTAGCTGCTCAGGCCAAAGTATATAATTATGGCTCTGCAAAGAGAGTCGTGCTCCTGCAGTGGAGACAAAAAGACCTGGTGATGAAGATGATGATGTTTAAATCTAAGAAACCTACTGCTAATGCTTTTTAACGGAATTCCAAAAGAGAAGGATGTTATCAATGCGCCGCGTTCTTTTTTTTATGTATGTTACCCACACAAATAAGACGGTGCAGTGAAATTAATAAATTTAAACGCTTATTGTTTGACTTTTTGGTAAATAAAGCATATTATTCCATAGATGAATACTTGTGTGATAAAAAAAAACAATTTTAAAAAAATTGACTATACGTAACAATTAATTATGTAAACTAACATGACATTTAGTTATCTGTATTATTATCAAAATTACTCTTGTATCTCAACTGACTTCTAATCTGTAGACATTTCAACACTTTTTATATATATATATATTCTTTTACTGTAATTTATAAACATTTGTTTAAATTAAAAGTAAATATTAGTAGAAATCTTTGTGACAGCATGTATTAACAAACAATTTATATGACTTTGTATGCCTAACGGCGCAACACAGTGATACTTAATTTTTATGTACCTAACACCCATTGTACCTGTGATTGACAAAATAAATGATAATGATTATGTTTACCGATTATTTGAAGAGGCCTGGACCGATTTGGAAAATTCTTTTTTGTTTAAAAGGGTATACTTGCGACTCATACAAGGGATTTTCAAAGAAATATTATCAAAATCAGTTGCGTGTAGTTTGGGGGTGAAACAAAACGGGTTTCAGTTTAGAAAATTTATAAGATCTCAATTCAGCCCAGCCTTCGAATTTAATTAAAATTTTATGTAAATCCTTTCTAATTGTCGGTAACTTAACAATCCAATTATCGCGTAACCTTTCATTTCATAATCTTCTATTCAAATTACTTTATTATCGAAATTAAAACCCTTTCCTTGTAAAGAATGTAGGTAGTTTCTGCCACTTAAAACAGAATTAAATAAATATTTAAGTACGGCTCCCATACCACAAACATGTTTTTTTAATAGATACTATGGTACGGAACCCTTCGTGCGCGAGTCTGACTCGCACTTGGCCAAAGAGTTTTATGGTATGCGCATCACTAACGCAAGTTAAGCTACAACGGACGTAGCCTGCACTTGGATGGGTGACCACTATTGCGACCTTAGAAGTACGAGCGTAATATACCTGTAGGAAGTGTTTAAATATTGTTAATTTAGCAATACACGTTGATTACGAACGAAATATTACACGTACTCCTAACTCAGCAACATTCCCCACTATTTTACATGTATATTCTTTAGAAATCCTTTGTATATAAGTAAGTATTCTGATAAATAAATTATTTCATTCCTTTTGTTTACCTGCTAATGGTAGGGTCTGGGCGCGTTTACAAAATATTAGAGCGCACGAAACGCGACTAATATACTTGTTTACAAAAATTCGACCACGCACGAAACGCGCCCAGACCAATGGTGGTTTAATTAATTTACCTAGTCGCCATAACCACAAGTGGCATAAAATTCTCGTCAATTCTCGTCCATGCTTCGGAAGGCACGTAAAGCGGTTTGTGTCAGCTTGTCTCAATGCATGGCAGTCGTCAAGCCATGCCAGCATCTGTCATAGGCAGATTGAAAATTCCGACAGCAGTGTTGGTCACTTACACACATGAAAAAGAAAGAATGTCGAAATGCAAGTACCTTAATCTACCCTTTCTGATCATGCTGCTTAGTAATCAAAACGTCTATACTATCATCATCATCATCATCATCATCATATCAGTCACAGGAACTCCACTGCAGGACATTAAGTAGGTCTATACCAAATTTTACCTAATCATTATACGTGGGTAACACTGAAAATGTTTAAAACTGGCCAGTAAGAAAGATTGCTAATGAAAACTTTTTTTGAATTTCAAATTTAGAACTCTCTGGTAACCTAACGTAGTATATTGCATTCATTTGTAATTTTTTGTGAATTGGCGGCAAATCTAAAACTCTTGTTACACATGAAAATGAACCTAACGCGAGAAAATTTTCGGTCAATTATTTATTATGAATTTCGTTGTGGGCTTACTCAACAACAAAGCTATGATAGGCTGCGATTTTACAATTAGTTTAACGAGTTTAAGGGTGGACGTGGCAATCTCAATGATGATCCGCGTGAGGGACAACGCGGTGGAAAATAGCTTGCGCGTCATACAATTTCTACAATGCTTTGCATTTGTGCTTTGACCATAAAACTAGGACTTAATTACAAAGTGCAAGGAGAAAGTGTCGTACAGTGTATGTACGACACTCTTATGATTTCTGTGTTTAGCGTGGGCCTGGCCATGACTCGTTTTAATTGTGATTATTGTAATAGATGTGGATTGGTGAACCGATTTATTACAATGGTAGTCTATTTCAGCCGAACTATAAGCCCTGTTGGACACAGATTCAATCCCTGTGTGGGCCAGAGAACTGGTTTACCTAATGTGGTTGAGTTCATGGTCAACGCGAAGCTGGGCGTCGAATTATCGTCTCATTTTTATAATGTCCACGTAAATTCTGTGCCACTGCAGGAGCACGACGCTCTCAGTACTGCCAGGGCTAACTTGGCCAGAGAAGAAAGAAGGTTTGGCCTAAGCTCTCCACGATGGCCAGACGGGTTAGAGAGTTTGAATATTTTCTTTGTATAGCTTGTATTTCCCAAGTCACCTTCTACGACATCCACGAGAGGACTTGGAGTGGCCCTATTCTACTCTGCCGGCAACCACACGGCCATAGGGAAGCCTTGTTGTCGCATTTTTCAAAGGCCAAGCGAAGAGCTTTTCTATGAAGTCTCAGGGTTTCAAAAATGGCGCTTCTGTTAGGTTAGAAACCCAGCTAATGTGACATTATGATTTGGTGTTAGCTTCACTATATAGCATACCTATAAGTACTTAAGGTAACAAATGCCTGTGGTCGGCCTGCCCTAGTTGTGTTGCGGTTACACATACATTTTGATGCTACATTATGGATATTATACATTATACTACGGCACAGCAATTCTACCTCTAGGATTATACCTGATACGAGGCCTCCGTGGCGTAGTGGTCCACACGTTAGTCCGTTACCCAAAGGATCTGGGTTCGATCCCCGGTCAAGGCAAATTGGAAATAGCCTTTATAACATTGTCCTGGGTCTTGGATGTTTATCTAAATATATGTATTTGTTATAAAATATAATATAGTTGATTAAGTATCTTAACTGTAACTTTGGGGCTAGCTCAAGTAGTGTGATTTGTCCATATATATTTAATATCGAAAATATACCTAAATTTTTACCATGCGCGCGGCTGCCACTCCAGAGTGGGATATTTAATTGCCGAGTAATTTTTGAAAAAATCGAATTCGCAAATCATTTCGAGAAATAGCCCCAAGGACAAGATTTCTCTAGTCAGATTTTAAAATTAGACTTTACTTATTTAGATATTTGCAAAAATCCTAATGACCTTCATTTTCAAGCAAGGTCAAGCTTATTTGAGGAAATGACGTCACAACGATAGAGAGAACTGCAGCTCAAACCGAATATATTTGTGAAAAGTATACAAAATCAAGTTTCGCAGTCCACTGATTTCTCCTCCAAATATATGCCGATGTCATTTCTCTTTTCATCTAAAATTCAAGAAAAGGTATTACTGTATTCCTATGTCTTTTTATAAACAAATGTTATCTTTTTCGCTATTTGCTTTTCATTGCCTGTTGTTTACACACTAGCACGTCTTCTGTATCCTTTACGGGGTAAACAGGATTTTGGGTACTGCGGCTCTAAGCAGACAGAGGTCCTGTAACTTTAGGCAAGACTGAGAAATGTCAATGAAATGGGCGACGTGTGCTTCTCCACTTGTAACGGAAGTATAGGCCCTGGGCTCTGTCTACCCCGTCAAGGATAAAAACGTGATTGTCTATCTATACTTATCTATTAAATTTCGCCATCAGGTTCAATAACTCAAAAAAATTAAAATGTTGTTTATTCTGTAACTAGCCGAAGCCCGCGACTTCGTTCGCGTGAACTTTATGTCTCTGGAAAATGCTCATCAGGTTGAACAACTTTTACTAAGGCGACATTTTTATATCTCTTATAGTTTAGCTGGACCATTACGGTTCTGCTTCAGGCGTTCTATTTTCCAAAATAATTTATACCCTATATGTTGCCCATTCTTAATAGCTATATAAAGAAAAAAGTTCCATTCGAATCCGTCCAGTATTTCCGGAGATTAGCGTGTACAAACAGACAGTCATTTTTTTTAAATTCTTACTCTATTACTATGTCTCCATCGCCCCCAATTTTTTTTTTGGAAATATATATAATGTACAGACACACTTTGTTTACTGTTTTATTATATGTATAGATTAGACCTTTACAGGCACTTTTACACGTCAATAAGTATGATTTAAAATAGGAAATACAAGCTAAATAAAGTTTATAAACATCAATGAGACCTCTCCAACCCGTCTGGCCAGCGAGTAGCGTGTAGGCCAAAGTCCCCTGTCTGCTCCGGCCAAGTATGGCTCTGGTAGTACAGTGAGGGTCGTGATCCTGCAGTGGAGACAAAAAGACCTGATGATGATGAAATATAATTTACATTACGTGTAATGTATGTTAAAATTTAATTTAAAAAAAAATAACCGTTTCCAGCGCTTAGCAACGACCACTGCGGAAAAGATTTGTGTCGAATATGCGTGAAACACCCCCTTCACTGACGCAACTCCGAGGGTTAAAAATAATTAATCTAATCGTAAAGTTAGAAAACAAAACAAGATCAAAGTCAAAGAGATACCCTCACAAGGTTTCGTACGAATTCTTAGAAAGCACTTAACTAAAATAAGCACAGCTAATTATGGAACATCCGTATATTACGTCACATAAATTTAATGACTTTTTCCTTCCCCCTCCTTATTGTCACAGTTGGTTTCAATTTTGAGATCCCCTAGTGTGTTACATATTTTGAGATTATTTAATATTTACATTTATTTTTATGTAGCATAAAATCAACAAGCCTAACTATACAAATAACCTACTAAACAATTCATAGAGCTAGAAATATTTTCAAGTTTATCATAATAATAGTAATAAATTTATGTTTTATTGCTCAGATATATGTAGATTTTGCATTGTGACGTCACATAACTTATGACCCCTCCCACTCTTTGTCACACAATGTCACACTTCATTGATTTCTTCTTCCCCCTTAAAGTGTGACGTATTTATATAGATGACCCCTGCGGCGTATAATAGGAGTGACGACAGGGTCCGAAAAGTATGATTGTAATTAGTCCGTCTTTTAGATTATCCAAAAATAATGGACCCGTATTTTTCAGTTTAACAAAAAAGTAAAAATTCACAAAGATACGGAGCGTCAAAGTTCCGGAGTGGGCTTGCGACGTCACATTTAAGTAAAAATCGTACCCAGCCGTGACGTCACGCGACATTTATGTGCGCTGTATCTTTGTCATTTTCGGTTTCTCAGAGAAAAGAAAAACTACGTGTACAATATTTTTTAATAATCTTACCGATGGACCAAAAGTATTTTTCCATTGTCATGCCTATTGTAAATGCTATTGCATATAATACTAAATAAATGTTCAATGCGCACCCTAAAAACCCAAATAGTTCCACTATGTACAAAAATTCTTGCAGAATTCTGTTAAACATTTTCAGTGATATTGGATCCCATCAAAAACAATACTTGTCAAAAAAACCAAGTCTCGCAACTCAGTTGTTCTGCGGTAAAAAGTTGTGAGATCCATGTAATACCAAGCCGGTTATTAATTTATTCAGTCTCTACTTAAGCGACTTTCTGTCTTAATACGTCCAGTCTCTAAGACCACGATCGTGGTCCATAACAATTGAAAATCAATTGTGTCTGGAATCTCCGTACTCGAAGCATTAAGTTGTTACGTAATAATTAACAGCATCTTATAGTGACGCATATCAATATTAAAATTCTTTAATGTTTTATATAAATATATCGAGACTTGGCCATCGCACTAAATAATTGAATTTACATGTGTTTTCAGGCGATTGAATTTACACGTGTTTTCAGGCGATGGCCAAGTCTCAATATATTTATATAAAACATTAAAGAATTTTAATATTGATATGCGTCACTATAAGATGCTGTTAATTATTACGTAACAACTTAATGCTTCGAGTACGGAGATTCCAGACACAATTGATTTTCAATTGTTATGGACCACGATCGTGGTCTTAGAGACTGGACGTATTAAGACAGAAAGTCGCTTAAGTAGAGACTGAATAAATTAATAACCGGCTTGGTATTACATGGATCTCACAACTTTTTACCGCAGAACAACTGAGTTGCGAGACTTGGTTTTTTTGACAAGTATTGTTTTTGATGGGATCTCATTTCTTTTTGTATTTTGTAGACAGTTCTACTTTATAAATTCTTAGGTACTTAAAGTATCAATATTTAATTTAAATTATTTATCCGAACAACGTCCAAATTGTAAGCAAATAATATCAGTAAACCAATGAGAGTAGCTTTTAGTCGTCAAACTAATATAGCAATCGAAATTATCAATGAAAATCGCAAACTTATAGATAAGAATTCTGGGCACATCCGAACAGCATTGGGTCGCTCGCGCGTATGAGCGCGACTGCTGCTCGCTCGGCGACATTCACCTTTCCGCGCGCCCCGCCACTGTCCCCGCCCCGCGCCCTCGCGCTAGCACCGCGCAGCGCGTAGTAACGGCCCGCGCTCACTCGCTAGCATCGCAGCGCGTTGTATAATAATTAATTTACAACCTTACGCACTCGTAATAAGTAGGAATACGCACGTAGGTACGTTTTTTGCATTAAATAATTTAATTTACACGTGTTTTCATGACGGGAATACCCATTTTTTGCTCGATTTGGCAGGGGCACTACCATGCGCCTATATTTATATGGGACTAGCTTAAACCCGCGGCTTCGCACGCAATAATAATAACTGCCGTAAAACATCGTTACGAATAAAGCCAATATTGAAAATTTTTACTGAAGACTTGGCTGTATGGGCTTAATTTTCTTTGCGGTATTTTCTAGATTTTTTAGTTTTTCCTTGAATCATACACCAAACACTACTTATATTCCAAATTTGAAGCTTCTAGGTCTGCTAGAAGTGCCTTAGAATTTTGATGATCGGTGAGTCAGTGAGTGACAAAATTAAGAAATTTGACCCGTTATAATTCTTAAAATACTGGTTCAAATTAAATGAAATTTGAAATATACCGCGTCTTTACAATGCCTGCATGGTTACTGAAAATTTCAGTCATCTTGTTTTATCCACAACGAAGTTACAGGGGGTCGAAAATGGTCTGAATTGCTTCGAGAAAAGGATGGTACGGCCGTGACGCTTTTTTGCTCGACTTGGTGGGGGCACTGCCGTGCCCCCAGATCTTTACATTTATTTCTTGATGACTGGATGACTGAAGTTTACTGAAGCTATGCTAGTTTTATATAGTCGTTTTGTAGAACCTGAATATATGGAGGATACTGCCTCCGTGATGTAGTGGTTAGAGCGTTCAGCTCATACCCTGAGGTCGCGGGTTCGATTCCCAGCGACTTTGTGCTGTTGTCCTAGTTTGGTTAGGACATTGTAGGCTGATCACCTGCTTGTCTGATAAGTAAGATGATCCGTGCTTCGGAGGGCACGTTAAGCCGTCGGTCCGGGTCACTGTCTTTGACATTGGTCGTTACCTAAAACCATGTCAGAGGCCTTTAAGGCGGTTTAACTCTGACACTAGTGTTAGTCACTAACACACACGATAACAAGAAGATATGGAGGATCTACTCCTTGTTCTCGTAGAGGTTGAGAAGCAAAGATGGAGTCGTGGTGGAAGCTGTCTTTTCCATAATCTATGAAAGTACGTAGTGATGCCGCTCGATACTCCACTATCGATTACCTATCGATAGATTATCGATATTTTAAATAAAACCGATAGTCTATCGATAATTTCGATCCCGACTACGAACAATCTGTCGATACTATCGATAGTATTTATAGTTTCGATAGGATTGTTAGTTATCAATAGTATTGCTCTAAAATAGCTATCGATAGTTTAGCATTTTTCGATTGCAACTATTTATTGTAAAACACAATGGCAACACTTAAACCAAGGTGTAAAACTCTTAATGCTATAGGATAAAATATAATTTCTTTATTGCACCAATGTATTAACACCGATAATAATAATATTGATGGCGGGATTATTACTAAAGCGATTTCTTCAGCACCCTTTTTTGGGTTCCGTACCCAAAGGGTAAACGGGACCCTATTACTAAGACTTCGCTGTCTGTCCGTCTATCCGTCTGTCTGTCACCTGTTATTTTAATAATAAATAAAAAAATACATATTTAAGGGGGGCTCCCATACAAAAAACTTGATTTTTATAGATAATAGTACGGAACCCTTCGTGCGCGAGTCCGACTCGCACTTGGCCGGTTATTAATCGACTTTCAAATCAGGAGGAGGTTTTCAAATTCATTGCGACCTTTTTTTTAAAGGTAAAAAGATAAAATGATTACTTTATTTGGTGTTTTCCTTTACTTATTTTTTTATGTATGTTCACCGATCATTCGAAAACACCTGAACTGATTTGAAAACCACTTTTTTTGTTTGAGTATACTTGTGAAGTGATTTCATAGAAAATTTATCAAAATCGGTCGTGTACCTTAGGCATGAAGTAGGTTTTTAGTTTTGAAAAATTCTTGCAATTGCATTATGTATATATAATGTCGGCCTCCGTGGCGTAATGGTCAACACGCTAGACCGCCAATCCGGAGGTCCTGGGTTCGATCCCCAGCCAGGGCAAGTTGGAAAATGGCCCTTTGTCAAATTGTCCTGGGTCTTGGATGTTTTTCTGTATATGTATTTGTTATAAAATAGTATCGTTGAGTTAGTATCCCATAACACAAGTCTCGAACTTACTTTGGAGCTAGCTCAATCTGTGTAATTTGTCCCTATATATTTATTTATTTATTTAATGTATTGTGATAGATATGACACTCGCACTTGACAGGCCGTAGCTGAAAATCAGTGAGCTACTCTTTGAGCAGCACGAATCACTGAGCTATGACCTTTTTGGACTGCTGTAGCACACAGATACAAAGTTGTTGATATATGTCCTCAATACGTTGTTTTTTACATGTTTTGTTTTGTAATTTCTGTATTTTTATTCTGTATGTATGTGACTATAGCCACAAATACATTTTATCTATTTATCTATTATATGGGGTCTTAAAGATAAATAATAAGTAGTTAATATTTAGTTTAATTTATTTTGTAATTGCATGGTACACTTTTGCACTAGGTAAATCTTTGAACATTCTGTGTAAATTAAAGAAATAATTATTATTACAGTGAAAGGCCTGTGAAGTCGACTACTGCAACTATTCATATCTATAATTCTATTTATTCATAAAACTTTAATTTTTTTTAGACATGTAACTTCTAATTCGATATGATTTTCTAATACAGCACAGAAAATACTGAATATGACGATTTCACAATCTGCAAAAAAAAAGATTTTTATTAAGGAAAATTTTAAAAATATTAAGTAAACATTTTCGAACTAAAGTACGTAAGAATTACTTAGATAGATAGTTAGATTAAAGTCAACAGGCGTCAAAAAGTATACGACGAAGACTTTGACGAATTCAATGTTCATTTTCATTTAGTACGCTTATTCGACACTACATTTTTAGGGTTACGTAAAATCCTTATAGTTTGTCTGTCTGTCCGTCCGTCCGCGGCATTAGACGACCAGAACGCTTTAATTTTGCATGGGTATGTATATCAATTACGCCGACAAAGTGGTAATATAAAATCTAGGATTATTTTTTATGGGACATTAATTTTTTTATCGATTTTTGAATTACTAATACCTACATTCGCCTAAAACATAGCGAATCACCAAATATAATCTGACCTAAACGCGACGTTTAGGTTATGGAACGAGGGAATATGCAATTCATATCGAAGAATGAACTTGATATAGGAATATAAAAATCTTACAGCATATGGAATGGTAGCAATTAAATTCACATAGTAATGAATATACATACATACATACATACTATCACGTCTTTATCCCTAATGGGGCAGACAGAGCATTTTGGGTCTTGCGGTTCTATGCAGAGCCCAGGGCCGCAAGACCCAAAAGCCACTTTTAGCGTCATGGTGGACGAGAAGATGGAAAAGCAATCAATACAGTGATGGGTTGCTAGCCGCATCGCCTGTTAACATGATTTGCATTTTTGCCCATTCCCTCGATCGGCTTTTACGATCTGCGTGGGAAGAGAAGCAGCTGGTACATTCTAAGTTTTTTTATTTCTCCCAGACCAGCATGGGAGATGTATGTGAAGTAATGAATATACACCTAAATAATCTGCATTATAATGAACACAACTTTCTTCTATGCTGGTCTGGGAGAAAACAATTAAAATGTACCAGCTGTTTCTCTTCCCGCGCAGATCGAGGGAATCGGCGAAAATTCGAATCATGTACAAAGGTTCTAGCCCACGTCAAGCTAAAAGTGGCCTTAGAGTCTTGCAGCCCTAGCCTCTATCTGCTTAGATTCGCAACACCCAAAATGCTTTGTCTGGCCCATTAGGAATAAAAACGTTTATATACATATGTATGTATAACTTACAGAAACATAGGAGGCGTATGACATTTCTATTATGCCAAAGGCTCGGATAGACACAGGTACCTGAAAGTTTATAAAATTACAGAATTTTTGCCTTACATCGCTGGCTTACATTGATGAGTGACCATAAGTGGCAAAAAAATGTTGTGACACGCGGCTCTAGATAACTTTTCAAACTATTTTATGTTTATAGTTTAAATTGAAAATGTTTTCAATTCAATTCAAATATATATTTATAATATCTCATAATAATCATCATTATTTTGTTGCACCAAATGGTTACTTACAGCTAAGTTTACTACCGCTTCCAAAGCGCTAGTGCAGAAGAAGCGGTAACAAACTGCACTGCAGCATTTTCTCCAAGGACGTCAACTCACAAATAAATTAATACTTAAAGTTAATGTGGACAGAGAATACAATTGTTTATGTCATATCATCGCTCGCCACAGCTGTCCAACGGTCGCCGAAAATTTTGAAAATTTTACCGCGCGGCGGAAAACCTCGTACATCTCAAATTTTTTGTATGAACACTAGTGTAAAAAGTTGTATCATTGGAATCCTTAGGAAATACGCTATCAGACTGTATATATTTAATAGCAATTTATTGTGTATTTCAATAAATAATAAACGTAGAAAACACTCGGACGTTCCTAGCAATGCCTACACATGTGCTGTTAATTTTTTAAAAAAGCGCGTCGTCATCGACCTTAATTAGGTCGTGGACTGTTGAGGCTGTTTTTCGATCGACCTTAATAAGGTCGTGGACAGTCAGGGGGATAATTTAAATCTAATTTTTAGAATGTCAAAATTTGAAAATAATGTCAATTTGTAGATTCAGTTTGTACAAAATGTACCAAATTATGACATTTGCGAGTACCTATATTACAAACTTTTAGAGGGACCCGCGCCAAGCTCAAGCCAGACTTTTTTGTCTTTTTTTTCTTTTTAGGTTTGCCAAAAGTATCTTATTGTTTTGAAATAAGCTAAGAATAGCTTCAAGTTCTCACTTTAAACTGTAAAGTTAGTTCATAAAGTAATTTGAAGGGTTATCTAGAGCCGCATTAGACAAAATTTAAATGATATCTTCGTTTCCTTTTAAATCTTTATTTTAAATGTGGGCTGCACTGGACCACGGAAAATTCTGGTAGCCCCTGTGAAAAGACTGGCTGAAAATGGACAAAACTTAAAAAAAAAAAACTTCACAGACAACAACGTCGTTCATGAATAAATGACTAAATACATTTGTGTATCTCACACCAGATCTAATTGTTTTACATCTATCATCGTATCACGACGTAGGTGTACGCAATATAGTTTACTAGTCATTTATATCATTATCATCAGACTTTTTTCTCTCTCTCTGTACTACTGCAGCCATATTTGGTCAGAGCAGCCACAGGATTTGGCTTACACTCTCCTCGCTGGCCAGACAGGTTGGAGAGGTCTCATGATGTTAATAAGCTTAGTTTAGCTTATATTTCCTTAGTCGTTGTCTACGAAATCCACGGGATTCGGTCTGCCGGATACCTCACGGCATATACTTACTAGTCTTGTGTGAAAATATATTTTTCTTTTACCTGAGCTTGTGTCATAGCGATTGTGAGCATTTTCCGAACGCGTACGGAAGCCTCTCCTTGGCAGTTCTGCCAGCCTGAGCCAAACATAGCTGTCGAGAGTGCTTCAGCCTGTAATCACGAAACGATGACCATTTGATGCTACAAACATTAACTCGTATGTACTTATAAATAAAAATATAGAAACATACTAGACTAATTCTTTAACAACCAAAGTTTACAACACTAGACCAAGTATAGAACCTAGAGGTACGCCTGAGGCAAAGATATAACAATAACTAACGTAACAGATACCCAACGCCATAGGAACTATTAAAAGGCCCGTAAGTAGGCAAAATTGGGAGTTGCGGGTGACATGCAGAGAGGGCAGCACACACGAATAACAAAAAAAAAAGAAAATAAAGTGTTGAATATGCTTTAAAAATATTTATTGCATTTTACAAAGGTAAGTCATATTTAATTAAAGTACTACTTTATAATATTAGTAATAACAAATTTTATGTTATAATTTGTACTAGTACCTATAGTCCTATAGCGCCATCTAGTGACAAGAAAGAGAAATAATTGTGTTTATAAGGCGATGGGTGGGTATGCCTGTGGTAAATATAACACATTTTCATGCTGAAGTATACTTTAGTAAAGTTGAGTGAAGGTTTCTTCACGATGTTATTCTTCACCAGAAGCAAGTGATAAGCCACCAAATAGGCTTCTTACACACAAGACAAATAAAAGGCAAAGAAAGACTTGCCTGAACCGCTACATCTCCAGCATTCCACATGATGTAGCCAGTGCTGAGGAGCATCGCTAACATGGTTGACAACATGGCTGCCACGCTACTAAACGTGCGGTCAGAGGTCTAAAAAATTATAGATAGCAATGTAGTTAGTTAAAACTTTTATTGCACCAAAGCAATAATGCAGAATATGAATTAAGAAACAGATTTTTTGATTCAAACTAACGAGAGACACAGATCTCATCCGGAGGTCTTCATTAGGGCGAATGTGACTAGAGGATGCGCGTAC
Source organism: Acrobasis consociella (assembly GCA_963555685.1). NCBI lineage: Eukaryota > Metazoa > Arthropoda > Insecta > Lepidoptera > Pyralidae > Acrobasis > Acrobasis consociella. Next base: position 3,103,288 of record OY743114.1, read on the forward strand.
CCGATGTCACCTTGAGACACACTGACAAAGCGTAACCCGTTTAATTTATGCTAGTAACAGAACAGGTGTCAAAAATCGGTATTATTCCAAATACAAATTTTATTAGGCAACCGAGGTATTTTGAGATGAGATTACGGGGACCCTTTTTTTTGCATAATTTTTTTGTCCTAATATGCTTTGGCATACTGGGTTTGGCATAAAATATTTTGTCATAATAGTTTTTAGGCATAAGTTGTTTTTTGGCATACTGGTAAGTTGGGCATAATTATATTTTAGGCTAATTTGTTACGGCATAATGTTAATTCGCATAATCTCTTTAGGCGTAATAACTATAAGACTAATAGTATTTAGGCATAATATTTTTAAAAATAACAGAAACAAAATTTAGTTATTTAAGTGTTTATTTTTAATTATCATGCAAAAAAAATATGACCACCCAGAACAAATGTGAGGGCAAAAAGGGAAGTTAGGTTTAAGTTTTTTTTATGATCACCTGGAACAACTGTGAGACCCGAAAGGAAGTTAGATTCAACTTATTAGCAATTAATAAACAATTTATATACAACTAGCAGTCCATCCCGGCTTCGCCCGTGGTACATACATAGCCTATGTCACTCAGGGATAACATACCTATCCAACAGTGAAAGAATTTTTAAAATCGATCCAGTAGTTTCGGAGCCTATTCAATACAATCAAACAAACAAATCTTTCCTCTTTATAATATTAGTGTAGATGAATAAAAATGTTATGCTTAATCATTTTTATGCTTAAAGTAATGTTATGTCTTGATAAATTATGGTTTGATGACATTATGCTTACATCCTTTTATGCTTTAAAATGTTAGGGCTAAATAATGATTATGCTTAGGTACATTATGCTTAAAATTATTATGCATACTCCATTATGCGAAAGGACGTTATGCTTAAAAACGATTGTGCATTAAACCAGTATGCTATGTGATATTATAGCTTAAATTGATATGCATATAGATAGTGATCCGAGATAACGTTGTCTTGTTGAATTAGGGTATGGTCAGTAACAACGATTTGGGACTTAAAGAATTACTGATGATGGTAGAGGAAATATGATTTTGGTCCCCTCTATCAGTAATGTTTAATTTGCCCCTCAATGACCTTTCTACCTTTGTCTTTATGGTTTCTGAACAAAGGCCTTATCAAAGATAAAAGCTTTAATTTTCGTAAGATATACTCAAACGTTTCCTTCGAAAGAACATACGCTAAAGAGGAAAATTGATGAACTTGTCTAAACTTACAATCATCTGTGACATCAATAACATGATGACCAATACATTGACCAGTATTTGACCGCTGACGATCACCTTGTAAGATTGTTCACATTCGCGAGTGCACCTACAGAAAATGAATAAAAGTAATCAGTAAATAAATTGTACGATCTACAACTTTCATCATTCGACTGAATAATTTAAAGTGAGCAATGGACGGTGCATGTACTAACAAGTAATAGTTTATAAATTATTTTTTAACCCTTTAACCGCGAGCGTCGCATATATGTGACAAACATTGTCGGGCCCATTCCGCGAAAGTCACATATTTGTGACAAACAAAAAATGCTCGTATGGCACATAACTTACGTATCCATATCCGTTTTTGGTTGTAGATAGGTATGTTAGATTTACCATGTCTCGCACTGGGGGCACGACAACTGATATAAAGTCTCGCGGTGAAAAGGTTAAAACAAGGTTTTAATATCTACGACAATAATGTAAAAAAGTTACGAGTTCTCCTTAACACGAATCAATCGAGTCCAAACTCGGTGGGGTTATGTTGTTTTATCACAGAGTCTAGATGCCATGACCATCTCCCAGCTACACCATCAGATCAACTCATTCAATGTCATCATAATTTTATATTGTACTAAGTATGGTGACATGGAATGGAGTTGATATGCATGCGTGCAAAATTACAGCTCAATCGGGAACCGAGAAGTGGGTCAAATTTAACTTGCAAGATTTGCTTGCAGGCAGACTAACAGACAACGGGACAGGTAAATCTAAATAAAGGCGTATAAAAATGAACAGATCTGTAAATAAACAATCAGCTCCCTGGAATAATTAATTACACTGTGATGTTGATGTGCAGGCAGCGGATGGCATGGACATAAACAATGTGACGATAATAAAATAAAAAAATATACTTACCACAAAGTTCGTGCATGCATATTAATACCTAATTTTAACCCTTCTTCATACTTCTTCTCTTTCTCTTTTTGCGTTAATGCATTATCTTCAAAAATGTGGTCAAGGTTATAGAAATAACTCTGTAGATTCTTAAACTGGTGTTCAAGACATACAAACGTAGATATAAGCATGATGAAAATCACCAACATTCTAAACATGAACACCCACCAGAGAATGTAGGCAAAGATGCGAAAGAAAACTGCTGGAGTGGAATGATCTTTCATTTCAGGCCAAACTGTTATTACTGTGATGAATGTAGCATCTGAAAACTCACAATGGTAATAAATGTTTACAAAGGGATCTATAAATAGTGAAATATCACTTTTATTCAAACGTCTAAATATTTCTTACATACTGTTATTAGTGTTATGGGACTTACCGCGATTAATATCGTTTTTTGTCAGATATTCCGACGACCCTTCTGCCCATGGTACAATAAAATAAGGTATTCTCTTCCCGTGACAGCTGATGACGTAGGTGGAACTTGACTACGTCATCAGTTTGATATGTTGCCACTGTGTTAAATTGAATTACCTGAGCGTAATGCATTTTTGAATTTTATATACCAATTTCGAATTAATAATCCATTATATCAATTTATAAAATATTGAATTGATAAATCACGCGAGAATCGCGAGATACTAAATAGCTAAGTTACTTAATATTTTTTTAAATATTCATGAACTAATTGAGAAAGTCCTTAAATTTACCGAAAAGAACAATCAGTGGCAACACTTTGTGACGTAGTCAAGTTCCATCTCGGGAAGAGAATACCTTATTTTATTGTACCATGCTTCTGCCGTTGTTTGTTGCATAAGAACGAAGAAAGAGGGTAGACTGATATGTGACCCTTGCTAGCCGAACATCCATTGCAGTTCCTCAGTCTGCTAGCGACTATAACGGCAGAAGGGTCGTCTAAATATCTGGCAAAAAACGACATTAATCGCAGTAAATTCCGTAATACTAACAGCAATCATTGAGACCGCGAAACTCTAAAATCGTATTCAACATACCCTTATTAAACAAACATTTCTGCAGCCCATCCAATCCATAGAGCACAAGAGCTGAACTGAACAAAATACTTAAGGCCATCGAATGCCGACGAGCTTTCTTTAACATCTGCCTCTCAACATCCACATCGTTGTAATTTCTCTTCAACTCCACAGTCAAGCAATATGTCAAATCTCTAACGTTCTTCTTAAAAAACGTTTGAACATACCCATAAGAGGTCACAACAGGTTGTGAAATACAAAACAGCTGATGGTCTGCTTTCTGCTTATCAGATAATTCATTTTGTGTGAATATCCCCCCTAACTCTATAATAATAAAGGACCAAACACATACGCTGAGAAATACAGCTGTAAAATTGTGATATTTAATAAAAAATGCGGGTAGGTCGGGCGTGGTGTACCAGAAATTCGGCCACCCGATCACATAAATATATTTGTAAATGGTTTTGAAATATTCTGCTGTTTTGCAGATCCTGGCGTCTACTTCCATATTGGGACGTGTTCTTTTGAATACGGAGTGATTCTGAATAAACTCATTTAGTTCTAGGGCGTAGTTGGCTTGTTAAGTTTAATTGCATAAAGTAATCCGTGGAAATATGGTTGTTAGTTCAAATTGTCGAAGTTATTAGATCAGATACGGATTCTTATATAACATCTTGTATACTGAAACTATTTGAAGGTTGAATTTAGTCTACCATTCTGAACAACTTTGCACAAAGAACACGTATCGAGATATGAAAAGTAGTTTTGTACCTCCCATATAAGTCGACCGATCATCCGAGTTTCTACGGAAAGCCAAACTATCACGGCCTATATTCACCATTAAAACAGTTTCTGTATATTTTGTTAGACCTTATATATAAGTTCCTGTTTTATCTTATAAGATCTATGACGGAAATAAACTTTTGTATTTTATCATTTGTTCCACTCAACGCAGCATTGTCATCCAAGGTAACAATGCTGCCCGCTTTTGGGCACTCTACTAAGGGGCAATGTCGTGCGGGATATTTTTCACTTCTAATCTTAATGTATAATTTATCCATTTTTTTTCTTTATAGTTTAGAAAAAATATAAAATCTCAATTCAGCCCAGCCCTCGAATTTAATAATCTTATGTAAATCCTCTCTAATTGTCGGTAACTTAACAATCCAATTATATTGCAACTACCTTACATTTCACAATCTTCTATTCAAATTACTTTATTATCGTAATTAAACCCCTTTCCTTGTAATGAATGTAGGTAGGTATTCTGCCACTTTGCTGTTTTGTTTTCGTATTTGTTTGTTTGGTCAAACTCTTTATTGCACATTAAATATAAAAAATTGAGGTACAAAACAAATTTATTAAAAATAAAATGTACAACAGCGGGCTTATCCTATTGAGGAATTTCTCCCAGCCAACCAAGCATCTGGAAAAACAGGTAGAAAGCATCTGGGTAGTCGTGCAACAAAAACCTAACAATAATAAATACCTAACACATATATTATAAACTAATAGGTACGTATTAGTCTTGTATTAGTACGTATTTGTTCATTTTTTTAAGCTAAAAAAGTCATCATCATCATTTCAGCCGCATGACGTCCACTGTTGGACATAGGCTCACCCAAAGATTTCCAAAATGACCGATCAAAGTTGAATAAGTGATAAATTACAAAATAATAATACACGAAAAACAAATAAATATAAGTTCCGTAGGTATGCTGGTTTTTACCCGAATTAAAAAAGAAGGTTATCAATTCGAATATAAATAATAAATAAATAAATATATAGGGACAAATTACACGAATTGAGCTAGCCCCAAACTATGTTCGAGACTTGTGTTATGGGATGCTAACTTAACGACACAATATTTTATAACAAATACATATATAGAAAAACATCCAAGACCCAGGACAATTTGAAAAAGGCCATTTTCCAACTTGCCCAGGCTGATCGAACCCAGGACCTCCGGATTGGCGGTCTAGCGTGTTGACCATTACGCCACGGAGGTCGTAAATGTTTTCAAGATTCCGTACTCAAAGGGTTGTCTGTTTGTCCTTAAGGGTCCCCCGACCCTAGACCAAAATACAACTTTTCATACAAACGTAGTCTACGTTTTATTTCAAAACGACATGTCCGATTTGGGCAAAATTTTGTAATTTTAAAGATATTGCAATTATCTAGGTTTATAATTAGTTTTCGACACTAAAAATATGAACTTGAAATAGAATATAGTGTTTTATATCATTTTTGACCATTAGTATGCGAAACTTCTAAATCGTTATATTTTCTTTCCAGTTCATAATTTTAGTGTAGGAAACCAGTTATAACCCTAGATAATTGCAATTTCTTTACAATTACCAATTTTTACCGGAATCTGACATGTGGTTTCAAAATTAAACGTGTACTACGTTTGTATGGAGAAGTCTAGGGTCGCCGGACTCTTAAGTCACCAGGCTGCATGTATCTAATGAACCGTGATAGTTGAACACTTGAAATTTTTACAGATTATGTATTTCTGATATAAAAACTTTAAAAAAAAAATAATAACCGACTTCAAATCGAAATGCACTAAAAAGCAAAAAATAATAATTATTTATATCAGATGACCCTGAAGTTCTGGGTAAAAAATCTCTATGATACTCATTTTTATTTGGAGTCGGTGCCAATCTTCCTGCCTCAGAGTTCATGTACGAGTAATACCACGTCGTAGCTCCGTAGCTCCCAAATCGATGAACCGAATTTGTTTGTTTGTTTGTTGGTTTTTTTGTAATAACTTTATTGTACTACGAAAAAACACAATTACATACAAAATCAATAGAATTAATTGACAACGGCGGACTTAACCCATAATGGAATCTCTTCCAGTCAACCGGCGAATAAGAAGATAGGACAATTACTCACAAGAAGGGTATAGAAGGATTTGATTTTTTCTTGTTACAAAAGTAATTCAATCGAGAGTGTTCTTTGCTATAGAGCTCTTTTTTGAGTTGTTGAGGCTTAGGCAATTTTAAATTAATAATTACCTACTAATGTAATATTATTTGCAGATAAAATGTGTTTTTCACATTATTCCCGTGGCGTATTCTAAAGTACTTCAAGAATGATTTCAATGTTAAATAGGTACTCAGATTGGCACCGACTCCAAATAAATAATGAGTATCATAGAGATTTTTTACCCAGAACTTCAGGGTCATCTGATATAAATAATTATTATTTTTTGCTTTTTAGTGCATTTCGATTTGAAGTCGGTTATTATTTTTTTTAAAAAGTTTTTATTTTACATCTTTTAGCAGGCAGAGAACTAAGCTCATTGCATTTATTTATTGTATACTGAATGTTTTTTTTTTCTGGAAATAATAAATAAATAGTTATCAAACTAGCCCGAATGGCCTGATCGGATCGCTCGACAAATTTAAACCTTATTATATTAACATTTAAGTTCATTTAAGCGGACTGGGTTATTGACCTTGGTCTGCGAGGTTACCAAAAATCACTTTTCAAAATTTAATTGACTTTAGGGTTACTTCAATTAAGTAGTTATTTAATAAATAAATAGGCAATAACATAAGCTGGGAGTACCTCCAAGCGGTGAAGGTGGTAAGAGTTTCACTTGTTAACTGGCTAAAACTCCCATACAAAAAAGTATACGCCTTCAGGCTTATGTTGTTGTCTTTCTTGTATTGTTTTATTTTCACAGACAGAAAAATTAACATGACTACGTATTGTGATCTGATGATTTCTCTGTTTCATGCGCTTGAACCAACGGATTTATGACATAACATATTGCTCTAGTGGGCCGTATGCTTTTTTCCATCTTGGCATCGTGGACGGCTGTGTTACCTTGTCACAAGATGCTACAAATATATCTGCAGTAGGTATATATTTCAAAAAAAACACAAATCATAAACTTTATACTTTTTACAAGTGCTTGTTGTTTTTCTTTCCGGAGTTTTATTCTCCAGATCCAAAACCCTTCATCAGATCTCCATTCAAATTATACTACATAAAATCATTAGACGGAAAGTGATATGAGCATACAAATGAAGGTATTATTAATATTTGAGCTGCAGTTGTCTGTTGAGGAACTTCGGTCTCCAGCTCAAAGATCTTTTCTCCGATCTTAAAAAAATTTACATGGGACCAACCTTGCAATCCATTCTTTAAAAGGACACATATATTTTTTAAATCTGTTCATATTTGACGGAGTTATGAGGTAACATACACAGATATTTGAGCAGCAGTTGTCTATTTTGAGGTTTTTCGGTCTCCAGCTCCAAGACCTTTGTCCGATCTTAAAAAAAATTACATGGGACCAACCTTGCAAAGCATTCTTTAAAAGAACACATATATTTTTTTAATCTGTTCGTATTTGACGTAGTTATGAGGTAACATACACAAATATTTGAGCAGCAGTTGTCTTTTTTGAGGTATTTCGGTCTCCAGGTGCAAGACCTTTGTCCGATCTTAAAAAAATTTACATGGGACCAACCTTGCAATGCATTCTTTAAAAGGACACATATATTTTTTAAATCTGTTCGTATTTGACGTAGTTATGAGGTAACATACACAGATATTTGAGCAGCAGTTGTCTTTTTTGAGGTATTTCGGTCTCCAGCTCCAAGACCTTTGTCCGATCTTAAAATTTTTTACATGGGACCAACCTTGCAAAGCATTCTTTAAAAGGACACATATATTTTTTAATCTGTTCGTATTTGACGTAGTTATGAGGTAACATACACAAATATTTGAGCAGCAGTTGTCTTTTTTGAGGTATTTCGGTCTCCAGCTCCAAGACCTTTGTCCGATCTTAAAAAAAATTACATGGGACCAACCTTGCAATGCATTCTTTAAAACAAAATATATATTTTTTAAATCGGTTCATATTTGACGGAGTTATGAGGTAACATACACAAATATTTGAGCAGCAGTTGTCTTTTTTGAGGTATTTCGGTCTCCAGCGCCAAGACCTTTATCCGATCTTAAAAAAAATTACATGGGACCAACCTTGCAATGCATTCTTTAAAACAAAACATATATTTTTTAAATCGGTTCATATTTGACGGAGTTACGAGGTAACATACATTAAACATATATACACGTCGAATTGATAACCTCCTCCTTTTTTTGAAGTCGGTTGAAAAATAGTAAAAAAAAAATATATATAACCCTTTCACCGCGAGACTTTATATCAGTTGTCGTGCCCCAGCGAGAGACATGGTAAATCTAACATACCTATCTACACCCATAATCGGATATGGATACGTAGGTTATGTGCCATAAGAGCATTTTTTTTTGTCGCAAATATGCGACCTTCGCGGAATGGGCCCGACAATGTTTGTCACATATATCCGACGCTCGCGGTGAAAGGGTTAAGTGAGGCTCCCATATAAAAGACGTGATTTTTAAACTTAAACTTTAAAACTCATACAAATGTAACTCATACAGTGCGTATAAGAAGAAATAACCTTCTTCTATTACGCACTGTACGAGTTTTATGGTGTGCGCATTACCACGCAAGTTAAGCGACATGGGGCGTGGCCTGCACTTGTATAGATGACCACAAGTGGCATAAAAAATCTCGAGCTCCTCCGTGCTTCGTAAGGCACGTAAAGCGGATGTTTTTTTGATTGTCTCATTGCATGGCAGTCGCCAAGCTAGCATCTGGTATAGGCAGATTGAAAATTCTGACACCAGTGTTAATTAACTTACACGAAAAAAGCAGAATGTCAAAATGCATGCTCTACCCTTTCTAATTATGCTGCCTAGTAATCAAAAGGTCTATGCCAAATTTTACCTAATCATTATATTAACTAGAAAGTGAAATGCCTACTTTGCAGTTTGTCTAATGCAGCATTTGAGTTTGAACTAATCGTTATATTAATAATACGCAATATCTTATACCTTTAAACGAGCAATTCTTGTATATTTATTTATTTATATGTATATAAATTTCTGTGATCTCGAAAACGGCTCTAACGATTTCGCTGAAAATTGGTATATAGGGGTTTTCGGGGGTAAAACAATCGTAGTCTTATGTTTGGGAAAACGCGTGTTTTCGAGTTTTCATGCGTTTTTCTTTCCACGCAGAATATGGTCGCTAATTTCTTCGCGCCGGCCGCTATCCGTTTGGCTCAGCGGTTTAAGATTCGAACCGCTAGAAAGAGTGTTACGGGTTCGAATCCCACTCGGTGGCTTACTTTTGTTGTTTTTTTATGTTCAAGTTTATATATAATTTTCTATTTTGTATTGTTTTAGACAAGTTTAAAAAAAATGTAGTTAATGTTTGAGATGTAACCGAGCAAAGCTCGGTCGCCCAGGTACTAATAGTAATACGCTGGATGCAGGCCGCTGTTGATCGGTCATTTTGGAAATCTTTGGTAGAGGCCTATGTCCAGCAGTGGACGTTATGCGGCTGAAATGATGATAATGATGATGATGATGATGATCGTTATATCGACTAGAATAGCAAAATACCTACTTTGCAAACTTTGCAATGTGACTATGCAGCTTTTGAACTGAAACAAACCAGACTCGCAGTATAATATTATTCCAAATCTAAATCCGACTTCACCCCCAAACTACACCACAGATTGTGATATATCTATGGACCACCTGACAAGTATACACTTTCAAACAAAAAATATTTTTTCAAGTAAATCCAGGTGTCTTAGAATAATCGGTGAACATACACAAAAATAAACGACCAAGTGCGAGTCGGACTCGCCCATGAAGGGTTCTGTAGTAGCAATTAACATAATATAAAAGTCTTGAAGTATGTTTTTTTAATTTTAATTAAAAAAAACTAGTTACTAGATCTCGTTCAAACTAATTTTCGCTGGTACTTTTCGTGATAATGAACATCATATATTTTTTTTTGTTTAGAAGTTACGGGGACACACTTTTTTCCACTTTGGAATTGTCTCTCGCGCAAAGTATTCGGTTTAGAAAAAAATGATATTAGAAACCTCAATATATTTTTGAAGACTTATCCATAGATGTATGGGTATGATGAAAAATAAATTTTTGAGTTTCAGTTCTAAGTATGGGGAGCCCCCAAAATTTATTGTTTTTTTTTCTATGTTTGTGTCAAAACCTTAATGTGGTTTACATAATACATCTACCTTACCAAGTTTCAACAGTATAGGTCTTAAAGTTTCGGAAAAAAGTGGCTGTGACATACGGACGGACAGACAGACAGACAGACATGACGAATCTATAAGGGTTCCGTTTTTGCCATTTGGCTACGGAACCCTAAAAAGATCGCGGCGAATTGATAACCTTCCTTTTTTTTAAGTTGGTAGCTTTTGACTGACACAAACCAGACTCAGTAAAAGCAAATCAATCACAGTCTGATTTCGTCCTGAAAAGCTGTAAGGAACGCGCAAATTAATCACCCCGTACATAATTCCTTTCACTCCAGAATATTCGAAGAGTAAATTTCAGTATCAGTCCGTGTCACACAGACTTTGAGTGTGAATCTCGAATGTATCAAATAGAGCAAAACTCTAGTCATACATTTCGATTAGAAATTCCCTTGTGTCCCTCCAATTTTACGTCTTTGTCTTTCACTCTTCAAGTTATACGACTCTGGAACGCCCTGCCTGAGGGCCGTTTTGTTTCGAACGGATACTTGTTTAAGAAATAAGTCCACACGCGTTTACTCTCTAACCTGTTGTCTGTGAAAAATACCAGACACAATAGTAAAACAATGCATGTCGACCGGATTCCGGTCTGCTCACAGATGACAGGCTAACTGAATGCAGCAGAAATGATTGTACTGGTATCATATATAAGACATTATATATTGAATCTTTTCATTGTATGTAAGGCAACTTGGGACATACCCGCAACAAATCAAACCACGGACTTTACTAGATAAGATCACTATAGATTAAATTTTTTAAAATAACAGTCAAGAAACCAAAAAAGTTTGGACATTCCAATATAAATTGACCTTGGCTGCACACTTTAGTATGGAAATAGCAAAATTTATTTTTGTTCTTTTATTGTTATTTTAATACTATTATACTATAATGATCTAGGGCAGCCCGTGGTTCGATTTATTACGGGTAAGTCCCTTTCACTTTGTATACATTTAATCATAGTAAACTAGGTTGGTAAACTATACGGGATATTCTTCACTTAGATGAACTTCCGAACACTTTGATTTTGGTTACCAACTTGTATTTAACCATTAGTGGGTTTCCCAATTATATTCCATTGAAACTGCCACAATAGACAGAGGTTTTGTAATTTAGGGCTATTTGAACAACGGATTACTGAGCAAATACTCTTTCAACTTACAAAAGATTAAAACAAATTAAATAAAGTCTAGATGTGGATTTCAATATCATGTACAATATATATTTTTATAAGTATTTGAAGGGTAGTTCGGCATGATTGTAGCAATTTCTTTTTATAATAAAGAATATAGGTAAAAATACCAAAAGACGAAAATGAAATAAAATGCATCTCATAAAATATAGGTAAAATTAAAAATTGACCTTCGGACAGTGAAAAGTACTGGTTTACGTGCTTCGAAAGGTACATTGAGCCGTAACGTTGGTCCCGGCTGTCATTTTTGTATGGCAATAGTCAATTATATAATTATACTAGCTGACCCGGCAGACTTCGTACTGCCAAATATAGCCTGTCAAAATGTACGTATGTATGGGACAAAGAAAAGGGCTGTTTTTAGGGATTTTCCGGCAATTATTCGATTTTTTCTCGCCGTAAAAACCATCTTTGAATTTCAACGAACATTTTAAAAAAAGAATTGGCCTATTTGGTCCAGGCGCCAACACATTTTGCGATTCATTTTTATATTATAAGATAACTGTCAAGCTGTCTAATGTCTTGAGCCAGATTGAAAAAATGCAATTTCACACACAAAAATAACCGGCTGAGTGCAAATCGGATTAGTGTAAGAAGTGTTCCGTACCATTATCTATATTAAGTATGTATAAAAAAATCACGTTTGTTGTATGGTAGCCCCACTTAAATATTTATTTTAATGTTTTTATAGTTTTTGTTATTAGGTATAGCGGCAACAGAAATACATCATCTGTGAAAAATTAAACTGTCTTGCTATCGTGATAGATACAGACTTTCATGAGATACAGACGGACAGCCTAGTAGACACAGACGGACAGCGAAATCTCAGCATTAGGGTCTCGTTTTTAACCTTTGGGTACAGAACCCTGAAAAACAGTGGCACTCCGCGAGTTCCGAGAAAGGCGAAACCTTGGTGACGGTTAGGCCCAACGCAGACGACAGACTAAACCGTGCCGCACTTTTTAGTCTGTATAAATAGAACCCATGGAATCACATGCAGTAACGCACACGACGCGCAAAAAGTCCGGCGTGCACCGTGTGCGTTACTGCGTATGATTATATAGGATAGTCTGTCGTCTGCGTTGGGCCTTACGGTAACGGCTAGTGTCGCGAATTTAATAGTATTTCCATCTCAAAAAATGCTTTCCGTGCATGCCTATCGCGCCTACTCGTACAGAAGTTTTACTTCAACAAAACTGAAACTTTGTAGTTTCTTTGGGACAGTTAAACAGCATCATTGACTGAATTTGCTTTTAAAATATTGGCACCAAATAAAAGGAGACTTAGTATCAAAAATAAATAAAATCTCATTATTTGCAGAAATATATATTTATTTATCGACACGACGAACGCTCCCGAATGTCATAATCCCACGCAATATGACCTAATTTGTTCGGATTCGATGACATAACTTTGCCAATATCGTCCAGTAGGAAATGGTTTAGTTGTATATTAGCAATTTCCTTTGCTATTAGTGTCCGTAATTATTGTTATTGGAGCAAGCGAAGTTACCGAGTCTAACGATATACAGGGTAAAGTAGGAACGAATGCTAGCGTACTATGACGCGACGAAATTGATACTATTACAATTAATTTCTTATTCATGAATTTAGTGACGATTAGATTTTTTATTTATAATTGCAGTAATGGTATCTTTCAAAGAGTCTAACGCATGTTTAGAGATTTTCTGTAATATATAAAAAAAGGCCTTTTGATTGAAGTTTTATTAGTCTTAAATTACTTTGTATCATGGGTATAGTAGATACCTAAAATATTGCCAACGAATTCAATTACACCCTGTATAATAAATAAAAATTGAGTTAGGTAAACTGTGTTTACATTCAGAAACAGGTGTTGGAACCTTCTTTTAAGTAATATAATACTTGTAACAGTAAGCTCCGTTCTTCCGTATCAATCTAATTTAAAAATTTAATCTATCACACAACACACAACTTAAACAAAAAAGAAAACAATGAAGAGTCAAAATAAAACAATAATTCAAAACAAAGACACAAAACCAAAATTTATGTGAGTATTTTTTTTTAACCTGTTTTGTCCCATTGTTGGGCAAAGGTCTCTCCCATCGTCTCCCATTCATATGTGAGTATACAATACAATATATGTATGTATTGCACAAAAAAGAATACTTAATCTTAAAACTAGAAAATGAGCAAAAGGCGGCCTTATGGCTCAGTAATTTCTTCCAGGCAACTAGGAAAATAGTATGTATGTTTATGTATGAGTAGGGACGAAAGCCGCAACTCGGAGGGCGGAGAAAATTACGAAATTATAGATGTCAGTGGTGTCGCTATGCTAGATGTGAAATAGGTAAATATATTTGGTAACCAGATATAAACAAAGATATTTATTTCTTTTTGTCAACTGGTTGCAAAATGAATGAATGAATGAATGAAAACTCTTTATTGCACCAATACACAAGAGAAAAAAAATACAAAAAATAAATAAATCAATAAAACTCAACTGTCATTTTTACGCTAGTTTTGTGAAAACAATAGATGTTATTTTAGGTAATTGGTGCGTGGCAAGTTTATTACTTCTTTTTTAAGAACTGGTTGCGAAACATAGTTGCCGAAGCAGCCGGGGGGTTTTTTTATGATGACTTGTTTTCTACGATGATAAGATAAAAAAAGAAACTTGAGTAATTTTGATCAGAGCTATATTATATTTGGTAAATCAAAATGTCAAACTTACAACACCCCTCTTTTTTATCAGTTAAAGTACGCTTTATCTTCAGGTGCTTTCCGTGGTATGCACTTTGATGCGGTCTACAAGTACGCTAAAGATGAAATGAGGAGAAGAAAATAATACTTCGCTATTAAAATATTGAAAAGCCTTTATAGTACTTTAGAATTTTCTATAATATATTAAAAAGCCTTTATAATAATAAAGACTTCTATTAAATAAATTTTCAAAACTAAAAACCGACTTGAATCCTAAAACTACACAACCATTTTAATAAAATTTCTATCAGATCACCCAGCAAGCCATCTTCATCATCAGGTCTTTTTGTCTCCACTGCAGAAGCACGACCCTCTCTGTACTACTAGAGCCATTCTTGGCAAGAGCAGCCAGAGGACTTGGCCTACACTCTCCACGCTGGCCAGACGGCTTGGAGAGGTTTCATTGATGTTTATAAGCTTTGTTCAGCTTGTATTTCCTAAGTCGCCTTCTACGATATCCACGGAAGGACTTGGAGTGGCCCTTATTCTACTCTGCCGGAAACTACCCAGCAAGTATACCTTTATTTCCTTATGTATATCTATCTATCTGTCTATCTATCTATCTATCTTACCTTTTAAACAAAAAAAGATTTATCCCAAGTGGTCTAGTCTAGAAAAATCGGTGAATATAAATTTAAAATAAGCGGCCAAGTGCGAGTCGGACTCGTCCATGAAGGGTTCCGTAGTAGAATTTTTTATTTTATTTTTATATTTGAGTTAATTGAATGAAAGGTAAATTGCAGTTTATGACATATTAAAAAAAAACTTCTTACTAGATCTTGTTCAAACCAATTTTCGCTGGTAGTTTTCATGGTAATGAACATCATATATTTTTTTTAGTTTTATCATTCTCTTATTTTAGAAGTTACGGGGGGGGGGGACACACTTTTTTCCACTTTGGAAGTGTCTCTCGCGCAAAGTATTCTGTTTAGAATAAAATGATATTAGAAACCTCAATATCATTTCTGAAGACCTATCCATAGATACCCCACACGTATGGGTTTGATGAAAAATATTTTTTTGAGTTTCAGTTCTAAGTATGGGGGGTTCCCCAAAATTTATTGTTTTTTTTCTATTTTTGTGTCAAAACCTTAATGCGGTTCACATAATACATCTACTTACCAAGTTTCAACAATATAAGTCTTATAGTTTCGGAAAAAAGTGGCTGTGACATACGGACGGACAGACAGACAGACAGACATGACGAATCTATAAGGGTTCCGTTTTTGCCATTTGGCTACGGAACCCTAAAAAGATCACGACTATTTGGTAGCCTTCTTTTTATTGCAAGTCTTTAGACTTAATACTTTAATATAGACTTTTCTAAAAAAAGCTTTTAAATAACAAAGACTAGTCTATTAAAGTATAGAATAGTCTTTAAAATACTATAGATATTTCTATACAATATTGAAAAGCCTTTATTCACAGCGAGTTTCTCCATCGCAGACAGGAAATTGGACGCAAGGATGTGACGTAGACAAACCCGCGGGCGGCAATTGCTTATAGTCTTTGTATGAGCTCGGCTTTTGAGATAATCGGTTAGAGAGTATTGGAGCTTGACGGCTCTAAAGTGCGATAGTTGCTTACAGATACAGATACATTTTCTCGTCTATATCCCTGACGGGGTAGACAGAGCCCAGGACCGTTAGACCCAAAGGCCACGCTTAGCGGGGTGGTAGGCATTAAGATGGAAAAGGAATCAAAATAGTGATGGATTGCTAGCCGCATCGCTTATTACCATGATTCAAATCTCACCCATTCCCTCGATCGGCTCTTACGATCTGCGCAGGAAGAGAAGCAACTGGTACATTCTACGTTTTTTCTTTTCTCCAAGACCAACATTGAAAATAGTTGCTTGCACCTTTAATAATGGTGTTAATTTCTTTAAGCCGCCTGAAGGCATCTGACTTCTATTAGCTTGATCACTGCCATACCATTAAGACAGCATAATGATTATGCTGCTATCCATCGGTTAGACCATTATAAAATATTGTACACATATTTTTTCTTTTCTCTGAGAATCAAAAAATGACAAAGATACAGCGCATTTAAGGGTACGATTTTTACTTAGCGGTGACGTCGCAAGCCCCCACTCCGGAACTTAGACGCTCCGTATCTTTGTGAATTTTTACTTTTTTTGTAAACTGAAAAAAACGGGTCCAATATTTTTGGATAATCTAAAAGACGGTCTAATTACAATCATACTTTTCGGACTATGTCGTAACCCCTATTAATTTATTACATCTCTAAGAGCAGACGAGAGCATTTTGAAATGCGAGTTAAACAGACAAGAAGACAAACAGACAGCCATTTTTAAAGTTTTTACTCATTACTATGTCCCCATTGCCCCTAATGTTTTTTGGAAATATATTCAATGTACAGACACATTTTTTTTACTGTTTTGTTATACTGAGTCGCATTTTCGCCCATTCAATCAATCTGCGCAGGAAGAGGAGCGCCTGGTACATTATAAGTTTTGGAATATTGAAAGACACACAGAAAGATTTTTTAAATCTACGTTTCCACACTGCTGGGCAAAAGTCTTTTTCATTTTTTTTACTAAAAAAACTACATAAATAAATTTTGAAATGAAAGTTTATTGCTTTACTATAACTTTTAAGTTATTAAGATGAATTAATTTAGTAAAATTAGTACCGCGGTGTGGTTTCCGGCAGAGTAGAATTCCAAGTCTTTCTGTGGACGTCGTAGAAGGCGACTACTAAATACATTCTAAACAAAGCTTATAAACATCAATGAGACCTCTCCAACCCGTCTGGCCAGCGTGTAGAGCCAAGTCCTCTGGCTGCTCTGGCCAAATATGGCTCTGGTAGTACGTGCTTCTGCAGTGGAGACTTAAGGGTCCCCCGACCCTAGACCAAAATACAACTTTCCATACAAACGTAGTCTACGTTTTATTTCAAAACGACATGTCCGATTTGGGCAAAATTTTGTAATTTCAAAGATATTACAATTATCTAGGTTTATAACTAGTTTCCGACAGTAAATATATGAACTTGAAATAGAATATAGTGTTTTATATCATTTTTGACCATTAGTATGGGAAACTTCTAAATCGTTATATTTTCTTTTCAGTTCATAATTTTACAATAGGAAACCAGTTATAACCCTAGATAATTGCAATTTCTTTACAATTACCAATTTTTACCGGGATCTGACATGTGGTTTCAAAATTAAATGTAGACTACGTTTGTATGGAGAAGTCTAGGGTCGGAGGACTCTTAAATGACTTAAGATAGAAAGGTATTTAAGTTAATTTTAATTGAAAAATGTAATTAAATGTGTTTTAATACCATTGAAGATAGAAAAGCTATATGAAACTGAGATAAATCCTTTGCCGATATGGTACTAATGCGAACTATTAATTGCCTGTTACCCGACTAATGGCTTTGTAAGCGAGCATAAAAGTTAAGCCGAACATGAAACGTGGCTTCGTTAAACCAATTAAGTGTATTATTGGAAGAAAAGCTGGAACAGTGATGTACACTGGGTAAAATATACATTATTTTATTTTATTCAACTTTTGACCAAAGTTGACATAAATCACCCCACCCCGAAACTTCAAATCTTATCTAAAAAAAAACAAAGGACGCATAGTTTTTCGTTTAGCAAAGTAGTAAAAATTAACGAAGATACAGCAATCTTTGTGAATTTTTACTACTTTGCTAAATGAAAAACTATGGGTTTTTTGGTTTTTTTAGATAAGATT
Source organism: Acrobasis consociella (assembly GCA_963555685.1). Taxonomy (NCBI): domain Eukaryota; kingdom Metazoa; phylum Arthropoda; class Insecta; order Lepidoptera; family Pyralidae; genus Acrobasis; species Acrobasis consociella. Next base: position 3,121,300 of record OY743114.1, read on the forward strand.
TGAAGTTTCGGGGTGGGTGATTTATGTCACCTTTGGTTGTAAATCGTTTTTACCCTTTGGATACGGAATTACGGAACCCTAAAAACGAACAAACAAGCTTAGCTCTTCTAGGCTCTAGACTCCACTAACATCGAGACAGCGAGAGAGAGAGAGAGAAGTAGGTACAAATTCTATTAAAAAATCTTTCTTTAAACTAAAGTCAATAGCGAATGCTTAAAAAAGTATTATAAAATAATTTTCAAATCCAAAAATCGACTTTACCCCTTTAGATTAAAAAAAATCACGACGAATAGAATAGATATTACGTCCCCAATGATGAAGCACCTTGTGCGTTGCACATCAAATTCTGTTGTGTAGGGAACAGTACTTCTTATAGTAGGTACCTACTAACATTAGTCAGTGAGTTTTATTTGCATATTTATTTCAAACAAATGATGGATCCTGTATTATCTGGTATTAATAAATGAAATTGAAATTGAATAGATAACCTCCTCCTTTTTAAAAGTCGGTTAAATCTGGAAACATCGTTAAAAATACGCCTAGCACCTGTGCACTGACATTAAAATGTATCGATCCTAAGAGGACGAGGCCGCGTAACGATCACGAGGGTAGCGACGTCACGGGTGACGCCGTCGATTACGTTACGATTGTAACCGATTACGTCACGACTTACTACGAACGCTACGAGTGCTACGACGTAGCTACTACGAACGTAGTGACGGTACATGACGGTTTTATTACTTACAGTCCTTTCTTTTTTATGAAATGTCCCGGGTCCAGCGCTGCACCCATTTAAAAGGAAACGGTAATATCATTTAAAATTGTGTCTTGACTAAACCTTAGATAAACCTTGTAACTATTTTATGAATATTTTATACTGCTTACAGTTTAAAGTGAGAACGTGAAGCTTTTCTACTCACATTTTAGCTAATGTGCGTAGAAAAGTTTCATGTTATCACTTTTAACTATAAATAACTATAAATAAACAGTAGTTCATAAAATAATTTAAAGGGCTATTTAGGGCTTGGTCAAGACAACATTTTGAATGATATCTCCGGTTCCTTTAAAATTATATACTTATTTCAAATGGGGGCGCCACTGGACCCCGGAAAATTCATGTATCCCCTTAATATCCTGCTAAGAGTACATAAGGAAATGAACGTTGGCTCCGGCTGTCACCATTATTATGACAGTCGTCGAGCTGTGTCATATAGTTTTCATACTAGGGTCGGTCATACACACATACGAAAAAAAAAAACATTTAAGGCATTTGAGTCTTCCTAAAAAAGGAGGTTAACAATTCGTAGCGATCTTTTATTTCTTTTTCATGTATATTCACATACATATTATAATATATATTTTTTTGTATGAAGCTTCGATATTCGTAATTGCCATTAGTCCCATAGAAAAAGCTGTTATACTTACTATTAGACTGAATCACTCTTTACTATTATTTCGGCTCCACACGCGGCATTTGTCTAAAACACATTCTAAATAATACATCAGAATTATCACGTTCATTTGTAGCATTTCCAACAAAGCTCCGTTTTATCCAGACATTTTGCAAAAAGACGCCGTATTCGTGTCAAAGCAAACTGGATCTTGTTATGACAGTAACAGAGTTCGTTATTGTTTGACGCAGTGTCGCGCCAGTTGCACACTGGGACAATATAAAGCTAATGACACACTTGCGGCAATGTGTACTTGTGCCTATATAGTGCAGTTGCAAAATACATAAGTTGAAGAAAAGAAACTTAGTATATGTACTTCTCAACCCAAGTATAGCTGTCGAGACTCAAATAAAGCTCAGCTTGTGTCTCAGCGTGTGTCTTTGTGCACTCACACAAATGCTTGTGTGAGTGCACAAAGACAGTGTAGGTGAGACATAAGCCTGAAAATAAATTAACATAATATGGTGATTTGTTTATGATCAAAATGGTTCATTTCTTTCTAATAGAACATTGATTTTATTTTCAAAAATTTTTGCCTGATTAGATTTGGCGCTACCTTACACTAAAGTAAAGCTGAGTTTATGCCTTCAGGACTGTATAGCTCTTTCGTGCTGGTAAGTTTAGCCTACGGTTAATACGCTTAAGTCATGGATGAGCTGTAACGGTTTGCCCAAAGACTATAAAAAGGCGCAATTTTTTTTTTGTACTCTGTGCACTGCACACACGTGTATTGACTACGGTTACTATTTACCGTTACATTGGCCGTATGCCTGGTTTTGCATATAAATTGCATATAAATATCGTCAAATTTATGTAAAACTTGTAAACCTATGTCAAAATTATTTATTAAAAGGTACCTTTTGAAACCTACACAATTAGTTAAGCTTATCAAATTAATACCTATAATCTATAGAATTTTTTGTACTTTATTTTGTTTTTTTGTACAATAAGTTATTACAAACAAAAAAACAAACAAACATACCTATAATCTTTGATTTTTTTTGTGTTTGTCATATCTTAGATAATGTAATCAGTATCATAAATAATTAAAAAATATAGGTCATTGTCATGAACCAAAATTGCTGTAACAAAAAAACATGAAGAAAGATGGCAAAAGCCTTTAGGTTCGTGTAAAAAATTCACACAAAATAAAACTTTATGCATTATACTGAAGGTTCCCCTCTGTTGTTCTATAATTTGTGGTGCTGTCATGTTCCGTATTTGAATGAACAATGGGACGTAAGTAAATTGTAAGGGTGGGGCTTCACACTCCGACAGGATTGTATGTAGTCTTTACAACCTCTGATTGATATATTTATCTATAACAATAACATAACCAAGGGGGTTGATTTCAGACATGCAGCCGTTCGTCAAATCAATACGCAAATAATTTCGCAGTTATGGCGGCTAAGCTTTGGAACTCGATTCCTGTGATGTAACAATGGCACCATCGGATAGATTATCCTAATCTTCTCTGGTGGCGTCACACTTGAGGTAATTAAGTACTTAGTCTACATATTGTATGGATATTTAGTATATATATGTGTATGTATGTGTATGTAAGTTTATGAGTATAAAGTATAATATGTGTATTTGTATGTATGTTTATGAGTATAAAGTATATATGTTTGTATATGTGTATGTAATGTAGTTATATATGTCTAATCTTTTAAGGTATATAGTACGTACATCTACCTTTTAATTGAGTAAATGTTCTATCAATCTATCGCAGGTTGACTGGAAGAGATCCCTACATGGGATAAGTCCGCCTTTGTATATTTGCTCTTTCGAATTTTTGTATTTTATTTCATTTTTGGTACAATAAAGTTATTACAAACAAACAAACAAACAATACCATATATACCATACCCATTAATGCGTATGGCACTTCATAGGAGTATCATGTATGCTTACAACTACAAACGAAACTATACATCCGTGCACACGTTAATGTGTGTGTTTGCCCCACAACACACTCGACAAGGCGAGATAGGGGCAGAGGTGCGGGCACGAGGAACGAGGACGCATACTCCGTGGGACCTTAAAAGAATTAGTTCTGTATGTAATATTTTATTTATGTGGCAATGCCGAACCATACTACCATAAACGTAACCAGTAACCACGGTCCAATTAATGTGGCCTAAAGGCCAATTAATTGGCGGTCCAATTAAGTGGGTTTAGAGGGAAGTAAAGCACACATTGCAGGCCGCTCTAGATCGGTCGTTTTGGAAATCTTTGGGAGAGGCCTATGTCCAGCAGTGGACGTTGTGCGGCTGAAATGATGATGATGATGAAAGCACACAATTCCGTCCATACAAAAAAGCATACAAAAGAATGTTTTTCCACTCCTAAATCCTTATTTGATCTCAATATTTTTGTATGTTATTTACACAATAAAAGAATAGATAGGTATTCTTTTTTTCACAAATTTGCTACATTAAAATAAAAATGTATATTTAAATTTGCAAATTTTTAAATGAGATCAGATAACATTTAGGACTGGAAAAACATTTTCTCTTTTTGTATAAAAGATTGCGTGCTATACTTCCCTCTTAAGGTGTGTGCAGAAGATAAATAATTTATTTCGTATTCACAAGGTTTGTGCGGAGAACATAAATAATTTATTTCGTATTCACAACGATTTTATTAAGTTAGTAAGTCGCTCAATCATTTTCGCCTTTCGAAAACGTCTATGTATTTTTAACGAGACCTTAAGTACAGTAGTCATGGAGCTAGTAGTGGACATTTATAGGCCGATAAAACTGTATTTAGATATTTTTTTACACGTTTCACTCCCGCTGTTCAAGTGAGCTTTCTGCTCCATTGCACAATAAACACTTTCAACTCTAATGAATGAACAAAACCCCGCGCTGCGATGTTCCCGCGGGCTGCGCTATTGAAAACTGTGTTTGGCACTGTTTTGTGGTTAGAATACACAGGTGCTATTGTGTATGTTTATATATAGTGTATCTGTGCCTATCGCTAATACATTTATTTCTGTTTTTCTATAGACTGATTGGTAGAGAATGCATTAGCTTTAAGTCCACCTTTGTTTGTTTGTTTGTAATAACTTTATTGTACCAAAAATAAAATAAAATACAAAAAAAATCGAAAGAGCAAATAAACAAAGGTTTTGTATGATAAATATAAAAAGGTCACCTTTTGTATGATTATGGTCAATAAAGATTTAATAAATAAATAAAATTATAAATAAACTAACTGCGTCCCGCGGTGTTACCCGCGCCTAAAGTAGCCTATATCTTCATCCAGGTTGTCAGCTTCGTGCGTGAAGAAGTAACAAACATGCAGACACACAAACACTCACAAACTTTCGTCTTTATAATATTAGTGTGATAAAGATTAATAATATCATGGTACCAACAACTGTGTATATTTGACAAGGGCCACCCTGCCGCACCATATCCTATAGTACATAGCCCGGATGGTCTACATGGCCACAAGTTGGCAGCTAAGGGGTGGCCCGAGGGCCGGACGGCCGTCGGCCCGTTTCATAACTTATTCTACATGCTATACGAACTTCAAATGCTATTAAAGAAAAACAAAACCTTACCTTTTAAGACACAAATTGCTAGTAGAAGAATACAGAATTCAGCACATATTCCCTTTTATAAGAAGGAATTTGCAAAAGCTCAATACAATAGTCGTTGTTACTATGCTACTTACTGAAATAAGCATTTTTGTTTTTTTTTTATTTTGATTTTTGACATGAGCTGGGTGGTCTACAAATTAACTCTAACGAGTCGGCTGTTGGCGGCTTTGTGCCCTATAGGAGATAGGCGTTATAATAATGCCCGGATGGTTTGATGATTTTAAAAGCTGTTATCACACTACCCTCTCATTTTGGGAATTTAAAATTGCATAAACATTTATTATATTGTTTTATACCTACACTTCCGACTATAAATTACCTGAAGAGAATATCTTCCCTTTGTGGTTGTCAAGCCACCTCACTTCCGCTGTAATGTCGAACCTACGTTTAATTCTTAGCAAACAAATCAAAAGCAGATTATTGACTTGGAACCCTTTTCAAAAGTCAAATTCCAACCCGTTTATTTCAATTGGAATGGTCAAATCAACCGCATACCGAAATTCAGTTTGTTAACGCAAACGTCGTTTCCGGTTTATGAATTAATTAATGTTCTATTAAAGAGTTTCTATTTGCTTAATTGTCTTGCGGTTTGAACCGTTGATTGCAGAAATTAATTTTAATATTGAGTAAGTTCTTATATTGTAAACTAGCCGAAGCCCGCGACTTCGTTTGCGTGGACTTTATGTCTCTGGAAAATGCTCATCAGGCTGAACAACTTTTACTAAGGCGACATTTTTATATCTCTTATAGTTTAGCTGGACCATTATGGTTCTGCATCAGGCGTTCTAATTTATAAAATCATTTATACCCTATATGTTGCCCAGGCTTAATAGCTTTATAACAAAAAAAGTTTCATTCGAATCCGTCCAGTATTTCCGGAGATTAGCGTGTACAAACAGACAAACAGACAAACAGACAGACATTTTTTTTAATTCTTACTCTATTACTATGTCTCCATCGCCCCCAAATTTTTTTGGAAATATATTTAATGTACAGACACCCTTTTTTACTGTTTTATTATATGTATAGATATAGATGTTATATTTGCAGTATAGTTTCCGGCAGAGTATAATAGGGCTACTCCAAGTCGTCCCGTGGATGTCTTTGAAGGCGACTTAGGAGATCCAAGCTAAACAAAGCTTATAAACATCAATGAAACGTGTCCAACCCGACTGGCCAGCGAAGAGAATGTAGGCCAAGTCTTCTAGCTGCTCTGACTAAGTATGGCTCTGGTAGTACAGAGAGGGTCGTGCTCTTACACTGGAGACAAAATGACCTGATCATGATGATATGTCCGTAAATACAGTTCAATAATACATATTTTAACTTTATGCAAATAATGTAAAGCAGTTACATTTTTCAATTTAATATTCAATGCATGGACAATGTATTGATCCACTAAATGATACGCATCCATTTTATCGAAATTTTTGGCGGGAGTTAAAAAAAGGCATATATTAAGGTTTAAAGACCCAGAAACCCGCCTTATCTAATCGAAATTTCTCTTCAATACCTCGTATATTTTCTTAAAGCTAACAGCACATTTATCCGCGTATAACAAAGAGATAACACAAAAGCCCGATGTATTTTCTGCGGCGGGAAATATCGGGACCGTTTTCTATCAATTCAATGACCTGGTTGGTTATGTCAGCTCGATTGCTTTTGCTGTTACTGTTACGTTTGACAAATGCAAAATGTGGGTGAGAACCAACTCAAACTCAAATTAATATGTTTATTATGTAATTAGACCTTTTACAGACATTTTACACGTCAATAAGGTATAGTAGGAATGGGCGAAAATGCGAATCATGTTAACAGGCTATGCGGCTAGCAACCCATCACTGTATTGATTGGTTTTCCATCTTCGCGCCCACCGCTAAAAGTGGCCTTCATTCTATAACGGACATATATAATGCATGTAAAATGAATTTTATCTTTGTAATGTTGTTTTTGTATATGTTTATGAATAAATTAAATTGAATTGAATATGTAATCTAAAATTAATTACATAAATTAAATATGTACTTTTACTATTATAGTTAAAATTTTTATTTCTTGTTACAATGTATGTTACTGTTAACTATTCTAGTCCATTTATACTAGAAATAAAATTCTTCTGCAAATAGTTTTTAATTACCGCGTCACGGTACTTGGAGCAGTACCAAGAAGTGACGCGGACCACGCCTCCGAAATGTAGCACACGATATCAGAAGTGGGATTGTAATAAATGTGGGGCATCAAATGGTGTTGCTTTTCAGAGGGTATATATATCTGTACGGTATGTGACTATTTTTAAAACGTTGAACATACTATCACGTCTTTATCCCTAATGGGGCAGACAGAGCATTTTGGGTCTTGCGGTTCTATGCAGAGTCCAGGGCCGCAAGACCCAAAAGCCACTTTTAGCGTCATGGTGGGCGAGAAGATGGAAAAGCAATCAATACAGTGATGGGTTGCTAGCCGCATCGTCTGTTAACATGATTTGCATTTTTTTGCCCATTCCCTCGATCGGCTTTTACGATCTGCGTGGGAAGAGAAGCAGCTGGTACATTCTAAGTTTTTTTTATTTCTCCCAGACCAGCGTGGGAGCGAAAACGTTAAACGCCGATGGTAAAAAGCATGTAGTAGTTCCATTTAGGCCATGGGGGTCACCGGTGAGCCGAGCAACGTCGTTCCATTTAGGCCATGGTGGTCACCGGTGAGCCATCAAAGGCTTTTTCTTCAAATGCGATTTACTGGCCGAAACGGAACGATACTATGCAAAAACGTTACTAAGGCCACTTGGCCCTGTAGAATATAAGAATCAGCTTAGAAGAATCAGCAGCAGCATGTTGTGAAGAATCAGTCTTATTATAAAACGCAGACTAATTTTGTTACTAGATTTAAACCATTATCCGACAAAATTAAATTGACATCTAGTAATATGCCACTGACTCATCTGAAAATGATAACTTGATTTAGTCGGATAGTGGTTTAAACCTAGTGACAAAGTTAGTCTTCGTTTTATAATAAGAAGGTTAGAAATTATTTGCAATTATCGTCAACTCATTAGAGTTGGACTAAACCAAATCAAAGGTATATTTGAAGTTTATATCAAAACGAAAAAATTTTTTGATCCGCGTCTGGTGGAATGAAGAACTGTCAAGTAACAAAAAATTTGAGAACGGATTTTGTTGCAGTTTTTTTTCCTTTTTTAATTATTTCTAAACAAGGATTTTATATGCATAAATGTGCCAAAATTCATATAGAATAGATCAAAATGAATTAAAAACTGAAAGATTCTTCAAGGTTTTATAAAGAAGTAAAAAAACTTTACTGATAAGTAATAAGAAGTTAAAAATCGCTAATTTCCAACAACTCAAATCAGATACAAACATTTCCTATGGGATTTGTTTAAAAAATATAGACAGCTGAGGTCATGCTTCTTGAAGTCTAATAGCGCTTTTGATATAAGTTTTTTTGCAATAATAAACTAAAATCACGTTGAAAATACATATGACAGTCATGACAAGTGTCATAATTTTGTGACGTTTTATTTTCTTAACAATAATAACAAATAATTTATTTCTGACCCAGGAGAGGACCCAATTTATTATATCCGAGGTATTCTGTGACCAAAGGGCTGGTAACTATCTGGCTCAAAGAATCAGCATTTCCATACAACGTGTCAATGCTGCTAGTCTTTTGGTCACGTTGTCGAGGGGTAATATTTTAGTGGGACTACATAATTTGTAATTATTTTTTAGTCTTAGCACTTATTTAGTTTTTTTTTTAATTTTAATAAGTGTAGCTTATTTAATTAAGTTTTTTATTTTGACGAAAAAAATAATATATATATATATATGTAAATATAATGTAAAATTAAATTTTCTTAAAAACTAAAATAAAGATTGAAAAACTACTTACTACAAATACACTACAAATTAAAACAAATTCACAAATAAAAAAGGTCCGGTTATTGTTTACCCTGCGGTAACGTACCCAGAAGGCTGGCTGCATTGCCACGTTGTATGGCAATGCTTATTATAGGCCAGCCTAGGATGAATTTAATTTTAAATTTATAATAATATCACCATAGAACCATATAAGATATCACATAACTAAGTCTTTTATAATATCATCATGTTCTTTTATTCGTTCGTTGTTGAAATGTCGGTCGTCTTAAAAAATGCACCTTTTGACTTCAACGCTGTTGTTTTGTCAAAAACTCATTAAAACATTTTAAGTCCCCTTTTGCGGGCAAGACAATTTTTATTCAGAATAATACTCCTAACAGAAAATGGGCACCATTTAATGCTTCATTTCACGGAGGGTTATTTAAAATGGCCCAAAATAAAGTAGGTTATAACTCAACAATATTGGACTCCCCATAAAATGTCAAAGTGGGAATCTTATTAGACTTGCGGACCACGTTGGCATTTTTAGGTTGGCAAAACATCCATTTAGCTTGTGCGGCTTGCTTTTCTTGACTTAATATGGTATCTTAATAATGTTGATCGACTCGAGTAATTTCTTCGATATGTTATTTTAACTTTTGGCTGTGCTGTATGCAACGAATTGACCATAAAGTATGCTCTTTCAAACAAAAAAAGAATTTTGCAGATCAATGTGGGCGCCTTCGAATAATAGGTGAAAATACTTTTAAAATAAAGCTTGCGACGATTTGACTTTTTAGAGGTCATTAAACTAACGGTGAAAATACTTTAAATTGTGTACCTGGGTCATGTCTGCCTGGATCTACTATCCAGGCAGACATGACCTAGGTTCTCTTCCCTCCCTACTTTTTTATTTCCCTTTTTTTACTATAAACCTCCTCCTCCCTACCAACCTTTTTCCCTTTAATACTATAAATTATTATTATTTATTACTATAAAGGAAAAAGAAAAGTGGGAGGGAGGTAAAAGAAATCACGGCTATGAAACATAAAAAAATGTGAGTATGATGTTTACGAACTGAAAGTGAAAAAAGTTTGAAAATACATACATACATAATATCACGCCTGTTTCCCACAGGGGTAGGCAGAGACTATGGACCTCCACTTGCTACGATAAGCTTGAAAATATTTGATAAAAACTAAACAGAAAAGACTAAAGATAGAGAGTGCTGGAAGTAAATATGTGAGGTCATCTAATACGACACGACGATTTCAAGACATCATTCATACTCCGCCGAAAAGAGCATGGTTTATAATATAAATTTATTTATTTACTAAAACTTTATTGATCCACAACTAACAATTGTTAACAACGTTCTTTCCCAGTGAACCATAGGGAAAAACAGATAAATTGTTGCGGCTGAAAAAAATAAAACAATAAAATTACAGCACAATATACTTACAATGGAATATAAATACACATTTATATTATATAACATATCTTATAATATATACCTGCATAAATATAGGAAGAAAAAAAAGGCGAGGCCTTTTGCCCAACTGTGGCATTCATAGGACCATCCGACCGACCTACCAAAGAAAATGATAACGAAGAAAAAAATTGGTACACAAGTAAGCACAGTAGAGCGCCAGCGAAGTTTGGCAAATTAAATTTCCTAGAACACATAGACCTAGAAATCTAGAACTAACTGATAGCTGAATGAAATAGCCTTTTAGCGTCTGCAGACACGAAGAGGAAGGATCCGTTGCACAGTAGTTAGGGTTACCACCACCAGTTTTATGTTTCGGCCATACTCGGGAGAGGTACCAAATTTTCAAATATCCAGGTTTTTAAATTGTTACATTATAGCCGGTTACGTAGGTTTATATTACGGACTTAACAATGCGATAAAATAAATAAATATATAGGGCCAAATTACACTGATTGACCTAGCCCCGAAGTAAGTTCGAGACTTGTGTTATGGGATACTAACTCAACGATACTATATTTTATAACAAATACATATATAAATAAACATCCAAGACCCAGGATAATTTGAAAAAGGCCATTTTCCAACTTGCCCTGACCGGGAATCGAACCCGGGACCTCTGGGTGGCGGACTAGCATGATGACCACTACGCCACGGAGGTCGTCATAAAAACAATGGATAGCTATAATTTCTTGTGATTTGTTGGGCGTAAAAGTAAGTGAGTGAGACAGATGGTGGGCGTAAAAGTTCTCCACTTTTACGCTCACCAACACGCCAAGCGTGCCTTTTGCTTGCAGTTCTATACTCCATTTGGTTAGGTATTTAAATAAATGTTAACAATCTTGACATGTCTTTTTATTGAAATATACACTTTAAAATCAATACCTTTGCAAATTACAAAGTAATTATGTAATTTATGATTCATAACATAATTACTTTATAATTAGCAAAATTATTGATTTATAAAGCGACCATGAGCATTCAAGACGTAGTTCCAACTATGACAATCAACAATCTAGACTATATGAACCGAACCCGTATATTACAATGAAAAGGCATGTCAAAATTGTTTACATTTATTTAAATACCAAATGGAGTATAGGCACTGTAACTGTTCACCCCGTTCAGGTTAAAGACATAAGTGTAGGATATTAATGTATTATATTTTATACAAGACGAAGCCCGCAACTTCTTTCACGTGGACTTATGACTCCGGAAATTGTTCATCAGGTTGAACAACTTTTGTTAAGGCGTTATTTTTAGGGTTCTGTAGCCAAATGGCAAAAAACGGAACCCTTATAGATTCGTCATGTCGGTCTGTCCGTCTGTATGTCACACCTTTTTGCCGAAACTATAAGAACTATACTGTTGGAACTTGGTAAGTAGATATATTCTGTGAAACGTGTGAATTTTAAGTAGACTCTAAAGTTCGCTCCCTCGTATACATTCTAATTTACTTTAATAAGCATTCGTTCTGCTAAAATGCTAAAATGTAACCAAATAATATTCAATAATATCTATTGAAATACTGAAGACAATATTGACCTACGAAATATGATATCATAATAGATTTCCCTTATTTGTATAAGGGTAAGGGATTATGGAAGAAAGGCCGAATGAAGGATCTAAGACATGTTTACTGTTAAACTTTACAGGCTATTTCAAAGGTTGGGTTTGTTATGTTAACAAATAATACGAGACTTTGATATTATACGAATGAAAGAAATGTATATTTACCTCAAAGGGTCAACGTACATACTTTCTTTTAAGGCGCTAGCAACCTTGAAAATACAAAAAAAATAATTTCTCTTTCTGTAAGTGAGATTATCAGAAATCTTCGCACAACTTTTTAGCTAGTATCTTTAAGTTACATTAGAACCTCGAAAGTCATAAAAATACAATACGCTGTAGTTTCCTTTGTAAAAATTACTAAAAACGGCCACTTTTGACACTTTTTGTAAAGGCTTCTAAAGCGGATAGTATTTCAATGACTTTCGAGGTTCTAATGTAACTTAAGGATACTAGCTAAATGTTGTGCGAGGATTTCTGATAATCTCACTTACAGAAAGAGATTTTTTTTTGTATTTTCAAGGTCGCTTGCGCTTAATAACGGGTCAAGCTCGAAATTATTAACAAGCTTATGTGCCCGGCAAATTAAAAACAAACATAATATAACATTGCATCTATTAGTATCAAAATTACTAATGAAATATAGCAAGACAAGAGACATGGCAATTTGCCAAGTTATTTGGGTGAAGAAAAGTTTCCTAAGAAAAAATCACGTACCAAATTATACGTATAACAAAATTACTGAAAGTACAGAAATGTAATCTTTGATTTTCTCAGTAATTTGTTTGCGTAGATTGACCAATCATTTCCAAGTAACAACAAGTGCATGTGTCGTAGAAGACCGTAGGAAAATGATCCATAAGGATAACCTCAAACACGAAGTCTGTTTGAATTTACATGTTTTTTAAACGGCAATATTTCAAGCAATTTCAAATGATCACACCAAATAAGTACTACGAATCTGAAACGCTGATAGCGTGGTTTGAAAGACGTTAGTCTTTTGGATTACCTAATAACTGTTGATGCAAAGTCATCCAATAAGTCTCACTAGAAGTAAAATAAATAAATTCATATTGATATATAGAGACAAATAACACAGATTTAGCTAGCTTCAAAGACAGCTTAAGCTTTTATGGAATAAATAATAGGTGATTGATGATGTTACTTATGTGGAATAGAATGATAATTATTACATTTATGAATTAAAACAGTTAACATAAAACTCATTTTTAAATAAATGTAGGTAGGTATGCTCCCATGCTGGTCTGGCTCCCATGCTGGTCTGGGAGAAATAAAAAAAACTTAGAATGTACCAGCTGCTTCTCTTCCCACGCAGATCGTAAAAGCCGATCGAGGGAATGGGCAAAAATGCAAATCATGTTAACAGGCGATGCGGCTAGCAACCCATCACTGTATTGATTGCTTTTCCATCTTCTCGCCCAGCATGACGCTAAAAGTGGCTTTTGGGTCTTGCGGCCCTGGGCTCTACTTAGAACCGCAAGACCCCAAAATGCTCTGTCTGCCCCATTAGGGATAAAGACGTGATAGTATGTATGTATGTATGTAGGTAGGTAGGTATATTTGGGTCGCAATACACAAAAGATTGCATATTTCCGTAACGAGAAGCCACCATGATTATGGCATATTTTTAATTACTCGGGTCTTACTTTGTACTTTTTTAATTTGTGATACAAGTTTCCAACAATAAAGTGCCCTTTTAGATTTAACAATGCTCGCAGATATTTCCAAAACTTTGTGGATATTTCGCGAAACATTGACTCGAAGCAGTGTGTTACTTTTTGTTACTAAATTAACTAGTAGATCTTTGAGCTGTAGACCTCACGAGTTACCCCATACCCAAAGTTTATCGAATAAAATAAGTTGTTCAGACAAAAAAGTTACGCCTTAATTAAAGTAACAACAAAAGATTTTAGAAATTTTTGAAAATAATTTGAAAATGCTTTTTTTAAGGTTTTCCCCCGATTTCTGCCACTTTGAAATGTTTTGTATTACTTTTTGTTTCTAAATTAATTAGTGCCTTTGTAAGCTGTAGACCTCACAAGTTACCCCCGACCCGAAGTTTATCGGATAAAATAAGTTGTTCAGACAAAAAGTTAACTCTTAATTAGACTAACAAAAAAGCTTAAGGACATTTTTGAAAATTTCTTAAAATGGAAGACTGGACTAAAAGAAATAATAAACACGATGATCGATAAACGATTTTCCTTTAGACTAGTTAATTTATTTTTATTTTTCAGAATATGAACTTATTTTACTTTGAAAGAAAGAAAGAAAGAAAAATTGATTATTTGGTACATGAACACTAAACTTGATTTTATGCCCAGTATATGACTGAGGGATGAGGACTTAAAAAATTTTTGGGACTCTACGTAGATTATTAAAAAGTATGTTGAACTTTTTTTTCTGGTTAAAAAATATTGACGAAGATACAGTGCATTTAAATTGTCCGTGACGATCAGCCACGATTTTAAACCAAACTTCGAAGCGGTGTATCTTAATTGTGGATTTTTACTATTTTGCTAAATGAAAAAATATGGGTCCTTAAATTTTTGGTAATCTAGGTAGTTGGCGGACTAAATCTATGTATACATATAATAAAACAGTAAAAAAGTGTGTCTGTACGTTAAATATATTTCAAAAAAAATTATTGGGGGCGATGGAGACGTACTAATAGAGTAAGAATTTAAAAAAAAATGTCTGTCTGTTTGTCTGTTTGTACACGCTAATCTCCGGAAATATTGGACGGATTCGAATAAAACTTTTTTTGTTATATAGCTATTAAGCCTGGTCAACATATAGGGTATAAATGATTTTGGAAAATGGAACGCCTGATGCAGAACCATAATGGTCCAACTAAACTATAAGAGATATAAAAATGCCGCCTTAGTAAAAGTTGTTCAGCCTGATTAGCATTTTCCAGAGACATAAAGTCCACGCGAACGAAGTCGCGGGCTTCGGCTAGTAAATTAATATATTTTTTACCCAGTTCACATCCCTATATCCTAGCATTGGGAATTGAATCTTTTCATTTTAGCGCATTAGGTACCAGATTGCATCTTTAGCCTTTCTGGAGCCCGCAGTGCACTTTTCGGCTGTTTTTAGGGTTCTGTAGTAAACAAGGAACCGTTATAGACTCGCTATCTGTCTGTTCGCTGTTCTACTCAAAGACTAGTAGAAGCACTGAAAAGTTGTAATTTGGCAGAGGTATGTTTATTAATTATGCAGACATAGTGGTAAGTTTAAGTTCTTGATAGCCCTCGTAGGTGCATATATAGTTTGGGAGTTCATCTTTTTTCTCGACTAACTCATGGTATTATTGTGCTTATTTTTACTTGAATGTGTGTATTTGTTTATCACATTGAAGCAATACGGCAATGTTATTAAGCTGCCGAATACGATATCTTTCTGTCATAATATACATATAACTTTTCATAATACCGCATTCCTTTTACATCCTCTGGTGAAAATGTACTTTCAGTAAGAATTTTCCCGTAGTTTAGATTTTTTATTTAAACCTATATGGTATTTTTTTAACCTATATGGGCTCTTACAGATAATTTCCGATAGCCTGCGACTATTACCCAAGGTCTCGCGGTAGTTTTTGTTATGCGACCGTATGGGACAGTCCATAGACATAGTTTTTTTTTTTTTACTAGGACAGTCAATCTATCACAAACTGTCAAAAACTGCCGCGCAAACCTTGCCGGCATATGTCGCGGGTGTACCGTCGCTTGCAAGTAGTTATTTATTTGCCACCATCACCGAGCGACCGGGAGTATGACTACGTTTTTCTTGGTCTTGAAGTACTTTTTTCTTGGTCAGATTATAGGCACACTTCAAATTGCATATTCAATAAGCAATTTGAAGTGTGCCTATTAACCGCCCACGAACCAATGCTCGGTCGGTGTTATGGAGAAAACACGGTACATTTTTCTTTTTGTTCTTTTTAAAATCGCAACAAGGCTATCAGACCCATGTTTGCTTGTCTGTAAGAGCGCTATCTTGTGCATGACTCTTGTATTCTCTACTCTAGAACTAAAATTTTATACTGAAGCTAACTCTTTCCGTACAAATACGAGCGTTGTATACATACTGGTGCTTGTGATTAATACCGGTTTTAAGCCATTGTTTCGGCAAACTTTCCGTTTGCGTGTTTAAACGCGGATTGTTTCCAGTTGGACGTACTATTGTAGTTGGCAATGATTTATGGAAGCTGTGTTAGTGGATACTTAGCTACAATGTGAGTAGACCTATTTTTGTATGAGTATTTCCACAGGGTCACACTGAACAAACGATTTTCCTTTGCAAAGCACGATGGTGATTCTTGAAATGAGATAAATGAACCGGTAATGCCTCAAATTTAACGAGATTACATTTAAAATTTCTTTTCGTTCGCTTCAGTGTAGGCTCCGATTTCACAAAAAAGTGCTATCCCCTTATATCTAGGAGAGTTGTGATGATATTAAAAAAAATACGCGTACACGTGGCTCAAAAGACGCATATTAACAGTATTGACGAGAAATGTAAGGTTCTAAAATAATAATGCTAAAAGACAAAAAGAAAAAAGTTATGGCCAATATATACGTAGTAAAAAAATGCAATTTTTTGATTTCAGCCCTCGATATTTTGGAAACGAAAAATGTTATCAAAAATTTAAGAAAAATAACTTGGGAAAAAGACGAATGGGGGTAAGGGTTTTCTTGCCTGTAACCTAACCTTTCTGAAAACAGAACGACGTTTCATAATCAACGTCATAGTTGTATTTCGAAACCTTTTCCTTATCCCGACATTTTTGTCGCTCAGCGACAATATTTGTTCAATCCCGTAGATTTATTTCCAACGTTCTCGCTCTCGATAGTCGTGTAAGGTACGAAATCTGTGTTTTTTTATACATAGCATTTAATAACATCTGAGCGTATTCCCTTTTGCAACCTCAGCGGTAACGCTTCAGAGCCCGGAGTCCGCTACCTAACCTAGGTGATTTGACAAGATTATTGGTTTTTACACAGAGCGCCTGCCGTCTGACCTACGCAACCCATAGGGTACTCCAGAACCAATCCTTGATTAGGTCTGATCAAACACTAGGTGGCATTCGCGACCGACTGTTTATATGTGCCTTACGAAACACGGAATAATCTTTCTTTTCGGATAATCATGTGATTCAAGCCTGCAATATCCTAAACAACTTTTCACAAAGTATGCTTTCTAGTGGGATTGGAACCCACAACCTCCGGATCACAAGGCGAACGCGTTGACGAACTCACTGAACCATGGATTATAAAAAATAAACAAACAACAATGAAAAATAAAATATGCGGCTAGACGTCCTCCATAAGCCTAAATATAGTGAGTACAAATCCTTCTATCCTTCTTTCTTCTAATATTATAAATGCGAAAGTGAGTTTGTATATTTGTATGTTTATCTGGTTGTTTGTTACCACTTCACGCTTCAACCACTGAACCTATTTAGATGAAATTTAATATGGGTATAGTTTGGTACCCAGGGAAGGACATATGATAGTTTTTATCCCGAAAATCCCACGGGGAGCGAAGCCCACGGGCACAGCTAGTATGAGCTAGAGGGTAAAAAGGTTTATCAATTTTGAATCGGACAAGTGAACACACCGCACACCGAAAAGTTATATAAATAAAAGCTTCTAAAAACCAAACCTATTTGGATTTTCCGAAGCAATACTCTGTATTCGACATCTATTGGCGGCACAATGTGGCCGGCACAATAAATCAGCTATTTTCGGCAAATTGCTTGCGCTGTGTTACTAAATAACAAGAATTGGAGTTTAGAAGTTTAGACGAGTTTTTCAGCGAAGTTGGGTTTTCATTGTTATACACAAATCGGAGGACGTTACAATAATAGTTGGGTAACTTTTAAATTCTTATCGTATTGTTGACACAATTTTTATTTTTCTAGAACGTTGCCATTTTTACGCCTACCTAACGTTTGACATAAGCCCCCATACGTGAATTTTTCGATGTCGAATGCAGCCCCAATTTGAAATAAATTAATTGAAAGGAAACGGATAAAACATTTAAAATTTTGTCTTCAATATGCAGTAGATAACCCTTTAAACTACTTAACGTACTACTGTTTACAGTTTAAAGTGTAACGTGAAAAATTTCTTCGCACATTTTCCAAAAGTGGCCGTTTTTCGCAAATTTGCGAAGAAAAGCTTCTTTGCTGAAAGGAAAGGGATGGTGAAAAAATGTATTCTACTCTGCCGTCGCCACACGATTTGTATTTCAACGTTCGACTATTTAAGAGTAAGCACTTAGACTCTGCCACCAGCACGTCTCAAGAGCAGCAGCTTTATCCTACGGCTTGTAATGTAAGACTTGACCGGTGGTAAGACAAATATCCACCTTACGAGTCAAACCTTCCACCTGCAGAAAAACTCCCATCTGGTAAAGACCTCCTCTGGTCAGACTGGAAGTCTCTCAAATTCTCAATAGACTCGGTGCTGGTGTTGGGAGGTGTAGATAAACCGAGAAAACCGTGGCGTCACGCTGATGACAAGCTTTGTGATTGCGGCGCCATTATGTGTGCCCGAGCTGCCCTATGTCATATACTATAGAAGATCTTAACGAGGCTAATAACCACAGATCTGAATCACGGGTGCTATTGCTGTCAAAAGTATATGACTAAAATTGCCGGGACTTCTCGATAATCGGTACTTATCTACTACTGCTTGAGTATACACAATCTTTCATAATTTAATATCCATACTTTTGATAGCAATATCACCAGTGATTCGGATCTCTGCTAATGACAGAGAGATTGCCGTGGCCACATACTGGTCAAAGATAATTTGAAAACAGCTACACTGAAACCATTTCGACTCGATAAGAAGAAGAGTAAAGCATAGATAAGTTTTGTAAATACACCTCCCAGTGCGATATTGCGTAATTAAGAGTAATGATAATAAACACTATTAAAACAATAGTCGGAGCGTAGGAGATCGTCAACACGTGCAAGATACTATTTTTAAACCGTTTCTAGTCTCTTGCGCAGTTTGATATCTTTGACATTGTTGCTTTGTCTAAGATACTTTTTTCAGATGTTTGTTTTGTATTTTTTAAAGTTAAATTACATAAATATAAAAATATTTTTTATAGATTGGTCATGCAACTGCTGAAGTAAAGGTTAATGCAAAAATCAATTATTGGAAAAAATAAACTTTAAATTAAAACTAAAACTTCAAAAATAAAAATTATGTAGACCTACTAAAATATTACTCTTCGGCAACGTGGGCAAAAGGCCGGCAGCATTGCAAGTTGTATGGCAGTACTGATTCTTTGAGCCAGTTAGTTACTAGCTTTAAAGTTTTGAAAGTTGAGGTAAGCTTTTATTTTATTTTTAGCACTAATAAAGGCCCTAGACTCACAATAAAGCCTTTTTTTTATTTTTATTTATTTAATTTATTGCACTTAAAATCTTAAGATTATAGTACAAAAGGTATAACTTAATGCTAAGCATTGTCTACCAGTTTACCTTTGGGACGTAATAGAAAAGATGATAGATGGGGTGCAAATTTAACTAGACAAGTAGGTATATCTAGTCTTATGTCTTCATTACGGTTGAGTTTCCAAATTATATGCAAAATTTAAAACTCAACCGGCGTCGCTCAACGCACTAAGGCTGGCAGTCCACTGAAGTGGAGCTAGGTAGCGGAGCGGTGCGAGAAAATAATGTGGAGTGGTATTGCGGACTGTCCGTAGACTCAAAACAGTGTTGCGAAGCTCTCACCGCTTTTTTCTCCTCTTCCTCGCTTTCCTACCCGGCCCGATAATCTGCGTTTATTTTGTCATGTCCTGGCCAGTTGCCTTGTGGCCTTGTTGCAATGTGTCAGTAAATGTATAATCTTAGTTACCAAACGAGCATTTTATTTAATACTAGCTGTGCCTGCGGGCTTCGTTCCCCGTGGGAGTTTCGGGATAAAGAGTACCACATATCCTTTCCTGAGTCTCAAACTATATACATACTAAATTTTATCTAAGTCGGTCCAATAGTTTTAAGCGTGAAGAGGTAACAAACGAACGAACAAATATACAAACTCACTTTCGCATTTATAATATTAGTAGGAAGAACTAGCTGCGCTCGTGGGCTTTGCTCCTCGTGGGAATTTCGGGATAAAAACTATCCTATGTCCCTCCCTGGGTATCAAACTATATTCATATCAAATTTTATCCAAATTGGTTCAGAGTTTAAGCGTGATGAGGTAATAAACAAACAAACAAAATTAGATAAAGTCACTTTCGCATTTATAATATTAGTAGAATAGGATTAAATTAAATATTTGGTAATTTTTTCAATTTTTTAAACTAGTTTCCCTGTTCGCGAACGGAGCGGATATTTTATGCAATTCTATTGGTTAGTTTTGGCATAACTCCGCTCCTCTTTTCTTCTATCCGCGTTAGTGGACAGACAGCCTAACTCGCGCCCCACACTGCCATCTGATTTACGAGCTCCGGTCACGAAAAGTGTTGCCATGTCGTATGATTTATGCTAGTTTTCCAATCTCTTTTCGTGGGCCTTCGACGACTTCTTACAATTGATACCTACTGTGAATATTCTAGATCTTTAGTGAAATATAGGTTCTACGTTCTGTTTTTGATAAACATCTGTCTCACAGGTCACTACTAGTAGTTTTTTTACCGACTTCCGAAAAAAGGAGGGGCTGCCAATTCGTCACGATCTTTTTTATGTATATTCATTCACCGATTAATCGAAGATGCCTGGACCGATTTGGAAAAATCTTTATTGTTTCGAGGTACAAAATACTTTTTTATGATGACCCAATGGAAACAGGAAGACTAATATAGATAGAAGCAGCCTATACATCGCTTTTAGTACGCCAATTACATTTGTAATAAAGTTAAATGAATAAATAAAATCAAAAGCTACTACAAACATATTGCTTATGAAATATTGGAGTGGTTTTTACTACGAGTAAAAAGCTTAGTACCTGGGCGATCGAGCTTTGCTCGGTTACATCTCAAACATTAATTACATTTTTTAAACTTGTCTAAAAACAATACAAAATCAAAAATTATATATAAACTTAAGCATAAAAAAAACAAAAGTAAGTCACCGAGTGAGATTCGAACCCGTAACATTCTTTCTAGCGGTCAGCATCCTTAACGACCTCCATGGCGTAATGGTCAACACGCTAGACCGCTAACCCGGAGGTCCTGGGTTCGATCCCCAGCCAGGGCAAGTTGGAAAATGGCCTTTTTCAATTTTTCCTGGGTCTTGGATGTTTATCAATATATGTACTCGTATTTGTTATAAAATATAGTATCGTTGAGTTAGTATCCTAGCTAGCCCTAAGGTAAGTTCGAGACTTGTGTTAACAAGTCTCGAACTTACCTTAGGGCTAGCTCAATCAGTGTAATTTGTCCCTATATATTTATTTATTTATTATTTATTTATATAAAAATATAAATAAATAAATATACAAGAATTGCTCGTTTAAAGGTATACGATTTCATTCGAAACGCAATACGAAGCCAATAATTGATATTAATATAATGTGTACTCACAATTAAAGTACTTTAAAAGTAAGAAAGTCACGCTGTCTGTTTCAATCATAATGTAAAATTAATTGAGGCAGTATTAACAAAACTTCATTAAAGCTTCATTAGACAAAGTCAACGGCAATGCTCCATTTTCTCGTTAAAACAGCAAACACACTGCCGCTTTCTAGTTGATTGCCTAATGGAAATTATTTATATATGTGCAATTAAAGTTATTTGCCGTGTGGTTTCCGGCAGAGTAGAATAGAGCCAGTCCAAGTCCTCCCGTGGATATCGTAGGAGGCGACTTAGGAAATACAAGCTACACAAAGCTTATAAACATCAATGAGACCTCTCCAACCCGTCTGGCCAGCGAGGTGAGCGAGGAGAGTGTTGACCAAATCTTCTGGCTGCTCGTGATCATGTTCTACATGTTATATTCATTATGTTCTAACTCTGTGAGTGTGTCTATGTCCAGTTCCAAGTATGGCTCTAGTAGTATAGTGAAGGTCGTACTCCTTCTACTGATAAAAACTATCCTATGTCCCTCCCTGGGTATCAAACTATATTCATATCAAATTTTATCCAAATTGGTTCAGAGTTTAAGCGTGATGAGGTAATAAACAAACAAACAAAATTAGATAAAGTCACTTTCGCATTTATAATATTAGTAGAATAGGATTAAATTAAATATTTGGTAATTTTTTCAATTTTTTAAACTAGTTTCCCTGTTCGCGAACGGAGCGGATATTTTATGCAATTCTATTGGTTAGTTTTGGCATAACTCCGCTCCTCTTTTCTTCTATCCGCGTTAGTGGACAGACAGCCTAACTCGCGCCCCACACTGCCATCTGATTTACGAGCTCCGGTCACGAAAAGTGTTGCCATGTCGTATGATTTATGCTAGTTTTCCAATCTCTTTTCGTGGGCCTTCGACGACTTCTTACAATTGATACCTACTGTGAATATTCTAGATCTTTAGTGAAATATAGGTTCTACGTTCTGTTTTTGATAAACATCTGTCTCACAGGTCACTACTAGTAGTTTTTTTACCGACTTCCGAAAAAAGGAGGGGCTGCCAATTCGTCACGATCTTTTTTATGTATATTCATTCACCGATTAATCGAAGATGCCTGGACCGATTTGGAAAAATCTTTATTGTTTCGAGGTACAAAATACTTTTTTATGATGACCCAATGGAAACAGGAAGACTAATATAGATAGAAGCAGCCTATACATCGCTTTTAGTACGCCAATTACATTTGTAATAAAGTTAAATGAATAAATAAAATCAAAAGCTACTACAAACATATTGCTTATGAAATATTGGAGTGGTTTTTACTACGAGTAAAAAGCTTAGTACCTGGGCGATCGAGCTTTGCTCGGTTACATCTCAAACATTAATTACATTTTTTAAACTTGTCTAAAAACAATACAAAATCAAAAATTATATATAAACTTAAGCATAAAAAAAACAAAAGTAAGTCACCGAGTGAGATTCGAACCCGTAACATTCTTTCTAGCGGTCAGCATCCTTAACGACCTCCATGGCGTAATGGTCAACACGCTAGACCGCTAACCCGGAGGTCCTGGGTTCGATCCCCAGCCAGGGCAAGTTGGAAAATGGCCTTTTTCAATTTTTCCTGGGTCTTGGATGTTTATCAATATATGTACTCGTATTTGTTATAAAATATAGTATCGTTGAGTTAGTATCCTAGCTAGCCCTAAGGTAAGTTCGAGACTTGTGTTAACAAGTCTCGAACTTACCTTAGGGCTAGCTCAATCAGTGTAATTTGTCCCTATATATTTATTTATTTATTATTTATTTATATAAAAATATAAATAAATAAATATACAAGAATTGCTCGTTTAAAGGTATACGATTTCATTCGAAACGCAATACGAAGCCAATAATTGATATTAATATAATGTGTACTCACAATTAAAGTACTTTAAAAGTAAGAAAGTCACGCTGTCTGTTTCAATCATAATGTAAAATTAATTGAGGCAGTATTAACAAAACTTCATTAAAGCTTCATTAGACAAAGTCAACGGCAATGCTCCATTTTCTCGTTAAAACAGCAAACACACTGCCGCTTTCTAGTTGATTGCCTAATGGAAATTATTTATATATGTGCAATTAAAGTTATTTGCCGTGTGGTTTCCGGCAGAGTAGAATAGAGCCAGTCCAAGTCCTCCCGTGGATATCGTAGGAGGCGACTTAGGAAATACAAGCTACACAAAGCTTATAAACATCAATGAGACCTCTCCAACCCGTCTGGCCAGCGAGGTGAGCGAGGAGAGTGTTGACCAAATCTTCTGGCTGCTCGTGATCATGTTCTACATGTTATATTCATTATGTTCTAACTCTGTGAGTGTGTCTATGTCCAGTTCCAAGTATGGCTCTAGTAGTATAGTGAAGGTCGTACTCCTTCTACTGAGAAAATAATATCTCACTAGATCCATGATGGATCTGGTTACCGGATCTAGCGAGAAAAATACTTCTCAGTAGATCCACACTGTCAAACCTTGGATCTACTGAGAAAATAATATCTCACTAGATCCATGATGGATCTGGACATTGGATCTACTGAGATTGAAGGTGCAGTGGAGACAAAAAGACCTAATGATGATAATGAATTTAAGTTAAATAAACAAATAAAACAGTAAATAAGGCCCAGCGAGAGAACGCATTATGGAAGCGCTTAGCGCTTTCGCAAGTTAAACGAAACTGGGCGTGGTCCGCGCTACTTGTGGTCACCCATTTCTTGTGCTTCGGAAGGCACGTGAAGCCGTTGGTCCCGGGTATTATCAATGTGTAGCAGTCGGCTATGCCAAATGCCTTCAGGCGTCTTGTAAAATGTAACACCATTGTTGAAAACTTATTTTATTTAGCCAATGGTCGCATCATTATCTTTGGGCAAAGGCCTCACTTCCAGACTTCTATTTGTCTCTAACCGTAGCGGAAGTTGCCATACACATATAAAAAACAAAAATAAAATCAAAGTTTTATTAGAAAGAAATATACCATTTCGTTTATGAAAACAAAGACGAGATTATGTTTTATTTTAGTAAATTTTACTAATAATTCAAACACATCAACGCTGGAACGTCAAGCTGCTAGCGATACCAAAGGCGAACGCGAAAAGTGTGCAGCAGAGAGATGACGCGGCTCAGGCCGGGTTACAAAAACCAGTATAGACTGGTGCGGCCTCAAGCCAATTTCCGTAAACACTATCTGTAGTATGCATTCACACAAATGCAAAGCTGGAGCTATATCTCGATACCTGTAAGAATCTAAAGTAGTTGCCATAATTGACCGAGCGAGCTAAGCGAGCGAAGCGTCTCAGTTTCGACATTGGCCAAAAATTCTTTTGTCCGTCTGTCTGTCTGTCTGTCTGTCTGTCTGTCTGTCTGTCTGTTCTCGCCTACAGGTCGCATTTCTTATCCGATTCTCATGAAATTTTGTAAGCAGGTTCAGCAACTAAATAGATTTTTTTTGTCGAGCCAGTTTTTCGAAATTTTTCAAAATGGCGGAAATATGGGGGTTTGAAATTTTAAAACTGTCATATATCCGCCATTTTAAAATATTTTCAAAAATGTCATTCAACTTTTTTGTTGCCATTATAAAAACGCAACTTTTTTATTTGAACAACATTTTTTTCTGAACAACTTTTTTATACGGTACATATACTTGAACAAGTTTAGGGTGACTCGCGAAATCTAGCTGACTGAGCCGTAACGGATATACAATACAAATCTTCTTACAAAATATACTGAAACTATTTAAGGGTCGATTCAGTCCGGGTTACTGAACAACTTTCTTAAAAATGCATGTCTACCGTGGGAATCAAACCCACGACTTCCGAGTTACAAGGTCAATGTCTTGACCACGATTTTTAAGAAAATAAGAAAATTGACAAACATTTATTTTGTTGCGTACATTGAATACCATCTAGTTCATAAAAAAAACAATAGATGTCGCAAGAAAAATTTTAAAACTCTTAGAACTCGCTATGGTTTTTTTTTATAAGTTTACAAGATCGACTTGATTTTTCAGTCAACTTCTAAAAGGAGGTTATCAATTCGACATTTTTGTTTTTTTTTTGTGTATGTTACCTCATAACTCCGTCAAATACAAACCGATTTAAAAAATATATGTTTCGTTTTAAAGAATGCACTGCAAGGTTGGTCCCATGTAATTTTTTTTAAGATCGGACACAACATCTTGGAACTGGAGACCGAAATTCTTCAAAAGACAACTGCAGCTCAAATATTAATAATACATTTGCATGCTCATATCACTTTCTATTATAAACCGATTCTAATGATTCAATGTTTGTTTGGAAGAATTGCTTATAAGTTTCTTATAATTTGAGTGAAGATATGATGAAGGGTTTTGGATCTGGGGTATAAAACTCAGGAAAGAAAGACAGCAAGTCACTTGCAAAAAGGTTTTTTTGATAACCCTTTTTGTTAACCTCGCAGACCAAAGTCAATGACCGAGCCCGCTTAAATGAACTCTGCTTAAATGTCAATGTAATAAGGTAAAGTACTGCATGCGGTTATATTCTGATAACAAAAGTGTTTAAAATTCAAAATTACAATTGTAATAGGCTAAAAGCCCGGAACCGGCCTACAGCGAAAGTACCGGCGAACCACAATAATAAAGAAGCTGCACAGGCCTACGCTGATCAGCAGGCCCAGGGATTGGAAAAAACCATTTACCTATGTGTCGGCAGCAGAGTCATGCTTAAGACCAATTTGTGAGTTAAAAAAGGGCTTGGTGAATGGTGCATTAGGCACTGTTACTCAATTGGTTTACCCTCGAATTGCTCCCCACCTACAGATTAACCTTTGGTGATAATGAACCAATTTGACACCTACACTGGGCCACATATTAACAATTCTGTGCCCATAGCGGCCGTTACTCGATCTTGGCGTTCTGGACTCCCTTATTCCAGAACCCAATTCCCTCTTATATTAGCATGGGCAGTGACCATCCACAAATCGGGATGTTACTACGTTGCCCTCTCTCGTTCTCGCCGACTAGCGGACATAGTTTTTGAGCCATTTAATTTAGACCGCCTCACCAGAATAGCTAAATGAAACTTCTTCTGTTAAGAATAGAGGAGGAAAAGAGATTGAATAAGCTAGCAAATGTAAGGGGTGTGTAATGGGTTTAGTAAGGAGGGGTATACTTCAAATCGAGATCGTCATGTTTTTGGAAAACAACGAAAATATAATTTAGCAATTTAAATAAGGTTGATTATCTGAAATTTGTGCTAAGAGTTTTGGATTGAGGATGGCGATGATAACAATAACATTTTAATTTTCATCACAACGTTATGTCCAACATTCGGAAGTCGGTTTTAGCAACATTCAGAATTATTTAAGGATAATGTAGTATCTATTTATTGTTGCATATCGTAGTGTATACCAATCCCTATTGTTTTTATAAGTATGAACTTGTTTAATACATTTGCTGCCATAAGAATTACTGGTGAAATCACATGATCTTCTCGGTTTCGGGGCCTTTTTTCACTGTGTATGCTATTTTGTAGAAAATACTCTCCAGCTATATACAAAAACTTGAATATTTTGAATTTTTAGACACCAAGCTTCGGAGGAGCTACTAAAAATCTCTCATCTTGTAACCTCGCCTGCCATGTTTTTCGAGTCATATGATGAGGTAGCAAATATCTAATTTATCTAAATGACTAGACGATATTCAGTCATTTTGTTAAACGTTGCGTTCAATATCGTGGGGCTTATGCGTAAAGGATAGGCGGTAGGCCTGTCTACTTTCTTCCCAACAGGTTTCAAAACCCTCAAGTGGCTTTTGCTAAGCCAGGAAAAAGATTAGGATATCGGTTATTCCATGGTTGTAAAGTTATAAAGGCTCGCGAGGTCTACTGTTCTAACAGAACTACTAGTCTTAGTACTTCCAAAAAGAAAGATTTCCAGTATTTATTTTCCCTAAAGAGTAAAACAGGCTCGCACAAAACGCCGGTGGCATGAAGCCAACGAACCGAGAGTACGACGTTTGGGGACGAGAGCTTTTCCCATTTTCCTATTTATTATTGGCATCCGATTGTCACCATTGCGTCGCGCTCTTTTGAACTCTTTACAAGTGTTAGTAACAATCCTTGGATTTTTGTTTTATTGGAAACTATCCGAAGTCCGCGACTTCATTCGCGTGGACTTTATGTCTCTGGAAAATGCTCATCAGACTGAGCGACTTTTGCTAAGGCGTCAATTTTATATTGCACGCCTCATAAGCGAAGCGTTGAGGTGGGTACTACTGTCACTTCGCGCAAAACATCTGATTTTTCAAACTTAAAATGTATTTATGTATCATACATTGCACTTGTAAGATAATATATACATACACATATTAAGAAAAAAACACTATTTTTAACACTCATGATATTTTTGATGTCATTTTTGTTATTTAAACTATAAAAAACAGTTTAAAAAAGTTCTGTCTTGGACGTCCGTGTGTCTGTACGTGCGGAGGCTTTTCTTGTTAACACGATAACGACCGAAATACTTTACTAATCGAGTCTTTTTTTTTCTCTTACGCTTGAGTATGCTCAGGAATAGAACCCTTTCATTTTCAGGGTCTGATTCGATGTGGTTTAATTGTTATTAAATCAACAAAAAAAAAACGACTATTCTTCATAGTTTTAGTATATCTATATATATCTTTATTTTTCTATATGAGTAAGAATTAAAAAAAAAATTATGGACCCTTTGAGGCGTGCTCTTTTCAATTTTTCAAACTTATTTAGCTGGACCATTATAGATCTGCATCAGGTGTTCTATTTTCTAAAATAATTTATACCCTATAAGTATGTTGCCCAGGCTTAAAAGCTATGTAACAAAAAAGTTTCATTTGAATCCGTCCAGTATTTCTGGAGATTAGCGTGTACAAACAGACAGTCATTTTTTTACATTTTGCTATGTCTCCATCGCAACCAATATTTTTTTTTAAATATATTTAATGTACAGATACACTTTTTTGGAACGACGTTCCTTATCGCGCGTTGCGAAAGGAGGCTAGACGGAAAAAATTAAGACCAAAAGTTGTAACGGCACTTTTTGCTATAGTTGTATGCCGTGCGGCGTGTGCGTGTTTCTCTGTCTGTGTCTCTCTTTCTCGAGAACTTCGTTCCATCCGAATGTCCCTTGACACCTCTCAAGTTTTTTTACTGTTTTATTGGAACGGAGTTCCTTATCGCGCGTTGCGAAAGCAGGCTAGACCGAAAAAATTAAGACCAAAAGCTGTAACGACACTTTTTGCTATAGTTGTAAGCTGTGCGGCGTGCGCGTGTTTCTCTGTCTGTCTCTCTCTCTCTCTCTTTCTCTCGAGAACTTCGTTCCATCCGGGTGTCCCTTGACACCTCTTAAGTTTTTTTAACTGTTTTATTATAATGTATAAATGTATCTATTTAAATAAATAAATATATACGGACAGGTCACACAGATTGAGATGCCCCAAAGAAAGTTTGAGACTACTTGTGTTACCAACTAGTGAAAACGGTTACATGCAGCATATGTTTCAGAGGTTCCCCGCACCCCGAATGCGTGCTCGAACGACCAATAAAATGTAAATTCAATGTTAAGTTCTTTTTGTTATATATTTTGGCGTTTAATAAATAGTATCTATCTTTTCCCCTAGGCAGCCATTTTACATTTCTACAATGGCTTTGATCCCCGAATTTATTGAAAATTACTTTTGCGTTTTATTACCCTTTCGGGACTTTAATAGGGCTAAGGAGATGATGGGGGAAGCGTGGGTTTTTTATCATGTACTTTGGGTAGGTGGAAGTGGCTTGTTTCATAAATTTTTGACGTACTGTTCTTCTTCTTCTTATATTTAAGAGCTGGGCTCTTGTCGGTGGAGTGCTTTCCATGTCTCTCTTCCTTCCGCTAAGTTCTTAACCTCTTTATATGTTTTCACGTTTAATTTTTCTTTTATTTTTTCTATAAATTTTCTTCTGGGTTTTCCTACTCCTCTCTTTCCTTCTATTTTTCCTTCCATTATTGTTTTAAAGAACTCATCGTGGCGTAGTAGTTGACCGAACATTTTCCCTCTTCTATTTTCTATAATTTGTATTATTTGTCTTTTCTCTCTCACATCCTCTAGTACCATCTCATTTGTAATTTTTTCTGTCCAACTTATTTTTTTCATTCTCCTCCAGCACCACATTTCAAATGCTTCTAATCTATCTCTATCTTTTTTGGTCATCGTCCACGTTTCACATCCATACAAAGCAGTGCTCCATATAAATGTACTGTTATAGACCTAGAATTTTCAAACCGACTTCAAAAAAGGGGAGGTTATCAATTCGAATGTATGTTTTTTTTGTAGGTATGTTACGCGATATCTTGTTCAACCGTGGTCCGATTTTGATGATTCTTTTTTAATAGAAAGCATCTACCAAGTTGGTCCCATATTAATTTGGTGAAGACATGATAAAGAACTTTGGAGATATGGAAGAAACTCCTTAAAGAAAATGAAGTCAGTTTTTTTTTCTTAAAAATTTTATGTTAAATCTATGCGTCCTGCACATGATGGCAAAGTTGATGTTTATTTGTCAATTTCAAAAGTCATTAAAAATAGTGAATACATACATACTTGTATTTTAAGTAGGTAGTTTTATTAGGATTTTTTTTGCAGTTGTTATTTCGCTTTTTCTTTCTATATTTTATATAATAAAAAAGACGTGTGGCACTCGGGGACTGCCGCGGTAAAGCTATTGCATTAAGGTGGTTCCGTTCGGTCTGTGAATTTTTACAAGGAAGGACGGCAACGTCGCAAACGGACGACGGAGACGAAGCGGCAACCTACATGGTAGGCGGAGTGGGAAGCGTGAGGTTTTTTCGTTACGGAATTTCTGGATTCGATCCCCGCGCTCAAGGCCCGCGATAGAAGCTATGCAATAGCTTAATAAATCCCAGCAATTTTTATATGTGTAGATTTAAGTTTTATGGAGAGAAAAAATACGTTTTATTTTTACTTGACTTTTATTCAACCGGACTAACCTCCTGTATAGGTACTTACTTCAATTGTCTTCAAATAAAATCACCAAGGGTCCCGGGTCCAAATTCTAGTCACGTCACGGGATACGAAATAAAAGGGCGATCTCATAATTATTCGGGATGGTGACTTAATGTTCAATACAAACGGCTTTACGCGGTCCCGAATTTCAGGGGGACAAAGTTTGCATGGAGTGTTGTTCTGCTGGATTATCCTAGTTACCACACAAATCAAGTCAGTTTTTTTTTGATTTAAACTAACGTGAGATACAATCATTACTATATTTAGTAAACGGGTTACTCACGTATAGAGTCAGCTACTGCCGACATGTTTCGACCTCATCCGGAGGTCTTCATCAGGGCGAATGTGACTAGAGGCCCGTACACCGATACTTTTTTTCAGATACTTTTTTCTAGACGTGAAAATAAACATTGTCTGTGTGATTCTAGCTGTGCCCGTAGGCTTCGCTCACCGTGGGAATTTTGGGATAAAAACTATCTTATGTCCTTCCCTGGGTGTCAAATTATATCCATATAAAATTTTAAATAGGTTCAGTGGTTTAAGCGTGAATTGGTAGCAAACAAACAAATATACAAACTCACTTTTGCATTTATAATATTAGTAGGATAGGAAGGATATCACCTTCAAGTGTATGCAATTTGAAGTGGGCATATAACCCGACCATGAACAAATGTTCGGGCGGTGATAGGGACTAAACACGGCACAATTTTCTTTGTCTTCTTTAAGAAGTCGCAATAGACAATCTTGCTCAATCACTACATACGTAGGCGTACATTTCTTTTTTGAAGATTTCAAAACATTTTCAAGGCGTTTGCAGAGATTACGATGCTCATATATTCCGACTTGCATTCAGAAATGCATAATCTTGCTATCTCTTGATTGCAACGTACCTATTAAAGAGACTTCATTTAATACCATAGACATAGAATTGTATGTTTCATACTATAAACAAAATACAGTCATTCAACTTTAAATAACAGCATACTCGCGAACAATACGCCATATGAAAGCCATAAAACCACACGCCTCCCTCATAGGGGGTCGATGATTTCAATATAAGGCTCGGTACGTTTCGCGCATTTGTATTTCCAACTGAAACAAAAACACAATGTGAACCAATTTACAATATAATACTCTGTAGCGTGCATTTCATATAGACACATATAATTTATCACCCTGTGCCATCCTGATATAATGTTGGATACTAGCGATAAATGTAATTTGTTCGATAAGGAGACGTTCTCGTAATTTAGGAAAGATAAGTTAAATTAGGAGAGAAGTGGAAAAGTAGTTCTGCATGTCACTTACATATAATACTAAGAGCCAAGCCAAACGAGCAGAGATTTTTAAGAAGTTAGTTTTAGATTATTTTTTTTATAGAAATAACTTATTTTCTATCGCCATTTGACACACAACAGGCGACGGCTTTCGTATGAAACCAAATGCAGCAAAAAAAACAAAACTCATTTTCTGTGATACCAATTCTTAAAATCTTCTAAGGTTGCAGTTGGAACTAAACTTATTTCAGTCCTGACCACAGAACAATATTGGTTAGCTTTCCAGCGTAGCAGTAGAAAACTTTCTTGCTTTCAGTGTCGACATACCGAGCGTACCTACTTCTTTTATTCAAATTGTTAATTAAATTAGAGAACGGGTTGAAAGGCTTACTGATGTTTGTCTAGTAGTTGTCCGGTGAACAAAATTTTATACAATCAAGAGAGGTCAAACAATGCTTTCGGCAAACCGCTGAAAACTCTTCAAAATCACACATTTCTATTACGAATATTGGACAGAATATATCAAACATACACAGAGAATATCGAATGGAGGCAAACTGCTCGCCGGTCGATGACGACACAACCTTAGTACCATCAATCATTCCGCAATCTAACCCAATATCTATGCACGAACCGACCCCAACCCCGAACACAGCTTGTACGTTTATCTGTATGTTACCACTTCAATAAAAGGCAATGATGGCGTATATTTTGTGAAAATTGAACGGAATTGGACCGTAACGAAAAAATTGTTTGCCAGGACGATCATATTTACAGTCTGAGTTGGGAAATAGATGAAAATATGTACTTTCTCTCATATACAGGATATTTTATATTCATCATCATCATCAGGTTTTTTTGTCTCCACTGCAGGAGCACGACCCTCTCTGTCTATACTACCCAAGCCAAACTTGGCCAGAGCTGCCAGAGATCTTGGCCTACACTCTCCACGCTGGCCAGACGGGTTGGAAAGGTCTCATTGATGTTTATAAGCTTTATTTACCTTGTATTTCCTAAGTCACCTTCTACGACATCCACGAGAGGTCTTGGAGTGGCCCTATTCTACTCTGCCGGAAACCACACGGTAAGTCTCATATTTTTTTATTAAAGTACGTAAATTACGGAAAGATTAGTTTGTGATAGTGATAACATTTCTTAAGAAATATATGACGAAAAAACGACACATTGGTAACAAACTAAATGTGCAGTCATTTTTCTGTTTCTTTGTATGAGAATATTATGTCTCGGTGAAGCGATACAATGTAATGGTATTTTGTAACTTAAAAGTGGTAAAGACAATATCAAAAATTCTTCATAGACGTGTCCACGTTATTTCATATTAGGTGTTATTCCAATAAAATCGCGAATAGACGATCATGGCGTACAAACGCGCGATCAAACGTTTTGATTTTGAATGGATGCCTTTAATCAACGTTCGCGCAATACGGTTTACGGTAGCTCATTAGGTAGATTATTAAAAGCTGTATATTTCCTTTTCTCTTATTAGCAAATTGTAGGGACTAATAACGAAGATACAGCGCATTTAAATTTCGCGTGATGTCAAGATCAGGTACGATTTTCACCAGAAGGTGACGTAAATCCGAAACTTCGATGCGCTGTGTCTTTGTGAGTTTTTACTTCTTTGCAAAACAAAAAAATATGGGTCCATTATTTTTGGACTTTTTAGTTGACAGACTAAATAAAGTAGTACATTTTTTACCCAGCCACATCCACGCGACAATTTCGTAATCGCGTCATAATGTGGCCGCATTTATTTATTTCAATACTGGAATAAGTCAATAGATTCTACAATTAGCAAACGATATTAAGAGCGGCCAACCCGCCTTACTTTTCATACAAACGCTCGTACGTGATTATGGCGTTGTAACAGATATTTCTTGGAAAGTTTTGAACTAACAGGAATCTTGTGCAATTTATCTAGGTTTCTATCAAAACTAAAATTAAAATTTGGAAAAACAAATTCAATATAAGTCTCCAAAAACCTGAACTTCATATAGTCATATAGTATCATCATATAGTACTCATGAATTGTAAAAGTAAAGAAAATATTTGCATACAAATCTTGTAAAAATAAAAAACATTTATTTCACACACTCGTAAGGCTTACTGAAAAACACGTATTACCTGGAACAAGTTTTATGAAATTTCCGCACCCTATGAAAAGTTAATATTCGTTCAATGAATAGTAAATAATAATACTAATTTCTTACAATATAATGCAAACTGAGCGCTCAGGTCCTATCTCTCTTTTTTCACTTTGCTTTTTTTCTATCATTGCGCTGGATGAAACAACAAGCATTTTCAACCATGCTCGCGTTGACGATAGACGGACCGGGAAGGGCCCTCTTAAGCCTCATGAATAAGATTTATTTTGCTACGGTTCAAAAAGTACTTACGTCGCGTCGCTTATTCGCGCGGTGGCGTAGCGACTAGGTGTAGTCGCCAGGGACAGGAAGCGCTTTCCCTAACGTGGGTTTTTAGCGGCTAATTGATAGGCTTAAATATTTTTATTGGATTAAAAACCCCTATCGCTGGGTAACTTTTTCGATCGACTAACCGTATCATATGGAAAGCCTTTAAAAGGGTTTCCCTTTAAATAAGTTGTTAAAACATGCACGTTACGTTACCCTTACAAAAACCATTTCTCCTAGGGTTACCCTATCTCATAGGCTAACCCTAGGTTTCCCGGGCGGCCACGGGGCGGGGGGGATACGTGGGGGGAAAACCCCTTTCAATAAAGCGGAAAAAAATACCCCTTCCAATGATTCGGTAAACGCTTAGCCTATCATAAGGATAGGGTTACCCTATAGGGGATACGGTAAGCCTTTCGCTGGATAAGTTTTTTACAGGCTAACATAGACGTGAGGGTAAGCCTATCGTAAGGATGACCATTTCAAGGGGTTTTAAAAATTAGCTGCTAATCCGGTCCCTGGTAGTCGCGTTGAAGAGCTGAATTGTTTTAGTATCGTAAACGCCTTACAAGTTTTAAGTACATACAGCGATGTGATGCTCAGCTATAAAAGCATTACCTGTAACAACAAAACGAACACTTTAATGTCGATCGTTAAAAGAGAAACACATTAAACCGAAAATTGTTTAAGTTACTGCCTCCGTGGTGTAGTGGTTAGAGCGTTCGGCTCATACCCGGAGGTCGCGGGTTCGATTCCCGGCGAGGGCAACGACTTTGTGTTGTCCTTGTTTGGTTAGGACATTGTAGGCTGATCACCTGAGTAAGATGATGATACCTGATAAGTAAGATGATAAGGTTAAGCCGTCGGTCCCGGTCACTGTCTTTGACATGGGTCGTTACTTAAAACCATGTCAGAGGCCTTTAAGGCGGTTTAAAAACTCTGACACTAATGTTAGTCACTAACACACACGCTAAGAAGAAGAAGTTTAAGTTAAGAAAATTAAGAGCCTTGAATCAAATATAACGTCTAACAAAATATACTGAAACTATTTAAGGCCCAATTCAGTCCATGATATTCCCCAAGGAACATATAAGGCACAAATTTACCCACAAGCGGTTTAAAAGCTGCGAAGTCTTAGTAAACAATAGTGACTATCCCTGTGGGGGGTAATCCCCTCCCCGCTGGCTGGTAAGTGCGGATATCCGCGCCCGGGTTGTTCTTAGCGTAATGAAATGTTACATGTTGCTACCATGTGACTTGGTCTCTTCTCGTAAAACTCTTTCTGATATATTTTCTCTTTACTATTAACCTTTTCTTGGCTACCAGCTATAATCAAATAAGTTTATAGAAGAAATATTTCAAGATAATCAAGATAATGCTTTTTGTGAAGCTTTTTGAAGTGAAAACTTCTTTAGCGGCGTTGTGCACTTTTTTTGGAATGGGTAAAAAATGTTAAACTCGCGTCAGGACACGTGGCCTGATCGAAAATTCGTAAGACGGCGCAGGGCGCTTGCGCGAATTTTCGTGTGTGTTTATGTTACAGCGTGCTACGCGCATCCATGGATGGTGACAGCTGATGGCTCGACCGTCTGTGTAGTGGCCATACTGCTGTGTATTTAAATGATTTTGTTGAAAATGAATTTGGTCATGCTTGTGACATTTGTGACAGACTGTGGTTCAGAAAAGATTTGAAATATTTTATACTGATAATTAAAGCAATTCGTGCAAAATTATTCCCTAACCATTCCAAAATATCAAAAATGCACAACGTTAATATTCAAGTTTTTACTTCTGCCGGCACTCCCAGAGTGCAACCCGTCGTTTTTTTTGCTAACAAAATTAAAGAAGGAGATGTTTAAAAGATGTCGAACCCTAAAAATACTCAATCGTTTTTTCTTTTCTTGATTATGGCGGTCAAACTTCGTTAAAGCTTATTTTGCGAGTGTCTAGTAATATCTCTTCTTTATTACTAATCCTAAATCTATATCTATTACCAAAACAAGAGATAAACAAAAACAAAAGATTTCCAAAATACCTTAAGTGGTTTGAAATAGGTGTTTCCTTTTTTCGTATTTATTTTTAGCATCATTTCAAGTAGCCCGCGATAGTTGCGCGATAGTCCACTATCGATAGTCTATTGTAGACTACCGTATTTTAAATAAAACCGATACTATCGATAGTATCGATCCTGTCAGTCAGGACCAGATCAGCGGTTATAAAAGCAATACATAGTCAGAGTTTTTGGCGGGAAGTCGAGGGGTCCAGTTGGAGTTTGCTTTAAATTGTTTTGCAAATTGAATCTTGTGGACTTTATAATATGAAATTGGTGTAGTTTGGTGTTATAAATGCGCATTCTCATGGACAATATGTGAAATGTTTAAAGTGGACAGTCATAGTGCGGTTGTAGTGATATTTATTTGCGGACTGCGGTCGTCTTTGGGTGCCGTCCGCCACTCAATCGGCTATGAAAACCAGTGGACTCGTATAGATTTGTCGCCAGAAGCTCCCGTGAAGCAATCAAAGGACTTATACCAACCTTTGATTGTATAGTTAAGGGTTTAGGATTAGGAATAAAGAAGAGATAAATAAAGATTGGCTCTAAAGGACTAGTATCCAGAGCCGTAAATTAATTAAAACAAAAATACATAGTCAGGTCCTGATTACGGACACACTACGGATAGTATTGCTTTATTTATCATAAAACATGAAGAATCGATACTATCCACAATCTATGAAACGCAATACTATCGATAGATAGATCGAGACTATCGACTACTTAAAATAATGTTGGTTATCAATAGTAAAGCTCTAAAACAGCTAACAATAGGCCTATCGAAAGTTGGCATTTTTTAATTAATACCTATCGATTGTAAAACTAATTTCGGCAACACTAATTTCTGGTCTATTAACTTAGCGGTGCCTTTACATACTTGTAAACCAGAGGTGTAAGCAATTTAGCCTCGGCTTACTCAGTTGATTTTTCTTTTCCACGCGATATTCAACTCTACCTGTATGCAAATTGGGTTCAAACTGTTTTGAGTGTGCGTAATCAGGGGTTAGATCGGCCGGATACCCCACGATTCGTCATTCCGGTGTCGTAGGGGTTTTTCGATGTCGGTGTTTTTGATCAAAGTACGTCAATGAGACCGCAAACGGATTCCAATTCAATTTCAGACGTGTTTTATTTATTGGGAAAGGGGTTTTTTATATATTTTGAATACCTATTCTTGTTTGATGACATCGTTTTGAGGTTAAGGGTGTTTTGTTTTCCTACTAATATTATAAATGCAAAAGTGAGTTTGTATATTTGTTTGTTTGTTTGTTACTACTTCACGCTTCAACCACTGAACCTATTTAGATGAAATTTGATATGGATATAGTTAATACCCAGGGAAGGACATAGAATAGTTTTGTCCCGAAATTCCAACGGGGAGCGAAAGCACAGATAGTAATATTATAAATGCAAAAGTAAGTTTGTATTTGTTTGTTACCTCTTTACGCTTCACCCACTGAACTTATTTGGATGAATTTAGTATGGATATAGTTTAAGACTCAGAGAAGGATATAGACTAGTTTTTATCCCAAAATTCCCATGATGAGCGGAGCCTGCGGGCACAGATAGTATCGAATAATTTGTGTGCAATACAAGAGTTTTTAAATTGAAAAACTCTTCCATTGGGCACAGTTAACTTTGAAACGTATAAACTTACATACATACTATTACGTAAATCATGTCTTTATCTTTATTCCTAACGGGACAGACATATTTTTTACGTGAAAGCAAGATTCCTTGCGGTGATTCTATGAAAATCGGTTCAGCGGTTCAAACGTTAGGCCCAACGCAGACGACAGACTAGACCGCGCCGCACTTTTTAGTCTGTAAAAATAGAACCTATAGAATAACATGCAGTAACGCACACGACGCGCAAAAAAGTCCGGCGCGCATCGTGTGCGTTACTGCGTATGATTCCATAGGTTCTATTTTCACAGACTATCACAGACTAAAAAGTGCATCACGGATAGTCTGTCGTCTAGTTTGGGCCTTATGAACGCTTAAAGTCTTTGTACTTGTTTTTTTTTTATTTGTCTGGCAAATAAACTTTTACCATTCGCCCCTGATAGACAAAAGCGGCGAACACTTAGGTCATCCCAGTTCAAGTGAACCCCTCTTGATCCCGGAGAGCGTGGCCGGGTTTTATTCTAAACACGTATCTAGAGTAGACGCCACTTAGACATAGCTATACAATGTTCTTTTTTATTAAGTACAAATATTTTAAGGGGTGATTCAGTCCATAATTTTGAACAACTTTTCCCAGTAAATTTTTATCGAAATACGAAAAAATAATTTTCATTTTCCATAGTAATGATATCACGTGACTACTTCGATTTCTATGAAAACCTAAAAAAAATTTTTCCTATTTCGATATACATTTATTGGGAAAAGTTGTTCAAAATGATGGTCTGATTCACCCCTTAAAATATTTGTACTTAATAAAAAAGGACATTGTATATTAGCTAGGCAGCTATATTATTCGCTACTTTGCAACAATTCAAATCAGATACTTTTTTCTCAAAGTCAAAACAATCATTTTCTATGGGATTTGTATAAAATGTAGACTTATAACGTCACAGTTTCTTGGAGTCATAGCGCTCTTAGATCATTTTTTCTGCAATAATAACTTTTAAATCACGCTGTAAATTGATATGATCACAAAAAGTCACATTATTTTGTGACGTTTTATTCAAAACATCTATGAGATTTGTATAAAATGTAGACTTATGACGTCACAGTTTCTTGGAGTCAAATAGCGCTCTTAGATCAGTTTTTCTGCAATACATACATACATACTATCACGTCTTTATCCCTAATGGGGCAGACAGAGCATTTTAGGTCTTGCGGCTCTATGCAGAGCCTAGGGCCGCAAGACTCAAAAGCCACTTTTAGCGTCATGGTGGGCGAGAAGATGGAAAAGCAATCAATACAGTGACGGGTTGCTAGCCACATCGCCTGTTAAAATGATTCGCATTTTTGCCCATTCCCTCGATCGGCTTTTACGATCTGCGTGGGAAGAGAAGCAGCTGGTACATTCTAAGTTTTTTCGTTTCTCCAAGACCAGCATGGGAGCATTTTCTGCAATAATAACTTTAAAATCACGCTGTAAATTGATATGATCACAAAAAGTCACATTGCAACAAAAATTCACATTATTTTGTGACGTTTTATTCATAATCATCATCATCATTTCAGCTGCATAACGTCCACTGCTGGACATAGACGTTTTATTCAAAACAAACATTTTCTATAGGATTTGTATGAAATGTTGACGAATGAGTCAGAGTTTCTTGGAGTCATAGCGCTCTTAGATCAGTTTTTCTGCATTAATAACTTTAAAATCACGCTGTAAATTGATATGATCACAAAAAGTCACATTATTTTGTGACGTTTTATTCAAAACATCTATGGGATTTGTATAAAATGTAGACTTATGACGTCACAGTTTCTTGGAGTCAAATAGCGCTCTTAGATCAGTTTTTCTGCAATAATAACTTTAAAATCACGTTGCAAATTGATATGATCACAAAAAGTCACATTATTTTGTGACGTTTTATTCAAAACAAACATTTTCTTTCTTTCTTTCTTTCTTCCTATGGGATTTGTATGAAATGTTGACAAATGACGTCACAGTTTCTTGGAGTCAAATAGTGCTCTTATTTTAATTCTTATCACCCTATTAGGTACCTATTAAGAATTGTCTACAGTTTTTTAATGGTTTTCGTTTTTAACCGAATTAAAAAAAGAGGAGGTTATCATTTCGTCTGAATCTTATTTTTTATGTACGTTCACCGATTATTCGTAGACGCCTAGACTCATTTGGAAAACTCTTTTTGTTTGAAAGGGCATA
This sequence comes from Acrobasis consociella, assembly GCA_963555685.1. Classification (NCBI taxonomy): domain Eukaryota; kingdom Metazoa; phylum Arthropoda; class Insecta; order Lepidoptera; family Pyralidae; genus Acrobasis; species Acrobasis consociella. Next base: position 3,161,525 of record OY743114.1, read on the forward strand.
ATTGCCAAGTGGTCCCATAGAAGTTTTATCAAAATTGGTTGAGTAGTTTCGGAGTGAAGCTGGTTTTTATAAAAAATAATATAAAAATTTTATGGTAAAGAGGAGAGGAGTATTCAAGCATTTTCAATATTGTCAACCTTTATGGTACCCGGTCAGCCGTATTATGTTAGATAAATATCTGATGATACAACTGTTGACTACGTAGGAGAAACCCAAAAAGATGCCTATAGACAGTTAAAAAAAACTATTAAACAAAAGAAAATCCGTATCATTTTCTCAGCCCCAACTATATTTTACTCTAAAGTAGCCAATCTCTTTCCGAGTCCTTAATGCCCCACAAAGCTAAGGGTCCTTCAGCTCAGCCCACAGTGACCTGACCAAGTGTCACTACAGCTGAGATCGAATAGGTATTCGAGTCTTCTCAGTATCTAGTTTCGAATGAATATCTACTGAATAAGTTTTAATTTTTATCAATAAACTAATTCTTCAATATTGGTTTTAGAGATAAGAAAAAACTTAGAAATGTTCGTAGAATTATTGTACCACCAGCTGCTTTTTTCACGCTGGTCATTAAAGCCGATAGAGGGAAAGGTTAAAAATGCGTTGTGGGTAGGTTTTCTAATATACTAAGTGGAAGACATACCCGTTATAAATCAGTATAATGAAATTTAAATACCAGTCGATAAACCACAAAAAAAATCATCCCCATACAAATTGCTCGGGTGGCTGCACACAATTTTATGGAAATGGCGATGTTTTTTTAAATCTTTGACTGTTGTTTTAATTTTATCATACTTACTATTATAGTGATCTAGTTAGTTTATAATGGGTATGCCCCTTCCACGCTGTATAAATATTTGTGCGTGTGTATAATGAAATTGATGGGGTGGATGGAGATTAAATAGCCCTGAACATGCTTGTGTATAAAAGTTATTCTATACATTTATTGGAAAAAAGTATAATTGTGATATATAAAGTGGCACGAAAGGCCGTCGTATAGAAAATTTAGCCTTCAGTAAAGCGAAAAAAAAAACCCTCCGAGAGTGCCGACAGAAGTTAAACTTGGTGTCGTCTTGGTAACATTTTTTTTACCATCTCAAAAAGCGCTTTGTGTCCATGACCAACGCGCCTAAAGAAGTATTTACTTGAAAAACACGAAACTTAGTAATATAATTAACTCGGTAGGCTCTTAAATTAAAGTAACAACTTGCTATTGAGCCTACTCGTAAAGTAAGTACATTGAAGGGATCTCCAAGACCTTCCTTGTAGTAATTTCTAACGCAATTTCGCTAAAAAGCCCTACATAAATAAACACATGGGGTAGATACTTTAGCTGCTAAGAGAAAAAGCCCAGGGCCGTACAACCCAAAGGCCTCATTTAACGACGGTGGGGCGGTGGCCTGTAACGAGATGGAAAAAGGGTAGCAAATATTCACTATATTAAAATAGTGACTGTATCAAAATAGCCGTGTGGTTTCCGGCAGAGTAGAATAGGACCACTCCAAAACCTCTCGTGGATGTCGTACAAGGCGACTTAGGAAATACAAGCTAAACAAAGCTTATAAACATCATAAGACCTCTCCTACCCGTCTGGCCAGCGTGGAGAGTGTAGGCTAAATTCTCTGTCTGCTCTGGCCAAGTATGGCTCTGTTAGTACAGAGAGGGTCGTGCTCCTGCAGTGGAGACTCAAAAGACCTGATGATGATATCAAAATAGTGATTAGTTGCTAGCAGTATCGCCTAGAACATGTTTGAGATCCATGATCATTCACTTGATTGGCTTTTACGATATGCGCGGAAAGAGTAGCAGCTAGTACATTCTAAGTTTTTTCTTTTCTCCCAGACCGCATGGAAGAAAATAGTTAGGATTCTAACAGACGATCTACGGTATGCGAAGGATTTGCAACGTGTGACCACTCCTAATTTTGACATTAGTAGCGTAGATTTGACAAAGAAATCTTTAATGGAGAATACGTCCCGATTCACGCTGCTTTTTTATTCATGGTGAAATTTTAGACAACTACGGACCCGACGAATTATGTCCCGTTCCAGTTCCTGTTCCCAAGTCCAAAAAAAAATTCTGGGGTGGACTGGCCTTACGAGTTCGGGTATGAGACATAGTTAAAAACCTATTCTCAGAAGTAACGAATATACATATATTTCATTAAAATCAGTGAAGCCGTTTAGGAGGAATTTTGACATTTTCTGCGTGAAACAAAAATGTTTTTCGATGACACAATGGTTTAAAAAATACTACCAAAGGTATTTTACGCGTTATGTGTTTGGGTGAGTCTTTCAATGAAAAATAGCACTCCTGAACGTACTGTCGCTCCTCTGTAAAAGCCCTCACAGATAAGTTCTCGTATACGTAGTTAATATCATGAACATAGAACCTTAACCTGAGTTGTAAAAGCGAAGAATTGCAATTTCACACGCCATGAAGGCGAATTAATGAAAGGGAACGAACTAGTTCCGACGTTTTACGAGTGCACTTAGGTAAACAGGCACTTGAGACGAGGGAGTAAAAATAAAATGGTTTTGGATGCTGTAAATGCTGACAGACATTTTCCTTTTTTTTTATTTATAGTAACATATTTCTACAAAAAAGTAGCAATAGAACATTATAAGAAATATCTAGAAACAACTGAGATTCGTAGTAAAATGGTAAGAAGTTATTTTACGTACAATGAAAGTTCTAAATCACAAACATACTTTATCGTTCTTAGTCATAGATTTAACAAATACCTACCCAACTTAACATATTATTGATGTAGATTATGATGTGACAATATACTTATTTATACCCAATAACACGTATCAGCCGCTGTTTAATTTTCATCTTAATTAAAAAGAATATACACAATGTATATTTTAACAGTTTTTTTTTTATAATTGCAAAGTTTCAATAGAATAATAATAGAAAGAGTTATTGCAAAGAGAATAACTTAGATTACCAACATCACACCAAACCAATGTGGTTTTAGAAAAGGCACTAGCACTGTAGATGCTATTCACTGCGTCAGAATAATGTCAGAGAAATATAAAACCTTAAAGAAAGGCCTCCCCTTTGCTTTCATAGACCTTGAGAAGGCATTTGACAGAGTCCCGCGTCAGCTAATATGGCAGGCCCCTGGCCTTTAGAGCTCATAATGTACCGGAGCATTACATACTTCTGATCCAGGATATGTACGATGATGTAAAAAGCCAAGTCGTCGGTTTGTTGTAAAGTTTTAACCATGACACAGTCGTAGATACCTGACATATAGGAAGTTGCGTAAATAGTATTTTAAGGATCAAACGCTTCAGATAGGTATATAAAAATTTAATGAGCGAAAAAATGTTTATTACAGAAAGGTAACCTAAATACATTACTCATATGAATTTATTATATACTAACAAAACCAGATTAGCATTCTAAAGAGTAACATGGATGAGACAGAAGGTGAAAATTCGGATAAAATGACGCTACCAATATTAAAACTCGAGTATACAAAGAAGATTGTTTTAAAAAAAATTTTTGAGTACCTACTAAAAGTTATATTGTGGCTGAAGACCGAGAAATTTTGCCTTTACTTAACCGACAATAGCATGAAGCTCTTTAAAAAACTGAGTGTCGTGGAAAACTCGGTTGAAACGAAGTTACAAAAATGAATCCTCTAAAAAACCCCCAAAATATTTCAGCCCCTAAGAAGTTCGTGACGGAAAAAATTGACGGAAAAATCTTACACTTTTTTTCGCCTAGCCCAACCGCGAAATCCGTACCGTTCGAAAAGGAACTTCCTTCCCATACAATAATATATTTAACTAGCTGTACCCGTGGGCTTCGCTCCCCGTGGGAATTTCGGGATAAAACTATGTTCGTTCCTGTGTATCAAACTATATCCATATCAAATTTCATCTAAACAGGTTCAGTGGTTGAAGCGTGAAGTGGTAACAAACAAACAAATATACAAACTCACTTTCGCATTTATTATATTAGTAGGATTAGTATAAGGGAGCGAATTTGCACCACCTTTTAAAAAATCTAATTTAACTATAAATTGCTAGCAATAATTTGGCACGATAACGATTTACTTTAGCTCAGTTAACGAGGTAGTTAGCTGAACTAAATTTTTGTACGCTCAACTGTATAATCCCGCCTAGGGCGTGTTTACTAAATTGTCTCGGAGCAGCCGAGATGCTAATTGCTTGTTGAGGATTCTTTATCGTGTATATTTTTTAGAAATATTTTTCTTTTTAAATTCATTCACAATAGTATTATCGAACGAATTTGCTCAATCTTTTAAAAAATCTAAATTCAACTAAGGCTATATACTGCTAGCAATAATTTGGCACGACAACAATTTACTTTAGCTCAGTTAACGAGGTAGTTAGCTGAACTAAATTGTTGTACGCTCAACTGTATAATCCCGCCTAGGGCGTGTTTACTAAATTGTCTCGGAGCAGCCGAGATGCTAATTGCTTCTTGAGGATTCTTTATCATGTAATATGCTTTAGAGATATTTTTCTTTTTAAATTCATTAACAACTTAGAACTTAGTTAAGACCGTTGATAAGATATGTCGCAATTACATAGGTAGTGAATGCGTAGTTAGTTGAAGTGGCCTACTACTGGGCTGATCAAATATAAAAAATCCATCGACACGCAAAAAAGAAGACGTTAACGCAAACGAGGTAACTCAACTAAATTGTTGCAACTATTTAATTGAACTAAATTGTTGCCTTTCTATAATCCTTAGTGGTTAGTAAATAAACCAAGTCTTGGTATAGCCGAGACGCTAATTGTATATTATGGTTGTCAATTTACTCTTTATTTTATTATTGTATTAATTGTGTGTTTTCATAGTCCAATAAATTTAACTATTATTATAAACAAAGGATTCAAATGATGAGTGGTCTTTAGTATTTTCTACTTCTACCTATACTTTAGTTAACAACTTATCGCTCTTACAGAGCAGCGACAGTATGCCCGCGATGCTCAATGTGCTAGTTATACTCAAGCTCCCGTAATAGACTCGAGTTCGGTATAAGTGTTTGACTCTGTTGTGTGCTCGGAGTCTGATTATGGACTGATTCGCGCTCATAAAATCATAATTGTTTATTTGTAGTAATACCTATCATTAATATTAAATAAAGTTTTGAATGATTGTAATGCTCTGTAACTTGTTGTAACAGTTTAGTTGAGTTGAATTTGCTTCGAATTTTGTATTCGGACTCGAGTTGGTTCTGCAACTTGGAGTTCTTATTAGACTTGAGTTTTTATTCGACTCCGAGTCTGGGCTCTGACGAGTCGTGCTCGACTCGACTCTGACTTGTGAATGTCTTAGTCTAGCAAGCATGCAAAATTAAGTCGAGTTTGCAAATGTAGACTCTTGGACTCGAGTTTTTTACAACACTACCTGCGACACCTATTGGCGACCGTCGCCGATCTGTGTCACTGGCATACTATCGCTGGTCTGTAAGAGCCCTTAGATTTTTATTTAGACTTAGATTAATAAGATATGTCACAGTTATGTGAATAGTTCACGTAGTTGACGGAACTAAATTGTTGTAGAAATTGAACTAAATTGTTTCCCGTCTAGAGCTTGTTTACTAACTTATCTTGGAGTAACCGAGACGATAATTGCATCTTTATGATGTTTTAGTTTTTTTTTTTTTTTTTTTTATTTAAACCTTGTTATTTTATTATTCAAAATCCACATTACAAATTAAATTTCACATAAATATGTCATTTTGACGTTGAGTACGTCAGTCAAAGAATCCGCCCTGAATCGTACCTGATGCAAATGTGCCATGACGCTTGCGGCATTACCCCTCTGCTGTATTGCCAGCGATATTCGTTGCATCAGATACGATTCTGAGCGGTGGTCATTGCCGTTATTCCTTAGCCGCCTTCCCAGTTCCCGCACAAACCTTTTGGCCTCCGCACTCCATATCCCGCTCACTTCTACTGCGAAAGGAATAAAAATGTAGGATGTCTTAAGTGCCCACTCAACGGCTGCACCTTTTTTTAGCATCATTATTAGATTATATAGATTAAATTGGTATACTAAGTGAACTAAATAGTTGCACGCCTAATAGTCCCTGGGGCTTGCTTACAAACCTGGCCCGAAGCAACCAAGACACTAATAGCATGTTTAGAATTTTTAAGTTTATTTCTTACCATCTTCTTACATTTAAGTTAGTTTAAGAACTAAGATTATCATTTCGACCTAAGTTTATAAGGCTTGTCACAAATAGGTAAATAGTTCACAGGACTAAATTGTTGTAGTAAGTGAACTATTGCACGCCTAATAATCCCTAGGGTTTGTTTACAAACCTGTCCCTAAGCAACCGAGACACTAATTGCATGTTTAGGATTCTTCACACTTCGCCGTACCCCGGAACGATCGTGCCAAGTCACGGGCCGTTTTTTTATTATTTAGGTACCTACTCGAGCACCTATATTAACAATATACGAAGGAAAATTCCAAGTAAGATATTAACGTGAAAAACAAAAATATTTTTCATAGTTCCTTGAGGAAACTTGTACAATATCATGGACCCCTAAAATAGTTTCAGTATACTTAGTTAATTATTATATTTAAGCGCCAACTAAACTTCATGAGGGTCCGATCAAAGATGTTCTAATCAAGTTACATCGCAGGCTTTGGGATTAAATATAGATATACTATGTAATCCGATAATAGGGAAGATCCCCCGTAAGATTCTGGGACCATAGCAGAGGGAAGATGAAAGCTGGAGAATCAGAAGGAACCAGGAGATTGAAGATCTTGTGTCCGAACCAAATATCATCGATGAAACGAAAGCAGCTAGGCTACGCTGGCTCGGACACGTAGAAAGAATGGGAGACGATTGGGCGTTGAAGAGAGCCCTTGGGTCGGCCGAATGGCCGCCGACCAGATCGCTCCAGGTACAGATGGGCCTATGGAATGTAAGAGAGGCAGAAAAACCTGCGGTGCCTCGCAGTTGCCGACTGGCAGCAACGCTTATAAGACTGCAAGAAATGGCGCCATCTAGTGTCGGAGGCCAAGATCAACTTTGGGTCGCTGCGCCACCCTAATAAGTATAATGTATACAGGGTGCAATTGAAATGACTAGCAATAATTTAACTTATTAACATACTCACATAAAGGATATTTCGTACGGTACCAACACTACAATTAATGCAGTAATTAATAAGTATCAAAAAGCAAGAAAAATAACCAAAGTTTCAAAAAACTTCGTGTCGTACGCGCTCACGAACCGCAAGGTCAGCGACCCGCTGCAATACAGCTAAACGGCGGGCGCGGTCTGCATACAAAAGTAGACTTAAAATTACGTGGATAAGGTTTAAAGTCGAGTGGGGACGGGTCGTGTCACACGAACGCTTGAGGATAGTAGGTACGTTGAAGTAAGAACGAATGTTAGCGTACTACCATGGTACAATAAAACAAGGTATTCTCTTCCCGTGACAGCTGATGACGTAGGTGAAACTTGACTACGTCATCAGTTTGATATGTTGCCACTGTGTGTGAAATTGAATTACCCAAGCGTAATGCAATTTCGAATTAATAATCCATTATATCTATTTATAAAATATTGAATTGATGAATCACGCGAGAATCGTGAGATACTAAACAGCTAAGTTACTTAATATTTTATTTAATATTCATGAACTAATTGAGAAAGTCCTTAAATTTACTGAAAAGAACGATTAGTGGCAACACTTTCGTGACGTAGTCAAGTTCCATCACGGGAAGAGAATACCTTGTTTTATTATACCATGCGTACTACGACGCGACAAAATTGACACTATTGCAATTAATTTCTTTTTCATGTATTTAATGACGATTAGTTTTTTTATTTATAATTGCAGTAATGATATCTATCGAAGAGTCTAACGCATGTTTAGAGATTTTCTGTAATGTGAAAATGACAACTTTTGATTTAAGTTTTATTAGTCTTAAATTACTTTGTATCATGGGTATAGTAGATACCTAAAATATTGCCAACGAATTCAATTACACCCTGTATAGGTATACCCATGCAACGTTTGCAATAATGAGCATCGCAAAGTTGTAACGAGTTCTGTATACAATTACTAGACTCGCTAACTCTGACTTAATGAGGATATGTCTGAAAATGTTTATCTCGAACTCCCGACGTCATTATTACGATCTAACTTTTTTAAATAAAATAATTACTAAAACTTATGTAAGGGTTTCAATAAAAATAAATAAATATATAGGGACAAATCACACTGATTGAGCTAGCCCCAAAGTAAGTTCGAGACTTGTGTTATGGCCCATAACACAAGTCTCGAACTTACTTTGGGGCTAGCTCAACTATGGGATACTAACTCAACGATACTATATTTGATAACAAATACATATATAGATAAACATCCAAGACCAAGGACAATTTGAAAAAGGCCATTTTCCAACTTGCCTTGACCGGGGATCGAACCCGGGACCTCTGGGTGGCGGACTAGCAAGGTGAACACTACGCCAAGGAGGTCGTCGTCAAGAAAGCGTTGAAGATCGAAGAATACGAATCACGCTAAAGGTGGTGCGGCCAACCCATCTATTTTGATTCCTTTTCCCACCTTCTTGCCCCAATAACGCTAAAAGTGGCCTTTGACCCTTGAAGTTAGTATAAAGTTCTGTTAGAGCAGCTAGACCCAAATACTCTGTCTATAGGGGTAGGGACAAAAGACAAAAGTCAAAGAAGTCAAAAATCATTCAGATATCTTTGGATATTTGTGCCTTTAGTCTTTTGATTGTTTTAGATTTAGAAGTGTAGACATTTACTTTCAGCTAAGGTTATTCCGTTTCCTAAGCGCAAGTACAGAAGAAGCGCAACAAACTGTACTGCAGCATATGTATTTTCCAAAACGTCAACTTAAATATGTGGACAATAGTTTGATGTGTCATAATAATTAATTTAGAAATAATAGTATACATAAATGTATGTAAGTATGTGTGAATATTTATATATGTTTGCGTCATAGAAAACTCAAATGGTCACCTTTTTATAATTTAAAACAAGTGAAGCTTTTCTACGCACATTTGCGAAAAAGGGGCACTTTTTGCTAATGTGCGAAGAAAAGTTTTACGTTCTCACTTTCAACTATAAACAGTAGTTCATAAAATACTTTGAAGGGTTATCTAGGGCTTGATCAAGACACAATTTTAAATGATATCTCCGTTTCCTTTCAAATGATTTATTTCAAAAGGAGAAAGCACGGGACTTCGTAAAATTAAGGTAGCCCCTAAAAACTTCTATGGCAAGTTACTACGGCAGTCTCCAAAACTTAGCTGTTGGATTAAATCTAGAGTGTTATTGCGAAAGTTTTAAAGTTAATCAAGCCCGTGCAGACAGAGCTCTGTTATTTTATTACTCCAGCGCGAACTACTCATAGAACTATGTTGTCAAGTGTGCGACACTTGAATGTTACATGTAGCTATCTTTAGACTACATATTTATATGTATACTTAATGTATGTTTTCAACACACTTGCTAGTGGATTTAATTTCACCGGATTTAGATATACAACATGCATTTTATATCCGTAATATGCATGTCAATGGTCACTCAAGAATGTCAAAGAGCTTTAAAAAAATATACATACGTATATGACCTTGTCTCAGAGCGTTTGCTTTAGTCCACGCAAGCATCAATGAGACTCAAAGGTCTTTACATTTTTACCTGACGCTAAGAAGCTTATTGAATATTTGATTCTCAAATAGAAATTTATTATTAGTATGTAATTACTATTAGTATGACAGAACGTAAAAGAAAACATTCTCTTACATCGAAGAATGCAGTTATTTATGACCGACTTCAAAAAGGAGGAGGTTATCAATTCGCATACAACATATATATGTTCAGCGCGATAGTTCGAAGATGCATGGACCGATTTCAAAAATTCTTTTTTTGTTTGAAAGGGTATATTTTTTAAGAAGATTTAATCAAAATCAGTCGTGTAGTGGTGAAGTCGGATTTTAGTTTTGAAAAATTATCTACTTTATTTACTAGACTTTTGATATAAAATCTAGGCTAAGACAAGTCCCCGACTTCGCTACAATTCCCGTGATTGCTACAAACTTTAGTTTTTATGGCCACTTCAGGCCGCAAACTGCATTTAGCCGCCAGCAACTTTCAACCAACATTTTCCGTCTTATAAGTAAATGCAGTTTAAACTGTAGTACTTACTGCGCTTTCTGGTTTAAACAATTTTATTATCCGCCCAGAACAAAAAGGTTTTTCGAAATGTCACTTCTCTTTCACAATTTGTGAACTTTTTGCGTTGACTAAAACCGTATATGTTTTTTAATTATAACTTTATCATCATCAGGTCTTTTTGTCTCCACTGCAGGAGCACGACCCTCTCTGTACTACTAAAGCCATACTTGGCCAGAGCAGCCAGTGGATTTGGCCTACACTCTCCTCGCTGGCCAGACGTGTTAGAGAGGTCCTTTTGATGTTTATATGCTTTGTTTAGCTTGTATTTCCTAAATCACCTTTTACGACATCCACGGAAAGACATGGAGTGGTTCTATTCCACTCTGCCGGAAACCACACGGTGGATAATCTTATAAATACATTTTTTTTTGTACTGTTACGGAGTTTTATACTGTAATATTAGTACCTATAGCAAAGGGTAGGACTGCACCCTTCGACATTTCGGTGACCCCTTTGAGCAGCGACCCGAACACACCCATAAGAACCTCTTTGATATGCAAGAAACTCTATATTTCAGCGTCTGTGGTTTGATCGAATTAGGAGTGAATTTAAAATTTATGCATATGAGGACCAGAATCGTAAACAAAATTTAAATTTAAATTAGGGCTTTTTGTATGTTTATAACCCGTTAAATTAATTGAAGAGGTTCATGTGTGCCACTGGACAAATTTTTTACAGCAAAATATTAATTAATTATAAAGGTTAATTAATAAAAAAGGTAAATAAGTGCATAAAAATTAACAAACGTTTGATAAATCTATTTTAGTTAAAATATGTTTTGTCTCGTTTATTCAATGTTAAATATTAAAAAGAGGAAAAGAGGCAAAACATGTTTTTTGGAACGAAGTTCGACGGAAATAATTAAGACCAAAAGTTGTACCGACACTTTTTGCTATAGTTGTAAGCCGTGCGGCGTGCGCGTGTTTCTCTGTCGGTCTCTCTCTTTCTCTCCTAATTAATCGAAAGGAACTTCGTTCCATCCGGGTGTCCCTTGACACCTCTCAAGTTTTTTTTTTCTAAAATAGAGTTAGCAAAAGGTTTATTAATATGAGGGTAAGTATTTATATTTAGTTTAAGTATCAGTCGATTGAAACTAGTGTTTAGGTAATAAAGTTAACAAATTTATTTGCCAGGCAAATTAAGAAAAAGCCGACGATACCTTCTAGTGATGAGTGGTAAAACTACATATTCCAACCTATGTTAATAAGGGGAATTGATATCCGTAGCGGCGCCATCTATTATTTGCCTTCCTTCAAGCGTTAACCACAAATCCTTATCGATTTCCATTAATTTAATTTGCCTAGCAACAATATACTGCGCTAAGAATATCAATTACAATACGTGGTACCGATAGTCATCACTAGATGGCGTTCTTGAAAGTCAGGTGTTTTTTGGTCACGACCTCCGTGGCGTAGTGGTCAACATGCTAGTATGCCACCCAGAAGTCCCGGGTTCGATGCCCGGCCAGGGCAAGTTGGAAAATGGCCTTTTTCAAATTGTCCTGGGTCTTGGATGTTTATCTATATATGTATTTGTTATAAAATATAGTATCGTTGATTTAGTATCCCATAACACAAGTCTCGATCTTACTTTGGGGCTAATCAATCAGTGTAATTTGTCGATATTTATTTATTTTAATTTGCCTAGCAAATAAACTTTTTACGCCTTTAATTGAATATTGAAAAACCGTTCAACAAGATAAAAAGTTTCACGTGAAATGCACTCAAAAATAATAATTTAATTAACTATGTAAAACTGAAACGTAAAAAAAACATACCGACCAAAAGAGCGGGAAAATATATTCATGAAATATGTCACAAGCTGAATTTTTCACGAATTTTTTTAATAAAACGGATTTCGTCATAATTACATTTGGAGGCCTCATTCAATAAGCCCTTGCTTTTCAAGAGCTTCTCGGCTTTATGAATTTAGGGTCTTTTTGATTTAAACAGAAGCAACAGAGCGGAGGAGGTTCTAAAATACACATACTAGAGTTTTTCGCACTTATAGTCGGTTTATTTTATTTTTTCTCCAAGGTGATCAGGTCCCGGTGGATACAGACCGCCAGTACATAACACTACCTCCTTAAATACACGCTTGTATTTTTTACACTAAATTAACGTGAGACACAGACATTATGAAAATGATTTAACGGGTTACTCACGTATAGTCAGCTCTGACTCTTTACTCGTACGTGAGTAACCCGTTATCTTATTTTCACACGCTTGTAACTATGTTACTGGCCATAAATGATCTAGGTCTATGATGCTGGCAGTGTAGGGTTCGTAGTTACGAATGCTGACTTTAAGTCACGTGACTGAAAACGTCTAAGAACATTATCAATTGAATTGGTATGAAATTTTCCTTTCCCGGGTGCATTTTATAAGTTGGTCGCCTATAACTTTTTTATTTGTAAACCCTTCATAGCTTTGATAGATTTCCTTTAAACTTTTTTGTGTGTTTATTGCCACTACCGTGAATGTGCCACGTGTCCTTTACAATCGTTTAGCAGATAGGGGGGGGGGGGGGGGGGGGGCTAAGTTGACTATATCAAAGAAAAACACTATAAAACTGGTAGAAAAATGGTGTTCACAAACTCACAATATTTCACATGTATGGGAGCTACCCAAAATTTTTTTTATAGTTTTATATCCCACTTTTTCTGGGATGATTATTATAATAGCTAAAAATACATACCCATGCTAAACAAAAGCTTTCTAGTACATATAGTCTCTATAAATGTTCATTGTTTATTACGTACGGAATACGAAACCTAAAAAATAATTATTCCGCATATATCCTACTTTGCTCTGATGGGTGGACTGAACATGGACTTTGTACGAAAGAATCACCGTCCTAAGGTATAGAAAAAATACTTATGTGCAAAAAAAACTACTTTTAGGATTAAATCAGTATTTTAGCTAAGCTTTTATTCTAGTATATTTATACAACGTGGAAGGGACATACCCGTAATAAATTGAAACACGGGCTGTACTAGATCACTAGTATAATGATAATTAATTAATTTGTTATTCATACTTAACACTTACTTACAAATAAGATTTATTGTATAAGTAGTAATTATAGATATTAAGTGGTGTAAATTTATTATGTTTGCATGCTATTTACAATGGCTGAGTAGGCGTAATTAATATGACTTGTATAACCAACATCTTTTGTATACCCTATTCAAACGCAAATAAACATTTCATTCATTCATTAAATCACAGCCAAAAACTAAAAAAAAGTCATTTCCATACGAAAGGATACTTGCATGGGAATGTCGAATTTTTTGTTTGTTATTTTATTATCATTATAATATAGTTCGATTTATTACGGGTGTACATGTCCCTTCCACTCTGTATATAGACTAATGACTGAAAAGAAACTTGACACTTTCAGGTCGTTAGGACGTTCCGTCTGGCATTTAAAAAATGCTTTGCTATTAATTTTCATAATAAAAATATGCCTCTTTGACATTATTTTACCTGACATTTAGTCTTTGTAATGTCACACATAATTATTTTTAATGATTTGCTATTTATATTGATTTTATATACTCACCTGCATAAACTTTAACGTTATTATTGTATTGTTAATTTAAAATTGTTTTCCCAATAATAAACGGTCTAAAAGTTAGAAGATTCTTAAATAAATTTACAAAAGAAAACATTTAGGAAGCTCCACAGGGGTCAGAGTTAGATCCTCAGACCTAGGATCCAGTCCATTTTATAACCGTTGTTGATAATCAAATATACGGACTTAATAATTAAACATTACATGTGAACAACGAAGACGCGAAAGCCGCATGTAACAGGAGGAATTTTAGTAATTCTAGATATTGTTAATCGCATTGTGCTGGTGACTGGCTGTAAGCCGCTTATACGCTATATTAATTAATTGTATAAAGTTCAGCGATTACGTACAATATATATGAGTGTAGCTGTAATCCGCGACTTCTTCCGCGTTTAAATTGTTTTTGTTATTAATTTTGTTATGACATAGCCCTCTCTCTTCCTCTGCCTGTCCCTCTCCCCCGCAGCGCATTTGATGTTTTATGTAATTTTTTTACACCTTGGGTTATGTTACTCAAGTTTTAGTAAGGATCCCTAATCTTTTCTAGATATAAATAAAGCCTATACTACTCAGAGTGAATGTATCTTTCTAATGGTGAAAGAATTTTTGAAATAGGCACAATAGTTATTAAATTTATTCATTACAAACATAGACACACACAAAAATACAAATCTTTCCTCTTTATAATATTAGGTAAGAGAAACAATATTAAGAATGACAAACAATTTAATTCAAATTTTACAATTTAGGTACCGAACACTGAAATTATTCACAGATAGGGGTCGTAGGTTAGCAGCCACGAGACTCGTTGATCTAGAAGGAATGGAGGTACTCAGCTTTTGATGCAGCCCGGCTTCCAGCAGTGGTCAAAAAAGGCCAAGGTCCAGCTCGCTATCGCTTATATATGGGCGGCGCGGGGTGCGGTGCGGTGAGGTGCGGTGCGTAGCAAGAGGGCCGTCGTCACAAGGGTAGATTGCCACACACCTACAATCTAGGTCTGTGAGTATTACATACAGAACGGAATATCCTAAGCATAGAAGTAGAATTTTTTTACTGCGTAAAAAGAACACACTAGCCGAGTGCGACAAATAATATGATAAGTGTCATCTTTATAAGAGCAAAAGAGATAGCATCAATTTGACAATGAGACAAGTTTTCATACAAAACATGTCAGCCTTTGTCACCCTGGCTCGAACATCGTTACACGAAAATTAGATTTTCCAAATTGTAAACTGTGTTAATTTATAAGTTATCTTATGCTGGAAAGATGGTATCGTACTGCTTTACCCATAGTTTGTGTATTAGGTACAAATACAACCCATAAAAAGTTACACAGAAATATTTCGTTTCTGGTCACATTTTACAATGCTCTATATCCATCTTATACCTTCTAAATCTATGATCCTAAGGTCCCGCGCAGTATGCGTCTCCGTTCCCCGTCCTCGCACCTCTCCCCCATTCTCGCCTTGTTCGTTAAGGAACTTTGATTAATTCTGTGAATATTCAGACCATACACAATAATAACGGGCCAAGTGCGAGTCGGATTCGCACTCGCTTCCATTATCTGTTCTAATCTGCTGTCTTCTTTCTTCACCTACATCAGTCTCTTTTTTTTGGTAAAAAATCAAACAACAACAAGATGATGATGATGATGTGAAAAAAGAAAAAAAATAGACAATACTGATGATGGGCTGCTAGCCTCATTGCCTATACTATATTATTTAAGATCGCCTATTAAGAAATATATTTCGAATTTCCACTTATCCTTTCCTCGATCGGCTTTTACATTCTGTGCGGGAAGAGAAGCTGTGTAGTATGTGCGTTCAAAGTTTTTTTTTTCTCCCAGATCAGTATGGGAGAAATAAACAAAATAAATTTAGTAAATATTACGACTTAGAAAATCATCATCATCATCATGTTGACTTTTTATTCTCCACTGCAGGAACACGACCCTCTCTGTACTACTAGAGCCATACTTGGCCTGAGCAGCCAGAGGATTTGGCCTACACACTCCACGCTGGGTTGGATAGGTCCTATTGATGTTTATAAGCTTTGTTTAGCTTGTATTCCCTAAGTCTCCTTCTACGACATTCATGGGAACACTTGGAATGGTCCTATTCTACTCTGCCGGAAACCACACAGCTTAGAATATAAGACTGATCTTTCTGAAGATCTTTAGAATAGAATCCATTAGATACACAGGAAAAGGTTTCGGATCCTTATTCTCTGTTCCGTGATTAGATCACTCCCTGATCTATATGAAAAAGAAATGATCCAAAGTTTATTGAAACTCACTGAATAAAGGACCAAGGATTTGGACAAAGCCTTTGTAAATAGGTAAATGCGTGTTTTCCCGCGTACAGTCGATTAATCGAGTGAAGTGGATTCGAGTTATCGGATGTTCCATTGTTTTGTGAATACCTTTACGAATACCTTTCATTAATTTTACCCTTTTTTAATATTTTTATCTTTACAAAATGAATGGGTAGATAATTACATTGATATTTATAAACATTAATAAATGTATATTAAACATATTTTAGTTAAAACATGTTTTGTCTCGTTCTTTTAATGACAAATATTGATTTTTTGCATAGAGGTAACTCGAAATTGGCCCTCAAAAGTTAATTTATGTATAGTTATATTTTTATGTTACAAGTTTAAAAACTCGACTGTCAAGTACGCCATCTAGTGATGAGTAGCTTATTTATTGACTGTCAAGCGTTAACTGTCAAGAGTGGGATTCGAACCCGTGACACTCTTTCTAGCGGTCCGCGTTGACCGCTGAGCCAGACGGATAGCACCAAGTGGGAAATTAGCGACCATATTCTGCGTGGAAAGACAAACGCATGAAATCTCAAAAACACGCATTTTCCCAAACATAAGACTAATCTAGATCGATTATTTACCCCCGAAAACACCCATAACCAAATTTCAGCGAAATCGTTAGAGCCGTTTCCGAGATTACAGAAATTTATAAATAAATATACAAGAATTGCTCGTTTAAAGGTATAAGATCTAAGACCGAGGACCATTTGAAAAAAGCCATTTTCCAATATGAAGTTAAATATAGGAATAGAATAACAACGGCTTATAGACTGTTCGACTTGAAATCTTAGCAAAATAAGTATCGTTAACTTTTGATATCCATTTTATTTCAGCATGTAATCCTAAAGCTCACCTGAGTCTCGCGTTCTGCAGAAAATAAAACTTTTATTATTGTAAAACCTCAAACCCTCTTTTCATTGTAATAGCTATCCATCAACCGGACGGATTCGGGAAAAGTGCTTGACCCCGTTTATCGGTTAACGATTTCAATCGGATTTTATATCGAGAAAAAAAGTTTGTTTTTTTTTTCAAAAAACTTTTTGTAACTCTATTGTTTTGGGACTTAGGGGATCTTGAATTGATCGGATCACCCACAATCCACAGTGACTCGATTTGGGAGACTGAAAATCCGATGGATATAAGTAATAAATTCCACGAATTTTAGATAGATCTTTAAGTAACTGGAAGCAAAACTTCTTCTTTTTATAACTTACTTTGGGCACAGAATTAATAAAACTTTTGGGGCTAGCTCAATTAGTGCGATTTTTCCTTCTCTACTTGTAATGTAGATTTATATTGATGTATGTATTTATGTATACGTATGTATGTATACATATATTCTTATATTTAATATTATATATTAATAATCGATATTTATTTATTATCGTATTACCTTTTATGTATGTTAGTTTATTTTTCTTATGTATTTTTATTTTCGCTGTCATATCACGAATCACGATATAATTAAGTTAGTACTTTTCTCACTAAAGCACCAAGCGGTGCTATAGTTATTCCTATTTGCCAATCCTGTCACCCAAAGGTAGCCTGTAAGAGATTGCCTTGGCGATAAGGCCGCCTATTGTACATCTGAATTTATATTTTAATGTTATTTTCGTGTGTTTTGATGCAATAGAGTGTTTTTACTTACTTACTACTGTCCCAGTGTCTTTTTTGATTCATTGGAACAAAGTTCCTGTTAGGCGTGTGTAAGGTATTTGTTCTATTGGCCTTAATTATTGTAAATTATATTAAGTTCGTTGCCTAAAATAAAATTATTTGATAGATTTGATTTGTTTTGAAATACCTTTTTTAAACGTGTGCTGGAGTTTGTAATACAATTGAGTTAACAATTATATTCGTTTTCTAAACGACTCGTAACGTAAACGTCTCTACACAAACGTCATGATAATTACGTAAAAGCTTCAATAAGGAAGACACTAAACATGCTAAGGGCCCGTACATCATTTTACGGGGATTTGGTGAGAGAAATTTCCTGGATTACCCCGGCCGGACCGACTTCGGGAAATTGAAATCCGGTGGATATAAAGGATCGCCAAGATTTTGACGGTCTGCAAGTAGGTCGCGGGAAACAAGTTTGTTTCAGTATTTTGAGCATCTTTTCATTTGAATACAAAGGTCGATGGCATATAAGTAGATATACAATAAATACTCTTTAACGTCTCTATCCCTAATGGAGTAGACAGAGCAATTTGAGACTTTAATATTTTATTTATGTATCTACAAAACATTAGTAAAACAACTTTAGTATAAGGTATTTGTGTAGTTTTTCATGCGTGTATGTGTTTAGTTTGTCCTTTAGTCGCCAAGCATTTAAAAGTGCTGTACTGTACGCGCATTTTATCTTCACAAACTGCCATAGAGTATATAAATATTTGAGTATTCTATGTAGGTTTTATGAATATATGTAGACCCTATTTATGTAAATTGTATATAGGTTTATATTTATATATTTCTTTGAAATTACAAAATTTTACCGAATTCTGACTCGGAGTTTTAAAATAAAAGCTAGATTACGTTTGTATAGAAAATTCTGATTCTGCCCAAGGGAACTTCTTAACCCGCCGGTTACATTTTTGTAATAAAGTTTAACAAATAATTAAGTAGCCAACACTGGTGTCAGATTTAGCTGATCAAGCTTATAGGCATAGCTCCTACTGCTCGATGACGAAGCACAGAGGACCTCTACATAAGTCCTTTTTGATTTTGTGGCCACCGATCCAAGAAGGAACCACGCTTGCAGTTGCTTAAAATATTCCTGGACACTCAGCCAGACTCATTAGAAATAGCAAATTGAATTAAGTAAGTGTCCCGGAAAGTTAAGTTGGTTGTTTTTTTTTTTTGATTAATAAAGCTTACGTGAGACACAGACATTAGCATGAATTAACGGGTTACTCACGTAGAGTGTCGCGAGGCGGTTTCGTGTACGGGGTCCTCTAGTCACATTCGTCCTGATAAAGACCTCCGGATGCGGTCGAAACATGTCGGCAGTAGCTGACTTCTCTACGTGAGTAATCCGTTAACTCAAGCTAATAAAGTTTGTTGTTGGTTGCCATTTATCTATGGTTGCAATTAGTAGCGTGCATTTCATACGAGGTAGAATTTGTCTACCCTGTGCCACCCTAATATTATAAATTAGGACTGAGGTCGGATACTAGCGACAAATGTATTTTGCTTGATATGCAGCCATTCTGATAAATTAGTTAAAACAGTACCGTAGAGGACCTTAACGAGGCTAATGACAGAGGGATCGCCGTAGCCACATACTGGCCAAAGATAATTTGAAATTGAAGCTACACTGAAACCATTTCGACTTGAAAAAAGTAAAGACAGTGTCTACCCTGTAAAAAATATTAGTGCACGTCACTGATAGCCATCGAGACTCTTCTAAGCACTACACTTAGCACATGTAACTTAGCTAAACAGGTGGTGACAAGTATTTTACGAGATAAAAGCAAACGTCATCCCTAGCATATACGTAAGAGGTAGCACTTAGGGTAACGACCGCAACATCAGCTGTTGGTTAGCGTAGCCAGGGTTTAGTTGTATGTATAGATGGATGTAGTACAAGGGAGAACTTTATCCTCTTAACACACAGATAAATTTTTGAAGTAAAAACTTCTTTAGGCGCATTGGTCATGCACCGAAAGCATTTTTTGAAATCGGAGAAAACCATTGAACTCGCGACATCGTTACCGACACCAGGTTTTCACTTCTGTGGGCATTCCCGGAGTTCCAATGTTATTTTGTAATCTTTATTTAATATTGTTCCAGCGTTCATGATAGAAAAGGCTTTAGACGATCATCGACAAAGTGAGTGTTAGAAGCGGTTAACCTGCGTTTCACTGCGCTTACTGTACTGAACATCAGTGAGTACAGCTAAACCGTCGGGTATTCAATAATACAAGGTAAAACCGATAATTTATTTACAACCAAGATCAATATCCAACATAAAACCATAAACACAATTATAGCTCTTAACCCTAATCCGTTAATGTTATTTTTGCTTAGCATACCAAATCCCGAAATCCCCTACCTGTTGTTCTGAAATGTAATTTGGGTGCGTCGTGATTGGGCGGTATTTGCATAACAAATTCGATTCGTCTTCGTTTTGCCGCTATACAGAGTTATTTGGGAATAGCGCTGTTTTTCGAGATCATCTATCGATAGTTTGACTATCGATAGTTGATCTCGAAAAACAGTCACAATATCGATAGTCACAGTATAGATTGTCAATCGTTTGCAATACTATTAATGAAAGGTAAAGCTATCGATAGTAATGATATTATTGAATTTAGATACTATTGATAGTATCGATACTATAACTACTGTTTGTATAAAAAGCTATCGATGGCTAAATTACTATCGATCGATAGTAATATAGATATTAGATAAAACTATTGCTTCTTAGCTGAAAATTATGGAATAAGTTATGGAAATTACAATACTATCGATAGTTCTTTATACAAATAGTACCTTTACTAACTATTGATAGTTTTATCTTTCATCAATAGTATTGCAAACTATAGACAATCGATACTATCGGTAGTCCTATCCACATCATTACTGTTTTTCAAGGCCACGATAGTATCGATAGAATAATCGATATACTTCTAGATAATATCGATATATTTCATACTATTGCTTGCAACACTATTTGGAAAGGTACGTGTTACGAACAGGGTGAAGCGGAAAGGTGGTGAAAGTATCCATCAATATAAATAAACCTTCATTTGGGAAAGAACTCCAAAATCGAGATAAAAAATCGGCTGATCCATAAAACGGCGAGTTGGACCCGTACCGGGTTCCGTACCTCTGTACTATGTTGTAAAAATATACATTTTACCTATTCGTTGTTATTTATAGCGAATACAGTAGTCAAACAATATCTAGTTTTTATTAGAATATAATAATATAATAAATAGAATTAAAAACGTTTTATTCATACTATCCTCATACCTATACCTAAATATCATAAATATGAAAGTAACTCTGACTGTCTGTTTTATTATCACGCTTATAAAACTAAACTGATTTTGATACAATTGTTGGCAATCCAACATGTAGTTCTATTATTTTTAATCTGTAAAATTATGTTGGCAACACTCTGTTCAATTGTAGTCAGTTGCCATCTAGACTTCCGCAAGCAAAGTATAAATTTTCTGTCTCCGATCTATCTGTGCTACGGTGTATGTGACATTGTGTGTGCAATAAAGAACGTTTAAGTAGTGCTCGGAGTATTATTCGGACCAGCCCATTCAGCCAACCCCACAGTCCACTGCATATCACTGGGCACCTTCTTTCAACAATTCGGTATGAAAAGAGAAAAGTACTATTAAGTATTGATTTTCAGAAGGGAGGGGATCTCACTCAAAAGAGATCCCACTCACATTCCAAGGCAGGCCCTGGAATGGACTCTTCAAGGCAAGAGGAAGCGTGGTCGACCAAAGCAGACCTGGCGATGGTCGGTAACAGCGGAAATGAAGACAATTGGGCTATCCTGGCCTGAAGTGAAGCACGTTGCTCAAGACGGAACGAGATGGAGAAGTTCTGTAGCAGCCCTCTGCCCCACTAGGACATAGGATAATAAGTCAAGCCGAGTCACTATTAAGTATTTGTCAAGTCAAAACAGCTTCGAACAACTTCAGTGGAGATTTTCATATGATGAGCTCAAATTCTTTGGTATCTCTATTCCGATCCCAGTAAACTTCCTTACATTTATTCATATCCCTCAATCCAAAATATCAATGTTATCAACAGTAGTAAACTTTCATAAACTCAAAGTATTTTATGTGCAGAGAAGCAGGGATATTGACAGACCCGGATAAAGCCAGAAAAACGTAGTATACGAATAAGTTAGGGCAAGGCATTGGGCCAATATGTGAAAACTACTAAACTGTATGTTGGCAACTGGAGTCAGCATTGGCCGGCCAACCAATTTTAAAGGTTCTTAGCGCGCTTCGCAAGCAATGTTTATCGTTGGCTTTCAATTTATATGTTAGAAATTTACCAAAATTAACCAATAATTTAGTTTTTTTTTTGCTCATTACATAATAGATTATCAAAAAGTGTGGTTTATATGTTTTCCCTTTACTCTGATGACGAAGATACAGCGTATATCATTTTCGCTCGACGTCACGATCAGCTACGATGTTCAACCATTTAAATAAATAACTATATAGGGACAAATTACACTGATTGACCTAGCACCAAAGTAAGTTCGAGACTTGTGTTATGGGATACTAACTCAACGATACTATATTTTATAACAAATAAATATATAGATAAACATCCAAAACCCAGGATCATTTTAAAAAGGCCATTTTCCAACTTGCCCTAACCGGGGATTGAACCCGCGACCTCTGGGTGGCGGACTAGCATGGTGACCACTAGGCCACGGAGGTCGTCAATTTTTAAAAATTAATTTTTAAATAATCTGTAAAATATATGATTGACTAAATAAAACAATATATTTTTTACCTAGTCCACATTTCTGTTGGAAGTATTTGTTTTGACCCAACACGCTGGCCAAATATGCCTTGGCCCGATTTGTATTGCGGCCCCAGAAAACGTTTCCAATAAGGCTGAGCCATTGTTTTACTATGAATAAAATATCTAATATTGTATTGCCTGATATATTATGTAACGCGGATATATATTTGTAACTCATGAGATATTTATTTTGAACCAATTCGTTTGCCTTGCATTTATATTATTCCTATGGCCGAATATAAGTAAATCGTCTTTTAAGAAAGGTTCCTAGAATACTTGGGAACCATAGCGGAAGCGTGTAGTGCTGCCCCTATTTGAAATAAATTATTTGAAGGGAAACGGAGATATCATTAAAATTTCGGTCTTCATACATAATAATAATAATAATAACAACGCAGGGCAGCTTGTGGCGAGCTGATGGTGAGTGGCGACACCACGTACCCTACCTCCAGGGGGACCATACACACACACATGCGCTTACACACACATACATACAGTTACACACCCCCGCCTCTGTCTTGCCTTAACCGGCCGGCCAGAGTGGAGTCGCAAGAGCAGAACATACGCTCCAGGGTGGAAGTGTATTGCACGTAATGGCGTAATAACGGGGAAACCCGCTCTCGGGCGTAAGCCCCGTGATGGTGAAACCGGAGCCGCACCTCTCGACACCCTCAGCTGCTCACATTGTGTTGCGCCCTGGCCGCGTCTTTGTGGCCAAATAGGGTGCCCACAGGCAGTATAGCCAACGAGCAGCAAGTCACCATCTACCAGGCTAAAATTTATGTGAGAGATTTTTAGGTAGATGTCCGTATCTCACTCCATAACCCAGTTATCCGGTCCACTAACATCCCATCCTCATAGCCTAAACCAAGTCATTCTCTCCCTGGCAATAGTTCAGCAGCTATGAAGTACTGTCCTTTAGTGCATCTCAATGGTACATTAAGGGATAGACCTCCATCGATACAGCCATCTCACTTTTAAGATAAAAAGGTACTAAAAGACCTCTTCATGTTGGCTTTGGCCCCATGAACGCCTCAAAGTACCGGGGCTCCATGGACCCGTGGCTGAAAGGCGTACCAACATAATAATAATAATAATCGTTTATTGCTCACCATAATTTACATACATAGGTACAACTTAAACTACTCAGTATCTTATTTAAAGTAGTAGACTATGGTGGATTGATACCTGAACTAGGAATATTCCTGTGTCTCAGGCTATCAACCCTCCACCCCTAGAAATGGTCTTGCATAGTAGTGAGATTTAAAAAAAAAAAATTAATAAATAACAATAATTTAAACAATATGTATGAGAAGGAAAATATAAATGCAATGAGGATAGAAAACGATGAAATAAAAAATGAGAAAAAAAACAAAGATTTGGAGACGTAATGAATATGAACATAATATGCTTTTTTGTGTTTTTGATAGAATAGCATGTGCGAGTGTATATGCGTTGTGTGTTGTTGTGTGATATGTATGAATAATGGAAAACAAGTGTAGTGATAGATGATATGAATGCGTGTGGAAATAAATAAAGGGAAATAAAACCAGGATTCATGAAACGCGTCGAAGTATGCTTTCAGTTTCTTCATATGTAAGTTGTTTTAGTGTGTGCTTTAGAGCTGATTTTAATTTGGTTTTGTTCAAGCTATGGATTTGTAATTTGTCATTGAGGAGCTTGTAAAGGTATGGTCCGGTGTAATATGTTTGGCGACACGTGTGGAAGATGTGAAATGATGGTACAAAGATGCGCACTCTTCTCTTATTTTTGGGTATAAGTGAGGGATCGATTTTTTTGTGGTGGCGCAGTACGGAGTTATAGATAAATAGTTGTCGTACTGTAAGCAGGTCTGATTCGTTGTAGAGTTTGTTAGTCGGGTATTTTCTGGGTTTTTGTAACATGACTTTTATTATTGCTCTTTGGGCTCTCTCTAGCTCAATGAGGTGAGTAGTAGCAGCCCCACCCCAGATTGGAATACAGTAAGTAAGGAGAGATTGACAGAGTGCATAGTAAATCCTGATTATGAGTTGCATGTCAGCAGACTCTCTAAGATTCTTAAAAATATGCAATAGCTTGCGCGTTCTTTTACTTAGTGCTGTGATATGTGGGGCCCAATTAAGGTTTTTATCCATCAGAATACCCAAATATTTGTGTGTTTCTGTTTGGGTTACAATGGGACAATTACATGAGTAGGTCAGTTGGCCGTCCTTATTACATGCTCTTGTGTGCGCTTTTAGGTAATAATCATCTGGTGGTTTTGTAGCTTCAGTCGTTCTAAAACAAATGTACTTTGTTTTTGACACGTTGATAGTGAGAAGATTATTATCAAGCCATGCAATAATCTTTTGCAACCCTTGTTCGGCATATTTATGCACTTCGTGCCATGTATTTCCTCGGAAAATGAGAGCGGTATCATCAGCAAACGCAAGAATACTGCCATTGTCCATCTTTAGTCTGCATAGGCTGTTGACGTATGCCAAGAAAAGTGTAGGACCTAATGTGCTTCCTTGGGGGATTCCGTAAGTGTTAGGTAAACTCGTGCTGTACGTGTTGGAGACTCTAACGACTTGGCTTCGATTAGTTAAGTAGTCTTTAAACCAGTCGTGGGCAGTACCTCTTACTCCTAGCTCTTCCAGCTACATACATACTATCACGTCTTTATCCCTAATGGGGCAGACAGAGCATTTTGGGTCTTGCGGCTCTATGCAGAGCCTAGGGCCGCAAGACTCAAAAGCCACTTTTAGCGTCATGGTGGGCGAGAAGATGGAAAAGCAATCAATACAGTGACGGGTTGCTAGCCGCATCGCCTGTTAAAATGATTCGCATTTTTGCCCATCATCTTCATCAAGCCCTAGATAACCGTTTTTCGCAAATGTGCGTAGAAAAGCTTCACCTTCTCACTTCGAACTATAAACAGCAGTTCATTAAATAGTTAAAAGGGGAATCTGGGGCTTGATCAAAACAAATTTTGAAATGATGTCTCTTTTTTTTTACCTTTAAAAATTCAGCTGATATTACGTCATACAAGGGGTTAATATAAATCAGCAGTACTGTGAATGGCTGAATCACTAAAGTTGTCTTGTTTCATTTAGTCAGCATCAATTAATATTTAGATGTAGACATTAAACATGCAAAATGAATAATTTATATGAACGAATATTCGCGAGTTGTCGTTTCGAGACAAGTGAGCCAGAGTTGAGTGACACAGAGCTCTAAATTGATAGACAAGACAAGCGATATGCAATAGCACTCTCTAAAGCAGAATTTTTGATTCTTTTCAACCAACTACCAAAAGGGAGGACGTAATCAATTGTCGAAATCTTTTTTTTAATGTATTTTTACCGATAATTCATTTTGGAAAATTCTTTTTTGTTTGAAAGGGCAACGGCTACCTGCTTTTGTTAGATGGTATAATTGAAGTTTTAATAAAATCGGTTGTGTAGTTTGGGGGTGAAGAGGAAATGGCGATATCATTAATTTTTTTGTTTTAATCAAGCCTTAGATAACCGTTTTTGGCAAATGTGCGTAGAAAAGCTTCACGTTCTCACTTCGAACTATAAACAGCAGTTCATTAAATAGTTTAAATGAATTACGGCTACCTGCTTTTGTTAGGTGGTATAATTGAAGTTTTATTAAAATCGTTGTGTAGTTCGGGGGTGAAGTAGATTTTTAGTTTTAAAGAAATAAAGACTTTTTGACTAATTTAGTTTTAATTAAATATATATTTTCGTTTCATAGTTTAGTGTAACTTATTATCTGTAGTTTAGTTTAATTTACCAACATTTTCATTTTTTAGCATCTACTGTGTATTATTTAATCTTTTTATCATAAATAAATATGTGTTCCGGAGTTGAAGTATTTTAGCTATAAGGGTTAAATACGCCTATTGTTTCTATACAATATGTATTTGATGAACAATAAATTTTAAATAAAGGATTGAAATAGCTTAGTATTTCAACGTCCTTTACCCACTTACGAGTATTTAGAAACTGGTCACGTTAATAAAAATTCGCACATCTACGAATATTTGCAAGCTATCGTTTTAAGCGAGCTAGAGTCGGTGTCACAGAGCTTTGAATTGATAGACCAGTCACAGTCAGGACCAGAAAAAAGTTTAAAAATCTATGAATGACGCAATAAATCACAACTTTTTGGAAGTTTTAATAGTTTCACCTCTGCTCCGTTAAAACGAAGTTTTTTAGGAAGTCAAGTCATCGTTCTATACAAGTAAACGTATTAACGCTAAGTTCTCACGTAGACTTCTATAGAAAAAATCAGCAAGTGTAATATTTGTGTAATATATTATATAAGCTCGCAAATTTGTGTGAAAGAATTTGTTTATCTATACCTACAAAATCACTAATAATTTATGCTAAATAATTTTAGACGCGTATCAGCAATGATAAGCACCATCGGTTTGGCATGAAGGATGTTGTTATTCTTAGAAATTAAACCCAAACGGATTACAGTCAAGTACGTGAGGACGATATTACATTTTAGGGATTTAGATACGAGGTAGGCTGTCACGTTACGATATACATTATAATGTACACCCGTCTGAAGCCGAGACAGGCCGCAAATTTTATACGAATAATCCTGTTAATCTTGACTTATAAGTTTTGTCGTGTCTGCATGTTTCGAAGTCTACATCGAGTGTGCGATCTTGGCACAAAATTTCGTGAATCATTTATTCGTAATGGAGTACACAGGATTATAAAGGTCGGAACACCGCTGAGGGAAAAGGGAATGAGAATTGAATGTACTCCAGTCCAAATGTTATGACGAAGTCAATGAGATTTTATGTGAACCCACATTTACCTTTTTTTTCCATTTAAAGAATTACATGAGAAAATAAATGCAGGTTTGTACTTATGTTATTAAGATATTACATCGTTACTAGCATAAACTTAAAAATAAACTTATAATAGATACTTAGTAACACAAAATAGATACAGATGTTAGATGATGTCCAAGAAATATAAAAATACAAACATCTATAAATAAATATTATAAAGAGAAATAATTTGATTGTTTATGTGTAAGGTAAGGATAAACAAAAAAACTTTTGATCCGATTTTTAGAATTCTTTCACGTATATTAGAAAACTACATTCTCCGCAAGTAACATAGGCTGGTAGGTAAAAAGTCATCCTGTTTTTTATCCTTAAAACGTGGGCAACGCCACAATGTTATGTTTGTTATAAACACTAGCAGTCTTATTATAAAACGCAGACTACTTTGTTACTAGGTTAAAACCATTATCCGACCAAATCAAGTTGACACTGACAGATAAGATAGTGTCACTTTACTAGATTCCAACTTGATTTGGGCGGATGATGGTTTAAACCTGGTAACAAAGTTAGTCTGCGTTTTATAATAAGACGGTAGCTGTTATATAACAAAAGCCATAAAAAAGCCTTTAATTTCAACTTCAACAAAATAAAAGCTTTTTTATGGCTTCTCTTTCATGTTGGTCTGAAAGCAAAATCAAATAGAATCTACCGGCTGCTTCTACTCCCGCGGGTGGTTAAACTTAAAGTTGATAGACTTATTCCATCTTATTGAAAAACCCAGACTAACTTTGTTACTAGGTTTAAACCATTATCCGCCCAAATTAAGTTGACATTTAGGAAAGTGAAACTAACTCCTATATCAATGTCACACTGATTTGGGTGCATCTTGGTTTAAACTTAGTAACAAAGTTAGTCTGGTTTCCGGCAGAGTAGAATAGGGTCACTCCAAGACACACGTGGATGTCGTAGAAGGCGACTTAGGGAATATAAGCTAAACAAAGCATATAAACATCAATGAGACCTCTCCAACCCGTCTGGCCAGCGTGGAGAGTGTAGGCCAAGACCTCTTGCAGCTCTGGCCAAGTTTGGCTCGGGTAGTTCAGAGAGGGTCGTGCTCCTGCAGTGGAGACAAAAAGACCTGATGATGATGATGATGAACAAAGTTAATCTGGGTTTTATAAAAAGACGGTAAGTGTTTTGATTTCTGTTTTCTATCGTAGGTGTTCTATTGCTAGGGTTGACCTTTGAGTTTTGCAACCCTTAAAAGGTGTAACAGTATAAAAGGGCTCAATGTTCTAATAAGCTTCTTTATACCTTTACACTTTTTCCCTTTTACACCTTCTGGCCGTCAGTTTTTTCGTATCTTCCTTACTTACTATGCCCGTATACTCGTATTTGATCCCGGCTGTCATCATTGTAATTTTACGATCGATAGTTTCAATCGAAAAATGTCAAACTATCGATAGGTCTATCGACTATCGACGGATAACTATCGATAGTATTGCTTTTCATAATGCATAAACTTTTGATAGGCTATCGATAGTGCAATACTATCGATATCGATAGTTTTTATTATCGATAGACTATCGAGAGTCTATCGATAGACTATAGATACCTAGTTGACTATCGAGCAGCAACACCAATTGTATGGCAGTCGTAAATCAAGCCATGTCAGATGCCCTCGGGCAGTGAAAAATCTAACACCAGTGTTAGCCATTTACACTCACCAAAAACCAAAACTGTGAATTAGTGAAACCAAATGTCAGTAACTTTTTTGGTAAACTGAAAAATAAAGAAATAAAGAAAAATACGGATCCATTATTTTTGGATAATTTAAAAGACGGACTAATTACAATCATACTTTTCGGACCCTGTCGTCACCCCTATTCTCTTTAAGTTGCTATGATTAAATCATCAATATATATCTAAGATCTGTATTTAAGTCAGTCTCATAATCCATATCTATACATATAATAAAACAGTACAAAAAACGTATCTGTACATTAAATATATTTCCAAAAAAAATATTGCAGGCAATGGAAACGTAGTATCTATTAGATTAAGAATTAAAAAAAATGTATGTCTGTTTGTCTGTTTATACACACTAATCTCTGGAAATACTGGACGGATTCGAATGAAACTTTTTTTGTTACATAGCTGTTAAGCCTGGGCAACATATAGGGATTAATTGATTTTGGAAAATGAACACCTGATGCAGAACCATAATGGTCCAGCTAAACTATAATAAATACAAAAATTACGCCTTAGCAAAAGTTGTTCAGCCTGATAAGCATTTTCCAAAAACATTAAGTCAATAAATATTTGTAAAAACGGGTCTTAGTATATAAATTTCAGTACCTACGCAAAAAGGCTGAAACATAGAATAAGTATCGTACCTACATAAATATTATTTATATACAGTCATTCAAAAATAGTTATATTAAAAAAATATAATTTAAATCAAATTCAATCTAAACTTATTAAAATTTAAATTCACACTAAATAAGAACTAAAAGTAAAAAAAGTTCATATACAGTTAGTTATACACGAACTCCCACTAATAACTAAACACAAATGCGTTATGTTTGCTGATGACGCTACGATTTTTATATCAGATACTAATAAAGATAAAAGCAAATTCGAAGGAGAGATAAATAAAACATTACAAACTACTAAAGAATGGCTAAAGTCTATCAATCTTAAAATTAATTTAAAGAAAACTAAAATACTACAGTTTCATGGATATAATAAAGAAACTTATAATTTAAATGTGCAGGAGTCAAACACTAAGATAGAAGAGGTAAATGAAAACAACTTTTTAGGTGTTACAATAGATTGTCACTTAAATTGGAAAAGTCACATAAACAAAATAAACAAAAAAATATCATCTTATTGTTACGCCCTCTGTATCTTATCCGAAAGTTCTTCAGTAGATGTAACACGGTCAGCATATTATGGAAATGTGTATCCATATCTAACCTATGGCATAATATATTATAACTCCCACGCTGGTCTGGGAGAAATGAAAAAAACTTAGAATGTACCAGCTGCTTCTCTTCCCGCGCAGATCGTAAAAGCCGATCGAGGGAATGAGCAAAAATGCGAATCATGTTAACAGGCGATGCGGCTAGCAACCCATCACTGTATTGATTGCTTTTCCATCTTCTCGCCCACCATGACGCTAAAAGTGGCTTTTGGGTCTTGCGGCCCTGGGTTCTGCATAGAGCCGCAAGACCCAAAATGTTCTGTCTGCCCCATTAGGGATAAAGACGTGATAGTATGTATGTATGTATGTATAATATATTGGAGAAATTTAGTTGATGCCCATAGCACCTTCATTTTGCAGAAAAAATGTTTGAGAGTCATACATAATATGTTTTCAGATGAATCGTTAAGAAAAGTTTTTAAAGAACAGCGTTATCTTACGCTGACTAATATTTATATATTTGAACTATGTGTATTTGTTAGAAATAATATGCACTACTTTAGAAGAAAAGTTGAGTTTAGATTGTAACCTAAGAGATTTATATTTGCATGATTTGTACTTACCAACTGTTAATAATGAAATGTTCAACAAAAGCGCTTTTATTTCTGGCATAAAAGTATTTAACCATTTACCAACAGAAATCAAAAGCATATATAACTGTAACTTATATAAGAAAAAAATTAAAGATTTGGCTACTAGAGCATATATTTTATGACTTAGAAGAATATTTTAATTTTAATACACAAAAAGGAAGATATAAATAATTTAGATACAGTCTAACCTAATCGATGTAAATTGTTATTTAAATATAAATATTTAAATTTAATTTAGAAAAATATTATTTGAATAGTTTTTTAACTAGTCTTAAGGAATATAAGGCATGTTTTTAAATATTTAATACATGGAATTGTATTTTAATATATAAATGACATTACATTGTCAATTTGTCACTATTGCATGCCTGAAAGGGCAAACTGTTGAAACATACTTATCTCAATAATATGTAACATCTTTATAAACACAGTTGTGCAATAAATGATTTCTGATTCTGATACACAATAAATTCAATTTACGTTTCATGTAGGTGCGGTTTACAGGAATTAATGTTGCCAGAGCGGATTCTGCCAGATTGAATTATAATATTCAAACGCAGTCGAGTTGTTTATCAAACAGGATACCGGTTAATAAACTAGAGGTAATGTAATACGTTTTTGTGATTTTAACGCGCAATCAAGAAGTTAATTAAAATTCGCTATTGTTACTCGCGAACGGTAATGGAAGAGTGTAATGAAAAAAGTTTTGATTCATTATAAAAATGGTGATAAAATTAATGTTATTGTTAAATTTTGGGTCATTTAATTAATTTTGTAATATTGGATTTAAAAAGGTAGATTAGGTATTATTTTTAACCGCCGATAAAAAAGAGGTATGTTATTTAGTTAGCCGTGTCTGGGAGTCTGTGTGTCTGTGGTCCTAAACAAACCGGTAGATTTTGGAGGGTTTTTCTTGTTATATTTAAAATTTAAAAATTTAAATTTTTATTCTGTAGTTAAACTTTAACAGGCACTTTTACACGTCAATGCGTATAAAATTACGTGTAGGTATCGTATATTAAAATTTGATTTATTTATAAAGAAAAGCTACCGAAACCAACGCTTAACAACGACCACTGCTAAGAACAAACGCCGAAAAAAATTCATTTTCACGTTATTTGTCACCTACTCGCCAGAAGAGCTTTGTTAATATTATTATGTCTTTTTTTTTAATAAATATTTATAATATAATACAATGTTGATACATTATAACAAGTAATGCTTGCAAACGAGTTCACAACCATAAATTTCGTAATACTAATTTCTCTCCCACTAGTTCTACTATTTTAGATCATAGGACTAATGAGAAATAAAAGTACCATTAATTCTACCATAGAACTGTTCAATAGGACAAGCGGGAACAAATGAAATAAGCGGCCAAGTGCGAGTCGGACTCGCCCATGAAGAGTTCCGTAGTAGCAAATAACATAATATAAAAGTCTTGCAGTATGTTTTTTTTTTAATTTTTATATTTGAGTTGATTGAATGAAAGGTAAATTACCGTTTATGATTTATGACGTATTAAAAAAATTACTTACTAGATATCGTTCAAACCAATTTTCGCTGGTCGTTTTTATGGTAATAAACATCATATATTTTTTTTAGTTTTATAATTCCCTTATTTTAGAAGTTACGGGGGGGGGGGGGGACACACACTTTTTTCCACTTTGAAAGTGTCTCCCGCGCAAAGTATTCGGTTTAGAAAAAAATTATACTAGAAACCTGAATATCATTTTTGAAGACCTATCCATAGATACCCTACACGTATGGGTTTGATGAAAAATAATTTTTTGAGTTTCAGTCCTAAGTATGGGGAACCCCCAAATTTTTTTGTTTTTCTGTTATTTTTGTGTCAAAACCTTAATGCGGTTCACATAATACATCTTCTTACCAAGTTTCAACAGTAAAGGTCTTATAGTTTCGGAAAAAAGTGGCTGTGACATACGGACGGACAGACAGACAGACAGACATGACGAATCTATAAGGGTCCCGTTTTTGCCATTTGGCTACGGAATCCTAAAAAGCGAAGCCGAGCTGACCAATCCTACGGACTCTCTATACGTAAGTAACCCGTATATCTCATGTCTATATCTCACGTTAGTTAAAATAAAAAGATTTTATAACGTTTCTTATAAATATAAAATATATGGAATGACAAACAAAAATATGTAACAAATAGTCAACACGTAGATTGTTCGACGCCTGAGGCGCATTCAAACTCGAGTCTCGTCGCGACGTTTATAGGGCGGTGGGATTGACACGTCTTGTTCGCAAGTTTCTACGTCAATATTTTTAAAGTAAAATAACTCTTTGTTTATTTATGTTATAAATATATCTATACTTATATAAAATCACACATTGAACTAGCCAGAATCGAGACTTGTATTGTGGGATACCTTCTTCTTCTTATCGTGTGTGTTAGTGACTAACACTAGTGTCAGAGTTTTTAAACCGCTTAAAGGCCTCTGACATGGTTTTAGGTAACGACCAATGTCAAAGACAGTGACCGGGACCGACGGCTTAACTTGCCCTTCGAAGCACGGATCATCTACATATCGGACAATCAGGTGATCAGCCTACAATGTCCTAACCAAACTAGGACAACAACACAAAGTCATTGCCCCCGCCGGGAATCGAACCCGCGACCGCCGGGTATGAGCCGAACACTCTAACCACTTCACCACAGAGGCAGTTAATCAACCTACTATACTATATATTATAGCGGGGTCGTAGTGACGAAGGACTCTTCATACAAACAACGAGCCACTATTAATATTGTATATTTAGTAACAATGTTATATACATAAAACACAAGTAATATTTTCCAGCACAATGCGCGGGATGTTATTTTTAATAATTATTTATGTAGTTGTGATTCGCAAGCTTCGTAGACAGCCGCAGAGAAGATCAAGAAGTCTGTCGTAGAACGTCACTTTGTTTCTTCTTGTCACCGGGCGAAACTTCTTGTAGGTGGCCAGTGATTTCATAGCGAGCGGCTAGGCGCGCAAGAAGGTAAGTGTTTATGTCTGACTGTTGTGTTTATTTTGTATGTGTAGTGGGATGTGTGATATACTAAATATATATGTAGGTATAGTAATATAGTAATTATATATAAATATTTTTATGATTATGTGGACACGCCACAATATTTTACTAGGTTACTACGCTCCGCGGTGTTACCCGCAGTTAAAGAAGCATAATTTTGTGTTAATCCAGGCTTTCAGCTTTTTGCACACCAAATTTTGAATTAGCAACAAACTTTCACCTCCATAATACAAGTGTAAACATCCAAGACCCAGGCCTTACACCGTTTTTTTTTTTTGACGCAGAGAAAATCCTTTCGGATACCT
Organism: Acrobasis consociella; assembly: GCA_963555685.1. NCBI lineage: Eukaryota > Metazoa > Arthropoda > Insecta > Lepidoptera > Pyralidae > Acrobasis > Acrobasis consociella. Next base: position 3,195,888 of record OY743114.1, read on the forward strand.
TACCGGTTACGGGACACCGGTAAGGTTATGTGGTGTTACCACTAAAAACTCCGCGGTGTCACCTCTCAGCCGCTATCGGCCGGGACCGTGTGCTTCTTCATGCTCCACAGCCCCGGCGCGGCCGGCCGCTACTTGAGCGGCCCCGGCTCGCCAACGGCCTCACGGCACCCTCTGATGAATCAGAGGGGCCGGAGTAACCGCCGCCTTGGCCTCTTGGCCTTGTCTTCCATCCTGGCCTAACCGAGGATAAAACCAGGACCACCGGTGTGACAGCGTGGCATGATAACCACTAGGCCAGACAGAAGACAAAGAGAGAGTCCTATCATGCAACTCATATTAGTAAGTTAAACTTTGACGAAGATCGTATCTCTCTTGTAACATCAGTGGCGCCCAAACTTTTGATGAGGGAAGCGATGAGACCGTTACAGATGTTAAACTTGTGAAAAGCTCAGTTTCATCTGATAAACGTTCAGCGTCCGTCAAACTTTATTTAGCTGAAGAGATTGATGATCCACGTTTGCAACTTTTACCCACTGAACAAAATAAAAAGTTTTTTTTTGAACGTAAGTTTTTTTTTTTTTTTTGCAAAACATGAGAAATTTTGTTTGGTTTAAACTTTTAATTTGTGTATGTGTGTGTGTGTGTATAATGGGAAGATAGTGAAATAAACACTTGGATAAGGAAAGTCCGGTCGGCTGAAAAGGTTTGTAAGATGAATATTAATATGTACATACATAAATACATAATACCACGCCTGTTTCCCGCAGGCGTGGCAGAGACCTCCACTTGCTACGATCCTGACAAACCTCATTCGCTTCATCTACACTCTTCAATCTCTCAATACATGCCGTTTGGTTACGGGTACTTTTTACCTTTCCTTTTTTTATACGTCTGCAATTTGGTCGCAGAATGTTCGCCGACGCCGACACTTTTCTGCTGTTTCTTTCACATTTATAAAATAAATATTTTTTGTCAATTTCTTTTCATCTATCCTCTTCACATGCCCAAACCCTCTTAACATCCCTTTCTCTATTTTTATCCCTTATGACCAAGGACCGGATTAGCGGATAATTTTTAAAACCCCTTTAAGTTGTCATCCTTACGATAGGCTTACCCTCACGTCTATGCTATCCTGTAAAAAGCTTATCTAGCGAAAGGCTTACCGTATTCCTATAAAGTAACCCTATCCTTATGATAGGCTAAGCGTTTACCAAATCATTGAAAGGGTATTTTTTCCGCTTTATTGAAAGGGTTCCCCCCCCATGTCTCCCCCCCCCCCGCCCCATGGCCGTCAGGGAAAGCGTTTCTAAAAGGGTTAGCCTACGAGATAGGGTTACCCTATGAGAAATGATTTTTGTAAGGTAACGTAACGTGCACATTTTAACAACTTATTTAAAGGGAAACCCTTTTAAAGCCTTTCCATATGATACAGTTAGTCGATCGAAAGAGTTACCAAGCGATAGGGGTTTTTGATCCAATAAAAATATTCAAGCCTATCAATTAGTCGCTAAAAATCTGCGTTAGGGAAAGCGCTTCCTGTCCCTGCAATGACCTCATTCCGTATTCGATCTTTTTATGTAACACCACACATACTCCTCAGCGCTCGCATTTCAACTGCATTCATACTTTAATGCTTTCTCTGCCATACCCAACTCTCAATAACGTACACTGAAGTAGGAACTCCTTCATGAACAGCGAGAAGTGCCTTGTCTGATACCTTCCTGCTGCTCATAAAGGAATGCAACGCTCCTTTCACTTGGTTATAAATGATAATAATGAGTCAAAACTCTCTTATTGAACTTCAGAATATCGACTTACACAGAGTGACGTAGATCGTCTTATTTGTAACATCAGTGGCTCCCAAACTTTTGATGAGGGAAGCGGTGCGGGATCATTACAGAGGTTAAACTTGTGGAAAAACTCAGTTATAAACGTTCAGCATCTATTAAACTTTTATTTAGCTGATGTGATTGATTATTACAGTTGATGATCCACGTTTGTAACTTTCTCTATCTAGTATTGAACAATAAATACCTAAACTAGTGGCTCTGCGAGCTGTAAACCACGATAGTATTTTTATTTATTTATTTATTTAACTTTATTACGATACATGTAATGGCGGACTTAAGGCCTGAGGCCTTTTCTACCAGTCAACCAACAGGTGATGCTGAACAAGCAATCTTTTGGGGGTTAGTACAGCATTAAGAGAATATATTGTTGTATCAAAATATATAATTACAAATATATCAAATATAATAAACCTACACAAAAATATACATTTATACATACATACATACTATCACGTCTTTATCCCTAATGGGGCAGACAGAGCATTTTGCAGTCTTGCGGCCCTAGGCTCTGCATAGAGCCACAAGGGCTCTATGCAGAGCCTAGGGCCGCAAGACTCAAAAGCCACATACATATAAACATTATTTACTAATAAACCACATACATAAACTTTTTATATAACTACTGACAGTTTTCGGAGATAGTGTGATATTTTGAACGCGAAACGAGTTGGATCTTTCCGAATACTGAGTGTATTGTGTGAGTGAGTATTCTTAATATAAAGTTGAAAAGTTTGCGGAAGGATTTATATGATTTTTCAACTTATGCGCCATTTTGATGTCAGCCTATTACATAATCTGAGCAAGAAGCTTTAGTAATTTTGAAAACTAAAATCAAATTCTGGATTCTAATTTAATTTCATGAGAAAGGTTGATTTACCTTCAGGGCAATAAAACAAAAATGTGGGCCTGAAAGCTCTTGAAACTTCGCGATTGATCCATAAATATTCCAGATAGAGAGAATAAGAAAAAGCTTTTAAAATTACATGGTTTTATGAAAGTGGCCGATGCCTATCTTTCATTTTGGGGATCGCCAACGACACATCTTTGATTTCTCAAATATACCTTTTCTTATATCTGACGAGCACGATTTAAAATTTTCAATAAAGATAAATGTGTAGAAGTTAAATTTAATTTATTATTTATATAATAATTTAACGTAGATACTTTTAAGCCAATGAAAGATAATAAAACCGGCCAAGTGCGACTCGGACTCGCGCACGAAGGGTTCCGTACCATTATCTACAAAAATCAAGTTTTTTAGAGCCCCCTTAAATATATTTTTTTAATAAAAATACAACTGAGTATTATGTGAATATTTCAAGTGCCTACCTGTTGCCATTATTGATACCGAGCAAAAAAGGGCAAAAAAATCGCGTTTGTTGTATATATGGGAGCCCCTCTTAAATGTTTATTTTATTTTATTTTTAGTATTTTTTGTTATAGCGAAAACAGAAATACATAATTTGTGAAAATTTCAACTGTCTAGCTATCGCGGTTCTTGAGATACAGCCTGGTGACAGGCAGACGGACAGACAGCGAAGTCTTAGTAATAGGGTCCCGTTTTTACCCTTTGGGTACGGAACCCTAAAAATGGGTTCCCATATCGGATGGCACTAAATAACCGGCTAAGTGCGAGTCGTAGTAGCGCACGAAGGTCTCTGTCCTATTCTCTATAAAAATATAAGTTTGTTATATCGGAGCTTAAATATTTATTTTATTCGGTTTTAGTATTTTTTGTTATAGAGGCAAAAGAAACGCATAATCAGTGAAAATTTCAACTGTCTAGCTATCAAGGTTCATGAGATACAGCCTGCTGACAGACAGACGGACAGACTGACAGCGGAGTCTTTGTAATGGAGTCTTGTTTTTACCCTTTGGGTAAAAGCCCTACCCTAAAAAAGGTCATTTTAAATTCCTCTCTCAATAATGGCAATTTCAGATAGCAATTTAAAAGTCCATAATTATGTACTTCATAAGTTTATTAATAAAGTTAAATAAGTTAATATAGCTTTTGAAATAAATGTCCGTAATAGAATAACTTTCGTCCCTTTTATCTTGCTTTTCGAAATTAATTAAACGGCATCATTAACTTTAAGTCACGTTTAATGTAACCCGCGATAATTAATCTTATCCGAAGAAAATCTCCGCGAAAGCGAGGGTCGAAAAAATCTGGTAATAGACATCCGGAAGAAGGCAGATCATTTGTACAGCATTTATCTGTCAAGGACGTAACCAAGTGGGGGCCGGGGGGGGGGGGGGCAGCAGCCAGCCTCTAGAGATTTTTTTAGTACAGTCAAGAACTCGCGGAGCTTTTAATATCATTAACACTACGCTACTCTTTATTTAAATACTTGTTTTAGAATTAATTTAAACCATATCAACCTAAACGCAAAATCCGCCATAGTGCTAAGATGGAAACATAAGAGAAATACATAATCGGTGAAAATTTCAACCGTCTAGCTATCACGGTTCATGAGAGTTCAGCCTGGTGACAGACAGACGGACAGACTGACAGCGGAGTCTTTGTAATAGGGTCTTGTTTTTACCCTTTGGGTAAAAGCCCTACCCTAAAAAAGGTCATTTCAAATTCCTCCCTCAATATGGCAATTTAAAAGTCCATAATTATGTTCTTCATAAGTTTATTAATAAAGTTAAATAAGTTAATATAGCTTTTGAAATAAATGTCCGTAATAGAATAACTTTCGTCCCTTTTATCTTGCTTTTCGAAATTAATTAAACGGCATCATTAACTTTAAGTCACGTTTAATGTAACCCGCGATAATTAATCTTATCCGAAGAAAATCTCCGCGAAAGCGAGGGTCGAAAAAATCTGGTAATAGACATCCAGAAGAAGGCAGATCATTTGTACAGCATTTATCTGTCAAGGACGTAACCATGGGGGGGCAGTACATTTTTGGGGGGCAGCAGCCTGTCTCTAGAGATTTTATTTATAGTCAAGAACTCGCGCAGCTTTAAAGTCATTAACACTATTTGCTCCAATGGTTGACTGTTGACTGGCAGAGAACGCCATATGTATGGCGTTAAGTCCGCCCTTTGCACACTTTTTTGTGCAATAAAGTTTTAATAAATAATAATACAGTCTATAAATTGTAGGTATGCAACTGGCCTATTGCATACAATTTAAATGAAGTACTGCACCAAATATGGTTTTTTTTCTTTTATTTCAACATTATCAGGTCTCTTTGTCTTCACTGCAGGAGTACGACCCTCTCTGTGCTATCAGAGTCATATTTGGTTAAAACAGCCAGGGGATTTGGCCTACACCCTCCTCGCTGGCCAGACGGGTTGGAGAGGTCCCATTGATGTTTTATAAGCATTTTTTAGCTTGTATTTCCGAAGTCGCCTTCTACGACATCCACGGGAGGATTTGGAGTAGCCCTATTCTACTCTGTCGGTAATCACACAGCAAATTATTTATATAGTAGAAGTTTCAATTAAAATGTATGCAACAGGGAAGGTACCTGCACTGTGTAATCAGGCCCTTACAAATTGGAATTGTAACATACTATAACATACTATTACACCTACAAGCGTAAAATTTCTTGTGCTAAGATTGTGTATCCACTTGCCCATCTGACCATCGCGCATCGGCTGGCGATTAAGTGGCTCCCCCTAGACCATTGGCTGGCTACGGCCCTCTGTTTAAGAGACCATTAGGGGAATAATAAGACATACAGATTGAGACATTGGACCAAATTAATGTATTATTACAGTTACATCTTTTGTAGGATTCTTCATTTTGTGAAATAAGATGTTTAAGGATATCTTTTAAGTTTCCTTGTATTGATTTTACAATGTATGTTGTATGTACTTATGTAGTCCATTTAAAGGGAGAAAGGCAGAAACATATGGGCTCTCAGTATAGTCATTATGTTAGGTATATTGATAAATGTTGACAGTTTCTCAAAGAGAGTATTAAGGCTGAATAGCTATTGGAATAGGGATTTATTATTGAACTGATTAAAAAATGTATTGTTTGATTTAGTCCGTCAACTAGATTATCCAAAAATAAAGGACCTATATTTTTTTCGTTTAGCTAAGTAGTCAAAATTCACTACGATACAGCGCTTCGAACTGGGGTAGGCAGATGCAGGCATAACTTGGCCCGATGGCGTTACATAGATGAATCCGCAACACAGTGTCAGTGTGGGCATAGCACCAGACTATGTCACACCTCCTTTCTTGCCCATCGTGCCCCACCAGCTGCACTAAACGTGACCTTTATGAGGCCTCGGACAGCGGTGTAAAAGTGGCATCTTTCTGAAGGGAAAAAATTTGATTGTTTGAGCCAACCAACGAAACGAAAAGAAGAACAAGAAGCGCTTCGAATTTTCGGAGTGGGGGTGATTTACGTCACCTTTGGTTACAAACTGAAGCTTATCGTGACGTCACAAGAAATTTAAATGCGCTGTATCTTCGTCAGTATTGGCTAATGAGACAGAAGAAAACATACGCATACCACAGTTTTTAATAATCTATCTAATGAGCCAAGAATATTTTTTCTGTCATCATTATTCGTAGAAAATGTATAGTTACCTTATGTTTTACGTAAAATAAGTCTAAAAATACTGTAATGTGTGTAAAATTCAACTTCCGACAATTTCTCTAAGTCTTGATAGGTAATCATTTCTTCTATTCAAACCATTTATTGATATCCGATTAAGCTAAAATTCTCATACACACTGGTAAATGATATTTAATTCAATGAATAATGTCTCCTGCCATTAAACCATACTTAAAGAGCCAATGTAACCAAAGTCCAAAAACTGATACCATTTTTGTAGAAATTAGAAAACCAATAGCAAAGATAATATAATTACTGCCAATAGCAACGAAAGGTGAGATAACTAAACAATTTAACATGGTTTTACATAGTATAGTCGGAAAGAGCGGCGACTGTGCGTTAAGGACAGCGAAACAGTCGGGTCACCGCTCCTCCTAACACTCGCTCTGAGGATGATCGTTTGACCGATCGAAACTAGTCGGCCTATTCCGACTACACTACGTGAGTAAAACCTTGTTTACAATATTTAGTAACAAAAGTTCCAGGGGATGTATTTAATTAAAAATTAAATCCAAAAGTAGAATTTGAACTGGATCAACTAGATTTTGAGACCAATTTGAGACCAAATTACACAGAGTTTAAACTTTTTAAACCCCGCCCCATCTCATATTCACGTTTTTTTTTTCTATCCTTTAACAGTTATTGCACATAGGATTGCCATACGCTTGACAAGTTTAGCTTTTTTTGGTAGTGTCCGGCCTGTCCGGCTTTTGTAAGGCTTTTTATAAATTCGGCTTTTAGGGCTAACTGTCTAGCCGCAAAGTCCGGCTTTTTTATTTTAGGAGATAGTAACCCTTATTGAGCATGACCCCCTGTTGGTGTGACGTCATATTATGTAAATAGTTTTTGAATAAACTCGCTATCCAAATCATCATCATCATCATCAGGCCTTTTTTGACTACAGGAACACGACCCTCTCTGTACTACTAGAGCCATACTTGGCCAGAGCAGCCAGAGGACTTGGCCTACACTCTCCACGCTGGCCAGACGGGTTGGAGAGGTCTCATTGATAGCTTTGTTTAGCTTGTATTCCCTAAGTCGCCTTCTACGACATCCACGAGAGGACTTGGAGTAGCAATATTCTACTCTGCCGGAAACCACACGGCAAAGTTATACAAATCTTAAATAGAAACTCATACGTACATCGCTCCGTCCGTTGATCTCAGAACAGAAGCTGTCACTTTTTTCATGCACAATATCATGAGATTCATGAGCATTTTCCCAGCAACACGTACTACTAAAACAGTTTTAGAACGAATTTGTGTCGGAAAATTGAGATTGGTTTTTCTTGGCCTTTGATTTTAGCACAGAAAATCTTTTACGCAAATGGAAACAGAATTGAACCAAAAATTGCTTGTTATTTTATCTCACTTTAAAAAAAAGATTATCAATTTAGATATAAATATGTTTCTTTACGATTACTCTTTGTTGATATATGATTTTAGAGTTTCACGGTCACAATTACTGTTATTAGTATTATGGGACTTACCGCGATTAATATCGTTTTTTGCCAGATATTTCGACGGCCCTTCTGCCATCATGGTCGCTGGCCGACTCACTCTCTCTCTTTGTTGGTTGTCTGGAAGAAATCGCTTTTAACGATAAGACTGCCCATTGTATATTTTAATGTGCTTTCACGTAAAAAGCCGCATCGATTTTTATCCGTCCGTTCGAGCGCTACTATATAAATAAATAAATAAATAAATAGGGACAAATTACACTGATTGAGCTAGCCCCAAAGTAAGTTCAAGACTTGTGTTATGTATATATTTTATAACAAATACATATATAGATAAACATCCAAGACACAGGACAATATGAAAACCGGGAATCGAACCCGGGACCTCATGCCACAGATAGACACAGAGACATACAGACAGACACAGCGTCTAAATTATAACGCCCCTCTTTTTTGTCCAGTGTCAGCAATCATTTCAGCCAGCGAGGTTTTAATTTTTTTTATTAAGAGTAGCAGAATTCAATACATCCATTATTTGGATTAAAATTGATTTCAGTATTGTTAAATTATAATATAGCCTATCAATTAAAACAATTATTGTTTGTTTATCTTCTTTCTGATACACTTGACAAGCATTCAACTTTTGTCCGGAAAAAAGTTATCAGTTCCGAGGACAGTAAGTTTTAGTAGAATAATCCTGTCAACATTGCGTTGTTGCGCCCCCCCTGCCTTTCCTCACTTCGGATCCGTCCGTCTCAAGCTCGCGAAGTACACGGACCGGTCGCAAAGTCATTGTGGGTTCCCACCAAAAAGTAAGTTTATCATTTCGGTGGTATGGGGACAAAAATGGTTTCATTTCGGTGGCCCTTATTACTCGTGCTAGGTTCATTTTCATTTATTTCAAAATTGTGTTTTAAATTCGCCCTAAGTACTGTTTTGCTTGAGTAGTGTTGAAATTTTAATAATGATTTTAATTCGGAGTTAAATGTAAAACTAACCTTTTTTTATCATCTCGGTGTCATCATTTCAGTGGATTCGGTGGACTATAATACCGGTAACAGTCCACGGGAATGAAATGTACCACTGAAATGATAAATCCATAAAGTTTTAGAGATCCTTGTGTCAAATATTAAATCATTTCAGTTTTGTGATGTACTTTTGCCTAGAGTGTAGGTCCTATATTGTGGATGTATTATAGAGGGGTTGCCATATTCACTGAATATTACTAGTGTAGAAGTAACACTAGTTGTTGCCCGCGACTTCGTCCGCGTGAAATTCGAGTTTAAAGTATTTTACATATAGGACAAATCATACAGAATGAGTTAGCCCCAAAGTACCTAAGTTCGAGACTTAAGAATGTGGTAATCAAACCTAACAAATATACAGAAAGGAACCCTAACTTCGCAGACGATTGTTCTTAGCTGTATCATTTCGGTGGACTAATTTCATTCCGGTGCACAGTCTTATCATTTCAGTGGCGTAATTATCATTTCGGTGGACATTTTTTTCATTTCGGTAGACATTTTTTTCATTTCGGTTGACACTTATCATTTCAGTGGATTCACAAAAATTCAACCTTAAATATTTCAGTAAGTTTTAATGATATTTGATGTCCACTCCCGCACATGTTACACATAAGGCTAAAGTTTTATTTGTTACTCAACGTATATAGATAGCATTGTTATAAAAAAATCCCACCGAAATGACAATTAAAAATCTCTTGTTGAAATTCACCCGTTTGTACTTAACATTTTTTGTTTATAATATTCGCCTGTCCCTCCCTCGAAAACTTTATTCCGGGAAAACTTAATTCAATATTGACGAGGTTCGCGGATGAAATTTTGTAAAAAATATTGCCAAAACATGCTGCGGATAAAATTCCGTAACCAGAGATAGTGAGTTCCAGGAAAAAATTTCGGTAGGGTTTTTATTTTATTTTTAGATCAGTTTAAAGCGCTTTGCCGTGTGGTTTCCAGCAGAGTAGAATAAGACCACACACAAGTCTTCCCGTGGATGTCGTAGAAGGCGACTTAGGAAATACAAGCTAAACAAAGCTTATTAACATCAATAGGACCTCTCCAATACGTCTGGCCAGCGTTGAGAGTGTAGGCCAAATCCTCTGGCTGCTCTGGCCAAGTATGACTCTAGTAGTATAGAGAGGGTCGTGCCCTTGCAGTTGAGACTAAAAAGACCTGATGATGAAATCGAAACCAAAATAGATTAACTTAATGTACTCCAAGTAGTAAGTGAGCAGAAAGTAATCCACCATTTTCCACCCGGTCAAATCGGATACTTTATTCTAAATGTCAAAACAAGCATTTTCTATGAGATTTTGACGTCATAGTTTTTTGGAGTCAAATAGCGCTATTAATATCAGTTTTTCTACAATAATAATTCTAAGTTTCTCCCATGCTGGTCTGGGAGAAACTTATAATGTACCAGCTGCTTCTCTTCCCGCGCAGATCGTAAAAGCCGATCGAGGGAATGGGCAAAAATGCGAATCATTTTTACAGGCGATGCGGCTAGCAACCCGTCACTGTATTGATTGCATTTCCATCTTTTCGCCCACCATGACGCTAAAAGTGGCTTTTGAGTCTTGCGGCCCTGGGCTCTGCATAGAGCCGCAAGACCCAAAATGCTCTGTCTGCCCCATTAGGGATAAAGACGTGATAGTATGTATGTATGTATGTATGTATAAATCTAAAATCACATTGATAAAAGATATGATCATGACGTTTAATTATTATGTGAAGTTTTATTTTCTTAAGAGTAACAAATAACTAATTTTTAACCTAAATATCTGATTGCGACCATTCGATACTAACTCAAAACAAACTGTACTTTTACAGAAAATATATTTATTTATTTATTTAACCTTTATTGTACAAAATACTATTTGTATAGCACAAAAAGCGGACTTAGGTAATGCTAAAAGCATTATCTAACAGCCAACCTTTGGGTTGTTAGAGAATTTTAGGTGTGTGTAAAATAATGGTATGAGTAAAAGGGAAAGTGGTTGAGTATATAATTCAGATAAATATTAATAATTACTACATTACATAAACTACTGACGACCTCCGTGGCTTATTGGTCAACATGCTAGTCCGCCACCCAGAGGTCCCGGGTTCGATCCCCGGTCAGGGCAAGTTGGAAAATGGCTTTTTAGGGTTCCGTAGCCAAATGGCAAAAACGGAACCCTTATAGATTCGCCATGTCTGTCTGTCTGTCTGTCTGTCCGTCCGTATGTCACAGCCACTTTTTTCCGAAACTATAAGATCTATACTATTGAAACTTGGTAAGTAGATGTATTATGTGAACCGCATTAAGGTTTTAACACAAAAATAGAAAAAAAAAACGATAAATTTTGGGGGTACCCCATACTTAGAACTGAAACTAAAAAAAATATTTTTCATTAAACCCGTGTGGGGTATTAATGGATAGGTCTTTAAAAATGATATTAAGGTTTCTAATATCATTTTCTTCTAAACCGAATACTTTGCGCGAGAAACACTTCCAAAGTGGAAAAAAGTGTGTGTCCCCCCCCCCCCCGTAACTTCTAAAGTAAAAGAACAATAAAACTAAAAAAAATTATGATGTTCATTACCATAAAAACTACCAGCGAAAATTGGTTTGAACGAGATCTAGTGAGTAGTTTTTTTTTAATACGTCATAAATCATAAACGGCAATTTTACCTTTCATTCAATCAATCAAATATAAAAATTAAAAAAACATTCTACAAGACTTTTATATTATGTTATTTGCTACTACGGAACCCTTCATGGGCGAGTCCGACTCGCACTTGGCCGCTTATTTCAAATTGTCCTGAGTCTTGGATGTTTATCTATATATATATTTGTTAGAAAATATGGTATCGTTGAGTTCGTATCCCATAACACAAGTCTCGAACTTACTTTGGGGCTAGCTCAATCAGTGTAATTTGTCACTATATATTTATTTATTTATAAACTACTGTACACTAGTAACTGAAATTACATATTTATATTTTTCTAATGGTTATTTAACCTGACTTGCTGTAGAATCATTTATTATAACTTTTAATATTAACCCTATAACTCTTCTAAACAAATTTGGTATTGTAACATCAGCATAGATGTAAATTATTTTAGGTATTCATATATTTTAAGGATCCAAGACAGAGTAAATCTGAGTAGGAGTTATTAATATTGTACTCTTTTGAAGTAAATTCGGTGAGTAGCACTGTACTTAAAGATTATGAATAGTTTAATATATAAACCTAATTAATAATTTAATCTATTAAGAACCTGTAAATGACTGAAAAAAATGTTGAAGCATAACACACTGTTGGTTTCTTAAATCAATAATAATAAAATATATATATTTTGCAGTCAAATCTCTTAACCAGTCAAAAGTACTTTTGACTGAAATTGGTCAAAAGTGGTTTTAACTGAAAATCATTGGTTATTAGTACTTTTGACTGCAAATTTGCGGTTAAAAGTACTTTTGACTGACGCTCTTCGTCAAAAATAGTTTAAACTGCAATAAAGCATCAGTCAAAAGCACTATTAACTCGTTATATGTGACGACCACAAACTTCAATGATGTTAAAGCATTTTAGTCTACTGTACTGTACTGGCGAAAACTTTTCAATTTTGTATTTTGTCATCACATTGAAATGACTATCTTTCATATCACTATAATTCTTTGCAAAAAGCGTTCTTTCATTTCGTAGTCACTCATTTTTGTTCTAATATCAGCACGTTATATAAAATGTGTAATATACAATAGTAAGTACTTTTGACTGGTTAAGAGTTTTGACTGCAACATATATATATATATATATAGGTACTTACTTTTTCTATAGAAGCACAGTTAATATTTTCAGTTTTCTCGTTTTAGTAGAATAAATGAATATAGAACTTGTGCGGTAAATCTTTGCGTTCCCTAAAAGCGTATTGCAATCTGACACTGTTTGTTTCAGAAGTGTTTACTTGTGAGATACTTCGGTTGCTAAGGTCTCAAGGGCTTTGTGATAGTATCTACCTAAGATTCCTTTTTACTGACTTCAAAAAAGTAGGGTTATGAGTTCGAATGTGTATGTTTTTTTATATTCCCTGATTACTCCAAGATGCCTTAACCAATTTAAAGAGTTCTTTTTAATTCGAAAGGGCATACTTGGTAGGTCCTATATAAATTTTATACAAATAAGTTGTGTAGTTTGGTGTCGAAGTCGTTTTGTTTTAATTATTCGCTTTGTACATATTTCCTAAATACCGAAGGAAGGAAATTTCTATCGAATGTATATTTTTTTTCTCATTTAACTCCCCCGTAGTCTATAGCCAAAAAGGTTTTTACACGAGTTTCGTACAATTTGTTTTAAAAGCACGGAGGTAGCCCCAGAAAATCAGTCGGGATCTTATTTTGTTTTTAATAGTTGCTGCTGGTTGTTGCTTTCTTAACATAGATCATAGATAAATAACCAAAAATATCATTCCAAAGCAAATTACCTTGAGTGAAAAAGTAATATTTGTACGTAACCAACGTAACCCGGAAAAACATTCTTCACGCACATGGGATCTGTTCATTGTAAAACACGTTCAGTCGAAAGATAATCTAAAAATAAAGCTTACGGTCTATTCCCGAGTGTTGCGAAAGCGCAATTCGTTCATTAAGGGGATACAAGAATTTTCCAGGGTAAAGTGCTACCCCCTAGTGCTTTGAAATAAAACCTATCATTAAAAATTTTGTCTTGACCAATCCCTAAATAGCTCTTTATCCTGTTGTCTGTGCAAAACATCAGACACAATAGTAAAACATTGCATGTCGACCGGATTCCGGTCTGTGAACAGACGACAGGTTAAACTATTTTATGAACCACTGTTACAGTTTAAAGTGATAACATTAAGCTTTTCTTCGCACATTAGCCATAAGTGGCCGTTTTTCGCAAATATGCGTAGAAAATCTTAATGTTCTGACTTTAAACTATAAATAGTAGTTTATAAAATAGTTTGAAGGGTTATTTATCAAGGGCTTGGTCAAGGCAAAATTTAAATTGATACACTGAGATAACATAATGGTTGCTGGTAGCAGAAATTTTTGCTAGGTACACGTTACCATGGTAGAATAAAACAAGGTATTCTCTTCCCGAGATGGAACTTGACTAAGTCACGAAAGTGTTGCCACTGGTTGTTCTTTTCGGTAAATTTAAGGACTTTCTCAATTAGTTCACGAATATTAAAAAAAAATATTAAGTAACTTAGCTATTTAGTATCTCGCGATTCTCGCGTGATTTATGAATTCAATATTTTATAAATTGATATAATGGACTATTAATTCGAAATTGGTTTAAAAAGTTCAAAAATGCATTACGCTCGAGTAATTAAATTTCACACAATGGCAGCACATCAAACTGATGACGTAGCCAAGTTCCACCTACGTCATCAGCTGTCACGGGAAGAGAATACCTTGTTTTATTCTACCATGCACGTTACCAAAATCAAGTGACTGCTAAACTCAGGGCTACTAGTATTTAAAATGTGTACTTAAAACTACATTGTTCTGCTAATTTGAACAAAAGTTTGGTATCTAATAAACAAATCGCAAGTAGCAAAACTGGTTCAGCTAACACTTTTTTTCAGTGTATATCCGTTTCCTTCCAAATATTATTTTTCAAATGAGGGCAGTACAGGATCTCGAAAAATTCACTTTACCCCTTAAATCGCTTAAATAACTCGATAAAATACCTGCGAAAGCCATTGTAAAGTCAGGGCGCATTCCTGTATCAATAATCGATCTAATCTATCGGTGTTGTTATCTGACAGAGGCAGTGGGGCATCTATTCAATATGCATTATGTTAAACAGTCGAACGCTTTGTGTAGATAGGCGCCATCTTGATAAATAACTCCACTAGATCGAACTTACTCTGACTACTTCATAATTCTTCAATTCTTCTTCTTACTGAGTGTGTTAATAGCTGGGCATTTAATTTTTCCGCGTAACTTTCGTGGCGAAATAGAAATTGCGAAAATCGTTTGGAAAAGGAATACTTCGCTAAAGACAAAAATATACAACGTGGAAGGGACATACTCGTAATAAATCAAAGCACGAGCTATACTAGACCACTATAGTGTAATGAAATTGAAATAACAGTCAAATACAAAAAAACAATTTCGACATTTGAAAACGAAAGTATGCAGCCGCCTTTTGACTCTTATTCTATCATCATTTTACTAATATATTGATCTAGTATAGCTCGTGGTACGATTTATTACGGGTATGTATGTCTGTTCCACGTTGTATAATCTTCTTGAAACGTGTAAATTGATCAAAAATTTAAAAAAAAACATAAAATATTAAAAATCCGTTGTCTACGCTAGTGACTACAGACACCACGAAAGTTACTATACAGGTACTCTACCACAGGTGTCAGATTTTACGAGCTGTGTTAAAGGTATCGGACGCATCTTACGTCAGATTTCTTTAAAGCTGACTGTTCGATGACTGTCATCTACTGACAACAAATTTGCAGGTTTCCACCTCCAAATTTGGTTTTCCTTGACCAGAAGCATGAGGTGCGCTAGTTAAAATGTCGTACATGAGCACAAACTCAGGGGCATAAGTACCGCCTGAATTTAGATCAAATCCGTGCCTAACACTCGCAAAGCCAGTACCTAAACCACCTTTACCATTTATCTTTTTCATGGCGTAAATAACCATCTCGCAGTTCACTCTTCGTCGTCCCGAACATTGGTAGCAAGGACATCTGAACGCAAATCCATGTTATTTTTAACCTCAAAATGAAGCCCTGAACACATCACGGCTGATTTACGTGCAGCTCGTAAACGCTGGAGCGTGATTCACGGCACCGGCCGCTTTAACGACGGGCTAACCGGGTTTTGGACGTTCTTCGCCTTCCGCCTCGCTTACGCAAAAATTCGACATAAACACTTAAAAACTCATCGCGGCAGACGCCGGCCCACTGCCAAATTTCCGTTCCGAAATCGAATTAAAAAAGTACACACTGAAACTTTCTTAAATTAGTCGGAGGTGAACGAACGTGGTGGACAGCACTGACCTCCTTTCTGCGTGATGTTGAACGTGCGGAGTCGGTAGGAGTCTTCATCGGGCTCTTCCTCTGGTTGGTGGGTTGTTTTGGGGACGTCGAGGAAGGCGTTGGAGCGTCGCGGTTGGTTGTGTTGTCCGGGCGGTGGTCTGCGGCGTGCGGAGGCCTGCCGGCGGACTTGTGGAGGAGTTTCTACCTCAGCGAGTCTTGGTTCGGAGCTGTACCGCGCTCTGGTTTCTCTGTCTAACTGCTGTTGTTGTTGTTGCTGTCTCCTTTGTCTCACAGAGCGTCCGCCGGTGATGCGAGCGGACTGGGACCTGGCGGCAGGTCTTCGGCGGGGTGCTGGCGTGGTTTCCAGCGGGGCGGCGAGCGCCTCCATACTCGCGGAAGCCGGCGCGCATATCGACTGGGAGCGCTTTGTACGTCCGTCCGTAGCCATGGTCGCGACGGTACTGAAGTCTGGCTGTCTGCAGCTCTCCCGCCCGCCCTCCGCTTGGGCGGACTTGTTGCATCGCCGATTATAAGATCACTGCTCTTTCAAATGCCACTAATTCGTATGAATAATAGATAGGCCTCGTAAATACTGGATTAGGTTAATTTGTTTGCTGTTCTTTTGTTTGGTTGAGAAAGTTTGGTCGCAGTAAGTACTCTTAACTCGAAAAAGTATTTGGTTCGTTTAAAATATTAAAAGTTTGAGTTTTTATTACGAAGTTCTAGAAGTAATAATTACGGTATTTGAGTTTAAAGAATGACTATATGTTTTTAAACTGTTGTTTAACATTCATCGCTGAAATTAACTCTACATCTGCTCTACATACATATTTATTATTTATTTATAAAAACTTTATTGATCCACAATATACAATTGTTTACAATTGGCGGACTTAACGCTAAAAGCGATATTGATATATTGATCAAGATGTGATAAATACTGGAAAATTATCACTAACATACATACATACATACATACTATCACGTCTTTATCCCTAATGGGGCAGACAGAGCATTTTGGGTCTTGCGGCTCTATGCAGAGCCTAGGGCCGCAAGACTCAAAAGCCACTTTTAGCGTCATGGTGGGCGTGAAGATGGAAAAGCAATCAATACAGTGACGGGTTGCTAGCCGCATCGCCTGTTAAAATGATTCGTTAAAATTATCACTAAATATATAAAAATTATGCTAGACTATAGAAAAGGTATAAACCTTTGTTTAACATGAGTTACACTGTCTAATAAATAATCGTTCAAATGCGAGTCAGAGACACGAAGGGTTGCGTACCAGGTCTTGCCTTGTCTATAAAAAAATCAAGTTTGGTGTATGGAAGCCCTACTTAAATATTTATTTTATTCTGTTTTTAGTATTTGTTGTAGCAGCAACAGAAATACATTAACTGTGAATTTCAACTGTCTAGCCATCACGGTTAATGAGATACATACAGACAGATAGACGGACGGACGGACAGCGAAGTCTTAGTAATAGGGTTCCGTTCTTACCCTTTGGGTAGGTATGGAACCTTAAAAAACAAATACCTCTATAACTCTATTTTTACGGGCATTTGTCTATCATTTTGACACCAAACGATAAAGAATCTACCAAAAATATTTTTATACAAGTTTCGTGGCTTCATAACTCATATGTCACACTTCACGCCTGAACAACATTTATGAAGGAAATACTGACCCGTGTGAAAAGTGGGCAGGATATCCGCAACCTATTTTCAATTAATTTCCTAGTAAAACAACGTATTGAAAGTGATTCAATGATTTTCATTCGGGAAAATTCATTTTCATTCGTAAAAGAAAAATGTTTTTATGAAAACTCAAAAATAGTTAGTATTTTTTACTGACACACAGAGAAAGTAGTTGATTTAATTGATTTTGTGTAGACGCTCAAAATATGACTTTAATTATATTTATCAGTAGATAACCTCAGCACTGAAACGAAAACGCATCAAAAGTGTTAAAAAGGTTGGAAAATCTATTACTTTAGGCACTATACATCATCATTGTCCTCGCCATTTCCCTGTTTGGGGTCGACTGTTTCCACTTATATCTGTCATTCACCATATTTGCACTAACTCCTCGTTTCTTCATATCTGTCCTTACCACTGACCTCCATATATACAATATTATGGAGGTCGGTGGTCCTAACACATTCTATCCACGTCTTCCTCGGTATTCCTATCCCTCTGCAGTCTTCCACCTCCAAACGGACAAACCTTTTAGCCAGATTTTCGGCATCCCTCATGTCGTGGCCATACCACCTGAGTCGATGGCTTTTTAACTTGTCCACTATATAGACACTATACATTTCATATTTTAAATATCTGTAACCGTACAAAACTCCCATGCTGGTCTGGGAGAAATAAAAAAACTTAGAATGTACCAGCTTCTTCTCTTCCCACGCAGATCGAGGGAATGGGCAAAAATGCAAATCATGCTAACAAGCGATGCGGCTAGCAACCCATCACTGTATTGATTGCTTTTCCATCTTCTCGCCCACCATGACGCTAAAAGTGGCTTTTGGGTCTTGCGGCCCTGGGCTCTGCATAGAACCGCAAGACCCAAAATGCTCTGTCTGCCCCATTAGGCATAAAGACGTGATAGTATGTATGTATGTATGTATGTATGTACAAAATGTACAGCAGGATAACGAGATACCGGGGTCGGCCCTCTATCTTGAATTTACCAAAATAATATTAACATCAAATGGATATTTAGAAAGACTTCATTAAAATATTTCTGAATAACATTTTCATGTCAATATTGTTTTAGAGGGCCGGCCTAGGTGTACCGTCTCGTTGGCCCACTGTACATTTTGTAGGTACAGTTCTACCTAGGTAACACTGAAAATGTTTAGAAAATGAAAAATGGCTTAATGTAGAAAGTTGCCAATAAGTACTTTTATTGTTTTTCGAAGTAATCTCCGTTCCTCTATACACATCGTCGCATTCGATGGAACTACTAAGAAAAGCAGTGGGCCCATTCTTCCTTAGGGGTTTCTTCTATTGCATTTTCGTACGCTTTTACCGCATCTTCAGGGCTCGTAAAGCGAATACCTCGAATTTTATCTTAAGTTCTTGGGAATAAAAAAAAAGTAGCAGGGCGCCAGGTCAGGACTGTATGGCGGAAGACTCATTATCTCAACACCTGCCATAGTAAAATATTCAACAATCCGTTTTGCGGAATGCGCTGATGCATTGTCGTGGTGAAGGAAGATCCTGCTTCGAGAGCGCTGCTGTCGATTTTTTTCCAAGACAACAGGCAAACAGCGATTGTCATACCAGTCTGCAGTAACTGTCCTTCCATCTTCTAGCACAACTGTCGCAAAATGACCTTTCCGACCAAAGAATGAGACAATCATCTTTTTTCCTTGACTTTGTGGCGACCTCTGCGCCACTACGAGGAACTAAACACCACAAACAACAATGAACGCAGCAATACGTAGTTCACAAGAATCATAAGAGATGGCGCCAGCAGATTCTACATCTCGATCTCAGAGTTCTGGTTGCAACTGACTATATATACAATCTCCGACAATACACCATCGGAGCCGCGGTTCCTCAGGCGCAACACTATGCCTGGCGGGAAGATCTTCCTTTCGTGGCGGCATATCATCTCGCTCCCGCTATAACTTCTTCCTTTCTTTACCTTAGTTGACCGATCCTCGAAAGGAAACACCCACTGAGCTGATTTTCTTTTGGTTTCGGGTTCGTAGCAATATATCCAGCTTTTATCACCTGTAACGATGTCAAATACTTTAGCTTTTGAGTCACGCCGTTGAACTTATCTAACATTTGGCGACACCAGTCCATGCGAAGATGTTTCTGGTCGTCGGTTAAAGTATGGGGAATCCATCTGGTACAAAGCTTCCTGACGCCTAAATGTTCGTGTAATATTTTTTAAACTTGACTCATACCAAAGCCTAGGCTTGCCCATATCTACTGATAGGTCACTCTCTTATCTTTCTCTATCATGCGTCGCAGTCACTGTTAAAGGACGTCCCTCACGCGGATCAGCATTGAGATTGCTACGTCCACGCTTAAACTCGTTAAACCAATTGTAAATAGTGAAAATTTTCTCGCGTTATAACGCGAGAAAATTTTCACTATTTACAATTAGACGTAGACTGGATGCACGATGTTTTGGAAGGAGTGGCAAAGTATATAATGTGTTTGGTTATCAAAAAACTTACTCGAGAACATGCCGCTTTTTCAGTAGATATTTTAAATCAAAGACTTGAATCGTTTTCCTATGGCCCTGACAATCGAAATAAACCATGTTCACTGTCGTCCGAACACATCAACCATGGAAACATAAAATTGTCTTCATCCGAAATGCTTACATTTATACGATATCTATCACTGTTAGTTGGGGAATTCGTACCTGAGGGTAACGAATTTTGGAAGCTATATATACAACTTAGGACCATTATTGATATAATGTCATCTACTGCATTTGCTAAAGGCACTGAAGAACTTTTACAAATTCATATAACTAATTTAAATACTTTGTACCTTTCATTGAGTGATGATACTTTAAAGCCTAAATTCCATCATTTATTGCATTACCACAGAGCTCTTACAAAATTCGGACCTTTAATTCATTTTTGGTCAATGTGCTTTGAGGCTAAACATAGATTGTCTAAAATTGCAGCAAGAGCTTCGATGAATAGACGTAACATTACACTTTCATTAGCCATTAAAGAACAACTTAAATTAAACGATATTTTTGTAAGAGGTCAATTAGACGATGTTATTAAAACTGGTCCTGAATCAGAATGTATCAATTTGGAATTACAGTTTATTGTTTCAACTTTACAATTATCTTCACTACAAAAAGTGACAAAAACTTCATGGGCTACAGTGGCATCGACATTTCAAAAATTTTAAAAATATTCAAAAGATTCGATTCTAGTGTATAGTACAAGCCCTGAAGATTTGGTCACTTTTTTTAAATTGACAGATATTTATATTTTAGATTCAAAATGTGATGTAATTTTAAAAGGCTACACAATGGAAACCTTATGTTTCAATGAACATTTCTATGCATATGAAGTGCTTGAACCAGAATAGATAAGGAGGTCACGACAAATTTGGTAACGATAAGGGATATGGCTGACTCTGGTTTTATAGAATAAAGAGCACCTCTCTGATGCAAAATATGTTGGTCTGCCTGCGTGAAGTGGTTGCGTTACTTAGATATGGCGCCTGAAAAGTTGGTTATCGTGACCAAAAAAAATGATAAGGGATATGGCTGACTCTTGTTCCACAGGATGAAGAGCACCTCTCTGATGCTAAATATGTTGGTCTGCCTGCGTGAAGTGGTTGCGTTACTTAGATATGGCGCCTGAAAAGTTGGTTATCGTGACCAAAAAAAAAATGATAAGGGATATGGCTGACTCTTGTTTCACAGGATGAAGAGCACCTCTCTGATGCTAAATATGTTGGTCTGCCTGCGTGAAGTGGTTGCGTTACTTAGATGTGGCGCCTGAAAAGTTGGTTAGCGTGACCAATAAATGATAAGGTAAATGGCTGATTCTGGTTTCACATAATGAAGAGCACCTCTCTGATGCTAAATATGTCGATCGGCCTGCATGAAGTGGTTGCGTTACTTAGATAGGGCGCCTGCAAAGTGAGTTACCTAGACAAAAAAAGAAAATTATAAGGTAAATGGCTGATTCTGGTTTCACAGGATGAAGAGCACCTCTCTGATGCTAAATATGTTGGTCTGCCTGCGTGAAGTGGTTGCATTACTAAGATATGTCGCTTAAAAGTTGGTTATAGTGAACAAAAGAAAAAAATAATAACGTAAATAGCTGACTCTAGTGTCACAGAACAAAGAGTACCTCTCTGATACAAATTTTGTCGGTCTGCCAGCGTGAAATGGTTGTGTCGTGAAACTTAGATATGATGCCTGAAAAGTTGGTTATCGTGATGAAAAAATAATGATAAGGTAAATGGCTGACTCTAGTTTCACAGGGTGAAGAGTACTTCTCTGATGCTAAATATGTCAGTCTGACTGTGTGAAGTAGTTGCGTTACTTAGATACAGTAGCGCGCGTTCATACAAACACATGAATTTGTCTACCCTGTGTCACCCTAATATTGATGCCGTAGTTCGCAAATGTACTACATAACTACAAAATTTTCGGTTTTTACTTTTTTAGTACCAGATAAATTAACTCTTTCTACCAAAAACTTAGTGTTACAGTTGTACTTTTTAAGATTCCGGCGTTAACCATAATTAGTATTATTGTTAACGCCGGAATTTTATTTTTATTAATTCAATCTTCAAGTATTGACTGATTTTAACAAAATTTCAAAGTCTGGCGTATCATACCCATTTATAACATTAACACACGTGTTAAAGTTATGCAAGTGCATAATTTGTTACCGATTATTTGAAGGTGCCTTCACCGATTTGGAAAATTCTTTTATCGAAATCGGTTGTGTAGTTTGGGGGTAAAGTGTTTTTTAGTTTTGAAAAAATATTTGCCTGTTAACATAATGAGGTTTAGTGCAGAAATGGACAAAAGTTTATTTTACTATTTTTGATATTAGACTACTATAATACCACAATTTTTGGATATAATGCAGTCAAAGGACTAGACTCTTGAATAGACGTGAAATTATGTAATTATTTTTGTGCCGTTCTGGACTAAACTTTAGAAAACTTTCTAAATTAAATGCTCTTCTGAAAAGTTGACAAAACTGTTGTTAGTACAATTGTGAACTGCAGCATGTATATATAATATCAGATACTAACGATAGATGTATTTTGCTCGATATGCAGCCGTTCAGAGTCAGTCATTAACCTTATAATTTTACTTTTGATCACGATAACATACTTTTCAGACGCCATACCCATATCTAAGTAACACTAGCACTTCACGTAGGCAGACCGACAAAACAAACAAGACTTCACCAACAGATTTTGTATCAGAGAGGTACTCTTTGTTCTATGACACCAGAGTCAGCTATTTACGTTATTATTTTTTCTTTTGTTCACGATAACCAACTTTTCAAGCGACATATCTAAGTAACGCAACCACTTCACGCAGGCAGACCAACATATTTAGCATCAGAGAGGTGCTCTTCATCCTGTGAAACCAGAATCAGCCATTTACCTTGTCAAGTCTTATTTTGTCAAGATAACTAACTTTTCAGGCGCCCTATCTAAGTAACGCAACCACTTCACGCAGGCAGATTGACATATATTTAGCATCAGAGCGGTGCTCTGCATTCTGTAAAACCAGAGTCAGCCATTTGCATTACCATTTTTTTGCTCACAATAACCAACATTTTAGGCATCATACGAGTATCTAAGTTACGTAACCATTTCACGTGGGCAGACTAACATATTTAGCATCACAGAGGTGCTTTTCATTCTGTGTAACTAGAGTTAGTCAATTACGGTATAATTTTTTTTTTTTTGGTCATGCCAACCAACTTTTTAGGCACCATATCTAAGTAACGTAACCACTTCACGAAGGCAGACCGACATATTTGGCATCAGAGAGATGCTCTTAATCCTGTGAAACCAGAGTCAGCCATTTACCTTATAATTTTCTTTTTTTGTCTAGGTATCTAACTTTTCAGGCGCCCTATCTAAGTAACGCAACCACTTCATGCAGGCCGATCGACATATTTAGCATCAGAGAGGTGCTCTTCATTATGTGAAACCAGAATCAGCCATTTACCTTATCATTTATTGGTCACGCTAACCAACTTTTCAGGCGCCATATCTAAGTAACGCAACCACTTCACGCAGGCAGACCAACATATTTAGCATCAGAGAGGTGCTCTTCATCCTGTGAAACAAGAGTCAGCCATATCCCTTATCATTTTTTTTTTGGTCACGATAACCAACTTTTCAGGCGCCATATCTAAGTAACGCAACCACTTCACGCAGGCAGACAAACATATTTAGTATCAGAGAGGTGCTCTTCATCCTGTGAAACAAGAGTCAGCCAATATCCCTTATCATTTTTTTTTGGTCACGATAACCAACTTTTCAGGCGCCATATCTAAGTAACGCAACCACTCCACGCAGGCAGACCAACATATTTTGCATCAGAGAGGTGCTCTTTATTCTATAAAACCAGAGTCAGCCATATCCCTTATCGTTACCAAATTTGTCGTGACCTCCCGTTCTAGAAGCTGTCCACTTCGCAGTTAAACTGCAAAGTAAATTAGAGTCTCCTATTCCGTGTCATATGAGCATTGTGTGTAATAAAAAAATTGTCACTTTACGCAGTCCAATCTGATTTGTAAAAGTAGTGAATATTTATTTTGCAGAATAACTACATTATAAATGTAATCTTACTTCTTATGTGTTCTTAATCTAGCGCTATACGCACACTAGTGCCACTTTGGAAATAGTAAATCCGAAACCAAGACAAAAATTAGAAGTGTTATTCTGTAGTGCAAGGTAGTGCAATAAAGTTCTCTAGATGTTATGAGTGGCGACTTTTATCAATAAATATCATAACAGCTTCATTACATATATAGCTTAAAACCATACTTAAGGCTCCTCCTTGCGCTAACGACCTTGAAAACACAAAAAAATTAATTTCTCTTTCTGTAAGTGAGATTATTAGAAACCCTCGTACAACTTTTTAGCTAGTATCTTGAAGTTTCATTAGAACCTCGAAAGTCATTGAAATACTATCCGGTTTGGAAACCTTTACAAAAAGAGTCAAAAATGGCCGTTTTTAGTATTTTTTGCAAAGGAAAATTCAGGGTATTTTATTTCAATGATTTTCGAGGTTCTAATGAAACTTAAGGATACTAGCTAAAAAGTTGTACGAGGGTTTCTGATAATCTCACTTACAGAAAGAGAAATTAATTGTTTTTGTGTTTTCAAGGTCGTTAGCGCGGGGAGGACCCTTAAGAGTACAAGTCCACAAAAAGTTCTTGAAAAGATATGTAGTTACTGCACTATAAATAAACATTTCTAATTTTTGTCTAGGGTTCGGATTTTTTGATTTATGTCCAAAGTGGCGCGACTGTGCCTGTGAAAAGAATAACTCTCTTAAATATGTGTCCAGTATATTCTGGTACTGAAATCGGTATATAGATTGTAGGCCATTTTTTATAACTGTTTTTATATGTAACAAGGTTTATATATGTCAAATATTTAATGTTGTTATTTGTATTATGTGCAACTGTTAATTTTTTTTCGTATTTTGACCCATATTCCTTGGGGAACATTGTTTTAATGTCGAATATACCTAACAGTAACAGCAGGGTTTCTGATACTGACTGAAATTGGAGCAAAGTACGTATAGAACATTCGTTTCTTATAATTATTTTAAGTATTTAATAAGGTATAAACAAGATGTTAAAAAAACCCTGTCCGATCGGAAAAGGGGTGACTCAGCCCGTCAATGTGAACGTCTTTTTCTATGAGACCAAAGCTGGGAAGTCGAACTTTTTTTTGATATTTCCATACAAAAGCCGGCGGGGCAAAATGTATGGGGATCTCAATTTTTTTTCGAGTTCTCAGCATTGGTCCCATAGAAAAAGTTGTTCATATTGACGAGCTGCGTCACCCCTTTTTCGACCGGACAGGGTTTTTTTAACATCTTGAATATGTATGTAAAATACTTAATGTTGTTGATTTTTTTGTACTATGTTATGCAACTTTTTTTTTCGTTTTGTGACCCATATTCGTTGGGGAAAGTAGTTTCAATTTCGAATCGTAATATATCTAACAGGAACAACAGGGTTCCTGATAATGACTGAAATTTGTGCATAGTATGTATATCATTTGTGTCTTATTATATAATTCTTTTTAGTAGGGAACAAAGTTTAAATATCTAAAATATTTAATGTTGTTGATTATTTTTGTTATGCAACTGTTCAGTCATATTTGCGGAGATGCATTTATATGTCTGTGAAATTAATGAACCTTGTCTCAGAAACACATGAAAAATCATAGAAAATCGATCTCTTGAAAAAAGTCTGTATAAGGATTTAAATAAAAACCGTTTAAATATTAATTTGATGTGTTTTATTATTTATTTATTAAGTACCTTTACAGTGTATCTTAGAAGTATCACATCAGAGCCACAGGTATGATCAGCCAGTAAAACTGAATAAGTTTTGTACTACTTTGAATTGGAAAACATCTGATTTTAAGTCTTACAAAATAAAGTAGGCATATATTATAGTTTTACTGACTAGTCATTTTCTGATGCTCTAATGTGGTATTTCTGGTACACAGTATCCTTTCTACAATAAATACTTGCACTTTGCAAATAAGTACCATATGTACTTGAATAATAACCTTAGTTGATTCTAATAAGAGCACTTGGTTACACTGTTAGAGAAAATATTAATCTTTAATATTATAGTATGATAAATATAGAAAACCATACATTATGAACGCAGCAATATGTACTTCTTTAATCAAAACAATAATATATTTAAAATCAACTATCCGTCTATATATATTCAATTAGGTATTCTTACAAAAACAATATTTTTTAAGATTTGATTCTAAACAGAACTTAATAAGATCAATCAAGGTACTTGTTTTGATTATTAATTTTCATTATTGAAGTTAATATATGACACTGTTACAGTTAACATCAAATTAAGTTGAGACTATCAAGGTCTTATTCAAATGCACAAAGGGCCGGTGTTAAAATTAATAATCATATTTGATGAAACTGACCATAACTTGTTTAAATATGATATGCCTGCTTGTTTCGTTTTTAATCAAGAAAACTTGATTATTTGGATCACAATACTTTATGCGCTCGTATATAAACAAGTTACTTGATAGCAGTTAGCATATTCTTGATGTATATAACCAATCTTTTTTTTCAGTGTAGGTTCATTTCACGTGTAACAAGAGTTTTAGATTTTCCGCCAATTCACAAAAACAAATTAATGCAATATACTATACTAGCTGAAGCCCGCGACTTCGTTCGCGTGCACTGTCTCTGGAAAATGCTCATCAGGCTGAACAACTTTTACTAAGGCGACATTTTTATATCTCTTATAGTTTAGCTGGACCATTATGGTTCTGCATCAGGCGTTTCATTTTCCAAAATCATTTATACCCTATATGTTGCCCAGGGTTAATAGCTATATAACAAAAAAAGTTGCATTCGAATCCGTCCAGTATTTCCGGAGATTAGCGTGTACAAACAGACAAACAGACAAACAGACATACAGACAAACAGACAGACTTTTTTTTTTAAATTCTTACTCTATTACTATGTCTCCATCGCCCCCAATACTTTTTTGGAAATATATTTAATGTACAGACACATTTTTTTACTGTTTTATTATATGTATAGATTACGTTACCAAAGAGTTCTAAAATTGAAATTCAAAAAAGTTTTCATTAGCAATGTTTCTAACTGGCCAGTTCTAAACATTTTCAGTGTTACCCACGTATATATTTAAAATGTGAAATGGGGCGGAAAGAGAATGAGTTTCTTGAAATATATCACTCGTGAAGTAGTTTTGATTTAGCGCCATAATAAATAACTCTTTTTATTTATGAATTAGCGGATGCCAGTTCCGAGACTTGTGATTAAAGCTAAATAAAGTGCAGAAGGCAGCCTTTCGCGCGTTAAAGAGTTGATAAAAAATAATACTAATTTCAGAGAGAATGAAGTAAATATAGGACTTTAAATACCTTTCAGAAATAAGATAAGTTACAGACTTTACGTAAGTATCATGATTTTTAGGTGAAAATGTTATGTTGCTTCGTTTAAAATAAAGGAAGGGCATAAAATAATCTGAAAAAAAAAATTGCAGTAATAAAAAGTATTTATAAAATATGCGGAGTTTGATCGACCTACTAGTATATCTTGATGTTTACGTTCTTTAAAAGGCACAAAAAGTCATAAGCCCCTCTTAATATAAATAAAAGTCGTCTAGCATCAGAATCTTTCGGAAAAAAAATCATACCAGTTTCAACTTCTACCATAAATAAAGAAAATACCTCTTTACTTTATTTAATTTATCTTTCTGAGGACAAAGTAACGTTGAAGAAAATTGTGGAAATGAATTCTAAGAACAATTACAGAGTTTATCATAAAACATTACTAAAGGTGCATACTATATTATATATCTGTGTATGTACTGTTCATTTGGATAAAGTTTTATTTTTATTTTTGGGTAGTTTAATGTTTTTAGGGTGCCATACCCAAAGGCTAAAAACCGGATCCTATTATTGAGATTCCGCTGTCCGTCCGTCCGTCTGTCTCTCTTTTACCAAGCTATATCTCATGAATCGTGATAGCTAGACAGTTGGAATTTTTAAAGATAATGTATTTCTGTTGCCGTTATAACAATATACTAAAAACAGAGTAAAATAAATATATAAGTGGGGCTTCTAAACATAACAAACGATTTTTTTAGAGATTATAGTACGGAACTTTTCGTGCACACGTCTGACTGGCACTAGGCCGGTTTTATTCACCGTTTATTTACATTA
Source organism: Acrobasis consociella (assembly GCA_963555685.1). Taxonomy (NCBI): domain Eukaryota; kingdom Metazoa; phylum Arthropoda; class Insecta; order Lepidoptera; family Pyralidae; genus Acrobasis; species Acrobasis consociella. The sequence continues at coordinate 3,224,283 of OY743114.1, forward strand.
TATGACCAGTACTCTTCAAATATATTTTTTTTTATTCGTAAAATTTAAATAAATACCATTTTATAAGATTTAAATACCATTTTACCGTGGTAAGCAAAGGGAATCGAAAAATAGTGAATGACTACCTCACCCTACTGACACGCGGTTCCTTAGATTTTTGCCCATTCCCTTGATTGGATTTTATGCCCTGCGCCGCAAGATAAGCAGCAGGTACATTTAGTTTTTTTTTGTATGGAAGTAAAAAAACTATATCTATCAAAATAAGTTTATGCAATGTAGAAGAGACAAACCCGTTTCCAACCACGGACTAGGTATACCAGATAACTATAAATGTTACCAAATTATTGTCAAAACCAAAAACGAAAAATTCGACATAACATACAAATTGCACACTTTCGTATGTTTTTTAGTGTTTATTTTAATTTAATTATACTCTAGTGATAGTGATCTAGTGTAGCCCGTGGTTCGATTTATTACGGGATATCCCCTCCATGATGTATAATGCAACGCGCCGGATAGGTCACTTGAAATCTACCCCGCTCCACCGCCATATTTGATTAGGTCATAACATTGTTCTAGCTCAAAGCCAGGCCTTTGTCCAGACGAGATTAAGGTCTAGACGGATCTTAGATTGCCTGGATTATGTCCTACAAAGGCAGCTCAATCAAACGTGTAGGCACAAGGCTGGCTCATAACTATAGTAACTATATGAGATTAAATTTGATTTGTGATATGTCATATGACGATCTCTGTGGCCACGCTGTCAAACTAGAGGTCCTGGGTTCGATCCCCGGTCAGGTCGAGATGGAAAATGTTATTTAAAAGATTATCTTGGATGTTTATTTATAATATGTACTAGCCGAAGCCCGCGACTTCGTTCGCGTGGACTTTATGTCTCTGGAAAATGCTCATCAGGCTGAACAACTTTTACAAAGGCGGCATTTTTATATCTCTTATAGTTTAGCTGGACTATTAGAGTTCTGCATCAGATGTTCCATTTTCCAAAATCATTTATACCCTATATGTTGCCCAGGCTTAATAGCTATATAACAAAAAAAGTTTCATTCGAATCCGTTCAGTATTTCCGGAGATTAGCGTGTACAAACAGACAAACAGACATACAGACAAACAGACAGTCATTTTTTTAAAATTCTTACTCTATTACTACGTCTCCATCGCGCCCAATATTTTTTTTTTAATATATTTAATGTATAGACACACTTTTTTTACTGTTTTATTATATGTATAGATATAGATATTTAATGTACAGACACACTTTTTTTACTGTTTTATTATATGTATAGATTTGTCATAAAATATAGTGTCGTTGAGTTAGTATCCCATAACACAAGTCTCAAACTTTGGGGCTAACTCAATCTGTGTGATTTGTCTCTATTGTATTTATTTTATTATTTATTTTTTTGACTGTCTCTTTATTTAATAGTAATTAGATAGTACTCAAGGCATTCGCCTTATCATCCGGAGGTCGTAAGTTCGAATCCCACTGGGAAACATACTTTGTGAAAAGTTGTTTCCAGTCTGGTTAGGATATTGTAGCTTTTATATTACCAGTAAGACATTTCCGTGTTTCGGGAGGCACGTATATATACGTTACTTATCCGAGGATTGGTTCTGGTCTACCCTTTGGGTTGCAGAGGTCAGACGGCAGTCGCTCTGTGTAAAAGCCAGTAACCTCGTCAAATCATCTAGGTTAGGAAGCGGACTCGAGCTCTGAAGCGTTACCGCTGAGGATGCAAGCGGGGATACACTCGGATGATGATGATGAGGTTTCATTTGAAAGACTTAAGTCAGGCCTCCGTCACTCGATCAAGATCGCTCAAAATGTACCTACCGGCTAGCCGTGTTTTCTAACGCCCAAGTGGCAAAGGGGCGCCGCCACAGAGTACTTTTATATGGCGCCGCACTCCGGCCTGTGTAGTCGCGTGCATGAGACTTGCTATTGCGTATTGTTTGTTTACAATATCTTCTTATATTTATATTATATTTACAATATAAACAAGCGTTATATTTAACAATGTCAAGACATTATTGTGCGGTATTCCAATGTCAAAATCAAAGAACCAATAAAGAATTGTCGTTTTTCACATTGCCAAAAGACGAGGAAAGTAAGTGTTTTTTTCGTTAAAAAGTAGGTAGTCGTATAGAATAGGATTTGGTACTGTCTCATCCAATCAGATTATTTTGTAGGTATGAAGTTTGATTGTCCTATTGAACGTCGAAAGTTTAACATCGATGTACTGTATCCAGATAGTATATGTTGTTGTTTTTCGTGTGTGTAAGTGGCCAACACTGGTTTCAGATTTTTCAAGCTGCCTAAAGGCATCTGACATAGCTAAACGACTGCCATACAATATGACAGCCGGAACCAATGCAAGCACAGAGGAGCTCAATTTTTATGCCACTTGTGGTCACCCATCCAAGTGCGGACCACGCCCGGTGCCGCTTTACATGCGAAAGTGCTAGTGCGGGCCACCGAGCTCCTCTAGTAAAGTATATAACAACGATTTACGTGAACTAGAAAGTATGCTATAAAGAATTACTCAATATCGTATGTTTCTCATTGCGATGTACGGTACATCCACAGTTAATGAAGTTTGAAAATCACACGCTCTTATTACGTCACAACTTTTAATGTCAAATCATCTATAGATCCTTTTTAATAAAATTTCTTTTCATAAATATGCGTCACGTTCATTTTTGTATTTTACAACATTGAGTCAACCCTAAGGTAATCTCACAACGGCCGACGTCATCGCCCGCTGTGCACTTAAAACGCTCCGTTGAGTCAAAGCAGTTAGGCTCATATTTCCTCGCGTCGCTTGACAGCTAGAAAGTTTAGTTAAATAAAGCGTAGGTATTTGGCGTTTGTAGGGAAGTGATGTATCTGTTACGTAGTAACTTATTAGTAATCTGTGCTTAAGTCTATAATATCGAATATAATATGATAGAATACAATACATCGTATATCTGTGCTTTTTTAGGGTTCCGTAGTAAACAAGGAACCCTTATAGTTTCGCCATGTCTGTCTGTCTGTCTGTCTGTCTGTCCGTCCGCGGTCCTACTTAGAAACTATAAGTACTAGAAAGCTGTAATTTGGCATAGATATGTATATCAATCATGGCGAAAAAGTCGTAAAATAAAATATGCAAAAAATTTTTTTTAGTGTAGCTTCCATCATGTAAAGAGGAACTCAATATTTTTTTTCTCTACAAACATATTGTGTGGGGTATCGTTGAATAGGTTTTTCAAAAATATTGTGAGCTTGGAAACATCATTTTTCGATTTAGGGATCCGTGTCTGAAATATTTAGGTTTCAAGTAATTTTTTTTGTTAAAGTCACGTATCCCCCCATCTATCTACTTAACGGTTATATATGGACACGTGAAAAAAATCACAGCTATAGTATATATAATGTAGTTTAAAGGAAAACTATCAGAGCTAAGTAGGGTAAACAAATTAGAAAGTTATAGGTGATCAACTTATAAAATGTACTCGAAAAGGAAAATTTCATACAAATTCAATATTTAGCCGTTTTAGACTGCAAGTTGGCATTTACAACTACGGAACCCTATACTGCGCGTGGCCCGACACGCACTTGGCCAATTATATCTCCAAGTCTTTATTTGTGGTTTGTTGGCGTCCAAGCAAAAAAGGTCCAATGGTGCCATTTTAAAAGCAGAGTCACTGAACAAATAGTTTTTGTATGGAAAATCATTTGTTTAGGTGACACCACTTTTCAAAAATGGCACTTCAGTTTATTCGGTATCTAGCATAGTTAACTAATTAAGATAAAAAATATATAGGAAACTGGCACATTTGAAGTTAGTTGTAACTCTGAAAAAACTTCATTTAAAAAAACATTTTGAAAGTGTGATTTTAAAAACTTCATATTTAAAAAAAATTGTTACTTAACATTAAATAAAGTGATTCATTTAAAAGAGACTATAACCTTAAAATATATTTTTGTAGATAGTTGCTATTTTAATTATTTATATATTTACTAAATTTAAAAAAAATTACAAATTTAATCAAAATTAGTCAAACCGTTTGTGCGTGCAGAAGTAACAGACACATACACACTCACAAACTTTCGCCTTTATAATATTAGTATGATAGTATGATAATTAGATAAAGTAAGTGTCTCTATGAACTAGGTCCTAGCTAATATGTAGACTAGCCGGGTTAGGCGCAGTTTCCCGTACCCCCAGGTGTGAGGTATGGACGCACAAAATTGAAAGCAAACTATCGCTATACAAGCGAATATTTGCTTTGGTCCCACTAATACACCGTATGTAGATTTTTTACAAAAGGATTAAACGTTATCTTGCAGCATAGTAGCTGATAGGAGGAATGGGCGGGAATTTGAACCATGTTTAGACGATGCGGCTAGCAACCCGTCACTATTTTGATTCCCTTTTTCACTTACACGGCCTCTACGGGATTAGAATAAATACTTTAAATTCCGTACTTTATTGTGTAATAAAACACATGTCACGTTCATCGTATTTATATGTTATTGGACCAAGTCATTCATTGGACATTGTAATAAATGTCCACGCAATTTGAAAAATGCCCGAAATGAAAGGCCAGTGTGATAATAACTGTTAAAATAACCAAACCGGGCGTATAGGCTTATCACATATACGGGGCAAAATAGCCGCCAACAGCAGACTCGTCATTGCAGAAATATGTTGACTACCCAGGCCATGTAGTATAAGGTTTTAACGCCGCACCATAACCTATTTACATGACCTGTAATATGTTTTTTAATAAAGAATAATAATCATAATGTATAATCAATGTAATAAATAAGAAAGGTCAAATAATAATTAATTACTTTGCCCAAAATAGCTTGTCATTATTCATAATGCCCAGCCATTATGAAAAATGACTCAATTTGTCACTTTGTCCAAAACATAATATAAGACAGACTAAGACTTGATCCATTGGATAACATAATATAAGGTGACAGACAGGGAGTTGCCAGTTTACATATACATACTTACATACAATATCACGTATTTGTCAATGTCTAATCCTGTTAAAACTGCGTACAAAAAATCTGTTGACAAAAACTCCCATGCTGGTCTGGGAGAAACGAAAAAACTTAGAATGTACCAGCTGCTTCTCTTCCCGCGCAGATCGTAAAAGCCGCGATCGAGGGAATGGGCAAAAATGCGAATCATTTTAACAGGCGATGCGGCTAGCAACCCGTCACTGTATTGATTGCTTTTCCATCTTCTCGCCCACCATGACGCTAAAAGTGGCTTTTAAGAGGAAATGTATTTCACTTTGTGACGTGACACGCAGTAACTTATTTTATCGATATTCTAGTGTTGTTCATGGATATCGATACTCAAACGTAAATTTAAAAATGTTTATTCAATGTAGGATTTTATTTCATGAAGGTAAAAAAAGGAACCATCATAGTTTCGCCATGTCTGTCTGTCTGTCTGTGTTATTAAGTTAGCTCCCATACATGTAAAGTGGGAGTCAATTTTCTTTTCTCGAATAACCCATTGTGTGAGATATCGTTGAATAGGTATTTTTTTTAAACTATCAGGGCTGAGTAGGGTTTACAATTAAAAAGTTATAGGCGACCAACTTATGAAATGTACTCGGAAAAGGAAAATTTCATGCAAATAATAAATTCGTTTTTAGACGTATTTAGTAGCGTGAGCTCAAAGTCGGCATTTGCAATTACGAAACTCTACACTGCGCGTGGCCCGACACGCACTTGGCTAGTTTTATTTCCATATGATTTTAGTGCAAAAGCTAAAAACTACTAGCGATTCGGAATGACCACTGCTGGTAAGCAACTATCTGACCGGGCCGGATTCCGGATATAAATAAAATACGAAATACAAAGCTTAGGTAAGTTATTAAGGTATTTATTTAAATTCATTTTACATTGGTATTCTTAAAAATATCTCTGCTGGAGGACTAGTCACAAAATATTTTTATACGTTTGTTTGTTTGTTGCGTGCACCAAGCAAACAAACATATAAAAATATTTTGTGTATCGTGTCTATATATAATCCGGCTGGGAGATTCTTTCATTTCTCATAAGTATATTATTAATAATACAGTTTGTGATAAGGACTTAATTTTTTTATCGTAATAATTGTTTCACATAATGTTTATTATTATAATGGTTCTGTAGCCATAGTCATAGTTTATAAAACTGATTTCTTTTCTTCATAAAATGGTTTCTCATTATTGCTTTGTCATATTTCTTCTCGCAATAACCATAGTTTAACATAATGTATTTTGTTCATAATATTCTTAAAGATATATACATCTTCTTCTTTCTTCCATTATCCTATTATAAGCGGTGTTAACTAAAAGATAATAAGAAAGATAGAAAAAAAGAAGATAATAAAAAAGATAATTTTAATATCACAATGATTTATCCTTTCGGGCATTGTTATAAAGCCTATGAATATTAATTATGATTAAATATGTCAGATGCCTTTAGGCAGCCTGAAAAACCTAACACCAGTGTTGGCCTCTTACATTTGGTTGGATATCCAGCAATCCGGCCAAATCACTATCGGTATCGGTTAATAAAAATCGTTTTTTTGACATTTTTTTATTATTTTATATGAACCTATACTATAAATACAGAGCCGACCCCAAATAGGGATAAGGCAAGGAAGATGATGACGATGATGATGGTGAACCTATACTATAATACCATTCATTGACTGATTGACATAGTTCCTTAACATATTCCGGGTTGACAGAGATAATAATTGATATTTACCGTTGTGTAGTGGGTCCTCTACTTATAATATTGCAGACACAGATACATTTTACACCTTTATCCCTGACGAGGTGGACAAAGCCCAGGGCCGTACCGAACCCGAAAGTCATGTTTAGCATGATGGTGGGCGTTAAGATGGAAAAAGCAATCAAAATAGTTATGAGTTGCTAGCAACATCGCCTAACATGATTCAAATCTCTTCCATTTCCTTTTCCAGCATGGAAGATAGTCTATTCGGTGGCCAAATCCCTTCCTTTCCTCTCTCTTACCGCTAAATTCCTAGGGATACGATGATTTCAGGTAAAAGGCAATCATAGTAAAAAGTTTCTAATACGGTTTTCATTCTTTGCCACAATACGTCATCTTCAATATTTTTTTCATAAAGTGAGCTTTTAGAGCTCCACAAAATAAAAAAGCAATAATTATGTTTTTTTTCTAACTGTAGTTTATTGTCTTTAAATGTGCAGAAGTCATTTTATGTTCTATTCCTCCTTTAGGAGATATCTCAGAAATTTTGTACGGACATTTCACTTCTACAATAGTATCGTCTCCAACAAGACCATCAAGACTTGCTGCCAAAAACGGTTTTCGTTTTGTCAACGAATAATCCACATTTTGGTACCGGCAGTCCTGTTTCTTCGGTGAATTGTTGTATTGCTTCATCTTCCTTTTCCTTACTATAATTCGTGGCCAAAGTGCCTTGAAATTGAGAATACAACAAAGATTTTAATAGTCATTTTACTGATGTTGTTTTTCGTAGTTTATAATCTCGTCTGAAGTTGGATGCTGTCAGACGTTTACATCTTTCAACTGCCCACAAGGTATTCTCACTCTGGCCGACAGTGTTTTGTTCAAGCTCATCAAATTTGGTGTCACTTAACCCCAAAAGAAATTCATTTTTTTTATTCAAATATTCCAGGTGGCATGTCTGATTCTAAATCTAACTGACCATAATTCTTGTCAGGTCCAGTAACTTTTTTTTTATTTGGTTTGTCTTCGCGAAATACAATTTTTCTTTTGCGACACCTTTCTGTATTTTCCTTGGAATATATAATATTGGTATTTCCTAGAAATTGTATGGACTCACTCCTTTTGTCTTCCGAGTCAGTAGTATCCCTTAACCTTTTGTCCTATCCCATTCCCAATTAATCCTGTCCTTATATATTTATATCTCTTTATACGTTACTTTCTCCCTGCCTTCTTTTTCCATGCCAATCCAAGGTCTGCCGTGCCGAGGGATGCGTGGCTAGGGGCGAGCCTAGTCTCGAGCGTGCTGTTTTACCCTGGGGTCGGGCGCCCCCAGAACAAGGCTAGCCTTCGCCTGACAAGGGGCTCTGTCAGGTGCGACCGAATAGATCCCCATTACTCGTGGGAACGCAATGATCCAGAAACATTTAAGCAATCAGTATGGCGGCGACGCGGTTCGCAACCCGTCACGTCCCGTTTCCCGCAGGTGCGAAAAGCGGTCTTTGGACAGCCGCTTGGCTACTTTAAATATAAGAGGAGGAATGAATGGTAAAATAGATGAGGTACATCAGATGATGAGTGAAAGAAAGATTGATGTGCTGTGTGTAAATGAGACGAAACGGAAAGGATGCGGAACCACTGAGAGTGGTTCATTCACGGCATATTGGTCAGGAGTACCAGAAACCGCCAAAGGCTGTCAAGGAGTTGGCCTCATCCTTTCCAAAAGAATGACAGAGTGTGTGAGTGAGTATGAATTTGTAAGTTCAAGACTTGTCTGGATTAGAATGAAAGTTGGGTTGAATCGAATATTTATATTGGGAGCGTATGCGCCTACAGAAGGTAAGTCTAAAAGAAATAAAGAAGAAAGAAAGGAATTTTGGGATAGTGTGAATGATGTTCTGAGTGGTTGCAAAGACAATGAGAAGATAGTTATGCTAGGTGATTTTAATGGATGGGTTGGTATTAAGCGAGATGGTTATGAAAAGGTATTGGGTTTGTTTGGCGATGAAAGGGAAAATGAAAATGGGAAAAGTTTGCTTGAGGTATGTCTGCAAAAGAATCTTTGTGTGACAAACACTATGTTTGATCACAAAAAGATTCACATGTACACAAGGGAGGAAAACGGAGTGAAGAGTATGATTGATTTTATAATAGTGGACGAAAGAATGAAAAAGAATGTGATTGATACAAGGTCTTACCGTGGAGTAGGAATTTCTACAGATCATTATTTGGTAATCTGTAAAACTAGAAACATTTTTAAGAAATGGCGAAATTTTATATCTAACCCCTCCAACAGGTTGGAACGGATAAAAGTTGAGAAATTACAAGAGGAAGATGCAAAAAAGAAATATAAATCAATACTAATAGAAAAATTTAAAGGAATAGAGGACGAATGTGAGATAGAAAACGTGTGGACAGTATTAAAAGAGGGAATGATTGACACCGCTATTGATGTATGCGGTATGACAAAAAGAAGAAAAGGCAAGGATGTGGTAAATGTATGGTGGGACAAGGAAGTACAAGACGCTGTAAAAAAGAAGAAGAAAGCATGGAAGGATTGGTTGTCAGTACGAGCTGATCGAAGAAATCAGAATGCAAGGGATAGTGATGTATTTGCAGCAAAGCAAGAATATAAGAGGATGAATGTGATTGTAAAAGAGATAGTAAAAGAGAAGAAAAAAGAACAAAAGGATGATTTTGATATAAGGTTGTCTCAAGACTTTAAAAGTAATATTAAATATTTTTGGAAGAGCGTTAAAACAGCTAGAGGTAAAAATACGACCTCTGAGTTAAACAAGATCAGAGACAAGAATGGAAGATTATTAGTTGGGTTACAGAGTGTAGTAGATAGATGGAAGGAATATTTTGAAGGACTGTTTGAAAAAGATGAAATGAGAGTACCGGAGCCTGAAAATGACGCACAAGAGAGTGATATGCAAAATTATGATGAGGAAATAAGTATGGATGAAGTAGTGAAAGCATTAAATAGTATGAAAATGGGGAAAACTGGAGGGTATGATAGGATTACTGTCGAAATGCTGAAGGCTGGACAGGGCATAGTAGCAAGTCAGTTGTGTCACCTTTTCAATCTTTGTTTTAAAAACTGTGTGGTGCCAAAAGATTGGTGCAATGCGGTAATTGTACCGCTGTATAAAGGAAAAGGTTCACAGCAAGACTGTAAAAACTACCGAGGCATTAGTCTTCTCAGCGTTGTCGGCAAATTGTATGCAAAGGTCTTGATAGAAAGGGTGGTGAAAAATACAGAAGAGAAGTTATGGGATGTACAAGCGGGATTTAGAAAGGGTATGGGATGCACGGATCAGGTCTTTTCTTTAAGATGCAGTTTAGAGAAGCTTTTGGCCAAAGGTCGAAAAGTCTATTGCATCTTCGTAGATTTAGAAAAGGCCTATGACAGAGTGGTGAGAAATGAATTGTGGTCAACATTGTCTGCGTATGGGCTGAGCAGCCATCTGATCCGAGCACTGAAATCTCTTTATAGGAATTCCAGTGCTTGTGTCAGAATTGACGGCGAATACACAGACTGGTTTAACATCGAAAAAGGTGTTAGACAGGGATGTGTAGCGTCGCCTTGGCTGTTCAACTTATTCATGGACAGTTGTTTGACAGATTTGAAAGATGATGAATGTGGTGTTAGAATGGATGAGTTATTAATCAAATGCCTTCTCTATGCCGATGACCAAGTAATACTTGCGGACTCAGAGGAGGAATTACAGAAGATGATAGCTGTTACGAATGATGCATTAGAGAAAAAGGGTATGAAAGTTAATGTCAGTAAAACCAAAGTTATGGTGTTTGAAAAGGACGATAGTGCAACAGAATGCAATATTTTAATAAATGGGGTGAAAGTTGAGCAAGTGAAAGAGTTTGTATACTTGGGATGTATGTTTACAAGAGATGGTAAGCACGAGGGTGATGTTGAAAAAAGAGTGAATGCGGGTAACCAAGTGAATGGAGCGTTGCATTCCTTTATGAGCAGTAGGAAGGTATCAGACAAGGCACGTCTCGCTGTTCATAAAGGAGTACTGATACCTACTTTAATGTACGGTAGTGAGAGTTGGGTATGGCAGAGAAAGCATGAAAGTAGAATAAATGCAGTTGAAATGCGAGCGCTGAGGAGTATGTGTGGTGTTACTTTGAAAGATCGAATACGGAATGATGCCATAAGGGAGCGGTGTGGAGTAAAAGAGGATGTTGTGACAAAAATAGAGAAAGGGATGTTAAGATGGTTTGGGCATATAGAAAGGATGGATGAAAAGAGACTGACGAAAAATATTTATATGACGAATGTGAAGGGAACAGTAGGAAAAGGTCGGCCTCGGCGAACTTTCTGCGACCAAATTGCAGACGTTCTAAAAAAAGGAGAGGTAAAAAGTACCCGTAACCGAAGGGCATGTATGAAGAGATTGATGAGTTTAGATGAAGCAAAAGAGGTTTGTCAGGATCGTAGCAAGTGGAGGTCCATAGTCTCTGCCTACCCCTGCGGGAAACAGGCGTGATATTATGTATGTATGTATGTTGTATACAATTCCTGAATTTAACATATTTCCAATAATATAAATTTAGATATGAAAGAAAACCACCAACCTAGTGATTGAATGCGGTGCGAAACGGATCTGACGTTTAATAGCAAAGTGAATTTTTTTTCTTTAGCGGATAAATATAATCGATTTTTAGTTCCTTATCTTTTCGAAGAAGAAGTTCCTTTTCTGTTACCCATTGTAGGTAAAAAGAGTAATCTGAAATAAAAAGATTGGGTACTTATTAGGTGAAGTAGGAAATGGTCTATAAAATTTGTCAAAATAAGTAGGCAAAGATACAGTAAAGAAATTATTAAAGTGTAGCTGTTGATATTACCACAAGTAATATTGTACTAAAAAAACGTTTTTTAACCATAAAAAATTTCTGGCCGGATCCGGCCGGATTGATGGAAATCCGGTCGGATCCGGCCGGATTGGAAATTAGACTGGATAATTTCGCCCGGTCATTAAAATGTTAGAATATTATTGCAATATATAGTATATACAAGACAAAGATATAGTTTATACAAGTAGTTGCAAGGTTAAAAAAAGGGGAGGGGATATATTCTTCTACTTCTTCTACTTTGACGTAGATAATGCACCCAAAAATTGATTTTGTGATAAATGAAAAATTACTTACGATTTAGGTAGTTATCCTTATGACGATAAAATCTCAAAATCCCATACACAAGCCGAGTCAAAACAGTGAAGCAAAGTACCTAACAAGTTCAGTAAACAATAGCCAGGTTCTTATAAAGATACAAGTAATAGAATATGCAAAACAAAACAAACACTCCGCATACGCCGAAATAAATTTGCCGACTACTGCATCGGCGAGCGAGCCCGGCGGCCGGGAGGGTGCGGGGTGCAAGGGCGGCGCGCCACACACACGCACGCATCATTGACAAGTTTACTCACACATTGACAGCTCCGTAGTTCGGACACAGCGCGACAGCAATAGATTTTACAAATACCAATTTTTGAATTCTCTCTACCTTAATGTTTCCTCTTAAGTCTTGCGGCCCTGGGCTCTGCATAGAGCCGCAAGACCCAAAATGCTCTGTCTGCCCCATTAGGGATAAAGACGTGATAGTATGTATGTAAAAAATCTGTTTCAATAAAAATGTTTTACTACTCCCCTAATATAAGCATAAGCATAGCAATAATAAACGTGAGTACATATTGTGGGGCCGCATTAACAATATTAACATATTGTTTGCCTTGTCCATTCAAAACACGGGTGTATTGTATATGTTTTAGGTTTAACGAGGTTTGGAGTGTGACTTTTATTATTCATGTGGTAATGAGAGCTTTACGTTTTAGGTCAGCTTACCGAGTGTGAATTATTAAAAGGTACCTGAGAAATTAAAATGAGTACCTAACTTTCCTAGCTCAGTGTACCTACATGTTGATTTAGTACCCCCTATATTGTAACGAAGTAGGTTTTTTTAGATAATGTCTTGTCCCTATATATTTATAGGGACAAATTACACTGATTGAGCTAGCCCCAAAGTAAGTTCGAGACTTGTGTTATGGGATACTACCTCAACGATACTTTTTATAACAAATACATATATAGATAAGCATCCAAGACCCAGGACTATTTGAAAAAGGCCATTTGCCAACTTGCCCTGACCGGGGATCGAACCCGGGACCTCTGGGTGGCGGACCAGCATGGTGACCACATGACCAATACAAAACAATATTCAAGATAACAAACTTTTAATTCAATTTTAACAATTTAGATAATTAATACTAAAAAGTGTCACAGAGAGGGGTCGTGGGTTAGCAGCCACGAGATTCGTTGGTTCAATGAGTAGCAAGTACTTAGCTTTGGTGTCGCCGCAGCCAGGCTTCCAGAAGTGGTCAAAAGAGGACAAGGACTAGCTTGCTGCCGCTTATACACGGTGATTTTTCATTGGTTTTGGAGTCTAAGGCCACTTCATAAGAATCGTTAGTAAGACCTAATTAGCTATTCAAAATAAAAATTTTGACTACAACTCGAAAGTATCATCGTGACATCAATTAGTTGTTTCACCGCCAGGCGTCGTCGCCGGCCGGCTGCCCGAAGTTCATGTTTTGGACAAGTACTACGTGGTCTCGATCGAAAATCATTTTCGTAACATTTTTATCTTATGTCATACGCAAATTTGGATTACGTATATGGATAGAGTAATTTATTTACTACACCCATTTCTTTTTCAAAACCAATGAAAAGTCAGCATGTATATGGGCCGCGGGGAGGAGGCGCGGGGTAGGAGGGCGACTGCCCGTCGTCAAAACATACTGAAACTATTTTAAAGCTGATTCATTCCATGATACTAAACAACTTTCATCAAGGAACATGTTTCGAAATGTGGAAAATATTTTTTACCTCTTGATGGATCAGCTGATCCAAGTTTGTACGGATAACCTACTGGGTCGCCGGCCGCCGCCCGCCAGTTGCCCGGTAGCGGGCGGTCAGTGACATTCGTTTGAAAGATTTTTACTAAGCATTAATCAACTTTAATTTTTATTATGAAACAAAATAATAGTAAAATAATACGCTCGTATATTTATATTTCGATAGTAGGCACTTTCCTTGAGTACAAGGTGATTTTTTACTTAAGTAGGTACCGTCGTGACCCCTTACTTCGCCTGAGTTTTGGCACTTATTGAACCACCCCTTAAATTTTAGAAGAAATTTCTTTTTGCGATGATAAAAAAATGATTTTATACATCGTTCTTTATCATTGTTTACAGTATCATGATTAAATTCCTTTATGATATTGACAAAATTAAGTCTTAAATGTCATAGGCGAAGTATGGGTATAGTTTCCTGACTTCGCCTACGTCGTGAAATGACGTCAAATAATTATTAATTGTCCGCCATAATGTATAGTAGACCGGATGTAAACGAATTGGAATAAGCCAGACGAAAATAAACTGTACTGTGATAGAAATAGAGTCCATTTAAAAAAAAAAATGGTTGTAGGCGAAGATAGGTATCAGTCTGAAGTTGGCTCCATACAATTGCTGGAGCAGTGTCAGGGCTGCCAAAAATATGGGGAATGACAAATAGAAAAAAAAGATGTCGTTTAGTCTCTTTATTGTTTTCATAATTATTATAACAAAAGCTTACTATTTAAATCCTCGTAGCGTAAAATAAAAGATAGCTGATAAAATATTTTTTATCAGCTATCTAGCTTAGTAGTAATTTTAGTAGCTACTTTTTCTTAAACAAAAAAATTACCTAAAATTAAAAAAAATATATATCTTTACGTGACAACGTAACAACTAAAACTAATTTTAAAAACATGTAATCTTAGCAAACCTCCATACTTTATGCATCAAAAAACAATATTTATTTCACTTCAGCAGTCTTATTCAAACATAAACAAATACTAAATCATCTAAAAAGAAAACTAAAATTAAAGCACAATTTTTAATACAGTACTGATACTTAAATTAAAAAAAAATACAATCTTAGCAAACCTCCATACATTATGTATCAAAAACACAATATTTTATTCACTTCAGCAGTCTCAAACATAAACAAATACTAATAAAACACCTTAAAAAATTAACAAAATATAAGGCACAATATTTGGCATTGATACTTTTTAAATTAAAACATACTAAATCAGTCTTATCTTAATTAGTCCGGAAACATCAAAAATACGTACGTAACTTCAGTCAAAACAGTTAAACCTATTGTACGTTGTAATTACTCAAATCAATATCAAATATGATTTGTCCTCGCCGGGAAATGTTGGGCGTTGGTAATATTAAAACAATATCATCCAAATGTTTCATGGTACAAATATCATCCACTGCAGGATAAGTAAACACCGATCCTCTATCCAATTTTGATTCCTTTACTTTCCTTACAAATTTCACGTCAGGTATGTTGTCTGTCATTAATATAACCTTTCCTACAAAATGTTTCAAACTCTTTTTCGTAGCAAATTTTGCTAAAATCCATGTATCGATATTTAATTTATTATTATCTTCTGTAAAATATTCAATTTCTGAAACGCCGTATGGAATTGATGGTTCTATATTTTCTTGTTCTTCTTCCGTGATAATATCTTCCATTGTTTCATATTCAGAATCATCCGAATCAGCCATACACAGTATACTTTCAGAAGAGCTAGACTCACTGCTATATCTCCTCCATTTTTCTTTGCTAGGAATGTGTTTCTGTGTCCTTTTTTTTGCTTTAGTAGCTGTTTCTCTTTTTATTTTTTTCTTCGGTGTTACAGTTTTTATTATATTTCCAAATTCTTTACTTTTTTGTGTAATTTCTTCTAGGACTTTTCTTTCTTCAGTTATATTTTCTTTCTTTTTCATATTTAATTTCATATGTAAAGCAGACCGCGTAATTTTAACATCACCTTTTTGATCACTGTTTATTTTCTTACGATAATGAATATTTTGAGACGATCCTGCTTTGAAAGTAACTTCCGATGTAATTATAGGTTTAGATTTAGTAGTAGGCTTGTTGTTAAGATTTAGTAGTAGGCATTCTGGCAATTCACCAATAAATGGCTCATTAGCTTCATCATTTTTAGTTTCGTACAAATTTTGAACAAATGATCTTTGTGCGGTTTGTTCATCGTTTTGAATTATCAAGTAAGTATTGACCCAACTGATGCATAACTTTTTGAGACTTTCGGGATTTTGGAAGGATGGCTCAATTAATAAACCAACGTTTAATTGAGTAGTTTTAGAATAGTCTGCCTTTTGCTTTTTATCTTTTTTTCCATTCTTTGGTTGAGTAATCAAATCTTTAAAGTCATTTGTGCCAACAGATTTTCCCGGGGGGACATTTAATTTCTTATTCCTTTGTTTTTTGTTTGGATTGGCACTTCTTGTCTCCTTCAGCCAGTCTAGTAGTGCGTTGTCGATAGTGTATGTAGCAGTAGATTCATTTGAACCTGGAAGTTTACTGATAACCTTATCAGGGTTAAATGGCGCAATTCCTGTACTTTTAAAAGCACTGTTTATATTATGGGACTTTTCGTTAAGCTTCTCCACGAGTTGTTTGAGTAAATCTGGAAAATGTCCTTTATGTATTGTTGTTTCCCTTGGGTTTTTTATCTTATAATTCAATAGAATTTCTCTCCATAACTTTTTTAGTGGGCCAAAATAACATACATCGAGAGGTTGCGTTAAATGAGACGAATTGGGGGGTAAAAATACAAAACGAATATTATTTTGTTCACAATAAGTCACAATTTTGTGATTTATGTGAGACGCTAGGTTGTCTCCAATCAAAACTTTTGTACCCGTTTTGTCTTTAGCCCAGGGCAGGATGATGCTTTCGAACCAATCTTCAAATAATAGACTGTCAAACCAGCCCGACTTTGAGCGGTTGAATCTGGATCCTTTAGGTCCATTTATGGTCCATTGGGTATATAAATGCTCGGCTTTATAAACTACGTATGGAGGGAGACATTCTCCTCCTGCAGTTATAGCGAACATTATAGATATAGCTCCCTTTGTATAATTCAACACCCTTTCGGGGTACTTTACTCCTCTTTTAAATAAACATTTTTGGGTCCCAGGATTATCACTCAAGTTGGTTTCGTCATAATTTAGTATGTTTTCATTAGGAACGCCCTCCAATGATGATTTTAAATATGTGAAATATTCTCTCATTTCACCTGGTGATTTTTCTGCTCGGCTCCTTTTTATATTTTGAATCACTCTGTAGGTTAATTTACATTTATTTCTTTTTAAGAAAGAGTACGCCCATTTTTTTCCAGGTAATTTGTTATTAAAAATTGAAAGTCTTCCATTAGCTTCTAAGTATCTGAAAAAAAAAACAAATCTCCAATCAACTGATAAGCAACTAGTCAAAGGTAGGTAAATGACGATAAATTTGAAATTTAATAAATCCCCAAACCATTTGACCTTGACGGCGTCCATCAACTATACATAGCTAAGAACACTCTTGACTGATTCACCTTTTAATATAAAGCTATGATGTCATAGATAGACACATACAGAGACAGACAAACAGACAGACAGGTCAAACTTTTAACACCCCGTCGGTTTTACAACGGGGTTTAAAAATGACAATTGTAGTTAGCTAGCACTAAATAACCTAATCCTAACTTGCTAATGAAACACATTCTGAAGTGTACGTTTTAGGATATAACTTTCGAGGGGTGACATTAGTGCCAGTTGAATCATTGGCAAAAATCACAACAAAATATTTTTAAACATCACCTGTGTACTACAATCCGCAAATCTAGAAGAGTCAAGGGGCTTCCATAATCGGCGGCTGCTATTAAAACTTTTATAATATCCGCTTCCTCCTGTTCAGTTAGCTTAGTAGGGCAACCGGGTCTATTAGGGTGTTTATTATGCAACTTGTCTAATAATGTTCGACGAGGTATGCCGAATACTTTTTCTGCACTGTAGGAGGACATAGTTTTTTTTTTCATCGCATCCAGTGCTAATTCAATCATATCTTCTGAATGTTTCGTAGTATACAATCTTTTGATGCGTTTCTTTGCCTGCTCTTTCGTTTTTCCCATTGCTGAAAATCCTGTAATGATCAGTTTATTGTATAGGACGTAAGAAAACCTCACATAGACATCGAGAAAATAATAATAAAAAAAAATGTTAACGAACTGCTTTAAATAATATAAGTTAAAATTATATTAGTTCTTTTGTTAGAATGCTTTTCAATATTACCTTGTAGGTTAATCGGGATATTTAAAATATAAAAGATAAAATTATCCAAAAGTACCTAGTGCAGGCATATTAACAAGCCGGAAGTAGCGGGTGAAAGATAGATAATAATTAAAAATCACGAAGTGGATGGAAATCCGATAAGTCACGTTATTCGCTATAAAGAGAAGTACGAAACAAAAACGTAACAGCAGCTTTTTAAAACACAATAGACAACAATGATTACACTTGGAATAATTAAAACTATTACCTATTACAGAAATGTAGAACATAAAAAACAATGATTGATAACCCTAGAGGTAGGCGAAGTTTGAAAACAAGATGTCTGCCGCAATCCCGTCAATAGGTTTTTGATAATTTATGAATAAAAATTGTAAGTAAACCAGGAAATAATAGTGTTAAATGAAAGGAGGTTAGTTGTAGGTGACAATTACTAAAAAACATTAAACTTACCTGTTCCGTAGCACTGTCTAAAAGTAAAGTTAAACGGAGGCAAATAAAATCTGTCACTTTCATCGTACGGAAAAAATGCACTGATCATGAACAACGTTACGTAAGCTACGCTTTATCTGCAAAATCTTGCCATATATGAAAAATACTTGGTATTTGGTAGTATTTTTTGCACCCTGTTCTAAAATTATGGTAGGAAACTACATTTATTTGAAATCAGGCGAAGATAGGTAGAACAGGCAAAGTTAGGAATCACGACGGTACTAGCCAATTTTTTGGAGCAAGTTTAGTCCATTTATACTACACTACTTTCTTAAAGAAATCTTTTTGGCCGACCGCTAATTTGTATGGGAAGGCGAATATTTTGTTTTTTATTTTCATTAATTGTTTTTTTGGATTTTTTTTAGTATCATTGACAGAACTTACTAAAATAAAATTTTGCTGGTGGGTAAAAAGTCACTTTCTATATACAACGTGTAAACGACATACCAGTTATGAATCGAACCACGTGCTATATTAGATCACTATAGTATACAATTAAAATAACAAAAAAAAACGACAGGTTGCACTCTGGGAGTGCCGGCAGAAGTGAAAACTTGAATATTAACGTTGTGCATTTTTGATATACGAAACAGCAGGCGCAGGCATACATTTTCGCCGCGCCGTAGAAAGAGAGGGGGATACCTTTCAAAAAAAAGTGCACAACGCCGCTAAAGAAGTTTTCACTTCAAAAAACATTCCCATACAATATTCCCGGACGGCTGCACACTTTTGTATGGAAATGACGATTTTTTTTTGTGTTTTGGCTCTTATTTTAATTTCATTATACTATAGTGATAATTTATAGTATAGCCCGTGGTTGTAAAATAAAAACTGTAAAACTGTGGTTGTAAAGTAATTTTTTATTTTATTTTGGCTCCTATTTTATTTTCATATATGATCTAGTACAGCCCGTGGTTTGATTGATTACGGGTATGTCCCTTCCACGCTGTATAGCAAGGAGGTTCAAAATACTGTATTTTTAAATCGGTGTGACAGGCAGCCATTTAGCACTCGCCGCGCAAACTTTCAGTTTCGTGTAAATTGATTCGCAAACATTTTGTTTGTAGTATCTGAACGGTTAGTTTTGTTTTTGAAACTTTAGTGTTGTTTACCTACGTCCAGCAGTGAACTTTCTGTGGCCAATCACTTCACTGATGGACTTAAAGCCTTCCCAATAATTTTCAAAACTAAATACCGACTTCGCCTCCAAACCACACAACCGATTTAGATAAAATTTCTATAAGACCACCTCGGAAGTATAAACTTTCAAACAAAACAGATTCGAAGACACCAAAACAAAATCGATCTTGGCGTCTTCGAATAATCGGTGAACATACCTACATAAAAAACTACTCTTTTTTTGGAAGTCCTATCTTAGTATCCTCCCTTGATTAACCCAATAAAGAGAGGACTTACTTATAATCACCACTCTTTGCTATGGAGAGCTTGGTGTTTCTCTATGTGATCGTATCAGAAATGAGTAAATTCGTAGGAGAACAAAGTCACTGACATAGCCCAGCGGATTAGCTTGTTGAAGTGGTAGTGGGCGGGACACACCCGCGACGAACCCATGGCCGATGGGGCACAAAGGTAGATGACGACCACGCACCGTCAAGCGAAGCGTAGGACACCCACCCACAAGATAGTCAGACGACCTGACCAAGGTCGGTGAAAAGCGCTGTATGCAGGTCGCTCTAGATCGGCCATAATGAAAATCCTTGGAAGACGCCTATGTCCAGAAGTGGACATTATGTGGTTGAAATATACAACAGAAATAAATACATCATCTGTGAAAATGTTAACTATCTAGCTATTACGGTTCCTGAGATATAGCTTGGTGACAGACGACTGACAGCGGAGTCTTAGTGACGACCTCCGTGGCGTAGTGGTCACCATGCTAGTCCGCCACCCTGAGGTCCCGGATTCGATCCCCGGTCAGGGCAAGTTGGAAAATGGCCTTTTTTTAAATTGTCCTGGGGTCTTGGACATATATCTATTATATATGTATGTGTTGAGTTAGTATCCCATAACACAAATCTCGAACTTACTTTGGGGCTAGCTCAATCAGTATTTGTCCCTATAAAAAAAATGGATTTCGTTTTTACCCTTTGGGTACGGGACCCTAAAAAAAGATACTCATATACAGATGTTTGTAATTCTTGTTTTATTTATGATGACCAGGTGCCTTCGGCAGCTTGCAAAAGACACCAATGTTGGCCACTAACATATAAAAAACAAACAAAACAAACGGTGTTTCGTTTGTTTAGAAGTGATCAATATTTTTTTATAATGATCACAAATAACATTATGTTATTAATATTTGGCCACAAAGTCTAGTTTTCTGAGAACTGAAGATCAAACATCTCCATTTGCTTGTGTCGGTTAAAATTACATCAGTCGTTTGTTATAAATGTTATGTTATGATAGAACTAGGTCGCAACTCTCTCATTATACGAGTAGGTATATAAGTATATCTCTTACGGAGAGATAATTAACATGGTCAAGGTTAAGCATGGTCCTTCTACTAACCATTTATTCTTTGTAGGGTTGAAACAATAAACAAAACATTTTTTTATTAACCCTTTAACCGCGAGCGTCGCATATATGTGACAAACATTGTCGGGCCCATTCCGCGAAGGTCACATATTTGTGACAAAAAAAATGCTCGTATGGCACATAACTTACGCATCCATATCCGTTTTTGGTTGTAGATAGGTATGTTAGATTTACCATGTCTCGCGCTGGGGGCACGACAACTGATATAAAGTCTCGCGGTGAAAGGGTTAACCTTTATTGTCCCACTGCTGGGCAAAGGTCTCCCCCGTATCCTTCCACTTATTCCGATTTTGTGCGACCTGCGACTTCTTCTCAAAACATCTGATGTCATCACTCCAACGATTTCTAGGCCTGCCCGGTTTCCTACGACCATCTGCAGGAATACATTCTGTAATTAGTTTGGTCCACTGTCTGGGTGCATCCGGCATACGTGGCCTGCCCAATCCCACTTTAATTTCTCGGCTTTGTACCCCACATCTACAACTCCCGTTAAACGGAGTTCTGTGTTCAGCACTTTATCCAGCCGCGTGACGCCTAAGATACTTTGCTCCATCGCTCTTTTGCAAATCTTGAGCTTGGACTTCTGCTCCTCGGTAAATGACCAGCTCTGAGCATCGTAAGTTAGGATGGGCAAGATACACATGTCGATGAGTACATAGGTATACTTGAGCCAGCTGAGTATGCGCTTTAGTGAGATTGGAAGGTCGGCCTTAATAAGCTCTATCATGGACCAGTAGATCCTCCAAGCATTATCAATGCGGCGGTTTATTTCTTTTTCTTGCCGGTTGCTAAAGGAGACTAGCTGGCTCAAGTATATGTACTCATCGACATCATGTATTTCTTGCTCATCAACCTCGACCTTTAATTTCGTGCTGTTGGTCATAACTTGCGTTTTAGATCTATTCACAGAAAGCCCAACCTCAAGACTTGCCCTGCTTAGGTCTTCAAGCATTTTTTGTAAATATTGAGGAGTTGAAGCAAAAAGCACAATGTCGTCTGCAAATCGTTAGTTGTTTGTTTGTTTATAAAGCTTTATTGTACAAAAGAAAGAACACATACAAATCAGAAAAGTAAACATACAACGGCGGACTTATCCCGTATAGGGATCTCTTCCGGTCAACCAGCCAGTAATTGAGAGGAATGTTTACTTATTAAGTTGCTTATATTAGCCTTTTGGTGCCGATCAATATCCCCTTGGTTTCCCACAAAGTCGTCATCTTTCTAAAAACTTCTTTGAGAGTACTTGAGAATAATCTAGGGTAAAGCGGGTCGCCCTGATTCACCCCTTTTTCTATTTTAAATGGGGTTCTTGGTGACTGTAATGTAATATTTGCAGTGCTGGTGTTGTAAATGCGTCCTAAAAGATCTGTGTAAACTCTGTCAATACCTTGTTTCTCTAATACTGTAAATATTTCCTGATGTTTTATGCTATCAAATGCAACAAAACATCGGCTATAATCCCTTCCACGTTGTACATTATTTGGTATTACCGACATTGAGTGAATCGTGTTTTATACTGGCTTATAAGAAAGTAGACATTCTGCGACTTAATCCATTACCAATGTAAATATTTGAAAATTTTATGTTATGTATTAAGGCCATACATTAATTTTCCGGGGTCCAGTGGCGCCTCCATTTGAAATAAATTATTTGAAAGGTAACAGTGATATCATTTGAAATTTAATCTTGACCAAACCGTAGATAATCCTTTTAACTATTTTATGAACTATTGTTTATAATTTAAAGTGAGAAGATGAAGCCTTTCCACGCACATAAGCTAAAAGTGGCCGTTTTTTGCAAATGTGCATAGAAAAACTTCACGTTCTCACTTTAAATCATAAACAGGAGTTCATAAAATAGTTATCTAGGGTTTGGTCAAGACAAAATTTTGAATGATATCACCGTTTCCTTTCAAATGATTTATTTCAAATAGGGGCGCCACTGCACCCTGGAAAATTCAGAGGTTCCATAAAGTTGGCATGGTGCTTCCGATTACTTGAAATTATTGGAAAGTCAATTATAACCCTTCATTTACGCTTGTTTTACTGTCTGGTATTGCCAGTAAAGGAAAAGTTAAGGGCGATAGTAGGCATCGTGCTACATCGTGAAAAAAAATGATTTCCAATGAGATTATGATTCTAATTGCGCTTTTATGAAGTAGCAAAATTACGAATCAGTGGTTAATTCTTGGTGGTTTTAGGATTCCGTAGTAAACAAGAAACCCTTATAGTTTCGCCATGTCTTTGATTTTTGGTTCTACAATTTATACCTATTACATATGGACACGTGAAAAAATTCGCGGCAATCAACCTTATGAAGTCTTAAAGAAAACTATTAGAGCTAGACACACACTTGGCTAGTTTTTATTTTTCTGACTTTTGTCAAAGAAACCCATTTTTAGTTTTTTTGTTAACCTATTTTGTCAGTACGGTCCTCCTGTTCCACCTCTCTCTTTTCCGTATAAAATAAACTTCATGTAAATGACGTAAGGTTTTTGTTGAACAGTTATAGGATGATCCGGAAAACTGGGGAAATCTCAACGAATTCGTATTTATATTTCCTTTATCAATGTGATTTGTCCCTATATCTTATACCTTTAAACGAGCAATTCTTGTATGTATGTATATATATTTATTTATAAATTTCTGTGATCTCGAAAACGGCTCTAACGATTTCGCAAAAAATTTGTATATGGGGGTTTTCGGGGGTAAACTATCGATCTAGATTAGTTTTATGTTTGGGAAAACGCGTGTTTTCGAGTTTTCATGTGTTTTTCTTTCCACGCAGAATATGGTCGCTATTTTCGGCGCGCCGGCCGCCATCGGCTTAGCTCAGTGGTTAAGGATGCTGACCGCTAGAAAAAGTGTTACGGGTTCGAATCCCACTCGGTGACTTACTTTTGTTTTTTTTTATGTTCAAGTTTATATATAATTTTTTATTTTGTACTGTTTTTAGACAAGTTTAAAAAAAATAGTTAATGTTTGAGATGTAACCGACCGAACAAAGCTCGGTCACCCAGGTACTATTTATTTTATTTCCGTAACGTGTTGGCGTCCGGCAATAGTTAAGTACCAACTTGTTTATTTTGCCGAGCAAAAGCAATGTTAAACAACAAAACGAAAATACCTAACTTTTAGGCGCTCTCTACTAGTGTAATTACTAGAACATCCAGGGAAGGGTTTAGGGGAGGGCCCCTGGTTGCCTTCCCCTGAATCCTGCCCTGGCTGTTCAGCCCCCTACAGCCCTGGGGCTTCCACAATAGACTTCAAAAAAAAACTTTCTAATGCAGACTAGTAAACAACTTACTGTTGTTATTTTTTTTTGCTGTGTTATCTTTGGTTTCACAATAAATTATATTAATTAAAAAATCAACTAAAGTTATTGTTCTTTTTCATTTGGAAAATAATTTGGGGCCAGGGGATCTCCACTCTTTTGTTTTCCCGAGGCCTCCTGTTAATCCGGCCCTGCGAAAACAAGAACACTTCGTGGCCAAGAGCGAATCCAAGACTCAGAGAAGGGTAATCACGCCTCCCTTGCCGTGATATATTAAATATTCATATATTTTTAAAAATCTTTATTAGATAGAAACAAAATTCAATGTCTCTTTTCAGTAGATGGTTGATGAATGTTTAAAAAAAAAGTCTCAGATCCTTAATGGACCTGGTCAATGAATATACTGAGAGTGATCATTTTTAACACGTATAGGGTCTGCAGTACTTATATTGTATATTTCTTGCAGAAATGTTATGTCCAAGTGTGCACATTACGAGTGCCCGCGACTCCGTCCTGTAAAATTTAAAAATGACGATAACTTTTTTTGATGACATCAGTTTTTAATGAAACCAAGCCAAAATGTTGCTCCAAGCTGAGCTTACTCTATTTGTATAAAGTAATTTTAGAAATAATCATGTAACAAACTTTTTATTTCAATATTTTGTTTTGTTACTTACTATCTTTTCTTTATCACATTTATAGTTTATGTTTCTGATGCTTTATACATGTTGTATAAATGTACATGTTTATATGACCATTCTCCCCCCTTGACTTGGAAGTTGGATACGCCCTTTAATATCCTGTCTAAAGAGCATAGTGTTAGTTTGCAGTTTCCATGACTAATGTGGGCCAAAACCTGGTATCTACCTAATCAAAAGGGAAGTAATCATTTCAAGAAGACCTTACGACGACTGTTCTGCATACAGACATCTGCCTAGACCTGGACAGTAGGACTAGATCGTCCGCAACGAAAAATTACAAAACAATAACCGTGCCATTATCTATAAAAATCACGTTTGTTGAATGGGAGCCCCACTTTAATATTATTTTATTCCGTTTTTATTATTTGTTGTTATAGCGGCCACAGAATACATCTGTGAAAATTTAAACTGTCTAGCTATCACGGTTCATGAGACAGCCTGGTGACATAAAGATGTCACAGAGACGTTCCTATTTTACCGCCCTAAGTTGATAACTATACATTTCTGTACATAATGTTTAATTTTTTATCCAGAGCTGCTAATTTTACTTTTGACATCATCCTCATTAGCCCTCCACATCTCACTGCTGTCAATAGGCCTCTCTCAATGCGTGCCATTTATCCCGTTCCCTTTCCTTTTGAAACAATGGACAAAAGCAGAGGAATCAGTCAAAAAAAGAAAAACACACCAATAAACATATATATATTACATATACACATAAACATATATTTAAAAGGTTCTTTTAAATGATCATACCTTGTTTTACTTCAAGGCAGTGGTGTGGCTAGCAGTGCCTTATTTCCATATAGATTAAGTACTGCAGGACTGTCCTCGGGTATCTTTACAAAGGACAATTACTTCAATATTGTTTTATTTAACCGCCGTTTATGGTAATGCTTGTATTCGAGATAATAATAAAGATAGATAGATTTAAAAAGCTAAAATTAATAAGTACAAGTCTATAAAGTTACATACATACATACTATCACGTCTTTATCCCTAATGGGGCAGGCAGAACATTGTGGGCCTTGCGGCCAGGGACAGGAAGCGTTTTCCCTAACGTGGGTTTTTAGCGGCTAATTGATAGGCTTGAATATTTTTATTAGATCAAAAACCCCTATCGCTGGGTAACCCTATCGCTGGGTAACCCTTTCGATCAACTAACCGTATCATATGGAAAGCCTTTAAAAGGGTTTCCCTTTAAATAAGTTGTTAAAACATGCACGTTACGTTACCCTTTCAAAAACCATTTCTCATAGGGTAACCCTATCTCATAGGCTAACCCTTTAAGAAGCGCTTTCCATGGCGGCCACGGGGCGGGGGGGATACATGGGGGGAAAAACCCTTTCAATAAAGCGGAAAAAATACCCCTTCCAATGATTTGGTAAACGCTTAGCCTATCATAAGGATAGGGTTACCCTATAGGGAATACGGTAAGCCTTTCGCTGGATAAGCTTTTTACAGGCTAACATAAACGTGAGGGTAAGCCTATCGTAAGGATGACCACTTAAAGGGGTTTTAAAAATTAGCTGCTAATCCGGTCCCTGCTTGCGGCTCTAAGCAGACAGAGCCCAAGGCCGTAGGTCCGAAAGGCCATTTATAATATGACGATAAGGGGGAAAATATTAAAAGTAATCAAAATACTGTAAATAGTAATTTTTAGCCTCAATACATGTTGCCATCAGCTGATCCTATGGAAGGAGAAAACAAATCATATTTCGATATGTTTTCTTTGGGGAAAGTTGTTTAGTGTCATGGATTGAATCTACACTTAAAAAGTTTTTAACACTAATAAAATAGATGGGTGTTAAAGTTTGACGCTAATGTTTGTCTGAGCCATCGTAGCTCTCGAACGTCTGGAACAATTTCGATGCGGTTTTTTAGGGTTCCGTAGTAAACAAGGAACCCTTATAGTTTCGCCATGTCTGTCTGTCTGTCTGTCTGTCTGTCCGCGGTCCTACTCAGAAACTACAAGTACTAGAAAGCTGTAATTTGGCATGGATATGTATATTAATCATGGCAAAAAAGTCGTAAAATAAAATCTGGAAAAATATTTTTTCTTAGGTTAGCTGCCATACAAGTAAAGAGGTAGTCAGTATTTTGGAGGTCAGTAGTGTGGGGTGTCGTTGAATAGGTCTTTCAAAAATATTGTGAGCTTGTTAACACCATTTTTGGATTTAGGGATCCGTTTCTGAAATATTTGGGTTTAAAGTGAAAATTTTTGTTGGAGGCAAGTGTCCCCCCCCCCTCTATCTGCTAAACGGTTATATATGGCCACGTGAAAAAATTCACAGCTATAGTATATTTAATGTAGTTTGAAGGAAAACTATCAGAGCTAAGTAGGGTATACAAATTAAAAAATTATAGGCGATCAACTTATAAAATGTACTCGGAAAAAGAAATTTCATACAAATTCAATAGATAATTAGTTTTTAAACGTTAGCATTCGGAACTACGGAACCCTACACTGCGCGTGGCCCGACACGCACTTGGCCAATTATTTACTTCTTTATCTACCGATTCTAGGACTTCGTAACGACACCGCTGAGAAAAAAACCCCGGAAGAAACTCATCTTCACAGTATTGTTACAGTACAAGTATCCCATAATACAGGTTTAAACTTACTTTGTGGCTAGCTCAATTAGTGTGATTTGTCCTCATTTGTTTATCCTAATCCTAACTAATATTATAAATGCGAAAGTCCGTTAGTAAATTTGTTTTTTTGTTACCTCTTCACGCTTCTATTATTGAACCGATTTGGATGAAATTTGGTATGGATATAGTTTGAGACTCAGGGAAGTACATGGGGTACTCTTAATCCCGAAATTCACACGGGGAGTGAAGCCCGCGGGCACAGCTAGTTTATTTATAAATTCGAATGGAAATAACATCGCCTTGGATACCTCTATGCGCAGAATGTCAAGTAATATTGAAGCTCCGTGCCTACAGGTCTCTGAGGTCATTTGGGTCTTACGATACAGCAAATTGGAGTAGATATGCCTAGCAGTATTGCAGGGTAGATACGGTTGGACAATCTTCCCGGTTTCTCAGTTGAGTGAACACATAACAGCATTTTCAAGATATTTTCTTCGGGGAACCGGTCAGGGGACAAGATATACGTTTAAAAAACCAATACCCGAGTACTGAAGTCATTTGCGGCTATGTATATATTTTTGAAATTTCCTTTAACCTTGAAAAAAATATATTTCCAAATTGGTCCAGATGTCTTCGATTGGTGAGGAAACATACATAAAAAATATATACATTCGAATTGATAACTTCCTCCTTTTTTTAAGTACGTTAAACATTTATTAATCTTTATAAGCAAGTTTTTTTAAAAAGAGAATTACGCAACAGGTTTAAGTGTGAGTGCTTGTTTGTGTGAGTTTAAATGTGGGTGTGAGGTGAATTCTGTATAAATTTTTTGGCTGACTATGACCTGGATTCAACAAGTAAGGTAATTTGCAGCGTCGGGACGTGACTGACAGACTAAAGCACAGCTATGGCACTTCATACAAGCGGAGTATCATTCATGCCTAACCACTACAAACGAAACTATACATCCATGCACACGTCAATGTCTGTGTTCGCCCAACGCACTCGACAAGGCGAAAACGGGGGAGAGGTGCGAGGACGGGGACGAATATTGCGCGGGACCTTAGGAAATTCCGTTCTGTATGTAATTGTTATATTTATTCTGTGACTGAAGGCTATGTCGTAGATTTGGAAACTAATAGAGGTGAAACTTATTTAACTCTCCTTCTTCTTCTTCTTATATTTAAGAGCTGGGCTCTTGTCGGTGAAGTGCTTTCCATGTCTCTCTTCTTTTCGCTAAGTTCTTAACCTCTTTATATGTTTTCACGTTTAATTTTTCTTTTATTTGGTCTATAAATTTTCTTCTCTCACTGTATGCAAATGCACTGAGACTGAAACAGTATCCTTCCTTCATTTTGAAGTAATTTCACTCGAAAATTTTCATATCTAAAAACAAGTTGGGTAGATAGGTTAAGTTAGACTATACAGGGTTAATTTTTAAACACCAGCAACATTTTTGAAGCAAGTTGAGTCCAAGATACTAAACTATTTTTTTAAAAAATAATACTGAAAATCGATAAAAAAAATAGTATTTAAATAAAATAATCAACGCTGTGTCAAGTGTATTTGTATGGGAGATACAAATACATTTGGCTCAGCGTTGATTTGTATGGGAAGCCGATTGTTTTTCGTTAAACGATAACTGTGTTTGCGGAAAGTAGTTTAGTATCATTGACTGAACTTGCTCCAAAAATGTTGCTAGTGTTTAAAACTAACCCTGTATTGTATATATACCTAGTCCCTGTATAGTCTATCTACCTGTACCTATCTACATATGTATCCACCTGACTTGTTGAGATTATTGTTGATTTATTTATTTAGATATATTTCGCAGCATCTTATGGGCATTCCGAAAGCAGACCTGTTTATCCAGCGGTCATTACCGTAAGATTACTCCACAGAGTTAATACTTTGATAGAGTTGGCATCTTAACATTATCAATTTATTACTTACAAAAAGTAATAAATTGAAAATAATAATAAGTTCTATTTATACGAGAAAAGTTATTGTACCATGATCAAATAGCACTATAGGAAGCACTAGCTTGTATACTTTAGTGTTGAGAAGCTTACCGGCGCTTTTGCAGGTAAAACGACACCGGGCGTGGTCCACACTTGGATGGGTGTCCACAAGTGACATAAAAATTTCTCGAACTCCTCGTTACTTCGGAAGGAACGTTTGTCCCGGCTGTCATCATTGTATGGCAGTCGTCAAGCCATGTCAGACAGGCAGCTTAAAAATGTGATACTAGTGTTGGCCACTGACACACACGGAAAACAAGCACCTTACGGCCGTATTATCAACATCTTGTTTATGGTTTCGAGAATAAGACAAATGAGTTTTGCTATGATACAAACATACAATATAAATTATATTGACGATTATATGAAGTGTATCAATATGTTATGAAACATAAATAGGTATACAGCTTTACCTATGCAACACGATCAGTGTTTGTGTGTGACTTGTAAGGTACTTTTTAACTTACAAGTCACAAAGTTATTTTTGTTGTAACAAAAAAAAATAGAACCATACCACTTTCATTACATTACTATATCTACAGATGCGCAAACGCATGTCCACTTCAAGATTGTCGCATGCCCACCAGTCGGCTGACAGACGTCTGCCAGAGTAGTCGTCATGGCCTTCAAAGTTTTCTGTTTTCTGGCGTGTGTGGCCTTTGGCTACGCGCAGCCGAGGGCACAGCAATACATCGTGCCGGCAGCGAAGCTCGAGGCCATTTACCCCAAGGGCCTTAGGGTGTCGATACCAGGTGAGCCATATTTTTCTTTGTTTATGATGATTCATAATGATACTGTTCTATACTGGGTCATTATCATTAATGAAGTAACGATGATTTAATATTTTCTATAACTATTCAGTTATGTAAAAGGATTTTTTCTTCAAGTTATGAAAAAAATATATACAGATGCCGATGTCTTGGTATACAAACTAAAACTTTAACAAAAAAGATTAAGTATACAAAAAGTTATTTTTCAACATTTTATATTATTTTTATCATATTGACTGATTCTGGCGTCGTAAAAGAGGTCGCCCAAGGACAAGGTGGTGCGATGATCTGGTGCTTTTTGACAAGACCTGGAAGTCGAAAATCAATGACAGAGAACAGTGGCGTACTAGAGGGGAGGCCTTGGCCCAGCAGTGGGACAGTATAGGCTATTAAAAAAATTACTGATTGGAGAGTTATCTATTAATTCATAAATGATATTTAAATCTGTAATTAACTGTATATACTTAGTAATATTTTGTTTACAAAAATTTACATGACATCGATCTAAACATGCCTATAGATATGGTTTTGGTATTTCATTATACTATAGTGATCTAGTATAGCCCGTGGTTTGATTTATTACGGGTACGTCCCTTCCACATTGTATATCTTTATAAAAGTAGGGTAAATGTTCTCAGAACAAACTCGTATGACAGATATGCCGAGTCACGTATTCTCATAGGTATCCCTTGGGAATTGATGGAAGGTTTTCAGAAGGCAAAATTTTGTCAACATTCATGATGTAATGATGTATGACATCGTATGTCGTAGTCATATCATTACGGAACAGGCAGTTTAGAATGGTGTCAAAAGAAGGTACATAATAATCGCTATACTTTATTCATATTTGTATACGAATATAACGCTTTTCACTCTGTCTAGAACATTAGGATTTGACAAAATATAAGTACGAAGGACGACTATTAAAAACTTAAGTTTAAAAAAAATAGTACCTGGGCGACCGAGCTTTGCTCGGTTACATCTCAAACATTAACAATTTTTTTTAAACTTGTCTAAAAACAATGCAAAATAAAAAAAATATATAAACTTAAACATAAAAAAAAAACAAAAGTAAGTCACCGAGTGGGATTCGAAACCGTAACACTCTTTCTAGCGGTCGCTATCCTTAACCACTGAGCTAAATCAAGGCGGTCTCGGCGCGACGAAATTAGCGACCATATTCTGCGTGGAAAGAAAAACGCATGAAAACTCGAAAACACGCGTTTTCCCAAACATAAAACTAATCTAGATCGATAGTTTACCCCCGAAAACCCCCATATACAAATTTTCAGCGAAATCGTTAGAGCCGTTTTCGAGATCACAGAAATTTATAAATAAATATACATATATACATACAAGAATTGCTCGTTTAAAGGTATAAGATTTGACATATTTTTGCTTTTCATTCCTCCGTGCTTCGAAAGGCACGTAAAAGTCTTTGGCTCCGGTTAGTCAAATAACTCTTAACAGCTTAGGATCTATTAATATAATCATTCCGATGAAAAAATATTACTCACTATACACGGTGATTTTTTATTGGTGTTGGAGCCGAAAAGAGAAGGGACCATAAGGATAGTAATACCTAATTAGCTAGTCAAAATAAAAAACAGTAACAAAAAAATTTGACTAAAACTCGAAAGTAAAATCGTGAGATCAATTAGTAGTACCGCCGCCAGCCGGCCGGCGAAATTTATCGAACTCACGTGGCTGTTTTGGACGGACGTAACTACGTGGTTTCGATCGAAAATCATTTCTCAACTTTTTTATCTTATGTCATACACAAATTTGGATTACGTATATGGATAGAGGAATTAATTCACTATACGACATTTTCTTTTTCCAAAACCAATGAAAATTCAGGTGTATAGTCTTGCGGCCCTAGTATCTGTTTGCTTACAGCCGCAAGATACAAAGTGCTCTGTCTGCCCCATTGGTGATAAAGACGTGATAGTATGTTTGTATAGATAGAAAAAAAATAACGTGGAAGGGACATTCCCATAATAAATTAAACCTCGAGCTACACTAGACCACTATATTTTTAAAGTTAGAATAACAGACAAAAAACAAGAAAAAAATCGGCACTTCCATACAAAAGTATGCATCCGCCCGGGCATTTAGTATGGGAAAGTCGTTTTTTTTTGGTATTTTCACCGTTATTTTAATTTACAATACAATACAATACAAAAAACTTTATTGCACCAAAAGAAATTTACAATTTTGGAACACTTATTAAATAGCAACATGTAGTGGGGTACAAGAGGGTAATTTCATTATACTATAGCGATCTATTGTGGTTGGTTGGATATATTACGGGTATGACCTCCAACATTGTATAAGTTGGGATAGGAAAAATATACTTTCTGTATACACGTGTCATAAAACCCCGGACTTACAGTTGTGTCCCCAATCTGTAAGTAAATACGAAAACCAAACAGCAGCAAGCAAACACACTCACATTTCTAATGGATCCCCAATCGTGTCCCATTGAAATCCAAATCAAAACAGGACCCTTGTCAAGGTGTCGAGACCAGAAAACAGCGATTTCTGAAACAACATGTTGTTTTTTTCTCTAACCTTGTATCGAAAATTGCGTATGTAAACGTTTGTGTCCATGCGTCATTCCCAAATGTAGTAACTTTGCCTTTCATTTTCACGAAATAAAATATGAAAAAAAAATCGTGTTGGACTTTGTAAAAATTAGGGTGTCAGAAACATAATCGCAAAACCGGCAAAATTTGCCGATCATAAACGGGAAAACGCATACATTTTATTTTTAACGTGTTCCCCGTTTTAAAGGCTGTGCTTCAGACGAGGTGAACTTTATGTGTCAAAAGTCCAAATTTATGTAAGTAACTGTTAAAAGTGACATACAGGTTGCCAATTTTGTTTTTAAAAATAATTTTACGGCCTTGAATACGAGTCAATCAGAGCCTAACACGGAAACTCGCACCGTCCCCCGCAATCTGGCGTCCCCGCAACCCCTCCCCCGTTATTGAGACGTGTAAGAGCCTGTAAAACAGGGTTCTTGCTAGTCGCACGTTGACGTTACGCGAGTTACTTAGAATTATTGAATCATAATGGTGATAAACTGCGCATATTATCATTGTTTATCCACGGAAAACAATAAAGAACGAAAACTTTATAGATTTCCGAGTGATGAAAACAGGTAAGTGGCGGTGACCCTGATTATTTAACTCACACATTTGACGTGTGCACGGATATATTGTTTCGTTTGTAGTAGTACTAGGTAAATATGCTGCTCCGTTTGTATGAAGTGCTATACCTGTGGCCTAACTTAAGTTATTAATTTCTTTATATCTAACATCATCTCATCTTTAGGTCTTTTTAGTCTCCACTGCAGGAGCACAACCCTCTCTGTACTACTAGAGCCATATTTGGCAGCCAGAGGATTTGACCAACACTTTCCACGCCGGCCAGACAGATTGAAGAGGTGGCATTGATGTGTATAAGCTTTGTTTAGCTTGTAATTCCTAAGTCGCTTTCTACGATATCCACGGAAAGACTTGGAGTGGTCATATTCTGCCGGAAACCACATGGCGATATGTTATACCTTACAGGTTAATAGCAAAGGTGTAGGTCCTTTGATTGCTTTATGGGAGCTTCTGGCGACAAATTTACACGAGTCCACTGGATTTCACAGCCGATTGAGTTGCGGACGGCGCCTAAAGACCCCACCACAGTCCGCTTAACAAATATCACTACAGCCATACTATGACTGTCCACTTTGTTGTTTTTGTTTTTTCTTTATTAGGGAAACAAACAGTAGCACAGAAGATTAGCATACAGTTGGTTTTAAATATAACTTATATATTTATACTAACAATACCGTTAACCACAGCTCACTAAATACATAGGTATATATCATAGTTGTGAGACAACATACAGTTCAATCAAATGACTATTAGTTAACAATTATTATAAACTAGTTGTACCCGCGGGCTTCGCTCCCCGTGGGAATTTCAGGAAAAGAGTACACTATGTCCTTCCCCGAGTCTAAAACTATATCCCTACCAAATTTCATCCAAATTGGTTTAGTAGTATAAGCGTGAAGAGGTAACAATCATCATCATTATCAGGTCTTTCTGTCACCACTGCACACGACTCTCTCTGTACTACCAGAGCCATACTTGGCCAGAGCAGCCAAAGGACTTGGCCTACACTCTCCTCGCTGGCCAGACGGGTTGGAGAGGTCTCATTGAAGTTTATAAGCTTTGTTTAGCTTGTATTTCCTAAGTCGCCTTCTACGACATCCACGGGAGGACTTGGAGTGGTCCTACTCTACTCGCCGGAAACCACACGGCATCATACATATCGACAACAAAAATATAGACGTTTCCATACAATTTCACGCGGGTGGTTGCACACTTTTGTATGGTAGTATCAATTTTTTTTACTTTTATTATAATTCCATTATTCTATAGTATTTATTATTGATCGTGTCCCTTCCACATTGTTTAACACGAAACTATATATCAATTTAATATTTAAAACAAACCCCAACCGAACCCCTTGACTTCCCGCCAAAAACTCCAATGATGCCGATACGAAATTCAAAACCTATTAAAAAATATTTATGATACGGGTTTAACCGGTTTTCAAATAACGTTATGTGTTGATAAACGAGATAACCAATTAAAAACAATATTTTTCCTTATTTGAAGCGGTTTATGTCGTAACTTGCTTAATGCATATTAGAGTTATATTTTGTATTGTATTTTCCTTAGAGACAAACTCTTATTGGAATGTAATATTAAGTAATTTAAAATGCAGTGCAAATGTTTTAAGATCAATTAGATACAGTCAATAATTGACCTGTAATTTTTTTTGCTGAACCCCGAAATAACAATCGACCAAACGGCCTCCGTAAATAATCCTAATAAGCTATTTGGATGTGCAAAACAAAGAACGGACTAATGAGGCCTGTAATACAATTTCCACGGCTACTTTATTTTTTATACGAAAAGCTAAATGAGGAAAATCATAACTATTTGCTTTTGCGTCTGGATATTCCAGCGTTATGTTTACTTATCATTCTTAGAACGCTATCGCGTTTTTATTTATATAATTGTAATTTGACTGTACATTATTATGAACATGTTAAGGACCGAGTAATAAATTGGGGCACTTTTTATAATGCCCGGGCATAATGAATAATGAAGAATGACAAGCTACTTTGGGCAAAGTATTAATTATAATTTGTACTTGCTTATTTGTTACATTGCCTAGACATTATTGTCATTCGTGATTTCCTACATGCAAAGGCATGCAGAAGTTATTGGTAACATGACTCTGCAAGAACACTATACTACATGATCTGTACAGTATATAGTTCGGGGTAGGTAACCTAAATTGGTCTTTTTTGTTACTTGGTTGATAGCTCTCAAAAATGAACAGTAGAAAAATTCCCCCTTACAATGTGTGTATTGTCAGATTGTCCGAAAACCTTATGACTATAATCTAATATAATAATACGAAATAAAAATCTAATTCTAACTAATTAATCTAATTCCAAATAATAAAAAAACACTTGGCCAAAATTACCTCCTTATTATTCATAACGCCCGGGCATTATGAATAGTACCCCAATTTACCACTTGGTCCAGGGTTGTCAAAGCGTAGAGCTGTAAGACTCTAAGGCCACTTTTAGCGTGATAATGGACACTTAGGTGGAAATAGAAGGGATCAAAATAATGATGTTTCTAGCCATATCAATTATTACCTATTGACATGATTTCATTTCTCGCCCATTCCCTCGGCTTTAACAATACGGACAGCAAGAAATACATCTGATACATTCTACTATTTTTCAGTAAAACGGAACTTTTTGGTCAAAAACGTTGCCAAGATTTTTCTCCCGTGAGCATAAAAAGCAATAGTTGTCATAACAGCCGTCCAGCGGTCAACGACATGCGTTTTTCTCGAGATTAGACTAGTTACGGTGTAATCGGAGGCAACGACCTATAATACCAGAACTGATTCGGTCGGAACAGGTTCGACAAACTTGAGGCAGAAATTTAGTAGCTGTAATTATTGCTTCACGTCTCCCATTGCAGGGCAAAGCCCTCCTCTTTTCCTCCACTTACCTCTATCTACAAGGGAGATGTTGTATAAGGTACTATGTTGTATAACTATGTACAAGGGGGAAGCTACTACAGACCATACAAAAACATGGCTATATATCCATGTTTTATCATTTTGTAGATCATCAAGCTTGTCGCGATATCTCTTTCTCACTTTTTGTAACATTCATATTCTCGTACTCGTGTAGCGTTTAAAAGTGCAGTGCGTGCACATTATCTTTAGGAACTGTCAGATAGAATACAAATAGTATATGTAGTATATACTATTTGTATTCTATCAAATAGTATAATAGTATATGTAGTGTAGTATATGTATTGGTTGTTGTATTTATCAAATATATGTTTATATTTTATACATATCTTACAAATATATATATACATATATATATAATATTATTAGCGAATCTTTCAAAATTACATATTTTGCATCTCCTTCTACAGATTTCTTATTCTCGGCATCACCAGTGGGTTGACTGGTAGATAAAGCCCATGGCTTTAAGTCCGCCTATTACATATTTTGTAATAAAGTTAAATAAATAAAAAAATATATATATTTCGGTTTTAAAGTGCTGCAGTTGACTAAAAATGTTTTTTTTTGTTTTTTTGTCCGTCTGCCTTTTTGTATGTCATCATTTACTCGCCTACCTGTCTTATGTCACAGCTGATTGTCAAAAAAATTTGGGAAGAAGTTCGTAAATTATCTCTCTTATCTCAGCGCTGTCCCAGTTGCATCCTCATCTGTAACGCTGAAAAGCCCGGTCCGCTATAAGGAATTACATTCAATTTTTTGTCGATTCAGACTAAAATATGGAGGTTGAAAATTTTATAAAAATTCATTCCGAAATTTACAAAAATAAAAAAAAAAATTGTTACCCTTATAATGACACAACTTTTTATCTAAACATTTTTATCCCATAAACTTCAACGTCTTGGGGGTGTCTTGCGAGGTCTACAGCTCATAGAGCCACTAGTTTATTTGCTGTTTAACATTCATATTTCGCATTAGGGTTAGAAAAAGACATTACCGAAACCCTAGGCAGATCCGCCTTTAATCCGATCTGTTGTTCGTTTTGGCTATAGTTTTACAACCGGCCTATACATGACGTCATCTCTTTGGTATTGTTCATTTGTATACTCTAATTTCAGACGATGGCTTCTCCCTCTTCGCTTTCCACGGGAAACTCAACGAGGAAATGGAGGGCCTAGAGGCAGGCCATTGGGCTAGGGACATCACCAAGGCCAAAGAAGGCCGCTGGACCTTCAGGGACCGCAATGTGAAGCTGAAACTTGGAGACAAGATCTACTTCTGGACTTACGTCATCAAGGATGGATTGGGATACAGACAGGACAACGGAGAATGGACTGTTACTGGTAGGTTTTATTAATTCTTTGTTATTTTTTTTTTTAATATTTTAACGTATCTATATTGTAAATAAACACGCTAATAATATTACGATCTAGCCTAAACTCAGACTAATGAGTAATTTTACATTCACCTAGTTTTATAAAGTACTAATTATATAAGAATGTGTCTATCGACACTTTTCTTACTATCTCAAGGGGAAGACATAGTGTTTGTGTGTCTTTTGTTTTCTTTGTCACTATTTTTCACTATTAAACACTTTGTTACTTTATCTGGAAAGAAAATATAAGAATGTAGAACTTTCCCTTACTTATGGTCAAAAATGACATAACACACTATATTCTATTTCAAGTTCAGTACCTGGGCGACCGAGCTTTGCTCGGTTACATCTTAAACATTAACTTCGTTTTTTTAAACTTAGACAAGTTAAAAAAAATGAAGTTAAACAATACAAAATAAAAAATTATATATAAACTTGAACATAAAAAAAAAACAAAACTCGAAAGCATAAATCTCATTCACGTCATCAGTATAGTTAAATGTAAGACATATTTATGAGAAATATATATTGTTAGAGTAGCCCCTAACTACATTTTTTTAAACTTGTCTAAAATCAAATATAAATTAAAAATGATATATAAACTTGTTTATAAAAAAAAACAAAAGTAGTCACCGAGTGGGATTTGAGGTGCTATTTTTCAAACGCGGAGTCACTAAAAGAACGATTTTTTGTATGGAAAAACCATTCGTTTAGGTGATTCCGCGTTTCAAAAATAGCACTTTTGAACCCGTAACACTCTTTCTTGCCGTTTTCGATATTCGTAATCTCAATCTTACAGCATTTGCAGAGAGTACCTGGGCGACCGAGCTTTGCTCGGTTACATCTCAAACATTAACAATTTTTTTTAAACTTGTCTAAAAACAATGCAAAATAAAAAAAAAATTTAAACAAAAAAAAAAACAAAAGTAAGTCACCGAGTGGGATTCGAACCCGTAACATTCTTTTTAGCGGTCGCTATCCTTAACCGCTGAGCTAAATCACGGCGGTCGCGGCGCGACGAAATTAGCGACCATATTCTGCGTGGAAAGAAAAACGCATGAAAATTCGAAAACACGCGTTTTCCCAAACATAAAACTAATCTAGATCGATTGTTTACTCCCGAAAACCCCCATATACAAATTTTCTGCGAAATCGTTAGAGCCGTTTTCGAGATCACAGAAATTTATAAATATATATATATACATACAAGAATTGCTCGTTTAAAGGTATAAGAGTACCTGGGCGACCGAGCTTTGCTCGGTGACATCTCAAACATTAACTATTTTTTTTAAACTTGTCTAAAAACAATGCAAAATAAAAAAA
This sequence comes from Acrobasis consociella, assembly GCA_963555685.1. Classification (NCBI taxonomy): domain Eukaryota; kingdom Metazoa; phylum Arthropoda; class Insecta; order Lepidoptera; family Pyralidae; genus Acrobasis; species Acrobasis consociella. The sequence continues at coordinate 3,263,494 of OY743114.1, forward strand.
AAAATATAAACTTAAACATAAAAAAAAACAAAAGTAAGTCACCGAGTGGGATTCGAACCCGTAACACTCTTTCTAGCGGTCGCTATCCTTAACCACTAAGCTAAATCAAGGCGGTCGCGGCGCGATGAAATTAGCGACCATATTCTGCGTGGAAAGAAAAACGCATGAAAACTCGAAAACACGCGTTTTCCCAAACATAAAACTAATCTAGATCGATTGTTTACCCCCGAAAACCCCCATATACCAATTTTCAGCGAAATCGTTAGAGCCGTTTTCGAGATCACAGAAATTTATAAATAAATATATATATATACATACATACATACAAGAATTGCTCGTTTAAAGGTATAAGATATTTTGACTGTGAAAACCAATTGTATGCCTAGATATGTGTAATATCTTTTAAATTACAAATTTTGCCGAAATCGGGAATGTGGTTTCGAAATAAACGTTGACTACGTTTGTATGGAAAAATGTGGTTAGGTCTAGGGTTAGTAGGCCCTTGCGGTTGACCCTGTAGACAATCCGACATTATTTAGGGACAACTGCTAAAAGGGTTTTAAAAATTCGTATCTTTTACTGAAATATCAAAGGTTAAAAGGTCATTAAAGATTTAGAGTAGACAAAAACTACTTTGTAAGGTAGACATAAGTATAAGTATACACGTTAGATTTAGTTTACTTTGTATTTGAGTACGTATTCAGTATTTGATTGCATACCTATTGTATATATTTCCTGTTCAAATCCCGGGCTTTTTAACTACAAGTTCTGTTCAGGATATTAATTAAGAAACACGAAATCAGCGGATAATATTTAGTATCTATGAGGGTATGAGATATAAAATTTTGGTTTTGTAGAAAATTCTGCAGATAAACATTTGCCTAGAACTAGGTATAGGTACCATCAATATTACAAGATCATCATTTATTTCAGAATTTGTCAACGAGGACGGCACACCAGCTGACACGAGTCTCGAGCCCACTCCTGCCCCAACTCCAGACAGACCAAGCCAACCCAACCAACCGAACCAGCCCCAAACACCCACGCCCAGACCAGACCCGCCCTGTTCGGTGTCTGCTACCATGGTGGAAGGAAGGAAGTCCGTCTGCCAAGGAACGCTGCTCTTCAGTGAGGAGTTTGAGAAGCCAAGTCTTAAGGAGCTCTCGAATTGGGAGGCCGAAATCAAGTTCCCCGAGGAACCAGTAAGTTCATAACTCAGGACTTGTACCGCTTGACTCATTACAAGAGAAAGCTTTTGGGTAGCTTAAAACATCTAACAGTTATGTTGGCTTTCACTTAAAAACTAAGAAAAGATCGTCTGGCCTGCGAGGAGAGAGTAGGCCACTGCCTGCTCTGGCCAAGTATGGCTCGGGTTCTACAGAGAGGGGCGTGCTCCTGCAGTGGAGACAAAAAGACCTAATGATGATGATGATGATGATAAACAAGCCAGATATCACAAAAAAGTATAAGGGTTTCAAATTTGATACAGCTGCGAGTTCGCAATCACGAAATCCAAAGACCATGATAATCAAGATGGTGGATATATTTATACAGATTGCTAGCCCCCATAGCCTGTCTAAAATATAATTTTGCTTTAGGACTATCCATTCAACGTGTACATGGTTGATGGAACACTTGGCGTCGAGGATGGAAACCTTGTTCTCACACCAAGGCTGCTGGAGTCACATTTCCACGCTGGGATCCTGAACGAAGCCTTGGATTTGACCAACAGGTAATTGTAAATAATAATAGAGCTTACATGATCTTTGAACATTTTCTATCAAGTTACCATGTTCATATGCATATGTTATGCCGAAACTGTTATCAGCTGATTGCTTCTTTAGCAAACTTGTGGTTCTAAATACGATAGAGAAAATTATAAAAGGGTCAAGTCACGCTGTTTCCCCGTATAGTAAGATAAATCCGAAGTTATTGCCTATTTCCTTGATATGCTTCGACAATTTACAAGCCCATAGGAGAAGGAAGATAAGGTATAAGTAATTTCTTTATTGCACCAACTAAATATGAGAATAATAAGAAGTACATTTAAATATAGTAGGTACAAAGACGGGCTTATCACTAAAGCGATTTCTTCCAGTCTACCTTTGGGTACAGAAGACTATAAAAGATGTGAGGGAGTTGGTACAGTTAGTGTATTAACAGAGCAAAAGAATACAAATACCCAATAAACAGATAAACGAACAATACAGTATGTAATTTATAATACATAAACTATAAAATTGGTACGAACATTACGGAGAGTAATTGAAAAGTAGCCAGTGAAAAGAAAAGAAGAAAATAGATATTAGTTAGAGCTAGAGGAAAGGTAGTGAGAAATCTTTGTTTTTTTTTATGATTACACTTTACGAATATCCAGTGGAAGCATGGACTATCTTATATACGTAGAAAATGTATTGCAGATGCTCAGGTCAAGTGGAAACCACAGAATGCAGACGTCAGGCGTCAGGAGCACAGATACTGCCGCCTGTGATGACTGGGAAGATCAGCACTAAGAACAAGTTCAGCTTCAAGTTTGGCAGGGTGGAGGTTCGGGCCAAACTGCCTGCAGGCAACTGGCTTGTGCCTGGTAAGACAGATTTTTATGAAAGAAACCCTGCACGAAAAACTGCAATGAATGATGAATGAAAAAATGAAACGCTGTTAAAAAACAAAAGTTTGCCGATTTTTATTTTCGGGGTGACAAAATCCCTGTCGGCGGCCTTTGGCTTCATAGACTTACATTTTTTTTTGTACTTTTCGGCTTTCGGTCTTCATCAGTCGTCATTCAGTTTGTCTATGACACTATTTCGAAAATCATCAACATCATCATCAGGTTTTTAATCTCCACTGCTGGAGCACGAACCTCTCTGTATGACTAGAGCCATACTTGGCCAGAGCAGCCAGAGGATTTGGCCCACACTTTCCTCGCTGGCCAAACGAGATGGAGAGGTCTCATTGATGTTTATGAAGTTTTGTTTAGTTTGTTTAAGTCTTCTACGACATCCACGGGAAGACTTGGGGTGGTTCTATTCTACTCTTCGTTCCCGAAGAACCATGTAGCGGAAAAAGCAAGTCGCACATTTAATAAAGACGTCGGACTTATTTTTTCCCAATTTCTTTTTTGGATTCATCAAGTAAATATCGCATGGACTGAAATTTCAAATAAATGTACTGAACAATTATTCTATAGGTACTCCTATTTCTGGCTTGTAAGTTAAATTGTAAATTAAATCTTCCTCTGGCTGCTCTAGCCAAGTATGGCTCTGGTAGTGCCGAGAGGGTCGTGCTCCTGCAGTGGAGACAAAAAGACCTAATGATGATAATGACGATATGAATTAAAACTCATAAGAACGCCAAATGTATTGTTCCAGAAATAAACCTTGAACCAAAGGACAATATCTACGGCTCTCGCCGGTACGAGTCTGGTCTGATGAGAGTGGCCTTCGCAAGAGGAAACGCCGTGTTCGCGAAGAAGCTATACGGAGGGCCTGTGCTGTCTGACACAGAGCCTTTCAGGTCTCTGCTCATGAAGGAGAAGATCGGCATCGACAACTGGAACGGGGATTATCATAATTACACCATGATTTGGAAAAAAGGTATGAATGTAAAGATTTAACTCTTTATCAGCATTATCTTTATTATTCAATTCTTTTCCAGCTCACAAAATGGTTACTAGAACAATGCTTCTACTCCATATTACTATATAGACTTCAGTGAGCGTAAAAAATAAGGTTAGATTATATGTAATTGTGTATTTGTGACTTTCGGTTATATCAACAATGTAAATAATATTTTAATAGGCAAATTCAAGTGGCTACCATATTTGCATGCCTTAGTTCAGGTTGAATACATGATACTTAATATACAATTGACATCTTATGTACTATATTTGAGCAAATAAAATTATTCATATTCCTGGCCTAGCCTAGCCATCCTCAGGATTCCAAATCCCATAATGAGTATAGCAACTTGCAGCCAGCGTTTCCTTGCAACCTTGTTTAGGTCTTCTAACCTCACCGGTGCGTAATCACCAGAGATCGGATATTCTAGTGCTTATTTACCTAAACTTCGAGGAAGTAAGTAACATTGAGTGGATGATACCTCCATTAAAATATAAACATAAGATATAACAAAACGTATGTAGGTATGTATTTGAAGCAAATGTTTAAATTCACCTAATATTCAATTAAACAAAGCTAACTTAGTTTTATTTTACGTAGTTATAACAAAACATTTTAATGTAACACAATTTTAGTACGAAACAAATAAATGGAATAATATTAGTCAAATAATAATTTGTACCTAACTGTATTTATAGGTCTATAAAATACAACAATAATTCGTGTTTTTTAAATCACGGAAATAAAAAAATATTATTGTATATTTTAGAGGTGGTATTATCCACTCTATGTAAATATGCACTGAAATATCCGATCTCTGGTAATCACTGTTTGAAAACCTATTAGCAGTCGTTTCATTTTCACCAATCTGCTATCGTTTCGAACATGAATTCTACTAAAATTTCCTATCGCATCTCTCTGCTGGGCTTTATAATTTTATTGTAACAATAGTATGTACCTAGACTTAAAATACATCCTCACCCTGTTAACCTTAGAATTGGCTTTCGACGCTACACCTTTTTTGAGTTTTCACATTACATTAAATTTATTTCAGCTGTATAAAGGCTCTTTCCTGTGAAATAGGATTAACCGTCTGAGGTTCCTGAGCATTTAATTTATAATATTACTTGTATTCAGTGTAAGAAAACATTCCGTTTTATTTTAAACACAGACTTACTTTATGATTCTTTATTACTAATTTACTACTTACTTATTAGAAGAGGGTAGTGATGAAAAATTACGCATGCTTCAAATGCGTCTTTTGCAATTTGTGATGAGGAAATTCGTCAGCAGAGTCCGGTTTGCATATTGACAAGTGACAAGTGCGAGTGACCAGTGATTTCTATGCACTTGTCACTTGTCTGTACCTGTTCACACGCTCACTTGTCACTTGTTTACATTTAAAACCCTGCTTTAACGGTGGTAGCACGACTGGAAGTGCACTCACGGTACAGAATTCGTGGCGAAGTAATGTTCTTCACGTGTTATCACACTTATATTATAAAGGCGAAGGAAAGTTTGTGTGTGTGTATGTTTGTTACCTCTTTACGCGCAAACTGCTGGACGAACTTTGATAAAATTTGATATGCAGGAAGATGACACCCTGGATTAACATATAGGCTACTTTTTCCGCGGATAACACCGCGGGGCGAATCTAGTTATTTTATAAGATTACTAGCTGGTGCCCGCGACTTCGTCTGCGCAGGATCACACGATATCTTTATAAATTGTAGCCTATGCGTTATTCTGATGTATAAGCTATATTAAAATTTCATTAAAATCCATTTAGTAGTTTTACGTGAAAGAGTAACAAACATCCATCCATACTTACAAACTTTCGCGTTTATAATATGAGTAGGATCAATACAATATGTTTCTTTTTGTTCACCAGACGGCATCGACATGCTGGTGGATGGTCAGGAGTACGGGAGCATCAACCCTGGCGAAGGTTTCTACACCATAGGCCGGGAGCACGCAGTTCCGCACGCCGCTCATTGGCTCAGAGGAAGTGTCATGGCACCGCTTGATCAATATGTAATTATTATTGCTTAAAACTAAACTTTTTTCCTTCTGAGTGAGATCGCATTTAAATATTAAGCTGCCCCTGCTTTTTACTGTAGAATATATACAAAATTTTGCCATGTAGTATCTGGCCGAGTAGAATAGGACCACTCCAAGTCTTACCGTGGATGTCGTAGAAGGTGACTCAGGAAATACAATCTAAACAAAGCTTATTGACATCAATGAGACCTCTCCAACCCATCTGGCCAGCGAGGAGAGTGTAGGCCTAGTCCTCTGGTTGTTCTGGCCAAGTCTGGCTCTGTTTGTATAGAGTGGGTCGTGCTGAGCCTGATTATGATTATGATATACCAAGTTGTGTAGTGCGTGTGTACTGTATACATTGCTTATGAAAACATTTCACATACTTATTTGGTTGTTACCTTGGAAGTCCAAATCTGAAACTTTGTTAACACATCTTACTACCATTAAAATGTTCTCCTTTTATCCCCAGTTCTTCTTATCGCTTGGTCTCCGCGTGGGCGGTGTCCACGACTTCGCGGACTCCCCGGACAAACCCTGGAAGAACAGGAGCAACAAGGCCATGCTTAACTTCTGGAACGACCGCGATAACTGGTTTCCGACCTGGTTCGATGCTACCTTGAAGGTAGATTACGTGAGGGTTTATGCTCTGTGATAGATCAGTGAGATTTAGTTAAGGTTTTAGAATAGGATCTTGAAAGAACATTTTTGACTGATTTTGATATATTTTTGTAATACAAAAGCGTGTGTGTTAGTCTTTAAACTATCGCGATTCGAACACACCAATAATTAAAACTTATATGAATGGGATATACATAGTCTGTCTGCGATCACGAAAGATGTAACTATAATTCTAAACGTAAGACGTAAAAAAAAAGGGTTTTTGGCTATGCCCTGTTTATATTTGAAATAATAAAAGATCCAATAGCAGAAACTGACTTACGTACTTACTACTTTTTATTTTTTTTAAATTGCAAATTTGTAATTTTAACATACTTACATAGTATTCAAAACCTATGCATTCTGTACTTTTTGGGCCATAGACGGAAGCTCAAAAATAATAATTTAAGTTAATAATTTAGTAGTATTTTACTGTCGTACTATTTAAAAATATAAGTGCTAGACTAAAATAAATATTGTTCCAAAATTGTCTATGCTAATTTACGAACTATTATTTTGTCCTGTTTCTGAAGTTTTGTGAGTTTTGTTTGAATTGTGAAAGTTGATTGTATTTTATACTGTAAGAAACATAATATAAAACCGCTAAATAAAGACAATTTTATTTTAAAATAATATAAGTTTATGCGTATTATTTTCCTGTTTAGACCGTTTTGAAGATATCAAAATTGATTGACTGGATTTAAACGAGTGTAGGTATTAATGTGATATCCGAGGATATATGATTGCTAGAATATTTTGGATAAACATAAAAGAAAAAAACGGTAGTTTTAATTTATCGATAGATATTGCATTTGAGGGTTCTGTACCCAAACGGTAAAAACAGGACCCTATTCCTAAGACTTCGCTGTCCGTTTGTCCGTCTGTTTGTCACCAGGCTGTATTTTATAAACAGTGATAGACCGGTCTGATCTTTGGCCCTGTGGGGATACTTTTAAGCTATTGCATAGCTTCTATCGCGGGCCTTGAGCGCGGGGACCGAATCCAGAAATTCCGTAACGAAAAAACCTCACGCTCCACACTCCGCCTACCATGTAGGTTGCCGCTTCGTCTCCGTCGTCCGTTTGCGACGTTGCCGTCCTTCCTTGTAAAAATTCACCGACCGAACGGAACCACCTTAATGCAATAGCTTTACCGCGGCAGTCCCCGAGTGCCACACGTCTTTTTTAAATTACATGGTTAATCTTCGAATAGATATAAGAATAATAGGACTGTGCAAAGCACGCGTGGCGTCTGCTCCATGTAAGGACTTACCCTAATAACGTTAACTTGGTAACGATTTGACGACAACCGTGGCGACCGTGGCGTGACTAGGTCACCATGCTAGTCCGCCACCCAGAGGTACTGCCTCCGTAGACTTTTTTAACTGCCTCCGTAGTGTAGTGGTTAGAGCGTTCGACTCATACCCGGAGGTCGCGGGTTCGATTCCCGGCGGGGCAACGACTTTGTGTTGTTGTCCTAGTTTGGTTAGGATATTGTAGGCTGATCACCTGATTGTCTGATAAGTAAGACGACCCGTGCTTCGGAGGGCACGTTAAGCCGTCAGACCCGGTCGCTGTCTTTGACATTGGTCGCCTTACCGACATTGGTTACCTAAAACCATGTCAGAGGCCTTTAAGGCGGTTCAAAAACTCTGACACTAGTGTGTCTCTAACACACACGATAAGAAGAAGACCCAGGGGTCCCGGGTTCGAAAAAAGGCCATTTTCCAACTTGCCCCGACCGGGGCAAGTTGGAAAATGGCCTTTTTTTTAAATTAATTGTCCTGGGTCTTAAGTGTGTATCTATCTATACATGTATTTGTTAAAAATATAGTATAGTTGAGTTAGTATCTAATAACACAAGTCTTGAACTGACTTTGAGGCTAGCTCAGTGTAATTGTCCCTATGTGGGCTTCGCTTCGCTCACCGTGGGAATTTCGGGATAAAAGCTATCCCACGTCCTTCCCTGGGTATCAAACTATATCCACATCAAATATCTAAATTATTCTAAATAGGTTCAGTAGTTAAAGCGTGAAGTGGTAACAAACAAACAATCAAATATACAAACTCACATTCGCATTTATAATATTAGTATGGATAAGGATACGTATACCTATAAAATTATCTATACACCGATTACTTCTTGGGAGCATGAACTATTGATAGCCGAGGTTATTCGTATACGGCATAAGGTAAACGTTAATTTAATGTCTGAATTTGCTTGTATTGAATGTAGGTACACCCCAAAGGTCATAACTCGTCATATCTGCTTGACCTTAACCTCGGTCTTTGACTTTGATTTGCTATTACTATAATATAAAGATAAGGTCAATCTATATTTCCTTACTTAAGTTTGTTTATGCCAAATACACATTCAATCGAGGATCGAATATAGCAACCTATAAAGTACTTATCGGTACGAACTACTAGAGGACTCAAAACAATCTAAGATAACCGGCCAAGAGCGAGTAGAACTCGCGTGGAGAGGGTTCCTTACAATGCCGAAGGCAAACATTTGAAATCCTCACAGTAAAATGCGAGTTAACTACTACTAGCGCTGTCTGGTGGTGTTTTGGTGAACTGTTTTCCGTAAGTTAACGTATTATATTGAGTTTACCACATTTTTTTCGATTGATAGAATTCTTATAGGTTTTCCTGTAATCTACAAGCTATGAACTATATATTGAGAATTTTTAAAAATTTTGGGCTCAGTAGTTTCGGAGATCAGGTCGCAGGAATGGTCAATTTTCGTCTTCTTTTGAATAAAATCAAAACTATTTGTTTCACAATAACAACAAACATATTTTTAAGAACCTTGTAACCAGTCCTTTCATCTGATATATGACACGTTAAGGATCGCAAAACTTTTTTTTTAATTTTCTATTTTGTCCCCCGAAAATGACGCTTATTTCTTAAAAAATAGTATAAAATAATATTATTATCTTTCTTAGGTTTGCACCTTCTTGACCCTTTATGGTCGGTATTAAGCTGAACTCCCGCGCTGAGACCCTCAGGGAGAAGGAGTTTCAGCGTCCCCTCCTACAAAAACTGTGTCCCACAGTTATGTAGGATGTTATTAGTGTATGCAGCCTGCTAAATATATAATAATATTATTTAATAATCTTATCTACTTTGTGTTTCACATTTCTGTGTTTGGGTCATAGGATATACCTACACCATCCTACCAAATTTCACCTGATTTGGTTCAGCAGATTTGAAGCAAGTTGACTGTGACAGACGGACGCACGATTGATCCTATAATGGTTCAGTTTTTATTTTTCTCGTATGGAACCCTAAAAAGAGATAAAATTACATAGAAATAAGGAAATACAGACCAAGTAAAAACCCAGCATTTCATAAATTCCCAGGATTCCTCGTGACCCAGAAACAGGTCTACAGTTAGAAACTTCACACATTATCCGAAAAACAAATATATACGTAAGTATACATATAAATAATATTGAGAATTCATGTATTTACCAATTTAATATTGGTTGAGTTCATATAGGAACAAAAACAGAGAAAAACCGTAAGGTAATTATTATATCTACCAAACCGCCTCGTACAGACTGTGCTAGTGTTTAGTCGAGTATTTGTTCTAGTATTTTTTACCTTCTTGATAGACACATTAGGTTTAGATTCCTACTTAATCTTATTTTTATATTTTTACCTGTGCTCAATTTTGACTCAATTCTAATTAACTTAAAGTTTGTCACAAAAGTTATATGTGCGATATAGTAGGTATATTGGCGTATTTTTTAATTTATTGCTTTGGTTAAAATAAATAATAATAATCAGGTAAGCAGTTTTGTGAACCAGCTTTCATTTCTATTTATTCTCTGTATTCGAATGCTATATCTATATTTCCTCATTTCTGGCTGATTTTAGTATTAACCGAAACAAGAAATTAAAAGAACTTTGTTTTTTATTTAACGTACTGGTAGTTTGACATTGTGAACAATCTATGCAAAGTGTTTAATCAAACACCACTAAGTAAGATGACTTGTTTTTGCCAGTATCACACGGCCCAGTTACCTCGACCCATGTGAAAATATTAAAGATCCGGTTTCACGCGCCAGTACCAGCCGCTCAGGCCGACAGACCAGGCGGATTCATAGATCTATTAGTCTTTTATAAGTAACAGTGTTATCAAGTGACAGATGTAAAATGTTGTTGTTGTTATTTGTTAGTTGTTTTAGTGTAGTGTGGTGTTATGAGGTGCCGCCGGCGAAGTTAGAAGCTATATGGCCCAAAGGTCTAAGGGTTTCAGTACCAGGTAGTGTTTATTATATTTTTTACTAACATCCTTATTATAATCAATTTGGTCTGCGTTTAATTAATAATTGGTGTTATAATATATATATCTATGTAATAGGCAAAAAAAACTAATGTTGTAAAACAGACAAAAATAATTACGTTAGAAATTAATTTGAAAAATTGTCTTTCATGATTTTTGCCGGATTTTAAGATATCTGCTTAAGATTTCGCATCAAAATCTGAATTATAATTATAGGCTTTATCAAGGTTTTATCAATTATTCCATGTTTCCCCATACATCTTCTAATGATTGCGGTAAACAATCACGTTTCAAAATAAAATTGTGGTTATTGTTGCTAATAGGTAACTGAATTTTATTTATCTTCCTTATAAGTCTCATTACTGGGATGGGGTCTTCCCTTTTTTTTTAGTTGAGTCACAAAGATGACTGATGATTGATGGTTTTCAATTCAATTCATCGCGTTTTTTTATATATATACCTCTCTCTCTCTCTCTCATCTCAGCGTATTCCCAGTTGCATCCTCAGCTGTAACGCTGCGAAGCCCAAAGTCAAAGTCAAAGTCAAAAATTTTTATTCAATGTAGGATAAATTTATCTCTTATTGAAGGTCATTTTTTTTAAATATTATTTTAGTGCAAAAGCTAAAAACTACTAGCGTTTCGGAACGACCACTGCTGGGAAGATTACGCCGAAAGAAACCCAGTTCAGTATCCGCCAGGGGTCACGCCATCCCAGGGTCCGCTTTCCGGCTTTTTCTTCCCCACTTCGCACGGTCTTGAGCATCCTTGGTTGTAAGACGATTGACATATCATCCTTGACGACGTCAAGCCAGCACTTCTTGGGTCTACCACGCCTGTGGGCCCCGGTGGAGGCCTTATAATATTTGTTTCCCACGTTACTTGCCGGTTTCCGCAAGACGTGACCACTTATAAAATTTAATTGTTTTTCTGATACGTAATGACCAATATGACGATAGTTAATGTTAAATGTCGGCAGACGTGTTTGTATACAATTTATTATCAGTAACCTCAAAAAAAGCAAGCGATTCCGTAAATCGCATCGCAAAAAATAGTTCGCATCTCATAACAGGTTCTCCGAGTTCGATAGCATAAGTAGACATCCTTAATGACTGTAAGATAGTATGTTGATAGTCAACACAATTAAGTAATGGAATTAAATATTCTGAGCCAAATTACACGTCTTCATGACGTGACGTCGTTTAAAGTAATTGGATTATATAGGCGGCATTTTTATTGTCCTTAACATAATTTTTCAAAATTAACAAGTGTTTTTGCCAGTCAATTAAAAAAAACGAATCTTAATAGTTTCATAAGTAAACGCCATCTAGTGAGTTTAAAATTTATTTCTGAGTGTCATAAATAAATCCTCTCTGCTACGCTTAAGCCTGTCTGAACTGACCCTAAGGACACAGATTTGATATTGTATCTTACTTCTTCTTATCGAGTCGAAAAGGTTTCAGTGTAGCTTCAATTTAAAATTATCTTTGACCAGTATGTGGCCACGGCAATCCCTCTGTCATTAGCTTTGTTAAGGTCCTCTCTGGTACATGTCGTAGGGCAGCCCGGACACGACAGAAGGTGCTCCATTGATTGGATGGCGCCGCAATCGGAAAGGTCGTTGAGGTCGGAAAGGTGGCGTTACGCCACCTAACTCTGTTTTCTCTACACCTCACAACATCAGCACGGAATCTATTGAGAGACTTCCAGACTAATCAGGGGAGGTCTTTACCCGGTGGGAGTTTTTCTGCAGGTGATAGGTACGACTCATAAGGTGATTTGTCTAACCACCGGTCAACTTACATTAGGAGCTTCTACGGCTGGTATGTTGGGCTGCCTAAGAAAGCTGTTGCGGCTCTTGAGACGTGCTGGTGGCAAAGTCTGTCCGTAGAGAAGGTGCCTTTTGTCGTCTAGCTGCTTAAACTTTTCGACCGGCCATGCCACACCACGTCTGACACTTGGCAGAGAAAAATGTACCTTACTTTTCCATTTACAGACGATGGCTTCTCCCTCTTCGCTTTCCACGGCAAACTCAACGAGGAGATGGAGGGTCTCGAAGCAGGCCAGTGGTCCAGAGACATCACCAAGGTGAAGGATGGGAGGTGGACCTTCAGGGACCGGGAGGCCAAGCTGAAGATCGGGGACAAAGTCTACTTCTGGACTTATGTGATTAAGAATGGCTTGGGATATAGGCAAGATAATGGCGAATGGACAGTTACCGGTAAGTTTTAGGTATTTGTAACTAGCTTTTACCCGCGTCTTGTCTGCTTAAACTCAGTACTCTATAATAAAGCCTACCTGGTATGGCAAAATAGGATTCTCCATAGAAAGTTAGACCTCTATTTTCCTTTTATTATAACTAGTTCACATATCATTCACAACTTAATAACCATAACTATTTATGATACCAAAGTACACTGCTATCTCACATTGCACAGTCCACTAAAATAAATTAGTAAACCAAAAGCTGAAATCAATTTAGAAAATAAACCCAATTGAACCCCTTTTGTTTTATTCTTTTTTATTCAAACTCTTTTCAAAAATGTACAAGATGCAGTCCTAATGCCATGAGGCATTCTCTCCTACTCAACCATTAGACCGGAAAATATGTGTGGCTGACGTGATAAAATTCGTGAATACTTCTCGCCAAAAACTCCATCCTCAAGGTATTCTGTCTGAAAATACTTATCCTTACTTATATTATAAATGCGAAAGTGAGTTTGTATATTTGCTTTCAACCACTTTACGCTCACCACTTTACACTCTAACCACTGCCTATTTAGATGAAATTTGATATGGATAGTTCGTTACCCAGGGAAGAACATAGGATAGTTTTTATCCCGAAATTCCTACGAGGGCTTCGCGCCCACGGGCACAGCTAGTGTTTTAATAATTAAATTTCGCAGGTTACGTCGACGAAGCTGGTAACCCCATCGACCCTGGCACTCCCAACGTCCCGGCCCCCACCCCAACAAACTCGCCAGCTCTCATACAGCCAGACATAGCCCACGTGACCGCTCCCACCTTAGTAACCCAGCCGCCAGACTCCAACTTCCCCTGCGAGATATCCGTCTCGTCAGTGTCGACGCCAGGGTTCGTCTGCAAGGGACAGCTGCTGTTTGAGGACAACTTTAACACGAAGCTGGAGAAGGGGAACATCTGGACGCCGGAGATCATGTTCCCTGGGGACCCAGTAAGTACCGTTGCTCTATCAACCCCTATTATCCCGTATAAAACGACGGGTTGTTAGAACGACGCAATGTCAGAGCGACACTGTTAGAGTGTGGGACTCTAACAAAGTGTCGCTTTAACGCGTAGTTTCGCGTTAGAACAACACTGGAAATTGAGAAATTGGTGCGCAAAGCCTTTGCTTGCTTTGTGGACAGTAAAATCTAAGAATTCTTTCTGGATGGAATCCGAGATACGCAAGTAAGGGTTGCTGTAACATCGACAACTGTTGCGAGACATCATAGTTCGCTCAGAGACGCGTTGGCCCATGCGCTAGAGTTTGAATCATTGCGGCATGCTGAATACAAGAGCATACTCTGCAAGAACCACGCGACGCGAAGTTAGAGAACAAAGTGTCGCTCTAACGTCGCGTCGCTCTAACTACCCCGTCGTCCGTCTATACCGTCGTTTTCCAACTTCCACAATAGACACTTCGAAAAAAATCTTTCGAAATAGTAAACACTAGTAAACAACTTTACTTTGATTTCTTTTCGCTGATTTTATCTTTATTTGCACAATAAATTACTTATTGAAAAACTCGACTAAACGTAATTGTTCATTTTATTTGGAAAATAATTTAGGGCCAGGGAGCCTCTACTCCTTTGTTGCCCCTAGGCCAACCAGATCCAGATCTCTAAATCCAGCCATGCCATATAACGAATCGTCATTCTTACTACCCGTCGCTTCATCGAACCGTGGCTCTGACGACGTCGCTTTAACGATCCGTCACTCTAACGTCCCGTCGCTCTAAAGACCCTTAGCTTACACTTTTGTTTGTTACACAGGACTACCCCTTCAATGTTTACCTTAACGATCGCAACATGCGAGTCAACGATGGCAGGCTGATCATCAAGCCCATTACATTGGAGTCTAAATACGGCGAAGATTATGTATGGCAGTCCCTGGACCTCACAAACAGGTAAAAGATCCCTATCTTATATCTCCATGCATGGGTGTGACACCCACTGGTGATACAGGTGCATAGACAAAGAATTTAGCACCATCAAGTACTGGAAGCAAGCCGCTCTAGATCGGTCATTTTGGAAATCCTTGGGATAAGCCTATCTCCAGGAGTGGACGCTATGCGGCTTTTCAGCCGCATAGCATGATGATTTAGTAAACCTAAAACAAACAGTTTTATCGTCCCCCAATATGAAAAGTAAACAATTATAAGTATGAATGGAGCTAACGGGGCATAGAGGGCTTGGGCTTCTTTCGGCATAATCTTCCCAGCAGTGGTCGTTCCGAAACGTTAGTAGTTTTTAGCTTTTGCACCAAAACGATATTTAAATTACATTCAATAAGAGATACATTTATCCTACAATTAATAACAAAATGACTTTGACTTTGACACGAGGGGCCTAGGGATAAAACCTTGATAGTCCATGTATTCTTTCTTTCTTTTTCTCCAAAACACGTAGATATCTCAAGATTGGTAACAGTCTGCATCACCAATCTCTAAATACATTCCAAGTACTTCTTTCACTAGGTGTACGGGTACCATTGGAACCATGGAATGTTCCCGAGTAGCTTCCGGTGCCCAGATCTTGCCACCTATCATCACAGCCAAGGTGACAACGAAGAAGAAGTTCAACTTTAAGTATGGAAGGGTCGAGGTTGGGGCCAGAATGCCGCTGGGAGATTGGCTGGTACCAGGTAAAGATCCACTAACACTATTCGTCATTTTAACGTATTTTTCTTTTATCTTTTATTTTTTCTGTACTTTCTAGTGGCTGAAATATGACTCTCTCGCCTTAGCGAGTCATCAGTATAATTTTTCATACCACGTTCCCCGGTCTTTATATGTTTTGAAATAAATAAAGCTTTTTGTTAAAGCATGTAACTCTGTCTTCCGCAAAGTAATTTCTGTAATTTTTATCAGTCTGTCAAAAACCACAACTTCATGTCGTCAACAGAATATAATTAATATCTTGTAACACATGTTTGGCAAATAAATTATCTTTATCTTTTATCTTTTTATCTTTGTCATCAAAATATTTGACAATTGTTATAGTTCTTAATTCAACTTTTCCTATTCTGTGATCAAGAAATCCAGCTGGAACCCCGCGACCACTTGTACGGCGTCCAAAACTACGCATCAGGACTGCTCCGCATCGCCACTGTCAAGGGCAACATTGAGTTCTCCAAGAAACTCTACGGTGGACCCATTCTGTGTGACACGGAGCCCTACAGGTAAGCCAGTAGTCAAGCTGGTCTGATTTGACGCTTATTCAGAAATTTATGATGTCCGTCACAATTTGGACCAAGAATTTAAAGAAACTAATGTCCGATAGATGTTTTGTCTACACAGGATAATGTTAGCTAAGCCTCAGCCAAGTATATTGTGTTTAGACAACGATTCCATTTTCTTTCTCAAACTTCCTTAACGTTCCTACTAAACATTTAGGTTTTTTTCTATTACACTCGTAATAGGAAATATTGAAGAGCTATAGTAGGGAACTACTTTAATCTATTCCTATTTTTCCTAGCCTGGTCTTGTATTCCACTGCTGGGTAAAGTAATTCCCTGTTCCTTTCACACGTCCCTGATTTGTGCAGTCTGCTTCCGTCCACTTATAAAGGAATCTATGTCATCCCGGTATCTCTTTCATGATCTAACCTTGCTCTTGCGCCCTTCTGGTATCGGTTGACTATTCGGGCCCACTTATTCGGCTGCAAGCATCACACATGCCCAGCCCAGACCCACTTGGTTTATACTACAGAATTAATATAAGTATTACTAGTACTTACAGGACGGAATCTCCTAAAGTCCCACGCAATATGTATCCCCTTTTCTCGTCCCTGCACCTCTCCCCCGTCTCACATTGTTGAGATTCTGTTCTGTCCTACAACCACGATCCTTGTTTTATTTAGTGCGCAGGCCGTATTCTGCATATCCAACCCTATGAATCATTACTTAGTGGTTATTGTCTTACAAGAAAACTAAGAGTGAACATTACTTTACAGGACTGCGAATCTGAGAGAAAAGATTGGCTTCGACCACTGGAACAAAGCTGTACATAATTACACTCTGGAATGGAGGCCAGGTTAGTATTCTTCTAAAAACACAAACCATGAAATAAGTCTAGCAGTACTTATGTGAATTTTAAGTTCATCAGTTACTTAATTAAAGCATGAATCCAAATTAAATATGTATATTTGGATGTTTATCTATTTATGTATTTGTCATAATATAGAGCATCGTTGAGTTAGTGTCCCATAACACGAGTCTCGAACTTACTTTGGGGTAAGACCAATCTGTGTAATTTTTCCTTTAAAAAAAAGTTATAATACATAGAGTAGGAATAGGGACTTTGACGTGCGCGTGTCATCCGAATACGCTCTTTTTCTGGCTCTAAATGCTAGTATGTTTCAGATGGCATTTCTCTCTTCGTGGACGGAGAGAAGTACGGCGACGTGTCTCCAGGAGAAGGGTTCTACAAAGAAGCCAGCAAGCAAAACGTGCAAGGGGCCTCGCAGTGGCTGAAGGGGACCTCCATAGCACCTTTTGATGAACTGGTATTTTTTGTATAAACATAAACAGATCGACGACTAGTTTTAGAAGACGGAACATTATTTGCACTACCAAATGATTTAACTACATTTAGGGCAAGTTGATTTTGGTAAATTCTATTGTATTTGATTCAATAATATCTATATTAGTTTTATTATATGTAGCGCTACAAAAAGGTTTGTGATGTATCACATCACATAGTTATTTAGAACATATTTGTGATATATTTTGTATAAAAAACCCCGTTAGATCTAGTGGTGTATTATCAACATCATCAGGTCTTTTTTAGACTTCACTGCAGAAGCACGACTCTCTATGTACTACCAGATCTACACTTGGCCAGAACAGCCAGAGGATTTGGTATAATAGAAAATCAATTTTTAGTATTTGTGGTATATAGTAAAACTTGAATGGTCGATTAAACACAGTGATCTAAACAAATTAACTAAAATAACTAGTGAATTAGGCATGTGGGAACTCCACCTGTCCCAGCTAGTAAAAGCGTGTTCATACATTAACCTGTCAACGTCCGGAATCGCAGACACAATAGATTTCTATTGTTAACGGGTTCACATGTGAACCGTCGGACGTTGACAGGTTAAATTTGTAGTGATTGTAGAGCAATTAGTAGAAGGAACCAGAGAAAAAATATATTTTTCTACTCCTGTACTGTTATCTGTCTTTTATATGGTTCTGAACACTAATTTAAGAACATTAATAATATGATTGCAGAAAAAAGTCTATACTCTATGCCTCATAATAGCACATGTGTTGTTATTTCACTAGAACGATACTGCTAGCCATAGACCAAGAACATTTTTTTCTATAGATTTACCATACTGCCAACATAAGAAAAAAATATTTTTTAACATAGTCACTAAAGAGACGTCAATTAAAAAAAAGTTTACCATAGATACCATATAGATCAGTATTTGGTACCTTTAGGTACAATCCTAACTCTATGCTTGTATATTCTAAATCTGATTTACCAAACATGTAAGTCAAACATTTTCATATTTTCTTTGTTTGGTTTTGTATTTTATTTAGTAAATATAGTCGTAGAAAAAGTATTGTATGCAACGTTGTATAAGTACGTCAAAAAATGCTCGATGGCGCCTCCTTACGATGCTCGCTAAAGCTCGCATCGTAACCTGCGCCACTCGCATATTTTGAACCCTCTTATACAACTGTTGCATAAAATACTATTATAATACAATAGAACTGTTACAAGAAATTATAAGTGATGGATGAGATTATTTGTATCAGAAGTGAAAGTGGAATGAGTCAAAAATGATGAGGAAGGAATGTCTGGAATTTAAATAATGATTTCTTTGTTTGTAATAACTTTATTGTACCTAAAAACAAAATAAAGTACAAAAAATTCGAACGAGCAAATATACAAAGGCGGACTTATCCAATGTAGGGATCTCTTCCAACCTGCGATAGATTGAGAGGACATTTACTCAATTAAAATGAATTAAGGAATGAAATTTGAAAATAATGAAATGATAGAAAGGAATTAGGCAAGAACATGGATGGTGCTTATTGCAACACCGTTACAGCAAGGCAAAATTTTAAAAATATTCTAGCATTTAAACTGCCCATACTTCGCAGTTTTACATCTCCATCGCGCTGAACGTGGGAGGCGTCCACGAGTTCGCTGACTCCTCCAGCAAACCCTGGATGAACAAGGCCACAAAGGCCATGCTCAACTTCTGGAATGCAAGAGACCAGTGGTACCCAACCTGGTACGACGACACTAGCTCTCTGCAGATTGATTACGTCAGGGTCTACGCGTTGTGAGGTAATTTTACACTTTTAGATTTTTATTAGATGAAAATAAATCACTGATTTTGACCTGTGTAAAGTGAGTTTCTTTCGGCGTTTCTTCTCAACAGTGGTTGCGAAGCGCTGGTGACTGGAAAAAAATATAATGTGCTCCACACGTAATGTAAATTTTACTTAATGAAAGTGCCTGAAAGGTCTTATTACTGAATAAACATTTAAATCTAAAGACCTAAATCTTTAAATCTTTGAAACTTTGAATCATAGTTGTGCGAAACGGCAAAATTATAGGCGTAATTTTGACAAAATTTTGCTACGAAACTTCGGCATAGTACCTTATTTTAGACACAAGTCTCATAAGTAACATTAAGTTTTAGAAACTTTTGGGCTAGATCAATCTAAGTATATATAATGGTATAGGTAGGTACTTACTTTCTTAATTTATACTTACTTAAAAGGTTGAGTAGGTACCCTCTGTTAACTTTACTTACTTTTTATTTTCAGATCAAAGATGCCGATGCTGTAATTAAGTAGCCAATATTTTTTACCGATTGTCATAAAATATATGTAATAACATAACTATGTAGTTTTATTTCCATACACTTATGCAAACACTTATTCAAAAAACAAAAAAAAAAACCTCATACAGTCAACCGTCTTTGGGGACGATTTTCGTAAAAAACAGATTCATATTTCCTTCTTATATATCATACTACCTTCAAAACAGGTTATAAAATATCTAATTGTATTGAATAAATGACTCATCGATTCGCCTGTCTCGGGTAAGTACCTCCGCTATCAGAGCGGACTCAACGACGTCATCTCATCAGTGACGTCATGATAAAGGTCAATGCCACGGCACGAAAGTCATCGTAACAGCGTGAAGTGCATTATTTTCAGAAAAGCCGATCAAGGGAATGGTCAGAATCCGAATTCTCGAGAAATCATGTCAACAGGCGATTAGGCTAGCAAACTGTCATCTACACCTAAGTTTATACCCTGTACGCTCATTGTACTAATGGGTAATAAAATACATGATTTAATATCTAGGTATGCAGGTTTTTTTTCTTCGATAATTAAATAAAATATTTACTTAAAGGTATATGAATTTTTCGGGTTTGAGTGCTGCCTCACTTAAAACAAATTATTTAAAAAAAAACGGAGATATCATTTAAAATGTTGGTCTCACACGGCCGACAACCCTATAACTATTTAATAAACTATTTACAGTTCAAAGTGGGAACGTAAAAATTGCGAAAAACATCCACTTTTGGCAAATGAGCTAAGAAAGCTTCACGTTTTCAATTTAAACTCAGGTATATAATTTAAAATGTTCAGTAGAGCACGCTGACTGATAATTTTAAATTAGGTAATCTCCGTTTCCTTCCAAATACTTTATTTCAAAAGGAGGCAGCACAGACCCTTGAAAAAATCATTAGCAGTAAGTAATAATAAGAATAGAAGTCTAGAAATCAAATATGTTGGCAAATGAATGTACTTATTACGAGCTTACTATTTATAGCCTATTATAAATTCGAACAGGTTCATTACTATTTCTGTACAGTTCAATGAGTTTAATTCAATACAATACGTATTATAGAAAAAAACTGTCGAGTCGATGTCCTACTCGTATGTAAAGCTAAAATCATTTAATTCATGCAAGCGGTTGTACTGTAGATAAATATTATCGTATAATTACTATAATCTTGTGACCTTTACTATCTAATTATTGCAATGAGTCTACTTCTTATCGAGTGTGGTCATACTTACACTGACGTCAGATTTTTCGAGCTGCCTAAAAGCATCTAGCATGGATCAATGTTTGACACGTGGCAGCAGCATTTGAAGAAACTGGTGGCGGTTGATTGTTAAGATACGCAATCAAATCTTCAAAAATAATAAAAAAACTGGTGTCGTGGAATACCTCGGTTGGAACGAAGTTACAAAAATTGCAGCCCCTAAAAAATACCCCCAAAAATTCCTGCTCCTAAAAAAGTTCATGACCAAGTCCAAACCGACCGATCAGGAACTTTGTTCCAAAGTTATCGAACCTCTACATATCTAACCATGTGGGAAGACCCGTACCCAACTGGTTCATACTATTTTATATTTACTACGTTTAATATTTCTTTGTACAAGTCAGTAACAAGATGGCCTCTCTACGGGCCGGTTGTGCGCTAGCGTTCACGATATTTTTAGGTGCAACGGTACATGCGCAGGAGTTTGCTATTCCAGATGTGAAAATCGAAGTGCTACGGCCGAAGGGCATCAGGGTCTCCGTTCCAGGTAAGAGTTCAGTTATAAATTGTTTATAAATAACAATACAATATACATGTCATGTTTATATCTACATAAAAACTTTTTAAAAAAAATAATAACCGACTTCAAATCGAAATGCACTAAAAAGCAAAAAATAATAATTATTTATATCAGATGACCCTGAAGTTCTGGGTAAAAAATCTCTATAATACTCATTATTTATTTGGAGTCGGTGCCAATCTAAGTACCTATTTAACATTGAAATCATTCTTGAAGTACTTTAGAATACGCCACGGGAATCGAAATAATGTGAAAAACACATTTTATCTGCAAATAATATTACATTACTAATTATTAATTTAAAATTGCTTAAGCCTTAACAACTCAAAAAAGAGCTCTATAGCAAAGAACACTCTCGATTGAATTACTTTTGTAACAAGAAAAAATTAAAATTCGGTTCATCGATTTGGGAGCTACGAAGCTACAACGTGGTATTACTCCTACGTGAACTGGACTCTGAGGCAGGAAGATTGGCACCGACTCCAAATAAATAATGAGTATTATAGAGATTTTTTACCCAGAACTTCAGGGTCATCTGATATAAATAATTATTATTTTTTGCTTTTTAGTGCATTTCGATTTGAAGTCGGTTATTATTTTTTTTAAAAAGTTTTTATTTCACATCTTTTAGCAGGCAGAGAACTAAGCTCATTGCATTTATTTATTGTATACTGAATGTTTTTTCTGGAAATAACAAATAAATAGTTATCAAACTAGCCCGAATGGCCCGATCGGATCGCTCGACAAATTTCAACCTTATTATATTAACATTTAAGCAGAGGTCATTTAAGCAGACTGGGTCATTGACCTTGGTCTGCTAGGTTACCAAAAATCACTCTTCAAAATTTAATTGACTTTAAGGTTTCTTCAATTAAGTAGTTATTTAATAAATAAATAGGCAATAACATAAGCTGGGAGTACCTCCAAGCGGTGAAGGTGGTAACAGTTTAACTTGTTAACTGGCTAAAACTCCCATACAAAAAAGTATACGCCTTCGGACTTATGTTGTTGTCTTTCTTGTTATTGTTTTATTTTCACAGACAGAAAAATTAACATGACTGCGTTTTGTGATCTAATAATTTCTCTGTTCCATGCGCTTGAACCAACGGATTTATGACATAACATATTGCTCTAGTGGGCCATATGCTTGTTTCCCTCTTGGCATCGTGGACGGCTGTGTTACCTTGTCACAAGATGCTACAAATATATCTGCAGTAGGTATATATTAAAAAAAAAACAAATCATAAACTTTGCACTTTTTACAAGTGCTTGTTGTTTTTCTTTCCGGAGTTTTATTCTCCAGATCCAAAACCCTTCATCAGATCTTCATTCAAATTATACTACATGAAATCATTAGACGGAAAGTGATATGAGCATACAAATGAAGGTATTATTAATATTTGAGCTGCAGTTGTCTGTTGAGGAACTTCGGTCTCCAGCTCAAAGATCTTTTCTCCAATCTTAAAAAAAAATACATGGGACCAACCTTGCAAAGCATTCTTTAAAAGGACACATATATTTTTTAAATCTGTTTGTATTTGACGTAGTTATTAGGTAACACACAAATATTTGAGCAGCAGTTGTCTTTTTTGAGGTATTTCGGTCTCCAGCTCCAAGACCTTTTCTCCGATCTTAAAAAAATTTACATGGGACCAACCTTGCAAAGCATTCTATAAAAGGACACATATATTTTTTAAATCTGTTCGTATTTGACGAAGTTATCAGGTAACATACACAAATATTTGAGCTGCAGTTGTCTTTTTTGAGGTATTTCGGTCTCCAGCTCCAAGACCTTTTCTCCAATCTTAAAAAAAATTACATGGGACCAACCTTGCAAAACATTCTTTAAAAGGACACATATATTTTTTAAATCTGTTCGTATTTGACGAAGTTATGAGGTAACATACACAAATATTTGAGCTACTTTGTCTTTTTTGAGGTATTTCGGTCTCCAGCTCCAAGACCTTCTCTCCGATCTTAAAAAAAATTACATGGGACCAACCTTGCAATGCATTCTTTAAAACGAAACATATTTTTTTAAAATCGGTTCATATTTGACGGAGTTATGAGGTAACATACATAAAACATATATACACGTCGAATTGATAACCTCCTCCTTTTTTTGAAGTCGGTTGAAAATACAGTGTATTTTTATGTAGGTGCGTCTTTAAGCTCCTATTGAATTTTTTTTTTACCTAAAGTTTCTCTGGTAGACAATGCAAAGATATTTGTACAGTATGTTTAATACCTAATGTTAAAGTAAAAAAAAAAAAGTTTTAATCAAAATATTGAATTTTGTTTTAATATTAATGATTTTTTTATTTAGATTAAAAAAAATATACATATACATTTTTTTTAACTTAAATAAATATTAAAAACTACTCACTACAAATACACTACAAATATTAATTATCTTCGAACATATTTATAATGTAGTATACTATTACTCTGTGTAGTTAGTAACATAGTGGCATTTGGAAAATACAAAATTCTGATAGCAACGTTACTAAATGAATTGGCAAACTAACATTTATCCACTAACACTTTGCTGCATATTTTAGAAAAAGCGACTACATAATACCTTGTATTAGTTACATACAATTCCTATGAATACGATTCCTAAAGCTTATACACAAGTTTATTTGGCAGGCAAATAAAAGAAAATACGACTTTCAAGCGTTCACCTCAATAACTTTTAAACCACTGAACCGATTTCCCTTAAACATTGTTAAGAATCACCGCAAGAAAACTTGATTACACGTTAAAAAACCGCATTGAAATTGGTCCATTCGTTCAAGAGCTACAATGCCTCAGACAGACTTTGGCGTCAAACTTACAAACCTCTCTTTGCGTAGGGGTTTCCCAAAATATAGTAAATGTTTTATTTTCCCTTGTTTCTTCCAATAACCATCATCATCATTATCAGGTCTTTTTGTCTCAACTGCAGGAGCATGACCTTCTCTGTACTTCCAGAGCCATACTTGTACTCTTCCAGAGCCATACTTGTACTTGGCCAGAGCAGCCAGAGGAATTTACCTACACTCTCCTCGCTGATCAAACGAGTTGGAGAGGTCTCATTTATATTTATAAGTTTTTAGCTTGTAATTCCTAAGTCGCCTTCGACGACATCCACGGGAGGACTTGGAGTGGCCCTCTGCCGGAAACCACACGGCTTCCAATAACCATAATCAGTCTTATTACAAAACGCAGACTAACTTTGTTACTAGGTTTAAACCATTATCCGACCAAATCAAGTTGACATCTAGTAATATGCCACTGTCTCATCTGAAAATGTCAACTTGATTGGTCGGATAGTGGTTTAAACATGGTAACAAAGTTAGTCTGCGTTTTATAATAAGACGGAATATGTTTAATATTTTTCCAGACCTACCAAAAATGTCTCTCTTTGCCTTCAATGGGAACCTAAACAAACCCATCAGCAAAGTTGACGTTGGCACTATAAAGGGCGAGGTGACGAAGGCCACAAATGGGAGATGGGTGTTCGAGGACCCTAACGTGACCCTGAAGGAAGGTGACGAGATAAAGTACTACGTGTTCGTGTCGGTCGATAGGGTCGGCTATTTGAAGGATAATCTGTCCTTTAGATATACCAGTGAGTATCACCATCATATCATCCACCTGCTAGATGGTCAGACGACCTGCGCAATGTTGCAGGAAGGCGCTGGATGCAGGCCGCTTCCGATCGGTCCCGGAAATCTTTGGGGGAGGCCTATGTCCAGCAGTGGACTTCCTGTGGCTGATATAGCAGTGAGTATAATTTCACCCATTTAAAAGTATTTCGCCATTTCTTTTTTAGGATTCCGTACCCCAAAACGGGACCTTATTACTAACTGTCCGTCTATCCGCCTGTCTGTCTGTCGGACAGAATGTTCATGAAATGATAAATCGTAAAAGCTGTGTTGAAATTTTAACAGATGAAGTATTTGTGTTGCCGCTATAACAACAAATACTACAAACAGAATAAATTAAATGTTGAGGTAGGGCTCCCATACAACAAACGCGGTTTTTTATAGATCATGATGCGAAACCCTTTCTGCGCGAGTACGACTCGCACTTAGTCTGTTTTTATTTAGAAATGTAATCAGTATCATTATTATGCTTAGGTACCTACTACTTAAAAATTTTCATGATTAAAATATTTTTTGATGGATAAAAAAAGTAAGTTCGGACTTATGTAAACCTGTTACTTTACGACAGTATAAGCGACAGTAGGTGACATTTTAACCGACTTCAAAAAAGGAGGTCTTTATCAATTCGAATGTATATGTTTTTTAAGTATGTTCCGAATTACTTTAAGACGCCTGGGCAAATTTGTAAAAACGTTTTTTTGTTTGAAAGTGCATACCTTCTTGTCAGATGGTCCTATAGAAATTTTATTTAAATTAGTTGTGTAGTTTGAGGGTGCAGTCCGTTTTTAATGTTGAAAAATTATCAGTGTATTTTTGATAATTATTTCAGGTATAGATCACAGAAATGGGGGAGAGCAGCCGCCGGATTGTCAGACTTCCCAGACTGAAGTTCGGGGAAGGACGACCCTTATCTGCTCAGGAGAGACCATATTCGAAGATCATTTTGACGCCTTGAGCGAGAACACTTGGCAAATCGAACAGTACATTCCTATTGATAACCCAGTAAGTTTCAGTCGCGATTATTTTATGAAAAGAATCTAAACTTTTTAGAAACATTATAAGAAAACGAGTCCAACTAATCATCATTGAGAGATCATTTCTCCATTTTGGTCTAGGGGAAAAGTGAAAAATCTACGGACCAGCCTAAAAAGGGTATCTAAAGGAAAATAAATAAAGATAAAGTACAATTAAGGTTATTAGGATACCTAAAAACTATTAAACCCTATAATTTTTCAAAACTAAAAACCAACTTCATCACCGAATTACACAGCCGATTTTGATAAAATTTCTACAAAAAAAGAATTTTTCAGATTAGTCCAGACAGTATTCGAGAAATCGGTGAACATACATAAAAACAAAACAGAAAAGATTCCGAGGAATTGATAACCTCCTCCTTTTTTGAAGTTCTTTTTATGTATGTTCACCGATTATTCAAAGACGCCTGAACCGATTTGGAAAATTCTTTTTTGGTTTAAAAGGTATACTTGCGAGGTGGTCCCGTAGAAATCGATCGAATTTATCAAAATAGGCTGTGTAGTTTGTTAACAAAGTCAGTTTTTAGTTTTTAAAATGAACTACCTTCACACTTACCTTTATGCTAAAAAGGCCTTTCGGTCTTACGGCCCTAGGATCTGTGTACCCCGTAAGTAATAAAGGCGTGATAGTAGGGAACATACCGACCTTCGACAAATTCGGTTTTTCGGAAAATTCGAAGCAGCGTGAATCGAAACCTAGACCTAGACGATCGAAGTCTAGACTGAAAACCACATAGCATAATTTCTTTAATTTTTAACCCTTTAACCGCGAACGTCGGATTTATATCCGACTAACATTTTCGGGCCACAGGGAAAAAAGATGCTCGTTTGGCAAATAACTTACGTATCCATATCCGTTTTTCGTTATATCCTGCATGTAGTGCTATCAGATTATTGGGCTTTTATTATATTTCGCAATGCCAGTTAAAAAATGTGGACCTCGTCATCAAATAACATCTAGCAAAGTAGGTTTCCTAGGTACAAAAAGAAATAATTTCTTTCGACAAAACATCTCACATTTTATACCCTAGGACTACGAATAATAATTCTCATCCGTATTCAAATAAGAATTATTATTAGTAGCCCTAGGAAGTTTGAATTATAACCATCTAAGGTCAATATTTAAGAAAAGATTGTAATATGATGAAAAAACACACCATTGTTTCAACAAAAAAATCTTCGTTTGGCACAAAACTTACGTATCCATATCCGTTTTTCGTTATAGGTATCTATTTATTTTAGATTTACCATGCCTCGCACTGGAGGGGGGGGGGAACGACGAATGATATAATGTCTCGCGGTGATAGGGTAGATTTATAGACGATATGATTTTTGACAGTTTATTTTTACCTTTAGGAATTCCCCTTCGTGTCATACCAGCGACCAGGAGTGTCCGTGGCCAACGGGTACCTGCGCATCGAGCCCAAGTTACAGTCCATGCAGCCAGGTTTCACCAACATGTCCATCGTGGCCGATAAACTAGATCTGACTAGTGGGTAAGCCATAAGAAGTCGGCTTTGCCGACATAGGCTGTTAACTTTGTTGATATTGGACCGCCAACAACGCCGGACAGAGTGGGGTACTTCTTTATAATCCCTGACAAAAAAAAAGTTTAAAGCTAATGTCTGTCTGTCTGTCTATCGGTCTGTGTGTGCAACAATTGTACAACGTATAAGAGCGTATAAAATAAGATATAAGAGCCCTTATTTACTTAAAAGTAAATAAGTTATTTTTATAAAGTTCAGTCATCTCACCATTTGTTTTAATTACAAATAAAACCGGCCAAGTGCGAATCGGATTCGCGCACTAAGGGTTCCGTACTATTATTATCTATAAAAAATCGCGTTTGTTGTATGGGAGCCCTACCTCAATTTTTTTTAAATTTTTATTTTATTTTGTTTTTGAAATACTAAAAATAAAATAAAAATATTGAGATAGGGCTCCCATACAACAAACGCGATTTTTTGTTGTTATAGAGAGAGGTTGTTATAGCGGCAACCATAGATTTAAGAAGTAACAAGATAGAACTACCTTAAAGTAAAATGGGACCAAAATGAATTGTTTATGTGTGAGTTAGAATAGGGTTGTACTACACGGCAGTCGACACGTACGTCATGATATCGATAAAAATGATTAAATTATCTCGTTTTAACATACATTTTAATTCTTCTTTATGCCTTGCGTCTAGCTAGGGGCTCAAAGGTTCAGTGTAATGATGAACGCGGTAGAATTTCAACAATAATAATGGAATCAAAAAAATTGTGTATCGAGATTGTCATAATTCACATTTCTCTTTTGCTCTTGTGATAGCGACCATTAACGTATTTTTTGTCGCACTCGGCATGTTCTGTCTTCTTACGCAGTAAAGATAATTCTATGTCTATGGCGGCAACAGTGCATAATACATAATATGTGAAAATTTCAACTGTCTAGCTATCGCAGTTCTTGTGATACAGCCTGGTGATAGACAGACGGACAGACAGAAAAGTCTTAATAATAGGGTCCCGTTTTTACTCTATGGGTACGGAACCCTAAAAATGACTGTCTGTCTGTTAAATGTTAAAATACTGCACGGTTCTAATGAAACTGTTATATAGCTGTTAAACCTGGGCAACTTATAGGGTATAAATTATTTTGGAAAATGAAAAACAAAAGTTGTTCAGCCTGATGAGAATTTTCCAAAGACATACCTATACATAATGTCCACGCGAACGAAGTCGCGGGCTTCGGCTAGTAAAGTATAAAGTGCATGTACTTCCCCGAAATAACTTATATACAACGTGGAAAGGATCTTCCCAAAATAAATCAAACCACGGGCTATACTAGATCACTATAGCATAATACAATTAAAATATCAATCAAGTAACCAAAAAAAAAATTCGCATTCCCATAATTGCCCAGGCGGCTGCACACTCTAGGATGGGCTAGGAATTCATGTATATCGCCCGAAGTAAAAATATTACCGTACCCGAGTAGCACACTCTACATTTCATCTACGGGGTCCTGTTGTTTGACCAAAAGTCATTTGGCAAAATGACACTTGACAAACAACGTTTGGCAAAGAAATGGTTTCGCCAAATGATCATTTTACAACTAATCATTTTACAAATGAGTCACTTTACCAAATGATCATCACTTAAATTTACATTTTACAAAAAAAAAATCACAAATGAACATTAAGCAACTGAGTTATCAGACAAAACTACTATTGGTCTAAAAACTTTTGATAAAATGTATTATTTTACAAGTGTTTCGTTTAGTAATAAATCTATTAATAAATATGGTTTGGGTCAAGACACGAGCGAGCGACTCAAGCTTAGGGCGAAAGTAACAAAGACACAAAAACTACTTTGCCGTGGAGTGTAGGTTAGGTTCGTTAGGTTTACTGTGACCAAGACACGAGCGAGCGAGCGTAGCGAGCGAGCGACTCAAGCTTAAGGCAAAAATAACACAGACACAAAAACCACTTTGCCGTGGAGTGTAGGTTAGGTTCGTTAGGTTTCCTGTGACCAAGACACGAGCGAGCGACTCAAGCTCAGGGCGAAAGTAACACAGACACAAAAACCACTTTGCCGTGGAGTGGAGTGTAGGGTAGGTTTGTTAGGTTTCCTGTGACCGAGACACGAGCGAGCGAGCGACTCAAGCTTAGGGCGAAAGTAACACAGACACAAAAACCACTTTGCCGTGGAGGGTAGGGCTAGGCATCATTCGGACATATGATTATTATGGAAAAAAATATTGAGATATTAAATTTATGAGACAAAATAGAGAACCACTAAATCGTGATGTTTGAAAAATGAAGTACTTTTTATGAAATAACATTTTATTACATGACATATTAAGTATTTGGTGAAATGATAAAAAGTCAATTGACATATTATTATTTAACACATTTAACAAGTGTAGAGTTTGCTAATTGATCATTTGCTAAGTGAGTTTTTGTAAGATGATACTTTTATCAAATGTATCGTTTGCCAAATGAACATTTGGTGGAACGTTGTTTGTCAAATGATCATTTGTCAATCAAATTTTGGTCAAACATTAATAATCCTTCATCTACATCTACTATTAGAAAAAGCAAATACAAAACAGAATAAAAAAGTAGAACACCTACGTATGTATACCTATTCAGAGTGCAACTGGCAGATATTCATTATTTGGTGTCGTTTAGGTACATACAAGAAATACTAAGAAATATTTTTTGTCGGGCACTTCTTTAATTTTCACTCATAACTTTGTTTGCGTGATCCTTCATATCTTTTTATTATTTTGTAAACTATATATTCACTATCGGCTTAAACTGACGAAAAAGTATTCAAATTTTCATAAATAATTTACATATCAATACATTATAACCTTAAACTTCTTTAAATACTTTGAAACAAAGACAAACATTGCGCTTTTTTAATTATACTTATTTCTTTTTTTATAGCAAAGAAATTAAAAATGTTTACCTACGTACATCCATATTGACGACAATATGTATGTGTTCTAAATTGAAAATTTGCGACGCCTGTGCCATTTATTCATTGTTTTAAAACTCTTTTTCTTTTTGCTGGACTGCCAACATTATTTTCTATTCTACATAGATTACATCCGTGTTCAGTTTTCAAATTGTGTTTTAATCCCTAAGATTTTCTTGTTCACTTTTCAGTCCCAAGAGAATCACTAAATTTAGGTTCAAATGTTTTCGGATAAAAACGAATTTCGAGTTGATGAGATGAAAAAAAGGTTTTTATTAAGTAAATAATCACTCGTTTTATAGATATTCTCAATAGTCAGTCATTAATATTTGTCCAGACTCCAACTCTAAAACGAGTTGAGCCCAGACATTACAAAAATTGTTTTTTCTCTAAATTCTCATTCCGATCGCTTTAACTAATCGTAATTAAAGCTAAATACACGGTGGAAACTACTTAAGCTAATATCGAATCTGAAAAAAAACCATAGCGAGATTCAATATCGTACAGCGCCATCTTGTTTGTGTCCCGGGAATCAAAGGGGCTGAGGGAAAATTAACCACGGACCGTGTGTAGCGCTGGCTCGAGCCAGTGACGAATTATTCTTACGGGTTTTTTTTTTTTATCTACACTAATATTATAAAGAGGAAAGATTTGTTTGTTTGTTTGTTTGATTGTATTGAATAGGCTCCGAAACTACTGGATCTATTTTAAAAATTCTTTCACTGTTAGATAGGTATGTTATCCCTGAGTGACATAGGCTATGTATGTACCACGGGCGAAGCCGGGATGGACTGCTAGTTTTTTATATACAGTGAGTTAGGTACATGAAATGACAAACAATATAAGAACTAGAAGTGCCCCTGGGCTTCGCTCCCCGTTGGAATTTCGGGAAAAAAAACTATCCTATGTCCTTCCCTGGGCATCAAACTATATCCATATCAATATCTAAATAGGTTCAGGTGGTTGAAGCGTGAAGTAGTAACAAACAAACAAACAAATATACAAACTCACTATCGCATTTTTATTATTAGTAGGATAGGATAAGGAATACAAATAGCCTAACTAACCAATTATGTCCAATATACAAACAAGTTATAAAAGCAATTTACTAGTAAAAAAAGAAAAAATTGAAAGAATGATTAGACTACAAATAAAATACATACATACATACTATCACGTCTTTATCCCTAATGGGGCAGACAGAGCATTTTGGGTCTTGCGGTTCTATGCAGAGCCCAGGGCCGCAAGACCCAAAAGCCACTTTTAGCGTCATGGTGGGCGAGAAGATGGAAAAGCAATCAATACAGTGATGGGTTGCTAGCCGCATCGCCTGTTAACATGATTTGCATTTTTGCCCATTCCCTCGATCGGCTTTTACGGTCTGCGTGGGAAGAGAAGCAAAATAAAATAGAGCGATATAAACATATGAGTTATCCGTAATCACAATTAAGCATTTCCTTTTGAATACTGCGAGCGAAGTGCAGGAGGTTTGGTTTCAACAACCTTAGTTTATACTCG
Source organism: Acrobasis consociella (assembly GCA_963555685.1). Lineage (NCBI taxonomy): Eukaryota > Metazoa > Arthropoda > Insecta > Lepidoptera > Pyralidae > Acrobasis > Acrobasis consociella. The sequence goes on from OY743114.1 coordinate 3,295,618, forward strand.
TATCTAGTAATATAATATATACCTATATTTAAGGTATATAAGTAATATATTATATAATTATATATGTGCTAGTACGTAAGGTATTCATTTTGTGTGCCTTTAATATTGTAACTAACATTACATTGCCTAAAACAAAATAGGTGTGTAATTAGATTGATCGATTAATTAATTAATACCTACCAATAAAACTGGTCCTACTGGAAAATTGTAATGTCAAAAGTCCTTTTTAATCTACATCTGTACTTATAAAAAAAAGGTCTTATTAAATGAATAACTATAATAAAATTTTGAAAAATGGGTTCATTAAAATTTAATGTCTATTTTAATGGGGTTTTTTTTTATTTATTAAATCGTAAAGATTTCGGTACCTATCTATTGACTTTTGGATAGTACATGACATCGTAAAATCGGTTGCTTACCAGTGATCTGCAACCCCTTCTAGGGCATACGAAATATTTATTACCAGTCACCCTGTATAAAGATCAGGTGCGAGACAAAAATATATTTGTTTTGTTATCGAGTGGATGAAAGGAAGAGTCCTCTTACCATAGACATTTTTGTACAAACGTAGTCTAGCTTTTCGGCTATTATTTTGAAATAACCCCTTAAAACTATTTTATGAACTTTTGTTTACAGTCGTAAAGCTTTTCTTCGCGCATTTTCCAGACGCGGCCCCTTTTTTCAAATGTGCGAAGAAAAGATTCTCAGACCCCGAAAATTTTATGTTTTCCCTTAAGCCTTAAGTAGTGTAGTTTAAAACGACGTCTTAGATTTCGGTAAAATTTTGTAATTTAGAAGAAATTACATACATTTAGGCATATAACTAGTTTTCAAATTTAAAATATGAACTAGAAAGAAAATATAATGGTGTAAAAGTTTCCCCATACTGAAGGTTAAAAATGATATAAACTATATTCTTCTTCAAGTCAATAATTTGACTGTAAAACCAGTTATATGCCTACAAATATGCAAATTCTTTGAAATTATAAAATTTCACCGAAATCTGAGACGTCGTTTTAAAATAAAAGCTAGACTTCGTTTGTTTTCCCTTAAGGCTTAAGGGAAAACATAAAATTTTCGGGGTCTGAGAATCTTTTCTTCGCACAATTGAAAAAAGTGGCCGTGTCTGAAAAATGTGCGAAGAAAAGCTTCACGACTGCAAACAAAAGTTCATAAAATAGTTTCAAGGGGTTATCTAGAGTATACTGAAGGCAACATTGTAAATGATATCCCGGTTTCCTTTCAAATAATTTATTTCAAATGTAAGTTTTTTTTAAATATATAAGTTTCTATATTGCCATGTCTTTTTCGCCAAAGTAGAAAAGGACCACTCCAAGTCCTGCCGTGGATGTCGTATAGAACGCGACTTACGAGTAGAAAATACTAGCTAAACAAAGCTTATTAACATCAATGAATCTCTCCAACCCGTCTGGGCAGTGAGGAGAGTGTAGGCCAAGTCCTCTAGCTGCCTTGGTCAAGTATGGCTCTGGTAGTACAAAAAGTGTCGTGCTTCTGCATTGGAGATAAAAAGACCTGATGACAATGATGAAGTTTCTATTGTGATTTAAACTTCAGACCCATTCCCAAATGTATAGAATAATATCTCATTCTCTTACAGTTGCACAGCCCCCGCCTGCTCCAAGCAAGCTTCAGGCCCTGATATCCTTCCTCCAGTGATGTCAGGGAGGGTCATAAGCAAAGGTTTTTCGTTCAAGTATGGGGCAGTGTATGTAAGGGCCAAGCTGCCTCAAGGGGACTGGCTGTACCCAGGTCGGTTTAGATGGGTTTTTTAACCAACACATTATACAATAAGTAGCGGCACGTAAGTTTAGCGCTAAGTGAAGTGTAGGGATACTACGCATGGATACAGTCATGGTATAATAAAACAGGTATTCTCTTCCCGAGATGGAACTTGACTACGTCACAAAGTGTTGCCACTGATTGTTCTTTTCGGTAAATTTAAGGACTTTCTCTATTAGTTCATGAACATTTAAAAAAATATTAAGTAACTTAGCTATTTAGTATCTCGCGATTCTCGCGTGATTTATCAATTTAATATTTTATAAATTGATATAATGGATTATTAATTCGAAATTGGTATATAAAGTTCAAAAATGCATTACGCTCAGGTAATTCAATTTCACACAGTGGCAACATATCAAACTGATGACGTAGTCAAGTTCCACCTACGTCATCAGCTGTCACGGGAAGAGAATACCTTATTTTATTGTACCATGGATACAGTATTACTTTTTGACTTTTGCGCAAGCAAGGTCAGCGCTAGAGTTTCGTGCCACTACCTGTAGTAGGGACATATCCGTAATAAATCGAACCACGGGCTAAGCTGGATCGCTGTAGTTTAGAGAAATTAAAATAACAATAAAATATTTTAAAAAAATCACCAGATCCGCACTAAAGTGTGCCACCCTGTCAATTTGTATGGGAATAACGATTTTTTTGTTTTTTGACTGTTATTTTATTATCGTTATACTATGGATAGCTAGAATAGCCCGTGGTTAGATTTATAATGGGTATGTCCCTTCCATTGTTGTTCCAATCAAATATCTAATTTAAATATCAGTATAATTGTAAGTTGACGTTTTTGGAGAAAATGCTGCAGTACAGTTTGATACTGCTTCTTCTGTACTTGCGCTTATGAAGTGGCAGTAAACTTAGCTGTAAGTAAATGATCTGACGTCAACATTTCTTGACTCTATTACTTGATGATGCCGGAACCAATTTGGAAAAATCTTTATTTCATTTGAAAGGGCATACTTTTTTGTTGGTCCTAAAGAAATTTTATCAAAATCGGAGCCTAGAGCTGCAAGACACAAATGCCACTTTTAGCTTGACGTGGGCTAAAAGGTTTGAGGCAGCTTGAAAAATATGATATCAGTGTACCACTGGTGGCCACTACACACGAAAATCATACAACTGCTGGGCAATCTATCCTTTCTGGTTCTATGCCCCCTATATGTTTTATCATTTGGATAAGTATCTATAATGTTTGTTCTAGAAATAATGCTGGAGTCTTTCCTGAAGAGGTATGGCAACCAGAACTACGCGTCTGGCGTGCTGAAGATCGCCACTGCACGGGGAAACAGGGAGCTCAACAACGTCGTCTCAGATTTTGGGAATAAGGTAGATGTGACTGGATACATTTGCCGTGTGGTTTCCGGCAGAGTAGAATAGGGCCAATCCAAGTCCTCCCGTGGATGCCGTAGAAGGCGACTTAAGAAATACAAGCTGAACAAAGCTTATGAACATCAATGAGACCTCTCCAGCCCGTCTAGCCAGCGAGGAGAGTGTAGGCCAAGTTCTCGGCTCTAGTAGTACAGAGAGGGTCGTGCCCCTGCAGTGGAGACAAAAAGACCTGATGATGATGATGATGACTGGATACATTGAAACAAATAGGAACTGTTCGATATGACATCAACGTCCCACTACTACGCCAACTCTTCTTGTGTTTTCAGAGAGATAATCTATATATATATAAAAATTAATACCTATTTCCCTTGGTCACGAAATTCCCACGGGGAGTGAGGCCCGCGTGCACAGCTAGTATAAATAAATAAATGAATAAAGGGACATACATATTATGTAATACACCGATTGAGCTGGCCTCAAATTTTGTTTTATGTTAATGTAGAAATATATATTATGATACTTAAGACACTCAGAACCCAGGGCCATTTCAAAATGGCCATTTTCTAATAGCCCTGGCTGGGGATCGTAATGACTTGATACATCATACCCTTTCATGCTGGTCTGGGAGAAAATAAAAATCTTAAAATGCATCAGCTTCCGTAAAAGCCAATCGAGAGAATGAGCGAGATCTGAATTATTAAAATGTTGATTCTATTTTCCATCTTAAAACAACTAGCGTGGCCTTTGAGTCTTACTGGCCCTGGGCTCTATCTACTGCATCAGGGATACAGACTGTATCTGAATCTTATAATGTACTTATCACATTTTTATAACGGACAAACTTGAGCGGGACCTTAGAAGATTTCATTCTGTTTGTATTTCTCAGTATTTGTCTCCAGAGAGTAATTCAATACTTTGCGTACGTTTTACGTTATATAGCCAGAAAACCATCCAATAACCTGGAGAAACTAATAGTGACCGGTCAAAAAGATCAAAGGGTCGTAGCCCGATATGATGGTCTGATCGAATAAAAGAACATCTAGACACCAAGATCTCCAAAGAACTAGCTCAGGCAAAAGATCGTAAAAGTTGGTCGGGCACATCACGACGCTCAGCAGTGAGTGACTGAAGAAGGAGGATGTAATACTAATGCTTATATTAATTCTGTGCTAACAGGTGCTTTACGGAGGACCTGTGATGGACTTCAAATGCCGGCATCAGCTGCTGGTGAAGAAGACATCATCCCAGTTGTGGAGCGACGACTTCCATGAATATTCCGTTCATTGGGGACCAGGTAACCTTGAGTATAGACTCATCATAATAACCTATTTAGATGATGCAAGTTTCTTGCTTGTTTCCACAGAATTTATAAAAGAATAATGTTGAACATTGTTTTTTTCTATTTGTGCAAACCCTAATAACTTACTTCCACATACTACTAAACAACCATGCTGGTCTGGGAGAAACGAAAAAACTTAGAATGTACCAGCTGCTTCTCTTCCCGCGCGGATCGTAAAAGCCGATCGAGGGAATGGGCAAAAATGCGAATCATTTTAACAGGCGATGCGGCTAGCAACCCGTCACTGTATTGATTGCTTTTCCATCTTCTCGCCCACCATGACGCTTAAAGTGGCTTTCAAGTCTTGCGGCCCTGGGCTCTGCATAGAGCCGCAAGACCCAAAATGCTCTGTCTGCCCCATTAGGGATAAAGACGTGATAGTATGTATGTATGTACTACTAAATAAACTTAAATACTAAAAATAAGTTACCTACAAACAAATATAAGTATTACATAATCAAAAGAACATATATTGCGTAAGTACTTACAAGATTTCGTTCTGTATGTAAAACATATTATCTGTGCTGTTGCATACAATTTTATTGAAGCACTAAATGATTTTTATGGCTGACGTTTCGTTTAGACCATGCAAGTTCGTATTGCTTCGATAAAGTGATATGCAATAAGCAAGAACCCACCGTCTAATAATAATCAAAAAATCAATGCAGGCATGGCATATGCAATGGCCTAATTTTATTGTCACGAACGACAAGCTTCATTTTCAGTTTATTTTTACTAGAGTTTAAGTAGAGACATGAGTTTTTTTGATCAAGTTGATGATGAATTTGTACGTCTTTCTGAATCAGATCGTATCATCTTGTTCGTGGACGGTTTGGAATGGGCTCGCATCGAACCCGCGTCCACCGGGCTCAGCGGACGGTACCCGCACACCTGCACCGATCTGCCACGGTCTTCCTTGGCGACTGGCTCCAGAATGGCGCCTTTTGATGATCCAGTGAGTATAGTGCATTATACCTTAGGTGGTGGAAAGAATGTTCTAGAGCGCAGGAATTAGAAGCCCAAGCCAATGGTTAAGATGACTTGCGGAAGCGTAAATATATCACCACCCTTATTCTTCGATTTTGTTTAATTTCTGTTCATGGTATTTTTAAGGAAGGAAACGGTGATATCATTTAAAATTTTATCTTGACCAAACCTTAGATAAACCTTCTAACTATTTGCTGAACTTCTGTTTACAGTCTAAAGTGAAAACGTGCCAACGTGAAAGTGTAAACTGCCTCTGTGGTGTAGTGGTTAGAGCGTTCGGCTCATACCCGGAGGTCGCGGGTTCGATTCCCGGCGGGGCAACGAATTTGTGTTGTTGTCCTAGTTAGATTAGGACATTGCAGGCTGATCACCTGATTGTCTGATAAGTAAGATGATCCGTGCTTCGGAGGGCACGTTAAGCCGTCGGTTCCGGTCACTGTGTTTGACATTGATCGTTACCTAAAACCATGTCAGAGGCCTTTAAGGCGGTTTAAAAACTCTGACACTAGTGTTAGTCACTAACACACACGATAAGAAGAAGAAGTTAAAACGTGAAGCTTTCTATGCACAGTTGTGAGAAACGGCCACTTTGACTAATGTGCGTAAAAAAGCTTCCAGTTGTTACTTTAAACTATAAACACTAAAAGGGCTCTCTAAAGCTTGGTCAAGACAAAATTTTAAATGATATCTACGTTTCCTTTTAAACGATGTACCTATTTCAAATGGGGGCGCCACTGCGCCTCGGAAAATTCATTCTTGTATCCTCATAAATGTCAATGATTGCAGTTCTACATAACCCTGGGCGTAGCTGCGGGTGGCATCTCCGAGTTTTCCGACGACCTGAAGACGGGGCCTGGCTGGCCGAAGCCCTGGCGCAACGGGGCCCATAAGGCCATGCTGAACTTCTGGAAAGACGTGAGCGCCTGGTACCACACGTGGAGACAACCGGCGTTAATCGTCGACTACGTCAAAGTTGTAGCGTTGTAAAGTTTGTGCCATTTATGAAATTAAGTATAATTTTGCTGACTGAAGGACTACCACTGAAATAAAGACATTAAAAGAAATTAAAGAGTTTTCTTGAAACCTCTGTCACCAAGTTTTTTAGCTTTGACCCGAAAATGTCTGGATAGTGAATTTGCGGTTCTTCTCTGTTTAAACGACAGACCTAGAACTTTAAAGTCTACCCTGTTAGAGATAAAGATGAGCTGGCATATTAATGCATACAAGCTGTATCCGCAGGCTTCGCTCCCCTGGGAGTTTCGGAATAAAAACTATCCTATGTTATACCCTGGGTATTAAACTATATCTATATCAAATTTCATCTAAATAGGTTCAGTGGTTGAAGCGAGAAGTGATAACAAACAAACAAATATACAAACTCACTTTCGCATTTATAATATTAGTAGGATTGGTACTTACTTATGTATGTTATATCACTATATCACACATATAGTTATATGTACCTACGTCGCATCAAAGTTTATCACTGTCAGTTCAAAATGTCGACCCTGAGGGGCACTCGTCTTTCGATCTTTATTGTGTTTGTAATTTTTTCTTCGACCTTAGCTGAGGATACCTATAGACCAATCAAAATAGCACAACCTGGACATAAATAATAAACTCATTGTTTTCAATATTTTATCGGATATCAATATTGAGTATCAAATATTAATTAGATATATTATGTAATTTATCCGCGGTCGCAACCGTATTATATAAAAATCGTGAGATTTTGTACACTACTCAACTTTTCCCTAAAAGCATAATAGGTAACCAAAGACCTTGTTAGTTTAACTTTTAGGTGCATTCAAATGCGATCACTTAATAGCAAAATTAAACTGACATCATTTTTGTTTATACATTTTTTTTCACAGTTTTCACCTGATCTCGATATCTAGTTAAGCCAAAATGATAACCATAATGTTTATATCTTTATAAGCTATATTGTGTCTTTTTAGACATTAAAGACCAAAATTAAACATCATTTTTTAATGTTTTAAAATTAATGTTTTTCTCAGTAGCCAGAAATAGTAACTGTGTTATTTTTGTTTAATTATAGCTTTTTGTGTACTATAATCACATTTTCATCAAAATTAAACACATTAACGTCTTACTTAAAACAAGAAATATTTGATTGAAAATACGCGAGAGCATGTCGTGTAGCGGGATGCTTGCGGTGATTGCGGTGCGGTGCGGGGAGAGAGAGCGAGGCACCAGCCGGGTGAGCGCGCGGCTGCGAACGAGTTTATACGTGTTTTCAACCGATCGCGCCGTGTGCTTACAAAACATATAACTCGTAAATATGGAATTTTGCTAATTGTAGGATTGTTTTGATTGTGCTTTAAACTTTAACCCATTCGCAACCGCCAATACCAGTACCAATAGAAAGACAATGAACGTGGGCATTTTAATGCCGTCCGGGTCTTTACGGGTTAACGTGGTGACACAATGAACAATTTAAAACTCTAAAAACAATATAAGTCTTGTAACACTCTTGTTGTCACGGCAAACCCGTACAACATGACAGCCCCTGGATTAATACCGTTCCAAAAATGGGCCCCTGCTGAAATATTCCATTTCCCATGACATTGCATATTAATGGGATGTAACATGAGAAAAAATTAAATACATAAATATATAACGAAGTTTTTATGCTGTCGTACTAAAATGTAGTTGGGTATTTACAGAGTGCAAGTTGCGCCGTGCAACTTAAGTTTCATTATGTTATGCGCTTACATAGTGTCGCGAACGAGATAAATGTAGAATATTCAAGAGCAAGAACTCTGCTGGCGAGATAGACTCGGAATGTTCGCGAGCGGAATGGTATAAAAAAGACGTCAGGATAATGCAAGTGAAACTAGGCCTTATATTCTTATAGCATAAAGGCTAGAGTTCTTTGAATGGTCGTCGGCTTAGTCGCACTCACACACACATACCGGCGTCTCGATGTTTCCCGTCAATCGAAATACATTCGTCAAGATATGAGAATATTCGAGAACAATGTAGACCGCTGTATCGGTGCTTATAAAAAGGCGATCGAGTGCACGTCCCACCAGTTCAGTATGAGCTACGAAAGCGATAACTTCGAAGCAAACCGAAGCGAAGGAAACCTACCTCAGTGCGACAAGTGGAAGTACCTGCGACTAATTTGGCGAGATACCTGGACCTCAGATGCTACGCGACTTGGTCTTGGACATCAGGAAGACCATCTTCACGTGTCAACCTTTGGGTTCCGTAGTGAATAAAAACCCTCATACGAACTTTGGCGTTTTTCTCCAAATCTCGAACCCAGTTTCGTAACAATAGCATTTTACACAATTTCTACCCACCGTTCACACGATGCGACGCCCAAGTTACGTCTCAACGCAATTCGCACTGCACACTTGCTCGCAAGTGCCCGCACAGAGGCCGTGTAGTGTTAGAGAGCAGGACTAAAATGTTTGACATAGATAGACTAATTTTTAACATAGACCTTGTCTATCACACTTCTATGGGAAATGGCAGCATTTCACTTCTCTACATCAGCTGTCTGAAAGAAATTATCGCTATTAGCTATAAAACCACCCACGCCCATTGGACATTTTAATGTTTTTTTCTGTGTGCTATGTACATTTTAAATAATATAATTTTTTGTATTTAATAAAGTATTATTACTATTTATTATGTCGTATTATAATAAGCGCTATGGAAGTTAAACTCAGTTGCTTTTTAATGCATATATATAATCAGTAAAAACCAAAACGAAAACCACACTTTAATTTTTATGTGTATAAGATACTATTTTCAAACCACTACACGACACTAGTCACTAAGTATCGACTGGCCAGCTTGTTCAGTATGAATTCATCACATGGCCAATTAATTCCTAGCATGGTTCATCTAGGTATCATGTAATGAGGTTCAATGAGTTTTTTAGTAAAAAAAGTAGAATTACAGTCACATAAAAATAAATTATTTCAGTAAAATAATTATTGGGTTTACACCAAAAATGACGAGAGCGATTGGACACATTTAAGGCTAGGTATTCCCGCAGAGGCCGTGCTTTAGAGTTTTTGAAAACCATTTGAGGCAAAGACAAAAGTGTTTTTTTCATCCCATCTGCTCAAAAAACGATGGTTTCATCCCAAAACATTTGGAGCTAAAGTTACTGCTAGTTTTCTCGTGATTAAAAAGTGAAAAAGTAAATCTTACGGGATTAAAACACAATTTGAAAATTGAACACAATGTTATCTATGTAAAATCAGCTAAAAACAAAAGAATTAAGTTTTAATACAATAAATAACTGGAACAGACTTCGTATTTTTTTAAATTTGGAATACATATCATCGTGAATGTAGGTAAAAATGTTTATGGTCTTTGCTTTGAAAAAGGAAAAAAAGAATAATTAGCGCAATTTTTGTCTTCGATTCAAAGTAATTACAGATGTTTTAGGTTATATTGTGTTAAAATTAATTATTTTGTGTAAATTTAAATCCTTTTTCGTAAGTTTAAGCCGATAGTGCACATTAAATTTATTGTTATTATAAAAATCTTAAAATATGTAGGTCCACGCAAACAAAGTTACGAGTTTATGCGTGAACAAAAATTTTTTTTAGAAGTTTGTTCTTAAAAATTATTTCTTAGTATTTATTGAATGAAAACGACACTAAATAAAGGTTAGTTCTTGTCGGAGCTTTGATTAGGTATTGTAGTTGTTCTACTTTCTCCATATTCTGTTTTGTATCTTTTTGCTAGTTTTTCTCATGGATGGCGATGTAATGTGTGCTACTTGCGTACGGTAATATTTTTGTCTCGGGCGTTATACACGAATCCCTCGCTTCACTCAAGATTCCATCGTAGAATCACTCGCTACGCTCGTGATTCAACTGAGGAATCCTTCGTTTTGCTCTAAATTCAAAGTAGCGCACTCGACTTAAAAGTATTACCTTTACGCCTTGTAGCACAATCTACTATTAAACTCTTAAAAAAAGGTATGTATAAATTAAGTATCCAGGCTCGTCAAATTCGCATTCAGTTACAAGATCCTATAAACTTCATTGGGTTGGAAAAAATTCCAAAGTAACCCTTTTTTGTGATATTTTTTCAAAACTACGAGTAAAATACTGATATTTTACATAAAAAAATTGTACTTCATTAAAGTAAGTGGCTTTAATAAAGTACAATTTTTTATTTACAGATAAATTCGCTGAGTTTGACTTGATATAATTATTTTCTTAATATTTATATGAAATTCGCGAGCGCGACGACTTGAACTCGGCAGGTCCGATTAGACGCGCTTACTAACATTGGACCAATAAAACAACTAAAGATCGCTACATGTTTTTACAAGCTTTTATTTAACTTGCAATGTATGTATAAATGTAAGTATGTTTGTTCGGGTGGAATCTTCGAACTCAATTTTCAACCAGTTATCCTCAACCAATTTAACTGAAATTTTGTATACTTTTGTAAGTCGGATGATAATACAATATTATGATGTCAATGGGCTGTTCTGATGATGGAACCGGGAGCTATCCGACGGAACTCAGTTATAACCTCATCGAGTAGGTCTCGTTTGATTTGTCTTGACGAGTACTTTTTGGAAGACGATGCTTATTTAGGATCTGATTACGTAGACGGATGGTGGTCAATAGAACTCAGTTATAAAACAACTTAACACAATCGAGTTTGGGCTAATTTCTAACCTTTAGGTACGAAACAATAAAAAGACTTTTTAGCTCGTGTCACTTTGAAATGTAAGGATTCTAACGAAACGCCATTCCACAGGTATGGCACTTCATAGATACGAAGTAACAAATATACCTAGTACTACTACAAACGAAATAATATATCTGTGCATACGTCAAATGTGTGAGTTAAACAATCAGGGTCGCCACCACAGAATTTGTTGCTTTGCTTACCTGTTTTCATCACTCGGAAGTCTATAAAATTTTCGTTCTTTGTTGTTTTTTGTGGATAAGCAATAATAATATGTGCAGTTTCTCACCAATATTATTTCAATTACCCTAAATGACTCGGGGAACGTCAACGTGCGACTAGCAACAACCCTATTTTACAGGCGCTTACAAGGTCCAAAAACGTGCGAGTTTCCGTTCTGTATGTATAACTATTATCTGCTCTGTGGCCATACATTCAAATCCGTGGCGACACTAAGGAATAAAGAAAATCAAATACATTCAACATACATACATGCATATACAGGGTGGAATTGAATTCGTTGGCAATATTTTAAGTATCTACTATACCCATGATACAAAGTAATTTAAGACTAATAAAACTTCAATCAAAAGTCGTCATTTTCATATTTAAGAAAACCTCTAAACATGCGTCAGACTCTTTGATACATACCTCTACTGCAAATATAAAAAAAAAACTAATACGAAAAATAAATTAATTATAATAGTATCAATTTCGTTGCGTCTTGGTACCCTAACATTCGTTCCTACTTCAAACGTACTACCTATTGACCTCAAGCTTTCGTGTGACACGACCCGTCCCCATTCGACTTCAAACCTTATTCACGTAAATTAAGGTCTACTTTTGTATGCCGGTCGGTCGCGCCGTTTGGCTGTATCCGTCCAAGGTCTTTGACCTTGCGACACGTAGGTATCAGTACGCGCGCACGACTCGAAGTGTTTTGATACTTTATTCATTTTTCTTACTTTTTGATACTTTTTAACTACTGCATTAATTGCAGTATTGTTACCATACAAAATATCCTTTAGGTGAGTATGATGATAAGTTAAATCAATGCTAATGATTTCAATTGCACTCTATAGACTATATATTCGTAATCTCCTTCTTTGCAAGTCGTGTGAAAAATACTGGGATCTAGGTGAGACCCATGTTTTTTAGGTTCAGTGTTGTATCATAGATAGTAAATAACAAAACAACATAATACCCATAAGTTTATATTCAAGAAAAATAATAAAAACCGACTTTAAGGTGTTTACTCCTAATAAATTTTGAACGGCTGAACCAATCTATATCTATCTATATCTATATACATACTAGCCGAAGCCCGCGACTTCGTTCGCGTGGACTTTATGTCTCTGGAAAATGCTCATCAGGCTGAACAACTTTTACTAAGGCGGCATTTTTATATCTCTTATAGTTTTGCTGGACCATTACGGTTCTGCATCAGGCGTTCCATTTTCCAAAATCATTTATACCCTATATGTTGCCCAAGCTTAATAGCTATATAACAAAAAAAGTTTCGTTCGAATCCGTCCAGTATTTCCGGAGATTAGCGTGTACAAACAGACAAACAGACAAACAGACAGACATTTTTTTTTTAATTCTTACTCTATTACAACATCTCCATCGCCCCCAATATTTTTTTTGGAAATATATTTAATGTACAGACACACTTTTTTTACTGTTTTATTATATGTATTATAATATGTATAGATAATAAAACAGTAAAAAATGTGTGTCTGTACATTAAATATATTTCCAAAAAAAATATTGGGGGCGATGGAGACGTAGTAATAGAATAAGAATTTTAAAAAAAATGTCTGTCTGTTTGTCTGTTTGTCTGTATGTCTGTTTGTCTGTTTGTACACGCTAATCTTCGGAAGTACTGGACGGATTCGAATGAAACTTTTTTTGTTATATAGCTATTAAGCCTGGGCAACATATGGGGTATAAATGATTTTGGAAAATGGAACACCTGATGCAGAACCATAATGGTCCAGCTAAACTATAACAGATATAAAAATGCCGCCTTAGTAAAAATTGTTCAGCCTGATGAGCATTTTCCAGAGACATAAAGTCCACGCGAACGAAGTCGCGGGCTTCAGCTAGTTTCTAATAAATATAGCTAAGAACTATGAAGAAAAGTCAGTTTTCAAACAAAAAAATTAAATCTTCGTTCAGGCCTTACGATGCCATTAACAGACACCTAGATACACAGACATACCGACACGTCAACCTTATAACACTCCTCTTTTTGTCGGGGGTTGAAAATAAACAAAGACACTAAATAACGACTTTGCAGGGTTATTTGTTTCTATTAATTGTTTATTAATAAATCGCTACTGTCAAATTATGTTAATAGGCGATGCGGCTAGCAACCCATCACTATTGATTTATTTTTTGATCACGCTAAGCCTTTGGGTCTTACAGCCCTGGACTCTGTCTACCTCGTCAGCATTAATATAAGATAATATAGCTGTATCGAACAGTACTTTAAACAAAGTTTAATCAAAATAAAACTATTCTACTGCTTATTTCTATACTGTGTCGCTGGTGGGGTCACATGTGAGCTCACCGACGCAGCGTCCACGCGATGCAAATTGCGGCCGGGGCAGCATTAAATACCTACATTTGTAGGAATACCCGGCTTTAACGATTGTTTCGTGAACTTTCATGAGAAAACCCATTAATTAATTGAATGGGTCAGAATCAGAAGACCCGGATCGACTACTCACAACAGTTCAGTATTGGTTTAGACCTTAAAGATTAAAGGAACAACACATCTCTAACCCTTAGCCAGGTAGTGATCACATAGCGAACCACCTCAGAAATATTTTTTTCTGACGAGCAGATGCTAGCTAGATACCGCTAAATGTCATCCGTCTATTGTCTATGATACAGTTGATTTCTGAACGAAAAAAAAATACGCCTCTAGAAAAAAAAACTTGACATTTCACTTGTCAAAGTCAAAATATTGGTCGAACAGCGAATTTTTGTGCAAATTGAAAGTGTTTTTTAGTATTATGGCGGAAAAAATCCCGGTAAGTGATATTATTTGTGTTTTTATAATAGCAGATAGGTTGAATTATATGTAATATGTTTCGGTTTTATATGACATTTGTTTTTCTTTGAAATATTTACGCCGAAAGTTTGTGGTCAACATGTGACCCCTGCCTATCTGGAAAAACTTATTGTGGTTATTATGTAACCACTGTCCTACAAGCGTTTATCCATATAAATAAAGGCAAAACCATATTTACACATCAAATAGTTTGTATGGTAGATAGATAGGTTCTTGGATCGAAGAATAATTGATACCCTAGTGTCAGAGTCTTTTAACCACTACATCACAGAGACAATAATATTTTTTAATATTTTTTTACAAAGAAACACACAAATCTTTCCTCTTTTTAATATTAGGCTTATATGTAGATTCACCTTTATTTTTTCAATACTTACATGTTGTGACCTAACTGGGCAGTGGTCAGATCTAATCCACATCATGTATATTTAAATGGGCAGTGGTCATATCCAGACCAGAGGGTTTTTTTATAGGAAATTGTAGGAATAAAAAAAATTAAGAAATTAGTTTTTTTATTATCATCCAATCTACCATTTTCTGTATTTAGAGATAAAATAATCGCCAGGCCTGGCTAAGGGCTAATAACCAACAATACTATCGATAGTTTGTGTACTATTGATAGTAATTCCTGTTTTAGGGCAACAATATGGATAACCAACAAAACTATCGATAGTATCGATCCTGATGACGAATAAACTAACTATAGTATTGCGTTTCATAAACTATCCATAGTATCGATTATTTATTTATTAGAAAAGCAATACTATCGATAGTTTGTTCGTCGTCAGAATCAATACTATCGATAATATTGGTTTTATTCAAAATACAGATAGTCTATCGATAGACTAGCGATAGTGTATGAATCGAGAGGCAACACTGGTCATCGCAGTGTTGTGCGTCGCGATCGCGACTCGGTAGGTACGGGAATGTGGCTCTTTGCAGTCGAGTTTCATGCGGAACGGTAACAACGCGTAGGTACGTACCGGTAAAATTACCTTTAAATGTTAACAATACCTATAACGTTACTATTACTACATAAACGATACCCGTACTATACGAGTATTACCCTTAAAATTTTAACGTAATGAAAATTCTGTTACTGGAACTAAAAATGTGAATTTGGTACCAGTAACAAACCCTGGGGATAAGTCCGCAGTTGTACGTTTACTTTTCTGATTTGTGTCTGTGTTCTTTATTATGTACCATAAAAAGCTTTATAAACAAACCAATAAAAGCTCAACAATGTAGTTATTATCGATCTAATAAACACAATATTTCAATAAATCTCCACCCTAGCCGATCCATGGTTAGTAAAAGTTCCCACGTGCTTATAAAAGTTTGACAATGATTGACTACAAATAAATGCATAAGACGACGCGACGAAACTACTGTAAGTACACGAGAATCACTCGCGACTCGCTACAGCACGGTCGGGAGTTGAGGCACAAACCAATGACGACCTTATTGTGCAAGAAATAACGTTCATATTAAAACGTAAGTAAGAAAAAAATAGAAAAAAATTATAATCATAAATATTTTTTGTTTGATTTGTTCCTTATAGTATCAAAAATATGTTGACGGCATAAGTTAAACACTTTCAAAATAGTTATGTATTTTGGCTTTACAAAAAATACAAAAATTTGTAAATGTAGAAATGCATAAAATGAATTTGTTTAATTTTTAATAATTTATCAACACACATAATATAATATTTAGAATAAATTGTTGAAAGACAGTAATCTATAATTTCTGGTGAGATAAGCCTGAAAATTTGTAACATACCGAACCTTCTTTATTAACAATAGTGCTAATTGATTAATTTGTTTAATTTAGATTTATTCAACTGGAATGCACACGTTATAATATGGTAGAGGTAGTTTTCCAAAGTTATTAATTATGCTGTACTTATGAAATCAAAATTTGTTCAATTTTCAGTTTTTTGTTTTTTTTACACTGACGCAGAGCCCTGAATTGTTTAATTCGGTTTATTTTAACTATAACTAACATTACTTTATATCATACAAAAAGAAACTTACGGTTATAGCATTATGTCCAGGTTACGCTATTTTTACTGGTCTACTATGTGATACCCCCGGTTAGGATACAGGCGTTCAAACCGAGAGGAGTGCGTATATCCATACCAGGTAACTCATAAATTAAAAAAAAATATTTATAAGCAAAGTATTCACTTTGAACTCAAACTGCGTAATGGTTAACATGCCTGTCCGCTACTCAGGAGGTCCTAGGTTCGATTCCCGATCAGGTCAAGATGAAATATAATCTTTTTCTGATTGACCAGGGTATTGGATGTTTATCTATATGATACTATAGGTATTTTTGTTATAAAATACCTATAGTATCGTATAGATAATATGCCATACAAAACACAAGTCTTGACCTTCTTTATGATTTATTTATTTATGATTTAATTTAATTATTATTTTATTTTATTAAGTAAATAGATGCCTAATTATATGAAGATCTCCGCAGTTGTTCTTAGAGACTAGAAGAACTAGAAAATTTGAAATGAGTATGTGTATTAATTATGCCAAAAAGGTGGTAAAATAAAATATTTTACAAAAACGATGTTCAAGTGGTAATACATTTTACTCTCGACTAACCCATCATGTGGATTATTATCATTGAATAGGTCTTTCAAAACGCAGAGAGCCAAGACCAAATAAAAATATTTGAGGATCCGTATCTGAAATATCATTTTTTTGTTAGAATCAAGTGTCAACTCTATCTGCTAAACGGTTGTTATATATATGGACACGTGAAAAATTCACGGCTGTATTTTGTATAGGTATAATATATAATTAAAGGTAAACTATTAGAAAGTTGCCATTCTCGTTCAAAAGATGGTGTAATCTTTTGGGGAAATGAAAAAAAACTACGGAACCCTACACTGCACGTGACTCGACACGCACTTGGTCAATTTATTTATGTATGTTCATTGATTGTAATAAGCAGAAAAGGTTACAATGCAATAAGAAAAAAAATATATTCATAGCATAAAAATTTGAACCTTTATTTAGCAATTAATTTTTGTCCTTTCCTGTCTTTTTGGGACCCTTGAAACCATTGATTTGACATGCGAATAATAAATATAATAAAGCCCGTGCAATAAGGTAAATTCCAAGCATTAGGGTTAAGCCGAGCCAGATATAAAAAAAAATTGAATGGGCAATTAAACCCAAACTAAATTACTTACTTCGTTATACCCAGCTCTTCTACATAAAAAGGTACAATAAACTTGATCCGACCGAGTCTTTGCCGAATGCCAAGGATAACTTTTTTCACAGAGCAGAGGTTTTAATCATTCTTAATTACCTAATGCGAAAATACATACATATATCACGCCTGTTTCCCTCAGGGGTAAGCAGAGGCTATGGACATCCACTTGCTACTTATATTGACAATCGATAAAATACACCCGTAGCATGGCGCGCCGTCGATAAACGTAGATAGAGTTTATTCCGCGCGAAGGACTTATGTCAACCTAAATATGTAAAGCAAAATAGTGACGGACGATATAGTACTCGACAAACGTTGTCGCCGGAAATGCTAAGGAGGCACCTTTGTCTAGTACCTGTACTGCAGAAGCACCCTCTCTGTGCTACTAGAGCCTCATTTGGCCAGAACGGCCAGAGGACCTGGCCTACACTCTCCACGCTGGCCAGACGAGTTGGAGAGGTCTCATAGATATTAATAAGCTTTGTTTAGCTTGTATTTATTAAGTCGCCTTCTACGACATCCACAGCCTAGCCTATTCTACTCACCAAACCACACCTACACTGCACCTAAGTACTTAATATGATAAAAATAAAGATAAATTAAAACAAGTTATTCATGTCGAACTGTGAACTTGCGAACCCCAAAACTTGTTAACCCCTCCACCGGTACGGTTCATGTTCGAACTTAAAAATTCTAAAAGTTATTTTCACGACTATCCAATTTCTTAAAGCTATGATCAAAGTTACTCAAATTATCGTCTAAGATACAAACAAACGTATTGTTCAAGCAGACTCTGAGGACTTTACTTGCTTCACTCGCTCGTTCAATAAGTACAAGTTAAATTTGTAAATAAAATTAAATTTCTTCAGATGTTCCCGGTTTAACACTATTCGCCTTCAATGGTAATGTCAACAAAGATATTATCCCCATCGCGGAGTACGGTCAGATCAGTTCAGTAGTCAGGACCCCTGCCAACGGAAGGTGGAGCTTCGACAACCCCACCGTCCGGCTGAACGTGGGTGACGTCATCCATTACTACGTCATGGTGGAATCGGGGCTCCTGGAAGGAAGTATATTTGTGACTGGACATTATACGGGGAGTTTGAAACACACTGTTCAACGTAAGTAACAATTTTTGTGCTTTTATTTCATTATTTCGCTATGCTGTTAAAAGATTCCAGATAAAACACGACGAAGGAGTCCATCTTTGAGATCCTTTAAGGAGGTGATAAGTCTGGGGGTGGAGGTCCAACCGAAGCACCCCACCAGGGCACCAGTTTCAGAAAGCGCCAAAATCATCTAGTATTTCCACCTCCAGGTCGGCAGACATAAAACTGACGATAATGAGAACCATATTTAGATCCGGCACTGCGATTACCTCCTACCATGTGAAAATAGAAAGTTATAATTGCTTTGAAACTTTGTTTTTATTCTTCGAGAACTGCTTGATTTTTCCTGCCGATGCTCACCTTGTCAGTCTAATTAGTCTTTCCATGTCGCCACTAAAAACTGCTGCATCCTCTGCGATTGTAGCATCATCAGGCCAAGACCCAGGTGAAAACCTTTATGTTGATCATACGACCGACAAGCAACAAATTACCATTTTAGTGAACTTACCAATTAAATATTGACTATCAAAGGTACCTAAAAGTTTTAATGCTTATGCAGGTTTAGAAGACAGAGCATCAGTTTTAGTATCATTTCAGGAGGGCTGCACACCTTCGCTGACTGAAGTATATGAGAGCACAGAAAAGATATGTTCTGGAGAAATGCTGCTAGAAGACCGGTTCCTTACCATACGGGAGAACGTTTGGCAGATCGAGCATTCTATCCCTGCTGATAATCCAGTAAGGTTTCTGTGACTTATTTCATGCTTTGTTTCTTTTCGTCTTAGTTTGTTCCAGAAACCGTCCCCGTGACATCCCTGTGCTGCTTCGGAGCCCGGAAAGAGCTTTCAAACCTTTTGTTCTCCAAAAATACTAAGAATGTAACAGAGCGTGGGGTTTGGCTGTGATTTTATAATCGGCTACCTGCTTTCCGTTAGAATAAATTCGTGCGATAAGTTTTTAACCAATCATTGCTCAATGTCAACCTACCTTAAAAATGCAGTTTTGGCACAAAATGTTTGCGCCTAGTTAAGTGCCTGCTATAAATGAAATAAAAAAGTTAAAACTTTAAAAATATTGCTTAATGTGGCAGGAATACCCCTTCTTGTCCTATCAACGCAGCGCAGTAAACCCAAACGATCCATATCTGAACATTGAGGCAAAGTTGCTGGAGAATGAGCCAGGATTTACCAATGACACAATCTACTGCGGATCCCTAGACCTTTTTGAAGGGTAAGATCTATCTTTATATTCTACTATAATTTGATTAAACTTTTACCTAAGGAATCGAAGTAGGTTTTTTATTTAAAAAGCTTTCTACTTTTTAAGATATCTTCTAAATCTATTTCAACATTTAAAAAA
Organism: Acrobasis consociella; assembly: GCA_963555685.1. Lineage (NCBI taxonomy): Eukaryota > Metazoa > Arthropoda > Insecta > Lepidoptera > Pyralidae > Acrobasis > Acrobasis consociella. The sequence goes on from OY743114.1 coordinate 3,315,575, forward strand.
CCTTTTAGTGTTCCTGGACGTAAGTTTTTCTATTTCTCCGACTATCAAGAAGGAAGAGGCAAAAGTCCATTGCGGTGTTGGGCATTCCCCAAGGATTTCCTAAATGACATATCGTAGGAAAAAGGAGGCTTATCCCAGCACCAGTGGGTCCTTGAGAGCTGCCGGTGGTAATGATATCGTAGAATAGCCTTGGGGTAGGCTAGAGGACGTTATGCTGCAGAAATGATGAAGATAATGATATCATTCAGTCCTTTGGAGATGCTCAACATCACAAAGACTTGTGTCTAAAATGATCAAATTTGCTTTAGATGCACAAAAAGACCATGTTCGAAACAGGCGTCCGGGGCGGACATCCTACCGCCCGTAGTGTCCGGCCGGCTGACCAGCAAGGGGTTTGCCTTCAAGTACGGCAACGTACATGTCCGGGCTAAGCTGCCAATTGGTGACTGGCTGTACCCAGGTTGGTTTAAATGTTACACATAGGTACATATTTTCACGCCTGTTTCCCATGGGGGTAGGCAGAGACTATGGATTTCCACTTACTACGATCCTTGCAAACCTCTTTTACTTCGTGAACACTTATAACTCTTTTCATACACGCTCTCCAGTTATGGGTACTCATGTTACACATGTTCTTTTATCTATTTTCCTCGGTACTGTGCTAGTCTTTCCACTGCTAGCCTACAGTTATGTTATGTGACTAATGGTAGTTTTATTGGTCTGTTCCGTCAGGCACTTCTTACTGCTTTGTTCCACAGTGTGTCTTCTGTCTCCTTGTGTCCGCTGGTTTGAGCGGAGAGTGGCGGAGACTAACGATTGAGATAGGTAAGTTGGTTAGATATGCCCGCAAAATGCTGCTTTGATATAGGTAGACAAGGATGGTAGAGGTACCACCAAACCAAAAGTCTTATAGCGTAAAGAAAGACTGCAGCATTTTAATGAAAAAGCAGACCCTGATCTCCTAAATCGGGTAAGCGTTAATAGGAAGTGGAGCTTAAAAGTATACCTACTTACTTCTTCTTAGTGGCTGCCTTCAAATCTAACAAGAATTTTCTTTTTTTTAGAAATAATGCTAGAACCTGTGACAAAGAAGTATGGCAGCATGAACTATGCTTCGGGTGTTTTAAAGATAGCTGCAGCGAGAGGTAACGAGGTCCTGACGGCTGGAAATAGGGATTACGGGAATAAGGTGAAAACTTACACAGGATTCTTATAAGCTGGTCTGGGAAAAATAAATAATGTAGGATACATTTTACATATATTACGCATATTGGAAAAGCTGATCGAATGAATAGGCAAAAACTCAAGCGTGATACGGCTGGGAAATCGTCGATATTGTCATTTCTTTTCCACTTACACGCTCTTATGATCCTGGTACGTGGCTCTAGACTCTGTCTACGCAGGCAGTTGTAAATACGAGCGTAATATCATCATCATCAGCATCAGGTCTTCTTTTTTCCACTGCAGGAGCACGACCCTCCCTGTACTACCAAAGCGGAGAGAGCAACCAGAGGATTTGGCCTACATACTCTTTTTGGTTGGAGAGATCTTATTGATGTTTATCCTAAATCGCCTTCTACGACACCCACGGGAAGACCGAGTGGTTCTATTCTCCTCTGCCGGAAATAAAATGTGTAATATAGGGTACCTACGTTCTACGAGTATATAGAAAAAAGGGAGGTTCTTTAGATTTTTTAAATTTTATTACAGGTGCTCTACGCAGGTCCACCCAACTAACAAAATTTGGTCGTATAGTTTTTGGGACAACGTTTTCGTTACAACTTATGGTCGAGCGGTTTTGGTTATATAGCTGTCGTATTTACGTATATATAACGCGAAATAGGCGCAAAATATAAAACTTTAATTCGTAAAGTGATCGTGTCATGGTTGTATAAGTGGCAACTAGGAACGTAACAGTCATATTGTTATCGTGAAAGCGATTAATATTTGTCATTTAGTGATCCAATAGGTGTCGTATAATTTAATAAACATTATAAAGTAGTCATTAGCAAAGCCTTTACGTGGATGCTTGTTATGACAGCGCCGTTTAATGGAAGTGAGAATCAGAGAACAACAAAAAACAAGATCTGTTTATAATTGTCACCATCAGGTAAGTCTGCCATATTTATTACTGAATGTTATTGAATATAATATAGGTAGTTGGTGTTAGTAGGTATAAGTATCTACTTTTCTAAGGGAAATTAAATTTCTCGACGATTGTATATACAATTTTTCACAAATTTTTCATGCCCCCGTCGAATTATTACAAAATAATATTAATTTATTCCATTTTATTTAAGATTTCTAGTACTTTTGCAATTATACGATTTTAGGTAGTGATGATACCTATTATATGACATTGAATTACTAAAAGTCATATACCACAATTTAATTTCTTTGGTTATCCACCATTTTCAGGGTACCGTAAAGAGGGAAAACCCGTTGGATAAACATTTTATTGAAATCAAAATATGGTGATAATTGCCGATATAGACAAATTTTTAACTAAAAAACGCGACAGACACTTGTGCCAAATTTTTATTTTGCGAAAAATCATCTGAGATAGCTTAATGACTGCCGTCTAATGGAATGAAATTAAGATATTAGACTATACTTGAGTTACCCAAGTAGGAACCACACCCAGGGTTGTAGTTCGCTACATCCAACAGGCCATCGCTCTTCGATCTATTTTTAATATTATATATATATATTATTAAATCAATAAAATCGATTGTTAATACTTTATTGTTGATTGTAGGGCCAAGAAAAATGTGTTCAAGATGTTGCAACAGATAATAAAGTATCTATTGCTCCTACACAAAATCCACCGGCCTTGAGTGCACAAGAACTATTCTCACCTGCCTACTTTTTACAAGAAACTCCAGCTGCCATCGATGTAGAACAAACTCCATCTACTCTCACTGTTCAAGAAAATCCAGCCGAAGGAGTTAATTTACAAAGTGTATATTTTGTTACTGATACTACTGCCACAGACTTTAGTAAAGACTCGCACACACATAACGAAATTCTTTCACAGAAAATCGATAATATAACGAAAATAGCTTATGAACTTCAAAATAATCAACACAAGATAGATATTTACTAATGATTGTTCCTTTTCATAAGTATATGTAGAAGTCTGAATAACCACTGTATCAGAGATGTAACATAGATAGTACAAATAATATAAGTAGTTCCTTTTTATAGAAGTCTGAATTGACAATGTATCAGTGATATATGATAGACAATTTCAAATTATAGTTCCTTTTTATAGAAGCTTAAGTGACCACTATATCGAAGATATAAGGTAGATAGTGCAAATTATAGTTTTTTTTTTTTGTTATAGCTGTTTGAATAAGAATTTTATCAGTTATGTCAGGCCAAATGATTATCCTTTTTATACACGCAGAATTTTAGAATTCATGAAACTGAACAACTTTTTCCAAGGAACATGTGTCGAAATATGAAAACTATTTTTAAACCTCCCATAGAATTCGCCTGATCACTTGATCTCACCAAGTATGGAAAGTCATTTTTTTTCTTCATATTTCGACCCATGTTCCTTGGAAAAATTTGACAGTTTCCTGAATAGAATCAACGGGTCCATAACGAATAAAAATTCTGCGTGTAGAAGTTTTAAATTACCTATTTGTGATAAAATTAATGAAAAGTAAAAGAAAAGAAAATAATTACAATTTAATTTTTTTGTAACAATAATTTAATTTTAAAGTATTTTATCACTTTTAAAAGTGTGTGATATTTAATATAATTATTGACAGCAGCGAAACTAGCGCCACCCGTCATTTTATTCTTTAACTCCTAAATCAGATCAAATTAAAAAAATCTAAGACAGCCATTTACTAGTAAACAACCAAAGGAAAAATAATGAAAAGTAATACCAAAAATACAACAAGTTATTTACTAGTAAATGGCAGTTTTAGATTTTTTAATTTGATCTGATTTAGGAGTTAAAGAATAAAATTACGGGTTTCGCTGCTGTCACGTCTTAAGAACAATTTACAATTATTCAGTTTCCTACTAGAGTATGTGAATAACGTGCCAAAAACGGAGTAGATAAATAAGTAGACTAGATCTACATTAACTACTCAGTTTTTGGCATATGGTTTTCTATAACCGCCAACGTTTTTAGATAGAATAAATAATACATGGAATTGACATTTTTGGGACCAGGTATGTGATTTTTCGGTAGTACCTCCTCCGAGTTGATTGATATTACATTGAAAACATTTTATGTACCTATGACTCTTTGAAGAATGTTTGTTTTTCTATCTATATATATAAACACGGGTTTACTCACCAACATGTTTCGATCTCGTTCGGAGATCTTCTCGTAGAAGATCTCCGGACGAGATCGAAACATGTTGGCCTGTACCTAACTAAATACGTGAGTAAACCCGTGTTTATATATATAGATAGTATGTCGATATCTCACGTTAGTTTTTAATGATAAAAAATGTTTGCTTTAATAAAACAAATTTATTTAAAGTTCTGTTTTATTTAATTCTTTACAAAGTATGTATAAGAGGTACAAAATATATGTATGATTTGTAAGAAGTCGCCACTAGTTTACATTTTACATCTCTAATAGTGTATAATGTTGATTCAGAATTAATTAAATCTGTTTCATAGCATTTATATATATTTAAATATGTCGATTTAATTGGGATGTCAAATGCGGCGATGTCATTTTGCAAAGGTTTGCCAACAAGCTTAACTTCATTATTGACTTCCATTATAGATTGTACTTCAACTATAACTATATTTATATATATAAAATATATATAGCTCTATTTATATTATATATAATTATATTATATTAAGTGAGTAATAGATATACCTGCCTTTTATTAGAGCTCTAGCTGGCGAGTCACATATAAAAGCCCGGAAATTCACTTAAATATATTTTTCTTCGTTCTCTTTTGTTATGATGTAATCCATTTTCCATCAGATCTTTCATTGCTGTCACAAATGGCCGTAAAAAAGAATCTAAATTGGCCGGTTTTCCTTGACCTTCAAAAATACCAACTACCACTGGTGGTATTGTAGGAATCTCAGAAATGTTACATAAAATGGGCCATAATTGATGTCTTGAACTTTTATAGATGGGAAGTCCATCAATGTTCACGTTCAAGGAAATATGTTGCAGATCATTACTAACATTATTTTTAATGACTTTCTAAGCCCGTTATGCCAATAACTTCCATTTTCTATTGGATTAATAGTATTCTCAACATCATTCGTCCGGAGAAGTGTTCTAGGATCTTTTGGTAATAAAGCAGGTAAGAGTTCATTAATTATAGTCAATAGTTTGTTTAAAGCTGTATGAGACATATTAAATTCTAGAACCCATTTCCTTAATTTGCCAGGAAACTCGTATTTTCTTGTTGTAAAATTCTCATTTTCATTACTGTTTTCATCGTCTTCGCTTTCGATCGAATTATCATTATCATCATTGTTTTGCCTTTCAAACAAATGTTCATCAATTTTACCCTCAATTATATATGTATTACTTCTCGAACTTGCTAAATGTAAACAGAAAAAAAACATATTAATTGACAGGTGTTAGTTATTATATGTAAATGTATTTTTTTATGAGTTTAATTGGTATAAGTACAAACCATAAAAATAGTACTTACAAGAGCAACCTATTTCAGAATAACTATTTCTTACTACGGAACCATCTTTCGATTCTTGGACACTACCTTGTCTAAAACTTTTGTTGAGTTCTAAGTAGGCTTTTCTTACTTTGCGTCTGAAATTACCGCTTGATTTAAATTTCTTCCACTGTTTTAAATCCATCACAGCTGCTTTGATGATTATAGCCGAGATTAATAGAAACTGAGAAATATAAAGTTATTGAACAAAAAGCATGTATAATTAAAGTCACAACAACCGGAGATATACCAGTTTAGTTCGTAAAAGAGTATCACGTGACATCATCATACAATCAAAACGTTTATAACAGTAACATAAATAAGCATTTCAAACTCATAAGTATTTAAGGCATATAAATCTGAATATTGGTCTTTTAATGATTATATAAAAGTTATGTAAATATAGTCAAAAAATCCTATAAAAAACGTGTTTATAGCTGTACGTTTTATAGGAGTTAAATATATGAACTTTATATGATTGTCATGTAGAAATCTTATTGCTGATAAAAAGTTGTGTTATGGTCGTCATTATAACCAGCTTATAATGGTCATATAAATTACTTTTACACTACATCAAGAAGTCGTCAAGTGGTCGTAAAGAAGATCTTTATAAGATTGTCATATAAATAGGTCGTGAAAACGTTTACAGGACTAAATTAAACAATTACAATATTATATGACTAATCGTTCGTATAAGACATTGTAACACGATTAATAAAAATTTGAATTACAACTTTATGACCTCTACATGACCAGATGTTATTTAGGCTTAATTTTATAGGACTATTTTGCTAGTTGGGCAGTCATGCATTTTGAGTGCCGAGACCAATTGCTGCAGGAAAGTGTTCACAGTGACAACAAACTGTGGGGAAATGAGTTTCACACCTACTCCGTTCGGTGGACTCCAGGTATGTATTAAAGAACGTATTTTGATATTCTTACATTAGGTTCAGAATGGTAATACTGAGCTAGATAAAGTACCTTAATAAGTACTTAAGGCTGCTACCAGCGCTAGCGACCTTGAAAATACAGAAAAATTAATTTTTCTTTCTGTTAGTGAGATTATCAGAAATCCGCTTTAGAAACCTTTACAAAAAGTGTCAAAAGTGGCCGTTTTTAGTAATTTTTACAAAGGAAACTACAGCGTACCTATTGTACTTATTTCAATGACTTTCGAGGTTCTAATGTAACTTAAGGATACTAGCAAAAAAGTTGCGCGAGGATTTCTGTTAATCTCACTTAGGTACAGAAAGATAAATTATTTTTTCTGTATTTTCAAGGTCGCTAGCCCTGGTAGCAGCCTTAAGGGTCCCCCGACCCTAGACCAAAATACAACTTTCCATACAAACGTAGTCTACGTTTTATTTCAAAACGACATGTCCGATTTGGGCAAAATTTTGTAATTTCAAAGATATTGCAATTATCTAGGTTTATATTTAGTTTCCGACTGTAAAAATATGAACTTGAAATAGAATATAGTGTTTTATATCATTTTTGACCATTAGTATGGGAAACTTCTAAATCGTTATATTTTCTTTCCAGTTCATAATTTTCCTATAGGAAACCCAATATAACCCTAGATAATTGCAATTTCTTTACAATTACCAATTTTTACCGGAATCTGACATGTGGTTTCAAAATTAAACGTGTACTACGTTTGTATGGAGAAGTCTAGGGTCGCCGGACTCTTAACTTTTTCAATGAGTACTTAAAACAGGTACACACTCACTTTTGGGTAATAAAGAAATCGTCATCATCATATCAGCCACACGAACTCCAGTATTAGATATAGGCCTACCCCAAGTACTTTCAAAACGACTAATCGGAAGCGGTCTGCATCCAGCGCTTTTCTGCAGCCTTGCAGGTCGTCTGACCACCTAACAGTTATATTTATTGTTATAAAATATACAAAATTTCCTGTTAGTATTTTTAAGTCAGTCCATGTAAAATTTTCGTATCCCTATTATCGATAGGTGCGAGACAAATGTCAATGAACCGCCACAAAATAAATTCTCTATACAAATTGATTTATTACCGTTCGCAGGACCCATCCACCCTAATGTGCCACGTGACGGCCAACCATTATTTTTGTGGACACAACTCGCTGAAATCCACGATCACTTATCTTTTTTGTTTCATTCTTTGCGTACAATTTATTTCTACAATAAATTATGTACTAAAAAAATATTGTTTTATAAAATTTTATCACTATTTGGATTCCTTTTTCCAAGGGTTAAAGTATATTTCGGGGTCCAGTGTTGCCTGCATTTGAAATAAATTGATGAAAGGAAACGGAGATATTATTCAAAATTTTGTCTCATGCGACTCTAGATAATAACCCTTCAAACTATTTTTTTGAACTACTACTGTAAGCTTTTCTTAGCATTTTTGCCAGAAGCGGCAGTTGTTCGAAAAATTGCTAAGAAAAAATTAAATAAGCTCAAATAGGGTCAGCAGCATTTTAGATCAGTCTTTTTGGAAATCCTTGGGAGAGGCCTATGTCCAGCAGTGGACGTTGTGTGGCTGAAATTAATGTACTTATCCCCTTAAAGACAACACGGACTTTGGCTTTCATAGCCCTTGGCTCTGTCTACCCCTTTAGGGATAAGGACATTTCATGTTGTACCCGTGGTCCCACCGATTTGTCCCACTGGTGGGACCACGGTTATCTGTGCCTGTCTTTAGTCCAGAAGTCGACAGATATTGGCTCTAAAGTAACAAAAGCGATCCTTGTTCTTATACCTAGATGACATAACACTATCAGTGGATGGCAAGGAGTGGGGATACATATCGCCTGGTAAAAATACGCTTCGTGAAAGATTCCCCAAGAATTGCAACGTTCCTGTCTACAACGGGACCAAGATGGCGCCGTTTGACGATTTCGTGAGTATCAAACCTTGGATCTACGTCCTATGGCTAAAGGTCGTGACCGTATGTATAGTCGTACCTTAATATATGCCTAATAGATACACAAACTAAGGGGTGCGATGAGACATATCGGGATGTGCTTCGAAGCCTGCCCCCGTAGCATGTGTCAATGCCACCGAAGATATAAGTACTTAGTAAGATAAAGTTTATATCTCGAGACGGACTCGTACCATCTCGTTCATTCTAACCTAGACTAGCCGAAGCCCGCGATTTCTTTCGCGTGAACTTTATGACTCCGGAAATGCTCATCAAGCTGAACGACTCTTGCTAAAGCGTCATTTTTATATTTCTTTTAGTTTAGCTGAACCATTATTTTCAGCATCAGGGTGTTCCATTTGCCAAAATCAATTATACCCTATAATAATATGTTTCCCAGCACTTAACAGCTATATAACAAAAGTTTCATTTTAATCTTGCGATTAGCGTGTACAGACAGTAATTTTTTAAATTCTTACTCTATTACTATATTCAATGTTTTTACTGTTTTATTATATGTGTAGATTTAAAAAAAATTATATAAAAGATAGCGCTAGATAAACTCTGTCGCTAGTGCCATGCTTTGAACCCAGTCTGTTCTTTTTCTAGCTTATGTCTGTTTTCAGTTTCACATAACGCTAGGGGTGTCAGTCGGCGGCATATCTGAATTTCGAGACGACGTGAAGACTACGAACGAATTGCCGAAGCCGTGGAGGAACGCAAGTCGGAAGGCCATGCTGAACTTCTGGCGAGACCTGCGCTCCTGGTACCCCACGTGGAAACGGCCAAAGATGGCCATCGACTTTGTTAGGGTCTTTGCACTGTGATAGTCGATATATTAGCAAGATTACTATGTATTATGAACACGTATTTTATTTTTACAAATGTCCACCCTTTCACCGCGAGTCTTTATATTAGTTATCGTGTCCCCAGCGCGAGGCAACGTAAATTTAAAATAAATACCTACAGCCAGAAAGTGATAAACCAATACGAGCAATGGTTTTTTGCCGGATATTTCCGACGTTCGTGGTGAAAGGGACTAAAGTCACTAGCCACACGCCAAACTGGGTTTTATAGTATCATGCTTTGGCTCGTATGCATTTGGTTCGTGCCACAACCCTTTTTTTTTTATCGCGGAGAAAATCCCTTCGGGTACCTTACCAGTTACGGGAGACCGGTAAGGTTATGTGGTGTTACCACTAAAAACTCCGCGGTGTCAACGCCGGTACCGCTATTGCCAGGTCCGTGTGCTACTCTCGCTACACAGACCTGGCACGGCGGCCGCTATCCAGCAGCCTCGGCTGGGCTCACTCGCGGAACCCTCTCAATTAGCGAGAATCGTGCCACAACCCTGCCTCAACCGCACTGCTCCTAATAGATGTTCTATTATTAATCACCGATTAGTATACTATATTACCTACATAATTTTATTACAGTATTGCAGCGTGTTATTCGGAGTACGTTTAAAGGTTGACCGAAACCGTTACCATGCCTACCCATCATCAGGTATTTTTGTCTCCACTGCAGGAGCAAGACCCTCTCTGTACTACCCGAGCCAAACTTGGCCAGAGCTGCCAGAGGTCTTAGCCTACGCTCCGTAGCAAGTGGACAGATTCGCAAATGGACGGATTCTCAACTGGACAGATTCTCAGGTGGACGGATTAGCAACTGGACAGGACATGTAACAGTCCATAACATAACGATAACCTCTTGTACTGTACTGTACAGTCGTTTTTTGATGCTAAGTCGCCTTCTACGACATCCACGGGAGGTCTTGGAATGGCCCTATTCTACTCTGCCGGAAACCACACGGCAAACCATGCCTACCCATCGCCTTATAAACATAATTATTTCTCTTTCTTGTTACTAGATGGCGCTATAAGGTGATAATAAAAACATTAAAATCTTTATTACTATTTTTTAAATGTATTATTTTATTATTATAATAAATTAGTACTCTAATTAATAAAAAAACTTATATGAAATGCAAGAACCATTTCAAAAGTATAATTCAACACTGGCACTTTTTCTTGCTAGTCGTATGTGCTGCCATCTCCATGAGGCAACCCCGCAACTCCAGTTTTGCCTAATTACGGGCTCTCCAATAATTTCTATAGCCTTGGGTACCTGTTTCGTTAGTAATTATATTATCTTTGCTACCTTTACCTATAGCTTATTGTATGAAAAATTCACAAACACAAGTCTTAAGTAGGTAATAATAATGAAACACAGGTTATATTCGGACTATGTTTATTCAAATTGTGTTCCTATGTGTTCGCGGTTACAAGTATCTTTGTAAGTCAAGTTTAACTATTAAAAGGCCGCTGTGGCAGCTGTTTTCGTCGCTACGTCGCAGCACGCTTGGATTTCGTTTTTTTGACCCTAGGGACAACATAACGTGTTCAGTCTATCTCTGTCACTATCTCTAAGTGCGAAAGAGATATTAGAATACGTCGCGTTATGCTGTGTCTTTGTCGCACGTAAAGTTTGCGACAGAGATAGACTGAACCCGTCGCGTGATCATGCTTAACGTAGCGTACGCGACGTTACAAATATTAACAAAATCGAAGCGCGCAGCACCGCAACGGCGTTAATCGCTGCCGCGGGGACGTAAAGTCTGTTTTATTGTAATGTAACAACTTGTTCTGATTGAAAAACTAAGTATCCAAGCACCGACAAATATCCATTCAGTTTTTTTACTACTGACACGTTAAGTACCTAACCAAAATCCGACTTTATACAAATAACAATAGAGCTGAAATTACATTATGCGGGAACGAGTTCTATTTCCAATTATTGCATCCGTACTTTGATCTTTAAAATCACGCAATAGAGTCGATTGTAATTGTTTAGGTTGTAAACTTTAAGTTTGATAAAGTGAAATAACTGAATGGAATTTATCCAGTAAGGGTCAGTTCACACCGAGACGTGACGCGAGGCGACGTGGCGCACACTTTGAAGAAAAATTAAACTTGTTTACTACACAAAAAGTTACAAATTTCAGTGTTACGTACAACGCCGCGCTGCGTCGCGCTGCGCAGCGGAATCTCGCTGAAATTGCTATCTTTTTGTGTAGTAAACAAGTTCTATTTTTCTTCAAAGTGCGCGCCACGTCGCCTCGCGTTGCGTCTCGGTGTGAACTGACCCTTATGGTAAAGCTTGCATGTACGTATATATACATTCGGATATTACGCTCTTAGTGTTTGTGAAGCGCACGGGGCGTGACGTGATGGGGTTTTAGGCTCTTTCTTAACGCCAAGGGCGCCAACAATCAAAATATCCTTGAAAACAGGAGATCTAAAATAGCTTTTTAGGAAAGTTTTGATTCTTACGTGAACTGCTGTTGGAACGACGCGTAGCTGTTTATACATGATCTAACAAAATATACTGAAACTATTTTAAAGTCCATGATACTGAATAACTCTCCCCAATGAATATATGTATTTCGAAATAAAAAATATTTTTTTGCCTCCCATACAAGTTGACCGAGCAGTTTATCGTTTCTATGGAAAACAAAAATATTCTTTTATATTTCGATATATGTTCCTTGGGGGGAGAATTGCTAAGCATCATGTTTCCCTTAAATTTACCGTAAAATTAGTTTAAGTATATTTTGTTAAAAGTAATATTATGTAGATTCAAAATGTTTTTAAACAAATCAAATCAAACTTAGTTCTCGAATATATGTATATCTTTGCTCTCAAAAATATTTTTACAAATTAGCGCCTTTGGCGTAAATGTAGAGCTTTAACATTAGGCTCACTGGTGTGGCTATAATAATTACATAGGCAATGTTAGGCACACAGAACATAGATACTGGATTTGTTAGTGATATTTTACAGTGTTTCATATACCCTTACCATAAATAGAGAGGTGAAAACAGTAGAGTTGTATGTAGAATACAAAATATTGACTGGTGGTGAAATTATTTATTTTTAATACTCATCCCTTATTGGAATAAGTCCTTCCAAAACCACTGAGGTACCAATGATTTTTATACAAGATTAGAGACTTCCAACAAGAGTACTTACCATCTATACTAAACATATTTCAGTAGGGGGGAGGGCCCCGCTAGGCATAGTTACATCTGTGTACCATGTTTCTGATCCTTATAATTTGATGTTGAAAACATGGACAGCAGAAATTTTTAAATAATGTGTTAACCCGCCATTTCTTATTTCATTATTTAGTTTAGAGTACTTATACAACCTTATAATAATCAACGAGACCTCTCCAAACGGTCTGGTCAGCTTGGAGAGTGAAGGCCAGGTCCTCTGGCTGCTCTGGCCAAGTATGGCTCTGGTAGTACAGAGAGGGTCGTGCTCCTGCAGTGGAGACAGAAAGACCCGATGATGATGATGACTTTAGTACTGCATCATGAATGCCTAAAACCCCTATAAAAATCAGGACTTACCGATCTTTCTTTTATGGTTAACATATAAAATAGTACAACATTTCATCACATAAATGACGTTTGATTTACAGACAACATACGTAAATATGTTAAGAGGCGCCTGGAAAATCAGATTTAAAAAAAATATCTTTTTGCTATGAGGTCTATGATAATACCCCTCATTTTGCTTCGAGGGGGTTGAGTTTGACGTGTGTCTGTCTTTTTAGCACCGTATCTCCCAAACAGTTTTTATTTAGTTTAGAGGTGACTTGGTTTTTAACGCAAGTCATTTAATAATTTGTTTATCCTTTTTTTTTATAAACAATGCCACCACCAGCCAAATTATAAAACACTATAGATAGATCAATATGATTTCACATACAATAACTTTCTACATTAAAAATTAACATTTAGGACATTTATATGCAATATACTATCTACATAGAATGGATTCCTACGTATTCTTATCAATAGGTATTTTAACATCAAAATGTATGCTTCATAACGATGGCACATCTGCGTAGAAAGAAACTTAACTTTTATTATCCCTTTAACTGTCGGACGCCCGGAGCGGGCGTCTGATGTATTGTTATTCTATTGTGTCTGTTATATGAACTTGATATTTACTTATAATAGGATCTAGAAAATTCACCGAAAATTTCAATTTTATGATAAAAAGATATACACTGTCACGTCTTTATCTTTAAATGGCTCTAAGCAGTTGGAATACAACCATACTCTTAATAGTTCACTATAATGTTCTGAATTGTAGGAAATACAAGCTCAAACCCGTCTGGCCAGCATGGAGAGTGTAGGCCAAGTCCTCTGGCTGCTATGACCAAGTATGGCTATGGTAACACAGAGAGGGTCGTACTCCTGCAGTAGATACCAAAAAACCTGATGATGATAATGTTTACTACGAAAAATGTTACAAATAATGATCTAATTTTACCCTTCAAATAGTTTTAAGTATAAGGGCTCAATTTTTCTAACAATGCAGACGTGCCATCAGTAAAGTAACAATAGCTAAATTTTAAATGCCAATTACTAGAATACGTTATAGATATACGCTATTAAACGACCAAATTCACTCGGTACAGATATGACTCAGGATCACCAGTTTTCTACTTTATAATATAATACCATATTTGAAACTGGATTTTAGTGTTAATTTACGAGAAAGGAAAGTAATACTTTCAAAATATACGTTTTACATACCAAGGACGAAAGTTTATTAATTACTAGACTTGATTAAATAAGTAATCAAAACTTAGTAATTTCTTCTAAAGATCTTTGACTACACAAACACATTGTTTTGGGAACATACGTTCTAATTAAAATACAAAATAATTTCGAACAAACCATATGGCAAATGCGGCGCCATGTTGTCATATATAGCGCCCGCCATTTTGAAAAGTATCAATTTCACTAATATCAATCCCAAATGAGACAGATTCCTTTTTTCATTAAAATACTGAAGGAAATATTTATGCAGTTTCTGAGATTGATATAAAATATTTAATAGAGATTATATATAAATTAACCTATCACCGTCACCTTTCAAACTCTTTCAAGCACCAGTTTTAGACCAAACTCTGAGGTTTACACTGTTCTCTAATAAACCTGTGAGATATTTTTTCAAACATACTCTTATATTATAGAGAAACATATAACAACGAATAAGTTTTGTAATTAATAATTCATCGTTTTATTTATTACAAATATGTGTTAATATAATAATATAGCATCTTCATGGCTTTTGTATGTTCAATTGATTTTTTTTTTGATTTTATTTCATAACAATAGTTTTAAAATTAAGTAAACATACGTAAATTAAATTAGAGATTCTAATCAGTTTCTAAAGGTCTAGAGAACAGTTATGCCATAACTCCAACCATGGATACGTATCCCTTATATCACAGCCGTCACTCACTCGAACTAAATTGTACGTTATGAAGTGGAAAATGTTTTTTGAGACTTGTGACTGCAAGTTGTCCTCATTGTTGCGTAAAAATAAAGAAAAAAACTCTACCCGGGCAGTTTACAAAAGGTTAATGTGGACCTTTCCGTGTTGCGGGGAAAATCGGAACTCAATTTGACATGAGGCTGGCCATAACCATATGTAATACTATTATTAATTCTGTGCCATAACAGAGATTAAAAAACAAAGTCAAAGTCAAAATATTTTTTTCAATGTAGGATAGATTTATTAAAGGTAATTTTTTTAAATATTATTTTAGTACAAAAGCTAAAAACTACTAAAGAGTTGGTGATACCATGATTTCTGGTCCACTAACATAGTTGTTGAACGATTTGTAATTATAAAATGAAAGAAAAGGGAATTTCTTTTTTATTCTAATAAAATCTGAATAAATGTGTGCCCGGGCAGTTATTTGCGCAAATTTAAAAACAAACAAAACAGTTTCCCGACCAACTTGCAGTAACAATTTCTCAAAAACTTAAATTATAAATATTGTGATAAAATGCATATCTATGAATGTAACTACGCTCAGCTACCGAAGAATTTATAACTACCGAAATAGATTTAGTGGTCCTCTTTCTTCTTCAATACTATAAATACATAAATGAGATATATCGAATCTACATAAAAATAGCAAAGACTTTGATGTAGTGCGCGCAAACTCGCAAAATATCTAGTAAGCATGTTAAGCGCCATCTTGCGTTATTTTTATGAAAAACAAGATGGCGGCGATGAAAATGTCACGCCTTGGCTGAGCCACTATTTTAATTGTTAAACTTATTCGCTTTTTGATAAAAAACTTTAATCCTAATTCGGTTTGAAACTGGAAACTTATAAAACGAATTTAATACATAGCAATGAAAATACACGTGCATATTGAAAAAAAATGTATTTCTATATCAATTCTGTGTAAATAGACAAAGATGGCATGCGAGCATCATCACATAAAAAACTCTAGACCTACAGTACTAAATTAACATAAACAATGTCATGCTTTTCATAAACACCAGTCGTTTTTATAAAAAATCTGCATAATCCCATAAATCAGTTAGTACATTCTCTTCCTCCTTCGGTTGTCTAGAAGAAATTTAGTATCCTTTTAGCAATACTGAATACAACCATACATTTTCTGCCAAAATAAAAATAAAATTGCCAAAAAAGAGCGCAGATTTTCTTACAAATCCATTTTGCACTCTTTTTATTTGTAGATTACTCACTATATGACCGATTTACTCTTCTACTGCTGTAAAACACTGTGTGTTTTTCAAAATTAAAGACCCATACGGTATTTTTCAGCAGTTGAAGACACAGATTTTTTATGAAAACGCTGGTTGCGATATAACAATAATTTACGTAAAACGTATTTTTTACAACTCTATTACGATTTGATAAGGTTCAGTTTTGAATAACATGCTTTATACAAGCGCAAGCGAAGTGAGAATGAAGTGAGAATCATGCCGTCTCATTCTAAATTGAGACGGATCCGAAAGCGTGAGGGAGACAAAGCTATTCGCTACACGCTGATTGAACGAAACTACTTTATCACTATACTTTTTTACAAGTGATTTTTTGCTACAATCAAGTATTTATTCCTTTTAATTAAGATATTTTTATTAATTTTAAATTACACATATAATGATTTCACGTTATCAAGATACATTTATAAAGTGTAACAATATATAATGACACATTATATTTTCAGGCAGATTCAGTCTAATGTACTTTTACTGATAATAAGCATTTAAAATAATGATCTTCTATCCGATCAGGTCAGCTGATCAGTTTATATGTATTTTTACCCGACTGCGGTAGAATAGGTAGCTGCATGCGACTGCGGTGGACGGTTATTATGTTTTTCGAATTTATGCATGTATATTCCTATGGGACGCTCTACAGCCTAAACGGTTTGATAGATTTAAGCTTGAGATGTTTCGTCGTTAGATTAGATTTCATTCTGAGAGAAACTGAGTATTTAAAAAAAATGTTTTTTGTTTTTTTTTTTTCAATAATTAAATGTTTATTCTCTTCAAGATTAGCTGATCAGTTGTTTTTTTTTTTATAAATAAATATTTGTTCCTTTAACTTGGTTGTTCAATATCAACAGACTAAATCTGACCTGAAAACGGTCCAATATATCTTGTTAACCTTATAATAAGACAACTAATGGATTTTATATGAAGTACATGAGTGATCATTTGATCCATAGTGAATATATGATATACATAATATAATTTATAGACTACCTATATACTAGATTCAAACATTTACTAAGACATATACAAGGACTTTAAGTCCAGAAAAAGGTATGTCATTCACAACATTTCACTTTGGTACAAACAACCGTACGTTTTAAATTTAACATTAAAAATGCATCTATGAGAGTAGGTCATACCATCGATAAACTATTCGATAAGAAACTATACTAATTGCCAGTTAGAAAGTCATCATCAATATTTTAATATATCATGAAAAAGGCGCATTGTTAAACAGCCATTTTCTATCGGCAACTTTCCTACTTTCCCGGTCGAGTAGTATAAACTTACATTATATTATCCCGTCTTTATCACTGGTGGGGTAGACAGAGCTCAGGGCCGTAAGACCCAAAAGTCACGCTTAGCCCAAGCCACACTTGTGATGGTGGGCGTTAAGATGGAAAAGAACCAAAATGATGGGTTGCTAGCAAAGCTAGAGTCAAATCTCGCCCATTCCCTCGATAGGCTATTACGATCCGCACGGGCAGAGAAGCAGTTGGGACATTTCAAGTTTATTCTTTTAACTTTCCACTATAATCCACTAGATAGAGTAATTTCCTTTTCATACACAATTTCATTACGAAGCAGCGTTATTGTCATCCGTAGTTAAGATCAACCTACGATATTAATTTATTTACTGGCGATTAGTATGTTATGCCACTATGTGACTAAAAAGATATATATTTCATTAACTTTACGATCATTTGCACCGAATATCAATAATTAAATTTCATCAACATGCATTTACATACATAATTTCTTTGCCCAAAATACAAAAAGGTCAATCTCAAACGACGTCATGGCCGATACCACACTCAACTTAAGCTACACCCGAAAATCTACACGTAACTAAACGATAAAAAAATCACTGATTCACTAAGACACTTAAGCATAACAATAAATAAATTAAAATAATAATAATAAAAGACACCAAGAATACTGCGGCTGTAGATTTTTTAAAAAAAAGGTGGAAAATAATTTAAAAACGAATAGGAATATCAATTTTGCCGTCGTAAATAGAGAACGGTCCCTTTCCACTGTTGCCGCACTGGCAATTGTCACTGAAAATGCACGCGTTGCCACCCCGTGCGTTACTATCGCTAGCCGCGTCCATACCTACGGGTGCTCCCGACACCGCGCGCGACGCGCTGTCTTCGTGACAGCTGTCAGCGTGACCGCTGTCACCGTGACAGCTGTCAGCGTGACAGCTGTCAGCGTGACAGTCGCCGCGCATGCGCCCCGTGCCGCTTACTGCGCTTTCCTCTGCGTCTCGTGTCATACGAAGTCCATGGCGTCGTGGGCCTTCGTCGAGAACTTACCGAAGGCGCGCTTCTTGAGAGCGCGCTCGATTACCTTCTTCACTTCGCTCACTATGAATACGCTCGACGTTAGGCAGACTAAAAATATGAGATCTGAAAAGATAGAGGAAGACATGTTTATAATTGAAAGCATCGTTGCTCTCTCTTGAATACCTTTTTGTGGCTAAATTAAGAAAGAAATATTATCAGCTGTAGTATAATAGCATAAGTATGTCCAGTTGTAAGTTTAAAATAAGGGTAACAAATAAATAAAGAGAGTCCGAATCCAATCGTGTTTTACACTCCTCTTAAACAACTGGCAGGGTCGCCATATCCTGCCAGTATTCGAAACTGAACATTGCAAAAAAAATGTTATCCAATTGAATAAAATTAGAGCATTACGAAAAAATCCATCTATGGTGACCCTGCCAGTATTCAAACCTGGAATCTTCTGATTTACACAAGCTTATCACAAGTTGACATTTATCGCAACTGAACGTTGCAAAAAAAATTGCAATCCAATTGGATAAAATTAAGAGCATTACGAATAAATCCATTATGGCGACCCTGCCAGTATCTGACCAAATATCACAAGTTGAAATTATTCGAAATTAAACATTGCAAAAACATTATAATCCCATTGCCTAAAATAAGAGCATTGCCAAAAATCTTCCTGTACTGACCATGTCCGGTGAGCGCTTCTGTCTGGAAGATCCTCTGCAGCGGCGGGAAGAACACCACCAACATCTGTCCCACCAGACTCAAAGTGACCGCTATCAGGAACATTCTGGAAACACATGAAGAATAAAATATCTGGGTCGAAATAAAATCAATCGAGGTTAAGCTTGTATTTCCTAACCCTCTTATTCTAGACTAAGAGGGGGCCGTATGCAACCCTACCTCATCGAGTTGCAAAATGTGACATATGTAGGATGTTACATATTAAAAAGATACGTCTTAATGTACAGGGTTGCCTGGGCATAACCTGGAGCATTTTGTACAGTCAGCAAAAAAGTGATGTTTGATGATTTAGTTTTATTCAAAAAAAATTTATAACTTACTTGTTAGAGAACAGTCCGACTTGGAAAACGGACTTAGTTTGCGAGCGACACGACAGAGCGTTGAACATGTCGAACAGCACGAAACAGGTGAACGTCATTGTGGTGTCGCGGGGCGTGATCTTGTTGTCTGACATCTGAAAGTATTAGAAAAGTTTTAGTTTTTTGTAAAGAAGTTCCTTTTCGGGCGGTACGGACTTGGCGAAAAAAGTGTAAGATTTTTGGGTCACAACTTTATATTGGCTGGAATTTATTTCTAGGAGAATTTGGAGTTTTTTTTTAGGAAGACTTCGTTCCAACCGAGTGTTTCACGACACTTATTTATTTTTTATTTTTTAACCCTCTGACGTAAAATGTAGGGTGTTATAAATTTAAAGTGTCTGTGTGTCTATCTAAGGCATCGATTTTCTTTTGAAAGTTGCCTTGATCGAGATGGTTCTTAGCCATGTTAGATGGAAATCGGTTGAGCGATTTCCATCTCGAGAGTATTATAACTTAATGTGTTATTGTATGTCATTGGTATTTTCCATGCATCATACTCCCATGCTGGTCTGGGAGAAATAAAAAAAAACTTAGAATGTACCAGCTGCTTCTCTTCCCACGCAGATCGTAAAAGCCGATCGATGCCGATGCAAATCATGTTAACAGGCGATGCGGCTAGCAACCCATCACTTTGATTGCTTTTCCATCTTCTCGCCCACCATGACGCTAAAAGTGGCTTTTGGGTCTTGCGGCCCTGGGCTCTGCATAGAACCGCAAGACCCAAAATGCTCTGTCTGCCCCATTAGGGATAAAGACGTGATAATATGTATGTATGTATTGGTATTTTCATAGAACTATGAAATTTATAACCAACAATAAAATAAACAAACGTACGTGTTACGCTTATAGCGATTACCTCCGAATTCTATTGAAAACTCGACCTTATTTCATGACTATAAAGTGCAATTTCAATTTGGATCAGTTGCATACCTCTCTGTTGAAGACCCACAGGGTGCCAGCGATGATGATGGCAGCTGAGAGCAGCACATTGAGCAGTAGACCACGTGATATGATCCTCCTAGTGACGTCACGCGGCCTGCGGGCCACCACCTCATGGTCTACCGGCTCCACGCCCAGAGACTGGGCAGGGGGTCCTGTGAAAAAAAAATTAGTTTGACCACTTCTATATAGTGTATTTCGTATAAAATACCTCAGTACCTTAAGACTAAAATTTACAATCACACTTCCATATAGTGTCATCATCATCATCATATCAGCCACAGGAAATCCACTGCTGGACATAGGCCTCCCCCAAGGATTTCCAAAACGACCGATCGGAAGCGGCCTGCATCCAGGGCCTTCCTGCAACACTACGTAGGTCGTCTGACCATCTAGCAGGTGGGTGTCCTACACTGCGCTTGCCGGTACGTGGCCGCCATTCGAGAACCTTTCTGCCCCATCGGCCATCGGATCTTCGCGCTATGTGCCCCGCCCACTGCCACTTTAATGAGCTAATCCGCTTGGCTATGTCAGTGACCTTCGTTCTTCTACGAATCTCCTCATTTCTGATTCGATCACGTAGAGTAACACCGAGCATAGTCCTCTCCATAGCCCGTTGAGCGACCTTGAGCCTTCTTATGAGACCCATAGTAAGGGACCACGTTTCAGAGCATATAGTGTATTTCGTCTAAAATACCTCAGTGCCTCAAGACTAAAGTCTAAAACCAATGTGTATTACCAGTAATGACTTATGGCTCTGACACGTGGTCCTAATAAGAACTTTACTATGGGTCTCATAAGAAGGTTCAAGGTCGCTCAACGCGCTATGGAGAAGTCTATGCTCAGTGTTTCTCTAGCCCCAGATTATGCCTACTCATCGCCATATAAACAAAATAATTTATCTTCCTTGTCACTAGATTGCGCTTTATAGTAGTAATAAAAACATCAAAATCTTTTATTTCTATTATTAAAATAAAGTAGTACTCTCATTAATTAAACATGGCTTATTTGAAATGCAATAAATATTTTTAAAGCTAATTCAACACTTCTTTTGTCTCTTCTTTTTTGTCTGTGTGCATACCCACAACTCCAGTTTTGCTTACTTACGCCCTGTAAGTTTTTATGGCGTTGGGTATCTGTTACGTTAGTAATCTTTATAAATAAAAATTACGCCGATGGACTCCTAAACTACTGAGTCGATTTTAAATTTGATTTGTAGGTACACTGTGTGCAATTTGATCTACCTTTAAAGATAGGATAGCCTACATCTCAATTTATAGTCGCAATATTATATAATTGCACAGGACTGATTCAGATACGCCGGAGTCATAAAGTCCACGCGAACGAAGTTGCGGACATCAGCTAGTTATATTATATTTAACTTACAGTCCATGATAATGTTGATCCACAAGATCTGCATAGCGTTCGACGGGTTGGGTATACCCATGAGCGTAGCGAGCGCGATCAACGACAGCGCCGCGATGGAAGTCGACAGTTGGAAGCGGACGAAGTTGCGGACATATCTAGTTATATTATATTTGGTCCGGGTCTTAACTTACCGTCCATGATAATGTTGATCCACAAGATCTGCATGGCGTTCAACGGGTTGGGTATACCCATGAGCGTAGCGAGCGCGATCAGCGACAGCGCCGCGATCGAAGTCGACAGTTGGAAGTTGACGAAGTTGCGGACATCAGCTAGTTATATTATATTTGGTCCGGGTCTTAACTTACCGTCCATGATAATGTTGATCCACAAGATCTGCATGGCGTTCAACGGGTTGGGTATACCCATGAGCGTAGCGAGCGCGATCAGCGACAGCGCCGCGATCGAAGTCGACAGTTGGAAGTTGACGAAGTTGCAGACATCAGCTAGTTATATTATATTTGGTCCGGCGGGTCTACCGCCTAACGCGATTGCTTTCGCTACGTCTATAGTTTATGACGTCATCCCGCCATTTCGAACCGCCTAGCAAAGCGATATTGCCTTCACATGTACTCTGTGGACCAAGACAATTTGAAAGCAATGAACGAATGATAAAGGTATGTATTTGACAGCTAGACCTTACCGCCTAAGAAATACAAGATGGCCGCATTGCTTTCACCAAAGCTAGACTATCTGTCATGATAGCTGTTGCTCCCAGCTTACTGCTTTCGTAACATTATCATAATTATTTAAGATTTTATTATCTTTTGTTTCGTATTAAGTTACATTTTTTTCTAGTTTTAAGATTTAGAAATTAATTAATTGTGTTTACTGCTTTTGGTTGTGGTTATTGTGAGAAATGGTGCGAATGCCTTTGCCGGTTGAAGCGGAGGAGGAAAGGCAGAAAGAGATGCTGACGCTGCAAAGACGGCAGCTGCAGGAGAACAGCTTGCCCATGGTGCTGCCGGAGCGGACGTTTGTCGATAATTTCGGTGTAGGAAATGACAACATCCGCGCGTTTTGCGTGAACTTGATGCCTTTGTTACACCCTTGCAAAGAACAACTAGCAAGCCAAGCTAGAGGTTAAGGTACCTATTTATTGATCAAATGAAATGTTTACGTTTATTAAACCACTTGGTAGATTTCTTTCTTATGCCTTTGAACTGTTGTTACAGATTCTGGCTGCATTACAATTTTACGCTAGTGGGGCTTACCAAAAGAGTGGGCAATGATTTTAGTCTCTGTCTAACGCAGACATCTTTATCTGATTGTCTGGCAGAGGTGACCAGATGCCCTCAACCAATCAACCAGTATCAAGAAGGTATGTATAGTTTAGCTTCTGTACCCACTCATAAAAGTTAAGTCAAAATACATTTACCTACATAAGATTTTTTTGCAGATTCAGTAAATGATTGGGGTCATAGGTTGTATTGGTGGCACTCACATCGCTATCATTTGACCTAAAGACCTTAAGAAAGCAAGTATCAAGAATGAATCGAGGAGGGAAGAAAAAGACTGCGGGACTAAAGGGATTTAGATTATGATGTAAAACAATTATTGTTTATTATTAATCTAAGAATTCAATTGTTGTTTATTGATCTGTATCTACTGTAAACTAGTTAAACATGCCAATAGTTCAACAAACCAAACTGTATCTACTGTAACGGAAACAAGAGCAACAGACAATCTAATATAACTTTATGTAAAAATAAAAAACTTTCATAATATTATATGTATATTTTTTTAAAACCTTCTAGTAAGTAGTATTATTTATAATAGTCCAGTATTTATTAAGGTCAATGGATTTAACTTTACTAGAGGTGCTGAGATAGACAGGTCAAAAAAAGGAAATTTTAATATGGTATATCCCAACTTTTTTCCATGGATGTTAAGAGGATATAATCTGAATTTGTATCACTAAACTATTGTAGTCAATTGGCTTCTCTATTCCTGCCATCTATCGTTTGCGCATTATCTTGGAGTGGGAATGGGAACTATTGCAATAATGGCTGCTGCTTGCCTGCCCCTTGGGGGATTACTTGCAATTATAAATAAATAGAAGTGAATAACACATGAATTTGTATGTTTTATAATATTTATTAAGTATATCATTCTCTATTTTCCAACAACTCAAATCAGTTATAGAAAGCACCGTAAATGTTTCTCTGAGATATTCGGTTTGGCTCTGCTGTTCTTTCTCCCTCCTGCACCAACCGTGTCTGCTCCAATTTAGAGCCTCGCCTCTTTGTATTAAGATGGGGAATCATCTAAGCCGATCTGGAAAATAACAAGAAAATTGTTAATTAATTAGCTATGGTTCCCATTATCAATTTTTTTTTCAGGAATCATGTAGCCTACTAAATCAACCTACCTGTAGAAAAAAAATCAAGAAATAATATAATAATAAAAAATAGAGAACAACATACATCAACCTCGATATTGACAATAGCATTCCCCATAGTCTCTGCCTACCCCCATGGGAAAACAGGCGTGAAAATATGTATGTATGTATAACATTTGGGGGACAGTAATCTTTGGGAGTCAGAATGCCATCCTATGTGCCACTGCCATGTTGTCGCATAAGTGACCCCTTCCTCTTGACCTTACATTTAAGGTAACTCCAGTACAAAAGCAAAACACAGACTGCGATTTGTTCAGTCCTCACCTCACTCCACTATAAAAAGACACAACAAATAGAAGTGTCGTACTGAAGCTTTGTTGTAAGTAATTATAAAAAGTAAATTCTACTTTTAACTGTGATAAAGTATTACTCACTTGCCGCCACTCCTTGGCAGTTTTAGAGCCAATGCCTCTAATTGCTTTTAGCCGGGAGGCCAATTCCTCCGACTGGCAATTTTGGAGGCTTGCTTTGCGTGTGAGTCCTTAGGTCCCCCTGGCTAGCAATCCAATCCATCCACACCACCAATTCTTAACTGTACGGCCGAGATTTTCCTTTATGCTGAAATACGTTAAAAGAAACTAAAACACCATAAAACTAAGGCTTCTTATCTTTCGTAAAACCTACAGTTCAAAAAGGAAACTATTTTGAATTTCATTTACAGAGTAGTTACATATATTGACTTAAATTGACTTTATACCAGAGTATAACACTTACCTACATATTTTGAAACTTATCGAACACGAAGGATAACACAAGTCACAACACAAAAATATTTATAAATACGTATTAATCACGAAGTTAAATAGAGGTTATAATCAATTCAACAGCTGTTTCACTGTTTGACAATCGCCAACGCGTTTTGTTTTTAAACTTTTTTTTTTCATTTTAAAATTGTCGATTTTTATGTACTCACAACTCAAATTATCTACAAAAATTTAAAAAAAAAGATGTTTCATATAAAATGTAGTCATTTAAAAATAAATCTTCTGTTTATATTCAATTAAAAACAACATAATTTTACACCAATATTGGCAAACAAAACGCAAGACAATCGTTCATTCACGATAGCTATCGCGATAGCAAGGGCTCGGTAATTTTAGGCGGTCACTCAAAGCTATAGCAATGCCAACAAGATTGCTATCGCAATCGCTATGGCTACGTCTATCGCCTTGAGTTAGGCGGTAGACCCGCGGGTCTTAACTTACCGTCCATGATAATGTTGATCCACAAGATCTGCATGGCGTTCAACGGATTGGGTATATTCATGAGCGTAGCTAGCGCGATCAACGACAGCGCCGCGATGGAAGTCGACAGTTGGAAGCGGACGAAGTTGCGGACGTATCTAGTTATATTTGGTCCGGATCTTAATTAACTTACCGTCCATGATAATGTTGATCCACATTATCTGCATAGGGTTCAACGGGTTGGGTATACCCATGAGCGTAGCGAGCGCGATCAACGACAGCGCCGCGATGGAAGTCGACAGTTGGAAGCGGACGAAGTTGCGGACATATCTAGTTATATTATATTTGGTCCGGATCTTAACTTACCGTCCATGATAATGTTGATCCACAAGATCTGCATGGCGTTCAACGGGTTGGGTATACCCATGAGCGTAGCGAGCGCTATCAACGACAGCGCCGCGATGGAAGTCGACAGTTGGAAGCGGACGAAGTTGCGGATGTTGTAGAATATGCATTTGCCCTCTTCTATCGCAGCTCTGAGACAAAAACATTAAAATATATTTTGGGTTTTGTATTTAATCAAGTCCAAGCTTTATTATATAGAGTGCTTGTATCTCTTGAACTCTACGCTGGAATAAAAGCGAAAGCACAATTAATATGAGTATTACATACAGAACGGAACCTGTACCCCGTTCCTGCCTTGTGGAAGGTGTTGAGCGGTCGGCTGGGGGTGCCTGGCCGCCCCGCAAGGCGAGAACGGGCGAGAGATGCGGGGACGGGGAACGGGGACGCATGTTGCGCAGTACCTTAGGACATTTCGTTCTGTATGTAAATTACTCATATTAATTGTGTGGCGAAATTTTGATAAAATAATTTAAAAGTCTATGGAATGCCTAGCGATTTACAAAATATAGATAACCACGACACTACCCATAAAAAAAACTGTGTGCCTACCCGCAATTCCAGTATTGCCACGGGCCCTCGGTATCTGTTATGTTAGTAATTATATTATCTCTGACTGTACCACAGGTATGGCACTTCATAGAAACGGAGCAGCATATATATCTATTACTACTACAAACGAAACAATTTGTCCGTGCACACGTCTATTATGTGAGTTAAACAATCAGGGTCGCCACCACAGAATTTGTTGCTTTGCTTACCTGTTTTCATCACTCGGAAATCAATAAAATTTTCGTTCTTTATTGTTTTCCGTGGATAAACAATGATAATGTGCGCAGTTTCTCACCATTATGATTCAATAATACTAAGTAACTCGCGTAACGTCAACGTGCGACTAGCAACAACCCTGTTTTACAGGCGCTTACACGGCCCAATAACGGGGGAGGGCTTGCGGGGACGCCAGATTGCGGGGACGGTGCGAGTTTCCGTTCTGTATGTAATACTATTATTAATTCTGTGACTGTAGTCTGACTCACATGATAGTAGCAAAGTCGTCGTCCACCAGAATCATGTCGGCCGCCTCCTTGCAGACGTCGGTGCCGTTCTTCCCCATCGCGATGCCGATGTCGGCTCGCTTCAGCGCCACGCCGTCGTTCACGCCGTCACCTGTAACATTTTACTAGATTCATGTTTTTTTCTGTTTTTAACCGACAAAAAGGAGGTTATCTGTTCATCGGAATCTTTTTTTTCTGTAATAAATATATAGGGACAAATCACTCTGATTGAGCTAGCCCCAAAGTATGTTCACCGATCATTCTAAAACGCCTGTACTGTTTTGGTATTGTCAGGTGTTCCGATAGATATTTTTTTTATTCGGTTATGTTAGTTTGGAGGAAGAGTCGGTTTTTAGATTTGAAAATTTTTAAAAATCGTTTACATGTTTATATTTGAATTTTTTTAAAGTTGTAGTCATGTGCTTGGGGCTTATGCCACGCAAAATTTTGACTTTCCAACTTCCCCCTTGCATAAACGTGCACCTCGCTGTGACGTGGTGGCAATACCGTTTTAACGAGGGGCAAAATTTAAATATGGCGCTCCAGTTATTTCTGGCAATGGGGAGAGTAGGTTTACGAATCTTTAAGGAGTTTTTATATTTAGCTTCTGTAACCAGCCGCCGCACCTATTGTCTCTCTGTTTCCCCTCAGCCCCCACCGATCCGGGGCTGCATTGAGACCATTGCTCAATTTTGGCAGTTTGAAGTAAATATTAACATAATATCATTCTTTTTTTTCAGTGCATATTTAATTTTACAGCCCGATGCATGTATAATAATCAAGAGATAAAAATCGACAATGTAATGACGAAGTAGCAAATAAAATAAGAACAAAAAAAAAACAAAAGAATGCTTACCCGTCATGCCTACAATGTTACCGAGCCTCTGCAAGGACTTGACAATCGCCAGCTTGTGTTTCGGTGTCACCCTGTAGAATACGCTCACCTAAAAATATTAATAATTGTATTATTACAAAAAAAAAAAATATGCAAAGTGAAAGAAAGAATGTCTCAGATCACAAAGTTATCTTCACGAACTAAAGGAAAGGTAAACATGATATCTGAATCCTTTTTTCATCACAGCCCGAAAAGTATACACTGTGATTTTTCATTGGCTCTGGAACCGAAAGCCTTACATAAGCATCGTTAGTAAGACTTAATTAGTTAGTCAAAATAAAAAATTTGAAACGAAAATGTTGACTACAACTCGAAAGTCTTGAGATCAATTAGCAGAACTGCCGCTAGGCGCCGCCGGCCGGCTGATCGGAGTTCATCGAGGTCATGCGACAGTTTTGACGGGCGTAACTACGTAATCTCGGTCGAAAATCATTTTCGCAACTTTTTTATCAATTTTAGATTGCGTATATGGATAGAGGAATTTATTTTCTATACGATATTTTTTTTCCAAAACAATGAAAAGTCAGCGTGTAAAGGTATACAACTTCCCACTTGCCAGGAAGTGGCTAACTACGCGGGCGTGGACGGACGAAAAACGTAGCTTCATGGCTTACAGGAGGGACAAAAAAATCTTACCGTGTCAATAATCCGGTCCAGCTCGTCATCGGACATGCTGTCCAGTTGGTCGCCGGAGAGAGACTGAGAGTGCAACACGTCTAAGCCGACCATTTGGGCTGAAACATAAAAAAAAACTTCTATCTACAACCGTGCTATGAATCCTCTATAAAAACAGCTCATTGCCAACATTAAAACAACAGTGTCATATACGGCGTGAACAGAGATTTTTGTGACAACTATGTCCTGTATTTATTTATTTTGTGCAATAAAGGGTACTGTATTGTATACTTGCCGACAGCCAGCGCAGTATGTTACCATAAGCCGCTCAAATTAAGCACAGTTCAAACACTAAACTCACCGACCGCCAGCGCGGTGGGCCGGGCGTCGCCGGTGACCATCTTGACGTTGACGGAGGCGCGGCGCAGCGTGGCGACGGCGGCGCGCGCGCCGGCCCGCGGCGGGTCGCAGACGCCGCACACGCCCGTGTACGTCAGCGCCTCCAGGCTCTCGCCGCGGCACAGCGCGATCGTGCGTAGACCTGCACGATAACATAGTAAGGTTTTCCACTGTGTTCAAACAACATCATATCAGCCGCATTACGTCTGCGGGACATAAGCATCTCCCAAAGATTTCATTTTTTTTCTGTTCAAACGTCTAGCAAACAAATTTGACGAGATCATATAAAAATGGTAAGGTATTCCACTGTGTTTAATCATCATCATTTCAGCCGCATAACGTCCAATGGTAATAGGCATCTCCCTAAGATTTTTTTTTTTCATTTTCGTATAACATGACAGCAAACAAATTTGACGAAATTATATTACAAACATTTTATTTTGACGGGCTTTTATTACGCCAAGGAGGCCGTAATACGAGCCCCGAATTTCAAGCTCAATAACTTTTAAACAAACGTATCAGCTCAATTGGAAAATGGAAAATGAACCAATTAACTTACAAGATTTAATTACAGACAGACAAGGGAACAGGTGAAACTAATTAAAAAGCTTGTAAAAATTACTCAATGATCAAATTACGAAATATCGTTAAATTTTTATAGAACAGGTACTTTCAGAGATGGAATCAATTAAAAAACCTACATGCCGGCAAAAAAATATCGGAATATTTAAGATTAGATTTAACAACTTAATTTCAAAAATTCCGCAGCTTTGGGGTAATACTTAATACATGGCAACAATTACAATAGGTTATTCTTAAACTCACCCATTCGCCCGATATTGTACGCCTCGCTAATGAAATCGTTTTGTTTGTCCTTCGTCATCGGAGCGTAGTTTCCAGCGCTGTCGATATACTTGGTGCAAAGGGGTAGGACCTTCTCGATGGCCCCCTTTACGAATACTTCCTCCTTTAACTTGCCGTCAGAAAACTTAGGCGCGCATTTCACAACCATCATTTTTGTTTCGGAACTGTAACAACGAATATTATTTTATGCAACAGTTGTGCAGGGTGTAAATCTGTAACTTTGCCATATTCTCAGACGTACCTATAACGATCATACTGAACAACTTTCCCCAAGGAACATAGGTCGAAATATGAAAAAAAATAGACTTTCCATACTAAATCGATCAGCTGATTAGCAATTTTGTAAGGGGAAATATTTTTTTTTTTCGTAATTCGACCTCTCCTCTTTGGGAAAGTTGTTTAGTATGATCGTTATCGGTACGTCTAAGAATATGGCAAGGTGACAAATTTAAACCTTCTTCTTCTTGTATAAGGAGGGTAAAAAAATGCGAGTGGCGCAGGCGCGTTCAGGTTCGCAAGAAGACGCCATCGAGCATTTTTTGACGTACTTATACAACGTTGCATACAATACTTGTTCTTCAACTATATTTACCAAATAAAATACAAAAATAAACAAAGAAAAAAATGAAAATGTTTGACATAATACAACGTGAACGGGACATACCAGTAATAAATAAAACCTCGAGCTATACTAGATCTCTATAGTATAATGATAATAAAATAACAGTCAAAAAACTAAACAAAAATCGACTTTCACATACAAATTCTCCGGGCGGTTGCACTAATTTGTCTGGAAATGCCGTCTTTCTTTTAGCTTTTGACTGTTATTGTAACTTCATTATACTATTGTGATCTAGTATAACACGTGGTTCGATTTTTTACGGGTATATCCCTTACACGTTGTATATTATACTTAAAAAACATAAACCTCATTCAGCCTCTTTTTTGTGTACACGCTGCTGTTTGCATTAAAGAGAATTTTATTATAAATTAAACTTTTCTACTAGCTGATATCCGCGACTTCGTTTGCGTGGACTTTATGACTCCGATCCTATCCTTCAAATTGGATCAAATTGCATACGGTGTGCAAATCAAATTTAAATAGATTTAGTAGTTTAGGAGTTGATCGCGGACAAACAACGTGACACGTAATTTTTATATATAAAGATAACCCCATGATAGTTCTTACCTGAAAGGTATCTCGTGCAGTCTTGTATAGTTGTCTCGCACGTCATCCATACCGTTCTTCATGGCGCATGCGACCAGAGCGCCCTCTGTGGGCGTCCCGTACAGCGTTTCGTTGCGGATTACCGCGTTGTTGCAAATCATGCCCACCTGGTGATAACAAAGTTTCCAACAACTCAATTCAGTAATTTTTTTCTAAACGTCAAAATGATTTTATATGGGATCTGTATGAAATAAAGAAGCTACTAAAATAGTGTCAAATTTAACCACGGTATCAAAAAAAAAACTGTTTTCAGAGGTGATATTACCACTCTATGTTACGTATACTACCTCGAAGTTTATGCAAATATGCACTAGAATATCCGATCTCTGCTTATAGTTAGGGAGGCGAATAGGGGAATTTTCTGCAATAGTCGAGCGTGGCAGTTTAAGATATGAGAGATACCTTAGACCTAATAGAACAACCTTGTAAAGTATTTAGCTCTATATGTAGTGACGCGCGCCTAGGATCGACGATCAGATTAGTAAAAAAAAAATGGATAGTCTGAAATACTCGAGCGCATCAGATTAAGATATTGGGGGTTGATTTTAGTGTTTAAAGACTAAATTTAACTAATCTGACGATAAGTCCTTGACGCGGCCGAGTTTTGGGTCGCGAACTTGTAAAAAAAAAACGTTAAACCGGCATTCTCGAGCGCGATTTTTTTATTATTCATTTTGAAGAATATAATCTAAAACTTACTAAAAATACAAAATCTGCCGGTTTCCGCATGACCGGAAGTGTGGAGGAGCTATTTCGTGTTCCTAAGAACGCGTTGCGGCATATAAGTCGCGAACGATACATTTTACAAAAAAAAGTTTAAATAATCATTTACGTTGGTTGTATCTATCGCTTTATTGTCATTCTTAAATTCCCCGTTTTATCAAGGAGAAAGAAAGGAAAAAAAAGAAACCAAAAAACCTTTTTCGGTCACATTAAGAGAACCCACCAACTTTTTTGTCAGATTAAAAAAATATGCTTTCAGGATACCGAGATAAACCTCCCCTATGAAAATCTGACGCGCTCAAGTATTTCAATAAAACTTTTTTTTTTTGCATTTTCAAAAATTCATCGTAACTTATCGTCACGCCGAAATCGTCAGTTTTTTTAAAGGGAGCTTCCTTGGGACCTACTTAACACCCCTTCCGAAAATCTGACGCGCTCGAGTAAATTTTTTTTTTTTGCATTTTTGACTACTTTATATGCCTACCCCCACCACGCAAACCGGCAGATTAGTATACCGTTGTTATCAGAGGCACTTGGGGCATACGTAGTATGAATATCTGACGCGCTCGAAAATGCCCAAGTAACTGTTTTTTTTAACATTTTTGAATAACCGTACACGCCAAACCCACCGCTAAAATGGTTTTTACCATACGAGCTTTTCTTTTCGAAATTATTTTATCTTTCGATTTTGATAGGTCTCGACGGCGCCGTTGAATTACGCCATTTAGCTACCTCGCCTCCCTAACCATTATGACGTTATAGTTTCTTGGAGTCAAATAGCGCTCTTCATATCAGTTTTTCCGGAATAATAAATCTAAAATCACGTTGTGGAAATGGATACGATCATTGACAAGTGACATTACTTTGTGATTTTTTATTCTATCAATTTATTTTTGACCCAAGAAACTTCCTAATTAAACAATAGGTTAGTATCCAGGGTCCGCTTGAAATAACTATTTTCTACCTTATCACAGTTACATAAGGTTAAATCTAAATTACCTCAAGTATGCTATGGACACCCATGACATCCTAGCCACGTCCAAGTCGCGACAAGCGTTGTATCCTGTACCACTTCTGCGATCATGTCACTTCGGCGATGTGTCCGCTTGAAACAGCTATTTTCGACCTTACTACGGTTACATAAGGTTCAATCTATACCTCCAGCATGCTATGGACGCCCATTCTAGCCACGTCCAAGTCGCATCCCTTGTACGCCCGCAATTGTACGTCACCACAAGCGTTGTACCCCGTACCAGTCACTTTGGCGATGTGTCAGCTTGAAATAGCTATTTTCTACCTTATCACAGTTGCATAAGGTTCAATCTAACTTACCTCAAGCATGCTATGGACGCCCATCCTAGCCACGTCCAAGTCGCGTCCCTTGTACGCTCGCAGTTGTACGTCGCCGCACGCGTTGTACCCCGTACCAGTCACTTCTGCGATATGTCCGCCCGATGTCGATATTGTTGTTACTGTCATCTCGTTCTTTGTTAGAGTTCCTGAAGTAAAATGTATAATAAATTATAGGGACAAATCACAAAGTCCTAGATCATTTCCAGTTAAAGATTTCTAATTTTAGTTATCAGTACTATGCCTAACCATCGCCAGCTCTGATTCCTGATTGCCATGCAAGCACTGATTTCCATCAACCTTAGCTAAGAACCATTTCGATTAAAACAGCTTTGAAACAAAAAAACGCATTAAAACCGGCCCATTCCTTTAGACACTAAGATGACACATACAGACACATAGACACGTTAACTTATTACACCCCTCTTTTTATTGAAGGTTAAAAATATAGATAGATAGATACATAAATGCTGTACGCGCATATTATCTTCACAAACTGTCATAGAGTTTTATTAATATTGGTGTAGTTTATGTATGGTTTATAAATATAACCTATTTATGTATATTGTATGTAGGTTTATTAATACATTCGATTATATTACTTTACTCTCGCCCAAAATTTGCTTTTATCAGCACCACCTGTAGGTTGACTGGTAGAAAAGGCCTTGGGCCTTAAGTCCGCCTGTTACATTTTTGTAATAAAGTTTAATAAATAAAAAAATAAAAATAAATTGTTTATTTGTCACTACTGAGACACACACAAAAAGTTTAAGTATACATACATTTGTTACACTTATACAGGCTTGCAAATAAATACGCAACAATAAATCAATGTGTGTGCTGCAGCAAGACAAATAGGTCAAAGCTCAGTGATAACATTGCCTCGAAGGCAATGCACTGATTTTCAGGAATATCCTCTTGTCTTGAAATATTTGCTTGCTCACCAGTCTTATCGCTGCAGATGACGTTGACGCAGCCCAGGGTCTCGACAGTGGGCAGCTTCTTGACTATAGCGTTGCGTTTGGCCATACGCATCACGCCTAGTGCTAACGTCACGGTCACCACAATCGGTAGACCTGGAAAAGGAATATATGATTTTAGAGTTTTGCGGTCACAAACACTGTTATTGTTATTACGGGACTTATTATCGCGGTAAGTCCCGTAATACTAATAACTAGAAAAGGAAAAAATTAGAGAGTGGATTATGTTTATCCTCAATCATCGCGCTCAGTTATGATTGTAGTTTTATGAAACTATTGCTAATACGGTTTTTTTTTATCGTACGAGTGCTTTAATACCTAGTTATGTTCAATTTCATACACTACTTTATCTAATCTTAGAAATTGGAACTGTGCATACTAGTTCCTGTGAGCTGTAGTTTAAAATTGGTCTCTGCTCAGCTTGAAGACTCCATGGCTTAGCCATTAAAAAAAATCATTACGAACCAATTTAAAATAAAATACAAAAATCGGTTAAAAAATGCGACCTGTAAGAAAAGCCGGACAGCCATAAAGATATACCCTATGGCTGACTGAAAGAAAATGCACTTAGCATTAAGTCTGCCATTTGTATTTTGGAACAATTAAGTTTGATAAAATAAAATTTACAAAAGCTTTTCTGCAAAACTGAAATGAAGAAGCTTTGCACTGTAATATATCCTAGATAAAGTAGCACGTCACAAGCACCAACCTTCAGGGATGGCAGCGACGGCCAAACTGACTGATGGTGAACATGTCTTGAAGCGCCTTCCCCTGCAGCCAGCGACCACGAGAAGATGCTTCACACTGTAATATATCCTTGATAAAGTAACACAACACAAGCACCAACCTTCAGGGATGGCAGCAACCGCCAAAGTGACACTGATGGTGAACATGTCTTGAAGCGCCTTCCCCTGCAGCCAGCGACCATGAGAAGATGCTTCACACTGTTATATATCCTAGATAACGTAGCACATCACATGCACCAACCTTCAGGGATGGCAGCAACCGCCAAGCTGACACTGATGGTGAACATGTCTTGAAGCGCCTTCCCCTGCAGCCAGCCGGCGACCATGATGAAGCCGATGATGCAGAACGAGTACAGTGACAGCTGAGCGCCGAGGGTGTCCATGGACTTCTGCAGGGGCGTCTTTGGTGCCTCTTCAGCTTGCATCATCCGGAATATGTCCCCGAATTCGGAGCGCTCGCCCGTGCTGACGACTATGCCCTGAAAGTAGAAGAACATAAATCTTCTTGTTATCAACAATCTATACATATAATAAAACAATCTTCGGAAATACGGGACGGAATCTAATGAAACCAATTTTGTTATATAGCTGTTAAGCCTGGGCAACATATAGGGTATAAATGATTTAGGAAAATGGAACATCTGATGCAGAACTATAATGGTCCAGCAAAATTATAAGGAATATAAAAATGACGCCTTGGCAAAAGTTGTTCAGCCTGATAAGCATTTTCCGGAGGCTTGAAGGCTAATACGAAATATAAAACCTAATCTAGCTGCCCGCTGGCAGCGGGGCAAAGCCCAAGCTACCGACGGTTAGGGCTCATGGAGAGAGACCAGGAGTACTGCTTTCTGTATGTGACTCTTGACCCAGCCATCTAGCGAGTTGGTCAAGACTCTTCGCTAAAAGACCGTTCCTCTTATTATTGACAATAAATAATAACAAAACTAGTGGAAGTGCTACTTGACAAAATTAGTACCGGAACCGCCAAACTCACACAAATGCTCCACTAATCACATTTGCATTACATATAAACTATTCTTTTATTTACTTCAATAATGACCTTTCAGCCTCCATAATAAGACTTATTTACTTACGACGTTTTGCAATCTGTAGTATAACTTTACGAAACAATTCTGGTACTTTACCAAAGATGGCGCTATTTTCAAAAGAAGCAAATATGATCTTAAGCACCACTACCATAAAACCTTAATTTGCGTGAAAATATATTATCGGCATTGAGTGCAGTTGTACTTAATAATGGCACGCGCCCGAGCCCTTGACATTTCCACCTTTTTTATTCCTGGGCTGTGTCGGCCGCGTAATATTAATATAATCAATCATAGATCTAATGCAAAAATTAAATAAACGGCCTACCGTAAAACATTAACGAGTGTAATAACGTGAGTTATTACTGATATTGATTTTATTATTATTTGATGTGAATCAAATAATAATAAAATCAATCATAATCAAACATTTACTGCACGAACATACTTCAACTGCCTTCATAAATTGGTAACAAAAAGCAATTAATTGATTATGTGAGAACGAACACTCAAATGCGATTATATAGTCAGTTATATACTCGATTATGGAAATACACTCATCAATATGAGATGAACTACTTTTACTATTACGCCAGATCGACTGAAATGAGATTTACTTTCAAACTATCTGTTTTGTTATAAATAAATTAAATTTACATTAAAAAAATCCGCTTTGTTGTTACTTTTAATATGTGCTACGTTTAGTATGTGCCTAGAGTTAATTCGACATGATTTAACATGTTACTAACAGCAAAACTATGTATTGACAACGTCATTCAATTATTTCATAATTCTTATAATTATTGTCACCTTGAGTTTTAGCAGGAAGTCAATGGGTTAATTTGGGGTTTGGATTATTTTGCAATTGATTATAGTGAACTAGAACGCAAAAATTAGTGTAGTTTAATATTATAAACGCTCGTGCTCTTAATATGTGAAATAATTAATGTGGAAAGTCATAGTATAGCTGTACAGCAACATTTGTTTAGCAGACTGTGGTAGGCGTCTTTAGGTGTCGTCCACCACTCAATCGGCTTTGAAACCACTTGCCTGCCTCACGGCACTGGCAATGTGTCCCGGCGCGAAATGTGTACAAATAAACTTTAATGAAAAATGAAGTGCGTTGAAGGGACTGAAAACAATGGTTTTTGTTATGGAATAAAAATATTATTATTAAAAAATATTTTTTTTATAGTCACCTTCGCATTCCCGCATCTGACCAGAGTGCCCATAAAGGCGATATTGTCCTTATTCACTCTCCCAGCCGAGGCCTTATTAGGCATTGTGTTTTTCATCGCAGGCTCTGTCTCGCCCGTGAACGACGACTCGTCTATTGCCAAGTCGGTGGAGTCGAACAGTCGCAGGTCGGCGGGAACCCGGTCGCCCACGTTCAGGTGGACTATGTCGCCGGGGACTAGGCTTCGGGCGAGAAAGTGCTCGAGGTTGCCTTCGCGGAAACTGTAAAAAAATATCAAATATAAACCTAAATATCGGCATTTCCGTATAAAAATGGGCAATTTGTATGGATAGGTGGTTTTTGATTTTGGAAAGCTCATCAAATTATTTAATAAAAACATAAAGTGTGGACACTCGCCGTTCTATTAATGTTTATATGTTTTGTTTAGGTTGTATTTCATAAGTCGCCTTCTGCGACATTCACGGAAAGATTTGGAGTGGTCCTATTCTACTCTGCCGGGAACCACACGGCTTGCCGGTGAAGTAATTAAAACCTGCTCACCAGTTGCATGACGGCGGCACTAGTTTGTTCAGCTCTTCCAGCGACTTCTCGGACCGGTACTCCTGCACGAACGCGACGGTCACCACGATCATGATGGCTACGGTGATGGAGATAGCATCGTCGAACTGTCGGTGTAGTTAATAAAACCTACTCACCAGTTGCATGACGGCGGCACTAGTTTGTTCAGCTCTTCGAGCGACTTCTCCGTGCGATACTCTTGCACGAACGCGATGGTCACCACGATGATGAAGATAGCGTCGTCGAACTGCCGGTGTAGTGAATAAAACCTGCTCACCAGTTGCATGACGGCGGCACTAGTTTGTTCAGCTCTTCGAGCGACTTCTCCGTGCGATACTCTTGCACGAACGCGATGGTCACCACGATGATGAAGATAGCGTCGTCGAACTGCCGGTGTAGTTAATAAAACCTACTCACCAGTTGCATGACGGCGGCACTAGTTTGTTCAGCTCTTCGAGCGACTTCTCGGACCGGTACTCCTGCACGAACGCGACGGTCACCACGATCATGATGGCCACGGTGATGGAGATAGCATCGTCGAACTGTCGGTGTAGTGAATAAAACCTACTCACCAGTTGCATGACGGCGGCACTAGTTTGTTTAGCTCTTCGAGCGACTTCTCCGACCGGTACTCCTGCACGAACGCGACGGTCACCACGATCATGATGGCTACGGTGATGGAGATAGCGTCGTCGAACTGTCGGTGTAGTTAATAAACCCTACTCACCAGTTGCATGACGGCGGCACTAGTTTGTTTAGCTCTTCGAGCGACTTCTCCGACCGGTACTCCTGCACGAACGCGACGGTCACCACGATCATGATGGCTACGGTGATGGAGATAGCGTCGTCGAACTGTCGCATGAACACGCTGACGACAGCAGATGCTGTTAAAGTAAATTTTATAGATAAGCCACTGATATAAGTTACAATTATGGCTAAGCCCGCTTCGTGTGTATACCTAACTGGTAGATGCTGACTTGTTATAGTTTTTTTTTAAACAGATAGAATGATATCCCGCGGTGAATATCTAGTGCAAAGATAAACTTAATATAAGTTTATATTGCGCTGTATTACAATTATTATAGGTATTGTGAAATGTATTTTGTAAATAAATAAATAATAAAAAATATGGATTTTGACTCATTTTTTCAAACAAGGAACCCTTATAGTTTCGCCATGTATGTCTGTCTGTCTGTCTGTCCCTCCGCGGTCCTACTTAGAAACTATAAGTATTAGAAAGCTGTAATTTGGCATGAATATGTATATTAATCATGGCGAAAAAGTCGTAAAATAAAATATGGAAATAATTTTTTTTAGGGTAGCTGCCATACAAGTAAAGAAGAAGTCAATATTTTTTTTCTCTACAAACAAATTGTGTAAGCTATCGTTGAATAGGTATTTCAAAAATATTGTGAGCTTGGGAACACCATTTTTCGATTTAGGGATCCGTGTCTTAAATACTTAGGTTTAAAGTGAATTTTTTTGTTAAAGTCACGTGTGTCCCCCATCTATCTGCTAAATGGTTATATATAGACACGTGAAAAAAATTATACACAGCTATAGTATATATAATGTAGTTTAA
The DNA here is from genome assembly GCA_963555685.1 of Acrobasis consociella. Lineage (NCBI taxonomy): Eukaryota > Metazoa > Arthropoda > Insecta > Lepidoptera > Pyralidae > Acrobasis > Acrobasis consociella. The sequence continues at coordinate 3,354,768 of OY743114.1, forward strand.
AGGAAAACTATCACAGCTAAGTAGGGTTAACAAATTAAAAAGTTACAGGCGATCAACTAAAAAATGTACTCGAAAAGGAAAATTTCATACAAATTCAATAGATACTTAGACGTTTTAGACGCTTTTAGTGGCATGAACTCAAAATTGGCATTTACAACTACGGAACCCTACACTGCGCGTGGCCCGACACGCACTTGGCCAATTATTAAATTATCATATCAAACAGTCACATATAAATCCGATATCGAAATCAAAAGTTTTTTTAACTACTCGAAAATAATAATATTTTTGAGTAGATTAAAAGGTAGAAAAACCAGAATCTAGCCGGCAGTTACAGAAAAATAATGAAAGAAACAAAACAAACAGAAAAGTCCTCATAATACACCCCTAAACGTTGCCGTTCTAGGCTTTAGCCTACTCATCATCATCATCAGGTCTTTCTGTCTCCACTGCAGTAGCAAGACTCTCTCTTTACTATCAAAGCCATACTTGGCCAGAGCAGCCAGAAGACTTGGCCTACACTCTCCTCGCTAGCCAGACGGATTGGAGAGGTCTTATTAATATTTATAAGATTTATTTAGCTCGTATTTCCTGAGTCGCCTTCTACGCCATTCACGGACCCCGGAAAATTTATATGTCCCCTAAAAAGCACCCTTCTACTTGCTCAAATGGTGCGATGCAATGAGAGCTTTTCCATTTGTCAGTTAAAAAATAAAAAAACAAGTCGTCGTATATTGTTAATAGAGGGCGCTGGACAGAACAATATACAGTATGTCAATGTCACACAAAGTTAAAAAAGTTATTGCAGCGCCATCTATTTACGTCACAAAAAAGTGTTTCTTTTTAAATGTCTTTCGGAAAAGCCCTCATAATACCCATAAAAATTGCCGTTCTAGGCTTCAGCCTATTCAGCCTGTATGTAAATCCGCCACTGCTGATAATGCTTTAAACCAAGTACTAACGTTAGTCCTCGTTTTATAATAACACCGGCTATGTTTATCGGTCCCCGTTCTGTAAACTTTGTTCATGAGACCGCAACACGATTATTCGGCGAGCTGTTATTAAAACGAGCTATCCGATCGCCTTTTGTCAAATATTGTTTGACAAACATTTTGAGTTTTTATTATGGGAGATGGAGAATGCTCGGGTAAACTACGAATGGTATGACTTGTTGGTGTGTATACAGATCAATACCAACGGGGAATGTAATTATTATCATGGACTTAAAGTAACTGGCTTTAAAAATTTGCACACTGTAAAATTTAAACTAGTAATTTTTCTAATAGTGTTCCGAAGCGAACCGAACAAACATTCATACACACATACATACATACATACATACAACAAACACCGGATTGTTTAGTAGACTCTGTAATCTTAAAAAAAATACGGACAAATCAGACAAATCACACATGGCACAATGGCGCATATTCTGCGCCAAATTATGTCTTTAAAATTTGTTTTTATTCCAATCCTATGTAATGGTGTATAAAGCATAAAATAGCATCAAATTCAATGCTCATTTGGCTTAAATTACATACCTACAGAAATACATGTGCCAAACTTTATTTAATACCACAAGCCATGTGACAAATTACAACAAAAAATTTACGCCATTCCCCGTCTGTATATTTTAGACATACTAAACAATAGGTTTCATTAGTAAATTTGTTTAGGTGATTTTAGAAGTATTCTTTTAATTTTAAATCAAAAAGAAACAATGAACATTTTATGCTCATAATTCACTGCTTTATTAGTATTTGTTTTTAATTTATTGGTTTATTTTAATGAAAGTACTATAGGCAAGCGAAGCGTAGGACACTCATCCACAAGGTGGTCTGACGACCTAACCAAGGTCGCTGGAAGGCGCTGGATGCAAGCCGCTCTAGATCGGTCATTTTGGAAATCTATGGGAGAGGCCTATGTCCAGCAGTGGACGTTGTGCGGCTGAAATGATGATGATGAATAAAAGTACTATAAATAATTCATTAATAATTTTAAATACAGAGAAAAATGGCAAGATTGAAAATTCAAGTGGATCAAATGAAGGCCTTAAGAATCTGCTACGCCATTGAGTGTTCGGGTTTACAATATTTCGATATCCAATTGCATCGAGCTGATTATCATTATTCAAAGGTGTTTCATGATGTTAAAGACTGAAAAAAAAATTTTTTTTTTCAAGCAATCTGGTTTTATTATTGTTTCCGTTTATCTTCATATTAAGAAACAAATTTTTTATTTGCTTTAATTATTTCCTCTAGCTATATTAAATTTACTTATACTTATAGTTATCAAAATCAGGTAAAACTAGGGGTATAAAACCGGTAAACATGACAGGCAAGAGATTTGAGAGCAAGGAAGATGAACTAGCTGCCTCGAAATTTCCGAGGTATCTGGAAAAGAGAGGTCATAGGTGTTTTTCAAGTGTTTGAAAGCATAGAAAAGTGTATACGGTATGTATATATGTATACACGTATGTACATTCAGAACGGAATCTTTTAAGGTCCCGCGTAATATGCGTCCCCGTCCTCGCACCTCTCCCCGATTCCCGCCTTGAAGAGGGTGTTGAGCGGGCGGCTATAGGCGCCTAAAGCTGACATAGGAGTTTCCGTTCTGTATGTAATAATATTAGTCAGGATGTTGTATGAGTCTATTAATTCGGCCATAACTTCAACATGCCTGAATAGATTTAGATGTATGTCGTATCATTAGTATCCGTACATCCTTCCGAGAGACAAAAGCTCACAACCTTTTGGAAAATTAAAGCCAGGTTTTTTTATTAGGTACTTGTTTTCTCAAAAAGAGCTATATATAACGTCCAAAACACGTAAGCATAATGGCAAAAACAATGGCAAAGTCACAAAGCCGTAACGGGCCGCAAAAACTCGGGCGCAAGTGCACGGCCGGCGACAATGACCTGAGCCGATTGCGCTATTAATAGCCTAGTTATTAGCCGCGGGTTCACCTGGGCTCTCGGGTATTTCATTATCATCATACATACATTCATACATAATATCACGCCTGTTTCCCTCAGGGCAAAGATAATATAATTACTAACGTAACAGATACCCAACGCCATAGAAACGATTGGAGAGGCCGTAAGCACGCAAAACGGGAGTTGCGGAGCGGCCTCTCAGAGATGGCAGCACACTCGACTAGCCAAAAAGGTGACGAAGAAAGTGTTGAATATACTTTTAAAAAATATATTGCATGTCATATAAGTCTTAATTTACTAATTAAAGTACTACTTTATTTAAATAATAGTTTTAAAAGATTTTTGTGTTTTAATTTTTACCTTAAAGCGCCATCTAGTTACAAGGAAAAGAAATAATAATGTTAACATGACGATGGGTAGGCATGCTCAGGGGTAGGCAGAGACTATGGACCTCCTCCACTTGCTACGATCCTGACAAACCTCTTTTGCTTCATCTAAATAAATAAATAATAAATAACCCTCTGTACTACTAGAGCCATATTTAGTCAGAACAGCCAGAGGATTTGGCCTACACTCTCCTTGCTGGACAGACGGGTTGGAGAGGTCTCGTGATGTTTATTTTATAAGCTTCGTTTAGCATATTTCCTAAGTCTCCTTCTACGTCATCTACGGTAAGAATTGTAGTGGTCCTATTCTACTCTGCCGGAAACCACACGGCATATACACGGTATTTAATCCCCTTAAATACCGAGAGCCCAGCTAGGTGAACCATGCTCTACATATTTTTTGGGATCTGAAACGAAGATCATTTAAAAAATGTTCTTGACAAAGCCCTAAATAACCTTTTCATCTTTTTTATGAACTACTGTTTACAGTTTAAAAGGAGACCGTAAAGCTTTTATTCACACATATACCAAAAGTGGCCGTTTTTCGCAAATGTGTGAATAAAAGCTTTTCGTTGTCACTTTAAACTGTAACCAGTAGTTATCTAGGGCCTGGTCAAGACAAAAATTTAAATGATATCTCCGATCGTAATAATTTATCTCAAAATAAGGCAAAACTGAAACTTGAAAAATTCAAGTACCCACTTAACTCTTTCACGGAGACTAAGCCAGACACAATAAAAAAAAAATTGATGAATTCTATAGAAGTCCTACTGTCCATTAAGGCTTGGCTCTACGCTTTTATTTTTCAAAATCTGTCAAAATTGATTCAAAAGTTGTCCGTTCTTTTCCGCTAGGTTTGTAGTAATGTCTAAACGCAATGCAGATAGAGTTAAAAATATATAGAGGTTACAGTATGGAAGACATGACGTAATGAAATAAATCTTATATGTTTACATTTTTGTAACATATTATGTTTTTGTAAAGAATTTAATAAGGTCATGTCCGTACAAGGACTTAATGCTGATGCTTTGTCTACCGGTCAGCCTTTAGAAAAAACAAAAATAGTTTATTTAAATTTTAAAATATACACAGTGATTTTTCATTGTTTTTGAAGCTAAGGGCCACTTAATAAGGGTCGTTAGTAAAACTAATTAGCTAGTCGAAATAAAAATTCAAAAACAAAGTAAAATCGTGAGATCAATTAGTAGTACCACCAGGCACCGCCTCCGTCCGGCCGGCCGGAGTTCATCGAGGTCATGCGGTAGTTTTTGATCGGGCGTAACTACGTGGTCTCGATTTTTTTATCTTATGTCATACACAAATTTGAATTAAGTATATGGATAGATTTTTTTCCAAAACCAATGAAAAGTCAGCAAGTATGTACTAAATTACTAAGGGGTAAATAAGTAACTATATAAAATTATTTATATTATTCAATTATTTATATTAAAGTAAGTAATATTTTTAAAATTGCAAAATAGTTGTACGTTATGATATAAGTTTTGTGTGTGATGATTTTCCAGCCCGAGCCGAAAGCGAGGGCGTAATAGAGCTGAAAGTGTTTTAACTAATATACACACGTATATCGCACGACGTTTTTCAATACACTTATATCTAAACTGATTTTTATTTCAAGGCTGCTACCAGCGCTAGCGACCTTGAAAATACAGAAAAAATAATTTATCTTTCTGTAAGTGAGATTATCAGAAATCCTCGCACAACTTTTAAGCTAGTTTCCTTAAGTTTCATTAGAACCTCGAAAGTCATTAAAATACTATCAGCTTTAGAAACCTTTACAAAAAGAGTCAAAAGTGGCCGTTTTTAGTAATTTTTAATATGTTTATAACGCAAGCGTGTTTTATAACCTACTTTATATATCTAAAACCGATGAAATTAGAGCCACTTTACGAGCAAGTGTGTTGAAAAAATAATTAGATAATATACAGCATGGAAGGGACATACCCGTAATAAATCGAACCACAGGCTATACTAGATCACTTTATTATAATTATAAAATAACAGTAAAAAAGAACCAAATTTGACATTCTAATACAAATTTTCCAGGCGGCTGCACACTTTTGTATGGAAATGCCAATTTTTTTTAGTTTTTGGTTGTGATTTTTATTTGATTATAGTTAGTGGTATAGTGTAGCCCGTGGTTCGATTTATTACGGGTATATCCCTTCCACGTTGTATATTGGCACTACTGTGGGCACTATATTTATTTTATACTGACGTCGAATTTGCGGAATGTCTATGTAGTGTAAATGCTAGGAGAACAATCTTATGTATTCAGATTTGTCTATAGTCTGTATAGTCTACAGTCCTTTATTTTTACCCAATTTTTTAAAGTTAAACTAGATCTATAGATACCCTACACGATGGGTTAGTCGAAAAAGAAACTTTCATGGGAGCTACAATATTATAGTACCTGGGTGACCGAGCTTTGCTTGGTCGGTTTCATCTCAAACATTAACTATATTTTTTAAAACTTGTCTAAAAACAGTACGAAATAAAAAATTATATATAAACTTGAACATAAAAAAAAACAAAAGTAAGTCACCGAGTGGGATTCGAACCCGTAACACTCTTTCTAGCAGTCAGTATCCTTAACCGCTGAGCTAAGCGGATGGCGGCCGGCGCGAAGAAATTAGCGACCATATTCTGCTTAGAAAGAAACTCGAAAACACGCGTTTTCCCAAACATGAGACTAATCTAGATCGATTGTTTACCCCCAAAAACCCCCATATACCAATTTTCAGCGAAATCGTTTGAGCCGTTTTCGAGATCATAGAAATTTATAAATAAATACATATACAAGAATTGCTCGTTTAAAGGTATAAGATTTTCCCTATTTTACTTCACTGTTATTTGGCATGATTAATATACTCATGCCAAATTATAGCTTTTTTAGTACTTTTAGTCTCTAAATAAAACGTCGGAAGACAGACAAACAGACAGACATGATGAAACCATTAGGGTTCCTTGTTTAAAACGGAACCCTAAAAACTGTCGATAGTTTTACTTGTCATCGATATTATTGTAAACTATCAGTAATCAATATTATCAATAGTCCTATCGATATTGTTATGGTTTTTTAAGGCCACAAATATAGTATATAGACTAACGATATTTTATACTTATTCATCGATATTTTATATCAATTTTAACAAATGTACTGGCTCTTTAGGCGTTACGCAAGCTGCAAGCAGCCCGCGGTTTTTCGTGCAGCTGTTGAGGTAGGCTAAGATATTTTTCCAGTTCATAAAATGGATAAAAGCTCCAGTTACTTAAGAAAACAAGAAAAATGTGTGGGCGGCCATTTTGGATCCAAAATCTGAATCCAGTTTCCAGTTCCGCAGGGTGCTTTACCCCCTCATGCAAAAATCAGACTCCTACAAAGTCCCAGTGAGACGTTACTGACGAAAAAAGTTTAATTTTCTAAAGCCCAGACGCCATCCTGGATTCCAAAAAAATGCTTTCGGCGGCCATCTTGGTTTGCAAAAAAAAGAACGACGAAGCACGTGGTGGGAGTGGCTCGGCCTACGGCCTCAAGCTTCACTTGGTTGCTTGTTTAGAGGGATAAACAGAACCCCCCCCCCCCCCCCCCCCTCTCTGCTACCCCACCAAGCAAGTGAGCTTCACTCCTTACGGCTATCAGCACGGCGCAGGTCAAACAACCATATCAATCAGTCAGCCAGTCAGTCAGTGGTACAGTCTGTACGTGTATATTTCTCGAAATCTAAAAGTAAATAAATCCGAAGAGTATCTATAGATAAGTTTCTTTGGCTATTATAAAATTAATTTACTGCCACAAAACTGGTAATTAAATATAACTAAAATATTATAAATCGATATTGTATATGTACGGTACTTGTATGAAAAAAAATCTATGCCGACCATGTCTGTCAGGTAATCAATCTATGCCACGCTATACTTTGACACTTCCTTTGACATTATGACAAGTGACACAGTGTAAGAAAGTTACACGCACGTTTGTTTACAGACTGTTCGACCCATATATATTCGTGATATTATTTTACACTGTGACAATAATTTTACGAAATCAAATGTCATTTTTTTTGTAAAGAGCGACGCGTCCTTGCTCCGCGAGGCCCATCGGCCATCTGACAATTGTATGTATAACTGTCAAAAATCTGTGCAACAAGAACAGTTTATTTAAATACACTCGCGAAAAAGCAAGATGGCAATTACAATAATTTTCAGGAAGGTAAAAGGGCTTATATGACTGAAATCTAAAGCCACGCAAAACTGATCAATTATAGAAAAATAGCTCTAAAATTAAAACTAAAGCAACAAAAAAAAATTTGAACCACAATTTTGAAGATTACATAATTACTGATCTGCATAAAAAGTTTCAAAGCTGAAGTCCCTCTCGTTTGTGAGAAATTAGACCATATATGTTTTGGTAGAGGTGTTTTTGACGAGCAAGTTTGTGTTACAAAAATTAACTAATCATGTATCCACAACCACAAGTATTTATTTACTAGACTAGGTACTAAAATAAGCAATTACAAAGTACTAACATACTTCATATTCAAATTATATTTGATATTCAAAATGCGTGTGCTAGTCTTTATAACAATAATTAAATTCAAGGTTTTGTCTACCCGTATTAACCAGTCATTAGAAAAACCTAGATCAACGTAACTTGAAATAACTGACTATTAGTTTATAAAACGAAGCAGAAAATGCGTTTCCTACAATTTACGTAATCACAAATTGTTCAAAACGACTTTTTTGACGCAAAATTTACCAACACGGCAAAAGTTTGATCTTTTTTTTTACAAAGGTTAACATATACGTATAATTTAAGACTTTTTTTAAGATTATAGCTTAGCTAATATTTCAAAAATTATACTAGTTTATTTCTTCGAAATTACTTTTGTAATGACAATTATAATGTGGCAATAATGGAGGCCGTGTATAAAGTAAAAAGAAGATTGAAAAAAAAATTGTAAAGTATTGTTTCACATACGGTCTTAAAATAAAACCAATGATTCTATTTTAATTATACAAATGAGTTTATTATTAGATATTTGATAGACAAATTATTCGTTTAAATTTGCATACTTAATTTGTGTGCGAATTTCTTATACCAAATATTCATAAGGTGCGAATAGCAAATGGAAATAGAAGACAAACAAAAAGGAAGAGTTTTTGATCAAATAAAAGAGAAATTTACTAAAAATATAAGAACCACTTCAACTGCAAAAACACACAGTAATGTTTTAATTTACGCAAATCTCACACGGTGTCACAGAATTAATAATAGTATTACATAACGGTGTGTTTTTCAGCAGTCCACGTGTATGGAAATGAGGGACTTTGAAAGCTTTTAACCGACACGGGCCTGTCAAATAACATAAAGTAGAAAAGCAACAGGACATTTTATTTGAAACCTAAAACCTAAAATTTTCTCGACACGGAAAATCTTACATCATTATACGAGGAAATTCCCGGCTCCCGGTTGCATCTTCAGCGGTAACGCTTCAGAGCCTGGGGTCCGCTACCTAACCTAGGCGATTTGACGAGGTTACAGGTTTTGGTCGTGGAAAATCTTATGCCCAACATCATTTTTTTTTTTTTTTTATCTTTATTTTTTATAAGGCTTTGGTTTTTTATAAAACATGACAGCCTTATCGTAACCTAACCTATCTTATTTGTCTACATTAAAGGGAGTTACTGTTGCGCAGCCGCTGCTAATTTATATACCGCTATCGCTCCATCCGAGGATGGCATAAATTTAATAAGTTTTGGAAAATCAATTCGATGTGAATGCAGACCGAGTAATTTTCTTATCTCAAACGCAAGTAATGAAAACTAGTTGATCTTGGAATAGCAAAGGCTGTGACTGTAACTAAAATAATAATTCATGCCGCGTACTGCATACCGTGAAACTGTTATACGTTGTTTTAGGGTTCCGTACACAAAACGTTACTGTTACTAAAACTCCACTGTAAGTCTGTTTGTCTGTCTCTGTCACCAGGCTGTATCCCATGAACCGTTATAGCTTGTCAGTAGAAATTGACGGATGAGATAATTTATTTCTGTTACCGCTATAACCACATATACTAAAAACAGAATAAAATAAATATTTTACTAGGGCTTCCATACAACAAACGTGATTTTTTATAGATGATAGCACAAAACCCTTCGTGCGCGTTCGACTCGCACCTCGGCCGGTTTTTTAACAGAAAATAACCTGCCTTCTATTCAACAAGAAAAGACATTTTAAAAAAGAATGCTCTAAAAATCTTACCTTATTTGTAAATATTATTTATTTATTTTATTTGTTTATATTTAATCTTTTTTGCTCATCAAATACAAATTATCCAGAACAATAGGCGAACTTAACGATGAATGTCTCTACAATATCAATGACTATTAAGACAAATAATCACTTAATTTTATATTATAATTTACATTGACATAAAAATGAAATTTAATTCAATACTTATCAGAAATAATAAAAAACAACAAAAATCATGAGGTCGTTTGATTTCCTACGAAAGCGAATAGATACACAATATTGTTCTTTTTAAATTGATTTAATTATGGAAGAAAGAAAAGAAGTCTTAAAATATTGTAGCAAAACAACATTTCATTTTGACTTGAAAGTCAATCCGATCCAAAGATAAATCATTCTTTTGCACAAACAAGGAAATGTGTATTGAAAAATCGATTGTATGTTATGTACCTATGTATTTGTATGCATATGGGCCAAAATAACAGGTATTCAAGCAGTTCGCAATGCCAATGAACTTGCTATTAGAAAGTATGAATGATGACTACGAAAATAACAAGTTCTTGATTGGGTGCAAAGATTTATTAGTTTATTTACTTCAAATATTTTATTTTTAGTTTGCAACTTTCATCATTTCAGCCGCATAACGTCCACTGCTGGATATAGGCCTCTCCCAAAGATTTCCAAAATGACCGATCAAGAGCGGCCTGCATCCAGCGCTTTCCAGCGACCCTGTTCAGGTCATCTGACCACCTTGTAGGTGGGTGCCCTACGCTTCGCTTGCCAGTACGCGGTCGCCATTCAAGAACCTTTTTGCCCCACCGGCCATCTTTCAATATGAATAGTATTTTTAAAACCAATACTGAATTCTGTTTTTCTTAACTATTTTTATGTTACTGATGAACGTTAGTTTACATTATTTTTAGTTACTTAAAAAATCCTGCTTCGCTTAGTGTGATCCATCGGATAGATTATTTAAAAAAAAAATTGCACACGTATTTTTTCTTTTCTCTGAGAAACCAAAAATGACAAAGATACAGCGCATATAAATTTGGCATGACGTTATAGCTGGGTGCGACTTTTACTGAGTTTTACTTAGCAGTGACGTCGCAAGCCACTCCGGAACTTTGACGCTCCGTATCTTTGTAATTTTTTTGGTAAACTAAAAGATACAGGTCCATTCTTTTTCCATAATCTAAAAGACGGACTAATTACATTCATACTTTTCGGTCCGCGTCACCCCTATTGTTTATAAAGCGATGGGAAACCATGGTATAAGTAACACCGGCAGAGCGTAAAGTTTGTACTCACCCAACAAAAGCAGTATGAGCGGGTTCTGGAACTGCTCGATGTACTTCTTCCAGAGCGGGTCCTCCTCTTTGACCTGGAACTCGTTGGGTCCCACGAAATTCATGCGATCGTTGGCCTCACGCCATGACAGTCCGCGGCGAACGTCCACATTCAGCCGTTCTGCCACCTGATGGACAAACATTAGTTTTTAATATACATCTTAATCAAAAATGGAGGAGTTTATGAATTCATCGCGGTTTTTTTCGTGTATATTCACAGGACAGATGATGATGGCCGGAGTATATTATATGGCAATTTATGCACACTGCAAGTCTGCAACATTAGACCAAACACAAGATAGCGACCCCGAAGCACAGAATTAAATCTTATAACTTTAAACAATCAATTATTGTATATTTATTTATTTATATTTTCATATGTTTATAAATTTCTGTGATCTCGAAAACGGCTCTAACGATTTCGCAAAAAATTGGTATATGGGGATTTTCGGGGGTAAACAATTGATCTAGATTAATCTTATGTTTGGGAAAACGCGTGTTTTCGAGTTTTCATGCGTTTTTCTTTCCACGCAGAATATGATCGCTAATTTCTGGACGCCGGCCGCCATCCATTTTGGCTCCGCGGTTTATTACCGCTAGAAAGAGTGTTACGGGTTCGAATCCCACTCGGTGACTTACTTTTGTTTTTTTTTATGTTCAAATTTATATATAATTTTTTATTTTTTATTGTTTTTGGACAAGTTTAAAAAAAAATAGTTATTGTTTGAGATGTAACCGAGCAAAGCTCGGTCGCCCAGGTACTAAGTATTACATACAGAACGGAATCTCCTAAGGTCCCGCGCAATATGCGTCCCCGTTACCCGGAGATTCAGTTCTGTATTTAATAATTATACTAATTCTGTGCCCTAAGATTTAATTCTCGTTTTTAAAGAATCTCGTGTAGTGTGTGTGACATAAAAAAAATCATACTGTTTAAAAAGTGTAATAATTTGCAATACAAAATCTAAGTAGAATAGATGTGCCTCTCACTTTCTCATGTACTTTCACAAGTCAAGAAAGAATACTTTCAGCTCATTTAATTATCGCACTTAAGGTGTAATTCATAAAATATTAATAAAATACTATTGTATAATAAAACCTTTATAAAACAGAAAATGGACGTATTTTTTTTTATTTGCTTAAAATACCTATTAACCACAGTTAACAAATATGAAAGAATTTATAAAATAACATAATCAGCGACGAATTTCTGATACTTAAAACTTTCAATTAGAAAGAGAAGTTTCATATGGACTGGTGAAGTTAGTCTTTACTACTTACAGCTAACAAAGATCAAAACAGTTTTTTAACACTTTAATAAGAGAAATAAGGACAAAGTAAAAAAAACTAGTAAATCCATACAGTACATTCCAGTGCATTAATCCTGCACATTCTAACCACATGCATTAAGAACCTCAAAATTTGTTTGTTTGTTTGCAATAACTTAATAAAGTTATTGCAAACAAAAATATAATAATACCAAAACAAATACATATAGAAAGACAACATACGAAAGAGCAAATATACAAAGGCGGACTTATCCCAAGTAGGGATCTCTTCCAGTCAACCTGCAATAGATTGAGAAGATATTTACTCAATTAAAAGGTAGAAGCAAGTACGTACAAAATTTATAAGATCATTCTTACATTATTTATTTAACAAAATATGAACTACGTTTGATGCAAGCAGGGTTAGAAAAAATTGCATAAAAAACACCTATCTTGCGTACACGTCTTAATTATTCTTGTCTTGACGAGGTCTTGACGTCCGAATAATGTATGGCTAAATCAGTTCGTCACACTTCCCAGTAAGTAGAGATAAAGTTAAAATAATAAAACCTACCAAGTGCGAGTCGCACTCGCGCACGAAGGGTTCTGTACCAATATCTATATAAAAATAAGTTTGTTGAATGGAAGCCCCACTTAAATATTTATTTTATTCTATTTTTAGTATATAATTTTATTCATATAACGGCAACAGAAATATGTACATCTGTGAAAATTTCAACTGTCTAGCTATTACGGTTCATAAGATACAGCCTGATGACAGACAGACAGACGGGCAGACAGCGGAGTTTAATCGGGTTTTTCCCTTTGTGTACGAAACCCTAAAAACTGGCATACACATACAGTACATTCCAGTGCTTTACACCTGTTCATCCTAGACACCTGTCTGAAACCTGATGCGACGTGAAGGCCCAGTAATGATGGTATCGCAATCAAGGCGAACCATGAGGCGATAGTAAGCAAAAATTCCATGGAATGTTTGTAAAGAGCTGGGCAAATATAGGAATGTCCCCGTCCCCCTCCCCGTCCCCGTCCCCGTCCCTTCTAAACACAAAAATCTTTTTAAACGATTTCACTGTATTATCGGGTTATTATACACTACATAATATCACGCCTGTTTCCCACAGGGGTAGACAAAGGCTTTGGACTTCTTGCTACGATCCTGACAAACCTCGTTTGCTTCATCTAAACTCATCAATCTCTTCATACATGCACTTTATCGGGTTATTATAGTGCACTCACGGCGTTAACGTGAGAGGCGTGGGGTTCGAATCCTACTCGTGGCGAAATTTTTCATCACATGGTTTAATTTGGATTGTAGTTTTACGTCCCGGCCACCTAGGTGACGCAAACTCTCCTTGGAAAAGTCATTTTGTAAAACGTTTCACACCGGCCGCAACCCGTCGTCCAGTTGTATCCGCTCTTTTTTTTCCTTAACCGTATATTGTCTTTAATTACATGTATTTAAAAAGATAAGGAGTATAGACCCTTGCCTTTCCACTAGTAATTGACACTACGACGTAAACAACATTATCGACAGTTGTAGTATTTACAATGTCAACGGGTACCTAGATACCTGCACAGTACAGTATACGGCACAAACTAGCAAGTTCATGAATTATGGATCTCCACTGCTGACCCACTTCTCGCTGAATTTTCTATAATTTGCCGACGTTACTAGGGTTGCTAAGCGCCAGGTGAAACAAAATATTTTTAAAAATTACCTTTTTCCATATCTACAACCACCATTATGTAAAAAAAAGAAAAAAAACACTTTGCAGTTTGGTTTCTGGCCGTGTAGAATAGGGCTACTCCAAGTCCTCTCGTGGATGTCGTAGAGGGCGACTTAGCAAATACAAGCTAAACAAAGCTTATAAACATCACTCTTTAACCCGTCTTTCAAGCCAAGCCAAGTCAAGCCAAGGCCACTAATACTCCATAAACTGGGAGAATCTGTGTAAACTTGGACATGTTGCCTTTTCAAATACTCGCTCGAGTTAAACAGAGAGAGTTGGCAGCCCTATTGTATCGACTATCTACGTAAATAGTGACCTCAAAAGCTTTTCGCGAGATGCATTAGCATAGCCGACTCGGTTAATATTTAAGGCTTTAACGTTAAAGTGACTTCATCGTGTTTAATTTGATTATGAATAATTAAAGGCTTTTGTTTAGGGTTAATTTGCAGAACACGACCATTCCCTCGACTCCTTTTGTCAACTTTACTCCTAGTCGTGTGGTATCCGGAGTAGAATAGGACCATCTAAGTCTTCCCGTGGATACCGTACAAGGCGGCTTAGGAAATACATACTCAAAAAAGCTTATAAACATCATCGAGACCTCTCAAACTCTTCTAGCCAGCGTGGAGTATAGGTCAAATGCTCTGGCTGCTCTGGTCAAGTATAGCTCTGGTAGTACAGAGAGAGAGGGTCGTGATCCTGCAGTGCAGACAAAAAAAGGCTGATGAAAAAGAAGATGATGATTATGATGATGACTTCTTCAGAGTAGAGTAGAGAGGAAAATGCACGAACATCTGAGATTCAGAGTAAATATAAATAATCGGGCAAAAAAATAGAGAGGCCTTGACTAGCAATGAGACACAAAAATCAGGGTCCATCTAGCCATGGTATAATAAAACAAGGTATTCTCTTCCCGAGATGGAACTTGACTACGTCACGAAAGTGTTGCCACTGATGGTTCTTTTCAGTAAATTTAAGGACTTTCTCAATTAGTTCATGAATATTAAGTAACTTAGCTATTTAGTATCTCGCGATTCTCGCGTGATTCATCAATTCAATATTTTATAAATTGATATAATGGATTATTAATTCGAAATTGGTGTATATAGATCAAAAATGCATTACGCTCGGGTAATTTAATTTCACACAGTGGCAACACATCAAACTGATGACGTAGTCAAGTTCCACCTACGTCATCAGCTGTCACGGGAAGAGAATACCTTGTTTTATTATACCATGCATCTAACTACATTTTATAATTTTCAATTCTGCACCATACAAGAAGTACTCCTACCCTCAAATTAAATATTAAAACAAAGTCAATAGGTACCTATTTAAATTAAACCTTTGCCGTCTTAATGTAAAACGCAGACAAAATTTAGGACCATCCAAATGAATTTGACAGTGACATAAGAGAAGGTGACATATTGCGGAAAGAAGTAAGGAGTGTTTCGGGCTGATAATGGTTAAAGCTAAGTACCTACTGAAGTTAGTCCGCCTTTCATAATAAGAATGCAATACAATACAAAAACCTTTATGACAATTACAATTTCGGAATACTTATAAAATAAATACAACATTATAATGAGGCACAAGAAGCGGCCATTTATTATTCCGTCTAGTTTCGTAATTTTGAGGAATATTAACTCAATTTGGAACCAAACGGTATTCCGATTTGATTGAACAGTTTTGGTGCTTCTCAAACAATCGGTGCGGATTTGTAAGGATCCGATTTCCAATTACCCTAAATGTATTTGGACATTTCTATTAATTTATCCTATGACTATAGAAACAAGTAATCATAGTATTTTGGTCTCCACTGCAGGAGCACGACCCTCTCTGAACTACTAGAGCCATACTTAGCCAGAGCAGCTAGAATACATAATTACAAGCACAAATAGATTTATGATTGTTCGTTGGTCACCGGTTACTATTAAATTCATTTATTCTCATATTCCAGACAATTGTAGTCCAGCATTTGTTAGTAATTAAAACATTAAAATCACTGGATTAGTAATTTAAAATTTATATGGCGCTCAAGATGTTCAATCATTAAGTCACCTCTTTCGACATTCACAGAAAGAAAGAAATGAAGTGGTGCCGTTTTGATGATATACCGTATATAATAGGGTTCCTACTCAATATTAAAATTTCAATACTGATCAAATATTAAACGGGTCTTCATAGCAACATCAAACAAATAACGTGGGGCGTTCATAGAAACATCATTTAACATCGCTTTAATAATAAATTTCCACCACGTCATACTTTGAAGCGAATCGATAGATAAGGAAAGCTTTCAAGTAATGAGTCAATTTGTTTTGAGTTTGGCTTTAAGACCTTGATCTGTATTGAGTTGCGATACAACAATATTTTTTTTAATGTAAGATTCTTTATTTTTTAATTATTTTTTAATGAGCTCGGTGGCCCGACGGGACTGCGCATTGCTAGTGCTTTCTCGAGTAAAGCGACACCGGGCGTGGTCCGCACTTGGACGGGTGACCACAAGTGGCATAAAAAAATTCTCGAGCTCCTTCGTGCTTTGGAAGGCACGTGTAAGCCGTTGTTTCCGGCTGTCATCATTGCATGGCAGTCGTCTAATTATGTCAGATATCTTTAGGCAGCCTGGAAATTTGACACGAGTGTTGATTCGGACTACTTCTTTTCCCTTGCTGATCGTAAAAGACGATAAAGGGAATGGACCAAAATCTATTTTGATTTCCTTTTTCACCTCGCTATCACGTTATAGCTCTGGCTCTGTGTACCCCGAATTGCAAAAAGACGTGATCAATACGTCTTTAAGTACTTTAATTTCCTTCATTCCCTCATCCCTTCGAATGCGAATCGATAGTTGATAAGAAAAGCTTTTGAGTAATGTAATGACTGAATACGGATGTAGACTGGTAAAAAATATTTTATTTTATTTTATCTGTCAATTAAATTACCATATTTTTCCTTCAGCAAAGTAGTAAAAATTCACAAAGATACAGCGCTTCAAAGTTTCGGAGTGGAGGTGATTAACGTCACCTTTGGTTAAAACTCCCATGCTGGTCTGGGAGAAATAAAAAAAAAACTTAGAATGTACCAGCTGCTTCTCTTCCCACGCAGATCGTAAAAGCCGATCGAGGGAATGGGCAAAAATGCAAATCATGTTAACAGGCGATGCGGCTAGCAACCCATCACTGTATTGATTGCTTTTCCATCTTCTCGCCCACCATGACGCTAAAAGTGGCTTTTGGGTCTTGCGGCCCTGGGCTCTGCATAGAACCGCAAGACCCAAAATGCTCTGTCTGCCCCATTAGGAGTAATAGTATGTATGTATGTATGTATGTTGGTTAAAAATCATAGCTGATCGTGACGTCTCGCGAAATTTAAATTCGTCTCCGTCATTATTTGCTAATCAGAGAAAAGAAAAATTACCTATACCATACATTTAAATAATATATCAAATGAGCCAAAAAAAAAATGTTTTCTTCGCATCCCTATTGATTTTGAGTTTAAGATCTGTATTAATTTTGAATACAAAAATGTATTTTTGTTTAATCAAATGTATTAACTAAGACAGGAATATTTGTTTAATAGTGAATATGCGTGCGTAAGTGCGTGCGTGTGTTTGCAAAGTTGATAACTCTATGTATTACAAAGCGGAATATAACTTCGTAGGAAATTATCTAATACCTTTAAACGAGCAATTCCTGTATATTTATAAATTTCTGTGATCTCGAAAACGGCTTTAACGATTTCGCTGAAATTTTGTATATGGGGGTATTTAGGGGTAAACAATCGATCTAGATTAGTCTTATGTTTGGGAAAACGCGTGTTTCCAAATTTTCATTGGATTTTCTTTCCACGCAGAATATGGTCGCTAATTTTGTCGCGCCGGCCGCCATCCGCTTAGCTCAGCGGTTAAGAATGCTGACCGCTAGAAAGAGTGTTACGGGTTCGAATCCCACTCGGTGACTTACTTTTGTTTTTTTATGTCCAAGTTTATATATATATATATTTATTTTGTACTGTTTTTAGACAAGTTTAAAAAATGTAGTTAATGTTTGAGATGTAAGGTACTAAGTACTTAAAGTACCAAATCACCTGAAATGTCCTGTCTACCCCATTAAGGATAAGAACGTGATTGTGTTCTATCTACTACCTACCTAAGAGTATGTCTTACAGACTGACTATACACATACAACTTCAAAGAGGGGACTGAGACTATACATTACCACGGGCTATAATAGATCCTCAAATAGATCACCATAGCATAATAAAATTCGACGACCTCCGTGGCGTAATGGTCATCATGCTAGTCCGCCACCCAGAGGTCCCGGGTTCGATTCCCGGTCAGGGCAAGTTGGAAAATGGCCTTTTTCAAATTGTCCTGGGTCTTGGATGTTTATCTATATATGTATTTGTTATAAAATATAGTATCGTTGAGTTAGTATCCCATAACACAAGTCTCGAACTTACTTTGGGGCTAGCTCAATCAGTGTAATTTGCCCATATATATTTATTTATTTATTTATAAAATGAAAATAACAGTAAAAAAAATTTGGACCTTTCCATATGAAAGTGTGCAGCCGCCCGGGCAATTTGTATGGGAATGTCGATTTGTTCCTGTTTTTTGACAGTTATTTTAATTACATTGTACTATAGTGATCTAGTATACAGCCTGTGGTTCGATTTATTACAGGTATGTCCCTTCCACGTTTTATAACCATACGTACATACAAAACTATAGGTATACAATATACATACGAGTATAATCTCGCCTACAAATACAGAATCCGTCTCGATCCATCCACGTGTCTCATCAATAAAGTAATCCCTCAAAGCCGGATCCTGGGTGGGCGAGGGTCCGCCTATTTCTATTATAAATATATCAGGTAATCTGTACATACAACATATATTTCTTTATTGTATGCACACGCCCTATATGCCATTGGTGTGCCAGATCATGGTATAATAAAATAAGGTATTCTCTTCCCGAGATGGAACTTGACTACGTCACGAAAGTGTTGCCACTGATTGTTTTTTTTAGTAAATTTAAGGACTTTCTCAATAAGTTCATGAATAATAAATAAAATATTAAGTAACTTAGCTAGTTAGTATCTCGCAATTCTCGCGTGATTCATTAATTCAATATTTTATAAATTGATATAATGGATTATTAATTCGAAATTGGTATATAAAGTTCAAAAATGCATTACGCTCGGGTAATTCAATTTCACACAGTGGCAGCACATCAAACTGATGATGTAGTCAAGTTCCACTTACGTCATTAGCTGTCTCGGGAAGAGAATACCTTATTTTATTATACCATGTGCCAGATATGCGGTATCCCGCGTGGATTTTTAACTTCTCTGCAATTCAATCGGTGCTACCTTTAAACTGCCTCTTATATATTTATTTCTGATCTTATTTATCTTCATTACCCCACATCCACCTAAGCATCCCTATCATCCTCGTCTCTCTTCTATTACCTAAAAATTCTATATTACAAAGTGAAACTTCGAAGTCGCACGTGCATAGTAATTAATAAGTAATTCTATTTTTTTATGTATATTGTGTGTTTTCCGATTATTCGAGGACGCCTGGACCGATTTGGGTAATTCTTTTTGTGTTTGAAAGGACATACTTGTCAGGTGGTACACATCAAAATCGGTTGTGTAATTATTATAATAGTATAGGATCCCGATATAGAACGACCTTCACCGTCATGCTTATTTGATAAAACGTATTTTATGTTTAATTTACTATGTCAATAAAGATATTGCATATGGGTTGACTAAGAAATTTCAGTCCAGGATATGACTAATTATTCCTTTTTTTTTTAATATTACGCCGGTTTGCTTATTAGACAAATTATATACCAATCGAAAGTATGAAGCCCATAGAATATGAAAACCCATGATGAAAACGTTAGGTTGCCTATTCCTTTCCGGTAACAACTCTCACAAGGATCTTAGACCATAATATAAATAAAAATCTCCACTCACAGACCTACTGGAAGAGGATATCTTTGAGATAAATAGTGCCGTAGTAAAACTTTATAAATAACTGAATAAACTAAATCTACAGTACCCCTATGGAAATAGCTTCCTATGTTCAACATATGTTATTTTTTCACACACATAAAATCGTGAAGAAAATTCACTCTCGTTACTCACAAGATTATTTGTCTATTTACATAAGTACTTAGTAGTAAGACGTGTTATAAAAAACTTGACAACAATTACCCAGGCAGTAAAAAAAGAGTTTTACGACGGTAACGTGATTTTACAATGGAAGATAATAAGCATTACAAAGGTACATCATTGTTACCTGATACACTTATCTAATAACTAGCAGTCCATCCCGGCTTCGCCCGTGGTACATACATAGCCTATGTCACTCAGGGATAACAGACCTATCCAACAGTGAAAGAATTTTTAAAATCGATCCAGTAGTTTCGGAGCCTATTCAATACAATCACACAAACAAACAAACAAATCTTTCCTCTTTATAATATTAGTGTAGATAAGTAATGATTATGACGGAAGGTTATGTTGCGAGGGTATAATGATACCACAATGATGCTATGAATAATTTTTCAAAACTAAAAACCGACTTCCGACCGACTAACCGATGTTAAGCTAGCTAAAAAGCCTGAATTTAGAGCAATAACTTTTAAAAGACTAAATCGATTTCATCACACATGACTAAGTTGCTTTATCCGTTCGAGCGCTACGATGCCACAGACCAGACAGACACATAAGTACATACATATTTTCACGCTTATTTCCCATGGTGGGAGGTTTGCAAACCTCTTTTGCTTCGTCAACACTCATTACGCTTTTCATGCATGCTCTCCAGTTATTGGTACTCCTTACAACACCTTTCATCAAAACATCTGCAATTTGGTCGCAGAACTTATAAAACTTATTAAATTTAGTCAAGAATTTAATTCAAACATTGAGTGTAAGACGCTATGACGCTAATGAATGCTTGGAAATCTAATTTGATATTCTAGAACCACTTAACCGGTTTCTCATGGCATTCGTATGAACTAGCGCTTGACTATTTTAAAAACGATGCAACTCGCATGGTACAAAAGCAAACTCATCTAAAAATAGCTCTTCATAATCGTCATGGAAGGTCGTAGCGGGGGAAGTGACGTCTGCTTAGGCGATGAGAAAATGCCACGTTATTAAGCAAAGCGAGGCATGAAAAGCCATGAAAAATAAATTGTTACGGGTGTCAAGTTGCATTACAAAGTACGACAACATAAGTATTCCGACGAACTTCTTACTTGCAATAAAAATGAAACAGAACGGATCGTATTAGTTATGGCTATGGCTGTAACTCGTCAAACGTTCCGTCAAACAACGTGGAAGCGACATGTTCGTAATAAATCAAACCACGAGCTATACTATCAATATAGCATAATGAAATGAACATAACAGTAAAAAAAAAACAATGGAAAATAGTCCTCCGGAAATCTTTATAAATGATGAGATGATGATGATAATAACTCCTATCACTACACAGAAAGTCAAAAATGTTGAAAGCGGCTTTTTTGACAACAAAACGTCGCGTCGCCATGACAGGACGATATAAACGTCAAAACAATCATTTATTGCATACAAATCCCATTGAAAATGACGGAATGACGTCATAGTTTCTTAGAGTGCAATAGCACTTATAATATCAGTTTTTCTGCAATGTTAAAACTTAAATTATATTGAAAATCGTTATGATTATGACAAGTGAAATTATTTTGTGACGTTTTATTTTCTTATGGACATGGTATAATAAAACAGGTATTCTCTTCCCGAGATGGAACTTGACTACGTCACAAAGTGTTGCCACTGATTGTTCTTTTCAGTAAATTTAAGGACTTTCTCAATTAGTTCATGAATATTAAATAAAATATTAAGTAACTTAGCTATTTAGTGTCTCGCGATTCTCGCGTGATACATCAATTCAATATTTTATAAATTGATATAATGGATTATTAATTCGAAATTGGTATATAAAGTTCAAAAATGCATTACGCTCGGGTAATTCAATTTCACACAGTGGCAAAATATCAAGCTGATGACGTAGTCAAGTTTCACCTACGTCATCAGCTGTCACGGGAAGAGAATACCTTATTTTATTATACCATGCTTATGGAGAACCGGACCGGGTCGACCTCGACGAACATTCTGCGACCAAATAGCAGATGTTCTGAAGAAAGGTGATGTAAGGAGTACCCATAACCGGAGAGCAAGCGTGAAAAGAGTTTTGCAAGGACGACACAAGAGGTTTGCAAGGATCGTAGTAACTGGAGATCCATAGTCTCTGCCTACCTCTTATAGGAAACAGGCGTGAAAATATGTAAGTATGTCATTTTCTTAACAGTACCAAATAATTTATTTTTGACCCAGAAAAGTACTCAAATCCTGAGTAAAACAAACACAGGCTAAAAAAATTTAAAATCTTAGTAGTTTAAATACTTTGGACTACGTTTGGACATTGGTTGTGTAATAAATAATTTAGTTTTTTATGCTGCTAAAAATCAACTAACACTAGTCGAACTGTAAATAGTGCTACGTAACCTGTTTTGAGTATACTTAGTTTTGTTTTTAGGGTTCCAAGCTCAAAGGGTAAAAACGGGTCCCTATTAGTAAGACTTAACTGTCCGTCTGCCTGTCCGTGATAGTTAGATAGTTGAAATTTTAACAAGTAATGTATTTCTATTGCCGCTATTACAATAAATACTAAAAACAGAACAAAATAAATATTTAAGTGGGGCTCCCATAAAACAAACCCATCGTGCGCGAGTCCGACTCGCACTTGGCCGGTTATTTATGGTTTTTTTTCAGATCTTAAAAATACATCAACCTTCCCATCCACAGTCGTCGCTGTCAATCAACTAATTCCTCACAATAGCCAAATTGATGTTCATTGAAGTATTTAACTAATAATTAGGTATTTGTCATGCGTCAAGAGTTCATAATATTTCAAAAGAGTTTGTACAACAACCTCTGTGTTTGCATGTTATGTTACAAATCAATATAAGATTTTTTCATTACGCAACATAGTTGCCTATGTAATATTATATTTTTATACTTCACAATTTTGAAAAACTAAATTCCGATTTCAATCTTAAACTACACACCCGATTTTAATAAAATTTATATGGAGCCACCTGTCAAGTATGCCTTTTCAAGCAAAAAATTATAATATTCCAAATCCAGTCCAGAGGCGTCTTCAAAAAAACGGTAAACATACATTTAAAAAAATAGATCGCGAAGAATTGATAACCTTCTTCCTTTTGAAAGTCGGTTAGAAAGGCTATTGATCAATGACGCCGTTTCACTATTAGAATTGTCCATTTTGACAAAACGAATTCAGGTAAGTTAGGTTGATTATCTGGGATGAATACGGAACAATCCTGGCAAGAGGTGGACAAGTCGCAGTGGTAAATATACCATATTGAGAAGAGGGAGATACTCAACAGCACAGAACAGAATTATACTTAAATATATTAACTTTGTGCCAACAGCCAAATCATACCGGTCAGTGAAGGCAAACTAAAAATCACAGGAAAACTAATTCACCCGTCGCATTTGTCACCTCATCTTCAGATGCTTCTCCAAGGATCCAAGGAACGTCTTAAAAAAGTTGTAGCCTCATTGCTTACAAATAGAACAAAAAAACTGGCACACTTGCCATTCTTTGGCCATGTTATAGATAAATTTTAGTCTTACCTCCTCCCAAGTGAGGATGGAACTCTCCACAGCGCTGATCCACATGTCTCCGGCGCCTGCGCTCACGTCCGGAACTTGCCTCCCCCCGCCACCTTCCTCCGCGTTCGAATGCTGTAACAAAGAAAAATTTTTTTTTTACAATGACACCAAACGATGCACAGCTGAAAGCGAATGTCTGTTTATGAAATAGCCTACACCAAAGACAATTATAATTAATAACGTAACAGATACCCAACACCATAGAAACTATTGGAGGGAAGTAAGTAGGCAAAATTGTAGTGGCGGGGTAGGCTCACAGAGATGGCAGCACACACGACTAGCAAAAAAGTAACATAGGAATTGTTGAATATACTTTAAAAATATTTATTGCATTTCATAAAAGTCTTATTTAATTAATTGGAGTACTTCTTTTTTAAATAATAGTAAGAAAATATTGTAATATTTTAATTATTACCTTATAGCGCCATCTAGTGACAAGGAAGAGAAATAACTGTTTATAAGGCGATGGGTAGGCATGGCCTACGCCTTCTCATCATGGTGTGACCTTCGGATCTGATCGTCCTAGACTATCCACTAGGAAAAGAAGTATTCATGTATAAGTAATGCTGCTTCGCAACCGGGTGCTTATACAGTTCTGTATTTACTGATAAAATTTACAAAGTTACGACTGTTACGAGTCTATAAAGCAACATCCGAGAGTCACGACCCTTCAAAAGATTGCTTTGAATTAGTTTCCTATTACTTCAAGATATCGTAAACTTGACATTTAGTCTACGAAGAATACAGGAAAAAAGTGTGGTTAATTACTCATATCTTTTTCTGGTTCTTGGTTGATTGATTCATACCGATAATTTCCGGTCACATATCTGGATTAGTCAAACAAATAATAAGAAAATAACTTTTTTTTTAAACTTTTCATTCATTTATGAAATTGTTGATAAATATTTGAGTGAGTGAACCATTCAAGTTAGAACTATATAATAGATCCGGGACACTTACACTATAAGCAATATAATATATAACGAGAACTAACTTAACGACTTGGTTTAATCCATTATTCACCCTAATTAAGTTGACAATGACATAAGAGAGGTTTTGGGCGGGATCATCATCATCATCCTCAGGTCTTTTTAGTCCCCACAACAGTAGCACGACCCTCTTTTTACCACTAGAGCCATATTTGGCCAGAGCAGCCAAAGGACTTGGCCTACTCTCCGCGCTGACCAAACGGCTGGAGAGGTCTATAAGCTTTGTTTAGATTGTATTTCCTAAGTGGCCTTCTACGACATCCACGGTAGGACTTGGAGTGGTCCTTTTCTACTCTGCCGACCGACAACCAGACGGCATTGGCGGATAATGGTTTAAAACAAGTACTAAAGTTAGTCCACGTTTTATAATAAGACGGCAAAAGTCAAAACTTAAACCAAAAAAGTCATAGCTATTCATCAATATCCGCATCACGTAACAGCTAAAGAAGTTTCTATCCGCAACTCGGGGTAGTTTGAAAACCCAGCAATCGATAGGTGCCACCTGCATTTTCAATATCCCGAGATCGATTTGTCGTTACAAAACTTATTCCCGCTTGACTTATCCGTTCAGAAGTTCACAATCACGAGATCTTTTCTAGTTTAAATAGTTTGTTGTACGAGGAAGTATTATAAAACTCTCCATTGTCTATATATTCTAAAGTCTCCATATATTTTCATGCATGCTCTCCGGTTTTGTGCACACCTTACCGGGGCCGGATTATCCCTATCAGGGCCCCAAAGACAATGCAGTTCGGGGGACCTTTTCTTTACCCTTTTCTTACTTTTTTAAATTCATTTTTTTCTTTTACGAAAGGTATCAACTCCAACTTTGAGCACTACGATGCTACAGACAGACATCCAGTCAGACTGATAAACTTTTAACACCCCTCTTTTTCGTAGGGGTTAATAAAAGGGGCTTTAAAATATCATCTAAACAAATCTCTTCGAAGTCTGTCACATTAACTCAGCAAGTCGGAATTCTCACTCGATTACCCTCGTCTCCTTAACATTTCCAACACACCTACATGCCCTGTACCACCCTGTGCCCTTCAAACTTTGCACGGAACACCGGAGCACAGCTGTGACGTCACTAACAACTCCATGAATAAATAAAGAGATGGTTCTCCTGCTATTAACACGTCTCCGAGCAATTACTTTATCAATAAAGTCGTTTATGTCGTCTCAGTTTACGGACTCCAAACATGTAAATTAATGCAATCGTCATCCTTAGTTTTTTACGAGTTTGTGTCTGTCTGTAATCGCATGTTGCAAGTTAAATTTGACACATTTCCCGGTTTCCGATTGAGCTAAAATCTTGTCGTGTGTGCTACCATCTCTGAGTCTACACTGCAACTGTAGTTTTGCCTACTTACGGGCCCTCCAATAGTTTCTACGGCATTGGGTAGGTATTTGTTACGTTAGTAAATATATTATGTTTGCTAAAGGTCACTATGTACTACCTCACCAAAGAGGTGCACCTCACAAGGTGTCCTCCACACCTCTCTGATAGAATGTCAAGTGTTTCTAGTTGATACGCTCTTGTCTGCATATGTCGTATTTATACCTAGTTGTTAGCGTGCTATTAGAGCAAGAGCCCGCGGTGGCCAGGCCTTAGTTAAATAATAAAATCTAAAAGTTTATCTGTGTATGTGCACTATACAGGTAAGAACGATCCCAGGCTATGAAACTTGGGTCGCGGTGGCTTTGGCAGGTAACTAGATAGCAAAGGTGTGTAAAATTCTGTGTTTTTGGAAATAGTTTTAAATTATTATTTTAGTATATAATAAACCTACAAAAATAATATATCTGCGAAATTTACAGTATTTAGGATAAAAATCGATGTTATAATTTAAATTGTAAAAATGGCGGCAAAACGACATCTTTGTAATGGCTCCGGTCACGTGACGCGTGTGACGTCACAAGCTAGCACACTAATCCATCTTGAATACATCTGACGGTGCATTGCTTGTTTATTTAATCAAATTTCAGTAGTTATTGGAAAATATGGCTTATAAATGGTGTGTAGTGCCACAATGTATAAATACGTCGATAAAGACTCCGGAAAAAGTATTTTTTTCTGTTCCTACGAATCCCAAACAACGTAAATTGTGGTTACGATTGGCGCGAAGAGAGCCAAGCAGTATTTCGACGCATACAAATATCAGAGTATAAGAAGGGAAATACTGTGAAGTATTTAATATCCTGCACTCCTAATGGATTGGTATTTTTCTCAAGGGTTTGGGGGCAGAACAAGTGATATTGTAAGATTCCCATGCAGACCTGTGGAACAAAAGCAACAACCACACATCTCCTAACCTAAAAATTGAGGCTTTTCAAAATGTTTGAATATTGAATACAGACATAGGTATAACAATATATAGGTATTATTTTTGCATTTAAAGTGCTATATTGCATTACACTTATTAAACAAATGAATAAAATATGCCAAAAAATTCCTAGCCGCGTGAATTTTTTTCGTCGTATCTTATTGTTTATTTAAACAGACATAGGTACTAGTTTACAAGGGTAAATAATATATATATATAGATTCCACTACGGTACTACTAACTACCTCCGTGGTGTAATGGTTAGAGCGTTCGGCTCATACCCGGAGGTCGCGGGTTCGATTCCCGGCGGGGGCAACGACTTTGTGTTGTTGTCCTAGTTTGGTTAGGACAATGCAGGCTGATCACCTGATTGTCTAATAAGTAAGATGATCCGTGCTTCGGAGGGCACGTTAAGCCGTCGGTCCCGGTCACTGTCACTACAGTGTTAGTCACTAACACACACGATAAAAAGAAAAAGAACTTCACGGTACTTCATCATTTCAGCCGTATAACGTCCACTGCTGGACATAGGCCTCTTCCAAGGATTTCCAAAATGACCGATTAAGAGCGGCCTGCATCCAGCGCTTTCCAGTGACCCTGGTCAGGTCATGTGACCACCTTGTAGGTGGGTGCCCTACGCTTCGCTTGCGAGTACGCGGTCGCCATTAATGAACCTTTTTGCCCCATCGGCCATCAGTTTGTCGCGCTATGTGTCCCGCCCACTGCCACTTCAACGAGCTAATCCGCTGGGCTATATCACTGACTTTTGTTCTCTTACGGATTTCTTTATTTCTGATTAGATTACGTAGGGAAACACCGAGCATAGCCCTCTCCATAGCGCGTTGAGCGACCTTGAGCCTTCTTATAAGACCCATAGTAAGGGACCACGTTTCAGAGCCATAAGTCATCACTGGTAACACACATTGGTTGTAGACTTTAGTCTTGAGGCACAGAGGTATTTTGGACGAGAAGACATTGCGTAGCTTTCCGAACGCTGCCCACCAGAGCCAGATTCATCGAACGACCTCTTCCTCGAAGCTAGAACTTCCTGTCTGGATCAAATGACCCAGGTATATATAACTACTGTTCTACAACTGGGTGAGGATGAGGGTGTAGCTCCCAACACGATGGACTATGGTACTTACACTGCTGTTTTGATATTTCTAAGTTTAATAATAATCAATGTTATTCTTAAAGAAAAGTGCAACCATAAAAGTGTCTATCCTGAGTAAGTTGCTGCTATCGGCTTGCACAAAATTTGCTTCCATTTTGCGATTGTAAACCAGTATTAATGACACTAGTTATAAAAAATGTCCAGCAGTTCTTCAAAAATAGCTCACAAATGAAAATAACAACTAAAACACATTAAATTCGAATGACAATCAATAGTGCAAAAAAATGTATCCTAGCGTGTGACGTCACGAGCGTTACTACCAATCACAGGGCGTTTCGATTCACGTGAAAAAATTTAAAAAACATCATTTTTATTTTGCGAAATATGCAAAAAATATACATTATTTTGTTAAAATAAAGTGAAAATGGTTTTCTTTAGACTATTATCTCGTAGAATGTCCACATTTCGTAGAGTATTTTGAATGTTGTCAAACACCGAATTGGCTTGTCAAGTAATTTTCAAAAAGATCTGATTCGCAATCCTTTTCGAGGAATAGCCTCTAGGAGAAGATTTCTCAAATCAGATTTTAAAATAAGGTCTTACCTATTTAGATATTTGCAAAAAACCCATTGACCTTTATTTTCAAGCAAGGTCAAGCTTATTTGAGGAAGTGATGTCACGATGAAGATTTTTTGAGTAAAGTTGGCAATTTCCACTTTCAGTACTGTACTGAAGTGCCATTTTTGAAACGCGATGTCACCTAAATTACTGGTTTTTTCGATACAAAAACCGTTCGTTTAGTGACTCCACGTTTCAAAAATGGCACCCATGTATTATATGTCACTGTCACTGTCATCTACCAACACAACAATTTGACAACAACCAACATACAGACGGTAATTTAAACAGTAGACATTGACAGTTGACAGATGTCATTGTTTTATTAGCGCTAAATTTAAACTTCGATTGCAGTGTGTCGTCACTTCCGGTGTTTTGTTTAAAATTATATAAAAAAATCCTGATAAAACGTAGAATTTTTATAATCAAATTACTTTCTTAAAATTGTCTATATTTTCGATTAAAGGCACTTTTAACACTTTCATATTTCTTAGTTGACAAGCTAATTGTATCTCAAAATTGTTATAGTATAAAGCTTAGTTTTCATATATTTTACTAGTGATAATCTTAAAATCGCCTCGTCCAAAGCCAGACACTTAGTACGGTTCCAACCCCCTGCCAGACACTATCTATCCATCACTCACGCCCCGAAGTAAATTCGAGATTTGTGTTATACTAACTCAACGATACTATATTCTATAATTAATACATAGATAAACATCCAAAACCCAGAATAATTTGAAATAGGCCATTTTCCGAAATCCGGAATCTGGGTGGCGGACTAGTCTAGTGACCACTACGCCACGGAGGTCGTGAAGGTCACTATGTACTACAAATGTATAACCTGTCTTAGCACCCGGCGCTCCCCTCACCAAAGAGCTCCTCAGAAGGTGCCCTCCACACCGCTCTCACACAATGTCAAGTGTTTATAGGTTCGTGTCTGCATAATATGTCGTTTATATATAGTTGTTAGCGAGCTATTGTCTCTTCATTGTCACGACTGCTGTGTGTGGAACAAAAGACAAGGTCTAACACAATACCGTCGACTACACCGAAACTATTTTGAGGGTGAAACACAATTTACCGAAACTATTATAATACTCACATGCTGGTCTGGGAAAAATAAAAAAAAAACTTAGAATGTACCAGCTGCTTCTCTTCTCACGCAGATCGTAAAAGCCGATCGAGGGAATGGGCAAAATTGCAAATCATGTTAACAGGCGATGCGGCTAGCAACCCATCACTGTATTGATTGCTTTTCCATCTTCTCGCCCACCATGACGCTAAAAGTGGCTTTTGGGTCTTGCGGCCCTGGGCTCTGCATAGAACCGCAAGACCCAAAATGCTCTGTCTGCCCCATTAGGGATAAAGACGTGATAGTATGTATGTATGTATGTACACCAAAACTATTTTGAGGGTGAAACACAATTTACCGAAACTATTATAAGGGTGAATTCAGTTCGTGATAAATAAATCAAACTATCACACTAATATAATACAGGCGAAAGTTTGTGAGTGTGTGTGTTGTTTGTGACTTCTTCACGCGCAAACGGCTGGACCAATTTTGATAAGGTATGCAGGAAGCTTACACCCTGCATTAACACATATATGCTACTTTAGTTATACATGGTTATAACACAAAAGTGTTATTAAATAAATAAATATATATATATATAGAGACAAATTACACTGATTGAGCTAGCCTCAAAGTAAGTTCGAGACTTGTGTTATGGGATACTAACTCAACGATACTATATTTTATGACAAATACATATATAGATAAACATCCAAGACCCAGGACAATTTGAAAATGGCCATTCTCCAACTTGCCCTGACCGGGAATCGAACCCGGGACCTCTGGGTGGCGGACTAGCATAGTGACCACTACGCCACGGAGGTCGTCAAATTTAATATTAAAATGAACAAAATCTGATAGTAGGGAAAATGAAAATATTTAATAAGAATGATAACTGAAAATTCCCAAGGACCAGTCTCGCACAACTTCAATGTGATAAATTAATCATTAATAGTGATTTAAAAAGGAGCAAGAGTTTTTAATGATAATAAAAAAACTCACATTGACGTGAACTCGCCAGCACGCGAAGTTATGGACTGGTCATCTGGCAATTGATTGAAATTAATGTTCCTATCGTATACATACTTACACGGAGGCGTATTCATAATAAAAGAATGGTCAATGCGAGTTAGAACTAACGTACTTAGTGTTCCGTATTCTTCAGATCATATATAAATAAATAATCAATAAATAAATATATAGGGACAAATTACACGGATTGAGCTAGCCCCAAAGTAAGTTCGAGACTTGTGTTATGGAATACTTCTTCTTCTTATCGTGTGTGTTAGTGACTAACACTAGTGTCAGAGTTTTTAAACCGCCTTAAAGACCTCTGACATGGTTTTAGGTACGACCAATGTCAAAGACAGTGACCGGGACCGACGGCTTAACGTGCCCTCCGAAGCACGATCATCTTACTTATCAGACAATCAGGTGATCAGCCTGCAATGTCCTAACCAAACTAGGACAACAACACAAAGTCGTTGCCCCCGCCGGGAATCGAACCCGCGACCTCCGGGTATGAGCCAAACGCTCTAACCATTACACCACGGAGGCAGTTGAGATAGTATAGTATCGTTGAGTTAGTATGGAATACTAACTCAACGATACTATATTTTATAACGAATACATAGATAGATAAACATCCAAGACCCAGGACAATTTGAAAAAGACCATTTTCCAGCTTGCCCTGACCGGGAATGATGGTCGTAATATATAAGATGTAACAAAATATACTGTAACCATTTTAATGGTGAATTTAGTCCATGATACTGAACAACTTTCCCCTAGGAACATGTATCGAATTATGAAAAGTAATTTGTGGCTTCCCATACAAGTTCAAGATCAGCTGAGCCGAGTTTGTATAGAAAGCCAAAAATATTTTTCATATCTTGACATATGTTCTTTGGGGAAAGTTGTTCACTATCACGGACTAAATTCACTCTTAAAATTGTTTGTTTGTTTATAATAACTTTATTGTACCAAAAAACAAAATAAAGCACAAAAAATTCGACGGAGCAAATATACAAAGGCGGACTTATCCCATAGTTTTGGTATATTTTGTTAGACTTTCTATGTAATTTATATTTCACGCCCGCCTGACAAGAAAATAAAACATGGACCAGAAATCTTTCGAAATAAAATATAAAATCGATAAATTAATCATTCTTTATAATTAAAGTCTGTTCACAGAGTTGATAAATGGCTGCCTAACTCATTAGAAAATTGCGGCCTGCTAATCATTTAAAAACTTATACAATTTTATTTATACAATATAAAAACAATTATCAACTGTATAAAACAGAAAACAACAAGCAAACCCCAAACGATTCATACGAAGAGCCGGAAGAACATTCCAGAACGGAATGACAATATTTCTCCGCCGCGTCCGCTCGCTCATTCGGGCCGCGGTTGACATCAACTGCGTGCCTCGTACTACGCAAAAGGCGAAAGCGGGAGTCAAGCGATATACAGTTTGCGATTATTATGCGACAGTCGCTAGACTCAGACGAATTATATTTATCAACTTTCGGCGAAAAGACTGTTATTGTGCCAAGATTAACCTAATCTGCCAATTAATAGATACATGCAATCCAATAATCTCTTGATATTATTTCGGAATCTCCGCACTTTAAAAAAATTGGCCAAATGCGTATCAGGCCACGCGCAGTGCAGGGGTCAGTAGTGGCGAATGCCGACTGGGAACGCGCCCGGGTGTGACCTGTCAAAATCACCTGATTTGTATTTTAAATAATTTAATTAGATTTTCTTATAAATACTGTTGTATAGCCATAAATATATGAAGTTTTAATAATAAAAACAAGAAATCAACACACAATAGTGATTTTTATTAAGATTCGGTGATAAAATTGTTCAAGATACCTTCTTTGACAAGCCGGTACCAAGCAACCGACCGTTGTTTGAAATTCAATCTGCGAGAAATCATCAAATAAACCAGATGAGTATTGCTTTTAGTATTTAACATAAACTAGGTGTTTCATTTCAACGCTAACACTACAATTTTATATAATTTGTACGTGTTTCAATAGGTAACAAAGTCAATGTTCCTTTGTCAATAACCTGCTGTCAATAACTTATCAATCAGTAAATCTCTGAAATTACGCCCTAAAATAAATAGTCCGTATTTGTGCAAATATTGCAAAGCTTTCATACGTATGCTTATGTGTTTTTTTTTTTTACAAGAAATAAACACAAAATAACTCAAGTTGGTATTTCAAAACATTAATATAACCTATAAGTGTTGTTAACGTTTAATACTTATTTGCAAGTTAGTATAGATAGTACTCTCTCCAAATCTCACTTAGCTCAAAGAATAATAAATAATTACAATAAGATTCCCCTAAACTTATCAAAGACACTACTTGTAAGCACACTCAGTTGACATTTGTATATTTCAGTTGCCGTTTCCTCCTGATTCATTATGCAGACCCGCAAAGCAGCGGCCAAAGAACTGACCATGAAGTTAAGGCAGGCTCTTAGTGAACTCAAAGCATGCCAGGATGAAAACTCACAGCTTCTTCATGAACGGGAGGCAACGGAAGAAGAATTCAAAAATTTAAATGATAAAAACTCCCAGCTGAAAAACGAATGTACTAACTTACATATTAAATACTCTCATTTATTAGACGAAAATATTAGATTCAAAGAACAGATGGAACAATCTATGCAATGCAGTATTGTACATGAACGGGCTCTAAGTCGCATCTCTGAGTTAGAACATAGCTTATGTGAAGCACAACGATCTGCTCTTGAAATACAACAGCAAAAAGATGCTGAGTTATGTAATAATACCTTGCAGTTATATAGCGAACTCATTGAGAGTGACTCGAGTCCGGCCGTGGAAATACCTGCATGTACTCCGCAGTCACAGTATTTTATTTTAACAAGTCATATTAAAATTAAAAAATATATAAAAATAAACAAAATGATAAAGCGCACTCAAAAACTACTGTCTAGGAATAAAAATAAGAAAAGTATTAATCAATTAAGAAAAGAAAAATTATCTTTAATCAAGGAACTTAACTGTTGTGAAAAAACCTTAATATGGCTTGTCGCATATATGACACTGAGATGTTTGAGCTAGAGTCACAAATCTCAACATTGCAGGCTACATTAAAAAATCTCACAAAAAAATATGAGTTAATTTTAGAAGAAAATAGGGAAATTAGTTTAGTATCTGACGGTGTTCCCCTGACAGTGGTTACGGAATCACCTGTCACGGACTCAACCCCATCCCCTTCTGTTGACTGCGGTATAAGTCTAAGTATTAATAAATACCCTCATGTAGAAAATGATGTACAATCCAAAATAGAAACAATTGATAATAGCATAAATAGAAAAATGATTTGTAAAAAATTATTAATATATTCTGATAAGTTAGGTCAAGATCTTAGTAGTATGATTTATAATAACCTGAACAGTGAATGTTCAGTATTAAATGTATGCACACCCGGGGTCACATTTTTAAACCTAATAAATAACATAAATTATAATGACATAGACCAACATACCACAATTTTAATAATGTGTGGTGACAGTTCCTCTATTACAGGAAGGAACTTAAAAAAAGGTATAGACAAAATCAAAGATTTAAAACAAAAAAAGGATTGTAGATTTATCATAAGTGCCTTTCCATATTCAGACAATTTCGACAGTAAAAGTAACAGGCACATATATGATTTAAATGTACATCTGTACAATATGACTTATTGTCACGGTGACTTTATTTTTTATTTAGATATAAATAAATTTATTTGTAATTTTAAGTTGACTCTAGATACTATGTATCTGCCTCCTAGATATAAGCGACTCTTAGCTACATTAGTAGCTTATAATATACAAAGTAGTGTTGTAAATAGTACAACTAGTAACTCTAAATTAAACACAGTACATTGTAGTGCTGAATGTACCATAGCTGGAGATACTCAGTCTGATTTAAACTAATGAAAAAGACAACAGTCAAGGCCAAAGACTTAAATATTATTCACCAAAATATTCAGGGCCTGACTAGCAAATTATTGCAATTAGAATTATATGCAAACGATAGGGATTTACATGTAGTATGTTTAACTGAACACTTTTTGCAGTCACATCAAGTACAATTTAATATCGATAATTATTTAGTCTCTAGTTTATTTATTAGAAAGATTAATGAAAAAGGAGGCAGTTTAATTTTAACACGTAATGATGTAAAATGTAAAGAACGCAAGGATATTGTGAGCCTGTCGGTTGAAAGTATTGTTGAATTATCCTGTGTTGAACTAGAAAATTGTATTATAGTATGCGCGTACAGACCCCCAAAAGCTGACTTTAATACTTTAGAAACTGTAATTGAAGATGTTTTGAGAAAATTAAGTTCATGTCGCAAAAACATAATATTGTGTGGCGACTTTAACGTAGATTTATTAGCGTCTGATAGCACCGAATGTATTAGATTTTTGAATTTATTTAAGTCATTCAATTTGTTCAATTTATTTTTAGAACCAACTAGAATACAAGGCGACTCTAAAACATGTATAGATAATGTTTTCTGTGATTGCACTGCTGTTGATAAAGCTATAATTAAAAATATAACTTCTGATCATTTTGGTCAGTTCGTGAAATTTGCCAACAACGCAGCAGAAGTAGAATTACCTGA
The DNA here is from genome assembly GCA_963555685.1 of Acrobasis consociella. Lineage (NCBI taxonomy): Eukaryota > Metazoa > Arthropoda > Insecta > Lepidoptera > Pyralidae > Acrobasis > Acrobasis consociella. The sequence goes on from OY743114.1 coordinate 3,390,280, forward strand.
AATAACCTACAGAGCTATTACTAAAGATAAAATTAAAAAATTTAGGGATACAGTTTCGAAAAAATTACCGTTAATTGAAGAAACTCGGGATGATCCGGATATTTTGTATAATAAAATGTTCGGTGTGATTGAATCAGAATTTAATAATAATTTTCCACTTAAAAAGGGAAAGAAACGTAATCGGAAAAAGTTTAGCGAATGGGCTACCACAGGGATTCATATTAGTAGGAATAGGCTATATGAATTATTAGCTATGAAAGCTTATAACCAAACACCTAATTTCATTAATTACGTTAGAACTTACTCAAAGCTTTTTAAAAAAGTATGTTTATGCGCGAAATCATTATACACCAGGAAAGCTATTCTAGATTCTAAAGATAAAATAAAGACAACCTGGAATATTATTAACACTGAAACCGGGAAAAACAAGCAACGAGTAAATAAAATTGAGTTAAACATTAACAATAAGGTTCTAGATACTAGTGAATATGTCGCACAGTACTTTGAGAACTTTTTCACAAACATTCCCCTAAATACAACTGCCCCACTAATGTCCTCATCTAGGAAATCAAAAAAGCTATTAACCAATTGCGTACCTAAATGTAAAGATAGGCTAATATTCAAATACGTCACACCTAAAAATATCATTGATACTTTTAAAAGCTTGAATAATAAAAAAACTGGTGATTTGTGGGACATTTCTGTATCCGTTATAAGTAATATTATAGATGTAATTGCGCCTTATTTAGCTTCCATATTTAATAAATGTGTAGACGCGGGATCTTTCCCTGACATGATGAAGTTAAGTAAGGTTATCCCTCTATTTAAGACTGGTGACAGAAATGATCCAACAAATTACCGTCCCATTTCTATTTTGCCAGCACTGAGCAAAATATTCGAAAAGATAATTTTTAACCAATTATTAGATTTTTTCAACAAAAATAGTCTGTTCCATGGTGATCAGTATGGATTTACTAAGGGTCGATCAACAACGGATGCAGGTGTTGCACTATTACAAAACATCTATGATGCTTGGGAGTGTTGTCAGAATGCAATTGGTGTCTTTTGTGACCTCTCCAAAGCCTTTGATTGTGTAGACCACAAAACCCTTCTATCCAAACTTGAGCACTACGGAATAAAAGGGAAGGCTCTTGAATTGATTAAATCTTATTTGAGTAGCCGAATTCAAAAAGTTAGTGTAAATCAAGTAAAATCTGAAGGATCAACCGTAGTGATGGGTGTGCCCCAGGGTTCTATCTTGGGTCCTTTGTTGTTCCTGATCTATATTAATGATTTACCATATTATGTAAAAGATTGTAAGGCTGTACTTTTTGCTGATGACACTTCCCTTGTTTTCAGCGTAGATAGGAAAACTGACACCTCTGATGAGATGAATAATATATTGTCGCAAGTGTTGGATTGGTTTACAGCAAATAATTTAGTATTAAATGCAAAAAAAACGAAATGTGTAAAGTTCTGCTTACCGAATGTTACAAAAGTTCCAACACGATTATTTATTGATAAGGAAGCAGTAGATATGGTTGATAACACAACATTTTTGGGAATAACGCTTGATTCAGGGTTGCAATGGGGTGCCCATATTAAAAAATTAGCTGGAAAACTTAGCTCTGCGGCCTATGCGGTTAGAAGAATTAGGCAAATGACTGACGTTGATACAGCGCGTTTGGTATATTTTGGGTACTTCCACAGTGTTATGTCCTATGGAATATTGCTATGGGGTAACGCTGCAGATATAAATACCATATTTGTTTTACAAAAACGCGCTATCAGATTTATATATAAATTAGGTGCTAGAGAGTCTTTGAGGGAACTATTTAAAGACATAAATATTTTGACCCTCCCTTCGCAATTCATCTATGCGAACATTATGTACGTGCGTCAGAATATACACTCATTTAAGAGAAATTGTGACATTCATAGTATTAACACGAGAAATAAAAATAAATTAGCCATCACAGCTTTGCGGTTAGAGAAAACAAAAAAATCTTTTGTGGGTCTCGGCTTGCGCCTCTATAATAAAATTCCAGATGATATAGTAGCATTACCATTAACTAAGTTTAAGACAGCCGTTAAAAATCATTTATTACAAAATGCGTATTATCATGTAAATGACTACTTATCATCATCTGAGAAAAATTCTTGGAAATAGTTGTCTGCAAATTGTAATTGTATAATTTAAATGTATAGCTTAAGTGTAAATCTGTATTGTAATTGTAACATAGCCCATCAGGCTGGGTAGGGACCAATACTGAACTGGGTTTCTTTCGGCGTAATCTTCCCAGCAGTGGTCGTTCCGAAACGCTAGTAGTTTTTAGCTTATGCACTAAAATAATATTTTAAAAAAATGACCTTCAATAAGAGATAAATTTATCCTACATTGAATAAAAATTTTTGACTTTGACTTTGACTTTAAGTTCCTGTCACTAAAAACGTCCTGAAACTATTTTTCTTTTGAATTTGTATGAAGATTTCCTTTCCCTACTTAGCTCTGATAGTTTTCCTTTAAACTTCGTCAAATATTCTACAGACGTGCGTTTTTTCGTGTGTCCACATATAACTGATCAGCAGATAGAGGGGGAGACACTCACACTTGACTCTAACAAAAATTTACACTATAAAACCAAATATTTCAGAAACGGATTCCTAAATTGAAAGATGGCGTTAAGGGTCCCCCGACCCTAGACCAAAATACAACTTTCCATACAAACGTAGTCTACGTTTTATTTCAAAACGACATGTCCGATTTGGGCAAAATTTTGTAATTTCAAAGATATTGCAATTATCTAGGTTTATATTTAGTTTCCGACACTAAAAATATGAACTTGAAATAGAATATAGTGTTTTATATCATTTTTGACCATTAGTATGGGAAACTTCTAAATCGTTATATTTTCTTTCCAGTTCATAATTTTACTATAGGAAACCCAATATAACCCTAGATAATTGCAATTTCTTTACAATTACCAATTTTTACCGGAATCTGACATGTGGTTTCAAAATTAAACGTGTACTACGTTTGTATGGAGAAGTCTAGGGTCGCCGGACTCTTAAAATATGTTTGAAAGACCGATTCAACGATATCTAACGATACGATAAACCATGATACGATGTGTTAGTGAGGAAAAACATTGACTTCCACTTTACGTGTAATATGGGAGATACAATAAAAAAAATCAATATTTAATTTTACCAATTTCTTGTTATGATTAATACATACGAATGCCAAATTACAGCTTTCTTGTACTTATGGTCTCTGAGTAAAACCGACAGACTGACGGACAGACATGGCGAAACTATAAGGGTTCCTTGTTTATTGTTTACGCAAACGCAACCCTAAAAACTTCGTCATTTCGATACTACAAAAAAATAAAATTAAAACATCTGTGTTCGTTTACTGAACGTCACTTCACATGAACAGGTTTCGTGAACATCAAAACATGAAGGCCTGCCATGTAGACAATGTAATAAAATAAGTGACACTTGAAATAAATATTGACATTTGATAAGGAATTTAGTCATCAACCTACACTACTACACTAATTTGAATGTAGTTCACAGATTAAGATAACAGTTTTCCAAATTGCAAGGTTTTCATTCTACATACATACAAACAAGGCATACATTCACACCTCCATTCTTTTATCTATTTATTGCAACGAGGTTCCTTTCCGGATGTAAAAAAAAGTGTAAAAAAAGTGAAAAAAATTGTAAGATTTTTTCGTCACTAACTTTATTAGGAGCTGGATTTTTTGTTTTGTTTTTAGAGGCCTTAAACCTTCGTTTCATGCGACTCAGTTTTTTTTATTTATTAAATCTTTATCAAATTTGCTTTTATTTAATAAATCTTTATTGGCCATAATAATATTATTACAAAATAAGTTTATTAGCCACTGGCGCTCAAAGATACACTAAATTATATACATACATAAATACATAAGTACCTGGGCGACCGAGCTTTGCTCGGTTACATCTCAAACATTAACTATTTTTTTTTTAAACTTGTCTAAAAACAATGCAAAATAAAAATTTATATATGAACTTAAACATAAAATAAAAAAAAGTCACCGAGAAGGATTCGAACCCGTAACACTTTTTCTAGCGGTCGGTATCCTTAACCACTGAGCAAAAATCAAGGCGGTCGGCGCGACGAAATTAGCGACCATATTCTGCGTGGAAAGAAAAACGCATGAAAACTCGAAAACACGCGTTTTCCCAAACATAAAACTAGATCGATTATTTACCCCCGAAAACCCCCATATACAAATTTTCAGCGAAATCGTTAGAGCCGTTTTCGAGATCACAGAAATTTATCTTATACCTTTAAACGAGCAATTCTTGTATGTATGTATATATATTTATTTATAAATTTCTGTGAAAGAATGTTACGGGTCCGAATCCCACTCAGTGACTTATTTTTGTTTTTTTTTTTATGTTCAAATTTATATATAATTTTTTATTTTGTATTGTTTTTAGACAAGTTTAAAAAAAATTGTTTGAGATGTAACCGAGCAAAAATCGGTCGCCCAGGTACTTTACATATAAGTATCGTAAATGTATCGTAAATGTAATGTAGATTATATAAATATAAACATACACCTACTTAGGATCATTATAATTTAATTAAAACGATGGCGCTACTGGCAAGCGAAGTGTAGCGCACCCATCTACAAGGTGGTCAGATGACTTGACCAGGGTCGCTGGAAAGCGCCGGATGCAGGCCGCTCTTGATCGGTCATTTTGGAAATCTTTGGGAGGCCTATGTCCAGCGGTGGACGTTGTGTGCCGTCTTCTGGGCCTTAATTGTAATTTTTAGCTGGCCCCTTGCCTTATGTAAGTACCCTAAAGAAGTTTTGTAGCATATAATATTTTTGTAAATAATTACCAAATAAATTAGTCATTAACACCTCACAAAACCAATACTTCATTAACTTACAAAAGCATTAATACTTAATGGTAGATAAACATTATCAATATCACTCTGTGATTTCATTACCTGTATTGAAACAGTGTCGATAAATATCGACATAGTTTTTGTTATCTATATGCCAATAAATTTCATATACATATGTTAAAGTATCAGCCGAGACACTGTGCTATAAAAAATAACCACCGAAATGCGAAAGGTCCCGTACCATTATCTATAAAAAATCACATTTATTGTATGGGAGATTTTTTTCCACAGGTAATGTATTTCTTTTGCTGCTTAAACAAAAAATACTAATACAGAAAAAAATAAGTGGGGCTCCCATACAACAAACGAGACTTTAAGCATAATGATCAAACAAAACTTGCTTACTATATCACTAAGCCAGTTTCGTTCAGTATTCGAAAACCTGTTAATTGTATTCCTAGTTTTTTAAGTATTATTGCTTAGATATTAGAACTGTATTGGTTTTCCAAATAAAATAAAATAATGGTATGGACGGTATTTCTGTGATCTCGAAAACGGCTCTAACGATTTCGCTGAAAATTTGTATATGGGGGTTTTCGGGGGTAAACAATCGATCTAGATTAGTTTTATGTTTGGGAAAACGCGTGTTTTCGAGTTTTCGTGCGTTTTTCTTTCCACGCAGAATATGGTCGCTAATTTCGTCGCGCCGCGACCGCCTTGATTTAGCTCAGTGGTTAAGGATAGCGAGAGCGCTAGAAAGAGTGTTACGGGTTCGAATCCCACTCGGTGACTTACTTTTGTTTTTTTTTATGTTCAAGTTTATATATTTTTTTTTATTTTGCATTGTTTTTAGACAAGTTGAAAAAAAATTAGTTAATGCTTGAGATGTAACCGAGCAAAGCTCGGTCGCCCAGGTACTAAATATATATATATACATACATACAATAATTGCTCGTTTAAAGGTATAAGATAAGATATAAAAAAAAAACAATGTAAGATAATGATTAGTTTACCAGGTTGTAAGTAAAGCAAAAGTAGAAATAGGCAAAAAGTGGAAATGAACATGACATTGTGATAAACATCGATTGAAACAAACAAGAATAGCAATAAATAAATATAGACAATGGCTATATTTAACTTTATTATGTGCCAGAAGTTCTACACCTATATACTTTCACAAGTAATTAGTTTGCTATTTAACTGTAGAACCCTAAAATGAGAAACGAAATGCCCTCCTTCGACTTATAAACTAGTTATACAAATTTATACATTTGCTTCTATGGAGGATAATACAAAGTAAACACAACTGAATTATAGGTCTGCGGTGCAAAATAGGTCAAAACAAATTGGAGCGTCTGAGAGTTCTTGATTAGTTTTATTTATAGAAACTACCAATAAACTCGCTTGATATACAGACTACAATAAAAACAGACTGAATAAAAAAAGTTTAATTTTAGATAGGAAGCACAATCTTAGTATTAAACTAGGATAATATTTAAATTGCCGTGTGGTTTCCGGCAGAGTAGAACAGGGCCACTCCAAGACCTCCCGTGGATGTCGTAGAAGGCGACTTAGGGAATACATTACTAAACAAAGCTTACAAACATCAATGAAACCTCTGCAACCCGTCTAGCCAGCGTGGAGAGTGTAGGCCAAGACCTCTGGCAGCTCTGGCCAAGTTTGGCTCTGGTAGTACAGAGAGGGTCGAGCTCCTGCAGTGGAGACAAAAAGACCTGATGATGATATGATATTTAAATTGTCTAATTTAGATTGGGCGGGGCATGTCTACCGATGGACATGTGGGGCAAATTGAGTTTGACCACATCATGGATGCCGAATGGCCCACTAAAACGCGGCAAACCTAGGCAGAGATGATGGGATGATTTGACGCATACATAACTGATTGGAGGACTGTAGCCTTGAGTAGCGACGAGTGGAAGGAGAGGGGACGCCTTTGCCCAGCAGTGGGATAAACAATTCAGGAAAATAATAATAAAAAATTGGCCAAGTGCGTGTCGGACTCGCGCACGAAGGGTTTCATACCGTCCATACCATTATTTTATTTTATTTTGAAAACCAATACAGTTCTAATATCTAAGCAATAATACTTAAATACCTAGGAATACAATTAACAGGTTTTCGAATACTGAACGAAACTGGCTTAGTGATATAGTAAGCAAGTTTTGTTTGATCATTATGCTTAAAGTCTCGTTTGTTGTATGGGAGCCCCACTTATTTTTTTCTGTATTAGTATTTTTTGTTTTAGCGGCAAAAGAAATACATCACCAGTGTAAAAAATTCTCCCATATAATAAACGTGATTTTTTATATGTACGGGACCTTTCGCATTTCGGTGGTTATTTTTTATAGCACAGTGTCTCGGCTGATACTTTAACATATGTATATGAAATTTATTGGCATATAGATAACAAAAACTATGTCGATATTTATCTACACTGTTTCAATACAGGTAATGAAATCAAAGAGTGATATTGATAATGTTTATCTACCATTAAGTATTATTGCTTTTGTAAGTTAATGAAGTATTGGTTTTGTGAGGTGTTAATGACTAATCTATTTGGTGATTATTTTCTCACATGGATGCCAAAAATATTATATGCTACAAAACTTCTTTAGGCTACTTACATAAGGCAAGGGGTCAGCTAAAAATTACAATTAAGGCCCAGAAGACGGCACACAACGTCCACCGCTGGACATAGGCCTCCCAAAGATTTCCAAAATGACCGATCAAGAGCGGCCTGCATCCAGCGCTTTCCAGCGACCCTGGTCAAGTCATCTGACCACCTTGTAGGTGGGTGCACTACACTTCGCTTGCCAGTAGCGCCATCGTTTTAATTAAATTATTTAACCATAAACAATGATCCTAAGTAGGTGTATGTTTATATTTATATAATCTACATTACATTTACGATACTTATATGTAAAGTACCTGGGCGACCGATCTTTGCTCGGTTACATCTCAAACAATTTTTTTTAAACTTGTCTAAAAATAATACAAAATAAAAAATTATATATAAATTTGAACATAAAAAAAAAACAAAAATAAGTCACCGAGTGGGATTCGGACCCGTAACACTCTTTCTAGCGGTCAGCATCATAAACCGCTAAGCCAAAATGGATAGCGGCCGGCGCGACGAACGATCGACGAATAATCTAGATCGATTGTTTACCCGCAAAAACCCCCATATACCAATTTTCAGCGAAATCGTTAGAGCCGTTTTCGAGATCACAGAAATTTCTAAATAAATAAATATACAAGAATTGCTCGTTTAAAGGTGTAAGATATATGAATTTTAATCTTCTGTTATAGATCGGACAAGAAGTACTTAAACAACCGTGTACCTATTTTTTATTTATTTTATCAGTCTTAACTGTGCTAGAACTAGATAGTAGATTAATGTAGCTCTAAACTAAACAACCTAGGCACTAAAAATACATGTTTTCTGCAGAACAGGATCGTAAATTTCGTGCAAATCGATCCAAAACATATACAAGTGCAAGAAATAAAATGGTAAAACATACCAGATGGGAGAACGTATAAATAAACAGTAATAAGAACGTATAACCCCTACGCTGTCATGTCACTGGGAGGAATTCCTTCCGACTTCCATTGTTTTACTATTGTGTCTGGGTATTGGCGCGAAACTTGGTTGACTAGTTTCATAGCAAAAACATGGTGAGGAGGTTCTATAAAAATGAAACCTACATAATTTTGTTACCCCTTAAAACCATACATACCAATTTCCATCGAAATAATACAGGGTGGCCAACTTGGAGGTATACAACTATTTTTTGCCGCCATTTTGTTTTGGCGGTAAATATGACGGTTGTTGCATGAATATTACTTTGTGTAGATACGGCAAATTTATTATGGAGCGTTTTACGACGGAACAATGTGTTTTAATTATTAAAACGTTTAACGAAACATTAAAAAGAATGTTTCCCGGTCGATTAATTTCGAGAAACGGTGACATTGATTGGTCCCCAAAATCGCCTGATTTAACAGCTCCTGACTTTTTTCTGTGGGGCTATCTAAAGGGACGTGTCTATGCTAACAGGCCAATGAACCTTCAGCAATTAAATCAAAATATTCGAGACACAGTCACTGAGATAACGTAGGAAATGTATGAAAATGTGATGAAAAACGCGATGATGAAAAGGGTTCACATCTGTGATGCTGCTAGAGGTGGACATGTCTGACATTATTTTCCATGTTTAACTGCCGGCCCTAAATATTATATTTAACAAGGAATACTTGATATATTTTATATTTCATTGAATAAAAATACAAAACTAAAGTGTATACCTGTTATTTGGCCACCCTGTAGAAGCCGTTTTAGAGATCCTAATTATTCACATGGATATATTTTAGACTTTTTATTAGACTTCGATTTGACTTGATTTAGACTTTTGACTTTTGATTGACGCGAAAATGCAAATCATGTTAACAGGCGATGCGGCTAGCAACCTATTACTGTATTGATTGCTTTTCCATCTTCTCGCCCACCATGACGCTAAAAGTGGCTTTTGGGTCTTGCGGCCCTGGGCTCTGCATAGAGCCGCAAGAGTCAAGATGCTCTGTCTGCCTCAATAGGGACAAAGACGTGATAGTATGTATGTATGTATATATTTTAGAAAAGAAAATTTTGTAATTCCTTGGCGGCATAGTAGAACCGCCAAGGAATTACAATATTTTTCTTTTTAAATAAGGCTCTCGCCTGAAAATCAGATTTCAATCCTAGTAGGGACCAGTGATATTATCTTATTATTATCATTTAATTTTTGGCGCAATAAATAATTTGTTTATGAAGTAGAAGTGGTATATTATAACATCCATATGCAGTTTAAAAAAATCATTCATTGAACAATTTTTCACATACATACTTCATTCTTTAGTGTCTTTTATCAAGAATTTGTTAGTGACTCACATCATTCTCTGTAGTGACATATTCAATCAAGATAGATGTTTCTGCACCAACCTGTGAATTAAATGCTATTATATATATATATAATATATAAAGAAAGAAACAGCTCAGAGCAGAATTGAATGGAAAATATGGAGGTAGGCCTTTGCCCAGCAGTGGGACACGTGATAGCTCGTATTATTATTATTATATATATATAAAAGAGAGTTACTTCTGTAACTTATTTTAAACTAGCTGAACCGGCAAACTTTGTTCCTCCCGTTCCCGTTCCAGATACTGGTACCATAATCATATCCTCGTTCATATTCCCATTCCCGCTCCTGTTTCCCGTTCTCCGTTCTCTTTCCCGCGGCTGTTTCCGTTCCCCTAGCAGCGTTCCCACTCCCGCTTCGGTTCCCTTTCTGGTTTCCCTTCCACCATTTCCGGTTCCAGCATTTTTACTTTTTTTTCGCAATTTTTTTCCATGTTTTCCTATTGTTTAAACTTTCCCTGGACAAATATTTAAACCAAAATTACCCTAATCGGCCCAGCAGTTCTCGAGTTTTAGAGAGCCTAAAAAATATCAATTCATTTCTTTATATAGATATTTGTCTCTTGCTGGTCATCCAGTGTAGTTTGAAAGTGAGGTAGCTCGTTTAGCATCGCACATTTGATTGACTTCGAAGATTGAGTCGTCTTCTCCTTGGCATTTTAAAACAATAACAGTAAATAAACTTCTCACACACTGACAAACTCTGAGACAAACTGATGATAGAAATGGTTACAGATTGACAGATCAACTTTTTAACCTTTCGTCTAGAAATTTATAAAAAACACTTTTTTGGATTTTAAAATTCTGAAATGGAACTGTTTTAAATTCCAACTCTATATTACTCTTTTAAAATAGTTTTCTGAATGCACCTCAAAATATTTTACTTTGGTGAATGCACCTATGAATATCTGTCAATAATTGAAAAAAGCAAATGTTTGACAGGTAGGAACAGCTTTTAGGTATATAAAAATTAAATTGGTGTTTTTAGTATTTTCTTTATAATTTTTCCATATTTAAAAACCAAAATTAGCCAAATTGGTCCTGCCATTTTCCAGTTTTAGCCAGACTAACGAACCGCAATTCAGTTTTAGATAGATTTTTAGATATATACATATATGTAGTTAGATTAAAAAATAAAAATAAATTAAGTGTATTACTTATCTACTTTATCTGTCCCTAAAGTGTCCCAAAACCTCTGATAGGTTAAAGACGGCCCTGGAGCTAGGATTTAGGTCTCAAGCTTGATGGTTAGAATAAGTTTGCTCAGCAGAAAATAAAGAATAAATGAAGCAAAGCACATCTGCCTGCTCCATTGTGACTAGGAACTATATAATTCCTATCAGCTTACACCTTAAGGAAACTGGCAAGACAAAGATATTTATACGAGGTTATTTCTTAAGGAGGATACATGAATTTTTCAGGGTCGAGTGCTGCCCTCATTTGAAATAAATTATTTGAAAGGAAACTGAAATATCATTTAAAATTGTATCCGGATTAGGCCCTAGATAACCATTAAAATATTTTATGAACAACTGTTTATAGTTTAAAGTGAGAATGTAAAGATTTTCTTCGCCCATTAGCCAAAAGTGGCAGTTTTTCACAAATGTGCGTAGAAAAGCTTCACATTCTCACTTTAAAATGCAAACAGTAGTTCATTAAATAGTTATCTAGGGCTTGAACAAGACAATATTTTAAATTATATCTCTGTTTCCTTTCAAATAATTTTTTTCAAATGGCTGACCTCTTGAGAGCTGGGCCCCGAAAAATTCAGGTAGTATTTAATTCATTTAAAAATGATAATAAGCATTAGTGTATAAAAATGGCTGATAGTGGTCCTGGATAATTTTGGAGATTGGAGGGCTTTCCCTAGTATTGAACATAATAAGTTAACAAAAAATATTAATATAAACCCCAAATAGGGTAATGGCGAGTGGAATGATGATAATGAAGTTAGCAAAAAAAAATATTTTATGTTCTAATCGTACCTATTGTTTTTTTAAATTCTGAATACCAATACAAAACAGTAGTAGATAGGCCTGTAGTTTTTAAATTATGATGATAATATCAATATATGAAACCATTGTTTGTAAGCAGTCTCTGGAAATATCTAATTGCAAGGTAATCTAGGTAAAACTGCCTTCACGTGTCGGAGAAAGTGAATACTCGGTGTTTCGCGTGTACAAATAGTGAAACTAGGCGAAAATAAGTTGGCGGCCTGACAATTGGGTTAAAACTGACAAATAATGCAGTACATCAGCATACTCGACATTTATGCAGACAATTTCATTTCTGCGGGCGGGCGGGTCGCACCCAGCGATCGATTAAACAATAAAAAGACTGAAATAAAACGTAAAGTGCGACTAACATCCTATTGAATTCTCACGGGAAACAGCTGCTGTGACTAATACGAAACAACGAAATCGTAAATCAATAGCATCTCAAAAGGTACACAAACAAAATCAATAATTTCTACAACTCACCACACTGGCCGTGTCCTGGCTGTCTAGCGAATACTTATCCGTGTCTTTTGCTTGGTGGTCGTTGGAGAAACTCTCATATTTGCGCGTGGGACTACTTTTCATTGTTCACACGATGCGATTCAGCTTAAAATTCGAAAGCCATTTTTACACACCGGAGAGACAACACGAAACACCAAAGCAAGAAAATTCACTGGAAAAATTGCAGACCGCCCGCAGACAGAAGTGACGACGGACGGCGGCTGATCTGTCTGACTGATGACACTGACATTACTGACATTGACAGCTGACGTTTACATGCCATACGGATTTTCACAGCAAAAATGATTTTTTAGAATGTTTGCTCGATCGCGGTTTAACCACAGATTGCATAGAGAACTAGAAACTTTGTTTTAACCTCCATCGCCAAAAATGAGGGGTGTTTTATATAAGATCGCATGGGATTGGGTCGATCTGTGTAACTATGTGTGGTACCTATTTGTATTATATGTTAACAGCTGAAACCGAGTAACGACTCGAATAAGTATGTATTAAGATATTGCCTTGTGGTTTCTGGATTCTGGCCTACTACGACACTTCATCTCTTTCAATGGATATGTTAGTTAAGAGGGGACTAGTGGACTAAGTACAAATATCCAAATATCTCGGGTTAGCATCCCAAGGAGGATTAGTGTCGGGCAGCGCAACAGCCGGTGTAAAACCGCACAAATGCTATCCCAAAGAGGGTTGACGTATACTTTTACGGCAGGCAGGCGGCCTTTCGTAAAAAGGTACCTATACTCATAAATCTTTATGGGTGAATTTTCAAGTGTCATAAAAATCCTTTTCTGCTGCTCTTCTCTCTGTCTAAACTGACCATACACGGTGATTTATTATTGGTTCTGAAGCCGAAGGCCACTTCATAGGCATCGTTAGTAAGACCTAATTAGCTGGTCAAAATAAAAATTCAGAAACAAAAAATGTTGACTAAAACTCGAAAGTAAAATAGTGAGGTCAATTAGTAGTACCGCCGCCATACACCGCCCGCCGGCCGGCCGGGGTTATCGACATTATCACATTACGCAGTAGGCGGCCGGCGTATAACTACGTGGTCTCGATCGAAAATCATTTACGCAACTTTTTTATCTTATGACATACAGAAATTTGGATTACGTATATGGATAGAGGAATTTATTTACTATACGACATTTTTTTTTCCAAAACCAATGAAAAGTCAGCGTGTATAATGTAGCAAAATAATTTAAACAGTTTCTGCTATGTAGTGTTCTATTTTTGAACATAACAATGTAAATGTAACGACGTTACGTAGGTACACTACACTTACTTATTACACAGAATCTTAGATCAAATAAAAAAACATAGAATACGGATTAAAATGTCCAGAAACAATATACACAGGCAGAAGACAATATATCAGAAAGCTGGCCTATAGGTACCTAGCTCAGATTATAAGCATTCCCATACACATTGCATGAAAATGCTTATAATCTGCAATGCTGCCAGCCTTCTAGGCACGTTGCCGCAGGGTAAACAATCAACGGGCAATTAAATTAATTGTTTTTCCTTTTCATTATGAATAAATATACCAAGGTAGACTTATAATTCTGCCAGGGATCCTTTCTAGTGAACCCTATTTTCCCTCTGTTCACAATATTTACAAGCTACTTAAATATAATAGGAAAAAACTAGCCAAGTGCGAATCGGATTCGCGCACTAAAGGTTCCGTAGCTACTATCTATAAAATTGTTGTATAGGAGCCCGCCTTAAATATTTATTTTATTTTGTTTTTAGTATTTGTTGTTATAGCGCAAACAGAAATACATAATTTGTGAAAATTTTAACTGTCTTGCTATCGCGATTCTTGAGGTACAGCCTGGTGACAGACAGACGGACAGATGGACAGACAGCGAAGTCTTTGTAATAGGGTCCCGTTTTTAATCTTTAGGTACAGAACCCTAAAAAGTACATTAATTTCTCAATTTCAAGTCACTTCACTTACCTTCGTGATAGGCCCGCCTGTGTCCCATAGCTGTATTGTCGTATATTCCTGGGCTAAATTTTTCGACCTTTTAGCATTATTGTATTGTAAACCACGTCGGTACATCAGAATCACTTATTTTTGTTTATCAACACATCACTCATTCATCATTATAAGTCACCACGCAAAGTCTAACACTTTATCAATTAAATTAAACAAAAAAATAAGGTTATAACACATAAAACTTCATCACTGTATTTAAGGACAATTTTACTTTAAATATAATGTCATGACCGTAGTTATATACTTGCTTTTTCAAATTACCTAATACATGCTCAGTAAGCACTAACAATACCAGACTCAATTCACTCAATACTCGCCTTATCAGTACTGATAATAAGCCTACGCAACGCTACACAGCTTATCTATGTATGCGTATACAATATCGTAATTGAAATGATTTTGTTCTATCATCGATACCTTGAATGAGGAAACTCGACTTACTACTTAATTATTCATTTCCTGTATTCATTTAAATTCGTATGCGTGCGAATATAGGCCTTGAGTCTATACATGAAGATTATGAATGCGTAACCCCAGCAAAATGTTGCGCCTTAGAGAAATAAGAGTATTACAGATAGTTGGTTCATAGTAAGCCTCAATTTGTTCAAATATAGCGAAATGTGTTCATGTTGTATTTTCGAAGTTATTCGAGAAAAACTGATTTTGCTACAGTAACTTTACCCCAGCAAGGTGTTTTTCAAAAAAAGCGTTTAGCCTAGAATCAAGTATATGAAAAGATAGCTCTTAATGAGTTGTAAATGTGTACCGATAGCAAAATGTGTTCATCTCATACTTTTTGAGATATTCAAGATTTTGCTGGGGTAATGTTTTGCAATTTTCCATAACTCGAAAACTGTTAGTAGCAGAATTTTGAAAAAAATACATTTTATAGGCCTTATCATGTTCAAATTTGTTTAAATGTAAGTATTTCGATTCATCAACAAATATCGAAGTAATTTATTATTTTCAAAAAGCGTAAAATTCCGATTTACTCGTTAACTAGTAAATTTACTAACAAATAAAAAGCAGTTACATATACGTATGGTATACCCTTCTAACGTGTACAAATTCGGATGAACAAACATAACGCGATATGAAGATATAAAGGAATTTCACCGAATTCCTAGTGGTGCGACCTTGGCAATCGAATACGCAGTTCTCTCTGAACACGAATAGATAAACTATAGTGAACATATGTGTTCATTTTGTAACAAAACATGCCTGAAAGTTTCGGCTTGAAATCTCTGATGGAATAAAAGTTATTAAAAAAACAAGAAAATATCATCAATTCCCCTACAAAACGACTACATTACGGAGGCTACGAAAAAGCGGCCATTTCATACTTGAGCGTAACCATTTCAAAAAATGGTATAATAGTCTTTTTTTGCTAGTACAGTCGCATACAAAAAGGTTCTTGCGTTTGGTGGATAAACAATACATGAGCATGATATTTTTTTTTATGCAAATTACTGTTTAACAATAATTTTATGCTATATTACTAGGAAAATCACACATAAAATGAGTACCTATTATTTAACAAGTGTACTTTTATCACTAATTTTAAATATAATTATAAAATATCGTACATAATACTGGGGTGATGAGATTTTTTAGCGTGTCGATTTTGCAATGACAACCTGGGTACTACAGAAACTTGAAATTTAAAAATACTTATATTTTTTAGCGATACTAAGTAAAAGTTTTATACATTATCATAAAAAGAAATTATAGTTATATTGATATTATATTAAAGATCGATATTATTTTCAAGTTAATGAATCCGTTAGAAGGGTATACCATACGTATATGTAACTGCTTTTTATTTGTTAGTAAATTTACTAGTTAACGAGTAAATCGGAATTTTCCGCTTTTTGAAAATAATAAATTACTTCGATATTTGTTGATGAATCGAAACACTTACATTTAAACAAATTTGAACATGATAAGGCCTATAAACAGTATTTTTTTCAAAATTCTGCTACAGTAGCAGAATTTTCAATATCCAATTTTCCATATCTCGAAAATTGGAAAATTGCAAAACGTTACCCCAGCAAAATCTTGAATATTTTAAAAAGTATACGATGAACAAACGAAACATTTTGCTATCGGTATACATTTACAACTCATTAAGAGTTATCTTTTCATAAACTAGATACTAAGCTAAACGCTTTTTTTGAAAAAAAAATCTTGCTGGGGTAACGTTACTCCAGCAAAATCAGTTTTTCTCGAATAACTTCGAAAATACAACATAACACATTTTGCTATATTTGAACGAATTGAGGCTTACTATGAACCAACTATCTGTAATACTCTTATTTCTCTAAGGCGCAACATTTTGCTGGGGTTACGCATTCGAAGATTATATAGCACTATAGCTTTTACCCGCGACTTTGTCTGCGTACATTTAGTACTTTGTATGACTATGCTCTGTGGTTTCTGGCAAAGTAGAATATGTCCACTCCAAGTCTTATCTTGGATGTCGTAGAAGGCGACTTAGATAAGACTCTCCAACCAGTCTGGTCAGCGTGGAGGGTGTAGGCCAAATCGTCTGACTGCTCTGGCCAAGTATGTCTCTAGTATAGTAGGACAGAGGGTCGTGCTCCTGCAGTGGAGACTAAAAAAACCTGATAATGATGAAGAACAGCTAGTCTATACTTTTGCATGGCAACATAGGATTTCCCATAAAATTTTCCAATTCCCTTTTCATTTACTTAATTAATGATTTTTGGGATGAAAACTATTCTATGTTCTTCGTCGGATCTCAAACTATATCCATAACATGCCTACCCATCGCCTTATACGCATAATTATTTCTCATCCTTGTTGTGTGTCAACTAGATGGCGCTATATGTAATAATTAAAACATTAAAATATTAACTTAGTACATATTTTTAAAATCAAGTAGTACATCCTCTTATTAATTAAATATGACTTATATGAAATGGAATAAATATTTTAAAAGCATATTCCACACTTCCTATTTGTCACTTTTTTGATAGTCGTGTGCGCCTACCGGCAACTCCAGCTTTGCCTACTTACGGGCCCAATGGTTTCTATGGCGTATCTGTTACGTTTAGTAATTATATTTATCTTTGGCTGTAGCATGGTAAAAAGACATAGCGTTGCTTCTATATTAACATTAATTATATAACTAAAACTTTAAAGTAAACTAGAAACAGGAATGAACTAACATGATTTATTTAAATAATCTATGAAATAAAATTTACAAAACATTTTACAATTCGCCTAGGCCTTCAGCGCGTCCTGTAGGCCAAAACCGGGGCCCGTGGGTTCTTCCGTGAGTGATGTAAGTCCACCGAGAGGTTCCGAGGCGAAACGGCCGCTCCTGAGAAATAAAAATAAATAAAATAATTTAAAAAACATAATTAATTGGCTTACTTGCCGCGTGGCTTCCGGCTGAGTAGAATAGGGCCACTCCAAGTCTTCTCGTGGATGTCGTAGAAGGCGACTTAGGAAATACAAGCTAAACAAAGCTTATAAACATCAATGAGACCTCTCCAACCCGTCTGGCCAGCGTGGAGAGTGTAGGCCAAGTCCTCTGTCTACTCTGGCCAAGTATGGTTCTGGTAGTACAGAGAGGGTCCTGCTCCTGCAGTGGAGACAAAAAGACCTGATGATGATGATGAAAAAATATATTTGAAACTTTTACACAGTTTATATGTGCCTTCCGAAACAAGAAAACATCTTTCTTTTCGGATTATCAGGTGATTTAAGCCTGCAACATCCTAACCAGACTAGAGACACCTTTTCAAAGTATGCTTTCCAGTGGGATTCGAACCCAAGACCTTGGGATCACAAGGCGAATGCACACGGAGGCAGTTCTACATACATCACATTACACAATATGATAAAGGCGGAAGTTTGTGAGTGTGTATGTGTTCTTCTTCACGCGCAAACTGGACCAATTTTGATAAAATTTGGTATGCAGGAAGCTGACACCCTGGATTGACACATTTGCTACTTTAGGCGTGGGTACATAATAATTTAACTACACGTAACAATTCAACTATTTGTATATACAAACTATTGTGAATAGTGCTCCTGGTTCCCAAAATACTGAAAGTGTTTCCTTAATTTGAGTATTGTAGCAAAGAACTCTCTCTGTTTTAGTTAAAACATGATTTTTTACTTTCTTTCTGCAGCTCTATTGGTTGAAATACAACTAAAAGAGGTTTTGCAAACGTTTTTTCAATTGTTATAAATATGGATTACTTATAATTTTCTAATTTTGTTTTTTTTTTACCTTGGTCCTGCTTTAGGCTTCTCGTCTTTCTTCAATTTCTCAATGATTTCCTTGGTGTCTTCTACCGTTAGATCTTCCTGAAAAACAATTAACATTTTTGTCAATCTCTTACAAAGTCTGGGAGACATAACAAACCGGTCAAGTGCGAGTCGGACTCGTACATGAAGGCTTACATAGTTACGTCTAACCCTTCATGTATTTCGGTATGGAACACGTGTCTTATTAATGCCATGCCGGTCGCGTATATCCAAAATCTGTGATGGTTCAACACCGCCCGGTGTTGACAGTTCACAGATATTGTGCATAACTGCGCGCTGAAATCCCATACAAAATCTGTTTCGGATCAACACTGCCACTTATTTTAGCCGACTTGCAAGAAAGTTGGTTTTGTTATTCATTCCATTACATATTCTTCCACCTACACGCATTCAGTATAGAAAAAACCAAAGGTTTGTAGACTGATATATAAGTAATGTTCTTAATAAGTATTTAAGTAGATGCATCGTTACTCAAAATATTGTCAAGTTGTAGTGGAGTTTATATGTATACATATTAATAGGTACAAAAATATTACTATACAAACAACTCCGAAAGATATCAGTTATGTAAGCTATTTAATTGTGTCCATTTTAATTTTCGGAAAAGAGAGAGTCATTACGTGACATAGTTTTGTTGAATCTTCCAAGCAATCGTAAATGCAAAATATGTGCGCATTCAACGCGATTTAGGTATTACGAGCTGAGCCGCAACATACTTTGTAGGTGAAACTCAAAAAACTAGGAATAAATGACCTGTGCTGAATTTTGCTCGCGTTAGAATGAGATAGACGTATTGCGCAATACTAATGCTTTTTCATCTTTGTGCGGTGTGACAAATTGCTTGCATAGTGAACTGTGACCTTGACGCGTGCTATTGTTTACAAATTAAAACTCGTAATAGTTAATTAATTATCTTATATCTTCTATAGCGGCGAACCACAATACCCCCTTGAGATGACGTTTCTACATTTTACATTAGTACTAGATATCTTTTTCACACCTAATTACCTTTACAATATACTTTTTATTAAGTACAAATAATTTAAGAGTTTAAGTACAAATATTTAATCCTTTCAGTCCATCATTTCGAAAATCTTTTCCCAATAAATGCATTTCAAAATACGAAATAATTGCATTTTCGTAGTAACGATATCACGTGACTATACTTCGATTTGTATGAGAACCCAGAGAATTTTTGGTATTGCGATATATTGGGAAAAATTGTTCAAAACTGATAGACTGAATCACTCCTTAAAATATTTGTACGTAATAAAAAAGGAACATTGTAATAAACGATAAGGAATAGATACTGGAGTTTGGCTGAAGTTAAACCGTAACAGATATTGTACGCTTAAAATAAATAAACGCTCATACAATGAGTCTAGAACATGTTGCGGCTCAACTCGTACTGCGTTGACTCGTAACAGATTCTGGATATACGCATGCCGGTCCCATTTGTAATCAAATCTTGCAAGTTAAACTTGACCCACTTGCTGCTTTCCGATTGAGCTGATATTTTGCACGCATACGTATGCGTGCGTACGTACGTGATGAAACGACGTAAACCCTATCGAGTTTGGGGTTATTACATTTGTCTTAATAAGTTCTCTTAGGCCTTTACAATAAAAGCTTGTACTTAAAATGTTTTTTTTTTTCAGGAAACTTATTTAAATAATTACTTATTACAATTTTGAATAACTTACGTAATAGTCGTCGTTAACTTGAATCATAGGTGCATTTACACAAGCGCCTAGACATTCCACCTGAAAATTATAGGAAACAATTTTATAACTACTAAATAGCATAGTAATTGTAATTTTTTGGGCTCCATTTACTTTATTTGCAAAACAATAGTGGCAACTAAAGTGGTCGAAATTGTACTATTTCTACTAGGGTTGGCGCTAAATTTTGCGTGACGTCACAATCGGCTACGATTTTAACCCAAAGGTGACGTAAATCAACCCCACACTAAAACTTCGAAGCGAACACATAACAAATGGTATAGCTTGTCAGTCTCAGTCCATCCTCGCTCATCTCCTATGGAGCCGTGTCTTAAAAGCAGTCTTTGAGATTTCTGACTTTTCCAGGTAGAAATACAGATAGCATATCAATCAAAGAGCACAAAGAGCGATAGAACGCGCCATGCTCAGCATCACACTAATGGACCATGCACTAAACGTAGAGATTCTTCGCAGAACTAAGGTCGAAGGCAGCAGAAGAAGCAAGGAAGGTAGACGTGGAGATTCACCACAGAACGGTCGAAGGCGTACATAGACGGATCACGCAGTTGCAGTGGGAATGGGCAAGACACTTGGCTAGAAGAAACAGCCGATGGACCAAAGCAGTAACCGAGTGGTGGCCGAGACAAAGGAACAAACCAGTAGGGTAACCACCGGCCATTTCGTCAGACGATATTGTAAGGTAGAAGGATAAGCAGTGGATGAGAATGGCACAGAGCGTTGGAAATGGCTCAAAATAATGAGGCCTATGCCCAGCAGTGGGTTGATGTGGGCTGAAAATTATGATAATTATGATAAATATATTATTACTCTGATTACTCATACCTCAGAAAGTGTGAATTTTCCACAAGGGCTGTTGCCCCCAACTTTGCAGCCGGTAGCGTCCTTGATGGCATTCAGAACAGCTTCGGATCCACGCAACCAGCATGGGGTTGTTGTGCACACTTGTACGTGGTATTTACCGATTGGTCGTCTGAAAATAATGTGGTATCAAATGTTAATTTCAGCTTTGATGACCTCTGCTCTGTGGGCTAGTAGTACAATCAGGCTTCATAATTGGAGTCATAAGTTGTCACACAATTAGTATGAGTGATTATGACTCCATTTTTGAGGTGTATCATACATGTAAAACTTTCTAACAATATTTCAGAAAGAATTTAAAAAAAATCTTTACAAAAATTTTCTTTCAGAGTAGAATCATCATCATAGGTACACATTTATTTGTATATTCATCATCACTTAAGAGTAGAAAAAAAAAATTAATATAAGGAAAATAATTTTTTTTGTTTACTAAATTTGCAGTGATCAAAAATACCCACCTAATAAACATGGTGTAGAATGTGGCTACTTCATACACCCTCATGCGAGGTAGGTTTAAGATTTCAGCTACTTTGTGCATCGCGGAGATAGGCAGCCAGCCTCCCTGCTGTCGCTGAGCCAAGTCCAGTAGGGGAATCATCGCACCTCGTTTGTGACCTTCAGGGTAGATTGCTAGGAGAGCTTCCACTCTCTGTAAATTGATACAATAATCATATATTGAATGTAGAATTAAAAATATCTCTCCTTGATTGTATTGTATACGCCCTTTATCCTGACTCTTGGGTTATATTGCTGCTTCTTATAGGATGTCTCTGAGTTCAGTATGCCTTTTGGCAAAGGCCTCCCCCAACCACTTCCATTGCTTTGTCTCTGGCATCCCTCCTTGATTAAGATACTTCAAATTGGGACAGTCCCGTGGATGTCATAGGTGACTCAGAAAATACAACCTAAAAAAAGCTTTTAAACATAAACTCTCCAACCCGTCTTGGCAGCGAGGAGAGTTTAGGCCAAAGTCTTCTGGCTGCTCTGACCAAATATGGCTTTGGCACAGAGAGTCATGCTCCTGCAGTGGAGACAAAAAGACTTGGTGATGAATGTAGAATTTTAAATATCTCTCCTTGAAAGTCCTTTGATTGCGACAGACAGACAGACAGTACACATGTCAAACTAATAATATTTCTTTTATTTTATAGGTACATTAATAATTTGACGATAATGTGACGATCTAGACGCCTATTCGTAGGACTGGCATATGAAAGGATAAAACAGTATGTAAGTAAACTTTCTTTCTTTAATAGGATCTAGTGGGCTCTAAATGAATTAATTTGTCTTTTTGTTTTGAGGGATAATAATAGAGAATTATCAGCTAACTAAATGAACTGTAAACCAAGTTCATACCTCAATAATTTATCCAACACTTAATGGGCAAAATTTTTGTAGCCTCAACTAGGTAAGCCTGTCCAATATTTATTTATTGCAAGAGGATTACGTACACTAGTACACTAGAAGATTTAAACTCTTTTAGAATATTGACAGCAGGCAAACTCATCTGTTCTAAGAAAAACAAGTGAAGGTTAACTTCGAACACTTGCCTTCTGGTTAGCCGGTGTAAACTCAAAAGGGATGTTGGGATTGTCCTCGGGGGAGTCTCTGTGCACGAAAAGACTGTCATGCTGTAGGTTTGCAGTCGTTTGAAGGGCTCTAGACGAGGCTCTCCACTGAAAATAAACAAATTATAACCATAGGGCCGCGAACTGTCACTTCGATATTATATAACGCCACTGTTCACGTCAGAGGAATAATATAAATATCTTGATTGTACCAAATGAACGTACCACTCCCTGAATTCCAGATCTTAAGCTGGCTAACATGATTTTATGCCAATATTTACGCAAAAAACAAAAAGTTATTGCGAAACACTGTTCGCGAACAATGCGGCGTGAAGTTAGTTTCAATTCATTTAGTAGGTGCGTTCGATGGATGAAAAAAAAGGAACGACTTTTCAAATTGTTTAGTTTACCTACAATGAGTTATGCATATTGCAAACAAATTGTAGCTTACATTATTACATATTATATTAAGTTACCGCGACAATAATGTCGAATCGATTGACATCTCATTTGTGAAAATAATAATGATAAGCGGTTCGGATGCTGCGGTGGAACAGGCATAAATTGTGATAATGCCCACTTAAATACATACCTACACAAAAATCATTACCCTTCTGTTTGGCTTTGCCGCCGTAGTCGGGTAAAAATCTATTCTTTTTCAGACGAACGCACAAAAATTAACAGCAATTATTCGTAGCTAGCGTGTATCCAAACGCTTATTAACAATTTGTAGCTAACTTCATTGTGTACATAATGTTTAATGTTTAAATCTACATATGTAATGAAAATAGGTACCATTATGTAGATTAGATATTCATAGGTACATACCTAGGTACTTATTAGATTTGAATAATAATGTAAAAAATATGCTCTTTATGGAAGCTAGATTTCCATTATACTTATACAATTTTTTCTTCTTTTATTTATACGCCTGTAACGAAAGTATTAGCAAAATAAGCAACTGTTACCTATTATTATGTAAGTTTCAGGCGCTACAACGAAGACAAAAAATTATATTCAAGTACATAAGTAAGTAAACTCGGGCATTATTACAGCCTCTAAGTAATTCCTCTGATCTGAGACTTAGAGTAGAGTAGAGGCTAGGTGAGTATCTAATTAATTACTAGCGGCCCGCCCCGAGTTCACGCGAGTTATTGATAAATGCTCTACATATGTTTTACTTATGAGTCCCCTTACCCTACTAGACCAAATCTAACATGTGGTTTCAAAATAAAACATAGACTACGTACGTTTGTATGGAAAAGTCTAGGGTAAGGGGATTCTTTACTCCAGCCAGACTGTACACTATCACATATCCATATTTAGCGTGATGGAGTTTAAATACTTACTCACTTAAATCTTATACCTTTAAACGAGCAATTCTTGTATGTATGTATATATATTTATTTATTTATAAATTTCTGTGATCTCGAAAACGGCTCTAACGATTTCGCTGAAAATTTGTATATGGGGGTTTTCGGGGGTAAACAATCGATCTAGATTAGTTTTATGTTTGGGAAAACGCGTGTTTTCGAGTTTTCATGCGTTTTTCTTTCCACGCAGAATATGGTCGCTAATTTCGTCGCGCCGCGACCGCCTTGATTTAGCTCAGTGGTTAAGGATAGCGACCGCTAGAAAGAGGGTTACGGGTTCGAATCCCACTCGGTGACTTACTTTTGTTTTTTTTTATGTTTAAGTTTATATATTTTTTTTTATTTTACATTGTTTTTAGACAAGTTTAAAAAAAATTGTTAATGTTTGAGATGTAACCGAGCAAAGCTCGGTCGCCCAGGTACTAATAGATTAATTACAAAAATTAATATACTAGTTGTTCGCCGCGAACTTAGACCTCGCGATTATTATTCGCAATTCAGTTTCCTAAATAACACCTAGATGGCGCTATCCAAATTTAGAACGCGCTATGGTTTCATTTGCTACACAATCGCGGATATTTTTATTAATATTTCAAAAACTACTGAACCGATTTTGATGCCCAACGAACTTGAAAATTCTATTAATATTTCCTACATGCCTTCTTATTTCATTAAAATCGGATCATCGGTTTGGCTGTTATCGCGGTACAAACATACATACATACAATGTGTTTTCGCCCCCAACTCGATTTAGAGACCTTGCTCGCTTCGCTCGCTCGGTCGAAAATAGTCCTTACTCATTTAAAGAAAGTATTTGTTTTATGCTGTTTTCTAAATGTCAAAACAATCATTTTCGTTTTGAATGGGTTTGTATTATATACAGGCAGGAGGCAGATGACGTAATAGTTTTTGCAGTCAAATAGCGCTCATAACTTAGCTCTGACATTTTATTTCCTCAGCACTTATCAAATAATTTATTTTTGATCCAGCAAAATACCCAATGGTATTTGTTCTAGTAGAATTCCAGAAAACCCAGAGGTTCCGGGTTCGATCCCCGGTCAGGGCAATCAACAATCAACATCCAAGACCCAGGACAATTTGAAAAAGGCCATTTTCCAAATTGTCCTGGGTCTTGGATGTTTATCTATGTATGTATTTGTTATAAAACATAGATAGTATCGTTGAGTTGGTATCCCATAACACAAGTCTCAAACTTACTCTGGGGCTAGCTCAATCACTGTACTTTAATAAAAAAATAAAAAAAATAGGTACATTATTTACCAGTCAGAATGTAGAAGCTCCAATTTACGATTTCATGGCGTGAAATAGTTTATCGTTTCCCTTGCTTTAGTCAAAAATTGCCTCAAACTGTCTGGCTTATATACTCTTTGTGTCTGGCAGTAAAGTGGAGCCCAAACTGTTTACGGCAAGGCGCGGCACTTTATTGGTGTACCCCCGTAACCGGTGCAGGTTTATACTGCATTTCAATCAAAGTATGCAGATTTTTATTTTTTGTTTTCAAAGAATTTTCAAGTATTTTTAATCGTTCCAACTAACCGGGATAGTCTTCAGTCGGGATTAACTATTTCGATTTCGTCTTCTGTCGGTCTAATGCACGAAAAGTTAATTAACTGTCGGTATAGTTCATCGAGATTTCGTCTGTCGACATTGAGGGTAGACCCATACCTCTATCCTTGGCATCGAGATACGGGTCTGTTTTAGGGTTTCCCTTCTCAAAAGGAAGAAACGGAACTTTTATAGGACCGGGTCTGCTGTCCTATGTGTGTCTGTACGTCTGTCACAACCATATGCTCCGAAACGACTCGATCGATTTAGTTGAAATTTGGTAGACATAACTTATTCCTGTTATTGTGTGCGAACAGTCAAAAACTAATTTTCCATGCAAAAGTGTGCAGCCGCCCGGGCAATTTGTATGGAAACGTATTTTTTTTTTGTTTTTTGACTTATTTTATTATGGCGATCTAGTATAGCCTGTGGTTCGATTTATTGCCGGTATGTCCCTTCCACGTTGTATACCTATACATTAAGTATAGGTAGGTACTCATGCAGCCCACAGACAAACATTTTTGGTGCAGGGACCGAGTGCGGCAGTTGCCATAGCAACCAGTTCGTTGTTTTGCCGATCGCTGTGTCTATTCATTCATTTTGTCTTTGTTTTTGTATTCTTTTTTCAAACGGAAATATAGGCACATGGAGCAAACAGACAATGCCTTTTATAGGCGCTACGTACGTTCTACTTTGCCGGGAATGCAAAATGCAAATGCCTCGTGATAAATAGGTAGGTGCCGGGTGGAAATGTGCGCCTACATATGGTACCTACTTAGTTCTACACTTTTAATATGAACAACTGGCTGGAGAAAAAAAACCCTAAAAATGAATAGGAGGCTACCAGCAAACTACCAGTAAAAACGTTGGTAATTGTATTATTATCTTTGATAGAGTAGCACTCCAATTTTTTGAAATCATGTTACCTAGCCGATTTTAGTATTTTCCTTATTCCTTTTCAGACTAAAGATATATCCAATATTCATTATACTTACCAATATGATCCAAACAGCCGGCATTGGTCACGGTTGTCTTTACCACCCGAAATTAGTTAACGGGACGGTGGCACCATTGATAAGAAAGAAATTGAGTTTTTAGAAAGCACAGCATTGTAGATGGCTGATATCGCATCAGCTCCCTTGCTGGGCGATGTTTTTAATAATTGTTCTTAATTCGAACGTGTTTTGTGGCGGGTAATTTTGTTTTGGAAGTAAGCCCGGCAAGAAGTGTTAATTTAAAAAAAATGTTTTACGGCCCTGGTTAACGCTGAAATTTGGTGGTGTAATTTATGGTTATTTAATAAAGCTAAAGTTAGATAAAATGTGTTAAATCATTAATTAATTAAAACAGTTGGGTCACGTCATATACTTACTTATTTAAGTGACGATTTTATATTCTAATTTGATTATTAAGTTATTGGTTTTAAAAGCTATGTATCTAACCTGTCTAACCACTGAATCACTAGGTAGGTAGGTACCAGCTGAAAATCAGCGCTGTGGTTCACACCGCAGCACAAAGCTGAGCTGGCCGCCTTTTCGGAACTCTTAATAAATATAAGTCTAGTCTAGTACATAAAATTTCTGGCTTTTTTTTTCTTTCTTACTTAGTCACCGTGAAGGCCCACAATTATTTGATCAATTTCTATTAGAGAAGATCATAATCGTTATCATTTTATGGTATACAAAATTTCAACTAAATCGCTTGAGTATAACTGGTTGAAAATTAAGTTGCAAGATTTAATTTAAACCAACGTTAATTCATACATACATACAAGATACATAGCTTGTAAAAAATCGTAAAAATATTTTCACGAATAATTTTCCAGACGCAAACTAGATGTCGCTACTGGGAAGAATGTGCAAATAGCAATAAGCAAAGAATCTAAGTATACTAAGACTCAGGTAGGTAATCGCTTCCTACTATGTAGAAAGTAGATTTACTTAACTATAGTCATAAGGGCCCCATTCAGAGCAGAGTAGAGGACTCCATATTCTTTGCCATCATCATCGGTCAGGGCTACTCGCTTTACTTTGGGCCAGTGATGCGATTTTTCAAACGCGGAGTCACTAAACGAACGGTTTTTTGTATAGAAAAATCATTCGTTTAGGTGACTCCGCGTTTCAAAAATCGCACTTCAGATAAGCTTAATCGACTTTATCTCCGTCACAACACTCACAACAGTCCGTCAGGTCTGTAACTGGCAACTTTTCGCTTTCCCTGGAGAGTCTACTTCAGGGATTGCCTCGGGATGTGTGTACTTCCTTAGAGCATGGCCTATCTACATCCATTTTCATAGAACTAAAGTCGTGTACAACGTGAATTGAAGGGTTATACCTGTAATAAATTAAACCACGGGCTATACTAGATTACCTATAGTATTATGATAATTAAATTACAGTCAAAAACAAGAAAAAATCGTCATTTCCATACAAAATGTCCGGCTGCACAATATTGTATGGAAATGCCGATTTTTAAAATTTTTCATCTTTATTTTTTATGCTATAGTGATATAGTTACAGGCCGTGGTTCGATTTTGAACGACTTCCACGTTGTATATTATACAACGTGAAACGGACATACCCGTAATAAACTAAACCACGGGCTGTACTAGATCACTTTATATAACAGTCAAAGTACCTGGGCGACCGAGCTTTGCTCGGTTATATCTCAAACATATATTTTTTTAAACTTGTCTAAAAAAATAAACTTGCACATAAAAAAAACAAAAGTAAGTCACCGAGTGGGATTTGAATCCGTAACACTCTTTCTAGCGGTCCGCGTAACCGCTGGGCTAGACGGATAGCGCCAGACAATACGAAATTAGCGACCATATTCTGCGTGGAAAGAAAAACGCATGAAAACTCGAAAACACGCGTTTTCCTAAACATAAAACTAATCTAGATCGATTGTTAACCCCCGAAAACCCCCGTATGCCAAATTTCAGCGAAATCGTTAGAGCCGTTTCCGAGATCACAGAAATTTATATACATATAAATAAATAAATATACAAGAATTGCTCGTTTAAAGGTATAAGATAAGATAAACAAACGACATTTCCATACGTTGGAAATGCCGATATTAGTAAAAAAAGATAGTATGTTTATTTTAATTTATTGTTGGTTTGTTTGTAATAACTTTATTGTACCAAAAAACAAAATAAAATACAAAATAATCGAAAGAGCAAATATACAAAGTATAATTTAATTATGCTATCTAGTTACAGCCCGTGGTTCGATTTTTTACGGGTATGTCTTCCATTTTGTGTTATTGCGTATGTGTATACATTCTTCAGGGTCACGCTCTTGCCTCCAGGTGGCTTTTACTGGTCATCAGTCACACTTTTTGTGCAATGCACTCAGCAGACACTAATTAGACTAGAGAGAAACCTGTAATTTTGTGTTTATAGAGCGACTGTTGTGCTAATTACTGGTTAGGAAGTAACAGTTAGTATCTTAATCAAATCATAGATTAGAAATTAAATTTGTGGGCACCGACCAACGTTCAATGTATCTTGTATGTTGTATGAATGTTTGTTTAGGTCAAATTTCAGTCTTCAAAGAGAACTCAAGTCCCATTATTATAAGGCTTGAGGACTCGAGTCTTTTACAACACTAGCGGAACTCAGTTATGAAACAAAATATAATCTAACTTAGGTTCAGGTTGATTTGTTTTTGACAATCCCGCGTGAATGAAGCATATTCCTTGGATAATAAAGTATCTTTTGTATTTTAATTTTAATCTTTCTTCTTCTTTCAAAGAGGAGGAGGTTATCAATTCGTCTTTTTTTGTATGTTCGCCGATTATTCAAAGACGCCTGGACGGATTTGGATAATTCTTTTTGTTTAAATGAGTATACTTGTGGTGTGATCCCATAGAAATTTTATCAAAATCGATTGCCCGGGTGGCTGCACACTTTTGTGTAGAAAAGTCCATTTTCCTTAGATTTTGACTGCTTTTTTTATTCGTTATACTGTAGTGGACTACTATAGCGCGTGGTTCGATTTATCAAGGGTATATCTCTTCCACGTTGTAAAATTTTTAAAAGTGACGATAAATAATTTAACGTTACACAAAATCCACAATAAGGATGTATAAAATAATAATTTAAAAACGCCGCAATTTCAATTTCTGATACAAAAAATAGATTTAAATAAAAAATGTTTTAAAAATAAATATCGGAATCCAACAGCGCATTCAAATCTCAGATTTAAAATAGAATTCTACAATTCCTACACAAATACAAAAAATAATGGTTCTCAGAACGTCTGTAGGTCGAACGCTTGGCGTTTGTAGAAGACCATAAAAAGCAAAGGTCAAAATGACCCTAAATGTTGTATCGTAGCTCAGGCGAGCAAAAATGCAGTTTTTAATGAGTACTTTGTCTCGGATTAACGCGCTTTTATGAGACAACATTCTGCTTTATTGTAAACTTAAATACACATTTAAACCTATATATACTTCTTCTGAGAGAGCCATCTCAGCATCAGATAATTGACACCTAAAAAAATATATTTTTTTGCTGACTGTACAAAATGCTCCAGGTTAGGCACAGGCAACCCTGTACATTAAGACATATCTTTTTAATATGCAACATCCTACATATGTCACATTTTGCTACTCGATTGAGGTAGGGTTGCATACGGCCTTCTTAGTCTATCTCGGTCCTGTGCTGCTTTCATCCAGGTGATGACCCCGATGGAAGGGACATACCCGTATAAAATCTAACCACGAGCTATACTAGATCTCTATATTATGTAATGATATTAAAATAACAGAGGATAATTAAAAAAATCTTTTGTTTTTATATAGTTATCTAATATAACCTGTGGTTCGATTTATTATGGGTCCCGATCACGTCGTAAATAAGGGATTTTAATTAATTTAATGATATCTACCATTTTCCCAATTAAATACACGTCAATGGTCACCTAAGCATGTCCAAGACTAAAATAAAACAACATATTGTTTGAGCGAAAGGAAGTATCAATCTAGACAGTTAACATTTAGACAGGTCCAGCACTCATCAGCATCTCAAATCTGAAGCCGCCTAGAGGCACTAAACGCTTAGAAAGAACTGACAAGAGCGAGTCTTATTTTGCTTCGGGTCCCGTACAAATTAAAATGCGTACATTCCTATATTTTCTAAATAACTGTAGGCACAGGCTGCTGCCGTAATCATGATAAATCACTTGTTCATTATTTTTGAAATTGGGTACTTTCCTAAGTCAAAAATAAATTATTTTGTACTAAAAGAAAAATAAAGCATCGCAAAATAATGTCACTTGTCTTTGAACATAACTCTTATTATTAGTTTTTATATATATATAAAAACTAATAATAAGAGCGCTATTTGACTCCAAAAATCTATGACGTCATCTGCCTGTATTTCATACAAAATCCCATAGAAACTGTTTGTTTTGACGTTTAGAAAAAAGTTGCTGATTTGACTTGTTGGAAAATAGCGTGTTGCATATTAAAGGGATAGAGGTATTGTTGAAATTCTGCGTGCGGGCACAGAATCAGTCAGAGGTCTAGTACTCACGTACAGAAGTCTTACTCAGCAAAGAAATTCAAAGAAATATCTACTCCTTGTCGTTAGGGATATGGTTTAATTTAGCTCGCGTCAGAACTCGGCACGTTGTCGTTTCGATATCTAGAAGTTCATTGCATGCCAATTTCATTCTTGTCACTGTGGACAAACGATTCATGTCACTGAATTTTCCACTCCGGAGTGGTTGCCACGCGCATAATAATAATGTAGGTATATTTTTGATACCTGAACGGGGACATAGGCCTGCGGTGCGGGTTTGAACACGTGAAAGCTCAGTTGGTAAGAGCATGGTTGTATCGAAACTAAAGGTCGCTGGTTCAAGCTCCGCTCACGTGGTATTTTTTCGCCACTTCTTATTTTATTATTTAGTTTGAGCACATGTTAATTGATAAGTAAATTCTCCCGGTGGCGCGGTAGCCATGTTTTATGCGTTTACGGCCATATTCAACTACCACCACTTGCATCCGATGAAGGTACACATCGTGAGGATATCTGCAATAAAAACGTTTATTGTAATGAAGCTCCACTTCGAAATTTATTTACGGCAACAGAAATACATCGCCTGTGAAAATTTCAACTGTCTAGATCACGGTTCATAGAAAACAGATTAGTGACATGCAAATTAAAATAGGGCCACTCCAAGTCCTCCCGTTGATGTCGAAGAAGGCGGACGGCGGATGGATGTAGAAGGTGACTAATGAAATACAAGCTAAGCAAAGCTTATAAATATCAGTAAGAGCTCTCCAACCCGTCCGGTCAGCGAGGAGAGTATAGGCCAAGTCATCTGGCTGCTCTGGCCAATGGCTTTGGTAGTACAGAGAGGGTCGTGCTCCTACACTGGAGACAAAAAGACCAGATGATAACTACCAAGAGGCAGTTCGAAAAATCTGACACAAGTGTTAGCTATTAACACCTATAAAAAGAGACGTTCTTAATTCTCTTACGGAACTCTAAAACGCTAATGGGGCATAGAATTTCGCCGGACTACCGAAGCGGTAGCGGCTCAACACGCGATAATCGCATTTAGACAGATGTACGGAGTACGGATATAAACATTATAGTCGTATACTTACGTATAAGTGTACTTACACGTCGTTATAGCAAGTAGCTGCAAATGCCAGTGATTGAAGGTACTGGCTGGAAATTACAGTATTTTTTTTGGCAAGTTACTTTTTCTGTTATAGCAAGTAGCTGCAAATTACACATACCTAGCTTGAGTAATTGATTTTTATTGGCTGCCAGTAATTGAATTAAGGCACTGGCTGGAAATTATAGTAATTTTCTTTTTTTTTGGCACGTTATTTTTGTAAAAAAGAATGCTTAGGTTCTTGGGGTTTTTCACAAAGAACTGACGTAACATCACTTATAATGTAGGTATAAAGAAAAATTGCAAGATGAAAACTGTACTTTATCTGTATATCAAGACAGTCTACCTACTAGTATGCTCAGTTTCATCATAATCCTTTCAAATGTAGAGGCGTTTCTGCATTACACACCCCAATATTACATCACTACTATCACACTAATATTATAAAGCCGAAAGTTTGTGAATGTGTGTGTGTGTGTGTGTGTGTGTGTATACATATGTTTGTTACTTCTTCACGCGCAAACGGATGGACCAATTTTGATAAAACTTGGTATGCAGGAAGCTGGCACTCTGGATTAACACATAGGCTACTTTTTCCGCGAGTAACACTGCGGGGCGCAGCTAGTATTATATATATATATATATATATATATATATATATGCCTAATACTTACTCATAAATCGAATTATTTTGTAGGTTTGTCTATAGGAACTCATTTAATTTGGCTGTTGACGCAGAGATCTCTTTATTATCGACTGTTAAATTATTTAATGAAGATATTGTGTTCTGCAACCTTTTTAGAATAATAAAGAGAAGAAATTTTCAATTAAACAACAGTTTCAGTTTTATTCCGCAGATACGAATATCCCATATTAATAATTTGTGCATTAGGGTACGAAATACTAAATTGTCCCAAAACCAAAATACGTGACGTGGGAAGGAAGTAGCCAAACTCAACTGGAACTTGGCAGATCACATCTACAGGATACCTTGATAGGTGGGCCAACCAAAGTAACCACGGTATTGGTTCCTTTCCTGTAGGCTGGCGAAGAAAGAGAGGTCTAGAACGCGATGGTTTGACGGTCTCTCAAGATTTGACTTTGACTTTGACAATTAAATGAAAGTCTGGAGGGAGGCCTTCGCCCATCCCTAAGATAATAATTATAAGGTTGGACAAAATATACTGAAACTATTTCAAGAGTGAATTCAGTCTTCAAGAACAACTTTCCCCAAGCCGTCGTGTGGTTTCTGGCAGAGTAGAATAGGACCGCTCCAAGTCTTCCCGTGCGGACGTCGTAGAAGGCGACTTAGGAAATACAAGCTAAACAAAACATATAAACATCAATAGGACGTCTCCAACACGTCTGGCCAGCGTGGAGAGTGTAGGCCAAATCCTCTGACTGCTTCGGCCAAGTATGGCTATAGTAGTACAGAGAGCGTCGTGCTCTTGCAGTGGAGACTAAAATGACCTGATGCTGATGATGATGAAACAAACTCGGATCAGCTGATCGGTTAACTTGTATCGGGCAAAAATTACTTTGCATGTTTC
The DNA here is from genome assembly GCA_963555685.1 of Acrobasis consociella. Classification (NCBI taxonomy): domain Eukaryota; kingdom Metazoa; phylum Arthropoda; class Insecta; order Lepidoptera; family Pyralidae; genus Acrobasis; species Acrobasis consociella. Next base: position 3,424,283 of record OY743114.1, read on the forward strand.
GATACGTGTTCCTTAGAGAAAATTGTTCAGTATCACGGACTGAATTCACTCTTAACTTAGTTTCAGTATATTTCGTTAAACCTTACATAGGTCAATCAAAAGGGTAGTATTGTATTGTATACGGGAGATACTTATTATTCAAAATCCATCAAAAGAAAATCAATTTCCCTAACAATGAAAACTGTGCCTATAATTGCTCACGTATCTCGCGATCTGCCGAGACTCGAACCCTGGACAATGGTGCGAGACCGCGCGCCAGCGGCCACAAATCAGATTGTCATTACACGCTTTTTGTTGCCGCATTTCTAGACGCAAAAAGATTTGATTTGACCGGTAAGCAGTGGTAAGGACTTGAATTGGCCAATGCTCCAATTATCATTTCAGCCGCATAACGTCCACTGCTGGACATAGGCCTCACCCAAAGATTTCCAAAATAACCGATCAAGAGCGGCCTGCATCCAGCGCTATCCGGCGACCCTGGTCAGGTCATCTGACCACCTCGTAGGTGAGTGCCCTACGCTTCGCTTGCCAGTACGCCATTCGAGAACCTTTTTGCTCCAATAATAGAGATACAAAAATCAATCCGCCAAAACTATTATTAAAAATAGATTTTTTGAAACAGGACATAATTATAATTATTATAAACTAGCCGAAGGACTTTATGACTGCGGAAAATACTCATCAAGCTGGACAACTTTTGCTAAGGCGTTATTTTTTTATTTCTTATAGTTTAGCTGGACCATTATGGTTCTGCATTTTCCAAAAGCAATTTTACCCTATATGTTGCCCAGGCTTAACAACTATATCCAGGCTTGACAAATTTTGTCCAGTATTTCCGAAGATTAGTGTGTACAGAGACATTTTTTTAAAATTCTTACTCTTTTACTATAATATGTCTCCATCGCCCCAAATATTTTTTTTGGGGGATGCAGAACCATAATGGCACACCTTAACTACATATGACATATAAAAATGACGCCTTAGCTTAGCTAAAGTTGTTCAGCCTGATTAGCATTTTCCGGAGTCATAAAGTCCACGCGAATGAAGTCGCGGTTTTCGGCTAGTAAATAATATAATAACAATGACCGATTCAAGCAAGCATTACTAGAGGAAGGCGCCACGCGATCCCGACAAGTGTTAAATTGGAGTCGCGGCGGCAAGAGCAAAAGGAAAGAAAAGATGGCCGCCGCAAAAAAGGCGATTGTTGTGCTCCTAGACAGGGGGCTAGCTGACACTTTCTAACCAGAGCTGATCTGGTTTCGAAAACACTGTTTTGGGTCACTTTATTGAGAAATACCTGAGAATATCTGGAAAACTTTGTTAGTGTAGTTATTAAAGTTAAGGAACGAAATTATAGAGGCTGAAAAAAATGCGACTGTTGTGCTCCTAGACGGGGGGCTAGCTGACACTTTCTAACCAGAGCTGATCTGGTTTAAAAACACTGTTTTGGGTCACTTTATTGAGAAATACCTGAGAATATCTAGAAAACGGATAGATTTATACTTTATGGTAAGGAATGAAATTAAAGAGGCCGCAAAAAAGGTGATTGTTGTGCTCCTAGACGAGAGGCTAGCTGACACTTTCTAACCAGAGCTGATCTGGTTTCGAAAACACTGTTTTGGGTCACTTTATTGAGAAATACCTTAGAATATCTGGAAAACTTTGTTAGTTTAGTTATTGAAGGTAAGGAACAAAATTATAAAGACCGTAAAAAAGGCGATTGTTGTGCTCCTAGACGAGGGGCTAGCTGACACTTTATAACCAGAGCTGATCTGGTTTCAAAAAAACTGTTTTGGGTCACTTTATTGAGAAATAACTGAGAATATCTGGAAAACTTTGTTAATTTAGTTATTGAAGGTAAGGAACGAAATTATAAAGACCGTAAAAAAGGCGATTGTTGTGCTCCTAGACGAGGGGCTAGCTGACACTTTTTAACCAGAGCTGATCTGGTTTTAAAAACACTGTTTTGGGTCACTTTATTTAGAAATACCTGAAAATATCTGTAAAACTTTGTTAGTTTTATACTTTATGGTGAGGAAAGAAATTATAGAGGCCGTAAAAAAGGCGATTGTTGTGCTCCTAGACGAGGGGCTAGCTAACACTTTCTAACCAGAGCTGATCTGGTTTCAAAAACACTGTTTTGGGTCACTTTATTTAGAAATACCTAAGAATATCTAGTAAACTTTGTTAGTCTAATTCTTTATAGTAATGAACGAAATTATAAAGACCGCAAAAAAGGCAATTGTTATGCTCCTAGACGGGGATATAGCTGACACTTTCTAATCAGAGATGATCTTGTTGCAAAAACACTGTTTTGAGTCATTTTATTAAAAATACCTGAGAATATCTAGAAAACTTTGTAAGATAAATGAAAGAAAAAATAGCGGCCGCAAAAAGGCGATTGTTCCTGTTCTATGTCTGCAAGTGGAAGCTCGCTTAAACTAGAACTGATTTGGTTTTAAAAACATACATTTTGGAAAAGGTATGTACTTTAGTCACTTTTGAAAATTACATACGGGATAAAGTTGGACGCGTTTAGTTATGTAGATACCTTTTTAGGGTTCCGTAGTAAACAAGGAACCCTTATAGTTTCGCCATGTCTGTCTGTCTGTCTGTCCGCGGTCCCACTCAGAAACTATAAGTACTAGAAGGCTGTAATTTAGCATGAATATGTAAATTAATTATGGCAAAAAAGTCGTAAAGAAAAATTTGGAAAAATATTTTTTTTTACGTTAGCTGCCATACAAGTAAAGAGGTAGTCAATATTTTTTTTCTCGACAAATACATTGTGTGGGGTGTCGTTGAATAGGTCTTTCAAAAACATTGTGAGCTTCTTAACACCATTTTTAAATTTAGGGATCCGTTTCTGAAATATTTGGGTTTAAAGTGCAAATTTTTGTTGGAGGCAAGTGTACCCCCTCTATCTGCTAAACGGTTATATATGGCCACGTGAAAAAATTCACAGCTATAGTATATATAATGTAATTTAAAGGAAAACTATCAGCTAAGTAGGGTATACAAATCAAAAAGTTATAGGCGATCAACTTATAAAATGTACTCGAAAAACATAATTTCATACAAATTCAATAGATAATTAGTTTTAAAACGTTTTAGTGGCATAAACTCAAAGTTAGCATTCGGAACTACGGAACCCTACACTGCGCGTGGCCCGACACGCACTTGGCCAATTTTTATTTCATATTAACGCCCAATACTACCTTCGTAAGTGTGGAAGTTTCTAAAGAAAAAAAATTAAAACTATGAGGCCACTTGTCTTTGGTATTAAATAAATTCGATGTCTTGCACAAATAAATTGAACGTGAATCACGAAAAACTGAAAAACATGTAGATTTTTTAGCTGCAGATTAACGAGTAGCGTATATTACGCTAGTCCGTCAGGTTGGAGGCCCGGAGTTCGATTACCAGCTAGGACAGTTCGAAAATGGGCTTTTTACGCTTTTCTCTCTGTTCTGTCAACAGGGTGTATCTCATGAACTGTTATAGATAGACAGTTGAAATTTTCACAGATGATGTATTTTTGTTGCCACTCTAAAATAGAATATAATAACTCCCATGCAACAAACGTGATTTGTCTTTGATAATGGTAAGGAACCCTTAGTGCGCGAGTCCGACTCGCACTTGGTTGGTTATTCATATAGTTCTGGTTCTTGAGTGTACATTTATTTATATGTATCGTTGAGTTAGTATCGCACAAGTCACACAAGTTTAAAAACTTACTTTGGAGCTAGCTCAATCTGTGTGCTGATATTCCCATATATATTTATTTTCGCCGTCCTTGACTATGATAACATTGGCACTATATTATTCTTAGCGATGTCAAGTCAGCATATTTTAGGTCTATCCTTTTTGTTAGAAAACTTTAAAGTTACAAACAGATATTAAATGCACTGCGATTTTTGGGAAAAGTTCTGCCCTGTTCTAAAGAAAAACTCATTGTAATGTACCAGCTCTTGCTCTTCACGTGCAGACTGTAGAAGCCGAGCAAGGGAACGGGCGAAATGTTACTAAACGCAAAACTTGAGACCGGCTAAAACCGATGTGGCTGATTTATTTTTTGTTGTGTTTTATGAAGTCTGAGAAAGGTTCTTATGAAGAGAAAAACGTAAAAAATACGAGGAAAAAAGTAAAACTATTTTTTTTCCCATACATACCACTCCAACTCCACCACACTTTGAAGTGGAACAGAAACAGGAGCGGAAGCAGCAGCGGGAACGGGAACGGGAGCGGGAACGGTTAAAGGAGAGCGGAAGCGGAAACGAGAACAAGAACAGGAGTGGGAATGGGAATGGGAACTTGCGGAACAAAACTCGCCGGGTCAGCTAGTTACGAATAAATTACTATTTTCAACATGAAAACCGTTTAATTGACTACACTTATGCGTATACTGTATGCTGTAGCACACACATTAATAATTGTAAAGGTAGCTAGAAGTTTATTTTCTTTTTGTGTCTGATTTGTGTAAATATTTTTTTATATAGTCTGTTATAGCATTGAATGAGTCTATCTATCTATCTAAATCTAAACAAGAGAAGCAGTAGCTGAAAACTGAATAAAACATCGCCAATTATCGCCACCGCCATGTTGGAGCCCCATAACGAAGGTCCAGCAAAAAACATAAACAGGAGACCACTACAACGTACTCGATCCGTAATTGTTCGAGCAACAAAAACTCAAACTCGATGGTGCGCCCGCATGAATGGGACTGGCCGAACAACCGGGAAAACGATAAAAACGACGTTCCATATTCGAAATGATTAAAAAAGAACGAGGGAAGAAAACGAATAAGACAAGAGTTCGCGGCACGTACAGTCCCCGGTTTAAAAAGAAAACTATTCCACCAAGCGTGAATGAAAAACGCTGCCGCTATGGCATGGCGGTGTAACCGTAATTTTGTTATTATTATTTTTATTTAGGTCCCGCGTTTCCTTTTTTATTATTATTTCGTCTTATTATTTTGTGCCTTTTTATCTGCGTGTATGTAGGTCAGGAGCGGTACGGTTTTTTTGATTTTTCGCGGCAAGGTCGTGTGCTTTTCGTTTTGTATGTGATCTTGGCTTCGCAGACAGGTAATTACGCGGGGGCGTTGACCTGTGCTGGTAAAAACTAGATGAACGGTTGGTCGTTCATGAGCATTGAGGTTTTATTAAATGAGACTAATAATTTGTTTGTTTGATGACTTTGTGCTGATGTTCAGTTGGTTGCCGTTGAAAGTAGACACTTGTGTGGATATGTAGAGCATTTTTTTTCTAAATGAGAATGATTGAACGATCTAAATACGAAATTTATAAAAATGGAACAGGTTTTTCTTTTTTTTCCCAGTTCTGTTCACCATGTTCATCCTTAGGGATAAGGAGCCTTGCATCTAACACATATTCTGTAGAGGTTGATGTTATGTGGCGCTTCCCGCCTCAACCCATTCTCGGATATACCTCATATACCAATGAAATGTGTGGAATAGTACTTTTTAACATGAAGGCTGTTATTTATGACATTATCGATAATTTTTTTAAGATTCAAGATCTTTGGAGCAGTCCCGAGATAGGTAAGTAGTTGGCAATGCAAGAACTTTCTTGACCTAAATTGAAAGTTTCATCCAATAAAAAAGTTTCTTGAAATCTATAACAAAACAACCGGATTTTTTGATGTTTTGTATTGGAATGCAGGCTACTTTATAACTAGCCTGATATTTTAACCTCCTGAAAATAACGCTTAGCTATAATTTGATTGGATTTTACAAGGAAGTAACCTTCCTTATAAAATCCCTAACTGTTTATCGTATCTTATTATATTATTTTATCGTATCTAAGATGGAACTTGCTCGGATGTGTTTGGCTGGTGATCAAATTTTATTTTAAAATAAATTAGAAATTTTATGGTTTTTGTGGTTTCTTCTTCTTTCAAATTTTCTTCTAATTTTATATTAAAAACTTTCTTTGTTCCATTAAAAAATGTAAGGGAAAAGAAAAGTTTTTTGAACTACCAAGAAAAAGCCGAAAAACGGACCATGGACACAGAATTAAAATAAGAAGTTATTATACATAAAGAAAGTCATCTCCTGGCTGGATTAAGTGATCGTTAGACGAAACAAAAAAGGTTGTTGCTAAGCCCCGTTTATGACATTAAGGTTGTGTTCAAATCGGGATAGTTTAAAAACCAATATTGCAAACAGTGGATATATAATCCAACTGCGACATAAATAATTATACGATGTCCGATAATAACTTGAACATCTTTGATCGGTACTTTCTGAGATATAATCCAAATTAGTAAAATATTAGCCAAAATACAGAGTTGTAACAACACTAATAGGTATCTCGGTATTTATAAAAAATCATTATCTATAAAAATTCCGTTGGTTGTATGGGAGCCCCACTTAAATGTTTATTTTATTCTGTTTTTAGTATTTGTTGTTATAGCGGCAACAGAAATACATTTTCTGTGGAAACAACTGTCTAGCTTTCATGGTTCACGGGATACAGCCTGGTGATAGACATTTATTTTTTGTATTAAATGTGTCTATAAATGATAAAAGTACTTGTACCAAATAATCATTTTTTCTTTCTTTCTTCACAACTAGTCTTAGTGATTGGTTTTTACCCCTTGAGTACGGAACCCTAAAAAAATTACTCAAATCGACTTTTATTGTTGATTTGAGTTTTTTTTAAAGACACTAACAGACCTTTTTGGGAGAAATATTAAAATCACAACAGATTAAGTCTTTAAAATTCGATTCTTCAATTGACTTTAGATTTCGGTCTACGTTCACTGCTAATATCAATGCTAACCTTTTCTTCTAGCCTATCTGTCGATGCTACGTCCCACCGATGGGCAAAAGCCTCTCCCCTCCTCATCTTCTACGGTCTACTTCTCCGCCTTCTGCTATATCTTCCAATCATCATCATCAGGTCATCTTCTCATCAGTGAGAACGTGAAGCAAAATTGGCCGTTTTTCGCAAATGTGCAAAGAAATGCTTCGCTATATTTATAGCGAGCGAGGTGTCTCAGTTTTGAATGATTCAAGATTGGCCAAAATGCTTTTGTCCGGCTGTAAGTCAGTTTGTCTGTCCAGGTGAACTCGCCTACAGGTCGCATTTCTCAACCGATCCTCGTGAAATTTTGTGAGACGGTTCGAAAATTATACAGAACTTTTTAGTCGATAAAATTTTTCGAAAATTTCTGAATGGCGGCAACACGGTGCTTGATAACTTTAAAATATTATATTTCAGCGATTTACAAAAAAGCCACCAATTTTTTTGTTACCCATAAGAAATCGCAACTTTTTGTTTGACTACTTTTTTATCCGATAATCTTTAACGGATCTGGTCATTTGGGTGACTCGCGAGGTTTACAGCTCATATAGGTAGTCACTAGTTTATCATTGTGCTTGTTATTCTTTCTTATTTACTTAATTCATCAATTAATTTATCAGTATCACATACAAAAGTCTTGTTACACATATGACTTGTTAAGGATTTTAGTTGGAATCTTATAAGAAAAACATCGGGTAGTAACCAACTGGGCTACATTCCTTCAAGAGCAAACTTGGACAGACCATTCGACATAGCCACTTCGCATTTAGTCATCGTTCCCAGTAAAAAGTAAAAATAACTCTGAACATAGTCTGCAGCCAGTCTCAAGGCCAAATCCTGGCTCCTACGAAAGAGATAGATGTACAAAAACGTTATATTACCGACAAGGACGTAAATACTTGATGTCTTCGTCCTTTGAAAAGGGAAAGTGGTAGTTAAAGCACTGGCGAGAGTGAGATGAAAAAATGACCGAAGGGCAGAAAGGGATGGGTGTAGATGATTTTGATGCATATGAAAGAGACAGGAGATGGTAACCGGTTAATTTTGAAGGGCTTGCGACCGTGGTCCACGGTGATGCTGAGGACTATAGATGTTTATGATTATGTATTGATTCAGCTTCTAAATCATTGGGTGTATATTTTTCATAATTTTTTTGTGGATTTCAATGAGGAGGTGAATTAGTAAGATTGACTTCATATCATTAATTGACTGTTAGAGAAGGCCAAAGGCCTATGTCTTAATTGTGTGTTTTGTGTATCAATTCTTTGTTTAACAAGATCTTTAAATAATACAAAGATTTATACCTATTGACAACGTTATGGGTTCGATGATTCGATCCCGATCGATTGAAAATGACCTTTTTCAAATTGTCCTGGGTCTTTAATAACTACTAGCCGAAACGACTTCGTTCGCGTGGACTTTGTGTCTCCGGAAAATGCTCCTCATACTGATCAACTTTTTCTAAGGCGTCATTTTTATATTTCTTTAAGTTTAGCCGGACCATTACGGTTCTGCATCAGGTGTTCCATTTTTCAAAATCAATTACCTATATGTTGCCAAGGCTTCACAGCTATATATCACAAAAAGTTCTATTCGAATCCGTCCAGTATTTCCTGAAATTAGCGGCACAAACAGACAAACATTTAAAATATATCTGACTATTACTATTTCGGCATCGCCCCATTTTATTTTTTGGAAATATATTTAAGGACACATTTATTTTACTGTTTTATTATTTGTATAGATTATTACGCCAGAAGATCTAATATTACTAAACACCGATTGCGGCTTGGGGGACGTAAAGTCTTTTTACTTTTTAGAATTTATTCTTTTAATATAGGTATGAAAGATTCGGTGGTGGCCAAGTGGTATAGACACTGGTTGTGCCTATGTGAGGCTCGAATCCCACTGGCTTCCGCTGAGGAAACCTGCACACTTGTTCACTAGTGTGTAACAAGGACAGTCATTGAGCTAGGTCAGATGCTTTTTGACCAATCCAAAAAATTTGATACCGGTGACAGATATAACATACTCGATAAGAGAATGGTATGACATTTAACTACTTAGACAGAAAATAATACTACATAGTTTTTAAGAACTAAGATCCAGCAATTATTACTTACTCGATGGGGTTGTATTGTTAAGTTCCCATGCCTTCCTCCCGGCACTTGCACCATCATCAGACCAGCTTTAAGATATTATTATAGTATAGTGTAAGTGGAGTGCTTTTTGTGTCACTTTTTCTTTCGCTAAGTTTTTAAGCATTTGACCGACAAGAGTCTAGCTCTTACAATTAACTATAAAAAGGAGTCGAAGATAGTGTACATATTTTTACTTGAATTACATGTCTTTGCTGAAGCTCAATCTAAATCTTAACGAAGCATGTTGTGGATTACTAACTGTGAAAATGTTGTCAAAGCGTGTTTCGGATTACTAACTGTGAAAACTTTGACGAAGCGTGTTGCGAATTACTAACTAAGAAAATGTTGACGAAGCATGTTGTGGATTAGGAAATGTTGACGAAGCGTGTTGCGGAATACAAACTAAGAAAATGTTGACGAATCGTGTTGCGGATATCAGCAATTTGTGTCTATTTAATTATCTAATTAGTAACCTACTTAATTAAATTACAGGTTACATTTACCTGCAGTACAGACAAACAACGGGACAGATGAAACTAAAAAGCTTTTAAAAATAGAAATACTAGCCAACAGGATTGGTTATGAGGCTTTATGTCCTAGACGAGTAACAAGTCTAACCAGTATTCTTAGAACCTAGTAACATCTTAACACACTCAAGTATTTATTTACAATTATAAGTCTTACTTACGGCCTATATCTTCCCTTCTTAGAATTCCCGGCCGAATCCTGAGCTGGGCTGCTTCGGAACCCGGCATTATTTAAGTTGTCTTTTGGGTTTGTACTAGCTAGAATTAGTAAATAGATACCTTTTCACATCTTTATCCCCAAAGGGGTGTACAGAGCCTAGGGCCGCAAGACCCGAAGGCCACGCTTAGCGTGATGGTGGGCGTTAAGATGGAATAATTAATTTTGTAACAAAAAAACAACCGACTTCAATTTCTTTCAGGAATTTCTTACATATCTCCAAAGTTCTTCATCATGTCTTCACCAAATTAATATGGGACTAACTTGGGAGTAAAGGCTTTCAAATAAAAAAAGAATCATCAAAATCTGTTCACGGTTGACGAAGATATCCCGTAACATACATACAAAAAAAAAGTACAGTCGAATTATGATAATCATCTCTTTATTTAAAGTCGGTTAAAAATAATCAAAATAGTGATGGGTTGCTAGCCGCATCGCCTATTAACATGATTTAAAACTCGCCCATTCCCTCGATCGGTCCTTCCCTTTTACGATCTGCGCGGGAAGAGAAGCAGCTGATACATTCTAAGGTTTTTCTTTTCTAGGACAGAACGGAAGATAAGAAAGATTAAAGTTTATCTGTAACAAAATGCAGACAAAATTGGAATTTGGATATCCTTGGGAGATCCTATGTCCAGCAGTGGACGTTAGACGGCTGAAATGATGAAAATGCAAACAAAAGGCACAGAGTTCCTGGAAATGTGACATGCTAAAACGCAGATAAATTTAGTAGTGTTAACTTTGCTAAATACTAAATATAAAACCAGGGTAGGTTTGATACTGCTGCCCCAATTCCGTACTAGCAAGGTAGCGGGGGTACGTGGAGGGAAGGGGCGGGAATTATTAGATTTTTCCACCCCTTTAAATGTACCGGCCTAGGGTTCAAGCCTTCTCAGCCTGCTGGAGAAACCACCACTGCTGCCCAGCGTGGTGTTAATGGAAAAGTTCTCCCCTTTATTGGGCAAAAGAAAGAGAAAGAGATTGATGTTGTGCTATAAAGTTATTTGTTTGTTTGTAATAACTTTATTGTACCAAAAAACAAAATAAAATACAAAAATTCGAAAGTGCAAATATACAAAGGTGAACTTATCCCATGTAGGGATCTCTTCCAGTCAACCTGCGATAGATTTATTTATTTATTTATTAAATCTTTAGTGTCTATTAAATACAAATTGTACAGAAGAATAGACGCGAAAGTGTTGTCTACCAGACTACCAGTAAACATATACAGTTAGCTACACAAATAAAATACAGACTAATTCGTTACTAGGTTCAAACCATTGTCCAACCAAATCAAGTTGTAATCTAGTAATTATGCCATTGTCTAATCTAAAAATGTCAACTTGTTTTGGTCGGATAATGTTTCAAACCTAGTAACAAAGTAAGACTGCGTTTTATAATAAGACGGAAAGTGAACAGCCGTGGGTCCAAACCACCTTGTAGCGGTAGGTATATTGGTACATTCACGAACCCCACCTAATTAATGTTTATCGCCAACCAAACGCAAACAAAAGGCCCTAAGTTCCTGGAAAATGTGACATAGTAAGATGCAGTTAAATTCAGTCGTGTAAACTTTGCTCCCTCGTCCTGCGAATTGCACGAACAGGTCAACTGCGCCCAAGGTCAGCTGAGCAGGAACAGAGGAGGCATGGAGACGATGGAAAACCTTAATCAACGACAAATAACCGGCCGAGTGCGAATCAGATTCACAATTTTTTTTCTCTACAATCACATTGCGTGGGCTATCGTTGAATAGGTCTTTAAAAAATATTGTGAGCTTGTGTACACATTTTTTCGAAGTACTTAGTTTAAAGTGATTTTTTTTGTTAAAGCCACGTGTCCCCCCCCCCCTCTATCTGCTAAACGGTTATATATGGACACGTGAAAAACATCACAGCTATAGTATATATAATGTAGTTTAAAGGAAAACTATCAGAGGTAAGTAGGGTTAAGAAATTAAAAAGTTATAGGCAATCAACTTATAAAATGTACTCGAAAAGGAAAATTTCATACAAATTCAATAGATAGGTACTTAGACGTTTTAGACGTTTTTAGTGGCATAAACTCAAAGTTGGCATTTACAACTACGGAACCCTACACTGCGCGTGGCCCGACACGCACTTGGCCAATTATTTTATGTGAAGGACGGTCAAACAACTGAACTTATCACGTCAAGAACGCAATCTTATTGCTTTGTTTCTTCCAAAACATCAAAAAAATTACAACCTTACGTAATAAATACCGTATTTAAATTTATAAAGTGTATTAAAAAAAGAGTGGTTATATTATCGCTATTTTTTTTCAAAAGGGTAGCCCTACACAATATCGGAAGCTCTGTTCTGAAGTCAACATTAACCAATAAGTATTTGTGTCCACACGCACACACTGGCGCTCATCTCGCGAGTCTACATATGTGTGGGTGTGTCGTACACACTACACAAGAATGCAACGTGTTGTTGACACAGCCAACTTCGATATTCCTTTATTTATTGCTATAAAAACCCTTTGAGAAAGCCCTTTTAGGGTATAGACTCTATTAATGAGACTTTAAAGTTTATATTTCGTCAACACGGAAAATCCTTAGGACATCTTAGAGTTTAAAATTAACTAGGTGATTCCAAAGGACTTTATAGTTTATTCCAAAGAGTTTAAAGTAAGATTTGTTTAGTTTATCGCTCGTTGTTTATGTCTTAAATGAGTTTAGTTCGTAAAAGGTATATTTAAATAAGGATTTATGCGTTGTCTGCCGTTTTGGCGAGATTGGCGGATAAGGCGGTGGATTCGCGAGATTCGAGTGAAGATGCCGTATTTCGGGACAATGGGTCCAGAGGACAGTCGTGTGAGGTATGACGTGATTCCCGCCAATTTAATCCTCGGAAGCTAAGGATATAAATTTCGGGATAGCCATTAAAGTTTCAGAACGCTTCTAAATTCTGGCTTCGATTTTTCAAGTGACCAAGTACTTATTTTCTTAATAAAATTGCGTTAAACCATCCTTTTGAAGAATACTAAAAAGGTACTTTTTTCACTTTTCTGATAAAAAAGGTCCAGCCACAGGGTTCTAACCGGACAATGTAGGTACTTACCTCTACTTTTATTTCAAACTCCTAACATGACGAAAAGTTCTTCTTATTTTGAGACTGCTATACATCCAGTATGCTATTTCAAAATCAGCAAACAATTATTAGCATTACACTTAATAGACTAAACAGAAATGTGGACTAAAAATTATTGTTTGGTTTATTAGAAAGATTAATAAAAAGTATGGTATCGTATTTTTTTTTTCTCTCTTTAGCAAATAATGACAAAGAAACAGCGCATTTAAATTTCGCGTGACGTCACGATTGGCTATAATTTTTAATTAACGATGGCGTAAATCACCCTCACGCTGAAACTTCGAAACGCTATCTTCGTGAATTTTGACTACTTTACAAAACGAAAAAATATGGGTCCTTTATTATTGGATAATCTAGATGACGGCCTAAATAAAATAATATTTTCTGACCTAGTCCACATTCCTATTTCTTACATACATACATACATACTATCACGTCTTTATCCCTAATGGGGCAGACAGAGCATTTTGGGTCTTGCGGTTCTATGCAGAGCCCAGGGCCGCAAGACCCAAAAGCCACTTTTAGCGTCATGGTGGGCGAGAAGATGGAAAAGCAATCAATACAGTGATGGGTTGCTAGCCGCATCGCCTGTTAACATGATTCACATTTTTGCCCATTTTTCTTATTTCTTGTAAAAAATTAAGCGAATTGAATAAGGTAAATCCTCAGATTAAAGAATAATCTGAGGGTAAACCTATTACATTTAGTTAACGGGTTACTCACGTATAGAGTCAGCTATTGCCGACATGTTTAACGTCACGTGAGTAACCCGTTCACTAAATATAATTATTGTTTATTGTTTATTAAAATATAACATACAGACTAACAGTTTTACACCAAGTCATCTGCATGCTAAATGTTACAGTTACATCACAATAAATAGACACAATTTTCATGCATACGTAAAAGAACATTACAAAATTAAATATTGTCAAATAATGATTGTATCTCACGTTAGTTTTAATCAAAAAAGGTAAACTTATCCTGTTAAGTATGTAATAATTTGATGCTACGCGAGTCCTTATTGCATTTCAACTATTCAACCAATTCAGCATGCATCTTGTGTAGAACTGGTCTGTCTACATGCCGAGCCAGGCCGACTTCGTTAATGACAATCAGGATCTGACTGACAGAGGGGGTCCTAGCCATAAAAGAGCCCTGGGCTAATATATTTATAGCGCTCCCCGTGTATCTACGTAATTATGTGTAGAACAGGGTGGTTACTCCAAAAGCGGTGCGGTAGACGGATGTTACTGCGTATCCGCGTTTTAGTGCCTAGCAACAATGATGATAAAGTATAATTTGGTTTGACATAGAAATAGGACGTCACTATCGTACGACTAACGTATTATTTTAGTATGGAGTAACCCCCCTGGTCTGTCTACAAGCTGAGCAAGATATGATAAACCGTCTTTAGCTATAAAAAATTATGGTCGATACGTCATTTCACTGCCCTGCTGGAGTACGCATGACTAGCACATGATTGATATCATTTTTATACAGATATTTCCACGACCCTTCTGCCGATGCCGCCTTGGTCGCTGACGGTCCGAGGAACTAAGTAATAACAAAGTAAGTAGGAGGTAGGTCCCGAAATACTAATAATAGTAAAACAAATAAAACCAAACGTTTAGATATTTATAGCACGAAGGGCATCGATCAAAGGAAAACTGTCACTGCGCCCCCTGAAGTCCATATGCCCCGGTATTGTTCCATATAAATTTAAGACTAGTACTGGGACTGCCAGATGCCTTTTATGTAGAAAAACTGTACTTGCAATTGCAGGTAATTAAATCGCAATGAGGGTAAATAACATATCAATTTATTAATAAGTCCATACATTGTTGACAGATAAACATCTGGGTTTTCCAGTTTATAGGACGAAAAATTAAAGTTTTAGATTTAAAATGAAAAAGGGAATCAAATATATTGCTAGCCGTAACATGCATTGTTATCCCGCGATCAGCTTTTACAATCTGCACAGGAAGAGAAGCAGCTGGTAAATTCTAAGGTTTTTCTTTTCTACTTGACCAGCATGGATGATCTTCAAGTTGAATACAAGTATCTACACTCTATTGCATACATTTACATCTCAATAAATATTATTAAAAATACTACATAGTCATCAAATAACTGACCGAGCGAGCAAGCGTCTCAGTTTTGAGATTTGCCAAAAATGTCGGCTGTCCGTCAGTTTGTCTGTCCTACTGTTCACAACAGGTCGCTTTTCTCAACCGATTCTCGTGAATTTTTTTTGAGATGATTCGTAAATCCTATTATAGAATTCTTTTGTGAATTAAGTTTTTCGATTTTTTTAAAATATCTCGGTGTTATCGAAAAAACTTAAAAAATGTCACAAAACTTTTTTGTTACCCTTATTAAGACGCTCTTCTTTTGTCTGAACAACTATTTTATCCCGTAAACTTCAACGGCTCGGAGTGACTCGCGTCCACAGCTCACAGAGTAGTTGTAATATATAAGTATTACACCCACGACCTTTCGCTCTCAGTAGCATATCTAATTTATCTATTTTATCCGAAACAGGTTATCACAGGTAAAAGTCACCATAAGCAAACGAAATCGAAAGTCGATCGACTATGGACACCTAAAAAACACTTTCATTAAACCATTCCCACCAGCTATCTTCCCCAACGGTGCTCTGTTTATTCTCATAAAATAATTTGCCATAATAGCTTCACATAATTTATTTAACCTAATTTTATTCCTCATAATACATTTTTTTTAACTAACCTGTATTGTTCCATTACTGGGCAAAGGTCTCCTTTAAATCTCAATAAAAAAAATCATATTTTTTACCATAATTTTGTACATATAAATACGTTTGCGGCTTCGCGGGCCACCGCCACCGTACCTTAACCTACAGATAAGCATCTGATATCAAAAGTGTTTGTTTGTTTTTCTTGTGTGTAATATTCCTGTCAGATTTTTCAGGCTGCCTAAAGACATCTGACAAAGCTTGACGACTGCCATACAATGATGACAGCTGGGACCAATGGCTTATACTTGCCTTCAAAGCACGGAGGAGCTCGAGACATTTTGTGGCCACCCATCCAAGTGCAGAACACGCCTGGTGACGCCCTTACTTGTGAAAGCTCTAATAACGCGCACTCCTTCCAGACCATCGAGCTCCTCAACTATGTGTTAATATTATAAGGCTCAAAATTATTTCAAATTTTCGTTATGATACTTATGATAAAAACTTCTAAGTCATTATAAGAAACAATATTATGAATTTATAAAATAGGAGAATCAAGGGGATCTCTTCCCAAACCTGTCCAGATAGGATCTTACAAAAACATTATATTAATTTGGGATCCAACAAAAAACGAAGATAGTTCCACCACTAAAAAAAGGCTAATGGCCACGAAAAAAAGAAAAAGGATTGATTTCAAAAAGAATAAAAAATGTAAACCAAAAGGGTTTGCTTGATACAGGTTGATTCATTTCGTTAAAATAATTTTTAAATTTTTGTTTCAAAATATTTTTTTTTTAAATCTGATACTTATAGAAATAGAAATATTTTTATTTAAGTACCAGAAAAGTACATACACACACGTGCACAATTTATTCTTGTCTGCAACAGTAATTAAAACATAATATTGACTAGAATAGTGTAGGTACAGTGTAACATTTCTAAGGGTACTTGCTTTTTTTACATTTCCATGTCTATGTATTTAATGTAAAAAAAAGATTATTTGATACTTTCCCTTTATATGGACAGATAAGAATAGAGAATAGCATTAAGTCCACCAACTATATATTGCATTTTTATCTCAATGTTTTTCTTTAATTAAATAAAAGAAGTAACAATAACTCGAGCATAAAACCGGTTAATATCCATATAATAACATTTATAACTCAATCAATGACCACAACAGTTCCCTTCAACGCAAAAAAACGTCGACCAAAAGTGACAGCGCGCGTATAAAACCTTAAATAACGCACGTTCGTAAAAACGTAAAAAACGTTTTGCATAATGGAATGCTGGTCGTATTGAAAGTTGTTGGTTGTTTACTATTAATAGACGGGTACCGTTGAGGCAAGGAGACTTTTTCGTTTTTTTCTTTTTTTTTCTTTTTATTCTGCAACTGTGGATTATCGTGCAGCAGATCGGGTCTGTCCTGTCACCAATTAGCGGACGGTATTGACGGCTGCGATTTCGATATTCCGATTAGATCAGTCTTTTAATTAGTGCCTATATTTGTGGGATTGTTATTTAATATAATATTATGTTGCGCTGCTACTAATTATCTGTTTATCCCTAAGGCTAACTGGGAGAGAATGATTTTAGGGATAAGTTCGCCAATTGTAGACATTTTTATTGTGGAACTAGCAGTCCATCCCGGCTTCGCCCGTGGTACATACATAGCCTATGTCACTCAGGGATAACATACCTATCCAACAGTAAAAGAATTTTTAAAATCGATCCAGTAGTTTCGGAGCCTATTCAATACAATCAAACAAACAAACAAACAAACAAACAAATCTTTCCTCTTTATAATATTAGTGTAGATAGTGTAGAAGTGTAGATAACAAAGTTTTATCAATGAACTAGCCGAAGCCGGCGACTTCGTTCGCGCAAACTATAAAACTGCTCATCAAGTAGCACAACTTTTATACCCTACATGTTGTCCAGGCTTAATAGCTATATAACAAAAAATGTTTAATTCAAAACCGTCCAATATTTCCGGAGATTAGGGTGTACAAACAGACAAACCTATTTAATTCTTACTCTATTACTATGTCTCCATCGACCAAATATATTTTTTTTGAAAATAATAATATTCAATGTACAGACACGTTTTAGTATAGATTAAGATTATTATTTTTGGTTCTATAAAGGTTAATAAGTCGTTCAATGTCCGGCTTATAATTCGCATATTTTTATTTTTATTGACTTACATAGTGAGAGCAATGTGTTTCCGAACAAAAAATATGAATGTGGTATAACCAGGAAAAAATTTCGTATTTTGGCCCTAATCACTACTCTGGGCGTTT
Organism: Acrobasis consociella; assembly: GCA_963555685.1. Lineage (NCBI taxonomy): Eukaryota > Metazoa > Arthropoda > Insecta > Lepidoptera > Pyralidae > Acrobasis > Acrobasis consociella. Next base: position 3,442,133 of record OY743114.1, read on the forward strand.
GCCCAATCCGCATTTCGATCATCATCAGGTCTTTTGTCTTGACTGCAGGAGCACGATCCCCTCTTTACTAGCTGAGTCACACTTGGCTAGAGCAGCCAGAGCTCTTGGCCTACACTTTGCTCGCTGGCCAGGTGGGTTGTCTCATGATGTTTATAAGCTTTGTTTAGCTTGTAATTACTAAGTCGCCTTTTACGACATCCACGGGAGGACTTGGAGTGGCCCTATTCTTTTCGCATTTCAATCCTACTAATATTACAAATGCGTCAGTGAGTTTGTATATTTGTTTGTTTGTTTGCAACTCTTAATGCTTAAACTATTTAACCGATTTGTATGAAATTTGGTATGCATATAGTTTGAGATTCGGGGAAGGATATAGGGTACTCTTTATCCCGAAATTCCCACGGGGTGCAAAGTCCGCTGGTACAGCTAGTATCAATATATTTTTGGGAAATGTTGCTCAAAATGATGAAATAAACAATCCCTTAAAATATTTGTACTTAATTAAAAATCACCATGTATATAGTTGACATATTTAGTGTCAAGTCTACGTAACAGAGGTCAGACATTCTTTGTCCCCATTAGATATTTATATTAGCTCTTTGTTTATTATATTTATTTATTTATAGTTATGTTAGTTTGACGACCTCCATAGCATAGTGCTAGTTCATGCTAGTCCGCTACCTAGAGGTTCCAGGTTCGATCCCCGGTCAGGGCAAGTTGGAAAATGACCTTTTTTAAATTGTCTTGGGTCTTGGATGTTTACCTTTAGATGTATTTGTTATATAACATAGTATACTTGAATAAGTATCCTTTAACACACGTATCGAACTTACTTTGGGGCTAGCTCAATCAGTGTAAATTGTCCCTATATATTTATTGTCCTTATATATTTATTTATTATTTATTTTCTACAAAGCTCTATCACTCTATTTCTAATTAGCGTTTGTTTGTGTTTGCAGTTTACTATTTCACATTTTATTATAATGTGTAACTTTTTACTTAGTGGTTTGCGGTTATTAATTAACTGACTTGCAAAAAGGAGGGAATTATCAATTCATCGGAATCTTTTATATATGTATGTTCACCGATTATTCGAAGACGCCTGGACCGATTCGGATTTTTTTTGTTTAAAAAGACATACAGGTGGTCCCATAGAAATTTTATCAAAGTCAGTTAAGTAGTTTGGGGGTGAAGTTGGTGTATAGTTTGAAAAATTATGTAATAGCGAAATCTTATTCGACAGTCGAATTAAAAATGATCTCAATTCAAATGTATTTATTAGAGAGTAGCTGTGCCCGTGCCGTGGGCTTCGCTACCCGTGGAAATTTCGAAATAAAGACTATCCTGTATCCTTCCCTGGGTATCAAATAATATCCATATCAAATTTCATCTTAATAGGTTCAGTGGTTGAAGCGTGAAGTGGTAACAAACAAATACACAAACTTACTACTAAAAAAGTAACTAAGGAAGTAAGGATTAGACCAGCTGCATACAACATATTTACTTTATTCAATCCATCCCAGATTTATATCAAAGCATGGTCAATCAAATCCTGCACACATTTTTATACAAATGTTAATAAAATTGTGATAAAATCTTATAAAATTCCCACACCCTACATTACATTAAGTGTAGCCACAGGAAAATGGTTCTTATTGTCAGTACATTAAGGGGTAGGTTGGTTAGTGGTTGTGAGGGTTAAATCTTGGTGTAGGGGTCGCCCGCGGCGCGTACAGGTGCTGTACAACCATCGTCCGATCGCCGGACGCTACGGTCGATAACTGATCTTGATCCTTTTTTCAATTATCTTTTTTACTTTGACTTCATTCGTAACAGACTTCTAAAAGGAGGAGGTTATCAATTCGTTGCGATGTTTTTTTTTATGTATGTTCTCAGACTATTCGCTTTGACCGATTTGGAAAATTCTTTTGAAAGAGCACACTTGTTAGCTGGTCCTATAGAAATGTTATCAAAATCGGTTAAGTAGTTTGGGAGTGAAGTCGGTTTTTAGGTTTGAAATATTATATTTAGGTCTCACAGTTTCGCAAAAGCCACCTTTTTGTTCCCAATCACTTCTATTTCCGGCTTGTTCTTATCATTCTTTATAAAAAGCCGAAAACTCGTCTGTTCTTCTCGTTCTAGGTTTTCCTCTGGACCTCTTGTTGGAAGAAAGAAACTACGTTGTTATTGTATCCATCTTTCGGACGTCATGCTGCAAACGTGGCCCGCCCGGTCCCACTTTAAATCTAGCAGGCTTCTTTCCAACTTTAATTCATGCAACGTTCATAAGTAGAGACTTTATCAGCTAAAGACCTAGCGCTTCTGTTTTTGCATAGCTTAAAACAGAATAAATGTTCACCGTGTACCTTAATTAACTCTTATATCTCTGAACCGTCATTTTGTAAATCATAAAATCTGCTGATGAACAAGTTGACTTCTAGTAATATGCCATTGTCTTATCTAAAAATGTCAACTTCATTTGGTCGGATAATGGTTTGAACCTAGTTACAAAGTTAGTCTGCGTTTTATAATAAGGCAGACTATATGTTCGCGCTTCATACTACCTTAGTCAACTATATACTCGTATGTATGTGTACCGTGAGATTTCCGACCCAGAACATCTATTTATTTCTTCGTATGTGAGTATGACACACAGCTTTTCAGTACCTCTACGAAGTAATCTATAAATAATTACTCTCGCCATAGTCAAAAAGGCAACAAGATGCTTATATTATTACAATTGAATAGTATCAAGATATGTTTCCGCGCTACACTTCTCACCTGTGATGCTGGAAGGCCTAATAAAGAATGTCGGTTTTGTGACGCATCCGCGCTAGTCAAATGCGGATAATGCATATCATTACACTGTAGGTAGGTAATTCATATTCTCAGGATCTTAAAAATAACGAAATTAATCTCTTTAGTTATGTTTTCATGATAAAAAGGATTTATTAATTAAATGCACTATGGAACTTTTGTGAATAGTTAAAATACATAGTCTTTCTAAAGTGTATACTAAGGGCTTTTACAGACGAGCATAGCATATATATGCCCGCGACACCTGTACTGTATGTACGCGGCAGTCGGTGACCAAATACAGCAACGTTCAGGACGAATTCTAGTAATTGTATTACTAAAAAAAAAACGAATGCTTAAAATTTCTCGATAAAAAAACAATGCGTCCAAATCACCTCCGATTTATACTAAAAACAGCTAGTACCTATTCTAGAAGTACAATTAATTAGCCTTCGTATAACTTTTGATTATAATTGTATCAAACATAAGGCAGTGATTGAATTTTTTTAAATGCGGCTATTAATTGTGGTCCCACTTGCCGGTAACCTCATGGTTCACCCAGAATTGTAAAGTATGTATTTTTAACCGTCTTCCAAAAAGAAGGAGGTTCTCAATATGTCGCGATTTTTTATGTATGTTCATCGATTATTCAGACGCCTGGACTTTGATTAGGATTCTTTTTTTGTTTGAAAGAGCGTGCTTGTCAGGTAGTATCAAAGAAATTTTATCAAAATCGATTTTGTAGTTTGGGGGTGAAGTCTGATTTTAGTTTTGAAAAATTATAGCATATTCTATCGATTGGTCGGCTTAATTTACCGTAGGTAGAGAAGCAGCTGGTAAATACTTGTTTTTTAGGGTTCCGTACCCAAGGGATAAAAACGGGACCCTATTACTAAACGTCCGCTGTCCGTCCGTCCATCTGTTTCTCTGTCTGTCACCCGGCTGTATCTTATGAACCGTGATATCTAGACATTATATTTACCTATGTTGCCGCTGTAGCAACAAATACTACCGAATAAAAGAAATACGATTGTACGGAACCCTGCTTCCGCGCTCACTTGCACTTGGCCGGTTATTCTTTACTCCCACACCAGCAAGAAAGAAACGCATTGACTTGAAAATTGTTAAAAGTGTTGTAACTTTGTCACAGCATCACTAACGGTCTCAGATAACAGTGTCATCTGCCTCTAATTACGGAGCTGTGGTCAATGCTCATTTCATTTCACGGTGCGAGTACTAACTTTTGTTTTGTGTAAATGGCTAAAACTCAACGGACACTGGTGTCAGATACCTCTACAAGCGGTTTATAGACTAAAATACAAAATTATAGCGACTAGCGAGCGAGTCAGCGAGGACAGGAGAGGTATGGGCTCTGGTAATATAGGGAGGGTCGTGCTCCTGTAGTGGAGACAAAAAGACCTGATAATGATGATGGAATGGATGATAAAACTCAACGAACACTGGTGTCAGATTCCTCTACAAGCTGCCTGAAGGCTTGGTTTATAAACTAAAATATAAAATTAAAGCAAGCGAGTCAGCGAGGAGAGTTTAGGCCAAGTCCTCTGTCTGCTCTAATCAAGTATGGCTCTGGTAGTACAGAGAGGGTCGTGCTTCTGCAGTGGAGACAAAAATACCTGATAATGATGATCAAATGGATGATAAAACTCAATTAACACTGGTGTCAGATACTATCTACAAGTTGCCTGAAAGGTGAACGCTAGTTTACTGAGTATGTTTTTGGTTAATGACACTTTATGTTATAAAGGTGAAAGTTTGTGAGTGTGTGTGTATGTTTCTTACTTCTTCACGCGCAAACGTATGGACCAATTTTTATATAACTTGGCATGCAGGAAGCTGACACCCTAGATTAACACATCGACTACTTTAACCACTATAATATAGCGTGATATGGTAGCTTTTTGGTCTTGCGGCCCTGGGCTCTGCATAGAGCCGCAAGACCCAAAACGCTCTGTCTGCCCCATTAGGGATAAAGACGTGATAGTATGTATGTATGTATGTATGTGATATGGTAAACTGGTTGGTACAGATATGGTAAATGATACAGAAAACTATGGAGGGAGTTGACATACAGAACCGACGACCCCAAATAGAGAGGAAGATGATGATGACGATTATATAGTTTGGGTATAAGTACAAGTGTAAAACCTCTGTGGCGTAGTGGTCACCATGCTAGTCCGCCACCCAAAGGTTCCGGGTTCGATCCCTGGTCAGGGCAAGATGGAAAATGGTCTTTTTCAAATTGTCCTGGATCTTAGATGTTTATCTATATAATGTATTTGTTATAAAATATAGTATGCCATAAAACAAGTCTCGAACTTACTTTGGGGCTAGCGCAATCAGTGTAATTTGTCCCTGTATATTTATTTATCAAGCAACTTTCTCTAATTAGTCAATGTTAGTTATCTAGTGTGATCGAACACAAGATGCATTATTAGGGCTGCCGAGAGCCGAGCTCTTGTGAAGTGGGTCAAGGCGGCAGGCAGGCTTCAGATGCAGACAGAAGCTTCACTTTTTCTTCGTTTTATAAATAGCTGAACTAGTATTTGGTTTGAATAAAAAAATATCGTCTGATATCTATTTTATGTGACATGGGTTTTAGCGATTAATAGCGCAATAAAATCTCAGAATAAAATATTTATCTAATTAATAAAAAAATATCAAAAAAATATAAGATTAGATTTGTTCTACTAGAATATTAATTACTTTTGTTATTATATATAATTAGGTTGTGTTTGACTACCTTATAAGTATTGTCTTCAGTAGATATATAGCTGTAAACTTTCCTTGGGGTGGAGACCTGGTGACCTGAAATACAGGCTTTGCCTAGCTTAGGCACCAGTCTCCCACAATATGTTTAGTAAATTTGATTTGTGTAATAGACTTAGCATAACAATACTAACCATTAAAATGTTTGTTTCTCAAATAACTGAGATGTGAAATTGTTATTTTGTGGGAGAAATAAAGAATTTTTATTATTATTATGTATCTCCTTTGAGAATCACGGGTCTTTTCACCCCGGTCCTTTGAGAGGCTTGCGTGGGGATACAGATCCAACACGTAGAGGCCCTTTGGAGAAGTTGTTGTCATGTGGCGCTCCCGCCAAAACCTATTCCTGGATATACCTATGAAAGGTGTACCCTTGAATAGGTTTTGGCAGAAGATAAAACTATTGCATGAAAAAGGAAAAGGTTTAAGGATTATGGAATGAATTTGGGATGGATTGATGCTGGGATATTGCAATAGAAACGTCACCTGCCATAATCATGATTACTGACTATTGTAGGCAGGTGGTGGCTTGCCGCCCACTAGATGGGCCCCTCAAACGCGCCGACAATAGTTGCCGGCAAAGGAGCAACACCGGTGCGGGCGACTCAGGGGTGTCGAGAGGTGTGCTGCGCTTTCTCCGAAGTTACTCGCGTCGTTATGCCCTTTAACACTTCCACCCTGGAGCAACAGCTCTGACGACTCCTCTCTGCACAGCCAATTAAGGCAATGCAGAGCTGAGAGCCCTGCGAGCCCTCTTGGGTCTCAACCCCGACCGATGAAGAAGCGTCGGGGACGAGGGTCTGACCGGCTCTCTGGAGCACTCGGGTCCGTGGTGTCGTTACTCACCAACAGCTCGCCACAAGCTGCCCTGCGGATTATTATTATTATTATTAATTAGTTTTTGATTTCAAACCTTACGGCATGGCACCAGCGCGATATCATTTATCAAGCGGAATCATCTATCGCTATGTCGTGCGATATAAGCTTTATCAAGTTTTATCCACGGTGGACATACAGGAAGAGTTATCATCCCTTACGGCTCAGATAGACGAGCAACAGCTTGTGACCAATGTCGCGAATCGTCGCGCGACATAGGTCACCTACCAGAAGTGCCATTTTTAAAACGCGGAGTCACTAAACGAATGGTTTTTTTCCATACAGAAGACCGTTCGTTTAGTGATTCCGCTCTCAAAAAATGCCACCTCAGGATCGCGAGCATACCGTCTTTTGTCTGTAAGATCCCTTACAGAATATGCTCAGTACTTACTTGTTATTCGTGGTAGTTCCAATTAACCCGTATAAATTGAAATTCAGATGAAAGCCGTATATAAACACTCGTATAACCTAAACAGCGGGCTATACCTAAAAATTTAAAACAGCGCCGAAACGCGAATGTAAAAAAATATACATTTGATGGAGTGTAGTTTATCTTACAACTGGGAAAACACTCTGAAAAAATATCGCGCGCCAAGGAAAATATTCGTAAATGAAAAAACAGCAGCCGGCCGCCCTACGGTAGGGTTGCCTCCTCCATTAAAATTATAAAGGCGAAAGTTTGTGTGTTTGTTACTTTTTCATGCGCAAACATCTGGACATCTATATCTATACATCTATCTATACATATAATAAAACAGTAAAAAAAGTGTGTCTGTACATTAAATATATTTTCAAAAAAAATATTGGGGGCGATGGAGCCGTAGTAATAGAGTAAGAATTTAAAAAAAAATTGTCTGTCTGTTTGTCTGTTTGTACACGCTAATCTCCGGAAATACTGGACGGATTCGAATAAAACTTTTTTTGTTATATAGCTATTAAGCCTGGGCAACATATAGGGTATAAATGATTTTGGAAAATGGAACGCCTGATGCAGAACCATAATGGGCCAGCTAAACTATAAAAGATATAAAAATGCCGCCTTATTAAAAGTTGTTCAGCCTGATGAGCATTTTCCAGAGACATAAAGTCCACGCGAACGAAGTAGCGGGCTTCGGCTAGTCTGTTAATAAAATTTAGCATGCAGGAAGCTGAAAGCTGAGCACCTTGGAATAACACATAGACTACTTAAGGCGCGGCTAACATCGCGGGGCGCAGCTAGTTGAAAATATGTGTATGTTATACCTACGCTCTGTTAGATTAATGTTCTGTTTCCGAAAAAAAGGTAACAAAAACCCTGAGCTATAGATGTGGTGTGGGCCGAACGCTTTCTTGTCTCACTCCGCGGTAGGTATTAAAAACGCAAGTACAAAACAAGACTTAAACGACGCTGAATCAACAAAATATAACTAAAAAAATTACGTGTCATGTCATAAAAAATAATGCAAATTGAACAGACATACAGTAGAAGTACTAAACAAATAATAGAAAAAAAAAACAATAAGAGCTTCTTTCGAAGAAGCTGGCAAAAAGAATACAAACTATTTAAATGCTTTCCCAACTTGCAAGTGACATAAAGAATGTTTAATCTAGAGCGACAGCCCTGGCACAAAGCGAGCCTTGTCTAAACTCTACGCGGCTGTCGTTTAATGGGAGTTAGCAGCCCTAGATACTCGTACTTTGCGAAAAACGAAATACCTCTTTCTTTGATATTTTTACAAATAGATTAGGTTCCTAAAACGAAAAAATAGGCTATTTTAAATTGAATTTGCCAGGACGATTTAAATAACCGGCCAAGTGCGAGTCGGACTCGCGCACGAAGGGTTCCGTACCATTATCTATAAAAATCAAGTTTTTTGTATGGGGGTCCCGTTCAATATTTATTTTATATTAATTTATTTATTTATTACTAAAATAAAAAATACAACTGAGTATTTTGTGAATATTTCAAGTGCCTGTTGCCATTATTGATATCGAGCACAAAAGGGCAAAAAAATAGCGTTTGTTGTATGGGAGCACCCCTTAAATATTTATTTCATTTTGTATTTAGTATTTGTTGTTATAGCGGCAACAGAAATACGTAATTTGTGAAAATTTCAACTGTCTAGTTATCGCTGTTTTTGAGATATAGCCTGGTGACAGACAGACGGACAGACAGCGAAGTCTTAGTAGGGTCCCGTTTTTACCCTTTGGGAACGGAACCCTAAAAACAACCGAGTTTCATATAAAGGCCATCTAGTAATGAGCGGCAGAACTAAATCGTAGAATTAATATTCGTAGTGTCATCTATTATTTGACAGGCAAACTACCAACGTCCCGACTTGCAAGCGATAACTTAATAAGTAATAACTTTTAAACGGCCCAGCCGATTTTCATCAAACATCTGCAACAGAACTCGCTCTCACGTAGAACAAACTGCATCGAATTTTTCCATCCGTTCGAGCACTACGATGGCACAGACAAGCCTACAGACAGACAGACATTAGCGTCAAACTTACAACATCCCTCTTTTTGTCTTGTATTAAAAAAAATTGACGTCGCCATGATACGGAAAAATTTAGTAAATAGTAAATTCACTGTGATTATGTCCTAACTCATGTTCGGTGGTTTCACTCAACATTAACTGCCTCCGTGGTGCAGTGGTTAAAGCGTTCGGCTCATACCCATGGTCACCATGCTAGTCCGCCACCCAGAGGTCCCGGGTTCGATCCCCGGTCAGGGCAAGTTGGAAAATGGCCTTTTTCAAATTGTCTTGGGTCTTGGATGTTTATCTATATATGTATTTGTTATAAAATAAAGTATCGTTGAGTTAGTATCCTATAACACAAGTTTCGAACTTACTTTGGGGCTAGCTCAATCAGTGTAATTTGTCCCTATATATTTATTTATTTATATTTATTTATTTATACCCGGAGGTCGCGGGTTCGACTCCCAGCGGGGGCAACGACTTTGTGTTGTTGTCCTAGTTTGGTTAGGACATTGTAGGCTGATCTCCTGATTGTCTGATAAGTAAGATGATCCGTGCTTCGGAGGGCACGTTAAGCCGTCGGTCCCGGTCACTGTCTTTGACATTGGTCGCTATCCAAAACCATGTCAGAGGTATTTAAGGCGGTTTGAAAACTCTGACACTAGTGTTAGTCACTAAGACACACGATAAGAAGACTCAACATTAAAATTTTACAAATTAAGTCTTCGTGACTTTATTTGTAAAATTTAAATGGTGACTGAAGCTGAAGGTTTAAATGACAAGTATAAAGTAAATTAGACTTAATAAAGAATTTGCTTTCTTAGTTCTGCTGCTTCGAATCCCAAGGTAAGTTTTCCGGCTTTTTCTTATTCAAACAATATAATATGTACCAATGCCCAAAGATGACGAAAACCATGCGAAATCGATGAGAAATAGCAGAAACAGTTTATATATATATATATATATATATATATATATATATATATATATTTATATATATATACGTATCAACTAAAGGTACGCATTTTCCAAACAATAAAAATTTACTCTTCCATGCTGGTCTAGGAGAAAATGAAAAAACTTAGAATGTTCTAGTTGCTTGTCTCCCGCGGAAGAAAAATTTACTCTTCCATGCTGCGCTGGTCTAGGAGAAAAGAAAAAAGTTAGAATGCTCTAGCTGCTTGTCTCCCGCGGAAATCTTAAAAGCCGATTGAGGTAATGGGCGACAATGTAAATCATTAATAGGGCGATACGGCTAGCAACCCATCACTATTTTAATTCCTTTTTCCATATTCTCGCCCACCATCATGCTAAACGTGGCTTGCGGCCCTGAGCTCTGTCTGCTTAGAGCCGCAATATACAAAATGCTCTGTCTGCCCCATTAGGGATAAAGACGTGATAGTATATTGTATGTAAAACTTACAAAACGCGCTTACCACCCGGGCAGACAGTGGCGGATTTACCATCAGGCTGAGTAGGCTGGAGCCTAGGGCAGCACATTTTAGGGGGCGGCGATATCGAATATTTCCCACCCCTACCCTTCCGCGCACCACCGCTACTGAATAGGGCCGGCATAATCAAGCGCTCCCAGGTTTTATTTTAAGTAATCAGGGCGGTGGAATGATACGTACCTTTTTTCACTTCTTCACCACAGAAAAAGGGCGGCAAAATATAATTAACTGGCGGGAAAGGTGTAAATCCACCATTGTTTGAGTCTTGCGGCCCTGGGCTCTGCTTAGAGCCGCAAGATACAAAATGCTCTGTCTGCCCCATTAGAGATAAAGACATGATAGTAGGCTTACTTACGTAAGGAAAACAATCTAGATTAACACAAAAATCTATCTCAAAATATGATTGTTATCTGTTTTGTGTGCTAATGAAGAAATGAAATAGTATGTATGTATGTAAAACCACCCGGGCAGACACAGGGTGGGTGAAAGGGGGCGCGAAAGGGGGAGCCCTCTGCGCATACGCGCTTGTTATTCTACGTTTACCGAGCCTAATATTTTTGGAAGGCCTAAAAAAACACAAGGGAGATTCTGTTTTCATACAGCGACGACTCGCCTCATTTGCCGATCTGTTATCTTTGTTAGATCGCAGGCTGACGTTTTTGTAACGAAAAACCTGCTCATTTTCGTGAGTACCTAGGATTCTAGTATTGTTTTAGGTAGCTGAAGGAATATATTTTATTCTTTTTGACACAAAGAGTGGTATTATTATAAGAAACATATAATTAATTGATTTGAACCATTGAAAATAGGAGTCAGAGAGATGAGTTGCTAGCCCATTCGAGAAGCTCAGGGGCCATGACAATGGGCGCGGTCCGCACGTGTATGGGTGACCACAGCCTCCTTGGGTGGCATACAAGATTCTTGATTCTCTGAGCTCTTCTGAAGACATATGAAGCCGTTGGCCTCAACTGTCGTTTTACACACTGAAAAAAGTTTTCATGTTTTCATTTTTGAGTCACTACTTTTGGGTCAACTTAACGCACAAGTGTTTTTTTTGTTGGTCAACTGTAATTTAGAGTTCTTAGATTTATAAAGGAAATGGAGAAAAATTATTATTTACGCATTATTTTTTTTTTATAACAATTAACTTATAAGTATAAAGTGCTTTTTAAGATAAGATAAACGAGCACAAATTAGATAAGGTTGCGTCGTTTCATTACAGAGTTCCTACGACCACCTTCCGGCTCCATCATCAGATCAGCTTCGTGTCATCATAATATGGCATTGTCACGCGATATACGTATAATAATATAATAATAAATCGCTGCTTCTCTTCCCACGCAGATCGTAAAAGCCGATCGAGGGATTGGGCAAAAATGAAAATCATGTTAACAGGCGATGCGGCTAGCAACCCATCACTGTATTGATTGCTTTTCCATCTTCTCGCCCACCATGACGCTAAAAGTGGCTTTTGGGTCTTGCGGCCCTGGGCTCTGCATAGAACCGCAAGACCCAAAATGCTCTGTCTGCCCCATTAGGGATAAAGACGTGATATTATGTATGTATGTATGTATGTTTAATTCGGACATCAAGATCCATACTAATAATAATAGATAATAATACATAATAGATAGATTGTTGTCCGAATTAAACGATAGTAACTATGCGTGCAAGATTTCAACTAAATAGGAAACTGGCAAGTGAGCATATATGACTTGCAAGATTTGATTACAGACAGACCGACAAGGAACGGGATAGGTGAAACTAAGTAAAATAAAAGCTTATATTATAATAATAGCAACGACTAACATTAGTTACATTACATTATGAGAAGCTACAAAATTAAGATCGATTCGAATGAAAATCGATTAAACGTTAAAATGGGCGGAAAGCCTAGACTTTCTCAGTTTTGTAGCGACAATCGATTTCGCATCGTCGCCACGCGCACTGCGCGTGCGATGTCACGCACGTCTCGCGCGATCTCGATGACCACTCGATTCGATATCGACTCGATTTTTTTATAGCTTCTCTGAGGCGCCCGTTTTTTGGCGTCTTGTCTCGGCGCAATCTCCAACTTTTTTTTAAACTCCATTGTTGGCCGGTGGACAACTTGTTTCTGAAATTCGAACCGTTGATTCCGAATTCCGTTGGTTTGAATTAAAATTCGACCGTTAGCTGCTTTTGCGCAAAAAATGGTCGTTATTTTGTTTAATAAAACAAAATTTACGAAAGTGTTTAAAATTTAAGATTTATTTATTTATACTTACATAGATTTTTGATAGTTCTTTAATTTGATCGTGGCGTCACGTGCAAAACTTGTTTTATTCAAAAACGTGTGTTTTTCAAAAACCACTTCGTTCGCTTTTTCGTTAGATCCATCATCCGTTTTTTCTTACATTCAATTAGTTCCTATGAAGTCTTATTAGAGAACAATTTAGTGCAATTACACCAACAAGACGTCGTTTTTCCCGAAAATTATCGATTTGACAAAGAAATGAGCGTCAGAATCGCTACCTTAAAATTGCTCGAAGCACGCAAGCACGCACGCCTCGAGCGGTACACCTGACGCGATGGCATATCTTATGACGTCATTGTTTCGTGTCTGACGATGCATGTGATCGAAACTGAAACACGTAGAACAACTGATGATCACGCACGTAGATTTTGTTTTATGCCTAATATATACACATTACGAAGAGCGGAGGCTCCTGTTATAAGCATATTTTAAGCTCCAACGACTTGAAATTTTGTTCACAAATATATTTTGTTGGCTCAAAAGACGCGTATTTACGAGAGCTGTATGATTTAAAAATAATTATTCGAGAAAGTCAAAAACAATAAAAGTTATGGCCGAAATAGTGAAAAAATAGAACAAATTTTGATTTTTTTTATGATTTTGGCGCTCGATATTTTGGAAACTAAGAATAATAATATAAACTAGAGAAAACTTCTTTGGACAATTTAAGCCTAAAACAAAGACGATCGGGTGAAAGGTTTGGTCTGTAGCTTAAACTTTTCGAAAATGTCAGAACGACATCTTCGTTGATTCATTTCCATTGTGCTCAATAGTCGTGTGAGGCACGAAATCTGTGTTGTTTTTTTAGTATGAAGAGCAATCGATTAAAAAAACTGAGTGTTGTGGAATATTCGGTTGAAACGAAGTTACAAAAACTGAAGCCCTTAAAAACCCCCAAAAAATTCCAGCCCTTAAAAAGTTTGTAACGGAAAAACCTAAGACTTTTTTCGTCTAGCACCCATCCGCCAAATGCTTCTTCTTCGTCTTACTATTATAAAAGAGCTTAGCTCTTTGTCTGTGGAGCAACCAATGCCTTCCATCTCTCTCTCTGTCCAAAGTCAACTCCTTTACATCCTTATTTGTTAAAACGTTGATTTAATCTTTTAGTTCTTTTATAAAACTATCACTAGATCTTCTTTCGCGACTTCTTCCTTCTATTTTTCCCTCCACTATTTATCGCCGAATCCGTACCGTCCGAAAAGGAACCTCGTTCCAAAAATATCCAAAGATATTATAAAAACCTACCCATGTCCCTGTGTCCAAAGTCAACTCCTTTACATCCATATATGTAAAAAAATTGATTTGATCCTTTAGTTGTTTTAAAAACGATCTCTAGATCTTCCTTCGCGTCTTCTTCCTCCTATTTTTCCCTCTAATGTTACTCGCCGAATCCGTACCGTCCAAAAGAATACTTCGTTCCAGAAATATATAAAAACCTTCCCATGTCCCTGTGTCCAAAGTCAACTCCTTTACATCTTTGTCGGTCGAAACGTGTTGATTTGGTCTTTTAGTTGCATCATCCGTCCGAAAAAGAACTTCATTCCAAAAATATAAAAATCTTCTCAAGAGCCATCCTGAGACAGATTCGCACAACAATGCCTCGGAATGTGACTAAAAGCATCTAATGGTCCGCAGAAGTCGCTGCCGCTGTAATTGAAGATTTCACGGCACCGTTATCGAGTGCCGTAATTATCGGGTCGTAATTGTGCTTGTTACGCTCGGAGGTGCGTTACGGGGCTGACAGAGCTTGTGACGATTGCTGATGGTGAGCTTGGCCACAGAATTAAAAAAGTAGTACCAAAGATAATATAATTACTAACGTAACAGATCCCCAACGCCATAGAAACTATCGGAGGGCACGAAAGTAGGCAATATTGGAGTTGCGAGTGATGTCGCTCGAAAGTTCACTGTATAGACTACCTATCAGTATTTTTAACTACCTATCAGTTTTTTTTTTATTTTATCAGCTTTTTTATGTATTTTCAAAGATTTATTCGAAGACGCCTGAAACGATTAGAATGGACATACTTGTCAGCTTGACCCATAAAAATTTTATCAAAATCTGTTGTAGTTTGGGGGTGAAGTAGAATTGAGAAAAAGTATATAAATAAAATCGATGCTATCGATAGTTTGGCATTTTTCGATTGAAAGTGCCGATTTTTCGGCAACACTAGCTTGCAATGTCCAGCTATATTCACCTTCTTGTCGGTGGTGTCTTCAGCCAGCCTTTTTACATCTTGGTACGATGCTATGTACTCCCACTTTCTCCTTTATCTATATCTAAACATATAATAAAACAGTAAAAAAATGTCTGACCATTAAATATATTTCCAAAAAATATTTGGGGCGATGGAGACATAGTAATAGAGTAAGAATTAAAAAAAAACTGTTTGTATGCTTATCTGTTTGTGCACGCTAATCTCCGGAAATACTTAACAGTTCCAAACTAAACTTTTTTTTTATACTTATAGCTGTTAAGCCTGAGCAACATATAGGGTATAAATAATTTTGGAAAATGAAACAAATGATGCAGAATCATAATGGTCCAGCTAAACTATAAGAAATCTAAAAATGACACCTTAGCAAAAGTTGTTCAGCCTGATAAGCATTTTCCGGAGACATAAAGTCCTGGAGTATATTTCCTGCATATATATTTTTACTAAGACTCCACTGTCCGTCTCTGTCTGTCTCAGGCTATCTCATGAACCGTGATAGCTAGACAGTTGAATTTTCACAGATGATGTATTTCTGTTACCGCTTTACTGATAATAAATATATATATATATATTTATTTATATATTTACAAATTTCTGTGATCTCGAAAACGGCTCTATCAGTTTTGGCTCAGCAGTATAGGATGCGGACCGCTAGAAAGAGTGTTACGGGTTCGAATCCCACTCGGTGACTTACTTTTGTTTTTTTTTATGTTCAAGTTTATATATATATATTTTTTGTATTGTTTTTAGACAAGTTTAAAAAAATTTAGTTAATGTTTGAGATGTAACCGAGCAAAGCTCGGTCGCCCAGGTACTAAACACTTAAACAAGAATAAAATAAGTATTTAAGTGGAGCTTCCGCATACAACAAACGTGATTTTTAATGGAACGGTACGGAACCCTTTGTGTAGCGACTCCGACTCGCACTTCACCGGTTATTTTTACATGTGGCGCTAATTCAAGTTTCCCATTGGGCTACGCAATCGAGATGTTAAGAATCGATTAAATATACGGAATGCTAAAGTAGCGAGCGAGAGCCCGATGCGTTGATCACGACCCGAGTGACGTCTAATATGAAATGCTTTTAGGTATTTACCGGTAGCTTTGACGAGAAGTCAGTATACCAGTAGAAGCTATGATATTAGTAACAATATTGCGAGCGAATGGGGATACCTTTATCGCTCGCAATATTGTTTTAAATTTGCTGGTCTGGGAGAAATAAAAAAACTTAGAATGTACCAGCTGCTTCTCTTCCCACGCAGATCGTAAAAGCCGATCGAAGGAATGGGCAAAAATGCAAATCATGTTAACAGGCGATGCGGCTAGCAACCCATCACTGTATTGATTGCTTTTCATCTTCGCGCCCACTATGACGCTAAAAGTGGCTTTTGGGTCTTGCGGCCCTGGGCTCTGCATAGAACCGCAAGACCCAAAATGCTCTGTCTGCCCCATTAGGAATAAAGACGTGATAGTATGTATGTATGTATGTATGTATAAAGTTATGGATTACAAATATTCAACACACTTCTTCTTCTCCAGTCGAAAGGCTATTAGTGCACCTTAAGTTATACTGACCAGTGTTTGGCCAAGGTGACTCCCCGGTCATTTGCTTCATTAAGGTTCTGCAATTACCATTATATTTTCCGAACACATAGCATTAGATTTGTTATCATTTCAGCCGCATAACTACTTGTACTATTATGTATTCTGTGGCATAACGTCCAAAACTGCATAGAGGTCTCTCGTAAAGATTTCCAAAAGATCAAGAGCGCCTGCATCCAGCAGTTTTCAGCGACCTTGGTCAGGTCGTCTGACCACCTTGTGGGTGGGTGCCCTACGTTTCACTTGCCGCAAGCGAACCCTTCTGTCCCGTCGGACACTGGCTATGTCGTACATCTAAGTTGCTTTACAAAGTGTATCAAAAAGGGGGTATCAACCCGAAAGGTACTGAACATTTTACAATGGGACCATTCTTGAAATCGTAAAAAAAAACTGCAGCTCCATACATTTCGGCACAGTATGTATTTAATTTTGTATGGAGCTTGAGATTGTTTTACGATTTCTGGGATAGTCCCATAATAAAAGTTGATCAGATTGATAACTACGTTTACTCTTTTTTTTTGTTGATACCCCTTTAGACGTTGTAGAATCCTTCCTACTAATATTATAAATGCAAAAGTGAGTTTACATTTTTGTTTGTTTGTTTGTTACTGAACCTATTTAGATGAAACTTGATATGGATATAGTTTTATACCCAGGGAAGGACACAGGATAGTTTTTATCCCGACATTCCACTGGCACAGCTAGTATATTATAGCTCTCAGTGGAAAACTATCTCGCACTAGTCACGCCTCAACAGTCGGAAGCTATGTTGTACATCTCGAATGTTAAGTGCCTTCAATCAGGCGGTAGCAGGTCAAAGTTCAGAGCTTTGCTGGTAATTAATACGGGGATGAAGCTTTGGAGGTTTTTTTAGAGGAAAGTTACGGTTGGCTAATCAAACAAATGTAATTTAAAAAAGAAACAAATGTACGGTAGTTCGGCCTCAATGTTTGTTTGTTTGTTTTCGTGTGTGCAACTGGTCGACAAGTATGTCAGTTTTTTACAAGCTGCCTAAAGGCATCTCACATGGCTTGACGACTGCCTTACTGGATGTGCTTCTGTATGTTCGATTTTCCCTAAGCGCGACTTTGTATAATTAATAATACAATACAAAAAACTGTATTGTATTAAAGGACATTTACAATTTCGGGATACTTATAAAAATAATTACAACATACCGAAACAACCTCTGAGTTTGTTTCATGTACGGTAATTTTCTACTTCTTGCTTTCGGTAAAAAAAAAAACATCGTCAGGCAGGACAGAAAACATGTACTGAACTCAGATTATTTGGGCTGAGGTTCTGAATTATTGACTTAACCCAATTTCATAAAAGTTAAAATAAACGTTTGCTAAAGCTCTTTTATTTACAAAGTGTTTTGTCTCGTTCTTGCTATGTAAAATAGAGAAAAGAGGGAGAGGAGCAAACGATGTTTTAACTTAAGGCCATACCCAAATTTTCCGGGGTCCAGTGGCGCCGCCATTTAAAATAAATCATTTAAAAGGAAACGGAAATATCATTTAAAATTGTGTCTTGGTCAAGTCCTAGATAACCCTTAAAACTATTTTATGGACTACTGTTTACAGTTTAAAGTGAGAACGTGAAGCTTTTCTACGCACATTGCACAAAAGTGGCCGTTTTTCGCAAATGTGCGTAGAAAAGCTTCACGTTCTCACTTTAAACTACAAAAAGTAGTTTATAAAATACTTTGAATGGGTATCTAGAACTTGACCAAGACACAATTTTAAGGGTCCCCCGACCCTAGACCAAAATACAACTTTCCATACAAACGTAGTCCACGTTTTATTTCAAAACGACATGTCCGATTTGGGCAAAATTTTGTAATTTCAAAGATATTGCAATTATCTAGGTTTATATTTAGTTTCCGACGGTAAAAATATGAACTTGAAATAGAATATAGTGTTTTATATCATTTTTGACCATTAGTATGGGAAACTTCTAAATCGTTATATTTTCTTTCCAGTTCATAATTTTACTATAGGAAACCTAATATAACCCTAGATAATTGCAATTTCTTTACAATTACCAATTTTTACCGGAATCTGACATGTGGTTTCAAAATTAAACGTGTACTACGTTTGTATGGAGAAGTCTAGGGTCGCCGGACTCTTAAATGATATCTCCGTTTCCTTTTAAATGATTTATTTTAAATGGCGGCGCCACTGGACCCCGGAATATTTGGGTATGGCCTTAACTGTTATTTTTTATAAATTTGAGGGGGGATTCATACTTGAGTCCTTCGAGAATATAATGCTGCCTAAAATAGTGTAACAAAAATCAGACTAGGATTTTCATACTTACTTTTATGAGTCATCATCATCATCAGGCTTTTTTGGTCTCCACTGCAGGAGTACGACCCTCTCTGTACTATTAGAGCCATACTTGGCTAGAGTAGCCAAAGGATTTTGCCTACACTCTCCACACGGACCAGATGGGTCGGAGAGGTCTTAATGATGTTTATAAGTTTTGTTTAGCTTGTATTTCCAAAGTCGCCTTCTATGACATCTTCAGGAAGACTTGGAGTAATCCTATTCTACTCTGTCAGAAACCACAAGGGTGGTTGAGATCATACTTTAGCACTTTTATGAGTAAGAAGTAAGTAAGCATTTTATTATATTTATCGAGATATTTAACAATGGGCAAAGTTGGCCAGCGTATGACGTCTTTTCGTAAGAATTGTTAGCGTACTACGACGCGACGAAATTAATACTATTACAATTAATTTCTTTTTCATGAATTTAATGACGATTAGTTTTTTTTTCTATAATTGCAGTAATGATATCTATCAAAGAGTCTAACGCATGTTTAGAGATTTTCTGTTATGTGAAAATGAGAACTTTAATTTAAGTTTTATTAGTCTTAAATTACTTTGTATCATGGGTATAGTAGATACCTAAAACATTGCCAACGAATTCAATTACACCCTGTATTCACTTTGGATAAAAAACATATTATAGGCGGGGCTCCTATACAACAAACGTGTTTTCTTAAAGATAATTTCCTTTAAGGAACTCTTGGTGCGTGAGTCAGACTCGCACTTGGCTGGTTATTTTTAACTGTGAAATAAAGTTTAAATAAATAAAGAGTCATCCAAAGTCCAAACATACAAACATATCATGACTTACCTTACGAGGCAGATAGAGCTTAGGGTCGTAAGACCGAAAGACCACGTTCATCTTGATGCTTTTGCCAGTCACATCTAAAAATAGATTGGCTGAAAAACTAGTAAGGTTTATTATTTGCTTCTAAACTTATCATCTTAAATTGCTAGTTTTTGTTAGGTTCTCTAGCCAGATAAACTAGGAGTGCTATTTTTCATTGAGGGTCTCACCAAAACACAAAACTCTCGCGCGAAGTATCATTTGGTCGTATTTTTGAAACCGTCGAGTCAGAGAAAAACAATATCGTTATTAAGCAGAAACTATCAAAATATTGTCTGTGGTTTTCTAAAATCATTACCACGAATAAAAGAGAAGCGTGTTTCTAAACTGATTCTTCATGAAAGATTTATTTGCCAAAACTACGCTACAAATGTCAAAATGTTAAAACAAGACCATTGCAAATCCTTTGCATACGATCTTTCCAAAAATGCGCTCGTTTGGAAACTCTCTCACAAACTATTTGTGATGTGACCAGTGATTTTTATAATGCGTCCCCCCGATTCAAAAATGCGCTCGTTTGGAAACACTCTCGCACACTATTCGTGATGTGACAAGTGGTTTCAAAAATGCGTCCCCAGGCGGTGGATGGCACCTGATTGCGTAAAAAAACAGACCAAATCCAACCCACGGCAATTCACTTTCACGCTGCAGCTACGTTTCAGAGCTGTGGCCATTTGGCGCAGTGTTTTGAGGGTCACTAAGGTCCGAGTCACACAGGTCTCCTATTGGCGCGTTAATCCCCCAACCCTAGACTTTACCATACAAACCATAGTATAATAAGACAAGGTAAGTATTCTCTTCCCGAGATGGAACTTGACTACGTCACGATAAGTGATGCCACTATTCTTCTTTTTAGTAAATTTAAGGACTTTCTCAATTAGTTCATGAATATTAAATAAAATATTAAGTAACTTAGCTATTTAGTATCTCGCGTGATTTATCAATTAAATATTTTACAAATTGATATAATGGATTATTAATTCGTAATTTGTATATTCATTACGCTCGGGTAATTCAATTTCACACAGTGGCAACACATCAAACTGATGACGTAATGTACCACCTACGTTATCAGCTGTCACAGGAAGAGAATACCTTGTTTTATTATATCATGATACAAACGTAGTCTATGTTTTATTTTGAAACCACATGTTTATCTAAACGCACAATGTTAAAACATGTGTTTTATGATCTTAATGAATATTTTGAGTATGCTACCAATAATTTATTTATTAAATCTTTATTGACCATAATGGTACAAAAGGTGGACTTAATAGGTCTGCACTGTTATAATATCGTAAGCTTAAGAATATTACTTACCCCAGACTTTTTCATACAAACGTAGTCTACGTTTATTTTAAAATCGCATGTCAGATTTCTGTAAAAATTGTAATTTTACAGCATTATATTCTATTTCAAGTTTATATTTGACTGTGAATACCAATTGTATAGATATGTACAATATCATTGAAATTACAAAATTTTGCCGAAATCGGAAACGTCGTTTTGAAGAAAAAAAACGTAGACTACGTTTGTATGGAAATGTGTAATTTGGTCTAGGGTAAGGGAACTCTTAAGGAGAAAGTCTAGTGATGCCTTGATTTGAAATAATATGCCTTATTATGTATAAAAAAATAGCTTTTTAATTATTTATAAGCAACCGTTGAATAAACAAGTTTATTTGCAGGCAAATAAAAAAAAAACGACGGGTTGCACTCTGGGAGTGCCGGCAGAAGTGAAAACTTGAATATTAACGTTGTGCATTTTTGATATTTTTGGAATAGTTAGGGAATAATTTTGCACGAATTGCTTTAATTATCAGTAGAAAAGTACTCTCATTTATGTGGTAGAATACAATATTTATTTATTGGGCTATCGTACACAAACATGACATTTTATTAGCACGCTGTAACATAAACACACACAAACATTCGCGCAAGCGCCCTGCGCCGTCTTACGAATTTTCGATCAGGGTCACGTGTCCTGACGCGAGTTTTGGATTTTTTACCCATTCCAAAAAAAGTGCACAACGCCGCTAAAGAAGTTTTCACTTCAAAAAACCCCGACTATCAAACACGCCATTTAGTGGTGAGTAGCGGAACTACCGATACGACTTGATATCCGTAGCACTATTCGCTAAAGAAAGCCCTGACTTTCAAGCGTTAACTTCGTCGATTATTCCTATGACGCCTTCCTATGTGACTTTAGCCTTAAACAACTTAGCATGCTCAGAAGCGAGCACCGCGACATCTTTGTAACTGTAGTCTCTAAACTGAACGACATAATCGTGGCTTAATGAGCGCGGGCCAGACGCCGAAAAAACTGGGCTAATTACTATCACTACCGTAGTAGTCTGTAGGTGTGGTAAAGTAAAGCATTTTTTCTAGACCACAGATATAGCAAGAATCAAGATACTATTAAACACACGGTATCAAGTCTTCCAAGATAAACCGTGTATAAAGGAATAGAATACGGATGTGTCAGAGTGCCATTCTGAATTTCGACAGTTTAATTATTTCGACACAGTAGAAAAAATGGTCGACTTGAAAGTAGCCGGGTATAGAGGAAGAGGAAAGCCGAGAAAGACGCGGGAACAATGCGTGAGACGGGTATAGAGGAAGAGGAATGTCGAGAAAGACGCGGGAACAATGCGTGAGACGGGTATAGAGGAAGAGGAATGTCGAGAAAGACGCGGGAACAATGCGTGAGACGGGTATAGAGGAAGAGGAATGTCGAGAAAGACGCGGGAACAATGCGTGAGACGGGTATAGAGGAAGAGGAATGTCGAGAAAGACGCGGGAACAATGCGTGAGACGGGTATAGAGGAAGAGGAATGTCGAGAAAGACGCGGGAACAATGCGTAAGACGGGTATAGAGGAAGAGGAAGGCCGGAAGAATGCGTGAAATCGGGTATGACGGGGGGATCAGTACTTTTCCCTATTTGGGGTCAGCTCTGTATTTCAACTCTTCATATCCTTCTATCCTTCGCCATCTCTGCCTTCTATCTTTTGCCATCTACAGAGATGGCACTTACTTCTTCCTTGCCTTTTCCCTATTTGCATATTCCCTTCATAACTTTCTATCCTTCTATCATTTGCCATCTCTGTAGATGGCAAAGGATATAAGGCAGAGATGACATAGGATAGAAGATTATGAAGGGTGTTAACATACAGAGCCGACCCCAAATAGGGAAAAGGCAAGGAAGAAGTAAGTGCCATCTCTGTATATGGCAAGGAAGAAGAATTATTTCGACACAGTCTCTATTTCGAAAAACAATACCTACCTAGTTCGAAACTATATCATAATACGATTCTTTACACATGGCCATTCTATAATTTTTAATGGACTCCCAAAGTACATTGTAAACATAGCTACTAGAATTGATGCAACACGAAATATTTTTATTGTAATTGGTGTAATTAGAGTGGGCAACGATGCTGTCTTCCGAGTGAGTTAGTGTAACATGACTGGGGAATTCCGTATATCTGGACGGCGGTATGCGTAACGTAACTCTAGACAAAAGTAAAAGTGTTGTTTTTCGTGCATATAAGTGGCCAACACTGGTGTCAGATTTTTCAGGCTGCCTTTTTGTACTTTGGAACAATAAAGTTTGATAAAATAAATAAAGGCATCTGACATAGCTGACGACTGCCATACAATGATGACAGCCGGGATCAACGGCTTATTCGTGCCTTCCGAAGCACGGAGGAGCTCGAGAAATTTTTATGCCACTTGAGGTGACCCATCCAAAGTGCGGACCACGCCCGGTGACATTTTACTTGCGAACGCGCTAGCAAAGCGCACTCCCGCCGCGCCACAGAGCTCATTAAAAATCATTAAAAATAAAGAAACTTACAATGAAAATATTTTTTTATATTTATTTATGAAAGTAAAAGTTACATGCTATTTCGATATAAATTACTTTGTATATTTTCGCTACATATCAATTAGTTCATGGCCGGCGCCCATAATACTTTAACTGCAACTTTAATGCACCATGTTATACATAAAAATTACAACAACTACAAGAAAAAACATAGGCACAAAGGCGAACTTATCGCTATAAATGCAATCTCTTCCAGCCAACCTTTTGGTGGAGGAAAAATAATTTGAAACAAGATGGGCCCCGTAATTTTACCTATAGTTAATTTACTTACGTATAAATATTACATAAACATATAATACATAAATATATTTTACAAAAGTAAATACAAATAATACATACCTATGCGATACATAAAATATTTACATAAATACATTATTACTAACACTGAACATAACTGATTATATCGACAGGGAATATTTATAAAGGCGATTAAAAAAAATGGTTTTTTCTGAGTAGTACGAACTTCAAAAGGAAGAGTATTCCAGAGGCAGAGCTTGTATGGCAAAGGATTTGGAAATTATTATCATTATTACCATTACTGTTTGTCAAAGCTCCTTCCGCAAACAAGTCCAAAATTACCGAAATGAAAATCCAATCAAGTATTATGATTTTCCATAGCCCTTCAATGTGATAAACTTACACGGAAAAATCAGCTTTAAACACTTATACAATATCAAAAGGTTAAACAGACACGAAGCGATTGTAAAACAACTTTTTAAAATGTTCGTTTTGCTCCATTTTGCGGTAAACAACGTTCTTAAACATTGATTGTAAATCAAAAACCAGTGACATTAATCAACAAAGTTATTCACCTTTTAATGATATGCATTTTGAAAGAAACCAAAGATGCAATGAATATTCTATATGAGTAGTTATCATTCTCTAAAAACTTTGATAACTACATATTTGACAGCCTTACCGAACAGTTGCATTTACACTTAATACCATGCACTAATCGCAGTCGTAGAGTATGTCACTCCTTATGGCTTTTTGTGTATATTTCATGACATACATACAATCTAGACACATCACTTAAGGTTTAGCGGCTCTCAGCAAATTGAACGGCTTGAATGAAACAAGATAATATGATTTATTGAGTAGATTTGTACGCTTTTTTGAAAATTAAATTGCCTTTTTTGACATCTATTAAATAATAAATAATAATAAAAATTATGACACAACAAACGGTGTATCTCTGTCCACATATTAACTTTATTCAATAATTTAATTGTAAGTGGACGCCTTTGGAGAAAATGCTACAGTGCAGTTTGTTGCCACTTCTTCTGCACTAGCGCTTAGAAAGCGTCAATAAACTAAGCAACTTAGCTAAGTAACCATATGACATCAACAATTGTACAACAAAACAAAGTTACGGTTATAAAGAGACATTATAAATATCCTATGATAATAAAGATATATTTTAATTGAATCGAGTTACGATTAAAAAGCCATATATCGAAAGAAATTAGAAGACACATTCCATCTTTGTTAGGTTCTCGCATAGAGCCATCCCACCCTGTCACTGTGGTAGTCGCACTAGATATTCGAAACTCGTTGTTTTTGCCTCAGTTTTTAGCGGCACGTTTATAAATAATTTGAGGGCAATAACTCGTCTGTACGTCTGTCAAGGCTGTGCGTATAAAGGCGACCGCTGACTGAGAAAGTAAGAAATTAGTAAAAATATTAAAAAATTGGGCAAAAATGCGAATCATGTTAACAGGCGATGCGGCTAGCAACCCATCACTGTATTGATTGCTTTTCCATCTTCTCGCCCACCATGACGCTAAAAGTGGCTTTTGGGTCTTGCGGCCCTGGGCTCTGTATAGAACCGCAAGACCCAAAATGCTCTGTCTGCCCCATTAGGGATAAAGACGTGATAGTATGTATGTATGTATGTATTAAAAAATTGTTTAAAAAGTTCCTAAATTAGCCCCTAAAAAAATTCGTGACGGAAAAGTCTTACACTTTTTTTCGCCAAGTCCGTATCGACCGAAAAGAAACTTTGTTCAATATTTATATTAGAAAAGTCGCGGGTTGACATTGGTTTTGTAAGGCATATAACAAAAATTCGACAATTCCGAAGTGCCGATTTTTGTTACTGTTATTCTAATTTCATTATACTATAGTGGTCTAGTACAGCCCGTGGTTTGTTTTATTACGGGTATGTCCCTTCTACGTTGTATAAAGTAAAAAAAATTTTTACTCATTCGGGTTTTTTATTGTACATACATACATACATACTATCACGTCTTTATCCCTAATGGGGCAGACAGAGCATTTTGGGTCTTGCGGTTCTATGCAGAGCCCAGCGCCGCAAGACCCAAAAGCCACTTTTAGCGTCATGGTGGGCGAGAAGATGGAAAAGCAATCAATACAGTGATGGGTTGCTAGCCGCATCGCCTGTTAACATGATTTGCATTTTTGCCCATTCCCTCGATCGGCTTTTACGATCTGCGTGGGAAGAGAAGCAGCTGGTACATTCTAATTTTTTTTTTTCTCCTAGACCAGCATGGGAGCTTATTTTTTATTGTTAACTTTTTTATTAGCCATTTGTGTCCCGCCGCTGGGCAAGTCTCTCTTTCCTACCACAACTCTCTATCCTTGGCCTTTTCTCTCCAATCCCTGTCGTAACTTTCGAAGTTGTCTGACATCATCTGACATCTCTAAAGGAAGAGAAGAAGGCCTTCCTCTCTTCCTATGCCCATCAGTTGGCCAGTTAGTTAGAATGTGGGCCCATCTTTCCGGTTGCACACAGCAGACATGCTCCGCCCAATTCCATTTCAGTCTAGCTGCCTTCTTTCCATCGTCCACAACTTTAGTGATGGAGCTTATGCGTCGGTCAGTGTTTTCTAACTCATTATCATCATCATCATCATCATTTTAGCCGCAATACGTCCATACATGGGCCTCTACCAAGCATTTCCGCAAAATGACCGATCTAGAGCGGCTTGCATCTGCTGGGCTATGTCAGTGACTTTAGTTCTCCTAAGAATTTCCTCATTTCAGATTCGATCACGTAGAGAAACACCTAGCATAGCCCTCTTTATAATGCGTTGAGCGATCACCTATGAGATCCATAATAAATGTGGTTAGGGACCACGTTTCACGTCATCACTGGTAACACACATTGGTCTTGAGGCACAGAGGTATTTCGGACGAGAAGACATTGCGTAGCTTCCCGAACGCTGCCCAGTCGAGTCGGATTCGTCGAAAGGCCTCTTCCTCGAAACTGGAACTTCCTGCCTTGATCAATTGACCCAAGTACTTTTTTAAGTACTAGTTTTTTTAACTAACGACAAATAAAACAATTATTTCTACACCTATTTGAAATCCGTAAATCACGCACATATTTCACATACTATACCCACACTTAAATTCCTCAAAAGAGTTGGCAATAAATAAAAACGCGTGTTAACGTAGAGTTAGCAGCATCAACATAAATCTCCCGCTTGGCGCTGGCGCTGGTTGGCAAGGATGCCAGGGTGCGGGCTGCCAAGCCGGCTTCCGGAGGGTCGGCGGTTCGCTCCCGACCGAGACATATCCAAATTCGAATTAAATATAAATACATTTTATGCAAAAAATTATATGATTGAAAAGAGTCGGGTTAAGTAAATAATTGGTCAAGTGCGAGTTGGACTCGCGTACGAAGGGTTCCGTACCATTATCTATAAAAAAACATGTTTGTTGTATAGGAGCCCCCTTTTTGTTCTGTTTTTAGTATTTTTTTGTTATAACGGCAACAGAAATAATATGTAAAAATTTCATGGGTCTAGCTATCACGCGGTTCATGAGGTACAAACTGGTGATGACAGACATCTAAGACTCCGCTTGTGATAGACAAACAGACAGACATACAGACGGACGTACGGACAGCGGAGTCTTAGTAGGTAATAGGGTCCCGCTTATATCATTTGAATACGGAACCCTACAAACTACATTTGTAAAGATTTGTTTTCTTCCATGATGGCGTGGGAAATTTTGAAATTTTTATATTTTGGAAATCTTTGGGGGAGGCCTATTTCCAGCAGTGGACCTACGGAACCCTACACTGTGCATGGCCCGAAACTCACTCGGCTTGTTAGTGTATAAATACAATTTGGTTTACAATTCAGTTAGGAAACAACTTACTAGAATATTTGTATTCAGATGTTTTCCTGCTGACTCTACAGTACATACTTCGTGATCGTTGTACATTCTTCGTTATCTATGGCCAAATCAACCCAGTAGGCAACCGGCGCCATCTCTCAAAACCTTTCCCTACGAATTCCTCTTTTTTCCCTACCATTTAATTGACTTCCGATCTACGATTCGCGATCGTATGGAAAGCAACCGCCTGTCCATCTCTTCAAGATTTTCATGATTGACAGATATCATCGCAAGCGATGTTCAACTGTAACCAAACAGTTTTAAAGTTTAAAATAGCTTGCTGTTGAAATAAAGTTCTAACTAGCCTGAAAACCGCTGATGTTTTTCTGCTACGGTAAAATGAGCCTTGCAGTTTTGAAGTTAGAGTTAGATTTTGTCTGTGGGGTTGTTGTAAGTGGTTTTAGTTTTTTAAGATCGGAGAATGCTTCCGTTAATAGAATTTTAATGAAGTAATGTCAGACCGAGGTTGTGCATGTCATGCCCATCTCCTTACGTGCTCCGACGCGCATGCGGCTATTGGTCAGCTGGTATGGTCGGCAGAAAAAGTAGGGCACTTTTGTGATAATTTAAGTTTTTTAAAATCTATTTTTAGAAATTAATTACATTTTATGCAACCCAAAATCAACGAAGGTTTGTCCGGATAGTATACATGTTACATCTACGTAATAAATTACACAGTAGTAGTTTATGATACAAGTGTGGTGAGCCGTGACTTGTGATGAACAATACTACGTTTTTCAACACATAAGTGAGGAAAAAAAATTCATCACTCGAAGACATTTCAATTTTTTTACCCCCTAAAGGGGTAAAACGGGGGTCCAAAGTTTGCATGGAGAAACAAGATTAGTGAGGCCATTTTATTCAAAACTTCGCAGGAGTACTCCTGACATAAATGAATAAATACGTGTTTCAGGATTTTTCATTTAGAATTTTGAGAGCAATAACATAATGGAGATATATATACTATAGGGATCTAGTACCAACCTTGGGCTATACGTGATTCGATTTATTACGAATGCCTTTCACACGTTGTATTCAAATAGTCTCAATCTTTTTGCCAACGCTACGCTGTGAGTGGGCATCTATATTTGCCGAATGTATTCCATCAAAGTGGAGATAATAATTACGCGGTACAGTTAGCAGAGATACCATCAGCTGCTGTTTAACAACTCTATTATCGGCCTTTGATAGCGATTGATTGAATTTGTTGGAAATATGGGAGGTGGGGAAATTGTTTTGTTAGCCTACATACTTTCTTGGAGAGGAAAACATTGGATTCACAACTGTTACGTAGGTACAACTTGTAAATGACATATGCGTTATAAATCCAATCAGGGACAACACTAGATCTAGAGATATAATCCTACTATATATTGGTAGAATAAATTCAAAAGTTTGTTACCACCATTTTTTTGTTACCACTTCACGCTTCAAACCCTGGACCTATTTAGATGTTTGATATGGATAATGTTAGATACCCAGGGAACGACATAGGATAGTACTTCGTCCAGCCCCGTCCGGGCTTCAAATTCAGGGGGACACATAGCACGACGATCCAATGGCTGATGGGGCAAAAAGGTTCGTTCGAATGGCTACCACGTACTAGCAAGCAAAGCGTAGGACACCTACCCACAACGGGTGGTCGGACGACCGGACCAAGGTCGCTGGATGCAGGCCGCTCATTCGGGCGGTTATTTTGGAAATCTTTGGGAGAGGCTATGTCCAGCAGTGGACGTTATGCGGCTGAAATGATGATGAGGGTAAATTATTATTAAATTAAACGCAGAAAGAGCAACGCTAGTTAGTCCTTGTAGCGTTCTTTCCGCGAGGCAAATGTCCGTCAGATGGTCTGATGGCCGAAATATTGATGACGACAAAGGTAAAAATATGGCCGGATGGGGGAAGCATTTCAGTTATTATCCCGCTACCCTTTCACCGCGAGACTTTATATCAGTAGTCGTGCCCCCAGCGCGAGACATAGTAAATCTAACATACCTATCTACAACCAAAAACGGATATGGATACGTAAGTTATGTGCCATACGAGCATTTTTTTTGTCGCAAATATGCGACCGTCGCGGCATGGGCCCGACAATGTTTGTCACATATATGCGACGCTCGCGGTTAAAGGGTTAAAAAAATCAAGATCCGACCATAGGCGACAGGTGTCGCTAGCATATTGTCGCTTGTCTGTAGCGCTTAGCCCCACTTTTAAATTACTTACACTAGCATGATGTTGAACTACCGAGGATGTAATACTATCTTCTTCATCTCAGCGCGTCCCCGGTTTCATCCTCAGCTGTGATGCTGGTTCCGCTGGTGCGCTTTCCCGATTCAAATGTTTAGTGGCACCTTCATAGGCACTTTTACACGTCATCATGGATTATATTATCTTGAATTTGGGGTAATGGATGTGAATCTCGGACAGTGACGCAGAAATGGAGGTGCCCGGGCTCCAAGATATTTTCCAATTAAAATTACAATTCTTTTCACTCGAGTTTTTCAATTATTGGTTTATTGTGAAACCAAAGGTAAAACAGCTAAAATAAATCAAAGAAAAAGATGTAACTTGTGTTTAGTAGTCGGAATTTAAAAGATTTTGCAAAGTCTCTCCGCGAAAATTATAGTATGATGTATGATCGAGTACCTAAAACTGATAGACCAAACAGAATAGGAACGAAAGTCTAAAATGTAGCAACCTAAAAACATGGCAAATGACTGATACATAGCGGTAACAAACAAATGATGCTAATGTTCGTCTCACCGCAAGCGGACTGTTGACATTGGCTGCTCCGGATTTGGTCTGCCATCAATCGTGGCTACTGGTGGGCTAGGCTGCGGCTTCCCTAATAGACCAACTAAGTATACACTATTACGACCTCCGTGGCGTAGTGGTCACCATGCTAGTCCCCCACTCAGAGGTTCCGGGTTTGATCCTCGGTCAGGGCAAATTGGAAAATGGCCTTTTTCAAATTGTCCTGGGTCTTGGATGTTGTTTATATCTATATATGTATTTGTTATAAAATTATCGTTGAGTAAGTATCCCATAACACAAGTCGCGAACTTACTTTGGGGCTAGCTCAATGTAATTTGTCTCTATATATTTATTTATTTTATTTATTTATTATTACTTCTTCATTCATAATGGGGTAAACAGAGCCTAGGGCCGTAAAACAAAAATGCAACTTTTAATGCGATGGTGAGTAAAGTTAGTGAATGGGAATCAAAATAGAGATGGGTTAGCCGCAATTCCCTTGATCGATTTTGTATTAGTAGGAGCGCCAAAAGTAGAGCCAGTCAAAAAATATTTATATAAAATAAAATCAATATTTTATTTGAAATTAACCATTTTGATTATTTAATAAAACGAAATATTATATTATTTTATCTTCTTTTGGAATCTAGGTTCTTTGGGGGGCTTGCGTGGGAATACAGTCCACTGATCCAACGCGTAGGACCTTATCGAGAAGTTGATGTTATATGGCGCTTATATTACCTATATTCCTCTTTATTCATTTTCAAACTTAGATTAGATTTTATAATATATCTATAAAGTAAAATATAAAATAAAATACAAAATATAAATACAGTATAATACCTAATCTAGCTGCCCGCTGGCGGGGCACAAGGCCCAAGCTACTAAGGTTAGGGCCGCAAAGAGAGAAACCTCCTGACAATGCGTGCCGAGTGCAGGTGTACTGTCTTCTATATCTGACCCTTGACCCAGCCATCTAGCGAGAGAGTCTCAAGGTGTTGGTCAAGACTCTTAGCTATGAGACCATTCGCCGATACGACTATCGGGACCATGATCGTCGAATCCACATCCCACATAGCGGTCACCTCGTGGGCTAAGTCAATTACAATTACCTATATTTATTATTAAATTTAGTTTATTTCACTAATAATTCAAACACAACACTGGAACGTCAAGCGGTACCAAAGGTAAAGATGAAGGTAGAAAGTGAGAGGCAGGGAGAAGGCGCACGAGGGCCGTGCCGCGACTCAGGCAGAGTTTCAAAAACAAGTACAAACCAGTGCGGGCCGTACCGTGCCTCAAGCCGATCTCTCAACTAAACTATGTGTGCACTCACACACTCGAGAACTGTACCGGCTGTTTTTTTTTAGATATTATGTACGATTAATGAAAATTTTTTATATTTAAAAAAATACACTAAAACAGTTCCACTATATTTTGTTAATTTTGTATTCACGTGGATTTTTTTTTTGAAATTGATGGTTTTAAATAATACAAAAAAATCTAGACTGTACTAAATTGATATTCGGATGTAAAATCCTAAAGTATTCAAAATTGATTTCTAGACGGACGTGCTGGTCGTTTAGTCACGGGGTGAACGAGACGGGGGGCAACCCATCTGAAGCCCGGACACTACAGATGGCTCTTGACCTCAATTATCATCGCCGCACTAGTTCAGGGTTGCTAGAATTTCCATTTAGAGACCTAGGGACCCTAAATGGTAACGGTCTGTCACATTCAATTGAGAGATTTTGGTAAGTATGAATTTTTTGTCTGATATCTTTGTTGTTTCATTTCTCCCATGCTGGTCTGGGAGAAATGAAAAAACTTAGAATGTACCAGCTGCTTCTCTTCCCGCGCAGATCGTAAAAGCCGATCGAGGGAATGGGCAAAAATGCGAATCATGTTAACAGGCGATGCGGCTAGCAACCCATCACTGTATTGATTGCTTTTCCATCTTCTCGCCCACCATGACGCTAAAAGTGGCTTTTGGGTCTTGCGGTGCTGGGCTCTGCATAGAACCGCAAGACCTAAAATGCTCTGTCTGCCGCATTAGGGATAAAGACGTGATAGTATGTATGTATGTATGTATCTTTGTTTTTAACCCCCGACAGCTCGGTGGCCCGGCGGGAGTGAGCATTACTAGCACTTTCGCAAGTAAAGTGACACCGGACGTGGACCCCACTTGGATGGGTGACCATAATTGGCATAAAAATGTTCTCGAGCTCATCCGTGCTTCGGGAGGCACGAATAAGCCGTTGGTCCTGGCTGTCACCATTGTATGGCAGTCGTCAAGCTATGTCAGATGTCATAAGGCAGCCTGAAAAATCTGACACCAGTGTCCGAAAAACAAAAAAACCCGATAAAAAACGATTATGTTTACGTGAAAGGAAGTTCCCCTAGCAGTGGTTCTTAGCTATGTTGCTAAAAAATTGGTTTCAGTCGTTAAGTTATTGGGGGTTAAAGCTTGAAAGTTAGGGTTATTTAATTTACCTGGCAAACAATAGATGGCGCTATAGATATCACTTAAAATCGGTTGGAATAGCAGTTCCTTCACTCAACACTAGATGGTGTCGGGAGTATTTTTTTAATTTGCCTGTCAAATACACTTTTTTATTATGATTTGAAACACCGTACTGTCATCAGTAAATAATTAATGAAGTAACTACGTTTTTTCGCTCATTTCGCAGTCTCTATACGTTAAGTGATACATGAGATGCCTATACATACATACAATAAGATTAAATACTTTTAAAAACGACTATATTTACTGTTGATGTCCGAAAAGAAATGACGTGTGGTCTCCAAGTCCTCCCGTGGATGTCGTAGAAGGCGAATTAGGAAATACAAGCTAAACAACGCTTATAAACATCAATGAGACCTCTCCAACCCCTCTGGCCAGCGTGGAAGTGTAGGCCAAGTCATCTGGCTGCTCTAGCTTAGTATGGCTCAGGGCATCAGCTCAGAGAGGGTTGTGCTCCTGCAGTAAAGAAAAAGAAATCTATCTATTTATATATCTATGTTTTGTCAGCCCTAAGGAAATGCAATTGTATTAAAATGACCGTTGTCACACGCGCGCGACCGTGCGGTCACGCTAAGCTTGCACATACAAATAAAAACTCCCGTTTTGTATTTAAAATTTGAAAAAATCTAGGTAGTAAGAAATAAAATATTCAGTCTGAAAAACGGCGCATGGGGCGGTGACCTTTAAAAGCCGACTGCAACGCCCAAAATACACAAACGATTTTGATAAAATTCTAAATTGGTCCAGGCGTCTTCGAGTTATCAGTAAACATACATAAAAAAACATAAAAGATTCAAAATATAACGTCTTACGAATTATCTTTAAACTATTTTAAGTGTGGATTCAAATCTATAATACTAAACTAGACAACTTTCCGGCAAAGGATAAATATACATCGAAATATG
Organism: Acrobasis consociella; assembly: GCA_963555685.1. Lineage (NCBI taxonomy): Eukaryota > Metazoa > Arthropoda > Insecta > Lepidoptera > Pyralidae > Acrobasis > Acrobasis consociella. The sequence continues at coordinate 3,476,018 of OY743114.1, forward strand.
GAATATATTTTTCAACACATTAGCTTGGAAAGTGCTTTTTACCCATAAAATCTCTGCATGCAGCCAGCCTAGACTCAAACCGAAACCTTGTTTTAATCAAATTTAAAATGTTAAAATTCAAACATTAAAATGAATTTATTAATCTGTACAAAAAAAACATTTTTTATTTTATTTAATTGTTTGGCTGTTGGTGTATTGATTTTTATGTCTCTCATATTACAAATTCGCGAATGCGCGTAACGCGCCAGAAAAAAAAATACGAATTGCGTCATATTTCTAATTTTCTTTAGCGAGATATATTGTAAGTTGAAGTGAATTGTACCTAAAAATGTCTTCGAGTAATGAAGTTTTCTTTCATCACTAATGTGTTGAAAACGTGGTATGGCTCACGTGTATATTGTTCATCACAAGTCTCGACTCTCGAATCGATAGACAAAAGCCCGGGCTTCGCCCGCTTGTTAGTCAACCCACCTCGACTGTAATGTACAATTTACCACACTTGGATCATATACTACTATTTTGGTTTTTCAATCAATTTTCGGATCAGCTGGAGATCGCTCAACTGGTATTAAAGCCAAAAAATATTTTTCATATTTCGACATATATTCTTAAGAGAAAGTTGTTCAGTATTATAGGACTGAATCCATTCTTAAAATAGTTTTAATAGGTATATGTTGTAAGCCCCTGTTGTATACTGATATGGTGATAAGTAAAATTGGTTTAAAAAAAGATGAACAACTTTTATGGTTAACCATTGGCAGAACCAGCACAATATAAAATAATTTATCAATTTATACTTACAATACCTACTTACAAGCTAACTTTCGCTAAAAACTGTATCGTTCACATCTGCATCCGTTGTCTAATTTATCATTTCCCGCTCAAATGTTGCAAATCCTGATTTCTGATTGGCCAGCTGTTCTTATTCTTGTCTCTGATTGGTTGAAACTATAGCCGACTGTGTGCACGGAACCACAGATTTTATACGTCTTACAGAGCTAAGAACCAAATGACATATCATATTATTATGTTAATGGGGCAGGCAGAGCATTAGGTCTTGCGGCTCTAAGCAGAGAGAGGTTAAACCAATTTTGGCATGAAAGTGGGCGAGAAGGTAGAAATAGGAATCAAAATAATGATGGGTTGCTCGTTTATTGTTAACGTCTTATGCTTTCTTAAATTACAATTCAGTTTAGTGGTTTATTCCTAGGAATGCATGAGAAGCAGCCAGTTAATGCTATATTTAACGTTCCTAAATTAACATAGCAGTAAAGTGAAATACAGCAAGTATTTCACTTACAATCTAAATCGATATATAATCTAGGCAAACAAACGTCAATGCTGAAACTGCCGTAGCAAAATTCTGGTTATTTTTTAGTAAAGTTTAGAAGAAGAATCGCTTCTTAACTTTATGAAAACGTTGACCAGAATGTGGCAACCTTCCCTGAATTAAAAAGATGATAAAAACCAGAAATTTTTCAAAAGGCGGTCGCAAACTAATGAAACAAAAGGTCGTATAAGATATCGTTAACGTCGCATTTTACAAGCGTTTATTTAGTTTCACCTGTCCTGGTGTCTGTCTGTCTGTAATCAAATCTTTTAAGCTATTGACCCACTTCCCGGTTTTCGATTGAGCTGAAATTTAGCACGCAAACTTACATCGCTTGACAATTCATGACATGAAGATAATGGAGCCGGAAAGTGGCTAAAGAAGCTATGAAAGAATACAACCTCATCAAGTTTTAACCTTGGTTTGATTCGTCTTAAAGAGCACTTTAAATTTCAAAGTATTTTTTAAATATTTTTGAAGTGAAAACTTCTTTAGCGGCGTTGTGCACTTTTTTTGGAATGTGACATGACACGTGACCTGATCGAAAATTCGTAAGACGGATGGAGAGTAGGCAGCTGGCGCGGCGTAGGAGAGGGAGTATCCTCCTCTCTTTCTACGGCGCGGCGAAAATGTATGCCTGCGCCTGTTGTTTCGTATATCAAAAATGCACAACGTTAATATTCAAGTTTTCACTTCTGCCGGCACTCCCAGAGTGCAACCCGTCGTTTTTTTTTTAACAGTAACTTGTTTCACATAGAAATATATTTGCTGCAGAACTTCAGCCTGACAACTTCGGTACAGGCAATCTCCATTGGTTTTTAAACTCTTCGCAAACTTCGACGGCTAAATTAATTTCACTATTATGCACAGATTACACAGGCGTGTGCAATATTTATGATAGTTATCTAATTATGGGCCTTTATGCAGCTCGGCAAACATAGACCTGGTTATTTATGGTCGGGTTGAACAAACTGTGCTTACTGAGCCCGCTTGGGCAATCGATTTACTTGAATCTGAATCTTCGTGTCTTTCGTGATGTACTTTATAGATGCCTAGCTTATAAACTTTTTTTGTCATAATTAATAATTCATCATCTTTTTAGTATCCTCTGCAGGAGCACGACCCTCTGTGTACTACCAGAGCCATACTTGGCCAGAGCACCCAGACGGATTAAAGAGGCCTCATTAATGTTAATAAGCTTTGTTTAGTTTGTAATTCCTAAGTCGCCTTCTAATTACCTATATTATCTTTGGCAATATATCATCACATAATATTAATTGGATATCGTACTTTTGCCCTTTAAAAATACCTAATATTCTTATAAACACACGAGAAACAAGTAGAACTGGCCCAAAATACGGAATCTTCGCAAGTGCCAATAAAAAATATCATAAAATTAGCTATGACATTTAGAAATATTCGACCTCAGGTCACTAAGTACTGGATGAGCAAGGTGACTTTCATAAGCTATATATGGATTGCTTGAATATGTAGGTGATAATCAGAAATATTTTTATAATTGATACATATTAACTAGCTTTAAACCGCAAATTCGCCTGCGTAAAAGACAAAAATGTTTCTAACAGGATTTTTAATTTGTTTTTACGTTATTAAATTTGTTATAACTAATCTCGTTTGCCATTGTTCTCATTTAATGTAAAATTATGTATTTGTTACTTTTTTCTTTTGGTGTACAATAAAGTGTTATCTATCTATCTGGTTTCTCCATATAAACTTTGGACCCCCGTTTCATCCCCTTAGGGTGTGAGTTTTGAAAAATCGTTTCTTAGTGCACCGATAGACCTTATAAGGAAACTATTATGCTAAATTTGGAGTCTCTAGACTTTGTTTGGCCTGAGGGTTGGTACATCAGTCAATCACGTTTGCCTTTTACATATTTATAGATTGTTTGGTCCTATGATGTTCATCATCATCAGGTCTTTTGGACTCCACTGCAGGAGCACGATCCATGACACGATCACGATCCATGGCACGGTCGATTGTATTATATTGTACGATATAATGTACAATATAATACAATGAGAATGCTATTAGCATAATTATTAATTAAGAATGATGTCAATATCATTCTTAATTAATAATTATGACATAACAATGTATTCTCAGTCCACATATCTAATTTTAATACCAGTATAATTCTGTACTGCCAGTGAAAAGGGATCTAAGTCAAAAAACATGGTTTTGAGAAAATCGAGTTCAAAGTTTCAAAAAATTCCTGCACGTTCTATACATCAGCTAGAAAATTTTTGATTAGTGATATTGATAGATAATTCAAAATAAAAGAAGTCTCTATGACTAAAACAATTTAAAATAAATGGATATTAGAGATAATCGAAAAAAATTACAAGTTATATCACTTGACACGAAAAAATATTCGTGTAAAATGCTATAAAATGACATGCAACTATTTACACATTTTGTATTTCGTTGGTGTCAAATGATACATCATCTTTATTTTTATAGTGTTTTGAAGTGTATAAGAAGATAATCACGAAGTCCCAAAACAAAATTTACTTGTTTCATGATCAGCTATTTTTACGTCAATTTTATTTTGTCCAAAAGTCATAAAAATATTACTTACATCAGTTTACACATTTTAGTATACCTTAATATTTTTGTGTATTGTGATATATATCAGATATTTAAGCGATCTAACTATGAAATGTTAAGGTGTAAAATGATATAAGTATAAACATACTATTATGTAAAAGTAATGCCTGTGATACAGGGTCCAACCGACGTCTACCTTAAGGTATTCGAATCCTAAGCAAACCTTACCTATATCTCTGGTGCATCCTGATAAGCAAAATGGACGTGGTTGTGGTGATATCAACTCGCGCGCGGAGGGATCTGGTCGAAGTCTTTCCACTCTTGATTACTAAATTAGTTGCAAACAATTGGCCAAGTACGTGTCTGGCTACGCGCAGTGTAGTGTTCCGTAGTTACGAATGACATTCACGCGACTAAAATGTCTAAAAAACTAACTATCTATTGAATTTGTATACAATGTTCCTTTTTGAGTACATTTATAAGTTGGTAACCTATAACTTTTTGATTTATAAACCCTACTAAGCTTTCATTGAAAAAACACTTTACAAGCTTTAATTTTACCACTTTTTCATACTCATGCCGAATTACAGCTTACTAGTCCTTGTAGTCTCTGAGTAGAACCGCGGATTAGCAGACATAATTTGTTTACTATGGAAGCCTAAAAAGTCCCTAAGTGCCCCTCCAGAATAGAGAAGGGACCAAGACGACCAGAGGTCAGAAGAGCTCAGAATTCCCGAGCAAAACTGTTTAATTGTCAATTGTCCACACCAGATACAAATCTGCTAAATATATGAATTCATGACATTTAATGTGCATATGCTAAGAATAGAAAAAAGATTTTGCAGAGATAGAAGATTTTTTGCGTTTAGCAGAAGTAAGCAAGACAGGGGAATAGACTAAGAGAAAAGAAGATAGAATATTTATTTTACAACAAGGAGAATACGGGAAAGACCCCGTGTGACTCCGGGTTAGAACAGGACCACTCCACCTCTTCCTTTGGATGTTGTACTAGGCATCGTAATTCGTAATAGAACTAAAGAAAAAATAGCAATAAAAGCACGACCTTTGTAACACGAATTACAATAGCATTCTCAAGGAGTTGACGTTTGGCAAGCAGCTGGATGTAAAAAAAAGCAAAATCCATAAAAAATTAAAACAGACTCCACAGCATTAGAGCGGATGATGCAACTAGTATGCTGAGATGAAATGGAGTGAGAGGGAAAAAGGAAAATATAAGGTAGAATTTATCGTCGCTAATAAAAATTATTAAAAATATAACACAATTGAATTTATAGACTCGAAAAAGAATTGCAGTGTGTTGGTAAATAATGACCAGACATAATAGTGATATAGGTAACCAACAACAACTAACCATCTTATTACAAAGCTAACTTACGATGATCATCAAAATACATGGATATCTATTACTAATTTTAAACAAATTTAAAGGATCAAAGATATTAGGTACACGAAAATAAAATAAGTATAAAAATGTCCATATCACGTGTTGCTTGTAACTTATTATAATCATGTTTTATACAAATAGCCTAGGTGATGATAATGATAATGATGATAAATGTTAGTTTTTTTCAATTTGTAAATATAGACACACCAGTTACACTGACAACTGGAACAAATTCACACTGTGGTTATGGATTTGTATTGGTAGATATATATAATGCATTATATTTTGAACATATTTTTTAATAAATACCTAATTGAAATATATACTTATGATCTGTTTTTTTAATGTTCAAATAATGTCTTTATTTACTAACGTTACAATCATCAGCATTTTTTACTTCGCTGTCCGTAAATAAAGAATAATAGTAATACCATAGATTTGTTCATATAGTTATGACTGATGGAACATTTAGGTTGTTAAAATCAATTTATATATAGGTATTACATTTCGAGCATTTTGAAGTTTATACATATAATAAGACAGTAAAAAAAGTATGTCTGTACATTAAAAATATTTCCAAAAAAAAATTGGGGGCGATGGAGACATATAAATAGGTATATTATTACTCTGTGGTAATAAAGAAAGAATTTTAAAAAAATGTCTGTCTGTTTGTCCGTGTGTCTGTTGGTACACGCTAATCTCCGGAAATACTGGACGGATTCGAATGTAACCCTTTTTTTGTTATATAGCTGTTAAGCCTGAGCAACATATAGGGTATAAATGATTTTAAAAAATGGAACACCTGATGTAGAACTATAATGGTCCAGCTAAACTATAAGAAATATATATAATAGACTGATGAGCATTTTCCAGAGATATAAAGTCCACGCGAACGAAATCGCGGACTTCGGCTAGTCAATATTAAAGATTTTGTTTGCATTATTTTCGTAAAATTATTATTATATATATTTGTTTTGGTAAGAAATTAGATATATAGTACCTAGGTGACTGAGCTTTGCTCGGTTATTACTATTTCTTGTAGTATTTCAGATAAATATACTCATAAGTAGATAGATACTTATTTTATAACTAAACTGATGGTAAAACACTTACATATTTTCGCTAACTTATATTATTATACACCATCTAGCAAATTTAGTAACTCTTGAACTTGTAATATGTATTTGATTCAATTCAACTTATATCAATTTCCACAATAATCAAAGCTGTAATTATGACTAGTGTCAATTGATTTATATAAAGTTGTATCACTAAACACCTATTTTGTCTTACTTTATGTCGCAAGTTGAGTGTTTCTACTACAGATGAAGCGTTTTTCACCAAGGAATCCTACAAATATTTTACGTGTTTATAGAAATAAGCAAACTTAAATCAATATGTACGAATATCGACGTTTTAATTTTCCGTTGTGTAAAGTGTGATAACTAAAGTTAAATTAATTTACACTTTTAAAACTGAAAAAATACTTCGGTTCATTTTGTTGTAAACGCATTTGTATTATAATACACAAAAATAAATTAACGAAACCCTGAAAAACACCTACTTAGATTACTGTGCACCAACGCTAACTTTGGCATTTGAAGCCCTAGGACTATGGGAATAAGACAGAAAAATAGCTAATTTTTTTCTGATTCAGAATATGCAAAGATCTCAAAAGCGATCTAACTCGACTTAGATCCCTTTTCACTGGCAGTACAGAATTGTAAGTTGACGTTATTGAAGAAAATGCTGCAGTACAGTTTGTTACCGTTTCTTCTGTAGTTGCGCTTAGGAAGCGGCAGTAAACTTAGCTATAAGTAAATGATCTGACGTCAACATTTACCTTATAAGAAATCGAAAGAAAAAAAAGTGACAATTATCAAGTGATACAAATATCCAAAGATAAATAAATGATTTTGACTTTAACATTAAGTCCGCCTTTTGTACCTTATTGTTTTGGTAAATAAAGTTTAAATAAAATAAAATACAATAAAGAGTTTACAAAAAAAAAGATCTTCATTAATTATAATTATATAATACAAGCTGATGCCTGCGACGTTACACGCGTGGTCTAATTTAGACAATCCCACGGGATCTTTAAATTTTCCCGGGATGAAAAGTGTTAATCCCGGTACATGCCTTTCCTTTCAATTCGTTCAGCCGTTTTGGCGTGAAAAGCAGATCAAACATCCATACATCAAACTACCTACTTACGTACCTACATATTTGTCAGGCCAAACAAAATATATTCATTCCATGCTATCGCGTTCCCTGTTAGATATATAGTTATATCGCCACTTCAGATTGGTATATACGCTATCTAAATATAATTTTTCAAAACTTAAACCCGACTTCAACACCAAACTACACAACAAATTGATAAAATTTGTATGGGACCACCTATGCCCTTTTAAACAAAAAAAAATTTTGACTGCCTCCGTGGTGTAGTCGTTAGAACGTTCGGCTCATACCCGGAGGTCGCGGGTTCGATTCCCGACGGGGGCAACGACTTTGCGTTGTTGTCCTAGTTTGGTTAAGACATTGCAGGCTGATCACCTGATTGTCTGATAAGTAAGATGATCCGTGCTTCGGAGGGCACGTTAAGCCGTCTTTGACATAGGTCGTTACCTAAAACCATGTCAGAGGCCTTTAAGGCGGTTTAAAAACTCTGACACTATTGTCACTAACACTGTTAGTCACTAACACACACGATAAAAAGAAGAACAAAAAAAGAATTTCCCAAATCGGTCCGGGCGTCTTCGAATAATGGTTAAACCTATACATTCGAAAAAACATATATATAAAGGTACATTCGAATTGATAATAACCTCCTTTTCTCTTTTGAAATCGGTTAAAATGAAGCCTTAAAAATGCATAACTATTTAGTTACTGATAAAATCTTTCTAAAATAAAACAGTACCTAGTTACTCTTTTTTCTAAACTTTTTAGGGTTCCGTACCCAAAGGGTAAAAATAGGACCTTAATACTATAAGCCTTTGCCGTCCGTTTGTCGGTCTATCACCAGGCTGCTTCTCGTGAACCGTGATAGCTAGACAGTTGAAATTTTCACATATGATGTATATCTGTTGCCGCTATAACAACAAATACTAAAAACAGAATAAAATAAATATTTTATTTGTAAATATTAGTGTGCAGTGTATTGAGGTGAGTAGTATCTTCATTTTCTTCATTTTAGTTTTTATGAAAATTTAATACGTAATTTTTTTTTGCGTCTAAATATAATCAAAAAATTCTCAGTGAACATTCCATATAACAAACGTGATTTTTTTAAAGAACCGTACGGAATACTTCGTGTGCGAGTCCGACTCGCACTTTGCCGGTTATTAACTTTCTACTCGAAGATGAGAGGAGGAAAATGCTTACAATATTCGTGTACCCTCTTTTGTTGCCAACTGAAGCGGAATGGTCGCTGACATGTTCATGACAACTTTAGCCGACTGCGTGCGGAGGTGTTATGTTTTTCGTGCAACTGTTGATTGATGCGAATGGGCTCGCTTGATTTCTTTTTATTGCTTGTATGTTAGATGATAAAAATAGAATCAGAAGCCGTAACGTCTATATATGTAGCTGTCAATTTAATACTTTTTATATGGAGAAAAAAATTAAGTAGTCCCGCGGTAGGTAGCGTAAGTAACTGCCTCCGTGGTGTAGTGGTTAGAGCGTTCGGCTCATACCCGGAGGTCGCGGGTTCGATTCCCGGCGGGGGCAACGACTTTGTGTTGTTGTCCTAGTTTGGTTAGGACATTGTAGGCTGATCATCCGATTGTCTGATAAGTAAGATGATCCGTGCTTCGGAGGGCACGTTAAGCCATCGGTCCCGGTCACTGTCTTTGACATTGGTCGTTACCTAAAACCATGTCAGAGGCCTTTAAGGCGGTTTAAAAACTCTGACACCAGTGTTAGTCACTAACACACACGATAATAAGAAGAATGCATCTTTTCAAGTTTTTTAAAATTCCACCAATTTGTATGCCCAATTGCGCAACTAACGATGGAGAGTAATGTTTTTCGAGTGATAGATAAGTATACAACGTGGAAGGGACATACACGTAATAAATCGAAACGGCTGTATTAGATCAATATAGTATAATGATAATGAAATAAAAGTCAAAAACAACACAAAAAACAACTTTCCCATACAAATTGCCCGGGCTGCACGCTTTCGTATGGAAATGTCGAATATTTGTTTTTTTAGTATTTGTCTGTTATTTTTTATTTTATTATACTATATTGATCTAGTAGTCCGTGGTTCGGTTTATTACGGGTATTTTGGACTTCCACGTTGTACATATGTTACTGTGTAATTTTTTTTTATAGGAGATCATTTTTCTCTATTTAACTTACCTGTTAATCCTGTTATGTATATCGTGGCTATCATACGTATTTAAATAGGACTAATTATTTCCAAATAATAATTACCTATTTTTAATAAAACCTACATTCCTCTTATCGACATTAACATTTTCTAATTAATGAATATATAACAACCTCTAAAAAACCATAACAATTTAACACACACCTGTTTTTATAATTGAATCACTACTGGCCACAAATAACAAGAAGTCCCAAGAAAAAAGGTTTTACGAGCTCTCTGACTGTTAGACGACCGATGGTGTATACTCTAACAAACCATTTACATTCAGAGTAATAGCTATAAAGTAATTCAAAGCTACAATTCAAGTGCACTAATGAATTAGTAACACTTCATCATCTATCTAATAAATTATCTGCAGTACATAAATTATCATCTGATTGTAACAAGAAAAAACTTAGACTGGCCATCAAGAAACACCGTTACTCCTCAAACGACTTTTTAGGCGTTCCTTATTTGAAGATTCGTTCTGCTACAGTTCACGAAAAAACTTGGCGCGCTTTCTTTTAGCGCGCTCCCGTTTTATTTGAAATTTGAATGTATTATGTATTAAATATTTATTTTTATTTGTAATTCGAATTTTCAATGCGCTATTTTAGTCACTTTTTTAGTTACTATTTAGTCTAAAAACAGGCAGAAAATGTTAGAGTTAATTAAATACCAAAATGAATTTTCTAATTTTATTCAAAGTTTTCAGTCTTTGTTATCTGTTTTTAAAAACAAAATAGTAGCCAGGAATAGTAGCCGCCAATGTTAATCCTTGAGGAAAGTTGTTCAGTATCATGGACTGAATTCACCCTTACAATAGTTTCAGTATATTTAATTAGATCTTATATAATAAACTAATTCAGACACTTATCAAAAACGTTTGTCTTACTTTTGCAACCTACGCCATCTTTCTTTTGACTTTTTTAGGTTACAAAGAAATTAACAGACAGTTTTACAAGGTGTTAAAGCGGGTGTCAAAATCGTTGATTTTATCCATAGATACGCAGTAAAAAAAAACTATGTGTATGATTTTATCATTGCAACACGATCAAACGATGTTCACACGCTAATGCACTATTTGCAACGCAATATCTCAGGGAAGAAAGTACTCCATTGCGTACGCCTTGTTATATCATTGAGATATCAATCACAATGCTTTTAAACGTGAAACAAATAGTTTGACGTCTGAAGTGATAGATTTGTTCCGTGTTGAGATCTAGGCCAGCTTTAGGTCTTAAGAGGATTGTTTAGTTGTATATTTCCATACCAAAAGCTATAACGTCCCGCCAATTTTGATATTATTTTAATAAGTTGTTGATATATTAGAAAGGTAGTGCCGTACGACTTAGAAATATTGCTTATGACAAAATTTATTAGCATCTCAAAATCCATATTTTTTAATAAAAAAATACCTGCAGCGTTTTAATCCATTTAAGTTAACTAAACCAAATTATTGAAAAAACCGTACAGACTAAGTTGTACCAAATCGAATGACACCAAAATTGCCTCATTTAGTTAAAGTTTAGAAGCGTGGAAACGTTATCGCCCGTAACAATATTTTAGAAGGAAAATTAAGCAATCTTCTCTAGGACTTGCAGCTCTCTCTATCGCACAATACGGGTCGCGACGCAGAGTGGCGAGAAACAGATATATTTTTTACAAATATCTATTCGCGACGAAATATAAAAGTGAGTTTGTATATTTCTTTGTTTGTTACCACTTCACGCTTTAACCACTGAACCTATTTAGATAAAATTTAATATGGACATAGTTTGATACCCAGGGAAGGACATAGGATAGTTTTTATCCCGAAATTCCGACGGGGAGCGAAGCCCACGGGCACAGCTAGTCTTCTTTAAAATTCGAATAGCTATAACATTAAATGTACTTAGTTACATGTGCTTTCGTGAAGCTCATTAGCCGATATTCGCGGCAACAGGTGGTCTGCCTAAATAATTACTGACATTAGCGAGACCAAAATTAAAACACTCATAATTGGGGTCATGTTTAAAAGTTTACACTTCAAATCATACCTAGAGGTAGTTACAAGAAACATTTGTTTTATATATTTTATTAATAGTACCTGGGTGACCGAGCTTTGCTCGGTTTAAAAACAGTACAAAATAAAAAATTATGTATAAACTTGAACATAAAAAAAAAACAAAAGTAAGTCACCGAGTGGGATTCGAACCCGTAACACTCATTCTAGCGGTCAGCATCCTTAACCGCTGAGCTAAGCGGATGGCGGCCGGCGCGACGAAATTAGCGACCATATTCTGCGTGGAAAGAAAAACGAATGAAAACTCGAAAACACGCGTTTTCCCAAACATACGACTTACCTAGATCGATTGTTTACCCCCAAAAATCCCCACATACCAATTTTCAGCGAAATCGTTAGAGCCGATTTCGAGATCACAGAAATTTATAAATATATAAATATATATGCAAGAATTGCTCGTTTAAAGGTCAAAATTTATTAATATTTGAAATATTGTTTCGGATTGATACAATAGCGAACTTTCCAGGGTCAAAAATAAATTATATGGTACTGTTAGGAAAACGAAACGTCATAAAATGTTATCACTTGTCATTACAAGCTTTTTATTTATTTATTATTTAACTTGCAATGTATCTTGTATGTATGTATGAATGTTTAAGTCAAATATTGAAACTCAATTTTCAACCAGTTATCTTTAACCGATTTAGCTGAACGAAGAAAGAGGGTAGACCGATATGGTTACCCTTGACAGCCGGACATCCATCGCAGTTCCTCAGTCGGCCAGCAACCATGATGGCAGAAGGGCCGTCGAAATATCTGGCAAAAAACGATATCAATCGCGGTAATTCCCGTAATACTAATAACAGCGATTTAGCTGGAATTTTGCATACTCGTGTAAATCAGATGACAATACAACATTACAAAGTCAATGAGCTGTTCTGAGGACTCGTTTGATTTGCCTTGACGAGCACTTTATGGTAGACGATGCCTGGAGTCTGATCACGGAGACGGAAGGTGGTCGATGGAACTCAGTAATAAAAAAATAAAACTCCATTGAATTTGGGCTTATTTCATTTGTCTTTGTAATTAATTTAGCCTCATAATAAAAGCTCGTGCAAATTTTTTTTTCTCAAAAATCTTATTTTGTCTTTGATCATATCCATTTTTAACGTGATTTTAGGTTTATTATTACAGAAAAAACTGATATTAAGAGCGATATTTTACACAAAGAAACTATAACGTCATATGTCATATGTCTATAATATAGACATATGTATGAAATATAGACTCTATATTTCATACAAATCCAATAGAGACTGTTCGGAGAAAGCTGATAGATTCAGAGACTTTTTTGACTTTTTGAAAAAAGTGTCTGATAGTGGATTGGTCAAACTTAATGCATTAAGAATCTACCAATTTACTTTGGGACATGAGGTAAAATTCATGGCTCTGGTAGTACAGAGAGAGTTGTGCTCCAGTAGTGGAGACATAAAGACCTGATGAGAATGACTCGTGGCAGCATTGGGGATTGTGTAGTCCCTTAATAAATCCAAAACGAGGCACCGTGGTGGTGTAAGTAGCCTTCTACAGTCCTGGCCGACAATTGGCACTACGCCAGCCATTCTGACGAATTTATCTGCGTGTGACAATTTTGGCGAGATTTCTATGCGGCGTAGATATAATTTTAAATTAAGATATATTTGACAAAGCGTTAAATATTATTGTTAAATCACACTAATATCATAAAGGCGAAAGTTTGTGTGTTTGTATGTGTTGTTACTTTTTTACGCGCAAACGGCTGAACCAATTTTGATACAATTTTGGTATGCAGGAAGCTGATACGCTGGATTTACACATAGGCTACTTTAGATGCGGGTAACACCGCGTTGCACAGCTAGTAAGTAAGAATAAAATTGATGATCAGTTTAGTTATTCCTTTTTCGGGTGTAGGTATATATCTACAATATAGATGTGGATAAAAAAATTAGGCTCATTAGATAGAATATTAAAAATAATGTTTGTATTGTTCCTTTTTTTCTGATTAGGAAATAATGACGAAGATACATTTACACATGGTATAATAAAATAAGGTATTCTCTGTCCGAGAACGAACTTGACTACGTCACGAAAGTGTTGCCACTGATTGTTCTTTTCAGTAAATTTAAGGACTTTCTCAATTAGTTCATTAATATTAAATAAAATGTTAAGTAACTTAGCTATTAAGAATCTCGCGATTCTCGCGTCATTCATCGATTCAAAATTTTATAAATTGATAAAATGGATTATTAATTTGAAATTGGTATATAAAGTTCAAAAATGCATTACGCTCGGGTAATTCAATTTCACACAGAGGCAACATATTACACTGATGACGTAGTCAAGTTCTTCCTACGTCATCAGCTGTCACGGAGAGAGAAAACCTTATTTTATTATACCATGCATTTACATTTCTCGTGACGTCACGGTCAGCTATGATTTATAACCAAGAATGACGTTCACCCAACTCTAAAATATCGAAGCGTGTGTCTTTGTGAATTAGGACTACTTTGCTAAACGAAAAATATGGGTCCTGTATTTTTGGATAATCTAGTTGACAGGCTAAATACAATATTTTTTTCCCAGTCCAGATCGCTGACCAACTGAATGCGGCTACAAAATAATGATCACAACCACCACTGGCTTAATCCTACCAAGTAGTCTTCTTGTCTATTCAAAATTGTTCTAGCATATGTAAGTAGCCAGTATAGGGCCTCGGCGATCCCTCTGCCATTCAAAGGTACAAGGTAGAATAGTTCGGACACCTTCAAATGTGGTCGAACGAAAGTCGTTCATCGACTGCAAAGAATTAACGCATATTAGGCCAATCAGCAAAGTTAAAGCATCATCACCATCATTTGTTTAGTCTCCACTGCAGGAGCACAACCCTCTCTGTACTACCAGAGCCATACTTGGCCAGAACAGACTTGGCCTACACTCTCCTTGCTGGCCAGATGGGTTGGAGAGGTCTCATTGATGTTTATAAGCTTTGATCAGCTTGTATTTCCTAAGTCCTGGACTTGGCCTTCACTCTCCTTGCTGGCCAGATGAGTTGGAGAGGTCTCATTGATAATTATAAGCTTTATTTAGCTTGTATTTTCTAAGTCGCCTTCTACGACATCCACGGGAAGACTTGGAGTGGTCTTATTCTACTTGTACATTTTTTAAATAATAACTCCGTTTCCTTTTAAATAATTTATTTCAAATGGTACCACTGGACCCCGAAAATTCATGTATGTTAAGCAAGAAACCCCAAAGAGGCGTGACAATAATCTCGGATAACTTAAACACGTCGGTATAAATCAGTCAGCGCTGCAAGCGCTGGCAAGCCGCCAGGGACCGCACTTAACACCTCTAAAGTTTCTTTCATATATTACAAGAAAAAATAAGATAAACAATTATACAGTTATAAATAAATAAATATATAGGGACAAATTACACTGATTAAGCTAGCTACAAAGTAAGTTCAAGACTTGTGTTTTGGGATTCTAACTCAACGATACTATATTTTATAATAAATATAGATAAACATCAAAAACCCAGGCCATTTTCCAACTTGCCCTGACCGGGGATGGAAGCCGGGACTTCTGGGTGGCGGAATAGCATGCTGACCAATACGCCACGGAGGTCGTCAATATAATAATACTATACTTACTGTGAGCCGTATGGCTGTTTACTAACTTAATTGTATTAATAAATAAAGGAGCAGGCGCTACAGTGATCAATGATCATAGATAACATCTTGTACACACGTCGGTGTAAATCAGTCAGCGCTGCAAGCGCTGGCAAGCCGCCAGGGACCATACTTAGCACCTCCGATATTTGTTTCAGATATTACAAGAAAAAATTTAAAATAATTGGGCATATTTGATACGTGTAGGCCGTATGGCTGTATGCGAACTTATACTTAATAATATTAGTGGCTCTGTGAGCAGTAGATTCACCCTGATCCGTTGAAGTTTATCGGACAAAAAAGTGGTTTAGACAAAAAAGTTGCGTCTTAAGGTCCACGTAAAAGATTTGTGACATTTAAAAAAAATCTTAATGGCTGAAATATAATATTATTAAAGTTTTCAAGCCCTGTATTTACATTATTTAAAAAAAATTTAAAAATTGAATCGCTTTAATCTTCTATTTTATTTTCAAACCGTCTTACAAAATTTCACGAGAATCGATTGAGAAATGAGAACTGTAGGGGAAAACAGATTGACCTCTCGAAACTCAGACGCTTCACTAGCTTCGCTCGCTCGGTCAATTAAAAAAAAGGAGGTGCTACAATGATCAACGATCACAGATAACATCTTGTACACACGTCGGTATAAACCAGTCAGCGCTGCAAGCGCTTGCAAGCCGCCAGGGACCGCTCTTAGCGCCTCCGAAATTTTTTTCATATGTTGCTGAAAAACTAAATTAGGTTTAGGTTTGAAGAACTTTATTTGTATAAGAAATGTACTTTTCATTTAAAATTAGATATCTAAATACTACAATAATTACAAAAGACATTAATTAAGTACGATATGTGATTTTAGTTTCTTTTTTTATATATTAATGCTTTTACACAATCTCAGCTCATTTGACAATTTGTTAAACAGTTATGCTCAGGTAATATCGGTCATTCTAAAAATCCCTGGGCCTGTGCCCAGCGTTGGACATTATGTGGTTGAAATGATGATGATGCGTAATATTACACGAGCGAGAAATGCGAGTGAAGTTCTCCAAATCTTAGAGGAAAAACATGATCAAAGTCACTTGTTCCACGTTAAGTAACAAATGCCACGTAGATCATCTTTTTTGCACTTTAATTAAAGTTTTTAATTACTCATTTGGGTATTAGTATAATCAACGTTCGATCAGAGATTCGTAACGGTCGTCAAAAGTTTGGACTGGCAACGAACTTCTTTGTTCACTATAACTTGTTTTTCTTAGCCTCTTGTTGTGTCCCACTGCTAGGCAAGGGCCTTCCCCTGTTCTTTCCCCACGTCCCTGTTTTTAGCAGCACTTAGAAAATAGTAGCTAGTAGAAAAAAAATTGCTATACGTTACCAAAATCGAGTGACTGCTGAACTCAGTGCTACTAGTAGCTAAAAAGTGTTTTAATTAATAGTTATAGTTTGGGACGCAACTACATAGTTCTTCTGATAAGAACAAAGATGTTGATATCTATTAACCAAATCGCAAGTAGCAAAACTGGTTCAGCTATTTCTTTTTCTCAGTGAATCTGATGCTATCCACTCATGAAATGTCGTCCCGCCATCTCTTTCGTGGTCTACCCCTGCATCTGCGTCCTTCTGGCACCCATAAGGTGACTTTTCGAGCCCACCTGTCTGGCTGCATGCGGCACACATGCCCAGCCCAGTCCCTCTTGAGTTTTGTCTTCTGGACAATGTCATCAGCGTACCGCAGATTTGAAAACCGCGTAAAACTGATGGCAATGCCCATCTGTACAACTATCACTTTGTAAGAGAAGATCTCCCCGCGACTGATAGCCGCCGCAGGTAACAAGAGGGCTGGCTGCTTTTTTCGCTCAACGGATCAGCATTGCTATCCAGCGAGGAAACGCAGCCAGCTTTCTTGCAACCATGCCGCATGGAAAAAATGTATATTTGTTTTAATTTAGCATAATTTAGTATCGTTTCTGGTGCAAAGAATGGCCATTGCTATCCAGCGCGGTAACGCGGCCAGAGTTCGGGGCACCTTTGCACCGGAAACATTAAGTTTGTAACTTTATTTTGTAAATTGGAATTGTATAATTGAAATTGTATAAAAAAAATTGTACCTATAAGTTTATTTTATAGCTAATTTATTTTATTTATCGTTATTCTTGTTCTTATTTGTTTTTTTTTTTTTCAATAAAATCGATATAATACTGTAACTGTTATTCAGAGCGTTGAGGACAGCAAAATCGTCGGGTCGTTGGTCCTCGTTACACTCGCCCTGAGGATGATCGTCTTAACCGATCGAAACTAGAAGGCCTTCACTACTATACTGGATTTACTTATGTAAAGCCGTATTTAAATTATTTAATGTCAAACACCCAACTGCGGGCCATGCCTGATGTCGCTTAACATGCGAAAGCGCTAGTAATCCGTACTACCGCCACCAAGATTTTCCACCAATCAACAAATCAAATCAAGTAAGCCGCTGTGCCACCACATAACAATCCTTTCTACACCTTCAATCTTATCCCATATAATACAAATATACTTTATTTCTGACGGGATAAACAGAACCCATATGGCCGTAACACCCAAAGGCCTTGCTAAGCGTGATAAAATGCAATCAACTAATAATAGCTTGCTTTATAGCCGCATCGCCTATTAACATGATTCAAATCTCGCCCATTCCCTCGATCGGCTTTTACGATCTGCGAACGAAGAAAAGCAGCTCGTACTTTCTAAGTTTTTTTTTCCTTTCTTTTAGATCAGCATATATTGCCGAGGTTTCTGGCAGAACAGAATAGGGCCACTCCAAGTCGTTCCGTAGATGTCGTAGAAGGCGATTTAGGAAATACAAGCTAAGCAAAGCTTATAAACATCAATGAAACCTCTCCAACCCTGGTCTGGCCAGCGAGGAAAGTGTAGGCCAAAGTCCTCTTGGCTATGGTAATACAGAGAGGGTCGTGCTCCTGCAGTGGAGACCAAAAGACCTGATAATGATGATGAGATCAGCATAGAACAGATCCCTTAGGATCGCAATAACAAATCAGAATCTAACAGGAGAGGGCCAATTAAGAGTAAATAGAATGGGGCATCCGAAACGCGGCGTCAAAGTTGAAGCCCCCCCTCGGCCCGGCCCCGTGCTGCAATTTTTTTAAGGGGGCAGCCCCCGCCAGACTGTTTGGTGACGCTTGCACCTCTGTAGTCATGACACTGTGCATTGGCTGTGGCTTTGGTAAGAATAAATTATAAAAAGAACATGAATTTCAAAAATGTAACAAAATACGTTACATATAATATGAGATCACATTTTATGTAAAAAGACGTAAACAAGGAAATACCTGTTTCAAATTCACGTCTTTATACATATAATAAAACACTGTACTAATTATAACAAACAAAATAGTTAAAAGTTTGTGTCTGTGTGTGTGTATGTTTGTTACTTCTTCACGCGCAAACGGCTAGACCAATTTTAATAAAATTTGGTATGCAGGAAGCTGATAAAGGAAAAGAAAAAGTCGGAAAGCGGACCCCGGGCTTCTCAGCATTGCAACTGAGGATGCAACTGGGAAAACGCTCAGATGAGAGAGAGAGAGAGAGCAGGAAGCTGACACCCTGGATTAACACATATAGGCTTCTTTAGGCGCGAGTTACTGGTACACCGCGTTGAGCAGGTAGTAAATAAATAAAACATATGAATTACAAATGTGATCTAACATTAAATAGAGCATATTTATTTAAAATTCACGTCTTTTTACATAAAATAAAACACAGTGTACATAATAAACAAAAATTAGAATCTTCAAATATTTTACAAAATAAATATCAAAAAATAAGTTTTAGCACTTACCATGCCGTTAGATGCCTGTTTGTCTACATAGTTGTATAAAAAAACCGTTTCGAAGTAGACAGAGGCAAGTGTCATAAATAAGGCGTTTTCTTAAAAAAGATAATTAAGTTCCTTCACGTAAATTAGATGCCGCACCAGAAATTTTTCATGGTGAGAGTTTGTCTTTGAAATATTTAATATTTTTTTTTATTAAATTTAGTTTCAAATATATTATTGTTTGTAAATATGTATTTTTTAATTAAATTATAGTAAAATACAAGATTGGTGAATGAATAAGAAATTTATTAAGAGTATTAAACCATACGGCCTCTTTCTTTTTTAACAGAACGATTTAAAACTATTATGCGCCATCTATTGACAATGTTTTTAATAACTTCATTTTTTTCACTGGAAACCGCCTCATTATCAAGATTGTGTTTCCATAGAAATAGAGAAGAGTTGCCTAACTCATGGCCTATTTCTTAAGACCCTGTGTTTACAACCATTACCTTGCTTCACTTTTACGATCTGAAGAAAAGGAACAGTATCGTCGATTCCTTTTTTGCTCCCAGATCATCACGAAAAACTCCCAAACCAAAAAAAGACTAATTAACGATCCATAGCCAATGCATATTGCCTGACGGCCCGCGTCCGATTTGACGCGACGATTTTTACCCGTCCACCGTGTTTTCGTTTATTTCTTAGACATATCACACGATATCGATCGCCTTTACTCACATATATCTGTAAATACAAACTATCAAACAAACATCCTTCCATTGAGCTCCCAAAACCAATTTGTCTTTGCGCCCAAACTGACATAAAAAAAGTATGTGTCTTGGAAGAATCGATTGAAATGAAGTTACTTTCGTATTAAATTTTTAATTCGTTACGTATCTTACCCTTTTTAAATAATAATAAAATAAACAATACCAGTGGAGGTAAGAACGTCTCAATCCTTAGGCTCCTTTAAATTTAGAGTGAATAAGTTCTATGCAGAGTCATAAATTGAGTTATATAATATAATACTTATATGTATGTATTTATGTATATATATATATATATATATATCTATATATTTTATATGTGTATGATTTGTATTTATATACTTAAGTAGTTGAAGTGTATAAGCCTTATTTAAACTTTTTGTTTTTCGTTGTTCTGTACTTCTGCCTTCCTATTAACCCAGTTAAACCGACCGACCCATACATGGGTTCCGAGAAATAAAAAATTCTACCCTCATTATATGATTTTATAATTACAGTTGTCACATATTTTTAGAATCATCAGTTAATGACTGTTAACTGTACAAATAAGATACGTAGTGAATTTCATAATTTCTATTTATTTTTTGCAAGAGAAAAATCTGTTTTGGAAATTGTAAAACATGTCATCAAAAAAGTAAGATTATATAAGATTTATTGTTATTTTTCTAAAAATATAATTTCAAAAATTTAAAGTATGGGCTATTACAATATTTATATTACAAAAAAACTTAAAATAATTCTCTTTAATTTTACTTTTATTTTACCGAATATTTCAAGAACCCATACATGGGTCCGTCGGCACAACATTAGTATTTCCGTAAAACCACATCATTTTTTTATTTCAAGTTGTAACTATTATAGCTGTATAAAATTTTGAATAAATTAGAGAATAGTGATATTCCGGTCCCATTGCATTACATTTGAGCCACCAGATAACGCAAATGCTTTTATTACTGACGAAGATTCTGGAGAAAAGGATAATATCACCATACAGAATTTACTAGGTTCTCTCTTATACGTGCACATGCACAGGCGTATAATGGTTGCCTCTGATGCAGATTCTGTTGAGCCATTACAGAAAACGACGCGTTTTTCTCGACTGCTGAAAAAATATATACAGATTGACCAACCGCATACTGTCGAAACATATAGTGAGAATGAGAGAGGCGTTGATCGATCTAATCACAACATAGGCCTATACCGGACTGCATCAGAGGCAAAATATGGTACTTTCCTCTATTCTGTCATGGTATTGACATAGCACTACATAATTCATGACAATTATATCGTATGAATGGTGGAGATCTCGATTACCTCGCAGGTCTGTTCCAAGAGCCATTTTAGAAACATCTAAACGGTGTGAAAAGCTTGTGTCTTGTCCTATACCAAAAAGTCACCTTGGAAGATTCAAGATATGATCAAACGGGTCTTCTCATAAATTATGTCAATAAGATTTAAAGTGCAAATTATCAAAAAATTTCAATGATTTTTGCGCAAAGTGTTTCATACATCCACATCCCAAACAATGTTTTTTCAATTACTATACTGCATAAGAAATATTTACTATAACTGTATTTCTATAAATATATCATAAAAAGTAAATAATACATTTGATTCAATAAAAACCGTTTAATTTATGACTTCATTTCGTATTAAAAACATATTAGTGAAAAGGCGTGATTGTGCCGACCGACCCATATATGGGACATAATTTTCCAGATTTTCCGGAAGTGGCAGATTTTTTAAAATATTTTTCCTGAGATGCAGGGGCTATATTAACATATATTTTTAAAAATTACAACTTTCTAAGAAGAAAAAAAGTTTCAGGCTTATCTGGGTTAATAGTAATTGTCCTTTGTTTCTCTGGTCGACTGGAAGAGATCCCTTCTGGGATAAGTCCACCATTTGTACCATTGTGTTTGTAATTTTATGTGATTAATGTTTGTTTCTAAGTACAATAAAGTTTTTAAATAATAAATAATAACAATAAAATTAAAAAATATGCGGGTGTTGGTTTTGAACCGGACACATCGACCATCTAAGGCTCTCACAACTGAGCTATCGACGAGATTCCTCGTGAAGGAAAGATCTTACACAATTTTTCGCTTAGCTGCCATTCTCCAAGACCGACCGAAAAGGAACTTTGTTCCAAAAACGAATTAACGATCTAGCTGCCATTCTCCAAGTCTATACTGATCGGAAAGGAACTTCGTTCCAAATACGAATTAACGATCCATAGCCAATGCATTTCGCCTGACTGCCCCCGCGTCCGTTTTGACGCGGCGATTTTTACCCGCCCACCGTGTTTTCGTTTATTTCCCACACATGCACTGCGATCGATCGCCTCACTCAACGCACGTATAAGTGCATTCTACTTTACATATATATGCAACATGTTTAATGGCGTTGGAAGTACTTGTAATACTCGAAATGCTGGATGTCAATTATGCGGTAATATTTTTATCAGAAACAGTGCGAGTCGAAACTGATTTAGTAAGTCATGAATGACATAAGCTAGACGAGACGAGATGCGGTGATGATCACCGTGCAAGAGGATTGCTTGTTTGGTAAAGTATAAATCCAAGACTACTGAAGAGAGTCCAATACGACTAGTGCCAATCATTTTACCCTTGATATTTTTCAAAACTATAACCCCAAATAAGGAAATGGGGAGGAGAAAGAAGAAGATATTTTTCAAAACTAAAAAGTGACTTCACCCCTAAACTACAGGCCCGATTTTGATAAAACTTCTATGGGACCACCTGACAAGTATACCCTTCCAAACACAAAAAGACTTTTCCAAATCGATCCAGGCGTCTTTGAATAATATGTGAACATACATAAAAATGGTCGCGACTAAATGATAACCTATTCCTTTTTAAAAGTCGGTTAAAAAGCATCTAAATATGATATGATGATATGATATTTCTTCCATGCTGGTCTGGGAGATTCTTCCATGCTAGTCTGGGAGAAAAGAAAAAACTTAGAATGTTCCAGCTGCTTCTCTTCCCGCGCAGATCGTAAAAGCCGATCGAGGGAATGGGCGAGATTGGAATCATGGTAATAGGCGATGCGGCTAGCAACCCATCACTATTTTGATTCCTTTTTCATCTTAATGCCCACCATCACGCTAAGCGTGGCCTTTGGGTTTTACAGTCCTGGGCTCTGTCTGCCCCGTCAGGGATATAGACGTGAAAATGTAAATATGATATACTAATAAATATTAAAACAGCTTGTAAGCGCAAAGTTTGGCCGGTGCTGGCCGGAAATCGCCACGGAGATTGTTTTAGACAGAACTTGCACTTCTGACGGTTTTTTTTTTAAATTAATATCCTACCTTCTTCCTCCATAGGAAACTGCAGAATGGATGATTTATTGCCGATTGAGATTAAAATGAAAGTGCCGACAGATGAACTTGCAAAGAATCCGCTAGATTGCAACAAGTCAAATCAGATATTTTTTAAGGTTCCGTAGGCAAAGGGTAATAACCGGCCAAGTGCGTGTCGGACACGTGCAGTTAAAAATTTTTTTTACTACTTTTTCCGCATCACTAATATACATACCCATGAGAAATCACAGCTTTCTAGTACTTATCGACTCTGAGTAACGCACAGCCATGGACAGACAGACAGACAGACATGGCGAAACTATAAGGGTTCCTTTTTTACTACGGAACCCTAGAAATGGGACCTACAGTGGATAAATAAGCTGAGAAAGAAGATGAAAAATGCCTTTACAGTACTACGTGATTCTCAAATTCTCTCGAAGCCAGCCGGTGTACCAGTGATAGGCATATCATTAACCTAAAAAGGTATCAGATCTCAGATCAAATTAGGCAACCACACAGTCACGTGACCTGATCAAAAAACTGTAAATTAACAATTAATGGGTGCAGGGCTATCCTCCCCCCTCCCCGGGGCGAGGGGGGGCATTTTTTGTTCGCAGCCGCTGAACCGCCGGATACAAGAGAGGGCAAGCGCTAAAAGACCGATCTCAAGATATTTCTGGTTCACTTTCGTGCTGGTATGAGAGAAAAAACTCTATGAAAGTTGGTGAAGATAATGAGCGCGCACAGCACTCTTAAACGCTTGGCGACTAGAGGCTTTTAGAATAGTTTAGAATGTATGTTTCAGAGTATATTCATTTAGTTAAATTGGATATTGATAAATTTGTTATAAGTTTGTTGTTTGAGTTCACAGTTTTATCGATGACTACTTTTTACTAACATCTACTTACCTCTTAGTTACTAGGGAGTACTTAATGGAAAAATATTTTTTTTTTAAGTTCTGGATACGATGCGTGAACGAAGATTAAGGGTCCCCCGACCCTAGACCAAAATACAACTTTCCATACAAACGTAGTCTACGTTTTATTTCAAAACGACATGTCCGATTTGGGCAAAATTTTGTAATTTCAAAGATATTGCAATTATCTAGGTTTATAACTAGTTTCCGACTGTAAAAATATGAACTTGAAATAGAATATAGTGTTTTATATCATTTTGACCATTAGTATGGGAAACTTCTAAATCGTTATATTTTCTTTCCAGTTCATAATTTTACCATAGGAAACCAGTTATAACCCTAGATAGTTGCAATTTCTTTACAATTACCAATTTTCACCGGAATCTGACATGTGGTTTCAAAATTAAACGTAGACTACGTTTGTATGGAGAAGTCTAGGGTCGGGGGACCCTTAACATTCAAAACTGCTGCTGACGCCATTATTGTTTTTATGACTACTAGCACAGAATAAATACTAGTTCTTACTACTACCGCTAAAGTAGAAAAAAATTACACATTTTAAGTCACTTGACTGAGTCTTGGTCAGTCATCTTCAAAGGACTTAATACGCCAAGTTGTTACACGTTAAGTAATTCTAGTTCAATCAATTATCAGCCTAGGCATCCAACTGAATGTCGGTCTTCAAGGAACGGACTAGACGTTCAAATAACTGGCTAATTTAACCAGATGGCTGCGACACATACAAATCTAAGGGTAACTAATATCGCTGCGGTACAATGCCGTGTGGTTTCCGGCAGAGTAGAATAGGACCACTCCAAGTCCTCCCGTGGATGTCTTAGAAGGCGACTTAGAAAATACGCTAAACAAAGCAACATCATGAGACCTCTTCAACTTGTCAGGCCAGCGAAGAGAGTGTAGGCCAAATCCTCAGGCTGCTGACCAAGAAAGGCTCTAGTAGTACAGAGAGGTTCTTGCTGAAGTGCAAACTAAAAATACCTGATGACAATGTGTTATCTCACGTATATCTCCAGATCCCACCTCGCCTGCTCCCGTTTTTCCCGGCGCATTCGTCCCCCCACCGATACCGTGCCTGGAATTTGATTAATGCAATGTTTGCAATAATTATTCCTGTTACTATTTTTTGACAGACTGAAGTTTTTCCGTTGTACGTTGGTTTTTTGCTTTTTTTGCGTTGCGTTGCATCGCGTCGCTCCAATTTCGCCTGCCTGAAATAATGTTGTTTCCGTGTATTTTTCGCCATACGTGCTTTCGCAGACTTTATTTAATTGGAAATTCATTAAATATTCATTGATCATAATTGTTTTTCTTTTGTCTACGAATTTAAAATATTTTTGTTGTTGGTAAGAAATATAGAAACTAATATAAAGTGGCTTTTGAGTAGAATGGCTTAGGCCCTTACTGCCCAGTAAGGGATAAAAACGTGTGAATGTACTTATCTGTATCGTTAATTCTTGTAACTACCTAAATTTTCCGGTGTCTAGTGCTGCATTTGAAAGGAAACGGAGATATCATTTAAAATTGTATCTTGACCAATCCTTCAAAGTATTTTTTGAACTACTGTTTAAAGTTTCAAGTGAGAACGTGAAGCTTTTCTACGCATAAGAGGGGTGTTGTAAGTTTGACGCTGTGGCCTAGTGTCTATCTGTATGTGAACCGCATCGTAGCGCTCCGAACGAATGGATCAATTAAGATGGTTTTTAGGATTCCGTACCCAAAGTGTAAAAACGGGACCCAATTACTAAGACTTCGCTTTCTGTGCGTCTGTCTGTCACCAGGCTGTAAGTCAAGAACTGCGATATCTAGACAGTTGAAATTTTAACAAATTAAGTATGTATTTCTGTTGCCGCTATAACAACAAATACTAAAAACAAAATAAAATAAATATTTCATTGGAGCCCTCCATACAGCAAACGCGATTTTTATAGATAACTAGCTGATACCCGCGACTTCGTTCGCGTCAACTTTATGACTCCGGCGTATAAATATGCTCATCAGGCTGAATTTTGCTAATACATCATTAATGTATAATAATGTATATTTCTAACAGTTTAGCTGGACCATTATGTTTCTGAATCAGGAGTGCCAGACTTTAGATTTTTATACCTTAACAAAAAATGCTCATCAGGCTGAACAACTTTTGCTAAGGCGTCATTTTATATTTCTTATTATAGTTTAGCTGAACCATTATGGTTCTGCATCATGCGTTCTAGATCTTCGATTTTTATAATTCAACAAACAATGCTCAGCAGGCTTAACAACTTTTCTAAGGCGTCATTTTTATATTTCTTGTAGTTAAGCTGAACCATTAAGTTTTTGCGTCAGGTGTTCCAGATCTTCGACTTTCATATCTCAACAAAAAATGTTTATCAGGCTGAACAACTTTTGCTAAGGCATCATTTTATATATCTTATAGTTTAGCTGGACCATTATGGTTCTGCATCAGTTGGTCCAGGACTTTGATTTTTATAATTCAACACACAATGCTTAGCAGGCTAAACAACTTTTGCTAAGGTGTCATTTTTATATTTCTTGTAGTTAAGCTGGACCATTAAGTTTTTGCATCAGGTGTTCTAGATCTTCGATGTTTATATCTCAACAAAAATGTTCATCAGGTTGAACTACTTTTGCTAAGGCGTCATTTATATATTTCTTATAGTTTAGCTGGACCATTAACGTTCTGCATCAGGTTTTCCATTTTCCGAAATCCATTATAGCCTATATGTTGCTCAGGCTTAACAGCTATAAAACAAAAAAGTTTCATTCAAATCCGTCCAGTATTTCCGGAGATTAGCGTGTACTAACAGACAAACAATCGCCCACAGAAAAATTATCTTTAAACTTTAAATGATGATAACTTTTTTATCTGACATCAGATTTCGATGAAACAAAGCATTTATGTTGCTCAGGGATAAGCTTAATCTTTTAGTGAAAACCGTGTAAAAATCTGTTCAGTAGTTTTAAAGATTAGCGACTACATACAGACAGACAGACAGATAAACAGACAGACAGACAAAAAATCAAAAAAATCTTTTTTTTGTTCTGTTACTCTTTTTTTATCGCCCACACCCATTTTTTGTTAATTTTATCAAATGTACAGACACGTGGTTCCTACTGTTTTATTATATGTATTGATGGTACGGAACCCTTAGTGCGCGAATCCGATTCGCACTTCGCGCGACGAAATGTGTAAACGCTTTAAGATGACAAGCAAAATATCAGTTTTCTCGAATGCACTTCAATGATATCTATGAAAACCGCTCCTTTAAAAATGCTCTACGTTATGGTTTAACCACATGAAAATCGCATCAAAAGTTATACAATATCTTATTGAACCGAACTGGCTCCAAAAATGCCTAGTATTCTTTTTTTTGGCAATTTTGACCATTTTAATTGCATTTACAATGTATAACGCATTTTTAAACTAATATAATAATAATAATTGGTCTTAAACGTGAACAATTATCAAAAATATCGTTAAATCTGTTTCCTTACAACATACTGCAACTTAATACCAATAAGTCAATTATTTTACAGAGTGGTCCCAACAGGTTTTCAAAATGCCATTAAGTTACAATAACACCCTAGTCGATACAAAATCCTTTTGTTATTTATTTCCTGGTTTTGTATGACGCACGTGTTATATATTTTAACGCAGAATATAACACTGTTTCGCTGTTTTATATAATAATATGTAAAGAGCTAGTTTTTTTCAACACTGGTATCTTCCATGCTGGTCTAGGAGAAAAGAAAAAACTTTGAATGCACCAGTTGTTTCTCTTGCCGCGCATCCGATCGAGGGTCTGAGCGAAAATGCTAATCATTTTAATAGTCCATGTGGCTAGCAACTCATCACAATTTTGATTCCTTTTTCCACCTTCTCGCCCACCATCACGCAAAAAATGGCCTTTGAGTGAGGACCTGGGCTCTGTCTGCTTAGAGCCACAAGACCCAAAGTGTCTGTCTGAGGTTTTTAGCTATGTTCGATCAGCCGTTTAAAAGTTATTGGGGGTTAACGCTTTCACCGCGAGACTTTATATCAGTTGTCGTGCCCCCAGCGCGAGACATGGTAAATCTAACATACCTATCTACAACCAAAAACATATGGATACGTAAGTTATGTGCCATACGAGCATTTTTTTGTCGCAAATATGCGACCTTCGCAGAATGGGCCCGACAATGTTTTTCACATATATGCGACGCTCGCGGTTAAAGGGTTAAAAGCCGGGGTCTTTAGTTTACCTGGCAAATAATAGATGACGCTACGGACATCGGAATAGGTAGTAGTTCCACCACTCATCACTAGATGGTGTCATCGGTGTTTTTTTTAATTTGCTTGGCAAATAAACTTTCTGCTGCTTAGTTGTTAATACACTTGATAAGAAAAAGAGAGAGAGTTCAAGTCGCGACTAGTTCCTTCTTAGTCTATCATCTTCATTTGACCCACAGACATACAAAAGTAAGCAGACCACAAATTACATACCTTAGAACGCGTGGCAATTTTTTACTCGTAGCTTACTTTTGAATTATCGAATTAATATATTCATATTAACAGTTATACTAAAATACTCTTTCAAAGTCATCCCTTTCCAATTATTTATAAGAAAAACCACAAAAAAGAAAATAACCGGCCAAGTGCGAGTTGGACTCGCGCACTAAGGGTTCCGTACCATTACCTATAAAAATCAAGTTTTTTGTATGGGAGCCCCCCTTTATTTTGTTTTTAGTATTTGTTGTTATAGAGCGGCAACAGAAATACACAATTTGTGAAAATTTAAACTGTCTAGCTATCGCGGTTCTTGAGATATAGCCTGGTGACAGACAGACGGACAGAGAGCGAAGTCTTAGTAATAGGGTTTTTACCCTTTGGGTACGGAACCCTAAAAAAAGAAAACCTGATGTAGCTTAAGTGTAAGTAAATTCATGCCACGCGGCAATCTTTGTTTTATACAAGTTAAGTCTGCTGTCCTTTATATATCTATGTTTTTACCGGTGGGAAGTTTACTACTGGGAATACACTCAATTTAAGGATTTAAATACTCCGAGTTACTCTCCCCATTTGAAAGCTATAACAACGCCCATGGCCCTACCCCATTCAGGGAACAAAAGCCTAGTTTATAAATTCTCAAGAAGCCGTGGTTTCCTTCATTCCCTTATTTCACGGAGTCTGAATAGAATAGCAATATTTGAAAGCAGGACAAATAGACAACACGTAATTAACAGCGGTAGTAATGGATAGGACAATGGGCGACGCCGCGGGACAATGACAGTCTGTGGAGATTGCTTCCAGTTCTTTTTATATTTAATTTTGACTGGGAATATGCTAGTTGGTGGTGAGATAAGTAAGTGTCAAGTAAATAAGAAGTGTGTTTATTTAGGGATTTTTAATATTTTTTAATACAATTTAGTACTTAGGCAATAAGGCACACTGCTTACCTAGTAGAAAATGGAAACTGTATGTAAAGTAACCAAATTAAGTGTGGAGTCACAGAATTAATAATAGTATTACATACAGAACGGAAACTCGCACCGTCCCCCGCAATCTGTTGTCCCCGCAACCCTTCCCCCGTTATTGGGACGTGTAAGCGCCAGTAAAACAGGGTTATTGGTAGTCGCACGTTGACATTACGCGATTTACTTAGGATTATTGAATTATAATGGTGAGAAACTACGCACATTATCATTGTTTATCTATGGAAAGCATTAAATAACGAAAATTTTATAGATTTCCGAGTGATGAAAACAGGTAAGCAAAGCAACAAATTCTGTGGTAGCGACCCTGATTGTTTAACTCACACATTTAACGTGTGCACGGACGAATTATTTCGTTTGTAGTAGTAATAGATATATATGCTGCTCCGTTTCTATGACGTGCCATACTTGTGGTGCAGTGTGGATGTTGTAATTGTAAAGCAACTACCTAAGAGCAGTCGTAGCTCTACCATCTTCTTTAAACTTCGTTACATATATACTACTGCTGTGATTTTTTCACGTGTCCATATACTTATACAACCGTTCAGCAGCAGAGGCGGGAACACTTGACTCCAACAAAAACTTGCATATTTCAGAATCGGATCCCTAAATCGAAAAATGGTTTTGACAAGCTCATAATAAAATACTTTTGAAAGACTTATTCAATGATACACCCACGATGTATCATTGAATAAAGAAAAGAAAATATGCCAATTTTTTGCAAAATTTTATTCTACCACCTTTTAGTATGGGTAAGTACCAAACATACATACATAAGTACTACATATGTATTTTACTCATGCCGAAAAGTAATTAAATAAAAATTTGAAAACCATTTTATTTTATTTATTTGGAATAAGTAACATACTTACATACCCATGCCAATTAATAGCTTTACTTAAAGTAAGTACTTATAGTCTCTCTATTTAGGACCGTGGACAGACAGACAGACAGAGCGAAACTATAAGAGTTCCTTGTTTACTACGGAACCCTAAAAAGTGGGAAAGCGCAGTCCAGGTTCAGAAACAGCACAGCAAAGGATGCAACAAGGAATGAGGAACGCGCTCGCATGAGATGAGGCTAACAAACTAGCGCATCAGCCGCGCAGGCTGCATAAGATTGATGGCGGTGCGGGAGTGAGGCGCGGGGCGCGGTGATAGATCACACGGCACCCATTACTGAGCTATGGATGTATCGGGTAGGGGTCGTTAGTACCGTGGTGTGTTAACAAAGGGTTAAAACAAAGAGGACTTTTACAAAATCAAAACTTCATGTGACATTATAGACTGTGTTGAATTATTTTGCACTAGCCGAAGCCCGCGACTTCGTTCGCGTGGACTTTGTCTCTGAAAAATGCTCATCAGGCTGAACAACTTTTGCTAAGGCGTCATTTATCGTTATTTATTAGGCGTTTTTTTATCGTTTATCTTGGTCATTATAGTTCTGCATCAGGTGTTTCATTTTCCAAAATCTTTTAAAGCCTATATGTTGCCCAGGCTTAACAGCTATATACCTAACCAAAAAAGTCGAATCCGTCCAGTATTTCCGTAGATGAGCATGTACAAACAGACATACATTTTTTTTAATTCTTACTCTATTACTATGTCCCTATCTGCCCAATATTTTTTGAAAATATATTCAATGTACAGACTCTTTTATTACTGTTTTATTATATGTTTAGATATAGATGTAATGTGTAGGCAATCGTACTTATTCTTTCATGTTAGTCTGACCCTAAACCAAACCTAATAAAAAAAACGATGGGTTGCACTCTGGGAGTGCCGGCAGAAGTGAAAACTTGAATATTAACGTTGTGCATTTTTGATATTTTGGAATGGTTAGGGAATAATTTTGCACGAATTGCTTTAATTATCAGTATAAAATATTTCAAATCTTTTCTGAACCACAGTCTGTCACAAATGTCACAAGCATGACCAAATTCATTTTCAACAAAATCATTTTCAAATACACAGCAGTATGGCCACTACACAGACGGTCGAGCCATCAGCTGTCACCATCCATGGATGCGCGTAGCACGCTGTAACATAAACACACACGAACATTCGCGCAAGCGCCCTGCGCCGTCTTACGAATTTTCGATCAGGCCACGTGTCCTGACGCGAGTTTAATATTTTTTACCCATTCCAAAAAAAGTGCACAACGCCGCTAAAGAAGTTTTCACTTCAAAAATATCATCAACTCTTTATTTTTTTGACTAAATGACTGTAGAGATACAATATAGTCTGATATTTCTTTTTTTTTTTGCTTAAATGACTATAGCTACAAAACAGTCACATTTGTTTTACAAAATATTGTTACATAAATGTCAAGTAAGCATACAATTTCACACATGCCACTAATTCCCAACAAAACCCTTATATTATGTGACCCTTTAATCATAGAGAACCCTTTTCTCTCAACGTCTTTTTAAGTTTAGGGTTCCGCGAAAAAGGAAAATAACTTGCATACTCACGTACTTTTTGGTAAAAAAATATGATAAGCCGCTTTATTATCTGTAATCTATTCTTTATCAGAATAATTATTCTTTTCAACAAAAAAAAATTTTAACCAACTTAAATTATATATTTTACTCATATACAACGTGGAAGGGACATACCCATAATAAATCTAACCACGGGCTAATCTAGATGACTATAGTATAATGAAATTAATAAAACAGTCAAGCATTATTATTATTCGTAGGCATTTCCATACAAAAGTGTGCAGCCGCCCGGGCAATTTGTATGGAAAAGTCGTTTTTTTTTCGTTTTTGACTGTTATTTTATTATCATTATAATATAGTGATTTAGTATAGCATTTGGTTCGATTTGTATACAGGGTAACTTTTGAGACACCAGCCAAATTTTTGGAGTAATTTCAGTCCATGATACTGTACTACTTTCTATAAAAAAAAGTTATTAAACATCGATAATAAAAGGTTTTCGGATACCATCCGTGGACATTTCATTATCAACTGCATAATAGCTATCATTCATTACCGCAACCAGCGAATCACCCAAGAATGCAAACGTGAATGCTAAAATAAATGAGAATAATAAAATTCACACGGAACCCGGTGCTAAATATCTCCGAACTTTTTACTCCTTTCCCGAAAACTCAAAAAGCGCGCTCATTAAGTACGCCACGCACGACACATGGCACCAGTTTCGTGCCTATTATTTTCACATTAATCTTATTTAATTGAGCCTTAACACCAACACGATATTTTAAACAGTTGACTGACAGAGTAACCAAAAAACTGTTTCAAAATTCGAGTCACACACTTCTTAAAGGACCGAAAAACAGCCGCTTTTGGCTGATGTCCGAAGAAAAGCTCGCGTTCTAACTTTAAACTCTTCTTTCTTTCGTGTGTGTTAGTGACTAACACTAGTGTCAGAGTTTTGAAACCGCCTTAAAGGCCCCTGACATGGTTTTAGGTAACGACCAATGTCTTTAAACTAAAACCTAGTAACCCTTTAAACTCATAAGATAGTTAAAGGGTTACTAGGGCTTGGTCAAGACACAATTTTAAAGGATATCTCCGTTTCCTTTCGAATTATTTATTTCAAATGGCACTGGATCCTGAAAAATTCACGTAAAAAAATTAACTCGAATTTCGTAACAGGTTTTTAGTTCCTTTCCTTTTGTAAAAGCTTTTCTTCTGCTGTTTTGTAATGTGAACTAATGTCTAACGTCCAGACATCAGACATCAGGACATAAGGCTATCAGACATCAACAAACAAATGGCATGTTACTATCACTTGTGCCATTTAATTTTGTTCATCTGTCATATGTAAATACATACATACATACATACATAAATACATATTTTCACGTCTGTTTCCCCTGGGGGCAGGCAGAGACTGTATCTCCACTTACTACGATACTTGCAAACTTCTTTTGTAAATTATTGTGTTTATCCTACGACCTCTAAAGAGGGATATAATACGCGTATATGTTTTTTAAAATGTTGCCAACAATAAATGGTACAAAAGGCAGATTTAAAACAAATAGCACTCGCTACCAGTCAACCAAAGTCAAAGTATATGTTGTAATCCCATTATAGTGTAGTTTATGTAAGCCTCCGAACCTTATTTTTAAATTCATAGCAATATTTTAGGATTTTAAGATAGTAAAAGTAAAATAGAGATTTGAGTGAAATAATGAGCCACAATTTATTTCCAACTACGTATTTAATCACCGATCATTCCCAGGACAAAACATGACGGGTCAAGTGCCTGATAAAAATCAAAGGAATCCAGCATCGATAAAGTCAACCTTAAATCGATTGTATATAATCGAGAATCGGATATAATTGGACATCCTTACCTTTATCCTTGTGAGCAGGTCGTGACTGACAATCAAAAAGATCCCCAGCCCAATTTAGACTTTATTTAGTAAAGAATACAGTATATTTTTGAATGTTGTGGTGAGATCCTGTGGCCAGGTCGTCGGTTGAGGGTGGAATCCCACAAAAAGTCGTCAGACCGGTTGTAGTGGTCTGAGCATCGTAAGCGAAAGCCCTAACACATTCATATTTTTTCGTTGCACGCTAGGAATTCGGAATCCGTGATAGTATTTTGAGAATGAGCGATGGAAATGTAGATATGGGTTGGTAGATACATAAATTATCAATTTTATGTACTTGTGTGACTCTCTGTGTGTCAAGTAATATACTGAGTGTCATTCCGCTTGTTTTACTTCGAAACTCAACCCCAGTTATATAAACCCCTACACGTGTTTATCCCTTACGGGGTACATAGAGTCTAGGGCGCGAAACGAAGGTAACGCTTACCATGAAGATGGAAAAAGGATCAAGATAATGATGAGTTGATCTATCCCACGATCGGTTTTTACGATCTGCAATTCTCAGTTTTTTCTTTCCTTTCTCCCAGACCAGCATGATATTTAGATAATATATACAACATGGAAGGGAAGTACCCGTAATAAATCGATCTACTGGCTATACTAGATCACTATAGTATAATGAAATTAAAATAACAGTGAAATACTAAAAAAAATCGACATTTCCATACCGAACTGTGCTATGGCTATTAGTATGGAAATGTGGTTTTTTTTTTAAGTTTTTGACTTTATTATCATTATAATAATATAGTCATCTAATATATCCCGTAGCGGAAGGAAGAGAGACATGGAAAGCACTCCACCGACAAGAGCCCAACTCTTAAATATAAGAAGAAGAAGAATATATCCCGTGGTACTATACATACGGTATACTATTCATTACGGGTATGTCCTTTACAGGTTGTATACAATAATACATATTATATACGAGTACCTTAGTACTATCATGCCTACCCATCGTCATATAAACATTATTATTTCTTTTCCTTGTAACTAGATGGCGCTTTAAGGTAAAAATTAAAACATACAAATCTTTAATAACCATTATTTAAATAAAGTAATACTCTAATTAGTTAAATAAGACTTATATGAAA
The DNA here is from genome assembly GCA_963555685.1 of Acrobasis consociella. Classification (NCBI taxonomy): domain Eukaryota; kingdom Metazoa; phylum Arthropoda; class Insecta; order Lepidoptera; family Pyralidae; genus Acrobasis; species Acrobasis consociella. Next base: position 3,511,184 of record OY743114.1, read on the forward strand.
TGCAATATATTTTTTAAAAGTATATTCAACACTTTCTTCGTCACCTTTTTGGCTAGTCGTGTGTGCTGCCATCTCTGAGAGGACGCTCCGCAACTCCCGTTTTGCGTGCTTACGGCCTCTCCAATCGTTTCTATGGCGTTGGGTATCTGTTACGTTAGTAATTATATTATCTTTAGTACTATATATATTTATACATATTATCTTAATCGTGACATTTACTACTGTAATTACTGTTTTATTTATTTAAATACACAAACATGTTCTACATATATGCTATTAGGTTTCCTAGACCTTTCAAAAGTTGTTCAACTTTTTTAGATTGTATCATGTATCCATACATGGGCATAATTATCCTCAATGGACTGTATTGTTTACAATTTTAACCTTGATTTATAAAACTTGTTACATTTTAGTATTTATTTATTTCCTTTCATTCATTCACTACAATCACTACTAAATATGTATAACAAAATGTACTTTTTTATTAAGTACAAATATTTTAGGGGTGATTCAGCCTTCATTTTGAACAGCTTTTCAAATTATAAAACATTAAAATTTAGGTTCTCATACAAATGGAAGTAGTTACGTGATATGGTTTACTATGATTCTTTTTTTATATTTCCTTATGATGAATTAAAACACCCTCTTCTCTGTACTCTCTCCTGCCTGCCTCCGCGTGGTGTAGTGGTTAAAGCATTCGACTCATACCCGGAGGTCGCGGTTTCAATTCCCGGCGGGGGCAACGACTTTGTGTTGTTGTCCTAGTTTGGTTAGGACATTGTAGGCTGATCACCTGATTGTCTGACAAGTAAGATGATCCGTGCTTCGGAGGGCACGTTAAGCCGTCGGTACCGGTCACTGTCTTTGACATTGGTCGTTACCTAAAACCCATTTCAGAGACCTTTAAGGCGGTTCAAAAACTCTGACACTAGTGTTAGTCACTAACACAAACAATAAGAAGAAGAATTAAAACACCCCTTAAAATACTTGTATTTAATAAAAAAGGACAGTGTTATCATCATCACCTGCATTTATCCCTCTGTCGTCTGGGGTTGGCGCAGTATGACTTCTCCTTCCAGCCAGTCCTCTATTTCCCGTCATACTAACATCTACGAATCACTTCGTTTCGTATACGATCTGGCATTAATTATTATTATTCCTGACATTGCTCTCTTCATTGCATTCTGAGCCACTGTGAGCTTTTCTACAGATTTCATTGTCAAGTTAATTGTTTCTATTCCGTAGGTGAATACTGGGAAACATTAATCGGAAGCTTTACTTTTCAACTTAAGTAAAAAAAAAGTAAGTACCTATTTCGTAGGACTTTTTTCCGAGTTTGATATTTTTTTAGGGTTGGATATTTGCAGCAGGTTTTGCTACGAATTGCAAATATTACTCTGTTGATTCAGAAGCCTGTGTGACTCACCATTTCTTATCGCATTTCTCTTTAACCAACAACAATCCCGGTTCCCGACATTTGTTTCGAATGAGTCATGAATTTTCTTGATATTTTCCTTATAGGATTCAAAAAGTCTAGTTTTTAACCGCAGATCAAAAAAAGGGATGTTAAAAGTTTGACGCTAGTTTCGGTCTCTGTATGTCTGCCTGTACGTCTGTGGCATCGTAGTGCTCGAATGGATGGACCCATTTCGATGCAGTTTTTGAAGTGAAAACTTCTTTAGCGGCGTTGTGCACTTTTTTTGGAATGGGAAAAAAATCTTAAATTCGCATCAGGACACGTGGCCTGATCGAAAATTCGTAAGACGGCGCAGGGCGCTTGCACGAATGTTCGTTGTACAGCGTGCTACGCGCATCCATGGATGATGACAGCTGATGGCTCGACCGTCTGTGTAGTGGCCATACTGCTGTGTATTTGAAAATGATTTTGTTGAAAATGAATTTGGTCATGCTTGTGACATTTGTGACAGACTGTGGTTCAGAAAAGATTTGAAATATTTTATACTGATAATTAAAGCAATTCGTGCAAAATTATTCCCTAACCATTCCAAAATATCAAAAATGCTTAATGTTAATATTCAAGTTTTCACTTCTGCCGGCACTCCCAGAGTGCAACCCGTCGTTTTTTTTTATATGTTTAATCATCTTCCCCTTTCTTTTTTTAACATATTTCTTCTCTCTTCTACTCTTTCTAGTACAATCAGGTCAGGTAGTCACAAATCAGGTACAAGAAAGAGTAGGATAGACGCGTACTCTATGTATACACCTAACTTATTTTCTCTATTATGTATTAAGTATTACTTGATTACCTGTTGTGGTATGAAGTATAAAAAAAACCGGCCAAGTGCGAGTCGGACTCGCACACGAAGATTTCCGTACCATTAACTATAAAAAATCCCATGCTGGTCTGGGAGAAATAAAAAAAACTCAGAATGTACCAGCTGCTTCTCTTCCCACGCAGATCGTTAAAGCCGATCGAGGGAATGGGCAAAAATGCAAATCATGTTAACAGGCGATGCGGCTAGCAACCCATCACTGTATTGATTGCTTTTCCATCTTCTCGCCGACCATGACGCTAAAAGTGGCTTTTGGGTCTTCCGGCCCTGGGCTCTGCATAGAACCGCAAGACTCAAAATGCTCTGTCTGCCCCATTAGGGATAAAGACGTGATAGTATGTATGTATGTAACTATAAAAAATCACGTTCATTATATGTGAGCCCCATATAAATTTTAATTTCAACTGTCTAGCTATCACTGTTCATAAGTTACAGCCTGTTGACAGACAGAGAGACACACTGACAGTGTAGTCTTAGTAATAGGGTCCGTTTTGAATACGTCCCTTTTGGTACGGAACCCTAAAAAAGTAATCAGAGTTTCACAAAGGTCGACGCACTTTCAAACTTTCTTAATCAAACGACATCTTATTAAGTTCTAGTTACCGTCAATCCAGCCAGAGTGACGAAGATCGTATCGTCTGACTGATTACCGATCGGATGGTGGCTTGATTGACAATTTCATGTCGATATGAAGGTCGTGTCGATCGATGATAACTGATAACAGTGCGTTTGTTAGTTTTAGTTTTAGGGGGCGTTCACATATTACGTCATAACGCTGGAAAACGCGGATGCTGGCCGCTCTAGATTGGTAATTTTCGAAATCCTTGGGAGAGGTCTAGAACTTAGCAGTCGAAGTTATGCGGCTTAAAGATGATGACGATGATGATTTGGAGAGCGTGGGGACATGACAAATGTGAAATTACGTGGTCAAGTGCCAGTTTTAAAGTCTAAATTCTGCGGGACGTAATAATAATGGAGGGCCCATGAGTAGTTACGCTTAGACTTAATACTTATTGATCACGGTATCATGGATATCCTTAAAAATACGAGAGAACAGATACATACATATATACATACAGAAGGAATATACATACATATATATCTTGGAAGGGACATACCCGTAATAAATCGCCGATTGGTCTGTAAAATACGGTGTTGCTGTAAACCCAAATAAATGCCAGGCAATAGTGATTGGCAGCTCTCGTCAAATTTCTAAACTAAATTTTGAATCTATCTCTTCGCTGCAATTCAATAATACTACCATACCATATAGTGAGAGTGTGAAGGATCTCGGTCTGCACATCGACTCTACCCTGAGCTGGACTACCCAAGTAGCCGAGGTTAGTCGAAAAGTAACTGCCACGCTGCGCTCTCTATCGCCTCAAGAACTTTCTTCCCCCTAAAACTAAAGTAACGCTAGCTCAAACTTTAATTCTACCTATTATCGATTACGCGGATGTATGTTATTGAGACTTAACGCAAGTTCTCCTAACCAAATTGGATCGGTTGGCCAATAACTGCATCAGGTTTATTTTCAATATTCGTAAATTTGATCACATTTCTTCTTTTCGCTCTCAGTTAGCATGACTCCCTATCCCCTTACGTCGTAACGCTAAAATACTTTCCACGCTTTTTACTATCTTGACTAACCCGCAATCCCCTAGCTATCTTAAATCTAAATTCAATCTGCTTAGTTCCACTCACTCTCGCACACTTCGCTGCTCTAGCACTCTTATCCTTGATATCCCTCCGCATCGCACATCATTCATGGGTGAGTCTTTCCAAGTCCAGGCTATCGAGCTATGGAATGCCCTTCCGGAGAGTATAAAAAGAGCCCCCAGCCGTTTGGCTTTCAAACGAGCGGTACATAAATTGATCCTACTGCAGTCCTAGTCCCAGTCATCCTAATATTGTGTTTTTATTAGTATTTATGCTATTATATATATTATATTTTATATATATATTGTATGTTATGTATAGATATATATTATTCCTATGTTTAATAGTTTATTCTTGTAATGTATATGTATTTTTGAGGATACATACTTATGTACATAAATATATTTAGTATACTTTTCCACGGTCTTTATCACGCCAGCCACACATATTTTCCGCTTGGTCCAATGGTTGACCGGGAGAGAATGCCATATGGCATTAGGTCCGCCACTTATACGTTTTTATTACTGTGCAATAAAGTTTAAATAAATAAGTAAATCGAACCACGGGCTATACTAGATCACTATAGTATAATGGAATTAAAATAAAGGTCAAAAGAGCAAATAAAAATACAACATTTCCATACATATATCCTAAACATCTGCACACTTTTGTATGTAGGAGCCGATATCTATTTGTTTTTTTTAATGTTATTCTTATTTCATTATGCTATAGTGATCTAGTATAGCCCGTGGTTCGATTTATTACGGTGTCCCTTCCACGTTGTATAGTCTATATAACTAGCGGATAGCCAAGATGCTTCCGATTAGTTCCGATACCTTATTTATCAAGGGATCATTGACATCTTTAAAGATAAGAGGCAACAGATAAATATACATACGTACATACCGGCGAAACACATAACCCTCCTTTTAGGTGCGCCGTAGTCGGGTAAACATGTAATAATACTAGTCCGCTTACTAACACTTGCTTACGCCATTAACAACAGATAAATATACATGCATACCGTCGTAGTCGGGCAAACTTACTCGTACTATAAAACTAGTTCGCCTACCAATATGTTTACGCCATTAAGTGTAGACTAAAAATGTTCGGTCGGTAAACGGGCGCAGTTTTTGCGCAAACTTCAGTCATTCGTCTTCGTGCGGTGCATAGGAAACTTACTGACAGATCGGTGCACTGCGGGCCCGGGAATATGGACAACAGAAAAGATTGGCTGCATTTTTGTGGCAATATATATTTGATTGGACATTATAGCTCAACATCATCATCTTGCATATATATAAATAAACATTCAAGACACCGGACAGTTATAAAATGGCCTTTTCCAAATTGTCGTGTGTTTCAACTTTTTATATTTCTTACAGTTAAGCTGGAACATAATAGATAATAATAATAATAAAAATGTATAAACTACTAATCTATATTCAGCAATTACTTGGCAATAGCCCGTAATTGTTGAAAACAGATCCAGCTGTTGCTGAGAAGTACAAATAGTAGACAAAAAATAATAATAAATAGGCGTCGGGACGTGACGACCCCATCGCCCACTGGATTCCCAGTGCAGTCAGTCAACGCAGGGCAGCTTGTGGCGAGCTGATGGTGAGTGGCGACACCACGTACCCTACCTCCAGAGGGACCATACACACATGCGCTTACACACACACATACACACAGGTACACACCCCCCGCCTCTGTCTTGCCTTGACCGGCCGGCCAGAGTGGAGTCGCAAAAGCAGGACATACGCTCCAGGGTGGAAGTGTATTGCACGTAATGGCGTAATAATGGGAAAACCCGCTCTCGGGGGTAAGCTCGTGATGGTGAAACCGGAGCCGCACCTCTCGACACCCTTAGCTGCTCACATTGTGTTGCGCCCTGGCCGCATTTTCGTGGCTAATTAGGGTGCCCACAGGTAGTGTAGCCAACGAGCAGCAAGTCACCATCTATCAGGTAATTATTGTGAGAGATTTTTAGATAGATGTCCGTATCTCACTCCATAATCCAATTATCCGGCCCACTAACATCCCATCCACATAGCCCAAACCAAGTCAGTCCCTCCCTGGCAATAGTTCAGTAGCTATGGAGGACTGTCCGTTAGTGCATCTCAATGGTACATTAAGGGATAGACCTCCGTAGATGCAGCCATCTCACATTTTAGATAAAATGGTACTAAAAGGCCTCTTCATGTTGGCTTTGGCCCCATGAACGCTTCAAAGGACCGGGTCCCTATGGGACCGTGGCTGAAAAGCGTACCAACATAATAATAAATCTTTATTTATCTCCTCACATTCCTGTTTTTACAATTTCTAAAATAGAAACAGTCTAAAACACTTTACAAAATAAAAATAAAGTAGGTTTCCATCTAACTAAACATAAAAAACTTTTCTTTTCGTGGGAGCAGAATAATTATAATTATATTAAACATCCTTTTGGTTCCTACACTAGGCGTGGCCTGTATTGTAGGTAACCATTTATTATACTTATTAACAGATAACTTGTTCCGTGTAGTGTCAATCTCTAAGATCATAATTTTTAGAATTCTTAGTTTATTAATAACAAAGATATTTACTAAATGCAAATTTCTTTTTATTACAAAAGGAAGTTAATTAAATAGGTATGTAGTGAGTTGTGTGTGAGAGTGTTAATGTGTAAGTGTATTAAGAATGTACGTGCATTTGTTATTTTGTGTGTGCTTTCTCGTGTGTGTTGTGTTGCGGTAGCGTTGTTATTTTGTGTTTTATTATTGGATCCCTTTTAATATAAGTTCTATGTCATTAAAGTCTAAGGTGTTGAGCCAGATTGAAATGTTACGTTTTAATTGTAAAATAGTGCATTGTTTAATGGAACATAGTGAATTCACTTTGTTGTAAATATAAGGGTAGGTAAGGACTAAATTTTCTAGCAAAGGCTGTATGGTTCTGCATCAGGTGCTCCATTTTCCAAAATCGATATGTTGCCCTGGCTTAATAGCTGTATAACAATAAAAGTTTCACTCGATTCCGTCCAGAATTTCCGGAGATTAGCGTGTACAAACAGGCAAATAGACAAACAAAGCATTTTTTTTATTCTTACTCTATTACTATGTCTCCATCGCCCCAAATACTTTATTTTTGGAAATATATTCAATGCAATAGACACATTTTTTTACTGTTTTATTATATGTATAGATTTGATGGGACAGTATAGCTTCATCATTATCATCATAGGCTTCTCTTCGTCGACGCCACCCTTCTCGGTCCTGTGCTGCTCTCATCCAAGTGTGATCCGTGACTTTAATTATGTCGTCAATTATGATTACTAGGTATGTATAGCTAAATAAAATAAATTATTTTGCGAGTTCAGTTTAGGTGTTTGTAATCACACCGCTTGTACGTGGTCATTCGTTATGTAAACCAAAAGTATGGACGTAATCATTTTTCAAAACTAAAAATCGACTTCACCCCCAAACTACACCACCGATTTCGATAAAAATTCTATGGGACCACCTCAAAAGTAAAAATAAAACCGTCAAACAAAAAAAAAAACAAATCACATACGCTGTGCGTTTTGAGTCGACGGTGCGAGATTTTGCACAGACTATGGCGTCACAGTGGAATTAAGCACTAACGCATCTATGAATTATCTTAAATTAATAAGTAGATATATATTTTTGCCCGCCAGTGTACGTCGGGTTAGAGTGCAGCGTCACGACACCGACGGCCGCTAATTTATGGAAAACCTCCTGAAAGTCGTCGCGTGCCGCCAGAACTTCGCCCGACAGTGTACGCTATGAAAACCTGGCTTTAGGATACACTTCAATAAGTATTTAATATTATTAAAAATGTGTGTGGTTTCCTGTAGAGTAGAATAGCACCACTCCAAGTCTTCCCGTGGATATCGTAGAAGGAGACTTAGGAAATACAAGCTAAACAAAGCTTATAAACATCAATGAGACCTCTCTAATCCGTCTGGCCAGCATGGAGAGCGTAGGCCAAATCATCTGGCTGCTCTGACCGAATATGGTTCTAGAAGTACAGATAGGGTCTTGCTCCTATAGCAAAGACTAAATGATGATGATTTTCAAAAATACACAGTCTTCTTCTTATCGTGTGTGTTAGTGACTAACACTGGTGTCAGTTTTTAAACCGCCTTAAAGGCCTCTGACATGGTTTTAGGTAACGATCAATGACAAAGACAATGACCGGGACCGACGGCTTAACGTGCCCCCCGAAGCACGGATCACCTTACTTATCAGACAATCAGGTGATCAGCCTACAATGTCCTAACTAAACTAGCACAACAACACAAAGTCGTTGCCCCCGCCGGGAATCGAACCCGCGACCTCCGTGTATTAGCCGAACGCTCTAAACCACTACACCACGGAGGCAGTAAATACACAGTAGGTACTGAATAATGTCTGCAACAGTCGTGATATCTAAACTAAACCTTTATATCTTATGTATCTTATCTTTATTTATGTATTTAAACTTTTTTGCACAAGAAACAAGTGTATTAATGGCGGACTTAACGCCATATGGCGTTCTGTAGTATACTGTTCTAGTCAACCATTGGACCAAGTAGAAATAATTTGGGTGGAGACAAATAAGATCATATCATTTAAAAAATATATTTTCATATATGTATACTTTTTGTTTGGTGTTCAATTCAGGTGCAATTAATCATTATTCCTTTTGGCAATTGTGAGAATAACAACTCGGTATGGGCTAAATTAAACTACTGTTTATCCGGTGAACTATGAAATTATATTATTTCACTTTTACTTGGAAGTGTATACGTCTGACGCCTAGCACAGTCTGTAACGGAATGAACGAGACAACTGGGCGTTGCAACTAAATAAAGACCGCTTTAGTATTGCCATAGTGAAAAATAAAGATTGATATTTGCAAATTAAATAATATAAACCAACAGCAATATCGATCGAAATAAACATAGCTACATTCTTCATTTACTTCCTGCGCGGTAAAATCAAAATTTAAATGTTTATTCTCAGTAATAAGACGTTCACATGCATTTTACACGTCAATAAGTATGATTTACATTACGTGTAGAGTTTCTTAAAAATTAATTTAGTTTTTAAAGATTTACCGATATCAGCGCTATTCGCAACACAACGACTGCTGCTGAGAAGAAACGTTGAAAGATATTTATTTTCACGAATTGTGTTATTAGGCATTGCGGTTAGCAACCCATCACTATTTTGATTCCTTTTTCCACCTTTACACCCACCATCACACTAAAGGTGATTTTTAGAGCCCTAATACTCTGTCTGTCTCTGTCAGCCGCAAAACACAAAATGCTCTATAAGGGATAAGACGTGATATCATAAGTATCTAGTAGGTATGTAATGTTATTACCTTAGGCTAAGGTTATTTATGGATTGAATGTGCAATGAAAATAAGTTTTCTCGTTTAGACTTTAAAATGTGCTTCATACTGGTTTCATGAAGATTTTTTTATGACGAACGTCACGACCTGGTGACATCATAGTAAAATCCCCACATTTCTATTCTAGTTCAAAAACCTATCCATTTATTCAATATATTATTTTTACCTCTGACATATCAAAGGAAAACTGATTTTATTATTAATTCAATAAAGTTGATATTTCACTTGACTTGGTTCTCTTATTGTTAATTAAAAATGCGTTTTACTGTTTATGTCATAGAGTCAACTTTCGGTTGTACATTTGTAGCTGTCAGAGGTAAAATCCTGACAGGATTGTACTATCACTTAGCATAACCTGCGACCTTGGTAGGACGCAGTGTTATTAACACCAAATGCAGCAAAACCACCCAAAAGGCAACCTCAACCATATCCCAAGGACTTAAAACTTAATTTCAATAATCAAGAAACGATTTACTTTAGACTTTTAAAACAACTGTTTCCAAGAAATACAAAAGGTAACATTGTAAACCGTATTTTCACTAGATTAAAGTTGTTTTTCCGAAGTGACACGAATGTTTATGTTCCTAGGAACTAATTATATCACATTAAATCCTTTTTTTATTGTGTTTTGCATGTAAATACGTGCTATTCACCTTGGTCGTGACCTGCCTCAATATCGTTTGACTAGTTGGATTGGTTTGTCGCATTTATTATGTTTACCTACTTATATGTTTATGTGTAGGCGCTTTACATGTCTAGGGTTAGAATGAGTCAACTTCTAGACTTTTAAATTAGATTCGTGAACGGAGTAATTCAGTAATTCGTCCCATGTACCTAAATGTTTACCCCCATATACAAAATTTCAGCGAAATCGTTAGAGCCGTTCCCGAGATCACAGAAATAAATTAAACTATTAATATGCAAAAATTGCTCGTTTAAAGATATAAGATATAGTTCAATGTTAACACAATATAATATGCAATGCTTGCGAACGAGTTAACAAACATAATAGTAATAAGAAATACTAAGTAGCAAAAAAACCACCGTGCTGACCAGTCTCTCTCGGCAGCACCCGTTCACGGAGTAATTCAGTAATTCGTCCCATGTTTATAAATGTAACTATTCTAACGAAATATACATTTATCTTAATTCTTGTCTCACTGACTGTACCAAGCGTTAATAAGGTTTAAATTTCCATACAAAAAGAGAATGGGACGAATTGCAGAATGAAATTTTGATTAATTATGATTTTCTGCGTTTCGTCCCAAATGGGCCGTAGGTACATGGGACGAATTACTGAATTACTCCGTGAACGGGTGCTGCCGAGAGAGACTGGTCAGCACGGTGGCTTTTTTGAATACTTAGTACCTATTTCTTATTACTATTATGTTTGTTAACTCGTTCGCAAGCAGTGCATGTTATATTGTGTTAACATTGAACTATATCTTATATCTTTAAACGAGCAATTCTTGTATATTAATATTGCACGCCTCATAAGCGAAGCGTTGAGGTGGGTACTACTGTCACTTCGCGCAAAACATTCGATTTTTCAAACTTAAAATGTCTTTATGTATCATACATTGCACTTGTAAGATAATATATACAAACACATATAAAGAAAAAGACACTATTACCTATTTATTTTATTATTTACTATTTATTTTTGATGTCATTTTTGTTATTTAAACTAGTTAAAAAACAGTTTAAAAAAGTTCTGTCTTGGACGTCCGTGTGTCTGTATGTGCGGAGGCTTTTCTTGTTAACACGATAACGACCGAAATACTTTACTAATCGAGTCTTTTTTTTTCTGTTACGCTTGAGTATGCTCAGGAATAGAACCCTTTCATTTTTCAGGGTCTGATTCGATGTGGTTTAATTGTTATTAAATAAACAAAAAAAATATATCGACTGTTCTTCATAGTTTTTGTATATCTATATATACATTGTCCTTTTTTATTAAGTACAAATATTTTAAGGGGTGATTCAGTCCATCATATGGAACAAATTTTCCCAATAAATGTATATCGAAATACGAAAAGAAAATTTTCATTTTTTATAGTAATGATATCACGTGACTACTTCGAATTGTATGAAAACCGAAAAAATATTTTTCGTATTTCAATATACATTTATTGGGCAAAGTTGTTCAAAATGATGGACTGAATCACCCCTTAAAATATTTGTACTTAATAAAAAAGGATATTGTATATATATCTTTATATTTCAATATGAGTAAGAATAAAAATAAAAATTATGGACCCTTTGAGGCGTGCTCTTTTGGATTTTCCAAACTTATTTAAATTTATTTCTGTGATCTCGGGAACGGCTCTAACGATTTCGCTGAAATTTGGTATATGGGGGTAAACAATCGATCTAAATTATATAGTCTTATGTTTGGGAAAACGCGTGTTTTCGAGTTTTTATGCGTTTTTCTTTCCATGCAGAATATGATAAACCGAGCAAAGTTCGGTCGCCCAGGTACTAATAGGTATTAAATAATTAAAAGACAACAATAAATATGACAAAGCCCTTCTGGAAAGTAGGCGACCAATACTGTGAAAATGCAGTGGTCGTTCCAAGCGCTGGCATCGATAGTTTCTCTATAAAAAAAAACACTATATGTTATATAGTCTAATGTACTCTGTAGATCCCACCTTAGAACCTTACTCAGAATCCCTGACTATACTTCTGCGTGCTATTCCCACTCCTTCTCTGTTCAAGCGGTGAAATTATGGAATTCACTACCACACACTATACGGACTCCAAATCATTTACTGTTTTTAGGAAGCGAGTAAAAGAGTATTATCTTTCCTTAACATAATGAATAGTATCTATATGTATACATATTTTTATAATATATATTTTTAGTTGCGTATATATTAGTCTATGTATATACATTATGTATTGTATAATAATGTATGTGTGTATATGTTTAAATTTTTAGATAAGTAGCTACATGTATTTGAATTTAAATTTAGTTTATTATGTACACGCCTACTACTACCTGTTTTCTTCACTTTTCCTCTCCTGGGTCTGCTGGAAGAGATATCTTATGAAATAAGCAGTACCTATGTACTCAATTTTCTTACTTTGTTTGTTTCTGTGTTTTTATTTTGTGTACATGAATTTTGTAAATAAATAAATAGCTTATACTTATTAACGTGTAAAAGTGCCTGTAAAGGTCTAATCTATACATATAATAAAACAGTAAAAAAAAGTGTGTCTTTACATTAAATATATTTCCAAAAAAAATATTGGGGGCGATGGAGATGTAGTAATAGAGTAAGAATTAAAAAAAATGTCTGTCTGTTTGTCTGTTTTTCTGTTTGTCTGTTTGTCTGTTTGTCTGTTTGTCTGTTTGTCTGTTTGTCTGTTTGTCTGTTTGTCTGTTTGTACACACTAATCTCCGGAAATACTGGACGGATTCGGAAGAAACTTTTTTTGTTATATAGCTATTAAGCCTGGGCAACATATAGGGTATAAATGATTTTGGAAAATGGAACGCCTGATGCAGAACCATAATGGTCCAGCTAAACTATAAGAGATATAAAAATGCCGCCTTAGTAAAAGTTGTTTAGCCTAATGAGCATTTTCCAGAGACATAAAGTCCGCGCCAACGAAGTCGCGGGCTTCAGCTAGTTATTGAATAAAGTTAAGAATTTTGAATTTAATTACGTCAACCTCAAGATTAAAGAGTTGGATGGGATCACAGGCGTATGCAATTACGAGTAGGAGTAGCAAATGTAGCATCGCATGTAACCAAGGGCCTAAATGTAGGCCTTGGATTTGACGAAGATGGAAAAAGGGAGATCGAATTAGTGATGGGTTGCCAGCCGTACGATTTTTAATCACCCTACCCGCGTAGAAGACCCAAAGTGCTATTTTTCAAACGCTGAGATACTAAACGAACAAGTTTTTGTATAGAAAAACCATTTGTTTAGGTGACTCCGTGTTTCAAAAATACCACTTCCAGGCGATTACTCGAAAAGCGGTAACGCAAGACGGACAGGCGTTTCAGTGTCAAGCAACGTGATCACTAACGTATGATGATAAAGTCTGATTTGGTTTGACAAAGAATTAAAACGTCACTATCACGACTAACGTATTATTTTATAGAGTAACTCCCCTGAATCTTCATTTCAAAGTGCAAATGCATTCGCAAATTTCAGTTACGCTTTTCTTCATCCGTCCCAAATCGCACAAAGAGCGTAATAACACGGGCTTATTGCAAAAAACTGCAGCTGAAAACTGAACAGAACAAATGGAAAACTCATCACAAATTCAATCCGGCTTCATTTGCTTTATTTGCGAGAGCCAATCAATTGCCAAAAAAATGCGAGAGCATTACCGCGGGCGGCTGGTGTACGGGTTCCGTATGAGTAAAAATACTATTTTTAATAAGCTTTTATTAAGATTAATAATAAATATATTGGGACAAACTACACTGATTGAGCTAGCCCCAAAGTAAGTTCGAGACTTGTGTTATAGAATACTAACTTAACGATAGTATATTATATTACAAATACATATATAGATAATTATCCGAAACTCAGGACATTTTCAAAAAAGTCATTTTCTAACTTGCCCTGACCCGGGATCGAACCCGGAACCTCTGGGTGGCGGACTAGCACGGTGACCACTACGCCACGGATTAAATCCAATGTATTATCCATAGATTTCAAAATTTCTAGGTCAATGGTTGTAGACCTGTCCCGATTTCTGTCTGTCTATAATTAATTCTACTAAAACGATTTTGTTTTATAAGATACATAATTAGATAAAAACCCGAGGCTGGCCTGGCTGGGGATCGAACCCAAAACCTCCCGGTGAGACCAACGTAGTTACCAGTACGCCACAAAGATCACAGTCTGAGCCCAAAGCTATAATATTCAAAAACTACTTTCAGCGTGAATTGGGCGTGTAGACAAAATATATAGTCGGTTTGTTATTCGTTTATTTTAAATTTTGTTTCTAGCTCACCATGTCATGTGTATGTGCTAGAAAAAAGCCCCATTTATGCTTCCTTTTTAATATCAAAATTATATTTGTAGCCGTGTGGTTTCCGGCAGAGTAGAATAGGGCCACTCCAAGTCCTCCCGTGGATGTCGCAGAAGGCGACTTAGGAAATACAAGCTAAACAGGGTACCTTAATTAGACCTCTCCAACCCGTCTGGCCAGCGAGGAGAGTGTAGGCTAAATCCTTTGGCTGCTCTGGCAAAGTATGGCTCTGGTAGCTTAGAGAGGGTCGTGCTCCTGCAGTGGAGGTAAAAAGACCTGATGATGATGATGATTTTTTGTCATACCTATGTTGGGCAAAGCCCTTCCCTCTGTTCCTATTATCACTGTCAGTGGCAATATTTCGCCAGTTTTTTTTTTTATACGCAAACAGATAAAATATTTTTATTAAATTATATATTTAGAAAACATCCACCTACGGAACCCCAGCCGTCCAACCAGCAGACGGTCCGCATTGCGCTTAATCGGAAAAATCAACATAGCGCTGATCGGCTCATACCGCACATACAGACAGATATACAGATATACCGATATAGTTGTACGATAATACGGTTACGTACTCAATTAAACGCCGACCCTTTGACGAGTTCATGTAGAGTTAAAAACTTCTAACTATATATTTTTTCAAGTATTTATGTCCACTCGGATAGCAATAACATTTTACACACACACACACATACATACACACACACAGAAACACATCCTGGTCAAGAAAATTACTAACCATACAAAGTGCTGTTTAGTGAAATACAAATATTTTAAAGGGTTATAAATAAGTATTTCGACAAATATATAATGGGAAAATACGAATTTATTTAGAGGCGATCATCATCGTCATAATCATCAGGTCTTTTTGTCTCCACTGCAGGAGCACGAACCTCTCTGTACTACCAGAGCCATACTTGGCCAGAACAGCTAGAAGACTTTGCCTACACTCTCCTCGCTGGACAGACGGGTAGGAGAGTCTTATTGATGTTTATAAGCTTTGTTTAGTTTGTATTTCCTAAGTCGCCTTCTACGACACGGAAGTTCTTGGAGTGGTGCTATTCTTCTCTGCGGGAAACCACACGGCTTATAAGCGATGCGGCTGACAAAATCCCTATTTTGATTCCTTTTACCACCATCACGCTAAAAATGGCCTTTGAGCTTTGCGGCCCTGGGTTCAGACGACCCAATATGCTTTGCTTATTCAATAAATCTAAAGAGGTCTGCCCAATAAATGTAATTAATATATAAACATGTATCTATTTAAAATGCAAATCATGTTAACAGGCGATGCGGCTAGCAACCCATCACTGTATTGATTGCTTTTCCATCTTCTCGCCCACCATTTCGCTAAAAGTGGCTTTTGGGTCTTGCGGCCCTGGGCTCTGCATAGAACCGCAAGACCCAAAATGCTCTGTCTGCCCCATTAGGGATAAAGACGTGATAGTATGTATGTATGTATCTATTTAAAATTAACGCATGAAAATACATAAAATAGTTTCATAAACAAACAATTAAACAACAAGTTCTTTTTCCGTTTAAAACGTATGTTTCGTTTAAAAAAATATGTACCTATATTTTTGTAGGCCTGCCCATATTTAATGTTGATTAAACTGGAAATATCTGAACGAGAGGAGCATTCATATAAATGGAAATTAATTTAAATGGACGTCCACATTTTTGGACAACGGGTACTTAATGGTAATTGCCAATTTGTACGGAAATTATACGAAACGTATTGACAGGGAACGAATGAATTTTGCTTATTCAATTGGAAGCTTTCTCGTCTACATCTTTTTTTGGAATTATTATAATAAATTGCACGTACAGATTATTAAACTTATAATTCCAAAAAAAACCTTGCATTTATCTTACACTATAGTAAAAAATATTATAATTAATTGCTAGTCATAATTATTTATCAGTTCATATTTAAAAAATGCTTCAAACTTATATTAAACATAGTATGTACTGTCTGTGATTAAAAAAAATCAATAATTTTTTTTTGATCGATGGTATTTCACCTGTAGCCTGGTCGTAGTTGAAACGCCTACGACGTAGTCATGTGCTACGCCACTCGTAGCCGCTACGCCGTAGCATACTTACACACTCATATCGCCTTGTAAACATAATTATTTCTCCTTGTCACTAGATGGCACTATAAGGTAATAATTAAAATATTACAATCTTTTATTACTATTATTTAAATAAAGTAGTACTCTAATAATTAAATTAATATGACTTACATATATGAAATGCAATAAACATTTTAAGTATATTTAACTTTCTTTGTCACTTTTTTACTAGTCGTGTGTGCTGCCATCTCTGTGAGCCTAACCCGCAACTCTAGTTTTGCTTACTAACGCACCCTACAATCGTTTCTATGGCATTGGGTATATGTTACGTTCGTTATTATATTATCTTTGGCCGTAGCTACAGACACTGGACAGACACTGGGAAGACCAAGCGATCATATAATAGGTTGTTTAATATTTAGCATCAGTTTAGGATAGGCTAAGTCAGGTATAATGAAATTAAAATAACAACCAAAGAACCAAAAAAAATTCACAATCCAATTCTAACTGCCCGGGCAGCTGAACACTTTTACATAGAAAATTGTGTTTTTTTTTTTGTGTTTTGGCTATTATTTTAATTTCATTATACTTGCACGGGCTAGTAGAGCCCGTGGTTCGATTAATTACGGGTCATACATCGTATTATATGTCCCTTTCATAGCAAAAGGCTTCCATATGAATCATTGATCTGTCTTTTAAAGAAAACTAGCCTGCTTTTGTTTAATTATCTCAAATAAACATTATTTTATTTATTTTTAGTAATTTTCAGTACAGTAGCAATATCAATTTACATGTATGACATCATTATGATAGAAGCCATAGATAAAGAAACTCCAATTAATATCTCAAATTGCATAGAATTTTAAATGGTTTTTGTCCATAAGAGAAGCAATTACATTTATTAACGATGCAGTCACCGAATTACAATGATGTAATTATTTCAAGATACCCCATTTTATTGAAATTGTAACAAGAGCCCAAAGCTACCGAAAGATAAGTACGTGTCAACGAGTGTATTTACCAGGCAAATTAAATAAAACCGGCCAACTGCGTTGGACTCGCGTACGTAGGGTTCCTTGCTATTATCTATAAAAAATCACGTTTGTTGTACATACATACATACTATCACGTCTTTATCCCTAATGGGGCAGACAGAGCATTTTGGGTCTTGCGGTTCTATGCAGAGCCCAGGGCCGCAAGACCCAAAAGCCACTTTTAGCGTCATGGTGGGCGAGAAGATGAAAAAGCAATCAATTTGTTTGTTGTAAGGGATTTGTTTTAGTATTTGTTAATATAGCGGCAACAGAAATCATCATCATCTGTGAAAATTTCAGTCGTCTATCTATCACGGTTCATGAGATACATGGTGGCCTGGTGACAGACGACACAGCGGAGTCTTAGTAATAGCGGAAGAATAAAAATAGTGTGTTAAAGAATACAAATAAATTATTTATTTATCTATCTATCATCTAGTGACATCAGCCATATTTAAACTTTTTCTTTTGATGATATTTTTGAGAGCTGCTATATCTACAGTTATGTTGATCAAAGCTGCATAATTAAAAACCAGTTAGGTGTTCAAGGGCACCATTTTTGAGCACACTATCATCGGTGCATATTATGGAAAGATTAGATCATCACACCATTTAATTTTGATGCAGCTGGGTAAACTACAGATTTGAAATACAAGAGGTTTACTTTAAAAAATCCCAATGTTACTTGTGTTACTTGGAAATATTTTGGGTAAGTTTATTCTATTTAAATAGTATTTTATGCAACAGTTGTATAATAACGGTCAAAAAATGCGAGCGGCGCAGGTTACGATGCGAGCCTTGGCGAGCATCGTAAGGAGACGCCATCGAGCATTTTTTGACGTACTTATACAACGTTGCATACTGTAGTGTAGTAAGATAGGTATGCTAGTTGTAAGTATATATATTATGAGAAACGTATTAATAAAGAGAGTCCTAATCCAACCGTGTTTCAATACAGTCGCCTCCTACACCACAATACAATACTTTTTCTACGACTACATTTACTAAATAAAATACAAAACAAACAAAGAAAATATGAAAATGTTTGGTAAACATTTTTTTTAAATGACGTCTTTTTAGTGACTATGTTAAAAAAACATTTTTTTCTTATGTTGGCAGTGTGGTAAATCTATAGAAAAAAATGTTCTTGGTCTATGGCTTGGTGTATCGTTTTAGTGAAATAACGACACATGTGCTATTATGAGGCATAGAGTATAGACTTTTTTCTGCAATCATATTATCAATGTTCTTATATTCGTGTTCAGAACCATTTAAAAGACAGATAACAGTACAGGAGTAGAAAAACTAAGTAACAACACTAGAAATAAGTAGGTAACAGGACGATTCACCTGATGATAAGAAAACCTCTGCTACTCAAGAGATAACGTGTGAAATGTATCGCCTTATAAACATAATTATTTCTGTTTCTTGTCACTAGATGGCTCTATAAGTAAGTAAGTAAAAACACTTTATTGCACCGAAACACATGAAAATAACATTTAAATATAAATTCAGATGTACAATAGGCGGCCTTATCGCCAAGGCAATCTCTTACAGGCTACCTTTGGGTGACAGGGTATAAGGTTATAATTAAAACATTACAATCTTTTATAACTATTATTTTAATAAAGCAGTACTCTTATTAATTAAATATGACTTAAATTAAATGCAATAAATATTTTTAGAGCATATTCAATACTTTGTCACTCTTTGCTAGTCGTATATGCTGCCATCTCTGTGTCTCTCCAATGGTTTCTATGGCGTTGGGTATCTGTTACGTTAGTAATTATATTATCTTTGCCGAAGCTGGTAATATTTACAGGTAGCGGCACGAAACTAGCGCTGACCGTCATTGTACAGAAGTCAAAAAAATGTACTGTAGCCATGCGCAGTATTTCTCTCAGCGCTAAATTTAGTGCCGCTACTTGTAGCCTAAAATTTATGCAGCGTATCGTATAGGGTAATACAATTATTAATTCTGTGGTAAAGGTTCAAAGTTTTCGCAGCCGTTCACAATAATTTTAATTAAGATCAAGAGAGGCGACGCGGGCGCAGAGGTCGCTGCATCCCATCATGTTTATGGATGGAAACACCCACTGCACTACGATTCAGGTATAGTGCATTGAAACTGCTCAAGAATCAAATAATCAAGGTCATCTTAGTGCGTTCCCGGTGCTTAAACTATCCAACTTACAATGTAAAGACTCTGACATCTTATGTTATTTATCAATTCTAGTTCAAGTAATTGCCGTGTGGTTTCTGGCCAATAGTGCCACTCCAAGTCCTCCCGTGGATGTCGTAGAAGGCGACTTAGGGAATACAAGCTAAACAAAGCTTATAAACATCGATGAGACCTCTCCAACGTCAGGCCAGCGAGGAGAGTGTGGGTCAAGTCCTCTGGCTGCTCTAGCCAAGTATGGCTCTGGTAGTACAGGGAGGGTCGTGCTCCTGCAGTGGAGACTTAAGGACCTGATGATGATGAAGTTCAAGTAATGAGCAGTAATGTATGAATTGCGGTTCTGTTCCGGTTCTGGTATTCTTTGACCAGGGTTTCCGGGCGGGTGTCAGGAGTCTAAGGACATTGGAGAAGGTAATCACCCTTAAGAATTAAGAATCCCCTTACCCTAGACTTTTCCATACAAACGGAATCTACATTTTTTTTTGAAACCACATGTCAAATTTCAGTAAACATTTGTAATTTTAAAGAAACTGCAATTATCTAGGGTAATAATTGGTTTCCGACTGTAAAATTATGAACTGGAAAGAAAATATAAGGATGTAGAAGTTTCCGATACTAATTTTTATTCTATATTTATGCTTTGGGAGTCAAAAACTATGACGTAACAGGTGACAATCAGGTGAACGTCTCCACATCCGCAGCAGGTGTCGTGTGACCCCATCTCCATGCATTTGAATTTATGATCCGGGATCTGAATACGCATTATTCAGAAGTTCAGAACCCTGCGTTTTGTTGGGAACTTGTTTTGTTCAGACTTTATAGAAAATGAGGTACTTAAAAAGTTTCTTTGCTATAAGCAAAATAAAAAACCCCGACACCATTTAGTGATAAGTGGCGGAACTACATAGTCTATTGATAACGTAGCATCATCTTTTATTTATCAGGCAAATTGCTAGTGATAAATGGCAAAACTACAAATTGATATCCAAAACCCCACATTTGAAGTGTTATCTGTATTACCAGAGCCACACTTTATCAGAGGAGCCAGAGCATTTGGCCTACACTTTCAACGCTGGAGAAGTCATACTGATGTCTCAGTATATTCCTAAGTTTATAATAAATATTAAAACGGGAAGTTTTTCCAAAACAAATCCTCTATTTTCACAATACTCGTAAAATTTTTATTCTCAAAAATTTAATTTAAAATATCGCACAGAGCGACAAGGAACATTTTATTTAGAAATATTACATCATTTATAAATAAAGGACGTAAACATCTTCATTTTATGCCCTTAGTATTAAAATATCGCCTTTAGGACCTACTTTAACGGCGTCATACGAGGATGCCTTTAATATACTCATTACCTCTGCTCCGGTCACGATTTTATAGATATCAAAACAATGAAATAAAAATCTTAAGAGGTTATAATGATTTTGTAATGAGGATATTTTTCTATATCCTACATCCTACATCACCTTACGCAAACTAAATATAAACATGGTGAAAAAATGCCAGTTAAAGTAGGATTTGAACACGCGACTCTAGAATATAAGACCAAGCTTTTTAAACTGAGGTATTAAGTTTATAAATTGCAGGTTAATCGATAAATATTTAAATATTTATATGATAGTAAAGACCTGATCAGGATCGCTGGAAAGCGCTTAATGCAGGCCGCTCTTGATCGGTAATTTTGGAAACCTTTGGGAGAGGCCTATGTCCAGCAGTGGACATTATGCGGCTGAAATTATAATGATGATGAATGCTAACTAAAACATGTAAAATTAAAATTACTCAATCGATTGAGATGTAAAATTTTGCATTCTGTTTTATAGAGGCGGGAAATTATGGTATGACTCTTGCATATCAAGATTTTATTGCAAAAATTATTGGGTAACCCTTGCAAACAAAGAGTTTATTCCAATTTTTGCCTTTTTTTAACACGGAAAAAGAAATAGCTAGTAAGTTCTTACTTTTACTTTTCTTCAGCACGGGTGAAGTAACAGAATATTTATTTATTTAAGTTTATTGCACACAATCATATGATGGATTGATTACAATCGGTCAAATATACTGGCTAATGCATTATCTACCAATTTGCCTTTGGGACATGTTGAGAAATTTCAATAGACTGCAAGTATAGTAAGCCAACTTGTAATATTTTCAATAAATACCTATATAATATTACACATAAATAAATATATATAGGGACAAATTACACTGGATTGAGCTAGCCCCAAAGTAAGTTCGAGACTTGTGTTATGGGATACTAACTCAACGATGCTATATTTTATAACAAATACATATATTAATAAACATCCAAGACCCAGAACAATTTGAAAAGGGCCATTGTCCAACTTGCCCTGACCGGAGATCGAATCCGGAACCTCTGGGTAGCGGATTAGCATGGGGACCACTACGCCACGGAGGTCGTCAAATATTGATAATATAGTTTTCGTAAAAATATTCTTCATGAAAACAAACGAGTAATTAGTAATAGCATTCATTTAGCTATATAAAGTTGAAGTCATCGCCCGTGACCGCGACCCGTGATCATATATTAGGGATCCGTCCGGGGAACAGGGATTAAGGGTCCGGCGGACCTAGACCAAAATACAACTTTCCATACAAACGTAGTCTACGTTTTATTTCAAAACGACATGTCCGATTTGGGCAAAATTTTGTAATTTCAAAGATATTGCAATTATCTAGGTTTATATTAAGTTTCCGACAGTAAAAATATGAACTTGAAATAGAATATAGTGTTTTATATCATTTTTGACCATTAGTATGGGAAACTTCTAAATCGTTATATTTTCTTTCCAGTTCATAATTTTACTATAGGAAACTTAATATAACCCTAGATAATTGCAATTTCTTTACAATTACCAATTTTTACCGGAATCTGACATGTGGTTTCAAAATTAAACGTGTACTACGTTTGTATGGAGAAGTCTAGGGTCGCCGGTCTCTTAATGCATCATGCAGCGAAATGTGTGGGGCAAGTATCGACTTTATGGCGATTTACTCATATTTCCGCCTGAAATGTGGTTAGAAGATGGCTCGGTGAATGCTGTGCTACTGGTACTGCTAACGTATATGCATTTTACATTGTTTATGTCATTAAGTACCTAAATAAACAATTCTCTGTTCAGGCTGTAATAAAGTTACACATCTTGTTTCTCTTCAATTAAGGTGTTACGTAACTTTTTATTTCTGCTATTACCTATAAAGAGCTACACAAGCATTTCTAAATGACTCTAGATTTCTTTTCCGTTATTTGTCATAATTGAAATCACATGTTTTTACTACGCCACATTCATAGTAGGTTAGATTATCCTTTTACTTCGTTCTGTACCAGAATATATCAATCTACTGCTTGAATGCCTTCCCAATAAAGAGAGGATTTACCCATAATCACACGCTGAGCTGGTGATCACATTCGCTTACTTCTATTAGTTACATCCTAACAAAACTCGTATAAAGAAGTTGATTTGAATGTAAAGAAGATACTTCTTTCACGATACTTTTAGTAAAGATTTCCGCTGTTGCATATTATTCACCATATTGCACTAACATCGGGTCGTGAAGGAGATGGATTTCCCTGCGTGTTGTTAGCTATAACTTTTTTATTTAGTATTTTTATACTTACGAGTATATCACACATTTCGCTTGGAATAAGTTAGCTTCTATTGCAAAACTATTACTCAACTTTATTTTCACTAATTTGCAATACCTACATAAAATATATACACATTTATTCCACTATCCTTTTTATCTAACTTTACTTTTTTTCTCATTTCCGCTATCGCTCATGCCTCGCGCCCACTGCACTAACATCAGGTCGTGAAGGAGATGGATTGCCCCGCGCGCTGTTCGCTATAACTTATACCACACATTATGCTTGGGATAGGTTAGGTTCTATTGAAAAACCATTATTGATGGACTTTCGTTAAAAGTAAAGGAATCTTATGAGTTTGTCTGTCTAATTGCAAGGACGCTTGTAGTTTAATGAGATAACGAGATGTTTACAAGAGTTTTGTTGTTTTAGAGTTGTGACAGTAAAATAGATTACTCAAAGTTCAAGATTAAATAAAAAAAAATCGCGGTGAATTGATAACCTTCTCCTTTTTGGGAGTCGGTTCAAAACTGAATGCAATGTAGATAATAGGGTAGCAAAGACTCTTGCCATCTTATTATAAAACAGGACTAGTTTGATACTAGGTTTAAACTATTGTCCGCCCTCATCAAGTTGATATATAGTAAAGTGAAACTAATTCATCTGTCAATGTTGACGACCTCCGCGGCATAGCACCATGCTAGTCCGCCACCCAGAGGTCCCGGGTTCGATCCCCAGTCAGGGCAAGTTGCAAAATGGCCTTTATCAAATTGTCCTGGGTCTTGGATGTTTATCTATATATGTATTTGTTATAAAATATAGTATCGTTGAGTTAGTATCTCATAACACAAGTCTCGAACTTACTTTGCGGCTAGCTCAATCAGTATAATTTATCCCTGTACTTCTATATTTATATAAAAATATATAAAAAAATGTTATCTTGATTTGGGTGGATAATGGTTTAAACCTAGTAACAAAGCTAGCCCTGTTTTTAAAATACGACGGTTGAGGGTTTTCTTCCAAGAATTTGACGTCGGCAAATCAAGTTTTACTTACAAACAAGTATGCAGTGATTTCATAGCAAATCAATTTAGTATCTACCTGATATTTTTGCATTTTAAAAAGCCATTTAAAACATAAGGCGCACATTGTTGGGTGCCCTTTAATGAGCAAACCAGTGTCATAAAACTAGGTGCGTTCTCAGAATGTGGACTTTTATATTTATACATAAAAATGTTACACTTTTTATTAGTCATTAAAGTCTTATTGATTTTACTGCGGATATTGACTTTAAGTTCACGTAGAACTAATGTCCTTAGGGATTAAAACTGAAACTCTTTAGCCTTGAAAATATAATATCTTATTGATGTTTCCCGTGACCAGAAGGCTGGCCTATATTTAGGTCAGAAAATAAGCATTGCCATACAATGTGACAATGCAGCCAGCCTTCTGGGCACGCTACCGCAGGGTAAACAATTACCTACCGGGACTGTTTTCTTTGTAAATATTAGTGTGTAGTGTATTGCAGTGAGCAGTATTTTTATCTTTTTAGTTTTTAACAAAATTAAATATTTATATAATTTTTTTACTTGTGTTATGGGATACTAACTCAACTGTATTATATTTTCGATAAATACTATAGTTAAACACTCAAGACAAATGACAATTTGAAAAGGGCTATTTTCCATTTTACTCTGGCTGGGGATCAAACCCAGAACCTCCGGATTGGCGAACTAGCGTGTTAACCATTACGCCACGGAGGTCGTCGAATATAAGTATTATAATGCCCATGGCGTTGCCTACATGAAAAATATATAACCTCACATTTTTCCGGGATAAAAAGTATCTTTTTTGTTATTGCTGGTTTATAAGCTCCTACTACTCTACATGCCTAGTTTCGTTACAATCCGTTCAAACGTTTTTGCATGAAAGCAAGCATCCATACATATTATATGTAGGTATATATCATAAGATATGTTGTGTAATATATAATAATATTTTTATATTTAATTATTTTTTTTGCGCCGCATTTTATCTGTTTATCCCTGGGAGAGAACGCTCTTAGCGTTAAGTCCGCCAATTGTAAACAATTTTAATTGTGGATCAATAAAGTTTTAATAAATAAATAAATACATCATACATACATACTATCACGTCTGTATCCCTAATGGGACGGACAGAGCATTTTGTATCTTGCGGCTCTAAGCAGACAGAGCCCGAGGCCGCAAGACTCAAAGGCCACTTTTAACGTGATGAAAACATGCAAAAACAATCAATATACCTAGTGATGGGTTGCTAGCCGCATCGCCTATTAATATGATTCGCATTTTCGCCCATTCCCTCGATCGATTTCTACGATCTGCGCGGGAAGTGAAGCAGCAGGTACATTTTAAGGTTTTTCTTTTCTCCCAGACAAGTATGGAAGATATGAAAAGCAGATACATACATACATATTTTCTGTATAACATAAATCAAAACATATCAAAACTCATAATACCAACTGGTTCTAAGTATATAAAATGGTAATAAAATTCTCATAAATTCGAAACGCGTTAAGCAAAACATAACCACTTAATAAAAGTGAACCCGGTATGAATAACACCATCCAATTCTGAACATTGCAAGAAGCGGCCAAGAAAAAGATTCTTGCACTCCGGTTTAACACTTGCTTAGGAAATTCATTTCTATATTCAACCTACAAATAAAAAGCTACCTTAAGTCTCTTACACATTAAGTGCAAAATCGTCCGAATAAGATTTTGATTAACGCCTTTTTGTAGCTCGTAAATTGCTGAATCATTTCGCCGAAAGACAAAGAAAGAGCGCAGCTTCTTAAGTTATTTTTATAGGAGGGAAAGAGGCAGATGTACACAAAGGGTTGCGTCTAAAAATGTCTGGCTAATGCAGTGCGTCTGGTCTGTGACGAAGATGGATGGCTTCTATGCTTAGCAGCTGAATGAATGCATCCAAAACGAAAAAGAGCAATTAAAATTGGATGTTATTTGGTATAATGTTAGTTGTAAGAAGCTCGAATTGTAATACAGTAGTTAAGGTGATTACGGCTTAAGAAGGTAATATAAATAGCGCTTTATGTCAGTCGATTGGTTCATGGTCAATCCGAACCGTAATTTCGGACAAACGATTATTGTTCGATTACAAAATGGAATTACTGTTCTTAGTAATGGACTTCTTCACCGAACACAATACCTGATGAAATAAAAATGTAGAATATTACACTTTTTACAAAAATTAAATATCCAAGTGCGAGTCGGGCCAAGCGCAGTGTAGGGTTCCGTAGTTGCGAATGTCAACTTATAGCTCACGCCTCACGGTATAACACTATTATGTATTCTGTGGTACCATCATCATCATCATCGTCAGCCCTCAACGACCCACTGCTGGGCATCAGCCTCCTTTTGTCTGCGCCACTAAATCCTATCCCTAGCCCTAGCTATCCAGTTTTTTCCACCAATCCGCTTGATATCATCGACCTAGCTGCCTAAAAACCAATTTTATTGAATTTGTCAGGTCCCATTTTATTAGATGGTTGACTATAATAACTCTTTAATTCGTAAACCATGTAGTTTTATTCAGAAACTAAAATCTACATGGCAAAACTATAAGGGTTCCTGGTTTACTACGAAACCAAAAAAAATGGCTTATATCTACAGAAATGGAAGACAAAAATGTCGTGTCGTGTCAGACTTTTTAGAATAATTTGCATGTTACCTTTTTAAGCCAACATTTTATAGCTGAAATATATTTTTATTTAACTTTCAGCCCCCATTTTGGATCAGTCGGTCAATTGTCCTTATTCTTACTATCCTTACTAATACATGAAAGAGAAAGAGTTTGTACATTTGTTTGTTTGTTACCACCTCACGCTTTAATCGCCGAACTTATTTAGATTAAATTTGATATGGATATAGTTTGATACCCAGGGTAGGACATAGGATAGTTTTTATCCCGCAATTCCCACGGGAAGCGAAGCCCACGGGCACAGCTAGTATTATACAATTATGATCTCGAAACGTCTTAGAATGAATTTTGATAAAAATTGAAATGTTTTGAGTTTTGGGGTAGAAAATTTATCTAGCTTTGTTTTAGTTTACGAAGCTTGTCTTTATAATATCTGTATAACCACAAAATAATTGCTAGTACTCACGTACAGAAGTCCTCAGAGAAGGAATTTAAAGAAATATCTACTCAATGTCGTTAGCGATGTGGTTTAATTTACCTCGCTTCAGAACTCGACACCTCTTCGTTTAGATACCTAGAAGTGCATTGCAAGCCAATTTTATAATTCTAGACATACGATTCACGTCACTGAATTTACCACTTCGGAGTGGTCGCCGCGCGCATAGTAATAATGTAGGTATATTTTCGATACGAGAACGGGGAGTGACACAGGCCTGGTATATCATAAACCTTCGGCAATGAACGAAGCTTGGTAAGGTATCTTCATAGCATCAACCTTTGAAAAAAAACTAGGCAGCTTGTAAATCTGACCACTTCTGAACACTCGAAACAAAAAGCGTAATAAGCAGGTACTTGTACGCGTCGTCTAATTAAGTTGAGATTCGGCCACTTTCGCTTCCGGTCTGGTGCATCCGATGCAAACAAATGCACTTTCTCGCCGCTCAAATCAATTACCCAATGTAAATTGCGTATCATTATGTATTGCGTTATGTAATTTGATTTTTAGGTGTAGTGAATGTCATAGATCTGTCACTTGATATATAAAAAACTTTAGAGGTGTCAAGGGACACCCGGATGGAACGAAGTTCCCTTCGATTAATTAAGAGAGAGAGAGGAGAGACAGACAGAGAAACACGCGCACGCCGCACGGCTTCAAAAAGTGTCGTTACAACTTTTGGTCTTAATTTTTTCCGTCTAGCCTCCTTTCGCAACGCGCGATAAGGAACTACGTTCCAATAAATCATGAATATACGAGTATACGGACAAATCATACAGATTGAGCTAACTAGCCCTAAGGTAAGTTCGAGGCTTGTGTTATGGGATAGTAATTCAACGATACTTATAGATGAACATCCAAGACCCATGTCAATCTGAAAAAGGATATTTTCCATCTTGATCTGATCCGAGATCGAACCCGAAACCTCCAGTGTGACAGCGTGGCGTGATGTCCACTAGGTACTCTATCTTGGATTTTTTTTAATGCAGTTTTTAAAGGAAAGAAAAGAAACTTCTTAAAATGTACTACGCTACTTTATTTGGAGCTTCCCCGTGCTTCGGAAAGCACATACATTTTATGATTCTCAGGTATAAGATTTATTTTTCATCTGCACGCCGTATAAAGTCATATAAAGTCGTAAGTCCTGTCTATCCCGTTAGGAATAAAGAAGTGATTAATATGTGCGATGAGTCCTTTTTTAAGGTTCCGTACTTAAAGAGTAAAAACTAGACCCTATAACTAAGATCCGCAGTCCGTCCGTCCATCTACCTGTCTGTCACCAGGCTCACCAGGCTGTACTAACGTGCTTATCTCATTAGCCATAAAAGCACAGAATTAATAATAGTATTACATAATAATAGCTAAACAGTTGAAATGTTCACTGCTGATGTATTTTTGTCGCCGCTATAACAACAAATACAATACAAAAATAAAATAAAATAAATATTTAAGTAGTTCTCCCATACAACAAACGTGTTTTTTTATAGAACCCTTTGTACGCGAGTCCGACTCGCACTTGGCCAGTTTTTTTTAAAGATAGATCCTTAATCGTTCTAGCTAAGATTCAGCTTTCCACTTATTTTTAGGAGTTTATGAAAATGAGCGACAAGCAGACACAGAAGCAGAATAACCTAGTAAAAAGTTACGTGTGCATCGGTGTGCAGTAAATCCCATAGAACTTGGCATTGAGGATGCGGTGCAAGAGAGAAGAGAAATAATAATCGAGATGGATTCTAAAAACTTATAAGCAAGTGTTAATTTCTCATTGTTGGTTTTTTTATCAATAAGATAATTTGCAAATGTTTTAAATATTGAAGCCGAGACTAACTCACCTAAGTGACTTTTATTCAAATATTTATATATAAACAAAGAGTATTTTTTTATAACTTTGTCTCACAATTCAAACTAGCGCCAGGGCTTGACGACGTCAAGGATGATATTAACAAACAAGGATGCCGATGACCAGGAGAAGATTTGTAAGATTTTTGAATAAAAATCAAAATGTCCGAAATTTAATGTTTTTATAGTTTTCAACACCCATATTTCCGCCATTTAAAAAACCAAAAACTGAATAAGCAAAAATTCTATATAGTTTTCAAACCGTCCCACAAAATTTCACAAGAGATGGTTGAACAAACTGACGAACAGCCGGACAAAAGCATTTGACCAATCTCGAACTAAGATGCTTCGCTCGCTCGGTCAATCAGACAAAGAAGAAGGAAAGGAAGAACGGAAATCGCTTCCCGTTTACAACTGTCCCACGCCTCAAAGTCCTATGGCAAGGAAGCCCGAGGCCTCCCAGACCGGGCGTCCTTGCAGCGCCCACTTTCCGTTTCTACGACCGTGGCCTATCGATAGACGCACGCATAGACAAGAAAAATACTAAACGTCACAACAACAGGTTTTTCATGTTTTATTTAAAAGAATATGAGCGTAGTTCATACCTTATCCAAGGCCTACTGAAAGTCTAACTGCACTTGAAAAAAATTACACTAAATATTGTAGTAACTTATTAAAAACTAAGCAAGTCAATTTTCATTTTCGCTTAGTGATTGTTTTTGGAGAGACACGTTTTTATTCATAAATAAATACATTTAAATCTATATAAGAGACAAACTTACATATGTGGGATTCATTATCATTTCAGCCGCATAACGTCAGCTGCTGGACATAGGCCTCACCCAAAGATTTCCAAAATGACCGATCAAGAGCGGCCTGCATCCAGCGCTTTCCAGCGGCCCTAGTCAGGTCATCTGACCACCTTGCAGGTGGATGCCCTACGCTTCGCTTGCCAGTCCGCAATCGAAAATAAAACGACACCAAATCGTACCACTTTCCATTGATCACATCCATTTTCAACATGATTTTAAATTTATTATTACAAAACTGATTATTATTGTTACTTCAGACATTTAAGCTTTACATTTTGTTATTGTTAAGTAAGTACAATTTGTATTATTTATATATTTTATGTATGTTTATGTAGGTTTATATATGATTATATATATTTATGAAGGTTTTTGTAACTATATATCTTGTAGCAAGTATGCATGTGTAGGTATTTAGTTAGATATAATGTTAGTTTCATTTATCCTGTGTAAGTACGACCTTCTATACCCTTCTTGTGAGTAATTGTCCTATCTTCTTATTCGCCGGTTGACTGGAAGAGATTCCATTATGGGATAAGTCCGCCGTTGTCAATTAATTCTATTGTTTTTGTGTGTAATTGTGTTTTTTCATAGTACAATAAAGTTATTACAAACAAACAAACAAACTGATATTTTTCTGTAATAATAAATTTAAAATCTTTTTATAAAAGCTTTATTTGACTTCAAAAAAGCATTTTTATAAAAATTTGACTTGTTGTCATCTAGCGGATTGCAAAACACTTGCAATTTGCAAGTACACCCAAGCTAATCGAGCCAAATTAATTGCGCTTTTTGGGAGCGAATCTGACGACATAATTACTTGTCTCGCACACGAAAGAATTGTGTAGATACATCTATAAAAATAATATAAATAAATATAACACAGAGACATTTTCACATCTATATCCCTGACGGAGCAGAAATAGCCCAGGGCCGCAAGACCCAAAGGCCACGCTTAGCGTGATGCACGTGGGCATTAAGATGGAAAAGGAATCAAAATAGTGGTGGGTTGCTCGCCGCATCTTTTTATACCATGATTCAAATCTCGCCCATTCCCTCGATCGGCTCTTACGATCTGCGCAGGAAGAGAAGCAGCTGGTACATTCAAAGTTTTTTCTTTTCTCCCAGACCAGCATGGAAAAGATGAATATAATAATAATAAAAATGCATACTTACATCTTTCTTAAGCAATGATCTTATACGTAATTAATGGTGTTGATAAGTGATTGCTGTTAATGTATTTGGTCTGTCTTATTTATTGAAATTAATTATTTGACTTAGCTTTAGAGACTTTCGAATTTACATTACGAATATTAATAATTAATTGGGTAGATGACTGGGCAAAAAATAAATTATTTGGTTCAGTTTATCACAAAATATTGTAGGAACATTTAATTAATCAACATAATTTTAGATGTATTAATGCAAGAACACTGATATTAAGAGCTTTTTGACTTCAAAAAAGCGTGACGTCACGCTTTCGTATTTCATACAAACCTCTTATAAAATGTTGGTTTTGACGTTTAGAAAAAAGTGCCTGATTTGACTTGTGGTCATATAGCGGACTATGAAGGGATTTTAAAATGACTAGCAGTCGTTGTTGTATGGTAGTTTGTTATTTATTACATTTTTATGGGATAAAGAGTCTAATATTCATTAATTTATTAATCATCTATTCGCTGTGTATGTACTTGTGCATTGTAATTGAAATAAAGAAATAATATTTGTTAATTCAAGTATTTTAAACTTCATACAATTCATATTGCATTTCAATCCGTAGTTACTAATAGAATATAAAATAAATAAAGGATAGTATAAGATTGATGTCCGTACACCCAGCAGAACCCTTTGCCTGAATAAGTGAAGACCTATTTAGTCGAATAAGTATCTTCTTCTTCTTCTTATCGAGTGTGTTAGTGACTAACACTAGTGTCAGAGTTTTTAAACCTCCTTAAAGGCCTCTGACATGGTTTTAAGTAACGACCAATGTCAAAGACAGTGACCGGGACCGACGGCTTAACGTGCCCTCCGAAGCACGGTTCATCTTACTTACCAGACAATCAGGTGATCAGCCTACAATGTCCTAACCAAACTATGACCACAACACAAAATCATTGTCCCCGCCGGGAATCGAACCCGCGACCTCCGGGTATGAGCCGAACGTTTTATTATTATTAGTATCAATTTCATTTGATAGAAGATTAAACACTTTCGTAAATTCAAAATTATCTGATACAAAATCAAAATAAATTTAATACGTTATAAATAAAGCTAACACTACAACTACATATCACATATATATATACGAACGTCTTACTATACATTTACAATCTGCATTAATAAGAAAGGCGCGGTAGTAAACCATAAACTCTACATTGCTTTTATTTAACAAAAACCACTCTCTTTTTCATGACAAAATTTACTGTTTCCTAATATAATTTCAATTGTGAAATTTGAATATCTAAACGTGGAATGAAATAGGCAAATTGAGAGCAAAACTTTTTTGGTTCAACACTCACGTTATCTTTGTATTGATACGACAACAAAAAAAATGAAAAAAAAATATTACTCATTTTTTTTATTTTATACAATATACCTTTCAAGTTTAAATAGCTAGAGGCAATGGCTGCGGCTAGCAACCCATCACTAGTTTGTTTTCCTTTTCCACCTATCGCCTAGTCAAGCTGACCATCTACCGTTTCGCTAACGAGGTCCTTTGATCTGTCAGCAGTGGTCGTTTCGAAACCGTGGTCAGAAATGCTTGTAGTTTGTATCTTTTACACAAAAATAATATAAATAACCGGCCAAGTTCGAGTCGGACTCGCGCACGGAGAGTTTCGTAACATAATCTATACTAGTAGTTCGCCACGAACTTAGACCTCGCGATTATTATTTCAGAATAATGTACCTGATTTGGATAAATAATCGGTGCAGGTTTACCGATATGCGGATTCATGGTTGTGACCAAATTTCCAAAATAGTTGGCAATCACAGCCCTTTCTTCAAATGACTTTCGATCTAGCTCTGAAATGTCAGGAGCACCTTCCTACCATACATCACATGGATATGAGGTCTACCGTGATGCTGAAATTCAGTCGTCTTTTACCGAAAAATGACCCATCATTTTTCAAATGACAAAGTCAGCTCGTTGTTGAAAAAACCAGAAAACTATTAATGGGTTTAAATGGCTCTATGCCGCTGCTCATTGGTTTCTTACTCTCTTCGTAAAGCTACTTCGCGGGCTTTGGTTGCTGTTGATCTCTTGTTAGTTCGTGGCATAATCACTAATACTACTACCGAAGCACAGACAAGCAGCACAAAATTGCTAAATTTAATAAACAAGCCAACAATCAATCAAAATAAGCAAGAACTGAAAATAAAACTAATCGTAAAATAAGCAAAACCCTTTTATTTTAAAGTCGGTTAAATATGATAAAATTTATAGAACTACTTATGAAACTTAAAATAATAACCATTATAGTTATTAAGAGAAATTACTTCGTGGACCCCAGGGGAGATATGTATTTTTAAGAAAGTTGTTCAGTAACCCGGACTGAATTCACCCTTAAATAGTTTCAGTATATTTTATAAGAAGATTTGTATTATATATCTGGTACGGCTTAGTCAACTAGACTCCGCAAGTCACCCTAAACCCGTTTAAGTATAACGTATAAAAAAGTTGTTCAGACAAAAAAGTTGTTCCAATAAAAAAAAATTGTTGTCATAATGGCAACAAAAAAGTCTAATGACATTTTTGAAAATATTTTGAAATGGCGGATATATGACAGTTTTAAAATTTTAAACCCCCATATTTCCGCCATTTTGAAAAAAATCGAAAAACTGGGTCGACAAAAAAATTCTATTAAGTTGCTGAACCTGCTTACAAAATTTCATGAGAATCGGTTAAGAAATGCGACCTGTAGGCGAGAACAGACAGACAGACAGACAGACGGACAAAATAATTTTTGGCTAATCTCGAAACTGAGACGCTTCGCTCGCTTCGCTCGCTCGGTCAAAAAAATCACGTTTTTTGTGTGGAAACCCTACTAAATATTTTTTTCTGTCAGAACAGAAATACATTATTTGTGAAAATTTCAGCTGTCTAGCTATCACAGTTCATGGAATACAGCCTGATGGTAGACAGACGGACAGCGGCCGTAAAACGGCCTTCAATAAAAGATAAATTTATTCTACATTTATAAATACATATTAAAAATTCACTTTGGCAATTGTTAACACGAATTAAATGTTGAATAATACTAAAAATGTCAAGTTATTTTTTTTTCAAATATAACTAAGAAATTAGCTGTAGGTCCATACTAGCGCCTTTCTCTATTGTCCGCGTCTCGATCGCAAAATGTTTACATACGGCGGCGAGTGCGGCAACTATAGGTACACCCACAGGCAATGTTGTTCTAAATTTTAATTCGGCAATTTAATTTTTATATTTCCAATAAAATACTAGTCTATATTTTTAATAAATTCTATTACGGTTCAATATGTACAAAAGTCCCATTATTGGGCAAAGGGACATAAAATTTTATGGGTCAAAATGATTAAATTTTTTATGAAATAATAGTCTATATTTTTAATAAATTCTATTACGGTTCAACATGTAAAAATGTATATTTTTGTTAATTACAATAAATGACAATATAACTATCGACATAGAAAAGACGTCGATAAGGTTTGCGTAAAAAAAACAATTACGAATACAAAGTAATCATGTGTCAAGATATTTTATGTATTTTTCACAATTTTTACAGTAACTAAGTCTTTAATATTGCTTAAATCACAATAAACTTATATTTTTCCCCTAAAGGTTGACTCGTACAAATTGCTTTAGTCTAAAGTACACCATTTGTATTCCTATGGTCAATAAAGATTTAAACAAATAACATTGATTCTAGTTAGTTATTTATTAACGTCAGATACTGTGTAAAATTACCTTTTAATTTTATTGATATGCCTTATAAACTTTTAAGCTTGAAAACACGAAGAAAACGTAGTTCTTTAGAAATTATAGCTAGATTGCTTTTTCGCACCAGCCTATATAGAATTACTTGTTTAAAATACCCACTCCTGGACATAGGCCTCTACAAAGGATTTCCAAAATGACCGATCGGAAGCGGCCTACATCCAGAAGTGCCATTTTTGAAACGCGAATTCACCTAAACGAATGGTTTTTCCATACAAAAAATCGTTTGTTTAGCGACTCCGCGTTTGAAAAATCGCACCTATGCATCCAGCGCTTTCATGCAACCTTGCTGAGGTAGCAAGTTGACCTTTACGTTATGTGCCCCGCCCACAGCCAGTTCAATGAGCTACCTGAGCTTGGCTATGTTAACTAATCACTGTACAAGTTTTCTATTTTTTTTTTTTTATTAAACCTAATGTCTGGCACCAAACAAGCCGGCGGGTGTACTCTGCTACCGTACTCTCGATCCAGTTACTGGCCTCTTTTTGTCCTCTCACGTGTAATAACGTAGTATTTGTAAGATTAATACACTTCGGTCTAATGCATATCATTAGATTGAGTGGCTTTTCTGAGAGTGGCCTGTGCGGGGCCAGCATTGACTGACATGTGGAGGAAGTAGTTTAATATCGATTTGGTTAGCTTAGTTACGTTGGGTTTAAAGTTCGGCAGATTTTTTTGACTATCCTGTTTTTTTTTTTTTTACTAAAGTGGCCTTTGGCTTTTGAGGTCCTGGAACTGTCTAACCCGTTGGGGAGATGTTTGCTCAGCTTTTAAGCTAAAAATTGGATACCATATAATACAAAAATCTTTTTTGCACAAAATTTTTAACATTTACCGTAAGGACAACGTATAAAGATCGTACTGGAAAAAATCTAGTACGATTTTTTTCCAATAAGTTCTGTCGACGATGCTCATAGCATTCTACAAAAACAAATATATTTTATTTTGTTCCTTATTGAAATAAAATAAAAATAAACATGAATACGAGTACATATAACTTTGTCTCTAATGAGGCAGACCATAAAGTTGGTAGATGACTGGGTCAAAAATAAATTATTCCGTACAGTTCACATAATAAAACGTCACAAAATAGTATCACTTTCCTTTGATCACATTTTCAACATGATTTTAGTTAAATTATTGCAAAAAACTGATAAGAGCGCCATTTGACTACATAAGTATGACGTAACGGTTGTAATTTTCATACAAATC
Organism: Acrobasis consociella; assembly: GCA_963555685.1. Lineage (NCBI taxonomy): Eukaryota > Metazoa > Arthropoda > Insecta > Lepidoptera > Pyralidae > Acrobasis > Acrobasis consociella. The sequence goes on from OY743114.1 coordinate 3,547,478, forward strand.
CCATAGAGAAAGTTTGTTTTGTAGTTTAGAAAAAAGTGTCTGATTTCAGTTGTTGTCTAGCGGATTCTAGGTCTATGGGGCAGACAGAGCATTTTAGGTCTTGTGGCTCCAATCAGACAGAGCCCAAGGCCACAATATTTTATGTTTGAACAATACATATAAATCTTGCTTATACACTTTAATTTATTGTTTAAACATAAAACTGCTGAACTGAGTTTCTTTCGGTGTAATCTTCCCAGCAGTGGTCGTTCCGAGACGCTAGTAGTTTTTAGCATTTGCTCTAATATTTTATTTTTAATTTATTTTATCAAACTTTATTGTTCCAAAATACAATACAAATATACTTTAAACAAATGGTGGACTTAATGCTATAGCATTTTCTCTCCTCTCTCTCCCAGTCAACCATAGGGATAAACCGAGAAAATTATGCAGCACAAAAAAGCAATACAATTTATGAAGGTATATATTATAAGATAATTATGTTATGTAATTTATAATAATATTTTATATTCAATTAATTAATTAATAAAATTTCCGCCGCAACAATTTATCTGTTTATCCCTATGGTTGACTGGGTGAGAACGTTCTTAGCGTTAAGTCCACCAATTGTAAACAATTTTAATTGCGGATCGATTAAGTTTAACAAATAAAAATAAAAAATAAATTTGAAAAAGAAAATAACCTTCAATAACAGATAAATTTATCCTATATTGATATAAAAAAATGACTTTGACTTTAAAACATTCAACTTGGATCCTAAAACTGGCGGGCCAGCGTACAGTGGTTCTAAAAGTGAAATGTAAATACAAGCACGACGTCGAACACAAACTAAAGTCGTAATAGACTTGACACTTCTTAGCTTCTTACCGATGTCATCATTTCAGCCGCATAACGTCCACTGCTGGACATAGGCTTCTCCCAAAGATTTCCAAAATGACCGATCTAGAGCGGCTTGTATCCAACGCCTTCCAGCGAACTTGGTTAGGACGTCAGACCACCTTGTGGGTGGGTGTCCTACGCTCACCCACAAGGTGGCCTCTGCTTTGCTGTTTGGAGCCCGGTGTGTTTTTCCAGCTTTTTCTTCTCTAAATATAATATGCATTGCAGTTACGCACGTATATTTTTGACAGGGGAGACACTATATAATCTTACCTAAAATACGAAATCGGGTGCATGTCAAGTAAAATACAGTTTTCTTATATAATAAATATGCCTACAAATTATTTTAAACTTAAATATACTTAATAAATACATATCCTTACTAATAATATAAATGCGAAAGTGAGTTGTATACTTGTTTGATTGTTACACTTCACGCTTCAACCACTGAACCTTTTTCGATGAAATTCGATATGGATGTAGTTTGATACCCAGGGAAGGACAGTTTTTATCCCGGACACAGCTAGTTATGATATAATATACACTCAATGACCAACGGAATCGTTATAAAAACGCCTTAATTAAGTTGATGAAAAGAGTCTTCTGTGACTATTTTATTTTGTCCCGGCGTCGTGAGTCAGTCCATTTCTTTGTGGTTTTACACTGTAATGAGTTTTGCATAACGTCGTGTAAATTCACGTGTTCGAATTAGTTTTGTTTCTTGTTCTCGTAGGCACGTTCGTGTCGTTTTGTAAGTTGGTTTGAGAGTAGCTAGCATGGGTAGCTAGATATACAACGTGGAAGGGACATCCCCGTAATATATCGAACCACGGGCTATACTAGATCACTATAGTATAATGATGATAAAATAACAGTAAAAAAAAACAAACAGAAATTTCGACATTCCCATAAAAATTGCCCGGGTGGCTGCACACTTTTGTATGCAAATACCGAATTTTCTTAAAATGTTTGACTGTTTTTTTATTTTTATACTAAAGTGAGCCTAGTATAGTCCATAGTTTGATTTATTATGGGTATGTCCCTTCCACTTTGTTATAAAGTCTAACAAGATATACTGAAACTTAACTAAATGTTTTAGGGGCACTTCATTCCATAATACTGAACAACTGTCCCCAAGAAACATGTCTCGAAATATGGAAAATAATTTTTGGCTCTCCATACAAACTCGGTTTTCCGGATCGGATTCTTCCATGCTGGTCTGGGAGAAAAGAAAAAACTTAGAATGTACCAGCTGCTTCTCTACCCACGCAGATCGTAAGAGCTGATCGAGGGAATGGGCGAGATTTGAATCATGGTAATAGGCGATGCGTCTTGCAACCCATCACTATTTTGATTCCTTTTCCATCTTAACGCCCACCACCACGCTAAGCGTGGCCTTTGGGCTTAACGGCCCTGGGCTCTGTCTACCCCGTCAGGGATATAGACGTGAAAATGTATCTGTATACAAACTCGGATCAGCTGACCGGTCAACTTGTATTGCAAAAATTACTTTTTATATTTTGATACGTGTTCCTTGCGGAAAATTGTTCAGTATCACGGACTGAATTCATCCTTAAATAGTTTTAGTATATTTAGTTACAGCCTGTATTTACATATACAATTTTGGTAAAATAAACAGTAGCCACATATTAATTAAACAAATTGTAGAAAAAGCGTTGAAGTCTTTTCTGTAAAAAAAATATACATATGTTATATTTCATTATCTATGACGCGCTGTATAACGAACCTATACCTATTTATGATTTGTATGCAAAAGTAACTTAACTATGTATTAAGCTATATGGTAAAACTAGCTGTATCCGCGGGCTTCGCTCCCCGTGGCAATTCCGGGATAAAGAGTACCCTATGTCCTTCCCCGAGTCTCAAACTATATCCGTACCAAATTTCATCCAAATCGGTTCAGTAGTTTTAGCGTGAAGAGGTAACAAACAAATATACAAACTCACTTTCGCATTTATAATATTAGTAGGATTATAGTAGGATATATACACATTACGTCTTTCTCTTGAATGGGGCAGACAGCATTCTGTATCTTGCGTAGCGTTGAAAATTCCGTAAGAAACAAATTGTTTTTTTCAGTGAAAGAAACCATATCTCGTTTTTTACAGTTTTATTCGTTTGTTGCATTGAAATATTCCCGATAAAAACCTTCGGAATTTATCGAAAGATATCGGAATTTTTGAAAAAAACGATTGAAATAAAATATTCTAAATAATAAACTTTTTTTATTATTATTAAAAAAAATATTCTGTGAAAAAAACATCAATACCCTTCCGTTTTTTTCCGTTTTTTCCGTTTTATTGATAAAAAACATGAAAAATTCTTTAAATATTTTTCTTGAAACTTTCGAACAAAAGTTGAAAAAAACGAAGGACTTTGAAAAAAACGGGGAATTTTCCCGCTTTTTTCAACGCTAATCTTGCGGCTCTAAGCAGACAGAGCCCATGGCCTAAGACTCAAAGGCCACTTTTACGTGTAATGGTACATTCTAAGTTCTTTTTCCCACGCCATCTCGCCCTCCATCACGCTTAAAGTGGCTTTTGAGTCTTGTGGCCTTGGGCTCTGTCTTTAGTGCCGCAAGATACAAAATGCTCTGTTTGCCCCATTAGGCTTAAAGACGTGATTGTATATATGTATAAAACAAGCTTGTAAAAAAATATATGTAGGTACATTCTTGCGGACATTGAAAATGTAAAAAAATAAAGTTAACTATTCCGATTTTATTTATCTATATACATATAATAAAACAATAAAAAGGTGTGTCTGTACATGAAATATATTTCCAAAAAATATTGGGGGCGATAGAGACATAGAAATACAGTAAGAATTTTAAAAAAATTGTTTTGTTTGTCTGTCTGGACATGCTAATCACCTGAAATACTGGACGAATTCAAATGTTTTTTATAACGCTGTTAAGTCTCGGCCACATATAGGGTATAAATGATTTTGGAAAATGGAACATTTGAACTATAAGAAATATAAAAATAACGCCTTAGCCTAGCTTAAGTTACCTGATGAGCATTTTCCGGGGTCATAAAGTCCACGCGAACGAAGTCGGGCTTCGGCTAGTTTTTAACAACGTGAAAATTCCTTTTACATACATTATTCGAATATTCGTCATTAAAATCCAATATGCAATTGCAAAGCAACTGGGTTTGACAAAACGAGCAAAAGCTACCCGCATAGGATTTTTGTCGTGCAATATGTAGATGCCGCTCCTATCTATCATTCATTAGTACAGCTAGAATCCAATACGACATTTTTTACAATCCCCAGGCACAAAGAACGGGCGGCCACCCCCACACACGCAAACAACCCCATACAAACAAAACGAGACAGTGTGAGTGATAAAAACTTGAAAAAAATCACACTGACCTGCGCACACACGTAAAACCAGCTCGAAAAAATCACCGACACAAAGAAAGTCTACCGAAAACTTCTATAACAACTTTTGTACACACACAGCGAGCGTGATGCACACAAACGCAAGCCTACAAGGAAGTTTTCGTAGTGTGCGCGTTGCAGCGTGTACGGATAAGGGCTAAACTTAGCACTGAAGTGTGTGTGCTCACAGTTGCAAGAGTCCAAAACTTCTGAAGCGCTGTGCTTAAGCTTACACGCGCTCATACTACCAGTTAAAAATAGGTTGTATTCCTAAAGCTTAAAATCTAATTTAGAATGACAAAAGATTGAGTTACGACTTTTCAGTTAGATTGAAGCGCTGCGCGAAGCGGGTAGTTTTCGTATGAAACTTGGTGACGCGAGATGCAGTGACAGAGAAGGCAATACGCGAGTCTCTCGCCGTCCCGCTCGCACACCACCCGCCGCCCGGGGCGCAGGGGTCGCGGGTGGGGCGCGGGGTGCGGGGCGAGCGTGTCGCGTTGATGAACATTTTTCTCATTTTTTCTTTATTTTTACGCGAATCGTTTTTAAAAGGGTTTCGTCATAATTGCGTCGGCGATGCTGATTACGTGTACGACGATAAGCCGATCGCATCGCACTTCCGATCCGTATTAATTAGCCTTTGCAATCGCAAATGTCACAAACTGTCAAAAATTATCAAAAACTTAATTCGAGTTATCACAAAGGCGTCAAAAATTACGAGACGATAAGATTCGATGAAGACATTACAACGGTGTTAGGAAAAGAAAAACAAAACGCTAAAGTCAACAAAATTAAAAGAAAAAACAAAACGTCATTTATTTAGTGGTACACTCACGCACAAACGCGGGGTTCCCAAAAAAGCGTAAAGTTGAGACTATAACGTTGTGTAAGATAAAAAGATGAGAAAATAAAGGAAATGAGCAAAAAGTGTACGTCAACAAACGTTACGGTACGCATGTCTGAGGCGGCGGCCGTCGCGCGGGAAACTTATTTTCCCGCCTTTTCGCAAACGCCGTCTTTGTTTTGGTTTTGCTAATTTGAATCTAATTAGAATTGCAGTTTCAGTAACCAGTTTCGAGATTGATGAATCTATTATATTTATAAGTCAATTTTAATTGATTTTTTTTTTATTTATCTAAAATAAGTAAATATGGCTCATGAAACTTTTTAATGAGAACGTAAAAGTTTCACTGAAAAAAAATCTTATTGGTATGAAACCAAAAAAAAAAATTAAAGCTGTAATAAAAAAGTAAAAAAATCAAAGTGCACAAAGTAAACTTTTTCAATAAAACTAAACATAAAACAGTATCAAAAATGGGATAATCCGTGCTTATTTCGGCCGCATCCTCTCTAGAAGGGGAAACAAAAAAAGCGGACGGCGGCGGCAGTGTAGCAGGCTCCGCGGCGCGCGCCGGCCGCATACAAACTTATATTATTTTATTACGTGTTTCATTTCGCGTAGACTTTTGGACGGCGGTAGTTAGGCGAAATGTGCACTAAATTCTGACTTTGGACTTAAAAAACAATGGAACGTGAAAAGTTTTCGTCATACAAAAAAACAATTATCGGCAAAATTTTTGGGAACACCGCAACTAGACGCAGTTCAAACTAGGTTTTTTTTCTTGGATTTTTTTCACACATGCAGTTAGTTCAGTTGATGTATGTTTTGTTTTCGTTTTGATAACTAACAAACTAGGGGATCAAACTGACCGACGGACTGAGTATCAAGAAGAGAAGAGAAGAAGAAGAATAGAAGATGGCGCTTGCTTCTTCTGTCAGCCTTTACTACTCGATCGTGCAGCGGGCGGCGAGGCACTACTTAGAAGATTACTGTCATACAGGTAAGTTTTTTTTTTATTTCCTGTGGTTATTTTTTTTATAAAAAATTAATATAATCAATTAACCAAAAAAACATTCTTAAAACTTACTTTTTTATGTATTTACCAGGGCTTTTAATAAGATTTTTCAACGAAATTAAGCAACTTGATAAATAAAACTTTAGGAACTGGACTGAATTTACCACAAAAAAAATAAAAAATAAACTAAAATTATTTCATTTTTTTTACTGAATTACTTTATACTAACTTTTTGTGAGTATCAATATAAACTACTAAACTTGATAATATTTTTCAATACTTTAAAAGTGTAAAACGTAGCGAATATAAAAGTTTACGAAAATAAATAGGTAAAAATTTCAAAAGTAGACTTTGTTAGATACATTTAAGTACATTATGCATATTTAAATCAATCTTATCTAAGTAAGTTTCTTTCACAATAACTGCATTATTTTCAAATAAGTTACTATACTTTTATTTATTTTATATGAAGTTATATTTACTTTCTGACGATTTTCTCTCTGATTTTCGATAAAAATAAAAATTCGATTTATAACTTAAATACATTTATAACTTTAATTTAGAATTCACACTTAGTTCGAGTGTGAATTCGCATTAAGTACTTATAAAAATATTACTAAGTAAGATTTTAAAAATACCCTAAATAAATCTAATTCTTCAAGCAATTAGAAAACAAATGAAAAAGTAATTTACTTTACACTAAACACAACAAAAGCTCATTATACTTCTGAATTTCAAAATTCCGATAACAGACAATTAAACTTTGTAGCAAAACTGTGAAAATAATTATGAAGAAAATTTTTGTTTCCTTTCATTTCTTCTTTCTTTTTTCATTATCAAAATATAGTACTTTCACTGAGGTAGTAAGCCATAATACAAACTTACTTTGGGCTAGCTAAATCTGTGAACTTAATTTGCCTTTATATTTTTATTACATTTCTTTTTACTAGCTTGAATATAGCTAAAAAGAAAGCATTTAATATTTATTAGTAATACTAGATCATAGTAGTGACTCTATCGCCTAAAAACAAAATTGTATAATATAATACACAAGTAATTTAATTTTATATAATGAATTATAAACGACAAACATGAACATAAAGAGAGATGTTTTCAATATTTTAACACGGTTTTACTCATGTAGTCTAGTCGGAAAAAGCCGACTAATTTTTATCGGTTTAGACGGCGAGTTCAAAATATTGAAATATGTCATCTCACGTTAGTTTTAATATATTAAAGATAGCTTCATTTATACTGTAATTTCATTATAATGATTTATACGTTTTTAAGCTTTTATGTGTGTACCTTGTGTTAGTATCCCATAACACAAGTCTCGAACTTACTTTGGGGCTAGCTCAATCAGTGTGATTTGTCCCTATATATTTATTTATTTATTTATTTATTATTTACCTATACTAAAACTTTCGTTGGACAACTATACGGTTGACAAAGTATAATTTCTCAGAAAGGAGTAGGAGTTGTTCGTTATATACAACATCATATTTAAAAAGTTATTTTAGTTTTAATACTTTCATTGCAATGATATAAAGGACGTCATAAAATTGATTTAGTTAAAAACTACATAAGTATATCCATACTTTTACACTTTGTGTATTTTTAATGAAGTCTCTGTAATTAAAATACCACAGTTGTGCGACAAACTTTTGCCCGGCAGACTTATGACCGACATAACATTTGATCGGCACTACTATTGCTCGAGATTAATTTGTTCGACCAATTAATGACTAGCCTTGGATCGTGAATCGTAGAAGCAAGAAGGGGAAGCTTTTGCCCAACAATTGGACACTATACAGGCAATAAAAAAAAATTATGACTAGTGAATTTATTACATTCATGCTTTCACAACTTTATTCCTAATGGAATAGACAGAGCATTTTAGATCTTGCGGCTCTAAGCAGACAGAAACTAGAGCCGGATGACTCAAAGGTCACTTTTAGAGTAATATTGGGCGAAGATGTATTTATTGAATAAATTATAAAACACTTCGGGTCAGTTCAGTCAGAGAGCAAAAATACTCCAGCAATTTACTAACTCAATTAAATAAATAAGAAAAAACTCAAAAATAAGACCTTATTACCATAGCCTAAAGTGTGTTAACGGTTAAACATGACAAAATGGTCACGTTTTGCAGTTTATAAAAAAATAATTAAGTATATAGGGACAAGTTACACTGATATCTTGAGTTGATACTGAAACGGTTTACCAACATTCGATTGGTCCATGAATGGTTGGTCAACATTATCTTTAACCCATTAACTTTTCATCCACAGCACTTTTCACCCACGAATGTTTCGCCAACTTAACGTTTAGCCCCAAAGTAAGTTCAAGACTTGTGTTATGGGATAATAACTTAAGGATACTATAATATTTTATAACAAATACATATATAGATAAACATCCAAGACCCAGGACAATTCGAAAAAGGCCGATTTCCAACTTGCCCTGACCGTGGATCGAACCCGGGACCTCTGGGTGGCGGACTAGCATGGTGACCACTTCGCCACGGAGGTCGTCTTATGGTAGCTTAAAGTCTATTTTCGAAGGTCATAAAAGTCCTTGCGCTCCCCTATGTCTGAACTGACCATTATCCATACTTATATATAAAGCTGAAGAGTTTGTTTGTTTGTTTGTTTGTTTGTTTGTTTGAACGCGCTAATCTCAGGAACCACTGGTCCGAATTCTTTCGGTATTAGATATGTAGGTCGTTTATCGAGGAAGGCTATAGGCTATATTGCATCACGCCCGCGACTTCACACGTGTGGTTAACGCGGGCGAAGCCGCGCGCTGCCTCTAGTTAGGAATATGCCACTAACCCAGCACACTATATTCTCCTAACTTTTACCCTTCTTGTTGGTAATTGTTGAGCGGTTGACTTGTTTTCTTTTCGTGTGTGTAAGTGGCCAACACTGGTGTCAGATTTTTCAGGCTGCCTTAAGGCATTTGACATAGCTTGAACCCATACAATGATGACAGGCAGGATCAATAACTTATACGTGCCTTTCGAAGCATGGAGGAACTCGAGAAAATTTTATGCCACATGTGGTCACCCATCCAAGTGCGGACTACGCCCGGTGTTGCTTTACTTGTGATTTGTAGTCCGCCGCTGCCATAGTGCTATAAAGTTATTAGAAACAAACAAAAGATAAAATCTAGTTGAGGGTATTATCCTATTTTTAGTGATTAGTAGATTTTTTATAAGGAACTTTAAAAGCAAAGCAAGCAGAGCCCTTCAGAAACTCTACATAAACAATAAGGAAGTTTCCAACAACCCGAATCAAATACTTTTCAAACGTTAAAAAAAAACATAGGATTTGTATAAAATAAATACGAATGACGTCATAGTTTCATCAAATAGCGCTCTTAATATCAGTTTTTCCGTAATGAGGCGTTTTCCAGTGAAAAAAAAGGTTAAAAACATTGTCAATAGATGGCGCCTAATAGTTTTAAATCGTTCCGTCAAAAATAAAAGAGGCCGGTTTGGTTCAATACTTTTAGTAAATTTGTAATTTATTAACCAATCTTGTATTTTACTATAATTTAATTAAAAAATAACTATATATTTACAAACAATAATATATTTTTAACTAAATTTAATAAAATAAAAACATTAAGTATTCCAAAACTAAGTGATTATATTCTCTTTGATTCCAAAGACAAACTCTCACTATGAAAATTTTATATGAATTAGACATTGACAGATCTATTTATGTGATTGCTGGCGGCATCTATGTCACGTGAAGGAATTAATTTTTTTTAAAGAAAACGCCTCATTTTATATCTAAAATCATGTTGAAAATGGATTCAGTGACAAGTTACATTATTTTGTTACTTTATATTCTATGAACAGTACCAAATAATGTATTTTTGAACAAGGAAACTTCCTTAATCTCTTAAAAGTTATGCACTGTCATACTGAAAAGCATTAAATGTAGTAAAATAACATCGCCCCTTACCGACATGCTAAAGGATTTCACAGCTATGTTTAATCACAAGTTTTAGTAATAATTTTTATAAATTTATAATAAAACTAGCTGAAGCCCGCGACTTCGTTCGCTCGGACTTTATGTCTTTGGAAAATGCTCATCAGGCTGGACAACTTTTACTAAGGCGACATTTTTATATCTCTTTTAGTTTAGCTGGACCATTATGGTTCTGCATCAGGCGTTTCATTTTCCAAAATCATTTATACCCTATATGTTGCCCAGGCTTAATAGCTATATAACAAAAAAAGTTTCATTCGAATCCGTCCAGTATTTCCGGAGATTAGCGTGTACAAACAGACAGACATTTTTTTTTAAATTCTTACTCTATTACTATGTCTCCATCGCCCCCGAAATTTTTTTTGGAAATATATTTAATGTACAGACACACTTTTTTTACTGTTTTATTATATGTATAGATGTATAGATGAGAATTTTGGATCTTGCGGCTGCCTAGGACCGCAAGACCCACAGGCCCTTTTGGTATTGTTAGACGACAAGGTGGAAAAAGATATTAAAATAGTAATTGGTTGCTAGTCGCATCGCCCGATCGGCTTTTACGATTTACCTACGCGGGAAGAAAAGCAGTTAGTACAGTCGGCCGACTTCATTAAAATCTTTCTAAATATACATTAAAATAGTAATAAAACTAACGTGAGATGACAAAAACAATTGTGAATATATAAGTTTTGAATTTAAGAGAAAATTCAAGATATAAGTAGAGAGCCGGCCCAAGCATCTCGTTGGCCCACTGTAATTTCAAAGTTTTTCTTTTCTCCCAGACCAGCATGGAAAAATTCTTAATTAAGAAATATATGTATGTACCAGCTGGTGCCCGCGACTTCGTCTGTGCAGGATTATCACACAATATCTTTATAAATTGTAGCCTATGTATCATTCTGATGTATAAGCTATATTATTGTAAAGTTTCATTTACAGTAGTTTTACATGAAAGAGTAACAAACATCCATGAATCCATTCTTTCAAACTTTCGCGTTTATAATATTAGTAGGATTTGTATATCGGTAGTGACCCTACCACACCCCCAGTGTGGTCGGTCAAAAATACTTATACAAGTTGCACCAAAGCTAACACTGCAATATATCGCTCCGATATTGTATGGCCGCTCAGAATCCTATTCGCCATAACCGCCCTTTGCAGACGTACGCTCAGGCACACAATTGTTTCCTCTATTTTTGTTTTACTTCATGCCAGTCTTTCAAGAAGTTTGTAGTTTTACCATTTGTTAAATCACGGTAAAAAACATTTTCTGCACTCATTGCAGTTGCAGCGTCCTATTTATAATCGATTATTTATAAATATGTAGAAATTAAATTGTACAGAAAGTACTACTACTTTCTGTACAATTTAATTTTAGTCATAGACTTCTTTGTTATCCATAATGTCAGAATGAAGTTTGTTTTATTTAAAAACTTTATTTACCAATGATAAATGGTACAAAAAGCGGACTTAACGCTAATATCAATCTCTACGAGCACCAGTCATGCTTTGGGATAAATAGAAATCTAGCGTAGTAGACGCAATAGTAAGGTAAATCATATAAGTAAGTTTAACCAGTTTCTTCAGGACTTAAAATTTAAATATTTTAGTTCTACAAAAATTTGAAAGTTCACTCCAGCAACACAATTTAATAAAAAATAATTCATCAAAACCCGTATACACAAATCCTACACGACATATCAAACTCTCTCAATGCAGATCTAATAAACCAATGTGACAGTCATTCGAATTTGCTCCAGATATTATCAAAACCAATCAAACTAAATTAAGAAACTATAATTAACATAATTAATATTCTTATTAGTACTAGTTTTTAAACCTACGATATCGAGGGCACTTTTCAACCGGAATGTACTGGAACCAGTCGAGTCCGTCGCGCCGAAGTCTAAAACCAGTTTACGATAATCGCAGCACCGTCGAGAGTGCGTTTATATGCAAATATGGTGCATCGCGCAAATGTCAAGGTCGTGTCGCTGCGACTAGTCGCGCCGACAAGTCGCCCGCTGTACGCGACTGTACAGTAATTGGCTGCATTGTTATGTCAATGTCTTTGAACTCGGCTGATTGTTTGTAAGTTTACAAAACTTATCATTTTGTAGCGAAAGTGAGATGCTTTTTGTAACATCATAACTCTTTGTCTGAACTAACCTTAGATTTGTTGCTTGTATTTTTCCTACAGTGATGCCTTCATACATTTATTAAAGGCCAATTCTTAAAAGAAAATGTATCTTGACTTCGCACGGGATGATATGCGTGAAAATCTCACAAAGTGCATAAAGCGAGAAACATTTATGCCACTTGTGGTCGCCAATCCAAGTGCAGACCACACCCTGTGTTGCTTAACTTTCAAAACCGCTAGTAATGCTTGCTAGTAATGCCACATTATTAGTTTAAAGACAAATAGAGCTCTACCATAGACATATTATATACTTTTTTATTATATCTAATGAGCTCTACATATATAAAAGCTAGATATAATTGTCTCTTTTTAAAACCACAATCTCTAAAACGTCATGGGTTTCTCCAAAACGTACGTACTTGTTACATTTTTGTGGCTTGAATGGGGCCTTTGGTCGGTTTTTTGTATAACTTTGACGTTATAAAACTAGTTAAAAGTTGTATCTATGTCTGTCTTCCAATGCAAAAAGAGGGTTATAAGTTTAACGTGTCTGTATGTCTGTCTGTAGCTCGTAGCTTCTAAACGAAAGGACCGATTTCTGTGTGAGTTTGGCCAGCGTGGAGAGTGTAGGCCAAATCCTTATAGTTGCTCTGACCAAATACGGCTCTAGTAGTACAGAGAGGGTCGCGCTCCTGCAGTGGAGACAAAAAGACCTGATGATAATGCAGTTGTCTTTGACCGATTTAAAATCTTGTCTGTCGAGATGTTTCTTAGCTATGTTTAATGGAAATCTGTTCAGCGGTTCCAAACTTATTTAAGGTGAACGCTTGAAAGTCGGGGTATTTTTAATTTGCTTGCTAAATAAACTCATCTTAGAAAACTTTGACACCTAGTTATCTCTTTTCAGAAGATTAGTTTTTGCTCTTGGGCAGACCCACAGACCGTAACGTTTTGCCACTTTACAAGTTTATTATCAATTTTCCTCATTCACATAAGAAAAGGCAGTGTTCCGTTCACCTCTCCGGTAAAAACTCGGCTGACTCATCGCCTTTTGAGGCGCTAACTCATATTTACCCATCTAACCCTAACAGGGTAGACAGTGCCTGAGGCTGCCTAGGTACCACGTAGGTTTAAATAGGGAATCAGAAGTGATATATAGCTAGCCGCATCGCCTGTTGACTTGATCATATTCCCTCGCTCGTCTTTTACAACCTGCGTTGGAACAAGAAGAGTTGGTAATTTTTCGATTTTCATTTTCTCTCTTTTTCGATCTGCGTAGAAAAAAGAACAGTTGGTAATTTTACGATTTTCATTTTCTCCCAGACAATACATACTATCACGTCTTTTAAAATTTTCTCGAACTCCTCCGTGCTTTGGAATGGCACGTATAAGCCATTGGTCCTAGCTGTCATCAATTTAAGGTAGTCGTTAAGCTATGTCAGATGCCTTTTGGCAGCCTTAAAATATCTGACACCAGCGTTGGCCACTTACATACTCGAAAAACAAACAAAACAATCAGGTCTTTATCCTTAAAGCAGACAGAGCTTTTTGTATCTTATTGGTCTAAGCAAACAGAGCCAGGGCCGCAAGACTCAAAAGCCACTTTTAGCGTAATGGTGGGCAAGAAGATGGAAAAGCAATCTATTTAGTGATGGGTTGCTAACCACATCGCCTATTGACATGATTCGCATTTTCGCCCATTCCCTGAAAACTTTTGATTTACTTTTCTCAGACCAGTAAGAAATATAATTTTTTTCTCGTTTCTTACAAGAAAAGGCAGTGTTCCATTCACCTTTCCGGCAAAAACGGGGCTGAATCATAGCCTCATGGGCAATTATAACAGTGAAGAAGCGAAGAGCTGAGTGATCGCTCTTATTTGAACATTTTTCTACATTTGTTCTCTTTACGTTAATGGAAAGTTAATGCACGCTTTAATAATTGCATAGTAGCCAATTTTTGATATTTTAACCGAGTTAAAAAGAGGTTACACTTATTAGATTCATAGGTATGTAGAGCCAAGGCGATTATTTTATGACTGTCAAAATAAATTATAGTTATATTTAGGTCATATAACATAAAAAGTAAGTTCCAGAACTATGGAGGTAGTGAAAGCAGAAAAAGGGGGCCTTTGCCCAAAAACGAGCACTTATTTGTGTAATAAAATAAATTAAGAAGGGTACATTGTATTTTTTGTTAAACATCGTACATCTCTACTTATTTAAATTAACTTCTAAAAAGACTTCAAAAAAAGAGCCTTATTAAGAAAAGTCACGAAAATAGGGCTATTTCTTCTGCAAAAATATTGTCAAGGAAAACCCCGAAGCAGTATAACTAAGGTTTGAAATCCATTTGCTAAAATTAATTATAATTTTAGATACATTGCTGTTTTTATGATACAATTTCGACCTATCGCTGCATAATAGGCAATGCATATAAAACCAGCATATAGTTCCCAGAAAGAGGCGGCCAGGAGCCCTATTTTTAAATCGCGAAGTCACTAGACGAATGGTTTTTGCATATATGTTATGCTCAGTGAGCGTTTTCGGTCTTTGAGCGTAACATAAAAAATAGCTCATTTAGTAACTCCGCGTTCCAAAAATGAGGCCCAGGAGCGCGCTAACAGACGCCTATAATACTTGATACACTTCTGATATTCATCATAACATCAATGCAAGTACCGAAGCCCCAAACCGGTCGGTCGGGTCCGCGTGAATCACTGCAGGTGACTTGACGCCGGTTTTTGTCCTGCGCTCAGGAATTTGAACTGAACAATCGGTAACTGATCAGGTGTTTGAAATTATTAATATCTTTTAAATGATAGGAACTAACCATGAAGAAATGCAAGCACTAGTATGCTTAGTTCTGATTCCATTGACGCACATGTTATGGTGACTTAGCTCTAGTATTTCTATTGCCGGTATAACAACAAATATTAATATAATTATATATTAATATAATAATAATATTAATATATTAATATAAGTTTATTTGCTATAAGCAAATGAAACAAACCCCTGACACCATTTAGTGATAAGTGACATCACTATTTGGATTCCTTTTTCCACCTTCTCGCCTAAAATCAAGCTAAATATGGCCTTTGGATCTTGCGGTTGTGGATTATGTGTTCGCAGAGCCCCAAGACCCATAGGGCTCTTCCTGCTTTATATGGATAAAAAACTGATATTATATAATCCCCTTATTCAGAAAAATACATACATACTTGTGCTAAACCTATTTATAAGGACATATTAGTTAAAATATGTTCTTTCAAAATCAAAATTGGAAAGAGGAAAATGGACAAAACTTGTTTTAACATAATTTATTTGCACATAAACATATAAATAATCTAAATAACATTAACAAATATCCTATAATAAAACTAAATATAACTATTAATAAGCAACAACTAAACTAAATATACATTCTTAATTAAAAATAGAATTAAATAATATAAAAATTTACCCAAAATCTCTAGAGCTTGCAAGGTAGGACGCCCAATAGGCTGGCGGTTTTCCCCCGTTGAATGGCCAGGCTAAACCTTTGGTCAAAAATTTCATAAAATTGATTCAGCTAACGGTTGTTAACTTTTATACAGATAAAGGTAAGTATTGTATTTTATTTAATAGATTACTCATTGCTTATGTTTCCATGCATAATTCGATTTGTAATGTTGACGTGTGACGTACCCTTCCAAAGCGTAGTCAACCGCTCACTGAACCATTTTTCCGGTTCAAAGTACAGCGATAAAGTCTTATTTATGTTCGTAACTCATTTAGAGTCCGCGGAAACGAGAAAATTGCTTTAAAAGTCCCTTGTGGATATTATAGAACAGGTGTATGTACTTGTATTATTAACTACTAATTAATAGACGTTCTGAAGACTTGTTTATTCTGTTATGTTTTATGGGAACAAATTTTCAAAGTTTATAGCCATTTTGTAACTTGATCGTCTTATTATTTGTTGATTGTTATTACTCTTAGCAGTATTTTTAAAACAGACCTATTTCTTGAATAATTTTTTAAATATAAAAACCGTGTTCACTTTCTACGCAACCGATTTTGATAAAATTTATATTGGACCACTTAACAAATATGTCCTCCGAATCGGTTCATATAATTGGGTACTTTCCTAAGTCAAAAATAAATTATTTCGTACTAATAAAAAAATAAAGCGTCGCAAAATAATGTCGCTTGTCTTTGAACATATCCATTTTAACGTTATTTTAAATTTATTATTTTAGAAAAACTGATAATGAGAGCGCTATTTGACTCCAAAAATCTATGACGTCATCTGCCTGTATTTCATACAAAATCCCATAGAAACTGTTTGTTTTGACGTTTAGAAAAAAGTTGCTGATTTGACTTGTTGGAAAATAGCGTATTGGTGATAATTGGCTTCTTCGAATAATATACACATACATATTTGGTGAATATACATTTAAAAAAAAGATAGCGACGAATTGATAACTTCCTCCTTTTCAGCAATCAGTTAAAAATCGTGAAAATGTACTTTTCGTCATACAAATTCAGCCAAAGGATAGAGACTTATAAGTATACCATGGTAGATAAAAGACAGCGGTTTAAACTCAAAATGCACATTCTGTGCCAGGCGACAACTGTAACACTTTGAATAGAAACATTAACCCAACTTGTCATTGTGAAGGCAGATTTTATCGAGAGTTTGAAAACGCGCGAAATAGCCTCAAATTGCTTTTAAATTAGCGCAAAAAACCCAATTAGGTGTCAGCGCCACCGTTACGTTCACGGTTGGTCGGCTCGCGGTACGTGGTGCTCGGCTTTTGCCGGGATTGGTCGGGTTTGCCAATTTTTAGGGTCCCTGGGTGAAATGTCAAAACCGAAACCCTTAATGCCTTTATCCTTTATGAAGCGCCCATACCTGTTAGGTATTATTATGGCGCTTCATACACGCGGAGTAAGACAGAGTGAGCGAAGCGTCTCAGTTTCGAGATTTGCCAAAAATGCTTTTGTTCGGATGTCAGTCTGTCCGACTGTTCTCAACCGATTCTAGTGAAATTTTGTGAGCAGGTTCAATAATAATGTAACAAAAAATGTTGAGCTAGTTTTTTGATTTTTTTTAACGGCGAAAATTTGGGGTTTAAAAACTTAAAAAATATTTTTTTGTTACCCTTATTGACGCAACTTTTTTGTCCGATAAATTTTAACGGGTTGGTGACACGAGATCTACAGCTCTCAGGGCCACTAGTATTTATACCTACAACTACAAACGAAACTAGAAAAAGGGCTGTAAATATGTTTATGTATAATATAATTATCATGAAGGTAACTGATAGTATTAACTTGTCATTCATCACCATCATTAATAACGACAGGTTGATAATTATTAGACCCTAATTTAATGATGCGAGACAATCAACTAACATAAGATCTTTTGTAATACCTGCTGCTCTCTATACGTAAAGCTCCGGCCATACCACTCACGTGTGGGCTCACGCTATAATGTTTACAAAACATCTTCTAATTAGACCAAATCGCATGGGCCAATACAGTGGTGCACTAAGAAGTTAATTTAGCCAACTATATTTATATATATGTAGTAGTTTTATATTAGGTGTATATTATCTAGTATGCTATACAATAAAGTGGGCTTAATAGTTATACTATAACATTGTTTACAAGTTAATTGCTAAAATAAACATGAATACTTTTGCTTTTGGTTATTCTTAAAAAATAGATCCTATTTATGACAAAATTATCAAGTGGAAGGCAATGCTGTGAAAAAGTAGTTTACAAACAGCAATTTCAATGTAACCAAATCGAGTTATGCCAACTCCTGGCTGTCCCAACTGAATTATTAACTTCATCTTTGCCCCGTGATAAATCGAAGCCCGCCTAAACGGAAAAATGTCGTTGAGAAGTCACGCTCTATCCAACTAATATTATAAATACGAAAATTTGTACATATTTTTTGATATTTTTCACTTTCACGCCAAAACTGCTGAACGTACCGCGACAAAAACAAAGGAATCTTAAACTATGTTTTTAAGATTTCCATGTGATGGTCAAATACCCTTAGAAAACACAAGGCCGCCGCGCTGGGAACAGCAAGTTGCTTATAAACATTAACTGTGCGTTCCATCCTCACTGTCGCCGGTTTTTCGCTGTAAGTAAGACCTTGCCCTTTGCGACTCTCTCAAGTTATATTATACATCTGATTGTGCGGCCCATTACCCTGTCCGATTCCAAATAGGCCTTACTCTCATGTGCCAATTCACGCAATTTACTTTAAAAATATAGACCATACGTAGAACCACGCGATCATCCGTTGCCCCTGCCCGCTGTAAGTGAAGCTCTAACCGCGTTTCCCACGTGCTTGATCTCGCCATGTTTTCAAATATTGATCATACCCCCAGACTTAATCCACACGTGCTTACGCTAAGAAATTTGTCAACACCTAACAATGACCGAATGACCCGCTGTCAGTAAAGCCCTAGCCCTACTACTCACGTGCCATCTCACGCTTCTTAAAGTGTGATAAACCTTAGTTTACAAACATCGGCTATACGTTACATCTCGCCACGCGTTTCGCTGCCCGCTGTATGTAAAGCCCCAGCTTTACTCCTCACGTGCCACCTCACGCTATGAGGTTTACAAACATTGGCCACACGTCCGGCCACACGATCTGCTGATAACGATAGGTTTACGACCCTTATCACCTCTGTTTGGGTGATTATGTACTAATTCACCAGTTTTCATTCTGATTCGAAGCATTTTAACAGTTCGGATTGATAATGTTTATGTATTCAGTGAACTATGATAAAATTAATAAATACTTTTAGGTACAAACGTACAAGCTTTTATTCATTCCGACTCGTTGTCTGTCTGTCCGTCTGTAATCAAATTTGGCAAGTTAGATTTGACCCACTTTCCGGTTTCCGATTGAGCTGAAATTTTGCACGCATACGTATATCGCGTGACAATGCAATGTTATGTTGTCATGGAGCTGATTTGATGATGGAGCCGGAAGGTTGTCATGGCATCTCTGTGATAAAGAAACATACCCCACCTTGTTTGGGCTCGATTGATTCATCGTGAGATGCACTTTACAGGTCATAGATAAAAGCTTGTTTTAAAGACATTTTTGATATTTTTTCAAGTGACCAAAGGGCTAGTAACTATCTGGCTTAAAGAATCAACGTTTCAATACTGCCAGCCTTTTAGCCACGCTGGCGAGAAGTGATATTTTGGTGGGACTAAATATTTTATTTTTATTTTTAGTTGAATTTAAATTTTATCAAGTATAGTTTTCAAATTCAAATTTTATTCTTTTTAATAAATATATGTTTTTAAATAATTACTTGTTGTGTGTAAAGTAACTTTCATGCAAAATGTTCATACGAAATTTTGAAAAACAATGACAGAGACAAGTAATTATGATCGATCTACACAATTACAAAACAAACATGAACCTACTAAATGATAGTAATTTCGTTTACGTGTACAATGTACATGGATTACTGATTAAAAGCTGTTTACTTTCACCAGCTTTAGATTTTAATTAAATCCAAAACAAAACGGAAATTAATGAGGAAAACACGAAAACCATTTTCATTCGAATCATCATAAAAAGAATTTAGTATCTCTATTTTGTTTCAATATTTCAGCTTATAATAATGACAAATCTTATTTCACATAAATCTAAACATTGGGCAGATAAATTATGCGTTTTTCACATTCATTATAAATAGTTCCTTATATACTAGTATGTATATATAACATCCAACTGCCTCCGTGGTGTAGTGGTTCGACCGTTCGGCTCATACCCGGAGGTCGCGGGTTCGATTCTCGGCGGGGGCAACGATTTTGTGTTGTTGTCCCAGTGTGGTTAGGACATTGTAGGCTGATCACTTGATTGTCTGATAAGTAAGATGGTCCGTGCTTCGAAGGGCACGTTGAGCCGTCGGTCCCGGTCACTGTCTTTGACATTGGTCGTTACCGAAAACCATGTCAGAGGCCTTTAAGGCGGTTTAAAAACTCTGACACTAGTGTTAGTCACTAACACACACGATAAGAAGATCGTAGAGCATTCCCGGTTGCTTTCCTAATTCTCTCAAACTATACCCATGCCAAATTTCATCTAAATAGCTTCAGTGGTTAAAGCTTGAAAAACAAACAAACAAATATTCAAACTCACTTTTGCATTTATAATAAAATAATACATGGGATATTGTCCATTCATCATCATCAACTCAACTAGACTAGTAAGATCTTTAATGATGTATCGTGTAAATTGTAAATCTAAGTCTATTCAAAAGTACTTTCTACCGAATCATAAATATAAGGGCCATTCTACACTTCATAAGCGGCTAATCAATTTTAATGCTAGTTTTAACGCTGTTTTATTAGCGTCGTAATCGACTTTTATCGGCCGCTAGTTACTCGACGAGACGTGTTTATAAACAGTAAAGCCGCACTTGGAGTGATCAATCATTTATTTATAACTTTTTGGAAAGATTTTGTATTAAACTACACATTTATATATTTATAAAGCTTTGTTAAATGGAGTTTGATGTTTCCGCTACCGTATTACTTGAACGTACTTATGTAAGTAAGAATGGCTGACCACTGAATAGGTAGGTATATTAACAAGTTTATTAGCCGGGCAAATTAAAAATCACCGACTTTTTATAGTTTCATATGTAAACGCCATCTAGTCATGAGCGGAGGAACTAAATAGTAGAATCAATATCCGTAGTGACATCTATTATTTGTTAGGCAAACTACAAAAACCCCAAATTTCAAGCGTTAACCTCCAAAAACCTTTAAACGGCCTCACCGATTTTCATAAAAACCAACGCAAGGGAAGGAAAGTTAAATAAATAAAAAATAAATAAATAAAACTTTCTTTACCTTATTGAATTGACATAAAGTTCATTTTTCAAAGGATGTATATAGAGATGTCGGTAACTGTGTCGCGAGTTCAATGGTTTTTCTCATTTCTAAAAGATTTTGTAGCACGATGCCTTTGCTTTCTGTGCATGCGCAACGCGCCTAAAGAAGTTTTCACTTCAAAATGCAATCACCCGCATACTTATTCAATGAAACCTACATGTTACTAATCCCTAGTTTTATGACTAGTACCTGGGCGACCGATCTTTGCTCGGTTACATCTCAAACATTAACTATTTTTTTTTAAACTTGTCTAAAAACAATGCAAAATAAAAAAAATATATAAACTTAAACATAAAAAAAAAACAAAAGTAAGTCACCGAGTGGGATTCGAACCCGTAACACTCTTTTTAGCGGTCGCTATCTTTAACCACTGAGCTAAATCGAGGCGGTCGGCGCGACGAAATTAGCGACCATATTCTGCGTGGAAAGAAAAACGCATGAAAACTCGAAAACACGCGTTTTCCCAAACATAAAACTAATCTAGATCGATTGTTTACCCCCGAAAACCCCCATATACAAATTTTCAGCGAAATCGTTAGAGCCGTTTTCGAGATCACAGAAATTTATAAATAAATATATATATATACATACATACATACAAGAATTGCTCGTTTAAAGGTATAAGACTAACAAAATGAGACATGTAACTTAAAAATATATTTAAAAAATCACTAATCCTGAAGCAACGAAAAGAGTTGCTAATCCCTATTTTTATTAGATTACGAACAAAATGAGTCATGTAACTTAAAAGAAATTAAAAAATTTACTAGTCCGAAAGCAACAAAAAAAACTGTAAACATTCGCAACAGATCACCCCATTGTTCTAAATAAATTATTAAAGCCCTAATGGACGGAACCGTGTACGTACTAACAAAAAAGAAAGTTTACCTTCGCAGTGCGTGAGGGTAACTACCCCGCCCTTGAACTTGCAGCGACCTTGTGACCTTGGGCCGGGTCAATACGCCTGTGCGTGTGTACTCCCCTTTATGAGGTAACAAGATTATTCTTGACTTGCCGTTCTGGTATTTTATAAGTGTTGGGCTTAAGGAATAAAAGAATGGTGTAAGGATGTTTTCGTGTGTGTAAGTGGCCAACACTGGTGTCAGATTAGGCATCTGACATAGCTTGACGACTGCCATACAATGATGACAGCCGGGAACAACGGCTTATACGTGCCTTCCGAAGCACGGAGCAGCTCGAGAATTATTTTTTTATGCCACTCGTGGTCACCCATCCAAGTGCGGACCACGCCCGGCGTCACTTTACTTGCGAAAGAGCTCCTCACGATATAGATAAGGATAAATTCATATGATGTCATCTTAACTCCTTGTGTGCCGGAATATCAGATACATATTACTATCACGTCTTTATCCCTAATGGGGCAGACAGAGCATTTTGGGTCTTGCGGTTCTATGCAGAGCCCAGGGCCGCCAGACCCAAAAGTGAGAATATCAGATGTAACAGTTAATCAATGCATTCTCGCGTACATTTAAGCAAGGGCATACAAGTTATGAATAGGAACGTATATTTTTAACCGACTTTAGAAAAGGAGGAGGTTATCAATTGGTTGCAATCATTTATTTTTGATGTATGTTAACCGATTATTCGAATACGACTGCATCGATTTGAAAAATTCTTTAACAACAAAATCGTTTCGGTAGTTCGGGGATGAAGTCGGTTTATGTTTTGAAAAATTATTTATTGGAAATATAAAAAGAAAATAAGTCTTTTTTTCCAACGGTTTCAGTTCTAAATATTAGCGATTCGAATTCTTTTTTTTAAATAGTGCAAAATGGTGCCAACTTAAACTGTATTGTACGTTTTAAATGTGATTCTTTTAGTCCTTGTAACGTCGTCTGAGCATTGAACCTGAGACAGTGTCAAGTGGCAATTGGTTGCGCAACTCTCGGTCAATGCCGGCCGCAGTCGTGTGCACTTGTGCACTGCATGTGTGCAACGGAAGGGTTAAACACTTACATATACCGACTACTTTTACTACCGTCAATGCCGATCAAGGGAATAGGACAGTTAGTTAAGTACTTAACTTCATCATCATCAGGTCTTATTTTGACGACCTCGCTGGCGTAGTGGTCACCACACTAGTCCGCCACCCAGAGGTTCCAGATTCGATCCCCGGTCAGGGCAAGTTTGAAAATGGCCTTTTTCAAATTGTCCTGGGTCTTGGATGTTTATCTATATATGTATTTGTTATAAAAATATACTATCGTTGAGTTAGTATCCCATAACACAAGTCTGGAACTTACTTTGGGGCTAGCTCAATATGTGTAATTTGTCCCTATATATTTATTATTTGTCTCCGATGCAGGAGCACGACCCTCTCTGTACTACTAGAGCCATACTTGGCCAAAGCAGCCAGAGGAACGAACACACTCCTTGTGTTCGTTCACTCTGACTGCTTCGGCCATTATGTTACAACAGTCCCAAAAACAGAATAAAACAAAAAATAAATAAATATTTAAATGGGGCTCCCAAACGTGATTTTTATAGATAATAGTACGGAGCATTTCATGCTGGGAGTCCGACTTGTACTTGGCCGGTCTTTCTTTTCTCCCAGAAGGATATAATAACATACATACATACATACTATCACGTCTTTATCCCTAATGGGGCAGACAGAGCATTTTGGGTCTTGCGGTTCTATGCAGAGCCCAGGGCCGCAAGACCCGACCCACTTTTAGCGTCATGGTGGGCGAGAAGATGGAAAAGCAATCAATACAGTGATGGGTTGCTAGCTATATAATAAGAAGGATATAATAAATAATATACATATAATATGAACATGTCTCGCATTAATTTGGTTTATAGGTGTCTCCACGCGGCAATTTTATCATGCCGACAGGACAAAATTGAAAAACATTCTTAGCACATCGGTTAGATCAAAAAAAAATATTGTACAGCTAATTTTATTTTCTCTAAGAAACTAAAAATGTCAAAGTTTCAGCGCGTTTAAATTTCGCATGTCGTCATGGCTAGGTACAATTCTTACTTAGCGGTGACGTCGCAAGCCCCTACTCCGGAACTTTGAAGATCCGTATCTTTGTGAATTTGGACTTTTTTGGAAAACTGAAAAATATGAGTCCCTTTGTTTTTAGATAATCTAAAAGAAGGACTAATTACAATCATACTTTTCTGACCCTGTCGTCACCCCTAATAGGGGTGAACTAGACATAAAATCACCACCTATAAAGCTAAGGTAAAGCCTAGTTAGTCATACAGCACCCGGTTTTGCTCGCGTTATAATAGTTCGCACGTGATGTCGCGTGAAACCACAACACGCTTGTCTAGGCGAGCCGCGGTCTTGTTGACGGCGGACGTAAGAAATGTTCTTAACTCCTTTTTTATATTCCAAGAAAATTCTGAAGTAAGAAGAAAGTTCAGGTTTTTTATTTATATCTTGTTATGCCATGTCATCATCACGTAATCTTCCTCGCCTTCTGCCTATCTGAGATCGGCTCTGTACGTCAACTCCCTCCATATGTCATGTCTTGCAGATGAAATGATAATTTTAGCTTTCAAATACTCAACTACTCTAAATAAAAAAATATTTTGCAAGTGTAGAAATGAACTTTTATGTATATGCTAAGTTTAATTATGTAAAACCCCAATGAATATACTTACCGTTAGACTATAGCTGTAGCTAAGATCTGCAAAAAGTCCGAATGAGATATAAATACATTTAGCACTGTAGCATCTTACTCCCACTCATTTGCAGGAGACCACTTAGAATGTACTGCACTGACAACTCTATGTATTACTTTCGTTTTATAGCTTTAGTTTATAGCTTCTTTTTTTTCTTTTAATATCAAAGGCTCAAGACATATTTTCCAAGTAAAGGTATTTTGATTTATGAACATTAACCGTCTTATTATAAAACGAGACCTAACTTAACGATTTGTTTAGTGTAAAGTGACATAAGAGAAGATGACATATGACGGGAGTATCGTGTTTTGGGCGGATAATGGTTTAAACCAAGCACTAAAGTTACTCCACGTAAAAGACTGTTGAAGTTTCAAGACGCGCTTCATACCTGACCGCTGATCGTCTCGCTCGCAGTGAAGCCCCAGCCGCACATTCCCTAAGTCTCGCCGCCCGCGTTGTAAACTAAGTTCGCGGATAGTTCGCCACTCGGTTATTTACAACCGCCGAGTCACGTGAGCCCAGATACTTTATCGTCTGAAGTGCTATTTTTGAAACGCAGGGTCACCTAAACGAATGGTTTTTCCATACAAAAAATCGTTCGTTTAGTGACTCCGCGTTTCATAAATAGCACCTCTGATTCGTCGACGATAGCACTGACGGGTGATTCGATGGTGCCGGGGAGAAGTTAGGCTTGTAGACAGTGGTTGTTTCTTTTTATGGTTATGTTAGTCTGTCACATGGAGGTCCGGGGTTCGATCTAGCAAAGGCGAGTTGAAAAACGACCCCTGGATCAATGCTTATCTTTGTATGTATTTTAATAAAATATAGTATCGTTTGAGTTAGTATCCCAAACACACAAGTTAAAACTTTGGGACTAGCCAATAAGTGAGATGTGTTTATTATTTATGTATTATGTCTGTCGTTTGACTAGTTTTTCTTTACAAAGACCTCCAGGTGGAATGAAATGGTTTTACCCAGACACACATTATGAAAAATTACAAATTCAACGTAAACGCATAATAAATCAGTTACTAAGACATTTATGTTTAGAACAGTGGATAACTTCTTTATGTACACATACTAAGTCGTATATATGAAAAAAGCTTTTTAAAACATAATGATTGTCGCTACGCTACGAACCGTTGCTACGAAGCGTAGCACCTCGTAGACGAACGGTCTACGATGTTTTCGAAGGGTCTACGCTTTAAGGGCATTTTGATTGATATTATTTGTTTTTAACCAACTTCCTAAAAAGGAGGAGGTTCAATCAATTCGTAACGATCTTTTTTTTTTACTAACCGATTCACCGATTATACGGCGATATCTGGACCGATTTGGAACATTCTTTTTTGTTTTAAAGGGATACTTGCAAAATGGTCCCATAGAAATTTTATCAAAATCAGTTGTGTAGTTTGGGGGTTAAGTCGGTTTTTAGTAATAAACATTATCTAATAAATATAGTGACATCACACAAGCCTCGAACTTACTTTGGGGCTAGCTCAATCAGTGTAATTTGTGCCTGTATATTTATTTATTTATCTTTTTTTTTCCTTAAAATAATTTGCAGTGACGATACTTCATATAATTTTAAAGTGAACTAGTTACTTACCGATAGTTCTCTGTACATCAAATCTTTGTATAAGTTCCTGAAGTAGATTTCGTAAGAAATAAGCCGCCGAAAATCTTAAGTGACATTAATATTTATATAAATCATATATGCGAGATTGTTTTAATTACTTTATCTAACATTTATTATGACACCAATTAATCTCGCTAAATCAAACATTTGTTACGAATAGCGTGAAGTAACGTCCCGGTGTATTCCTATTGTCACAATATGGGAGGGTGCGTCTGTCTAGTCCTAGGGTTGCTCTATTCAGAACTAGTGATACTCCCTCTATTTTATCAAGTTAGTAAATTAAAGTATGTTTTCTACGTAACTATATTTCAATAAAAAAATAAAAATAACAATAAGATGTTAAGATTTAAAGCCTTATTTACCAGTCAACCAAACGGTTCGTGTGGAGAATGATAGGGGTAGTGCAAAACTTGAAAAGTTTATGTTGAAAACACACTATATGTAATAATAATCAAAACAATTAACTATATACAAATAATACACACCTTAAAGTATATGCTAAAACAAACAATACCTACATAAACTACATAAATACACTATGATTCATCCGACAGTTTTCTCATTATTAACAATAATATCTCTATACTTCTTTTCTTTTTAATGGCTACTTTTCATTGGCTATCCTTAATGCTTGTACCAACATTTTTAATTGTTGTATTTTATATTACCTAATTATTACTTTATATTTTGTAGTATCTACTGCTGTTATTTAATTGTACATATTCTTGTACATTGTAATACAACGTCTTATACACTAACTGCACTAACCCCCCACATTTATAGTCTACTCTACGATCTCAGATATCCAGAGTGTTGCTCAATTAGAAATTATAGAACAATTGTTATATTCTAACCGTCTTATTATAAAATGCAGACTATCTTTGTTACTAGGTTTAAACCATTATCCGACCAATCAAGTTGACATTTTCAGATGAGACAATGACGTATTACTAGATGTAAACTTGATTTAGTCGGATAATGATTTAAACCTAGTAACAAAGATAGTCTGCGTTTTATAATAAGACGGTAAATGTTCATGTTAATAGAACACAATGGTACAATTGGTTACATCGGCAAACAATAGAGAGTCAGTCGCCACAAACATATTGCTTGTGCAAATAGAGGGTGTATCTATGAGGGTGGTCTATGCCGGGAGTCGAACCCTGGTCATCAGCATATGTCGTGTGGCCAGTGATTTGAGACGGTGCGGTGGACACGTAATTGGGTTCTGATAGTAATCTTTTTAGTATGTATTAATAACTTTTTAAATCTTACTAAAAATAAGGATGAGTACATACATACTACATACATACTATCACGTCTTTATCCCTATTGGGGCATACAGAGCATTTTGGGTCTTGCGGCTCTATGCAGAGCCTAGGGCCGAAAGACTCAAAAGCCACTTTTAGCGTCATGGTGGGCGAGAAGATGAAAAAGCAATCAATACAGTGACGGGTTGCTAGCCGCATCGCCTGTTAAAATGATTCGCATTTTTGCCCATTCCCTCAATCGGCTAGTGTATTTATGTAGTATGTAGGTATTGTTTGTTTTAGCATATACTTTATAGTGTGTATTATTTGTATGAGTTTATTGTTTTGATTATCATTACATATAGTGTGTTTTCAACATAAACTTTTCAAGTTTTGCACTACCCCCTATCATTCTAATAAGGATGAGTACTAGGTAAAAATTATATTATTTGATTTAGTCCGTCAACTAGATTATCCAATAATAAAGGACCTGTATTTTTTCATTTAGCAAGGAAGTCAAAATTCACAAAGATACAGCGCTTCGAAGTTTCGTTCGAAGTGGTTTACGTCACCTTTAGTTAAAAAATTGTAGCTACGTGACGTCACGCGAAATTTAAATGCGCTGTATCTTTGTCACTATATGTGCCTATCAAAGAAAAAATAAAACCATACTTTTTAATAAATTAATTTAACGAGCAAAAAAATTTTGGCCACATTCATATGGTAAGATTTTTTGGGATAAATTGTGAGTTTATAATTTTGCAAAATTCTTAGCTGAACTCTTAAATATGAGTATCTAGATCTTTCAATGACAAGGTACTAACCCTGTAGTTTACTGTAATAACTTGTAATAATGTGCATATAGTTTTTTAACATTAATTGAGTATTTATTTAGGTTTATAACAGTTTTTCACAGAAGTTCTTGCCAATGTTAACCAATGAAACGAAAAAGAACATTAATCTCTTTTTGTTTTAAACAATGAAGATACAAAATTAATTCCCAGAATATCTGTGTCAACGTTTACTTGGACAGAAATTAATTAATTTTACGTTATAAACATACCTAGAGGTATTTTTTACAGATCTGTTGGTGAAACGGCCTCGGGGTGTTACGAGAATTCGAAATACTAATTATGTTTGAAACTGATAGAGTAATCGCCTTTTTAACAGTGTTCCAAAAAAGAGGGAGATTATCATTTGTTATCAAATTAATCAATTTGTTAAAGATTATCAATTTTTTTTTTGTTTGTTTACCGATTATTTGAATACGCCTGGACCGATTTGGATAACTCTTTTTTGTTCGAAAAGGTATACTTGCAAGGTGGTCCCATAGAAATTTTATCGAAGTCGCTTATGCAGTTTGGGGGTGAAGACTGAAGACGGTTTTTTAGTTTTAAAAAATGTTATATTATTCATTTATGATATCCATTTTTAACATGACTTAAGATTTATTAATGAAAAAACTGATATTTAAGAGCGCTATATTGACACCAAAAAAGTATGACGTCACACTTTTGTATTTACTTATAAATCCGAAAGATTTTTTTGTTTTAAAGTTTATAAAAAAGTTTTTTATTGACTTATTGTCATCTAGCGGATTCTATTATTGTAATGTTTAAAAATTACTTTACGATCTGAGTCCTTGTCATAGCCTTGACGAAGCCCTATAATGAATAGGACTAACTAAATACCCATAAACCGTTTAGGTTTACCTTCAAACCTTGGTACCCACGGACAGAAACCCGGCGCATCCCACCGAATCGATTTAAGGTCGCGTGCCGCCACACCACTGCTTGCAACCTTAAACATTATGTTTTAGGACTTCTTCTAATCGTGTTGATGGTTCATCAAACTTCGGTTTTTTTTTAATGCTACAGTACAATACAATAATATAATAAATGTAATAGAAAAAATGAATAAGACAGAATTATGATACAAAGGCGGACTTATCGCAAAGCAATCTCTTCCAGTCAACCTTTGGGTAGAATAAGCTAGTACCAAGGGAAGCTTAAACTTGTGTTATGATAACATACTAACTCAACGATACTATATTTTATCATTTAATACTTAAACGAGCTCTTTCGTTTGATATATGACACGGTAAAGTTTGCAAAACTTTTTTTTTTAATTTCCTAATTTGTCACCCAAAAATAACACTAATATTTTTTTTTCTTTGCACGTTTTGTATTATAGGACTACACCAGCCTTCAAAATTTCACCTGATTAGGACCTGTAGATTTGGAGCTGCTGTGTCAGACGGGCGGACAGACAGACGCACGAGTGATCCTATAAGGGTTCCATTTGTACGGAACCCTAAAAATGAACTGAAACTGTTAAATTACAACTTTTATAAGATTAAGATCACAATTGAATACAATTTTTTTTTCTTATCTAAACGAAGATTATACTTACGTAGTTCTTTATCACAATACAAATCTGCAAATATAAAAAAAATAACCAAACTAGATCAAATTTTGTATCACGAATCTTGTTTACAATGTTACTAATTGTGAAGATATGTATACGCACATTTGATACATTTTTCATAAAAAATTGTGTATAACCTACATACACACACCTGGATTTAGAACAAGTTTAGCTGTTAATGAATTAAATGTTTCCTGGACAAGTCACGAATTTCAATTACTACCAATTACTATAGTATTCGTGTTAATATTCTGTAGATCTGTAGATAGATATTATCGAGGTTTGCGACCATGTTATGGCTTCTTAAAATAATTTTATAGTTTTTATAACTTGTTTTTTAAGTTATCTTTCAGAAGAATTCACTACTTTTCAACATCTTAAATTAGACACTTTTTCTAAACATTAATACAAATATTTTCTATCAGATTTGTATGGCAGGTTAACCAATTCATAGTTTCTTGGAGTCAAACAGCGCTCTTCATATCAGTTTTTCTGCAATAATAAATATAAAAGCACTTTGACATAGTCTTCTTCTTATCGAGTGTGTTAGTGACTAACACTAGTGTCAGAGTTTTTAAACCGCCTTAAAGGCCTCTGACATGGTTTTAGGTAACGATCAATGTCAAAGACAGTGACCGGGACCGACGGCTTAACGTGCCCTCTGAAGCACGGATCATTTGACATAGTAATAATTGTCGTTCTTTTAAGTCCATCATAGTGATCTTATACAACGTGGAAGGGACATACATGTAATAATCGAACCACAGTCTATGTTAGATCAGTATAGTACCTATAATAAAACAAAAATAACAGTAAAACAACAAAAATAACATTTAGCCTTTCTATACTAAAGTGTGCAGCTGCCCGGGTAATTTGTATCGGAATGCCGTTTTTTTTTTGTTATTTGACTTATTATTTTAATTTTATATTGCGATAGTGATCTAGTTAAGCCTGTGGTTTTATTTTTTACTGGTAGGTCCCTTCCACATTGCATAACTATTATTTAAGTATATATTAAGT
This sequence comes from Acrobasis consociella, assembly GCA_963555685.1. Lineage (NCBI taxonomy): Eukaryota > Metazoa > Arthropoda > Insecta > Lepidoptera > Pyralidae > Acrobasis > Acrobasis consociella. Next base: position 3,578,685 of record OY743114.1, read on the forward strand.
ACTCGCTATTACCTGCTGCGCTGTTCGCATGTTAAGATTGCTAGTTTTTGTTATTTGAGTAACAGACATCCAATCTCACAAACTTTTGCATTAATAATACATAAGTGCTATACTAACCCACGCGTTACTCGGCCGATTAGTTGAGGATATCCCGTGGCGCAGACGGCCACAATTAGCGGGCGGAAGTGACGTCACGTCCCGACGCCAATTGAGCCACTTGCAGAGGTCAGGGTTTGCAGGCAGACCAACAGACGCACTTATTGATTGAGCTTTATTATACCAGAAAGTTGTGTTAGTGACCAAAAGTGGTGTTGGAATTATCAAGGTGCAGGAAAAAGTTGGATGCAGGTCGCTTCTAATTGGTCGCGTTGGAAAAACTGATAAATTACATTTGTTTAAGTAATACACATTATGGGATACTAACTCAACGATACTATATTTCATAATACTTACACGTAGAGGCAGAGTAGAATAGGATCACTGCAAGTCCTCCCGTGGATGTCGTAGAAAGCGACTTAGGAATTACAAGCTAAACAAAGCTTATAAACATCAATGATAGAACAAAAGTTTGGTATCTACCAAACAAGTGAGGTCGCAAAACTGGTTAAGCTATTTCTTTCTCAGAGTACAAAAATTAACTTAATATATTACCCTTATCAAATTTAACATATTTTACTACACTAAGCATATTCCCTACCGAAAGTGAAACCTCAGCTTTACATTACTTAGTTAACGAAACAGCTTTTACTGCACACGGGCTCAGTTGAATCTTTTAGTCCCACTCACTCCAAAACTAGTTTTATCCCAGATAATAAACTCACTAGTTGCATTGCGCGAGGACTAAAGTACTCAAAGTAACTCGGCGTCGTCATACTCGTAACTTCGCCTGGCAACACTGAAAAATGCATTCGCGAGACAAAAGCAGCCTATTACCCTGCCGGGATTAGCCCTATTGACACTACGTTACCAATTAAAAAGGGAGGGGTGCCTTTTCGTCTCGGGTTTTTTCAGCAGACGGTTTTTCAGGCCGCGGGCGACCGGGTGGGTGGGTCCCCCCCCCCCTAGCTGTACAGAAAAATCAATAACGCAGCACTTTTTTCCCCGCGTAAAGCATGCAACGGCACGGTCCCTGTGTGCACCACGCACACACAGAAAACAGTTGCCAGTTTTTTCTGCATTAAAATACATCTACGGGTTTGATTAGTGGATGCACCTGAAGGGCTTATGCAATCGCTGTGCACCCCTTTCTTTTTCTAGATATGACAACCTTCATCTCTTTTTTATCTTGAGAAGACAGGTTTAAAAAAAATCTGCGTCTCTTATGATTTCTTACAGGCCTAAAGCCTGTAGTATTAACCCCCACAGGCCTACTGAGATGTCTTTAGAGTTAAGTAGTGCCTACGTATCTCTGTAAATTAATTCCGAGCAAATCTTGTAAATAAATAATTCACCGTTTGTTTCAAATTCTTAACAAGCGTCAGCCATAACTGCTGTTCTAAAAGGATTGCGGCAAAATAAAAAGGAGATTCTTAGAACTCCAAGCATCTCCAGACGTCTATACCTATATCTAGGTATAAAGTATGTCGAAAGCGGGTCGGGTCCTCCAGCGGTGGCACTGCTGACCTTGCGAGCCGTCTCGAATGGCCCGAACTTCCGCGATCTTTGTTACCCTTCAATACCATCATTCAAAACGACTATAAAAGACTTTTTGTGTTGTGATGCGCTTAGTCTCTCGGGCATATAATTTGCATAGATTCTTAATGCCCAATACGCGGGACAACCGCACATCACTAATTGCAAACGCAGACTAACGTAAAAAAAGCATCACATTTAAAAAAGGAACGCTTTGCACATTTTTATTTCGCGATGGCAATGACAGAAGTGGCTCCATCCCGCTTGCACGGTATTGTTCCGGTGGATCTCGTCATCAGTCCATCTTTGTCTGCCGCGTCTTTTTTTAAATGTGCAAAAATATAAAAACGTCGAATCGAGGGTGGGGCGCGTGTTTACGGGCTGCAGTGGTGTGCGTCGCGCGATAATGGTTGTTTTAGGGCTTTGCCCGATCATAAGTCAATACGTGTTTATGTCCTGGGTTCGACGGCGCAGCGGTGGAACTGCAATACCTTTATTATTGAAACTGCTCATTGTGACGAACACTCCAGTTTCAGCAAAACTTGAAGGACTTTCTTCAAGTTTGGCAAACCCATTCATGTGCATAAATTTCGCCAAGTAATTTTTCAAAATAAGTAATTTCACTGATACTGATTCTAAAATGGTCTGCCAAGACCATTCTCCAAAAGACTATTTTTCCCATGCAATGTTAGCAATACGGCTCTATATAATTAAAATTAAGTTTTCTAATAGGAATCTTCTTAGTTTATAGGAAAAAGATGAGAGTAATTACTTTTTTTACAATTCTATGCTTTAAACTTAAATAAGTGTTTTCAAAGTGTTCGCCCGTGATAGTATGAGAGAAACCAAACAGTTGTTTTTTTTCGCTTCTTGTTGCTCATTTCTTACTCCATCACGTTAATCGTGGCCTGCGTGGCCTTTGAGTTTTACGGGACTGGGCTCTGTCTACCCCGTCAGGGATTGAAGACGTAATAATGTATCTGTGTAAAATTTCTTCAAAAATATTTCGTACGAACTACTGTGATATAATATAACTCTTAATATTGCTCTGTAAGTAATAACTCAGAACAAACAGTAAATAAAACGAAGACCACTCGTTTTATGACTACGAGCAATGTGAATACATGCAATTTTAAGGAAATAAAACTTTTACACAGAAGATGTAAAACTGTAGTGTACGTATACATACATACATACTATCACGTCTTTATCCCTAATGGGGCAGACAGAGCATTTTGGGTCTTGCGGTTCTATGCAGAGCCCAGGACCGCAAGACCCAAAAGCCTATTACGTAGTGTACGTATATTCTCTTAATAATATGATATTTATGTAAGCGTGTGAGGTCTGTACGTTGTTTTTAGGTGTGTAAGTGGCCAACAATGGCGTCAGATTATTCAAGCTGCCGTCAGGAACCACTGACACAATTTTCTTTAATCATTTTAATACCTAATCATTTTTAATTTTAATTTCATTGGTTTATGAACTCTTGAAAATTTACAAAAAAAACATTTATAAAAGTAAACTTAGTACATAGGAATAAAAAAGAGACTTCCCTATTTGCTAACTATTTATATGTTAACAATATTGGATAGAAAATAAAAGAACTGTAATTCATAGGACTTATATAATAAGGAGGAAGATTACAAGAAGAGTTTTATGAGCCGTTAATGATGTGTATGTATAAACAAAGTAAATTAATTTGAATTTGTTTGTAGTTTCGTTCCGGTAGAGGGATTGCGTTTTGCTTTTGTTATCTTTAACTCCTACTTGTTTCTAAAGAAATTTCCTAAGAACATAGGGTGAAGTAGGTATCACAAGAGTACCTTTTAGTACCTATACTCCATTTGGTTAGGTATTTACATAAATGGAAACAATCTTGACATGTCTTTTATTGAAATAAACACTTTATAAATTAATACGTATGCAAAATACAAATTAATTATGTTATAAATTATAACCTACATAATTACTTTGTAATTTACAAAGGTATTGATTTATAGAGTGTATATTTAAAATAAAAAGACATGTCAGGATTGTTTACATTTATTTAAATACCTAACCAAATGGAGTATAGTATTCGAACGTTAGAGCCCAAAACAGGTAAAACTAAAAAAAAATTTTAAAGTCTGAAATGGCTATAAAAGTTACATTTTAATGCCTAATAATTTTCTCCAGGGAACAAATGCTCCTTGGAGAAAAATATTACACAGAATAGTTATAATGTATAAATTAAGATAAGGGTGCGTACACACTAACAGCGGCTACCCAAAACGACAGGTAAACTAAATACTAATATCTATTTTGGTGCATAAGAAACACCTTTCTCTGCACCTTTCACCCGCCCAACTACGCTCTGTTAATCATGAAGTAACAAGTGGTCCAGGCTGCTTTTTGTCGATCCAAATTGGACATCTCGATCATCGGTGGGCAGGGCTGCTGGGATGTACAAAATTAAAGTGGACAACTTATAAAAATATAAAAAAAAACAAGATTATAGGTGTTTTTTAATTAAATATACTGTTGTGTTTATTTGCGAGATATAAATAAACACAACAGTATTTTTTGATAAAAAACTAAAATAAAAAAACTGAGCGTCGTGGAATACTCGGTTGGAATGAAGTTACAAAAATTAAAGCCCCAAAAAAACCCTCTAAAATTTCCTGTCCCTAAAAAAGTTTGGGACGGAAAAATCTTACACTTTTTTCGCCTAGTCCAATACGTCATAAGAAAAATCATCATCATCATCAGAATACTTAATTATAATTTATATTTGTATCAACCCTGTAACCGTATTAGATAGTCAGGTCCAGCAGACGTTAAGGTGTGACCATTTAGCTAAAGTGAGCGGTAACAAGTAATATATTAAGCAAAGCACATACCGACAAATGGCCATGCTCTGATCTCCGATTTGTGCTCCTGGTGGTAAACGGGTTTTTTAATTTGTTACTTGATCGGTTATGATGTTATTTATTTCTAGTAGAGTTGAGTAACAGATATACATACATACATTTTTACGTCTATGTCCCTGGCGAGGCAGACAGAGCCCAGGACCGTAAGACCCAAAGGCTTAGCGTGATAGTGGGCATTGAGATGGAAAAGGAATCAAAATAGTGATGGGTTGCTAGCCGCATCGCCTATTACCATGATTCAAATCTCGCCCAGTTGAGTAACAGATATGTGCCCGTCATTTGCTATTTATGCTTCTCAATTACTACATAATGGTAACATTATGCCTTTAATAAATTTAGATTTTGTATACATTTGAATTAATATCCTCCTCCTTTTCGGAAGTCAGTAAAAAAAATATAAATGTTAGTATTATATATATTTTGCTTTTTGGATTTAAGTTTCCTCTCTCCTTGCCTTCTCCTCCTCAAAAACCAAGCAGGCTCCTACTGCTTTTTAGTAAAATTTTCCAGAAGCAAGCACACTTTAATTTCCTGTAAGCAATTTTTCAACAAGGTATTCCCATTTTAGGGATTTGATTGTAGGGTTTTCGGCAGATTAGGATAAGTCTACTCCAGTCTTTCCGTGGAAGTCGTAGAAGGCGACTTAGGGAATACAAGCTAAACAAAGCTTAAAAACATCAAATAAACCTCTCCAACCCGTCTGCAACGAGGAAAGTGTAGACCAAATCCTCTGGCTGCTCTGGCCAAGTGTGGTAATACAAAGAGGGTTTTGCTCCTGCAGTGGAGACTAAAAAAGACCTATAGATGAAGAAGATGATGAGTGTACTACTTTCAAAGACTATCTATGAATACATTTTGCATTAGAACTGGGTTAGCAGTGGCTACCGTCTGGTCCGTGGCAGATAGAGCGTGAAGATGCATTTGTAATCATGCCACAATTTAGCACGTTTAGGCAGATAGTCATGTACCGTTTTGATTGAAAGAAATGGGTATTTTCCTAGGTAAAAAATATTGGTATTAAGAAAATAAAACGCCACAAAATAATGTCACTTGTCATGAATCCATGAAGTTTGACTCTTTAGCTCCATGATCATATCAATTATCAACGTGATTTAAGATTTGACTACAAGAAACTATGACATCATTGGTCTATATTTCATACCAATCCTATAGAAAATGTTTTTACGTTTAGAAAAAAGTATCTTTGAGTTGTTGGAAAGTAGCGAATTGTATAACAGACCATACATACATACATACTATCACGTCTTTATCCCTAATGGGGCAGACAGAGCATTTTGGGTCTTGCGGCTCTATGCAGAGCCCGGGGCCGCAAGACCCAAAAGCCACTTTTAGCGTCATGGTGGGCGAGAAGATGGAAAAGCAATCAATACAGTGATGGGTTGCTAGCCGCATCGCCTGTGAACATGATTTGCATTTTTGCCCATTCCCTCGATCGGCTTTTACGATCTGCGTGGGAAGAGACACAGACATACCATAACAGACCATGTTATTGGAATATGATAGTAATGTAGAACACATACGTCCTTACACCCGCCTATGTAAGTATGTATATGTCGCAGTTGAATTGTATAATCCGTTGTTATTCAAAAACTCTAGCTGTTTGGCAATACAGCTCGGTTTTGTAAAACAGCTGAAAATAGTTCAGCTCGATTGTCAATGAGTTACGTAATTACTTTTAACAAAAAAGCTAACAACATTGAGATGGCATACAGGGTTACCATTATCGAATATAACTGTGTTACCAAACGAAATAATATATGAGGAGACAATAGTTGTTCTTTATTATTTTTATATTACTCGTGGAATGGAAATAAAACCTCAATTCAACTCCTTACTAAATAATTCAGTCTCTAACATCATAAAACACCAATGAAGAATGATAATCAGCTCGATGCAATTGGATTAGAAATTTTGTAAACCCGACAACTCAATGGCGCAGCGATTTCTTACGGCAATTGATCCACGTGAATTTTCCATATTGCTGGAAGGCGGAAATAACAATATGGGATCCAAGCTAAAGGTCTGCTTTATTCTGTTCAATCTTTTGCACTCCGAAATCACAAACGATGCCCCCGATGTCTCTCGATAAAAACAGCTTAGTCCCGGAACGCGGCGAAGAATTTACTTTATGGGAGGCCATATTTGTTGTTATGACACTGACACTTCACAAGCCACAAGACCCACAAGTGGCAGAATTCCGAACTAATCGTTCCACAATCTTATCTTATTCGTTAGCTAGTTTGTTAAACGTAACACATTAGACGATCTAGCTGAATGATTTTCAGCTATATTACAAAACCGAGCTGTAATGCCAAACAGCTAGAGTTTTTGAATAACAGCGGATTATACAATCCAACTGCGACATATACATACATACACCCGTCTTATAACTCGGACTAAGTGTGTTTAAAAATAAATTATTTAAAAAGAAACGAGAGATATTATTCAAAATTTTGTCCCATGCGGCTCTAAATAACTCTTCAAACAATTTTCTGAACAACTGTTTACAGTTTATAGAGAGTACGTGAAGCTTAGCGTTTTTGCCAGAAGTGGCCGTTTTTCGCTAAAAAATGAGAACACTTACCTATGAAGAATATGCGCACCAGCAACAAATTATATTGTATGTACGGGGACAAGACATGATGATAGGGAAGCTTGTAACGTCTCGTAACTGACCTATCTCAAGATCGTAAGTGTTTGGTCATAGGTCGCCGCCTCCGTCGGAAGTTGTGTAACTTTAGGGCGCGCTTTTTGCCTGTTGTCTATGGTAATTTAGTTTTTGGTGAGATTTAATAATAGATATCGATGAAATGTGGTATGTGTGGGGTTTTAGGACTGAAAAATCGATTTAGCTCGTTAATCAGTTTTATTTTTTTTCAAATAGGAGGAGGTTATCAATTCATCGCAATCTTTTTTTATGTTCGTTTTTGTATACTTCATTTTTTATGTAAACCATTTTTCAATGCCAAATTACAATGGAATAGAAAAAAAACTTGCCCAGGTGACTTCGAATAATCGGTAAACATACATAAAAAAACATTAAGACCAAAAGACAACTTTTGTGGAAGTCGGTAAAAAATGAAGTGAAAACTCACACATCTACATTTGACACTGAATCGAAGTACTGGCCGAGAAAATTTCCTTCCCCCCGGCGAGCTTACAAAAAGCGCAAAAGCTCGCCGCACGCAGTATCGTTTTATTGCGATCCAGCCTTCGTGCCCGTGGCCTCTCCTTACCTCATAACACAGTTCTGAGCCTTCCCTTTTTTTCTTTTTCCTCCGCCGTGTGTAGAAAACTTTAGCATAACTTTATAATATTAGACGTTTTACTTTTTTAACTAACTTTTAACGGAGCTTTGTAATATCAGACGCTCTTCTTCTGACTTCCAAAACGAAGGAGGTTATCAATTTGTCTGAATCTTTCTTTTTATGTACGGTCAAGTTTCAAAAATGGAGTCATAATTTCTATATGTCATATACAAATAGTATGAGAGATAATACATAGGCCTCTCCAAAGGATTTCCAAAATGCCCGACCTAGAGCGGCCTGCATCCAGCGCCTTCTAGCGAGCTTGGTCAGGTCGTCAGACCACCTTGTGGGCACAAGCTATGCGGCTGAAAAGATGATGGTGATGACTCCATTTTTAAGGCGTACCGTACTTCAAAGACACCTGGACCGATTTGGAGTATTCTTTTTTTGTTCGAAAGTCTTGTGACAGAAGCTCGGTGGCTCGACGGGATTGGCCATTACTAGCGAAACATAAGTAAAATGACACAAGTCAAGTGTAAAGTAATACTTAATTGTACACCTACAATAAAGTAGAATATAAATATACACAGAAAAAAAATCATTTAATTGTACAATGAGCGGTCTTATCGCTAAATGCGATTTCTTCCAGACAACAGATAAATTGACACTGGCCGTGGTCTGCGCTTGGATTGGTGTAGACATAAGAGTTTCTCGAATTCTTCTGAAGGCACGTTTAAGCTGTCAAAGTCTGATAAAGTCGAAAATCATTTATTTCTCTTTGGATACTTGCATCACTCGATAATTGTTATTTTTTTATTGTGTGGCAGTCGTCAAGCTATGTCAGAAGCTTTTAAGCAGCTGAAAATCGAACACCACCACGAAAAACAAACCACGTGACAACGTTTGAGAAAAGTTTCTTCCCCTCACAGAGCTTACAAAAAGCGCAAAAATCTCCCAGCATCGTCTTATTGCGACCCTGCCCGTGGCCTTACCTCATAACACAGTTTGAGATTCTCTCTTTTTCTTTTCTTTGGCGTATGTAGAAAACTTCGGTGCTTATAAACTCGACTTGCTTGAAAGTTTCGATGTGTTTTACATTCTGGTGTCAATAAACTTTTTCTGTCTTATTTGAGGTGTCTTGTACAAGAAATTAAGTCAATACTTGTATTTATTTACAAGTAATAAGTAAATTCGAGAAGCGCAGATTTTTTTCAATTATTATCCCTTTCACCGCGAGACTTTATATCAGTTGTTGTGCCTCCAACGCGAGGCATAGAAAATCTAAAATAAATATCTATGACCAAAAAGGGATGTGGATACTTAAGTTATGTGCAATACAAGCAGTGGTTTCGTGTCGGAAATATCCGACGCTCGCGAAATGGAAATTGTCGGATAAATCCGATGTTCGCGGTAAATGATGCTCGGAAAAAGTATCTTTGTATTTAGTACCTATAGCGCTGATATAAAATTAATCAAACAGTTCGGTACTTACATTAAAGTTATGCTCAAACAAATATAATACTGAAGACTGACGTTTCATAGATATGTTATAAATTTACAGATGTATGATGTCTTGTACATTAAGGAAGTTTTAGTAGAAATCAGACTTTCTATAAAGTTAAAAACACCTATTTCCCAGTCGTCAGTTCACGAAATAGCGAACACGTCAGCGCTCCATTCAGAAAACTTTAATGAGAAGCATTTCATTAAATTTCCAGAAAAAAACAAGAAAACTCTTTTGAGTATTAAGTATAATAACAGCTTCGTTAAACTCGCCTGAATCTAAAGCGAAGCCTTTGAAAGCGCGTTAAAAACTGAGGACCGGACTTGGGCGCCTTTCGGATTGACTCAGGATGAGTTGCCATCTCCTAAGCCCTTTACTGAATGCCGTGTGTTTCCTTAATTGCTGCAGTTTTAATCATTGACATCTTTCATGTTAAAAACGTATCGTTACAACCTTTCATCTTAATTGCGGTCTTTTTCCTTTGCGTCAAAATTTAAAAAGTTAATTGAGGTATCTTATCTTGTACGAGTATTTTTTTTATATTTTAGCATTCGATGGCCAGCGCATGTAACGATAATACGCAGCATATTCGAATTTCAAATCGAATACAAAACAATCAGACGCTTTCGAAATTTAAACTAGATACATGATACATGACAGCTAGGGGGGCCCGCATCGAGTTATCTACTACCCCTGCCCTACGCCATTTTATCCTGAGCCCTGGTAAAAAACGCGGGCTCCTCTTTTCGTCTTTTTGTGGGTACGTAGGGGGGAGAGGAAGAGGTCAGATTTCGTTGGTGTTTTTGTGTAAATGCACATTTTTGCATGGAGTTTTGCACGCGATCGAGCTGGGCTCGAGCTCGGCTCTGCAGGCACCCACACAAGCGAGACGAATGTGTGATTGACTCACACATCGACACGTATACAAACAATCGTGGATGGAGTGGGTCATTTTTTCACTACATGATGCTGCATATAAAAATGTACATAAAACTTATACGAGCTCCGGTATGCAACGCATTCGTTAACAGCGAGTTAAATTATAATGGAATGGAATGTATTAAAATAATAAACGTGTAATGAACATTTATGTTAAGTTAGTCCACTTAAATCTGTTTACAGTGCTAGCCAATTGAGTCGCAATTAATTTTTAAAATAGTTGCAATTTTTTAAAATTAGGATCTCGAACATTTGTTACATTTTTAGTTAAATTATATTAGTACGTTGCAGTGACAACATGCGAAAAAGATAATTTCAAAGTTTGTTTTTTATTTAAAGTTTTGTTCTTTCTTGAATGAAAGAAAACACGAATAATATGAGTATAAGTATGTTGGCCGTCAGCTTCCCAAACTCCTCTTTATCCATTGGCAATCAGAACAATTGCTCGACCTTGTTTATTCCGTTCTCCTAAATTTGTAAAATTAGAGAAAAACTCGTGGAAAATTCAGTATGATTTAGAAATACCTTTCAGGTACTTTAAGGGAATTATTGGCTCAATAGATCATTTTTTGAAACCAAAATGACTGAACATCTTGTAATTACATTTGTTATGTAGATAGTTAACATAGAAAACTTTTTAATCCCGAAATGTGTCCCCGGTATCGACAAATATTCTTTGACCTCACGTAGCATGCAATATGAAAAAAAAATATGTTCGCTCGCGCGCACGTATTAAATCTCACTGCATAAACCAAACCTAGCAGTTTTTAAGCTATTGCATAGCTTCTATCGCGGGCCTTGAGCGCGGGGACCGAACCCAGAAATTCCGTAACGAAAAAACCTCACGCTCCACACTCCGCCTACCATGTAGGTTGCCGCTTCGTCTCCTTCGTCCGTTTGCGACGTTGCCGTCCTTCCTTGTAAAAATTCACCGACCGAACGGAACCACCGTAATGCAATAGCTTTACCGCGGCAGTCCCCGAGTGCCACACGTCTTTTTTTTTAAATTTCTAGTCCACCCTAAACTCCCAAAAACTGAATAACCCATAGGGTCAGCAAAATCAATAGTTGAACACACACGGCATCCGAAAATTCATACTAATAAAGAGTGACGGTAAAAAAAATCAGCGCCACCCGTCTGGGGGTGCAAGGGTGGCAAGGGGTTGCAGGTGCCTTGTTTTTATTTTCCAGGCTGCAGTAATGATCGATGGAATTACGCTGGATCGCATCGAAAATGGAGGCTTATGTACGGAAATTGTGCTCGCAGTGGCTTGTTCGATGTTGGTGATATGTACGTTGGCAGTTTTAATTATGATAAAGGGATAATGTGCAGGGATGAAAAATGTGATGGTCGTATCGAAAATGGAGGTTTTTGTATCCATTTAAAAAAGTTGTTAACAAAGTTGGGCTTAATGTGCAGACACAGCATTTTGAGTCTTATTATGTTTTTAGAACATAGTTCCTTATCGCGCGTTGCGAAAGGAGGCTAGGCGGAAAAAATTAAGACCAAAAGTTGTAACGACACTTTTTGCTATAGTTGTAAGCCGTGTGGCGTGCGCGTGTTTCTCTGTCTGTCTCTCTCTCTCCTAATTATTCGAAAGGAACTTCGTTCCATCCGGGTGTCCCTTGACACCTCTCAAGTTTTTTTTTAATTATTTAGGAAAGCCAACAGCATAACAACACTAAATTACCTTTACAATGACTTACTTTATTTGCGGCTAAGCAGACAGACAGACTTATTAAACTAGATAATTTATTAGTATCGGAAACTTTACAAGGACAGGCTTAGAGCTAATATTCTTCGAAACGAGACATCTCATGAATTAGATAAGATTAATTCGTCGTAATAGGATCGAAAAACTTTCAGTTGCCAACCAACTTTGTGTCGCGAACAACCGAACAAATCGACGTGGCTATACGACTCATAAAGATGTCGCCGCCATAAAAATATTCCTCCAACGCGTAAAATCAAAGTTATTCTTCTCATTTTATTTCTTTATCTATAGTCTGAGATCCCAGTGCGCAAATGTTAGCTCTGGTGAGCGGGGGAATAGACAACTTAGTTGGAACGATTTGTCACCAACCATTTTTTTGCAATCAAATCAACAATCTATTTTATTTCTTACTGGTTACCTACCAGTACATAATTTGTTTTTGAGCGCGTGAGAAGCAGCACTAAACTTTGTAAAAGCTATTTTTTAAAATTAAGATAGAACTATAGCACGCCGTTGTCCGTACAAAAAGCAGATGAAGAAAATGCTTTCCTACTCGTAAATGTTATCTGAACTCAATGATTTTTTGATGAACTTATTGACATAATAAAATACAACAGGTAAATATAAGTGTGCAATTTCTTTTTTTTTCAAAATTTGCTAAAACATATTTTTTTAGTATACTACTTACATTTTTATAAATTAGTTATATATTTGTGGTACCATTAAAATTGTATTTTTTCTGTCTAGTCTCTGCAATACGAAAACATCAGCTATAATTCTTCAAACACACACACAACCGATTTTATTAAATGTTTATGAGACAACCTTTCTTATTTCAAACAAAAAAAAATCAAATCGATTTACTACTCTTCTTCAGATTTAACGTATCAAAAAACAAATGAAAGTAGAAATCAAGCGGTGAGATCTTGCAGTCAGTGGAGAAGCAAGTGTCTGAGGCAACTTTGATACGCCCTAATGGTATGACTGCTTTGCAATGATAGTTTTTTATTCGCAAGCTATAAATAATATGGGTTTTACCATGCCAGTCTGGGAACAACGAAAACGCATTGATTGCACTAGCTGCTTCTCTTTCCGCGCAGATATACTTATATCATTTAATTTGTACATATGGACGTATAGGTAAATCATGCGGGGTTGCATGTGGGATGTAAATAAGCATATAGATTTTTATGGGCATCATTTATGGGGCTTTGAAAATCCTTGGGAGAGGCCTATGTCCATCATTGGACTTCTTGTAGTTGATATAATGATGATGATACCTACATTAATAGGAAATGCGGTTAACGAACATTCCTATTTGATTCTCTTTACTTCTTATACGCCCATCATGTAACTTTGAACCTGACTTGAGAGTCTTATATCCTTAGGCTCTGTCTGACCCTAAGGGATAACGACGTAAATAGTATGTAAATAACGTGATATATTCGATTCGACATAGTCTTCTCTTATGTGTTTATATTGAGAGCGGTAAAAATAAGTATTTTGCTAGTAATTAGTTAGTTAATACTCTCTGTTTGTTGTACTTTCTATTGAAAATTCAAAGATTACAAAAGCATATACGTGACCATGCCATAAAAATCAGTACCCATAACTCGGAATTAGTTGCCTACGCGCTGCCTACCCGCAACACCCATTAGCGCGGTCGTTTTTCAATTACGCCGAATGTACGCGGGCATAAATCAGGCTGTTTAATTTGTACATATGGACGTATAGGTAAATCATGCGGGGTTGCATGTGGGATGTAGTCTAGACAAGTATATAGATTTTATGGGCTTCTTTTACGGGGGTCGTGATTGCCTTGTTTAAAATAGGAGACAATTGACATTTATTTTCATAGCAAACGCTTTTTTTTTTCCTTTTTTTTTAAGTTTTCAGACTAAATACACTTATACGACTACCTAACATATAGCCTTTTTTATAAAATAGACTTGTCCTAAATAATAAAATTTTATACACATTGTACGAGATGTCCAATATTTGTAACATTTCCAAAACATATCCAAACCTAAATGTATTTTAGTTATATTACATATTAACTGCGTATTTTTTCTGTGAAGGTATTTCTAAAAAAGTTTATTTATTCCACAAATAAACTTACTTATGTAAGATCCCACTTCATCATGCTACATATGTCATCATCATCATTTCAGCCGCATAACGTCCACTGCTGGACACAGGAATGTTTTTGATCAGTCAGGACCTGTAATGGACTCTCTGTGTCTATTATTCTATATATATAGTTATCTATGTAAATTGGATAAGTTGTTGGTCTTCCTATTAAAAAAAAGCGCTTTCCAGCTGGCTTGGTCAGATAGTCAGACCACCTCGTGGGTGGTCTGACGACCTGACCAAGTACTGTTTGCTCCGCGTTTACTGGCAAGCGAAGCGTCAATGTCAAATAATAATAATTTAGATTTCAATTTAGTTTTTTTTTTTTTTGTTAAATAAATTGTCAATTAAAGTTTATCTTTGTATAATAAAAATAAAGATAACTAAAAGCCTACAGAACAGGTAGTTGCGTAAAATAAATATGTCCCTTAGAGGCTGTCAAAGTGACACTTCGATTCCGATCCACAGATAAAACAGAAATTAACGTTTTGGACTCAAAGATGTCGATGTTATGACCACTTTGTACCCATCTGTCAAGTTTGACAGTAGATGTGAGATTGTATATGAGTAGATTAGTATAATCCGGTCGAGCCGCTATCTCAATTTGGTAAATACGATATTAAATAGCTGTCCGTACATTGATTGAGCATTCAAATTTGATTTTAATAGAGATAAGTAGTACTTACCTGTACTTCGAGTTTACACTCATGTTTGGTCATTTTCAGGGTGTATTCAGTCCGTGATACTGAACAACTTTCTTAAGGAACACGTATCGAAATATGAAAAAATAATTTTTGGCCTCCCATACAAATTGACCGATCAGTGCTGATCCAAGTTTGTATGGAAGAAATATTTTTCAGTGGACGTTATGCGGTTGAAATAATGAACTAGGATATGTTTCTTCGACTTAATATCCCACTCAAGTCGTTTATCAAACCAAAACATGGATCCCAAACAAAAAAATTAAGAGAAAGAGCTGGTTTCACGTTTTTCTTTTCTCATTAATCGGCATCAAATTAATAAAACGTAACAAATTCAATAACCTTTATTTAAAATATATAAATATATTGACAAAAGTAAGTTGTGAGTTGCGGCGGACCTTGAACTTGCATAAACAGAGCTTTAATGAGGCTGACATTGTAAAGTTGGTCCGCGCTCCGGAGAGCGAAAGTTGCATGCATTGTACGAGCACTTGCAGTTAGAGTGAAGCTGGTGCGGCGCTGGTGGAGTGAACACTTCTATTTCAATTTCTTAAACAATGTACATTGTTTACGAAATTATACATAAGTATTTAAAAATAAAATAAAAAGGAATACATAAAAATTTCAATCAGCACTAGAAAAAAAGTTAATTTTCTTTTATGAGAATTTCAAGACAGGATCTTAGTAAAAACATCTTGATAATACAGGCCAGAAAAACGTAAGCACATCTTTAGGTCCTTTTTGCTTACGTTACATTGACACTGAGCAAGTTAGCATAAACATTGTAAAGTTGGAAAGTTGCACGCATTGTACGAGCACTTGCAGTTAGAGCAAATAAAATGTCAACTGTCTAGCTATCACGGTTCATGACATACAGCCTGATGACGGACAGACCGACAGAAGGACAGTAGAGTCTTATTAATAGGACCCCGTTTTTATCCTTTGGTTACGGAACCCTAAAAAGAACAAGTACCCAATTAAGTCGTCTTTAAAGATCTACTTAATTTAAAGAGTCATTGTAATTTGTATGTTAGCCACAAAAAGTGATCTCCAAACTACTTTCGTTAATTACTATGATTCATGACTATAGTCCTGTAGACTGCCGCGATCACTGACCGAGTAACATAGTCTATTAGATTGTAATTAGTATTAAGATTTATATAAGGCAGGTACACACTCCTATGCTCTTTTAAAATCTGCTATCCTTTATCTTCCATATTATATACCTATAGTGAGATGGTACCAGTTTATGAAGTGCAGACTTTTTATGTAGTTGACAGAAAATGCATTGCTTCTTAAATCAGTGACTATATAACTGAAAAGGCAGTATAAAAGTTATATACGACAATTCTTAAAAATCTAGTGCTTATACAATGAAAAAGTTTAACATAAAAATACATACCTACCTTTTGGAAAAATAAACTATTAATAATATAAAAACTTTACGGTGAAAAATTAGTTTTGTTTACAGGCGCCAAAGTCTGCACCTGAAGATAAACAATGTATCGTTATATTCCTTAATTATATTTTCTATAAAAAACAAAATAAAAACAACTTTATGTTTATTTTAAATAATTTTTGTTCTTTAATAAGTTGTGTTGTGATTTTGAGTAATTGATATTTTAACCGACTTCAAAAAAAGGAGGAGGTTCTGCCTTCGACTGTATAATTTTTTTTAAGTTTGTTCACCGATTTCTCCGTCAATTGTAGACCGTTTTTAAAAAAATATTTTTTATTCCAAAAAGTGCACTTTCAACGTGATCTCGTAGAAATTTTATCAAAATCGGTTTTGTAGTTTGCGGGTGAAGTCGGTTTTTAGTTTAGATTTTTTTTTATTAATTCATTTTTGTTTTTAATTAATTTAACTCTTAGTAGATAAGTACCTACATCAGCAAAAATTCATTTTTACTTATTTTTTTTTTCTTTTGTTACAGGTACATATAACTCGGTACTAGCACTGTGTGCCTGCCTTTAGTGCTTACAAAAAGTTCTATTGGTCAGGCATCTCATTAAGACAACATAACTGGACTGCATCAAAGTCGGGGAAGCTGTTTGCCTCATTTACTTTTTGGTTTGCAGTTATTTCAACAACTTCATTGTGTAGGTGCTACATACATAGATCTATGTATGTATAACGTAAAAAGCATCTATGCTTTTTGCATACATGCATACATACATACGTATATATACATTGCTGACTGGTAGAGAAAACATTAAGTCCATCTTCTGTGCTAATGTGCACATAAAAGATTTAAAAGTAAAATGTCATTTATTACCTTTATATAGTTAATAAACAAATTACTTTTTACTTTAGGTAAAAAATCAGAAAAAGGCTGAAATTGATTATCATAATCATTTCAGCCGCATACGTCCACTGCTGAAAATAAGCCTCTCCCAAAGATTTCCAAAATTACCGATTAAAAGTGAGTGCTTTCCAACTACCTTGGTCAGGTCGGCTGACCACCTTGTGGGTGGGTGTTCTACGCTTCGCTTGCCCCATCGGACATCGATTTCTCGCTCTGTGTGTCCCGCCCACGACCACTTCAACGCGCTAATCCGCTCGGCTATTTTAATGACTTTTATTCTCCTACGAATATCCTAATTTCATAAATAAAAAATAAAATACTGTTAACTTTTATTCATTAAAAAAATGCCTTTTTATCATACTCGTATTCATTGCAGCGCTTGTTGTTTTCTGCTGCAATTTGCTATGTTAACCACATAACCTTCTCTTTTGTAGTCAGGCAATAAACCATCCTTTTGTAGCAAGGTAAAGATATAAATGTCTGTTCAACATAATTGTTGAAATCGCATACTATAGTTTTAAAAAATAAAAGTTATTTTTATTACGTTGGGTGCTGTTGAGCATTGAATACAGTCATACATATATAGGTAGGTATACCTATATACTAAATACATCAATAGGACCTCTTCAACCCGTCTGGCCAGCGAGGAGAGTGTAGGCCAAATCCTCTGGCTGCTATGGCCAAGTATGGCTCTGGTAGTACAGAAAGGGTCGTGCTCCTGCAGTAGAAACTAAATTGACTTGAAGATTATGATGGTATATGTATACTGTGATGCAGTCCCAATAGAGGATTACTTTTTAAACACCAGAATTTTTTTTGGATCAAGTTTAGTCTATGATGCTACTTTTCATAAATACAATTATCGAAAAGCGTAAAAAGTTCGACTTTCTATACAAATGAGCGCTCGGCCTAACGGATTTTGGATGGGAGGTGAAAAAAAATATGGATTAAAAAAATATATTTTAATACTAAATATTTAATTTACTTCGTTTTCGGCAGAAATTACAGCTTTTTAATACTTGTAGTCTCTGAGTCGAACCGCGGACGGACAGTCAAAAATGCAAAATTAAAAGGCTTCCTGTTTACCACGGAACCCTAAAAAGGTAATTGAAAATATGCAGCTGTACTGGTACAGGTTGCTAATCACGTAACGTTCTTTTATTGTTAGAAAAAAATTAGGTCTATAATCTAGATACGATTGTTAGGAAGCGGCAGGCACGTGCTTTCCATAGAGACTCAAAGACTTTGTCTACCCGGAGGTTCCCTAATATATGCACATTTTTTTATTTAAAAATAAATTATAATCGACTAATATTTTCAAATAAACGCGCGCTTTCCTGTCCATCGCGCCATATGCTGGCTACGTACTCGCTTACTTAGTGTAGGTATACGTTTATATACACAGTACTCTAGGCAGCTACCTAGAAGACAATTCTCCATAGTGTCTCGATTTACACACATTCACAGTGCACGGATAGGAATTTGCATGTGTAGTGTGATCGTCTACGTATTTCATCGACGCACACACACGCGAAATATCCGCACACACAACCAATATCTAAGACAAGAGCTTATGCCAGCCATTTTTAAAACGCGTCAGTTATACAAAGCTAATTTTTGTATGGAAAAAACCATTAGGTTAGTGAAATACTGAGTTTCAAAAATGGCCCTTATCTTTAAGCTAGTTCTATCTCAATAATCAACGTTTTTTATCTCTTTTCACTTTTGACCAATAAGAAATGATATCGATTTCGAGCCTTTTTATTTGTTCCTTGAAGCACTCCGTGATGAAAAGTAGAAAGTTATTGGTTCTCGCTTGTGTTACGCTACCAATTTAAATACGCGGAATATGTTCGAGGATAAAATGAAATAACGTAAACTTTTGTGTTAGTCGTATATATTTGATATTTTTTCTTGTCCAATGATAATTATTTGCATTGTCGCATTACAAATTACAAGTGAAGTGATTACGATCTGCTCTGAACTTTGTTTGCTATCGCAAATGAAATTAGGAGGAAAACTTTATTACCGCTTTATAACAACGCTTTAATGCAATGGAAAGTTTTTCATGTAAAAGTTGTGCACCAGGTGTTTGTTCTAACTTTTGAGGACAAAAGAGCAATAATCATAAATGGCCGATGCCAGCCTATTTTGGATTTCATTCAAACAAGCGGTAAGCTAAAAAGAACATTTAATAGTATTAAACAATATGACGCGTATTATAAGTGGCTCTCGGGATGTAAACACACTAATAGGGTCAGTTCAGTCAGAGAGTTTTTTTTTGTCCCACTGCTGGGCAAAGGCCCCACAATTAGTCTATCCTGCAATAATCGGTGATGCACGTCCCTGGGAAGCGGTCACTACAGTTAGTTGTACGTTTATGATCTGACGTCAATAATAATTATGAAATCATAAGGAAATTGGCGATTCATTATCATCTTTTCAGCTGCATAACGTCCACTGCTTGATAGTCTCTCCCATATTGACGATTATTATGTGATAAATATATCCAAAGATAAATAAATGACTTTGATCGTCTGTACGAAGTGCACGGGTTAAAAAGCGCATTTTTTGTTTTGTTTTATCTCACAGACGAACAAGGAAGATACTCATTATACATAGAACAATACCCCCCCTCCCTAAAACATATTTTTTCCCGCGACATACATGTCCGACACTCCAAAGCTACAGGAAACGATGGCATGTCTCAAACTTCTGAAACGAAGCTTTCAGGGTTCACTCACCCCGCACAGTCTTCCGACTCCACTCAAACCGTTCTGTACTTTATTACAACAACTTACAGCACATTTCCGCTTGTTCTTAACCATAAGCTTTTAATGACCTTGTTCACATGATATGATCTTTATTTTTTCCTCGTTAAGGTTTATTTTTGCGAAGGTGTTGCGTTGGTTGAAACGTAGGAAGCTCCTTAGTTTTTCTTTTCGCGGATCTCGTGTGAAAAGGCTGAGTTTAAAATTTGTTTTGAAGAAAGTGCAATGATAAATTGTTGTTTCGACTCGCGTTGTTTATTTTTCTTTTGGTTAGCAAGGAACAGATAGATCGTGTGTCTAGAGTTTACAGGGTCCGTCATCATTTGTCTTGAATTTGAAAAATAAAAACTTGCGTTTGAACTTTCAAGTTAAAGTAGATACCTACTAGTTGGACAAAAATATGGTTGTTACTTCTTTCGGAATTTTGATAACAATATTTACATTTACGACGCGACTTGGTTCGCGTGTACTAAGCATTTTAGCAAACACATATTTGAAGTGATTATTTTAATTGATATAACTGTTTTATTTATGAACTGATTGAAAAACCCTCCTTACCTTCCTGATTTTATGTGATATGAGGTGATGATGATGAGGAGTACCGACAGAAGTGAAAACTTGGTGTCGGTTACGGCAACAGTGTCACGAGTTCAGTGATTTTTTCCTACTTAAAAAATGCTTTCCGTGCATGTCCAACGTGCCTAAAAAATTTTTAACTTCCAAAATGTTGTCCTTGCAAAAAAATCCTAACGTCAAACTCTTACATGGCATTCTTTCATTATCTCTCATAAAAAAATCAAACGGCCCTTCTTTATCATATTAGATTTGCGTGCCGATTTCGTAATATACAATAATAATTAATTAAACAAACCTATACCTTCGTATCACACGCACGCAAACCAACCTTCACATTAGGTAAAATACCTACACCTCGCGTGCCAGGTCGTTAAATTAAAAAGTAAAAGTAATAAATTATGCGAGATCAACGCCCTGTTGTTTTTTCTTCTTTGCAACAACACGCAAAGGCTTCTGTACATTCAGACGCATGCCAAATTGTAAGGCATGTTCTCGTACACGCGCGAGGTCGCGGGTGGCCGGGGATTGTTATAAAGTACAAAGGTTTTTTTATTATAGTGTGACTATTTAAGCACCAGCCAAATTTTTTGAGCTAGTTCTGACCATGATATTGAACTACTAGCCACACTCGTACATGACAATGACAAGACACTTACCGTCTTATTAGAAACGCATAGTTACTTTGTTACTAGGTTTAAACCATTATCCGACCAAATGAAGTTGACATTTTCAGGTGAGACAATAGCATATTACTAGATGTCAACTTGATTTGGTCGGATAGTGGTTTAAACCTAGTAACAAAGTTAGTCTGCGTTTTATAATAAGACGGATGGGGTTCATGATAGGAGCCCCTCCGTGGCACACCTGGAAATAGCTAGAGTCGGTAACGCAGACTCTTCAGGTTCACCAGTCCTGTTACCACGATGGTACCCCCAAATAAGCATGACTGAAAAAGTTTGACCCATCGGTTAGATTATTAAAAAATATTGTACACGTATTTTTTCTTTTCTCTGACAGACAAAAAATGACAAAGATACAGCGCCTTTAGATTTTTATTACGTCACGGTTAGGTACGATTTATACGACTCCGGAACTTTGATGTATATGGGTCTATTATTTTTGTATAATCTAAAAGACGGACTAATTACAATCATCATCATCATCAGATCTTTAAGGTCTCCACTGCAGAAGCACGACCCTCTCTGTACTACTAGAGCCACACTTACCCAGAGCAGCCAGAGGATTTGGCCTATACTTTCCACACTGGCCAGACGGGTTGGAGAGTAATAACAATCATCAATTATAATTCTGACTCTGTCGTTACCCCTAGTTAGTAAAGCAAAATGTCCAAATCAGTCTAGGAATCAGACAAAATAAATGATGCAAACATCTTATTTCCATCTGACGGCGAGATTCACAATCAATTAGCTAGACCTCGGTTGTCAGGACCAAGGTTCGATTCCAGTCTGAATTTGTTAGGAACATTTCGTTTCTTAATTAATGTGTCAGTATCTAGTGTCTAGATTATCAATAAATCTAATTTAACCTTCAATTATTTTGCTATTCGTAATTCTCCAGAAAAAAAAAACTTTAAAACAAATTACAAAAAAATATCTCGAGTGATTGATCTTTAGTATGTTATATTTGTCATAACATTATACATACATATATTTTTTCGGCAATATAATGGTAATCCATATACTGCGTTAAAAAGAGAATTTTTAACGGTTCCTTATAGAATCGCCACTATGTAATAAAACAGTGACCATTTCTTAAAGTCTCATTTGTACCATTGGCCAGAACCAGTAACAACCAAGTCTTCTTAGTATCATTTTAACAACTTACTTATATCTTCTCACACTTACCTGACTTCATTGAAAAAATGAGTAATAATAAAATACCTAAATTAATAATAAACAACAAAATAAGAAACTTATTAAAATAAACAACGAAATTCTAGATAAGAAAGCCTAGCAGTGGCAGCAACCACAGATTTTAATTGTTAAATCTACTAAAATGTGGTAACTGTATAATTACAACAGATTTTATTTCTTAAATCTACTAAAATGTGGCCTGTTACTGCACTGAATAACGAGTCCTTGGACCCCTCAGACATACTCGTAAGTACTAAACAACCCCAAGTAGAGGCACGTCAGCAGCGACCGGTGCATAATCTGGTAAAAATAGACCACTTGTCTCCGAGCGTCACTTTTTTTTACGTCTCAATGACGTTGGACGATAAAAATATGGGATGTCCGTGGGATATTGTTATCATGTGTTACGAAAGTATGAGCTGAAAGTGTCGCGCGACGTCACTGTGCGAAGGTTTTTTTATTTGTTCATTTATTGCGTACTATTAATACTTTCTAAAGCACTTATGGCTTGCGTACTATTAAGTCTTTTTGAAGCACTTATATGTCTTTTAAAATGTAATGAAATTTTTTTGGAAGAAACTAGATAAAATATTAGTTGAAAATTGGCACATGCCACATGGGCATGATTTTCAGATTAGTCTAAAGCTAACTTTTCTCTATATTTGTAAAGACGTAAATTATTTTATCTTACTTATTTCAATTGAAAATTAAACTAAAGTTGTATGGAATGAATGCGTACTAAATAAATTTCAAAAATTATTATTTTTTATACCTACCTATCAACTTAAACTTTCCAAAAGTAATTATGACTTGTAAAACAATTGAATGGAAAAAAATATGATGGAAGTTTTTTGGAACGGACAAGATTTGATAAAATTTATATCTTCCTTATTATAAAACGAGGACAACTTTTTTTATTTGGTTTAAACTAATGGGACTACCTGAGAAACACGAAGTATATCCCTTTCAATCAAAAAAAAAAAAAATTTTCAAATTGGTCTAGGCGTCTTGGAGTAATCGAGGAACATACATACATTCCAATTGATAGTCCCTTCCTTTTCTGAAGTCGGTTAATATTATATATGTCTGTAAAACACACGAAAATAAAAACCTTAGTGTCGTGGCACACTCGGGTGAAACGAATTTACAAAAACTCAAGCCTCTCAAAAACCCCAAAAAAATTTGGCCCCTAAAAAAGTGACGGAAAATTCTTACACCTTTTTTCGCCAAGTCCTTACCGTCCGAAAAGGAACTTCGTTTCAAATAAGTTTTAATACACGTCAACATTGTAGGTAATTATTGTCAACAATCATTAACTATAGGAAGATAACGGGTGAGAGTGGACAGGAGAGCATAATGTAGCGAAGAGAGACATGTCTATTTCGGGAGTTAGACGGGCTTTGCCTCAACTTCCTTTGAGGTATTTTACAATATGGATTGGTGGGTAATTCAAGTGTAATATTCATAAAAAGAGGTATATTATAACTGGTTTATAATGCGTAACGTATCAAAAATAAATTATTTTGTAAAGTTATAAAATAAATGTCACTTGTCATTGATCATATCCATTTTGAACGTGATTTTAGATTTATTATTTGAATTATTATTATTATTGCAGAAAAACTGATATTAAGAGTATATGACTCCAAGAACAAAGTTTAAGATTTGACTTGTTGGACACCGGGTTCTTTATTTTCTTTGTCTAGCATGCCTATCCATTGCCTTACAAACAATTTAATTATTTATATTCCTTGTCACTAGATAGCGCTACAGGTAAAATCTTTTATTACTATTATTTAAACAAAGTAGTACTCTAAACTAACACTTTCTTTGTCACTTTTTAGCTAGTTGTGTGTGCTGCCATCTCTGTGTGCTTACCCACAACTACCAGTTTTGCCTCCAATAGTTTCTATGGCGCTATGTTAGTTTATCCAAAGTCATTCATAATGTAATCCATAAATAGACTGTTATTTCATGTTTCAATTAATAAAAAACATGATCTTTAAATCCTAACTGCGCACACAATTTTTTGTTAATTTTGGACAAATTGCTTCCTAATCGAGATATAATAAATTCAGACATCTTTGCAATAATCCTTCTTGGAATTGTATGACCCTGACTTCGGTGAGTCACTAGATGTGGATGAAGATAGTAACGGCCGAATCTGACTTCCGTAACATACATTCCTGTTCTATTTTTTAACAATCAGTGTAAAATGAATCCATATTGACAGTTCCTGCTAAACTTTCAATTGTTTTTTTACCGAAGTTTGTAAAGAATTAGGTTGCTTTATTGTGCATTGCATTTAATTTAATCGAATTTCTATTATTATTAAATAAAATGGTATGCATAGACAAGAAACTTGCACTGATTTGTTAAAGTTTATTCATGCAATCCAACTATTTGTTGTAAGTATGTAATAGAAGTATATTTCCCTGAAAAATTCCCGACATTTTTTTCTAAAGAGTGTAACAAATTTATTTCCTAGGCAAATTAAAATAAACCCTGTCTGTCAAGAACGCAATCTAGTGATCAGTAGTGGAACTACATATACCAATTGATATCCGTATTGCCATCTATTAGTCGCTATTAAAAACCCTGACTTTCAAGCGTTAAACTCAATAACTTTTAAACGGCAAAGGAACTTGCTTTCATGTGAAAAAATCTCAACGAAATTGGTATATTCGTTTGAGCGCTACAATGTCCTTACAAACAGTTTTTTTTTTTATCTTTATTTTTTATAAGGCTTTGGTTTTTTTTTAAACATGACAGCCTTATCGTAACCTGACCTATCTTATTTGTCTACATTAAAGGGAGTTTTACAAACAGTTAATATTTCAAATAATATATGACCAGTATGTGGCCACGGCGATCCCTCTATCGTTAGCCTCATTTAAGTCCTCGATGGTACACGACTTAGGGCAGTTCGGATAGGACAGAAGGTGGTCTATCGACTGAATGGCACCGCAGCCGCAAAGGTCGTTATCAGCATGACGCCACCTAACTCTATTTTCTCGACACCCCCAACCAGCCCGGAGTCCATTGAGATCATCATTATCATCCCAGCGTATTTTCGTAGTTGCATCCTCAGCAGTAATGCTTCGGAGCCCTAGGTCCGCTACCTAACCAAGGAGATTTGACGAGGTTACTGGTTACGCAGAGCGACTGCCGTCTGACCTCCGCAACCTAAAGGGTAAATAAACCAAAACCAGTCCTTGGGTAGTTTGATGATCAAACGCGAGATGGCGTTCGGGACCCACAGATTATACGTGCCTTCTGTTCCGAAAAAAGGAATCATCTTTACATACATACATACATATTTTCACGCCTGTTTCCCATGGGGGTAGGCAGAGACTATAGATTTCCACATACGATCCTTGCAAACCTCTTTTGCTTCGTCACCACTCATAACTCTTTTCATGCATGCTCTCCGATTATGGGTACTCCTTACGTCGCAGAATGTTCATCAAGCATATAATGGAATCATCTTTCTTTTCGGATAATCAGGTGACCCAAGCCTGCAATATCCTAACAAGACTAAATACAACTTTTCACAAAGATATTTCCCTGTGGGATTCAAACCAATGACCTCTGGATCACAAGGCGAACGCTTGACCACTGAACCACGGAGGCAATCATCACTCTATTGAGATATATAGGTATATTATCTGTAACGATAAATTCAAATTACATTATTTACCGATAGCTGTATTCGAAACAAAGAGTTGCAACTCATCACAGCCGTTGGAAGCTGGATGAATCGCTTCGAGGACTACTAAAGTTCAGGAGAACCGGTTCTCCTCTACCTGACAAACCTTGGCCGTGTAGGGTCAAAGTATTGCTTCGATTGCCTTGACTTACAGCACATGTTGATTGAATTACATTTTGAAAATAGTCAAAAAGCATTTAATTATCTTTGGATATGTTTATCATTTTATAACTGTCAATTTTTCTATCTTTCGATTTCTTACAGGTGAATTTTGACGTCAGATCATTTACTTACAGCTGAGTTTACTGGTGGATTACGTACATACCACTTGTTTCTTCTCAAGCTGGTCTGGGAGAAAATAATCTTAAAATGTACTACTTCTCTTCATGCGCAGATCGTACAAGCCGATCGAGCGAATGGGCGAAATTTCGAATCATGTTAATACGCGATTATCAACTCATCACTTAGTTATTTTCAATCCCTGGCAAAAAGAGGGGATGTTATAAGTGTGACGCTCACGTCTGTCGGTCTGTCTGTCTGTGCCATCGTAGCGCTCGAACGGATGAATCGATTTCGTTGCGGTTTTTTCACGTGAAAGGAAGTTTTCTAGCGGTGATTCTTATCTATGTATATATATAAATAAACTTAGCTATAAGTAAATGATCTGACGTCAACATTTACCTTATAAGAAATCGAAAGAAAAAAAAGTGACAATTATCAAGTGATACAAATATCCAAAGATAAATAAATGAATTTGACTTTGACTTTTGACTTATGATTGATAAAAATCGGTTCGGCAAAAAATATAATACATAATAGATGGCGTTCTTGTCAGTCAGAGGAAAGTTATTTTTATTGGTTTAACAAATAAAATTGTTTACCTTTACGCCCACGTAAGGGTCATTAGGCCTTTGGGCCTAATGACCCTTATTTCTTTCTACCCCTCTAGGGATAAAGACTATTAACCCATAAGATTGGGTAGGGACCAATACTGAACTATATTTCTTTCGGCGTAGGCTTCCTAGCTGTGGTCGTTCCGAAAACGCTAGTAGTTTTCAGCTTTTGCACTAAAATAATATTTAAAAAAAATGATCTTCAATAGGAGATTTTATCCTACATCGAATAAAAAAAAATGATTTTGACTTAGACAATAGTTTATATACACAAACTTTCGTTATCATCCCTTACGGCGAAGATAGAGTAAGACGCCGCAAAGTATTAAAAAAAAATTAATAAGATGTTTATATAACATATTCTATGCTGCCTTGACACTCTTGGAAGATGCGTTAATAATATAATAATACAATAATTTGAAGTGTTTATTAAAATCTAAATTTGCATATGTACCTACATCAATGAGATTATTGATTTTGATGACCTTTTGCTTAATATGTTTTGCCACTGCATGCAAATGCGACTTCGGTCACTTTAGTAATTTACTAATCTCGAATCACTGTATAAATAGTTTTAAGGATTCATGAATAAAAACACATTTAAAAAACAAACGCCCCTTAATTTCCCATAAATAAACATAGGCGTTTTTATGCGTAAATCGAGGCAGATTAAAAAAGATTTTAAACAAATTTAAATGGATGACAGCAATGGAAGTCCACGCTGCTACAAAATAAGAAGAGGAACAGAAAGATCCCTCATATGTGCAAAACAGCACATTAAGTTACCTTTTTCAACCTACTTAAAAAAGGAAGAGGTTAATTCGAATGTTTATATACATACATACTATCACGTCTTTATCCCTAATGGGGCAGACAGAGCATTTTGGGTCTTGCGGCTCTATGCAGAGCCTAGGGCCGCAAGACTCAAAAGCCACTTTTAGCGTCATGGTGGGCGAGAAGATGGAAAAGCAATCAATACAGTGACGGGTTTATATGGTTTTTTAATGTATGTTCCTAGATAGAAGACGTCTTGACTAATAGGTTTTTTTTGTATAAAAGGAAAGTTCCCGTAAAAAAATTCAAAATCGGGTTTATAGTTTGGGGATGAAGTCAGTTTTTAGTTATTGAAAAAATATGCATATAATTACTTTCAGTGCTTTAATGTGTTGAGTATACTCAATTCACCTTTTGCAATGATTTGAGTAAAAAACGTCGATACAAAAGGTAATTGGGCACTCAATAACACTATGTACATATGCTTATGTAAATGATAACAAATAGGTTAGTCGGCCTCCCCATATTGCGAAAAAAATGGAACTTAATTTAACACGGCGACGCCCATATCACAGATTAAAAACATTTTTGGGTCTTTTTAATTCTTAACGCAAAAAGAGTTTTATTCATTTGATGTATGTTTCTATCTTAGAGTTTCTATTCGTCTGTAACATCGTTAGTCCTACAAAGATAACACGGATGCACCGAATTTAATCAACGTTTTTTGTTCCCAATGTTATTCGATCGGCAGTGGCTTTAGTGATGATTGCAGTAGGTATTATTTTTCGGTTTTTGGTCCTTTTAAATATCATGCAACCGAACCAATCAGCGCTAATCCGATAAAATACAATTACAACTTCTTTCGACAATCGAGATATTTTAGACACGTATTAACAAGAGGTACTACTAACAGATACTTACCCCCTACTAGCTCAGTAGCGAATAACGTCGCCCTTCACGACTTCTCTGCCTTTAAGCACCCGTAAAAATGTAAAAGCCTGCTTATTGTACTAAATGTGTAAATATTGTGTTTTCTCAGTAAGTGAATTATTTCCTGTAATTCTCATGAGTAATAAAGTAATTCTAAACCTTCTGGTGAAGTCTCTATTTTGGATTTATTGACGACCTCCGTGGCGTAGTGGTCACCACGCTAGTCCGCCACCCAGAGGTTTCATGTTCGTCCGGGGTCTTGGATGTTTATCTATATGTGTATTTGTTATAAAATATAATAACAAATACACATATAGATAAACATAATATCATTGAGTTAGTATCCCATAACACAAGTCTCGAACTTGTGGAGCTAACTCAATCAGTGTAATTTTTACATAATATTTTTAAAAATATATCACTAGTAGCATTGAAATATATCTAATGGTACTACTGCAACTATTCAGGTCGCAGTTGTACCATTGATCTATTGATGATACTAGTGCGACTCGAACAAACATATTGATACAGCAGACCAAACTTTATGGCCGGTGCACTTATAGTGTTCTATATCCTTGTCGACCAGTAGGATTAACCATGGTTGACATACTTTTTAGGGTTCCATACCCAAAAGGTAAAAATAGGACCCTATTACTAAGACTCCGCTGTCCGTCCGTCTGTCTGTCACCAAGCTGTATCTCATGAAACGTAATAGCTACAACTACAACAAATGATGTTTTATACATAAACACACAAAGACTTACTTACGCCTTTGTGTGTTTTACCTCACATCTGTGGCTCTTTAATTTGTGCCGCTGGAGTGTCCTAGAGGACATTAGCATTTGTCGAGGGGCGTCGTGGACGGAAATAGCGCGGGTGGCACGTCACCAATGCGCTTCGTTTGCTTTATGGCCAGTTATTGCAGTCCTTTAATTACTACCAGCGCCATTTTGAAGATTTGTTGTACGTCAATTTTGGCGCGAAACGTGCACTTGACAGATTGCCGGGCAAAGGAAACAGAACACCCAACGCTTTGTTTATGAATAGGAATATTATTTTCAGTTTGGTACCTACCATGCGATAGGTATTGTATTTTCTATGTCTAACGTATGTACTTATAAATGTTTAATTTATGTTTTATTACAATTAGTATGTACAAACTATATGCGATTTTATTACAATATTTTGCTTTGAAGTTTAAAAAGGTTGATTTTGTTTTTTAGTTTTTATATGCGATGTTTCGCTACATAATTCTTAAAATAAAAATTTTTATTCAAATTTGTATCCATAGATTTTTCTTTTGTCCATAGATTTTTCGGCCACCACTGAAAACAATGAAAATAAGTTCTGTAAGTACCAACCTTTTTTTTCCTTATTTGTTTTTACATTTTGTCCACTAAAATTTATGCTAAATGTTATTTTTTTAAGTTTTACCGATTTAATACTTACAAAATCTAGGTACACATAGCGTTCATCTAGATAATGTCTTACAAATGTTTAATTCATTTATTGATAAAGTTATGATTCAAATGAAGATATTAATGTCAAATCCCCTTCATCAACTCCGGAATAACGAAGCACGGCACGATACTGTCTGTATTAAACTTTTATTGCGTTCAGTGCCATTCTTTAGTGAGAGCAAGTGTGCGCGCGCCATTAATTACAACCAAAACCGTTTCAAAGATTTATCGTGTTTATTCTGAAAAAAAAATATATGCGTAAATTTCTGCCGCCCGTTTGTTACGTTACTTTGTTTTCAGGATGTATCGTCATGTCTTTGATTGAATCTTGCCTTTGGTCTTTTGTCTTCCATTTTCGAAATAAGAACATTATTTTGCGAAAATACTGGCACTTAAACATATCTTATTTTTCATTGCTTTCAAACTTTTTTGAAATACTGGCAGTCAAATATTTTGTTTTTAAATCAAAAGATAATTAAGAAGAACAAATGTGTATGTATGCTATTTAATTTGAACTAGCAATCTTTTTTCTCTTTTCTTGTTTCTTAATATGCTTGGGCTAAAGAAGACATTATCCGACGTCGGCATCGGTCGCTCGTCGGTTCGTCTCGTCAGTCATCTGAGACGAAACAATGAAGAGTGAAAGGTCACAGTAGCTCCGCGTTCATTAGCTTGTTCGAACAAGCAGCCCTTTATGCCGTGCCGTGTAAACAGACTTATCGCTAAATTAACGCTGAAATGAGAGAGGACTAAGAAAATGGGAGAAGAATTTTAAATAAACTTCTTAAATAAATCTGAAATAAACTTTCATTAATACTAGGTGAGTGTAGGCTAAGTCGTATGGCTGCTCTGGCCAAGTATGGCTCTGGTAGTACAAAGAGGGTCGTGCTCCTGCAGTGGAGACAAAACGACCTGATGATGATGATGAATTAATACTATAAAAATTTATGATTTTTTAAATCTACATATTTATACAAATGAAATGGAATTCCTGGAAATTAAATTTACTAAATTAACTAAATAGTTAATCTTTCTATTTTGGATTTATTTCGTTCGACTCTTTTATAGTCTAAAAGATTAACTATTCCTAAAATCAAATTTCAGTTTGTTGTTAAACCAGTTCAGTGGCGAGCTCAAAAATGGGGTCAAATAAAAAACGTAAACACCACGACACTGAGTTCAGTGAACACTCCTGTCCACGTGATCCTTTGAAAAAAATGAATCACAAGTGCAAAGTGAATGAAGACGTTGGTCACAAAAACATAACACGTGAATTTCTCGAGACAAAATAAATATTAACAGATGTGCAACACATACAATCAATAGACGATTAATGGAATATGATTTTTTTTTCTTCCAATACAAAGGTTCATACGGCATCATACGTATCTGAACTCTATCGTTCATATAGATCTATCGTTCATCAACGTAATGCTTCATTATGAAAAATAATTACTCAATATTTTTAGTGAAGACTAATGTCGAATTTTCCCTGGCTACATTTGTATATATCGTAATTTCGCCCGAATAAAAGTAGCAGCTAACACGTCAATCTTCTTTTTCCCTTTTCTACCTCATTCTGTACTCTTTTCATTTTATGTAGAGAGATACGAGTTGGTTGCTTTACATTGGCGCGTTTTACCCATCGAGATCACATTACCCTGTCCGCGAGCTACAAAGTGCGTTGCGATGCGAAAGTGACGCGCTGCGATGCGTTTTCTCAACTGGTTTGTTCCCCATGCTTACCTTCAAATTTTCCTTTAGTGAAGATTGAAAATTGCTTAGTTTTATATCAGAGAGGCTTTTGTTCATAACGCTGGTAAATCCAGTGATATGCCAAAAACTAAAAAAACATGGTACATTGACCCCGCGAAAGAACTAAAGGAAACAAATTTAACTTTCGACGGGAACACGTTTGGTATTGGCATTTTGCATATAGCACCGATTGGTGGGTTGTACCTGTGGTTGTTGTACTCACGCTACCGCACCTCCGCGACCATTAATTTTGGTGCAAGTAGATAATATATTGTTTCGATTGGCCCATAGAGTTTCTTTTTTATTCCAAACAGGAGCCGATGGAAACAAACCTTAGTTTCAGGGAACGCGTCTGCGATTGGGTCTTTGCATATGGCACCGGTTATACCACGCCACGCACCGTCACTACAATTTAGTTTGGTCCAAGCGTGCTTACATCTATACATATAATAAAACAGTAAAAAAAGTGTGTCTGTACATTATATATATTTCCAAAAAAAATATTGGGGGCGATGGAGACGTAGTAATAGAGTAAGAATTTTAAAAAAATGTCTGTCTGTTTGTCTGTTTGTCTGTTTGTCTGTTTGTCTGTTTGTCTGTTTGTCTGTTTGTCTGTTTGTCTGTATGTCTGTTTGTCTGTTTGTACATGCTAATCTCCGGAAATACTGGACGGATTCGAATGATACTTTTTTTGTTATATAGCTATTAAGCCTGGGCAACATATAGGGTATAAATGATTTTGGAAAATGGAACGCCTGATGCAGAACCATATTGGTCCAGCTAAACTATAAGAGATATAAAAATGCCGCCGTAGTAAAAGTTTAGCCTGATGAGCATATTCCAGAGACATAAAGTCCACGCGAACGAAGTCGCGGGCTTCGGCTAGTAGTCAATAATGCTCCACAACTCTGTCGTAAAATGTTATCTTAAATTCCAACATTGTCCCATGAAGTCCCTATTGACCCCCATATTGAATCTAGTATCCAATATGGGGGTCAATGGGGACTTCAAGAACCAACAGGAATACACCTCAGTTTAGGCGGGAACTCGTCTGGCATTGGGTCTTTGCACATCGCAACGGTTGTACTCACGCACCGTCGCGACAATTTATTTTGGTGCAGGGCAATGCACTGCGCACGCAGCCCTGAGCCAGTAAACATAAAGGCAGACGGCTTGTTAGCTCGCTCGCTGATTTGTGCACCATTTTTATGCGTATATTTGGAAATATTGAATTCGAATTATGAAAGAGCAAAGTTGAACGTTTTCGACCTTAATGTAAGAATTTCCTTAGTTCGAACTAAGAACTTAACTATTAAATGATGTCGTAATACGGTTTTGGACTTGTATACACTACAGATCCCTTTATTGCAATACCTACTACCTAAATGGTTTTATACCTTATTAAGACGTGTCTGTCAGTGATGTAGTTGGTAACTCTTCAGATGAAGATGGAAGATAGCTTCTCATTTCGATGTAGTTTTTGTTTGAAATGTGAATTAATCTGGATGTTCTCAGCGATGTCTGACCAAAATTAATTTAGTTGTTGAAAAAAAACTAAAAGCCTGGGTAACAATAGGGGATTTTTAAACTTAACTTAATTAGATACTTGGTTTATTCGAAAAACCTTTTTATGCAAAAAAAGTTCTTACTTATTTTCTATACGCAATTATCCAGGAAGGAGTTAGAGAACTGAAAGCAAAACTTGCTCATCTATAACATAAAACAAATCCCATCTCCTTAGCTCGTCTGCACATAATTACACCATAGCGTGGCTAATAACAAGCCTGAGCTAATTAATTTAATTCTCCTCACTACTATCCCGCGGATAATTTTAGCGGGCCGTGAGTCACAGGCGTCACAGCCGAGAAGTGGCCGTTGACTCATGCCATCGATCTTTGATTGACAACACGAGAATGATTCGATCCAACAAGATTTATTTCAAATAAAAGCGAATTAGTATTGACTAAATAAAAACTAAGGGGCTCGGTGGGAGTGCGCATTACTAGCGCTTTTGCAAATAAAGTGGCACCTCGCGTGGTCTGTACTTGGATGGGCATAGTGGCGTAGACATTTCTCAAGCTCGGCTTGTGCTTCTGATGGCACGTAAAACCGTTGATTCCGTCTGTCATCAAGCTAAATAAGATGCCTTTAGGCTGCTTGAAAAATTTGACACCAGTGTTGCCCACTTAGAAACACAAAAAACAAATTACCAAATGAGTTTCTCTCGCTGTTTGTTTATTTGTAAAGCAATACACTCACAAACTTTTAATCTCGTTGGAACATCTGGACAACGTAAAGTAGAAATTTACTGCCACTGATACCTGATAAGTTTTTATTCGGAAAAGTAGGAAACGTAAATTTCTGAGTGCAAAAAATACTCCTATTTGTGCAATATATCGCTGTTTGGTTTTCGGCAGAGTAGAAGTAGTAGAAAGGACCACTCCAAGTCATCCCGTGGATGACATAGGAAATACAAGCTAAACAAAGCTCATTAATATCATGAGACCTCTTCAACCCAGCGTGAACAGTGTAGACCAAATCCTCTGGCTGCTCTAGCCAAGATGGCTCTGGTAGTACAGAGAGGCTCGTGCTCTTGCAGTGGAGACAAAAAAGACCTGATCATGTGCAGTATACATAAAAAATACCCATATTTATCACCTCATTACATTATCTCAGACTCATGAACTTATTGCATTCAAAACTTCTATTCTTAAATATCAGTTCAAGATAAAAAAGAGATATGAGGAAAAAACATTATAAATATTGATTTGTAAAATAACAAAAAAGTTGGAATTAATCAATTGGTTGTTTTAGTTTGTCAATTAATGTTTCCAAGAAAAAAGAAAAAACACCTTAAAAATCTTTTATTCCATTATTATTTGCTTACAATAACCAAATAACAATAACGCCATTCCTACTGCAAGTTATTGGAGGTTATTCTTGTTGACGTTGAAATCCCTCAAATGAGTCACATTTACAGTTGACGGAGCACATTAGACGTGTAAAATAAACGCTCGAGATTGAATCACTTCTTCAAAATAACAGGCTTTCTCTTAGTCGAACAGAAGACTAAACAACGGGTTAAATTAAGTCAAAGTCATAACGATTTTACTGAAATTACTGACACGTTGAGTCTAAATTTAATTTAGTAGATATTTTACGTTCAAGTCTTTGGTCCTTAAGGGGTAGACCCTAGAATCGTAAGAAGTAAAAGCGACGCTCAGTATGTTGGTAGTACTAAAGATAAAAAACAACAAAGTAGCAAAAAAAGTAGACGCATCGAAGAAGGTTATATACTTACTAGTATTTACCTGACACACGGAATTTGGGTAAATGACTGGTTTAAAATGGGTCAAAAATAAATTATTCGGTAGATACACTTCAAAAAATAAAACGTCACAAAATCGAACAAAGAACCATATGCATTTTCAACATGATTTTAAATTTATTAATGCAGAAAACCTGATATTTGACTTCTAAAAAGCATGACGTCACACTTTTGTATTTCATACAAATCTTTTCACATTTAGAAAAAAGTGTCTGATTTGACTGTTATCAATGTTATCATATAGCGCATTGTAGCTAAAAATCTTATAAGCTCTTGATTTCACCAAAAATTTAAAACCACCTAGTAATTTTAAATAGAACTCCCTAAAATAGAAGCCTTATATAAAATACGCATTAGCTGCTGTTCCCTCATCACTCCCACACGATTACAATAATCAAAGATAATTGTCGGGCTTGCCACAAAAACCATGGACATTATGTTTAGTTTCGGAGACGCGCGTCACTACGCAGACACAGCATTTTCAACCCTTTGCCGTTGTGCGTAGGCGGCGATTTGCTTAGGATTAAGCTTTATAGATTTTAAAAACTAGATGAGACAGTATTCGAATTTGGAGCATTGAAATAAGAAGTCCTTCTAATCGTTTTTGACAACGGTGACGTCGGACAAGAATCATTGGTTGGTAGCCTCGTTTCTAGCGTAAGCTCTGATACGGCTCGCAATATAAGGATATAACAGACAGATGTAACAAGTAACGAGAAAATAAGAGAGAGAGAGAGAAATAAAATAAGTTAGTGCTAAGATTTGTAAACATAATCAAAGTCGCGGGTCACACCTGGATGAGTAAGTCACTGAGTGGGATTCGAACCCGTAACTGCTGAGCCAAAATGGATGGCGGCTGATGCGACAAAATTAGCGATCATATTCTGCGTGGAAAGAAAAACGCATGAAAACTCGAAAACAAGCGTTTTCCCAAACATAAGACTAATCTAGATCGATTGTTTACCCCTGAAACCCGCCATATACCAATTTTCAGCGAAATCGTTAGAGCTAGTTAGATGGATGAGAGCAGCACAGGCTGAAATGGGTGGCGTCGACGAAGAGAGGCCTATGCTCAGCAGTGGGCGGAAGAATGGCTGGGATAATAATAATGAAGATTTGTAATACTTAACAGTAAATTACTTAAATTCGGTTTCTATTTATTAGACATTCATAAGAATTATTTATACGTACGTGCCTGTATGTAATCAAATCAATACCACAGAATTAATAATTGTCAATACATTCACAACTTGTGACTGTATCGTCGACACAATGAAGAAGATGACAATATCACTCTGTTCTGCTTTATAGTCAGTAACAAATAAGAATAGAGAACCAGGCCAAAGCAACAGCATTATATTTTCATGACTAAAATAGTATTCTTCACAGCATCAGGTATGTATGCCGCAAATAGTCTCACCAAAACTGGTTTGGAACCCTTTCCCAACAGTGGGAGCCCAAATAGGCCACATCTAGACATCTACATCACTCGAATGTAAATTCGTCGATGTATAATCCCATCTCGGTGACTGATTCGTCCAGCCGTAACGCTGTACGGTGCGCAGGCGCGTGATGCGGTTGAGATGGGATTTTTAATAGCTGTGGTTTTATACGTGTTGTTTACTGTATTGCAGTATAAATGGAATATACATATATATATATGTAGGTAACTGAAATTATATTGTCACAGTTTTCCCCAGAGGTAAAAAAATTAGATATTTTAAATAGAAAGTGAAGCTCTTTACTACGTCTGTAAGGCACTCTTGATCTTACAACGTTAACCACTTGCCATCAGGTGAATCGTATCGTACACCTAATCGCCTACTTGTAATAAAAAAAATGCAAATAAATAAAATAAATTATACGTACGGACAAATCACACAGATTGAGCTAAGCCCAAAATAAGTTCAAGACTTGTGTTATGGGATACTAACTCAACGATACTATATTTTACAACAAATACAAATATAGATAAACAGCCAAAACCCAGGACAATTAGTACAAAAAATAGCTCAATCTGTGTCTTTTGTCCCTATATATTTATTTATTTACTAGCCAAAACCCGCGACATCGTTCGCGTGGACTTTTGCTAAGGCGTCATCTTTATATTTCTAATAGTTTAGCTGGACCATTATGGTTCTGCATGATGTGTTCCATTTTCCAAAATCATTTATACTCTGTATGTTGCCCAGGCTTAACAGCTTCATATCAAAAAAGTTTCATTCGAATCCGTCCAGTGTTTCCGGAGATTAGCGTGTACAAACAGACAGACATTTAAAAAAAAAATCTTACTCTATTACTATATCTCCATCGCCCCCAATATTTTTTTGGAAATATATTTAATGTACAGACACACTTTTTTTCTGTTTTATTATTGTATTGTATTGTATAAGCCCTTTATCCTGAACTCTTGGGTTACATTGGTGTTTCTTATAGGATATCTCTGAGTTCAGTGTACCTTTTGGCAAAGGCCTCCTCCAACCACTTCCACTGCCTCCTGTCTCTGGCGACCCTTCTCCAGTTAGGCCCTGCAGTGAGTTTTAGCTCATCCTCCCATCTTATGTGCTGTCTTCCCCTGGTTCTCTTTCCGTCCCTTGGATACCAGTGAGTAAGGGTTTTATTATATGCATAGATTATTTATTGTGTGTGAATGCTGACGCTCCTTTAAGATCCGAGTCCGGGGCGCAGGACCGGTTTGCGCCCGCGCAGGGTAAACACTCGATTACACCAAGCCCTTCGGCGCACAACACGATATTCAATTTATTTATATCCTCTCTCAAGTACATGCAGAAGAATTTGTTGTAAGGAATAAACGCACGCGAATGTACAACAAATGTGAATTGCTCAGCAAAAACTGTAAAACATAGTGTGGCTACCGGCCTTGAAAATCGTAATAACTTAATTGCACAGATTGAGCCCCAAAATAAGTTCGAGACTTGTGTATGGGATACTAGCTCAACGATACTATATTTTATAACATACATACATACATACTGTCACGTCTTTATCCCTAATGGGGCAGACAGAGCATTTTGGGTCTTGCGGTTCTATGCAGAGCCCAGGGCCGCAAGACCCAAAAGCCACTTTTAGCATTATGGTGGGCGAGAAGATGGAAAAGCAATCAATACAGTGATGGGTTGCTAGCCGCATCGCCTGGTAACATGATTCGCATTTTTGCCCATATTTTATTTTATAACATATACATATACAACGTAGAAGGGACATACCCGTGATAAAAGAACCAAGGGCTATAGTAGATCACTAGTGTAATGGAATTAAAATAACAGTAAAAGAACAAATAAATGTTGGCCCTTCCATACTAAAATGTGAAGACGCCCGAGAAGTTTGTATAGGATTGTCGATTTTTTTTTTTACTTTTTTTACTTTTTTTGGCTTTAGTGATCTAGAATAGGTTTTGTGGTGGTTTGATTTATTACGGGTATGTTGCATAGATAAACATCCAAGATCCAGGACAGATTGAAAGGGCCGTTTTTCAACTTTGCCTAACCGGGGATCGAACCATGGACCTGTGGGTGGCGGACAAGCATGGTGACCACTACGCCACGGAGAGACTACATACTTATTATATTTGGAAAGAACAAGCTTTAAGCGCTTCTGGTTTTCAAGCAGTACTGCTGAGGATACAAGCGTAAACACGCTAAGAAGACATAAGCGAATTCGTGGACGGGAGCTAGTACCTAATATAATTGCCTAACATACGAGCCGTCATCATACGGATATAACCGTTAAGTACTCCATACATGACATAAACGTTTCAATCATACACTTGAGTTATTGCTATCGAATTTAATGGACAAGTCATATTAATTGCCTTTCCATATGTTATGTTGGATGGCCGCACACAGTCGGTTATGTAAGTTAAGTTGTTTACTGATAGTTTTCCGGTGTTGAGAGGCTAATTTCCGATTGGTTGCTAATTTTAGATCGTACCTACACTTATATGTATGATCAATTGATTACTATCCAAAACTAAATCAGTATTATTATAAAACACGGGCTAAAGTAAGTACTTTTTTAAAAATATTACCCGCACAAATGTAAGTCAAATTCAAAGTCAAGAAATCTTTATTTATTTATTTATTAAAACTTTATTGATCCACACTTAAAATTGTTTACAATTGACGGACTTAACGCTAAGAGCGTTCTTTCTTTATTCAATGTACGATAAATGTATCTCATAATTAAGGTATTTTTTAAACATTATTTTAGTGCAAAAGTTAAAAACTACTAGCGTTTCGTAACGACCCCTGCTGAGAAGATTACGCCGAAACAAACCTAGTTCAATAAAAGCGACGTATTAATACATATCAACTTCTTTTAGGTGGATAGTAGTTTAACCTAGTTATAAAGTTAGTCCATGTTTATAAAATAGTAGCAATAAGTATACACTAATGTAACTATTTATCATCAATACATATTATAAAACCAAGTCGCTTTCCGCCTTCTGTCCCTCTGTATGTATTTAAGCTTAGATCTTTTAAACCAAGTCTTCCCGTGGATGTCGTAAAAGATGACTTAGGAAATACAAACTGAACAAAGCTTATAAACATCATGAGACCTCTCCAACCCGTCTAGCCAGCGTAAAGAGTGTAGGCAAAGACCTCTGGCTGCTCTGATCAAATATGGCTCTGGTAGTACAGAAAGGGTCATGCTCTTGCAGTGGAGACAAAAGACCTGATAATGATTGATGATTCAAGAGGAAGGTTTAAGGGTCCCCCGACCCTAGACCAAAACACAACTTTCCATACAAACGTAGTCTACGTTTTATTTCAAAACGACATGTCCGATTTGGGAAAAATTTTGTAATTTCAAAGATATTGCAATTATCTAGGTTTATAACTAGTTTCCGACGGTAAAAATATGAACTTGAAATAGAATATAGTGTTTTATATCATTTTTGACCATTAGTATGGGAAACTTCTAAATCGTTATATTTTCTTTCCAGTTCGTAATTTTATGATAGGAAACCAGTTATAACCCTAGATAATTGCAATTTCTTTACAATTACCAATTTTTACCGGAATCTGACATGTGGTTTCAAAATTAAACGTAGACTACGTTTGTATGGAGAAGTCTAGGGTCGGGGTACTCTTAAATTTATATACTTGCGAAACCTGGGAGGGCTGCTAGTGTTTAATATTAACTAACTAAGTACCTACGAGTACATATTTTATGTTTGCATCTTAAACTTTAATTTTGCTCTCACTTTTCTCTACATCTGTCAAATGTGATATGAATGTATGTATTTTTAAATAACCCAAACCTGTTTTAATTTTCACTTATTACTATTAGAAAGTTTGTATGTTACATATAAACGATCACGTCTTTATGTATAATTTGGTAGACAGAGCCTAGGGTAGGGCCGTAAGACCCAAAGGCCTTTTATCGTGGCGTTGTACGTTAATGTGGAAATAATAATCAGCCAAGTGCGAGTCGGACTCGCGCACGAATTGTTCCGTACTATCTATAAAAAATCACATTTGTTGTATGGGAGCCCCACTTAAATATTTATTTTATTATGCTTTTAGTATTTGTTGTTATAGCGGCAATAGATATTTATCATCTGTGAAAATTTG
The DNA here is from genome assembly GCA_963555685.1 of Acrobasis consociella. Lineage (NCBI taxonomy): Eukaryota > Metazoa > Arthropoda > Insecta > Lepidoptera > Pyralidae > Acrobasis > Acrobasis consociella. The sequence goes on from OY743114.1 coordinate 3,619,457, forward strand.
AACTGTCTAGCTATCACCTATCACGGTTCATGACGTCACAGTTTCTTGGAGTCAAATAGTCGGTCTTAATATTAGTTTTTCTACAAAAATAAGTCTAAAATCACATTGAAATTTGAAATTTGAAAATTGATATGATAAAGATAAAGATAAAGATAACATGTGTTACAAGATATTAGTACATTCAATTTCGTCCAATCATGTTTACCATCACCGGTGTGCAAATGTAGTCAGAAAGGCTATTATTATTATAATATGAACTCGAAAAACCCATGCTGGTCTGGGAGAAACGAAAAAACTTAGAATGTACCAGCTGCTTCTCTTCCCGCGCAGATCGTAAAAGCCGATCGAGGGAATGGGCAAAAATGCGAATCATTTTAACAGGCGATGTGGCTAGCAACCCGTCACTGTATTTATTGCTTTTCCATCTTCTCGTCCACCATGACGCTAAGTGGCTTTTGAGTCTTGCGGCCCTGGGCTGTGCATAGAGCCGCAAGACCCAAAATGCTCTGTCTGCCCCATTAGGGATAAAGACGTGATAGTATGTATGTATGTATATATGAACCCGACAATTACATTATTTTGTAACGCTTTATTTTATTAACAGTAGCAAATAATTTATTTTTGACCCAGAAAAGCACCCATTTTTATGTCTTTAAATTACATTTTTATGTCTAAATTTCGATTTTGTTATCTCAGTTGCTTAAATAATAATGTCTATGTCAATTATACTTAATGTTATTTCTATTAATTTAAATATCAATTATTTCAAATGTCAACTATTTTCATGTAAATGCAGATAATGTTATTCGTTATTAATTTTATATTTTGTGAAATCTTTATCATTTAAAACTCGTCCACTGTATAATAATTTTTGTCTACCTACAAGCAGGGTTTTATCTTTCACTAGCAGTCCATCCCGGCTTCGCCCGTGGTACATACATAGCCTATGTCACTCAGGGATAACATACCTATCCAACAGTGAAAGAATTTTTAAAATCGATCCAGTAATTTCGGAGCCAATTCAATACAATCAAACAAACAAACAAACAAATCTTTCCTCTTTATAATATTAGTGTAGATGTAGATGAAAGAATTTTTAAAATCGATCCAGTAATTTCGGAGCCTATTCAATACAATCAAACAAACAAACAAACAAATCTTTCCTCTTTATAATATTAGTGTAGATTAAAAATTGATACTTCTGCCGGAGCAGGTCTGAGAGCGCATTATAGACTTTTACCGTCTTATTATAAAACGCAGACTTTCTTCGTTACTAGGTTTAAACCATTATCCGACCAAATCAAGTTGATATTTTCAGATGAGACAATGACGTATTACTAGATGTCAACTTGATTTGGTCGGATAATAGTTTAAACCTAGTAACAAAGTTAGTCTGCGTTTTATAATAAGTAGTGTCATTACAAGCGGACCAGAATTAAATATTTCTAAATGACGAGTATTATTCGGCCTCGCTAACATATTCTTCTTCCTTGAAAGATACCGTTGCGATAAATCTTCTTTTTTCGCACAAATTTGCTAGTTTCAAAAACACATTCATGGCAATGTCAGTATTTTTAATTTTTAAATGCTGCCTAGAGCTTTTTCTCTCTTTGCTATTTACTATGCGTAATGCGTATTGCTTATGCATATTTTTCAAAGACCAGTAGCCGTTTTCTGAAAATTCCCATAAACCGGTGAGAGAGAGATCGTTATTTTTAGCCGACTTTAAATCAGAAGGTAGGTATCAATTCGACTGTATGTTTTTGTTTTTTATATGTATCTTACGCAATATCTTCGTCAACCGTGGACCGATTTTGATAATCCTTTTTTTTTTTAAAGCTTTTACTACCAAGTTGGCATGATTAAGAACTTTGGAGATATGGAAAAAACTCCTGAAAGAAAATTGAACATACATACATTAAACTATCACGTCTTTATCCCTAATGGGGCAGACAGAGCATTTTGGGTCTTGCGGCTCTATGCAGAGCCTAGGGCCGCAAGACTCAAAAGCCACTTTTAGCGTCATGGTGGGCGAGAAGATGGAAAAGCAATCAATACAGTGACGGGTTGCTAGCCGCATCGCCTGTTAAAATGATTCGCATTTTTGTCCATTCCCTCGATCGGCTTTTACGATCTGCGCGGAAAGAGAAGCAGCTGGTACATTCTAAGTTTTTTCGTTTCTCCCAGACCAGCATGGGAGTCCAGCAGGAAGAAAATTGAAGTCTGTTGTTTTTTTTGTTAAAAATTTAATTTTTCATATATCGTTTTGTGAACTTGTCAGAACATAACCACCGTTTCCTTATGCATTAGCAAGTGTTTGAGCAAAGGGTGTAGGGATTGCAGGGCTTAGGTTACGGGGAAGTGCCTCGGCATGTGGTGCAAGCCTGGGAAAGGACGTCATGTGCATCACTACTGATTTGTTTATTGTTTTTGTTGTAAGGGGAGTAAGTAAAACATCGTCAACGTTTCAAAATATCGAGGGTTAGACTGGGATTAATAATTATATAACGTGGAAAAGATATACCTTTTATATATCAAACCATGGCCTATACTAGATCGCTTTTAGTAAAATAACATAAAACACATACATACATAATATCACGCCTGTTTCCCGCAGGAGTAGGCAGAGACTATGGACCTCCACTTGCTACGATCCTGACAAACCTCTTTTGCTTTATCTAAACTCATCAATCTCTTCATACATGCCCTTCGGTTACGAGTACTTTTTACCTCTCTTACGGGTACTTTTAAATAACATAAAAAATTCAAAAAAATCGACTCTTCCATGCAATTTGTATTTTATTTCGTCCGTTATTTTTATTTTTTCTTTATACTATTATAATCTCATAAAGCCCGTGGTTCGATTTATTATGGGTATGTCCCTTTCTCCTTGGTCATTTGAATTTTACTACATTTCGTCTGCAACTTGCCGTTTCCACCTAAACGATTAAAACTCATTTTCATTGGTCGGTCGGCACGCATTTGGGGTGCGGGAGGTTTTTGAAACGCATGCCATACGAGTTTTTTAATAGAAAAAATTAAATAATTTATAGTGAAATAGTATTGTGAAAGAAATTTGAAATAATAATGAAAATAAAATTAATTGAAAAGTAAATTTAAATTATTGTGTTACCGTTTTCACTAGTTGATGTAGCTCGAATTCGGGGTGCGACATTTCTATAACGCATGTGGGTGCTGTTTTCACTAGTCTATACGCATGTGGGGTATAGTATAACCGTGTTTTTGTAACGACAACTGTAACGGCTAATGGCTTTCATTGGTCTTTAGCGTGTACGGGGAATCCCCGCATGCTGTATGAGTATCGACTGAGTTATCGACCAATGAAAATAAGCATTTGTAATCGATTAGGTGGAAAAGGCTTGATGTGGAAAAATGCTTGTACCAATATCTTCTTGTGGCGCCGATGCTGATGAATCCTATTAGACTTTATTGGATCAGAATCGAGCTAGGCTACTTAGCTGTGTAGGTTTTTAGTTAATATTTCATATAAAACCATATTTCCGAAATGTTCGCATGTCAACACCACCTGTAGTAATATATATTATCTTATAATTATTGTATTATGTCGTACTTAGTATATTTATTTATTGTGTATCTATATGTCTTGTAGTTTATTCTTGTCTTTAACACGTTAATTTAACAATCTTCACAACTGATCGCACTTGCACCTATACCTAAGGTTTTAGCTGAAAACAGCGCATTGCTCTTTGAGCAATATTGTCGCTGAGCCTACGACCTTTTTGTGCAACTGCAGCATACACATCACATCGCTAAAAACTTGTACTTGATATACTAAAAAATAATTCGTGTATTTCTTTGTGTGTGATTGTGTTTGTGCAATTTTCACAAATAAACGTTTTATCTATCTATCTATCTATCTATCTATCTGTAGGTTGACTGGTAGAAAAGGCCTACGGCCTTAAGTCCGCCAATTACATGTTATGTTATAAAGTTAATAAATAAATAAAATAAAACAAAGAATACCACTGAAAGGAAATATTTATTTGAAAACAGCAAGGAATTTGGGTAATTAATAAAGCAGGAATTATCATTTCGCTTTCGTACGCGCGAGACCTAATAGTGACGTCAAGAGCGCTGTACGTGCAACCTTTTTGTTACTTGACAGTTTTCCTTTCCATCAGATTTTAAAAGCTCATTTTGTTTTCGGTATGGGATTATAGTTACATAATGGTATGAATAATAAAAATAATTTATTAAAATACCATATACAACTAAGAAAATAATAAATCATTTATTAAACTAAACTAACAAACTCATGACTATTAAAAAATCATTTTAATTGCACCAATAAATAATTGCCTCCTGCCAAGATAAATCACATCACCATCCGTCTGATAACGATTTAAATAAACGGCCCGGCATCACTCACCGTCTGCACCGCATCGAAAGGGGTAGAGCATTCCCATAGCCGTGCGTCAATGCAGTCAGTAATTTAAAAGGGTTAAGACAAAAAAAGTTAATTCGAAATGACACCCCACATGTAGCCATCCGGCCGAGAAGATTTACCCGTAAGATCGAGTTAAAGGCGTGCGCACACTTTGGACTTTTTATACATACATACATACATAATATCACGCCTGTTTCCAGCAGGAGTAGAGCATGTATAAAGAGATTGATGAGTTTAGATGAAGCAAAAGAGGTTTGTCAGGTCCATAGTCTCTGCCTACTTTTTGAAGTGAAAACTTCTTTAGCGGCGTTGTGCACTTTTTTTGGAATGGGTAAAAAATGTTAGACTCGCGTCAGGACACGTGGCCTGATCGAAAATTCGTAAGACGGCGCAGGGCGCTTGCGCGAATGTTCGTGTGTGTATGTTACAGCGTGCTACGCGCATCCATGGATGGTGACAGCTGATGGCTCGACCGTCTGTGTAGTGGCCATACTGCTGTGTATTTGAAAATGATTTTGTTGAAAATGTGACATTTGTGACAGACTGTGGTTCAGAAAAGATTTGAAATATTTTATACTGATAATTAAAGCAATTCGTGCAAAATTATTCCCTAACCATTCCAAAATATCAAAAATGCACAACGTTAATATTCAAGTTTTCACTTCTGCCGGCACTCCCAGACTGCAACCCGTCGTTTTTTTTTTTATTCAATAATTAAATTGTGTTAAAGCACTTTTGACTTGCTGATAGGTAATAAAGGCACACAGTACAGTCTTTTTATAATACTGTATTTTTTTAGTATCAATATCACGTGCTGTAATATGTTTTGAAATAATTTATAATATCTACTCACTGTCGGTTTTGAATTAACATTAAAATTAATTAAAATTTAAATTATAAAATTGCTGCAGATTCTTCTTGTTTCTCTTGCAGATTACTTCTTATCAAGTTTGTTCAACTGATAAAATTAGTTCATTATCATTTATCAAATATTTCTAGGCATAGGCAATGGCAACATTTTTTTCAAAAATTGACAGCATTTGGCAAAATTTTTTTTAAATGTTGACAAGCCTACGCCGCGTAGTAAGTGTTCCGTTGCACATGGAAATTAGAAAAAATGACATTTTCAGAGAGCTACAAAAAACGAAAAATTCTCGACGCCACGTCGTAGCTAGCTCTACGACGTTACGACGCATCTTATGTTTTCGGCAAATTATTCTATTTTAAATTACCAATTTTTAAATTTTTACTTACCAAATTACCAACTAACCTTTATTAAGGGGTAGATAGAGCCAAGGTTCTGAAGACTCAAAGGCCTATAGATTACGCCGATGCATGATTTCCCGCAAAATGTACGCAGAAATACAGTCTTCTTTACCAGCTACGTCTAAATTCGTACCTATACGGAAAAACACGTAGTCTACCCAAACAAATTATTTTCTATTCTACTATGCCAGCTATGATTTTTCACTAAGGCAATATGACGACGCAAAATGTATTTCTACGTTTAATTTAGTGTACATGAATACAAGTAGTCTACAGAGAAAAAGTATTTTCTATTCTGCTATGCCAACTACGATTTTTAACTAAGGCAATATGACGACATACTGGAGAAAAACCGAAAATTGCCGACGTAATAAAAAAATCGAAAATTACCGTGTCGCGAAAAGAGTTAATAACAAAAATGAGGAATAACTAAATAAATATTATACAGATGGCTTCATCGTCCAGTCTGTCCCCGCCTTTACACATGCATGTCATTAAAACTCCTCAAGAGAGAATCGGCGTTTCCTCCCGTATTATTTTATCCGGCCGATTATAACCAGATGTTGTCCGACATTCGTCTTGAGCCTTGAGATGGAAACTGATGAGACTGCCTTTATGTAAGATTATTGTGAAAACAAGTAGGTAAGGCACATATTTTGACGTTAACAAGCGGACTAGATAATGCTTATGATTCAATTCGAAATAAGTACATTTGATTTATGAATCAAATCGAAAACAAGTATTTTTGCTATGAGCCAATTAAAAAACCCCTGACGACTCCACCTAGTGATAACTAACTACATAATTTATTGATATTGTAGCGCCATATACTATTTGTCAGGTAAATACAAAACCCCGAATTTGAACTTTGACTGAACCAAATTTCATTAAACATGGCTAAGAAGAACCACCGTAAGGAAATTCCGTTCAAGCGCTATGATGCCACAGACAGGCAGACACTAGAGTCAAACTAATACTATGTCAAACTTTTTAAAATAATTTATTTTTGACTCTGGATACTACCCTATTCCACTACTAACAAATATGCCTAACTACAACACATTAAAAAACAATACCGTCCACGAATCAATCAAAAAGAGTCGTTAGAACCTCATTATAGATTAAGAAGTTAAACAAAGAATGTTTTAAGGGTCCGGCGAACCTAGACCAAAATACAACTTTCCATACAAACGTAGTCTACGTTTTATTTCAAAACGACATGTCCGATTTGGGCAAAATTTTGTAATTTCAAAGATATTGCAATTATCTAGGTTTATATTAAGTTTCCGACAGTAAAAATATGAACTTAAAATAGAATATTGTGCTTTATATCATTTTTGACCATTAGTATGGGAAACTTCTAAATCGTTATATTTTCTTTCCAGTTCATAATTTTACTATAGGAAACTTAATATAACCCTAGATAATTGCAATTTCTTTACAATTACCAATTTTTACCGGAATCTGACATGTGGTTTCAAAATTAAACGTGTACTACGTTTGTATGGAGAAGTCTAGGGTCGCCGGACTCTTAAGGTCATTCGTCATCTAGTCGAGTTTTGTAAAAAACGCGCTCCATCTATCTCTGGTCTACCATCGTTAATAACTTAGCCATCACCACAGATAACATCGGGCTACTATATATAAACTTATCTGAGTCACCATCGATTTGTCGATATCCCGATTCAAACTCGACTGAGATTCTACCGCTTCTAATCTGATCTTTACTCGTTAGGTCTTTTCGTGTTAATCTTATTAGTTTAAGGTTATTAGGCACCTTATTTTTGCTTTAGAAAGTTTTTTGTCAGCTTTGTCAGCTTTTATGATAGAGAATAAAGCAATATCTTCCCAAGTAGCACGTTAGTGAATTTTGGAACTTATTTTGCAACTGTAGGTAGCATATAAGTGATGCAAGAGTGATCGGTATTACTTATAGATGCAAATAGCACTCGAATTTGCATATGAGTAACTCTTATCACCAACAGTTGCTTTTAAGTTATTTTTGTTCCTGCTTTATAAGTTATGGTGGCATAAAGCCGATTTTATTACTTATAGAAGCATAAAGATTTCAATTTTCACTCTTTTAGAAGTCAAAGAAGCATATGACATCTTAAACTCTCCTCTAAAGAACCGTGCCCTAATAGGTGGTATTTTTTCCTTATTTGGCACCTTAAGTACTAAATAAGTAGTATATGTGAGTTATTTATCGCCTATAGTGGCTCAAAAGTTATTATTGCAGATCATTTGGAACCTAGTGTAATTGCCTTTGTAAGGTCTAATATACTCTAATACGTTACTGTAATGCGTACATCGATTCCAAAAGATGGTTCTTGAAAACCTTCAGCAACAAATTTCTCTCACTTAGAACCACTTAAGATCTAACAGTTCTAAAAGATAGAAATGTAGAACTTATTTTTAATTTTGTTTTGAGAAATTGTTTCTAGAGAATTTGACTATCACTATCGCAGGTTCCTTACATATTAATAAATTTAAATAGAGTACAATTTATTTCCTACATTTTAGGTAATTGACTAGTTTATGAAATAGTTATCAGTCACTTAGTTCACTTTGAATTTTTTAAATCTACTTACGTTATACAGGGTGTAAAATGAAAGATTGGTAGGCAAGGCAAGATCAGTTTTTATTCATGAGTTATTCTTTTGGATGTCTTTTGTATTTTGATTTCAAGTTGTAAGTCTTTTTTTTTTATTTTTTTATTTTATTCAATTATTTATAAAAACACAATATACAATACAACTTCACTACTAAAAGAAATAGATTTACAATAAAGATTCATCGGCAACAAGCTTCGTCAAAAAACGTACAAAAAGAATCCACAACATGCTTCGTCAAAAGTTGTACTTACCTAATTACAAAAAAGTATCCGCAACATGCTTCGTCAAAATTATTAATCCAATAAACCGCTCCGAATCGTTCCTGGCCCAAAGGTTCCCATAATGCTAGCAGCATTTCCACGTTGGATAGCGATAGAAATCCTTTGAACGAGAAACGATACAGAGCGATTATCTTTGGTCCTTTCATAAATGCGTCTGCCCAGGTCTCTAATAAATCTTCGAGCTTCAGTTCCCCAAGCACCCGTGGTCTCAACAGCTACAGGCACAAAAATGTAGGCTGATTCAAGGGGAGCATATTTGTTATGTTTTAGTTTCGCAGCATTCTCAGCAGCCGATCTTGCATCTCTGACAGTGTCCTTGAGGTGGGAGGCGGCGAAGGTACTGACGCAAGTTGCGTCCCATATTAGGCAGCGACCTCTTTGCCATGGTATCAAAGTCAACCCATCAGGCCTTTTTCCATCTGTACGACTTAATCCAGGCGGCTCTAACACACAAGGAATGTTGGCGCTTACCATAGCCCTACGAATGATATCATTTAGTGCATGATGTCTGGGAAACCTTCCAGCACACCTGATGCAACTCAAACCGTGAAGACCCTTGGCGTCTACAAGCGCACCACAGGTACATTGATGCTGCTCACATATGTTACACCCAATTCTGAGAGCTACCGCTATACGTAAAGAGTTGTCGTCCATGAGAGTGCCTAGTTGCGGCGACGGCAGCGCATGAAGCCAAGCACCAGACTCTGGAGATAAAACTGATTTTAACCTCGCCAAGTCTACACCAGAATTGTTATTTAAAGTTGTAAGTAGATACCATTTGTCAGATTTATAGAATAAAGATCTCTTTTGCAGTCATGATCCTAGTGAAAGTTCAACTGTTTTTTTTAATTACTAAGGAAATTCGACTAAAATAAAGTGATGGAAATTTAGATGAAAATGATAATGTGAATAAAGAAATAATTGAGGAAACTGACCTCAAAGAAAATTATGACTGAGCTTTGAAATCTTTAACGACACTTATAAACACTTTAAATCCGAATTTGCTTCCCTGTAGACCCAAGAACGCTCATGCTATCGTTTCAACTACAAAAAACGGAATTCTGAAAAAAAAAATTATGCGGATTAAATAAACATTATAATAAATTAAAATTACGTAAGTATATGTTATTTTAAAGAAGAACTGCAAATGAAAAATTACAAATTGGAAACTATCAGTAGGAAATATACATTTTTTTACAAATCAAATAAATTTTACTTTCTTTACCTTAATAAATGTGTTTTGTACCCGTATTGAAGATCCCCAATTCAATGCAATGACAACGAGACCTGCAAAGTGAAAATAATCACTACTAGGTAATAATGAGTGATGTTTGGATCTAGGAGCTCCAATAAGGCAACAAACGAGTGAAAATATGAACTGCAAGGTCTATTTTAAATCGCCATGTTTAAAAATGGAGTCCTTGAAAAGTTTCTTGTTGAATGGTATTTTATTACAATTACATACAATAACATGAGTTTTGATAACTGTTTCTGATGTAGTTTGACTTTATACTTTTTGTGAAACCATAATATTAGGTTTTAAACAACCAAATTTTATAAAGTATATTTGATCAGTGCATATTATTTAATAATTCTTGATTAGATTGAAGGCGCATCAAAATTTACTTAGTAAATATACCATGGTTTCACAGTAAAAAATCATTTCCAAGGGCTCCAAGATGTTATCCTGCATTATACACATCATTTTTAATACTCACCAAAAAGATGCAATAATCCAAATAAAGCTGTCACAACACAAAAGCACAATCGTCCTTTTGTTTATCTCCACCGAAAATAAGAACTTGATAGGATCTCATTTGTCATTCAACGAATGAACTGTATCGCTTTATCGTTCAATCATTCATTCACGGCGCGCAATTTGCACCGTTAGTTCCAAGTACCACTCAGGATAACAATTCGAACTCTTATGCTTCGCTTTTGCATCTATAAATAAGTTGCAATTTTTCTCCCTTTGGTAATATACAGGTTGCTTAAAGGTTCTAACCACCTTTATAGAACTTAAGCACAGTGGATTTTATTACTAAAGTTTCCAAAAAAATACTATATGCAAGCTATTTGTCACCAAATGTGTTACTTGGGTTGAGAGTTCTGTGCTGCCATACTTGTTCGTTCATACTAACAATGCTTTTAGTTTTTCAGATTTGTGTTGTACCTAATGCGGAGGTAGTGTATGATTTTTGAAAACCGTTGAACAAAAAAGCATAATTTGACTACGATAGAGATGTGGACAAAAAAAAAATTTTTGGCCCATTAGGTATTAGTAAAAAGGATATACGTAGTTTTTCTTTATTCTCATTAGAAAACAATGACGAAGGTACGGCGTACCTATTTAAATTTCGCATGACGTCACGATTGACGATTTTTAACCAACAGTGACGTAAGTCAACCCCACTCTAAAACTTCGAAGTTACTTTGCTACACGAAAAAATAGGGGTTCTTTTTTTCGACAATTTAGTTGACTGACTAAAAAATAAGAAAATTTTGACCCAATCTACGTCTCGGTTTTATTTAGGGTGTAGCAAATAAATTTACTTAGTATTTAAATGCTCTAAAGCTAGTGTTATCTACGTTTCTTACAAACGAGGGAGTATTAAGAAACGCGTCCAAAAACTGAGCGGTCACCAGACCGCGCCTGTCTTCTTATGATTATGTCCTGTAGTTAAATGCTCTAAGAGCTAATGTTAACTACGTTTCTATCATACCAATGAGTATTTAAGAAACGCGTCCAAAAACTGAGCGGTCACCTGACCGCGCCCGTTCTCTTATGATAATGTCCTGTAGTTGAATGCTCTAAGAGCTAATGATATCTACGTTTCTTACATACGAGTGAGTATTTAAGAAACGCATCCAAAAACTGAGTGATGGTCCCTGACCGCGCCTGTCTTCTTATGATTATGTAGTGTAGTTAAATGTTCTAAGAGAAGAGCTAATGTTATTTACGATTTTTACATACGAATGAATATTAAGGAACGCGTCCAAAAAATATACGCCGTTACCTGACCGCGCCCTTCCTTATACGATTATGTCCTGTAGTTAAATTCTCTAAGAGATGCTAACTACGTTTCTATATCCACTATACCACCCATTTTCTGACGCATTTCTTAAAAACTCACCTGTACGTAAGGTGAGTTTTTAAGAAATGCGTCAGAAAATGGGTGGTCACAGGACCGAGCCCGTCCTCTTATGATTATATTAAATGCTCTAAGAGCTAATGTTAACTATAATGTTTCTTACATACCAGTGAGTATTTAAGAAACGCCTCCAAAAAATGAGCGGTCACCAGACCGCGCCTGTCTTCTTATGATTATGTCCTGTTGAAAGTAACCCAGTAGCTTTTCAACCATAAATTACTGCATAGACATTGCGCCAGTCATTTAGAGGAACAAAATTGCTTCCACCATGTTATTATGGAGAGTCTGAATGGCTTCCAAAGATTTATTGCTTTAAAATTGATATTTTGGCCTATAATTAACTGAACATCTGTTTTCGTCGAAGTGTTTTGGTCTATGTCTGCAAGCACTAGATGTTAAAGTTATTTTGGACTAGCTGATGGCCGTAGCGTTGCACGCGTCGTAATTTTTTTGACAATAAGCTATCTGCATGCCAAATGTTATTCAAATCCGTTTAGCCGTTTTTGCGTGAAAGCTGAACATATATGCAGACATCTATACATCTATAGATATTTACAAAATTTCGCATTTATAATATTAATAATAGCTTACAGCCTGCTATGTAAAGCTTTAATACTACTTACGCCATTCACAAACGAAACTAATTTTTTTGTACTAAGTTTTTTACAGAAAAAATTGACTTAGTTAAGTATCTAATATTATTTGCTTGAAACCAATTATTAAATCTATCATTTTTTGAACCGGGACGGTGATTTTTTTTATTGATATATAACAAATTTTTTAGAAACAGTAATTCTGTATTTGGACTGGACTTGCTCCAAAAATTTGGCTGGTGAGTAAAAAATCACTCCTGTATACATAATTTACTTTTCATCCAAAATATGATGTAAAAAACATACATTTCTAATTTTAATCTTAAATTTAGAAATTTAGAGTGATTTTTTACTCACCAGCGAAATTTTTGGAGCAAGTTCAGTCCATCATACTGAACGACTTTCTATAAAAAAGTTGTTAAATCAATTTAAAAAATCACCCTCACCAGATTTGTATTACAAAGTATGGAAAATCATTTTCCTGTTCTTCGTTCATTGTTTTGATGAAAATTACTTATTTTTTTAGTTTTTCGTAATTTTCCTTTTATGAAAATTACTTCAAAAATATGGACCAGACTTGCACCAAAAAAAATTGGCTGGTGGGTAACAAGCCTGTATAAAACTGGTGCACCGACTAATCAAGAGTAGTCCACCTCAAACTCAAACTAGTACCTGTCAGGTACCGTTCCAGGCGAACCCATGATTAAGAATCCATTATAATTTCCGGTCTAGAAGGATATTGTCCGACGGGCAGGTGCGCAAGAGTATGTATATAATGTATAAAGTAAGGGGTTACCTACCATATACATTTTTATACAAACGCAGGTGCGCTTAAGAGTATGTATATATGTATAATGTATATAGTAAGGGGTTACCTGCCATATACATTCTCATAGCTTTTATTTTGAAAGAAATTGCATATAGGTATATAACTAGTTTTCAAATTCAAAATATGAACTTGAAAGAAACTATAAGGGTGTGGAAGTTTCCCATACTGATGGTCAAAAATGATATATACCTAAACTTCTCCTTCAAGTCATTGTTTTTACTGTAAAAACCATCGTGAAAACAAAATTTTACCGAAATGTGACACGTGTCCTTTTCTGTCGCTTAGAACAGTCTTTTACTAGAGCGAGAGAGAGCGACGGAACTCTTCAGCATGGTCGGTGCCGTAAAGTGCTGATCCGTGCTGATAGATGTAGCCCAACCCTTATCCATACTTATATATAAAGCTGAAGAGTTTGTTTGTTTGTTTGTTTGTTTGAACGCGCTAATCTCAGGAACCACTGGTCCGATTTAAAAAATTCTTTCAGTATTAGATAGGTCATTTATCGAGGAAGGCTATAGGCTATATTGCATCACGCCCGCGACTTCACACGTGTGGTTAACGCGGGCGAAGCCGCGCGCTGCCTCTAGTGTGTAATACAGATACCATACCTATTTTCTTTTTTTATCCATACTTACGCATTGTGGCACGGCCAAGTTATTAAGTGATTCTTAATAAAGTAAGTTTCATAATATGTTGACAGAAGTAAATGCTTTAAAAATGTTCCTATGAGCGGAGACCATTTTTGGTAGACTTATAAGTTTCTTTCTCTGCGCAACACGGTTACAATGTTTAAAGCTAAATTCCCTGCCATAGTAGTAGTAGACTTATAGGATATTTATTTATTTAATAAATCTTTATTGACCATAATGATAAGAAAGGTGGACTTAATGCTAATGCATTCTCTACCAGTCAGCCTTTAGGAAAAACTTTACCTTTAGGTAACCTTTAGGTAATGTATGTATGTGGATTATTTATGTGAGTTTCACCGTAGCATCCTAAACGCTAACCCAATTTTCACAAATGAGATGTCAATCATTTCGTCATTATTGTCCAGGTGACATAGACTACATTTTACATGCAAAAAATACCTACAGGAATAATTAACGAATGCTACATACAAAAACGATCGAAAAATATCTTTTTGTTTCGATATCGCGTGTATCAAATGAAAAGTCTTTTAATTAGCACAATTCAAAAATATACACCTACATTGTTACCCGTAATGGCTGCCGAGCTTAGATTAATTGGTAATAGGGTTGGGTAAAAAATATTTTAGTTAGTCCATCAACTAGATAATCCAAAAATAAAGGACCCATTTTATATCGTTTAGCAAAGTAGTCAAAATTCACAAAAATACAGCGCTTCGAAATTTCGGAGTGGGGGTGATTTACGTCACATTTCTTTGGTTTAAAACCGTAGCTGACCGTGACGTCACGCGAAATTTAAATGCGCTGTATCTCTGTCATTACTTGTTAATCAGAGAAGTGAAAAAAATACGTAACCATACCTTTTAATAATCTATCGAATGAGCCAAAGAATAATTTTTAACATTCCTATTGATACTTTTCATTAAAAAGTTTTGCGTGATTGAGTATTAGTTTTTTAAACTTATAGATAATTATCTTGTATTTACAACTGGTGTTTTTACCAAGTTAAGCATTCCACCATATCAGCACGGAGACGTGTTGTGAAAGGTCTCTCCGTGAAACCTGATACATTTACAGCCTGTCAAAACCAATGGCCACTTGCGACCGCAAACCAGAGTACACTCTCCATTACTCATTAGTTAACACATGTTAAGATCAAGTAAAAAGGTGAGACGGAGCGACGACTTAACTTTTAATTATTTATTTATTTACCAATTTATGCACACGGAAAATGTATACAAAGAATTCATAAAATAAAAGTTGTACAAAGGCACTACTTATATCTCTAAAGAGATCTCTTCCAGTAGGCCTGTGAGAGGAGATGTTTATGTAAGAGAGGCATACAGGCCTTTTCTTACATAGAATTGAGAAAAAAGAAAATTAAAATTACATAAAACTACACAAACTACAATAAACGTACTTATACATAAGTATATTACACATATACTTAAATAAATACATATGTATATCTAGAAATAAATTAAATATATACTTTAATATTAAAAAATATAGGTTACTACAATTGAGATGATTCTAATAAATAACTTTTTTTATTGTTTGAATATTGTTCGTGTTTATAAGTTGCCAACACTGGTGCCTGTCTATGCCATTGATATAGCTTGACGACTGCTATATAATGATGACAGCCAGGACCAACGACTTTACGAGCCTTCCGAAGCACGTAAGAGCTGATAAATGTTATGCCACTTATGATCATCCATCGAAGTATTTGACAAAGTCTTGCGTAGGTACCACGATTGAAAGATTAAAATTTTTCCGTACAGTTTGTTTTTGCCAAAAGTGACTGGATCGTCACATTGGACTTGGAAGACATCGTAAGCTGTTAGTCGCGGTTGTTATCACTAGATTAACTAGATAATAGACGTCCTATCATATCGGTCCATCTACTTTATCTAAGTCAGGCACCTTAAAACAGCTTAAAAAACAGAAACCAATTCTGTCCTCCCTTAGAAAGAAATAAAGCGGCCACGTCACACCGCGGTGCGTCTTTATTTTTTACGACAAGACACCTGTAAATCTGTGACGATGGCCGCTAGATAATCGGACTGCAGTGGTACTGGTAGCAACAAAAAAACGATAACACGGTGCTCCCTGTTCTTCCATGCGATGTGAGCACGGTTATTTATATCTTGAGTATTGTGTGTCGCGTATTTACACAATGTTACAATATATGTATAGGATTACAGTAATTTTGTTAGTTTTATGCGACTGCGCCTGAGGGTTATGTTTTTCGATTGTATGTAGGAATATTCCTACATTTCTGTGGCTTGGTTTGATAAGCTTTTAATTTTAGCTTACTTTTGGCATAATAAATAAATATAAACGGACAAATAAAACAGACTGAGCTAGCCCCAAAGTAAGTTCGAGACTTGTGTTATGGGATACTAATCAAACGATACTATATTTTTAAACAAATAATTATATAGATCTTGGTTGTCTTTAAGTAATTATATAGACAACCAAGACTCAGGTCATTGTGAAAAAGATAATTTTCCATCTTGATCTGAATTTTCCATGTGACGATGTGGCATGACGACCTCTCGACAAATAAATATAAGCCTGATGTTATAAAAATCTGAATGCCTCAGTTAGCACAGATCGTGCAAAATAATGAGGATATAATAATAAATACGCACTATTTGCATTTCCCTTTTGCCGGGAAAGAAAATGGCCGCATTTTCCCGCGTTTTTGTAACATTCTCAAAGCATCGTGAAAGTAAATCATTAGAAACTGGACGTCTGTCTGTCGTTATGTCCATAATAATTGTAATGTGTGCGCCATGTCTTATTTATTGAAATGTTTATAACCCAGCACCATTAGGCCAGCAACTTACACAGGAGGCTTATACGCATTTTAGAGCAACTTCAGTCTACAGATTACATTACCCTAAATATTCAAATTCCTAAACAATGCGTGCCAGTCGTCTTACAAACAAGGATGCTCAAGACCGTGCGAAGTGGAGAAGAAAAGGCCGGAAAACAGACCCCGGGCTTCGCAGCATTATAGCTGACGATGCTACTGGCTGAGATGAGAGAGAGAGAGAGAAATTTCAAATTTTTGAATAAACACTTGCAAATACCACACCGACCGCCATCAATAATTTACCCTAAAACGCGAAAATTAGTATCTAATAAAATACTCTACATTTTGTTGTATATTCCAGAACTTAACAATATTTTTTCTGTTGTTTCCAGATACGACAGCACCCTACGTGCTATACAAAGATGGCGTTGAGCGAGCTCCTCCTGGCACGCAATGGGGGGGAGGAGTACTGGACGGCGGCTACCAGCCCATGCAGCACCAGAGCATGCAGAGTCCGGGGGGACCGTCCCCGCAACCCGAGCCGCAGCTCGCGTCGCCCGCGCCCTCACCCTACCCGCCCGCGCCTCCGCCCCCAGACCCCACGGGCACAGCAGAAGATGCAGCGCAACAACTCGCACAGCAACAAGCCCAACAACAAGCTCAGCAACAGCAGCAGCAGCAACAAACGTCACCAGAACACATGCAAGTCGAACAGCAACTACAAACCCAACCGCAGCAACAGCCGAACCAAGACCATCTCGACAGAACCCCCTGCTTCGTTCCGCAACCAGATTTACAACAGCAATACGCAACGCCGTACTTTAAAGAAACCAGACCCGCGAGCCACATGCTCGGCACCGGTGGCTTCCCGTTACATTATCTCAAACAAAACGGTGTGCTGTCACTAGAAGGCCCCATCGACCAATACGGGGCGCCCGAACTCCGACACTTGCCAGATATAGTGCAACCGGAGCAACCGAAGCCACGGAAGCACAACCCCAACTCTGAACTGAGACTGTTCAAATGCTTGACCTGTGGCAAAGACTTCAAGCAGAAGTCGACGCTGTTGCAGCACGAACGGATCCACACGGACTCAAGACCGTACGGCTGCCC
The DNA here is from genome assembly GCA_963555685.1 of Acrobasis consociella. NCBI lineage: Eukaryota > Metazoa > Arthropoda > Insecta > Lepidoptera > Pyralidae > Acrobasis > Acrobasis consociella. Next base: position 3,637,206 of record OY743114.1, read on the forward strand.
CGAGTGCGGCAAGCGGTTCCGCCAGCAGTCCCACCTGACGCAACACCTCCGCATCCACGCGAACGAGAAGCCATACGCGTGCGTCTACTGCCCGCGCTCGTTCCGGCAGCGCGCCATCCTCAACCAGCACCTGCGAATCCATTCCGGTGAGAAGCCATATACGTGCGGCGAGTGCGGCAAACATTTCCGCCAGAAGGCCATCCTGAATCAGCACGTCCGCACACACCAAGGCGAGCGCTATTCACACATATATGCCCTGCCCCGATCCCCGCGCGCGCCGCCCGCACTGACCGCGGTCACTGCCGGCGTCGCCTGCGACTCCCGCCGCCCCCCACACGTTCGATTCGGTCTCGCATCCATTGGCCTTCCTATCAAACAAATTCTCGGTCCCCTCGTCGCCCGACTAGCAGAGGGCGCTCGCGAGACGCGGAACCGATCGCCGGACGATCCCGTAACCGTCCTCAGTTCGATTAACCCACTCGTCGGTAACCCTGATTCGGGCGACTCAGACATGTGATTGACCAAAATATTCCATTTTTGCAGACGTTTCGCCGCATCTGATATTCAAGAACGGGACGACGCCTACTCTGTGGCCTCAGGATGTGCCGTTCCCAGCCGACGAGAACAAGGAGGAGGTGCAGTCGACGTACGGCGACGCGGACGGCCAAAACGGCGACCAGCGCGGCTCGTGCTTCTCGCCCGGCGACACGGCGCAGTACCCGGCCTACTTCAAGGACACGAAGGGACTCAACCACACGGTGTTCGGTTCAGGGCTTTCATTACAGTACTTAAAAGGAGGAAAGCTACCTGATGTCCTCGGTGGTCGCGCGATGCCTTTGTATGTTCGCTGCCCTATTTGCCAGAAAGAGTTCAAACAAAAATCAACCCTTCTTCAACACGGATGCATTCATATAGAATCCCGACCATATCCTTGCCCAGAATGTGGCAAACGATTCCGGCAGCAGTCTCATCTGACGCAACATTTGCGCATTCATACCAATGAGAAACCTTACGGTTGCGTTTACTGTCCTAGATTCTTCCGGCAAAGAACTATTCTAAATCAACATCTCCGCATCCACACAGGTGAGAAACCGTACAAATGTACGCAATGCGGTAAGGATTTCAGGCAGAAAGCTATATTAGACCAGCATACGAGGACGCACCAAGGCGACCGGCCGTTCTGCTGTCCGATGTCGAACTGCCGGCGACGATTCGCGACCGAGCCTGAAGTGAAGAAGCACATCGACAACCACATGAACCCGCACGCGGCCAAGGCGAGAAGAGCGGACGCGGCGAAGACGCCGCGGCCGCTGCCGCCCGCGTCGGCTGTGGTGAAGCCCGAGCTGTACTTCCCGCAGTGCTACGCGCCCTTCCAGCAGTTCCCGGCGACGGGCGCCGCGGAGTTCAAGCCGGCCGTGGGCCCGGGCGCGCCGGTGCCGTGCCTGCCGGCGCAGTGACCCGCGCCGCCGCCGCGATGGCACCCCGCGCCGTCGCACGCGCCCCCGCACCACGACTTGTACATCACCGACCGCCTCTACAACTAATCTTTCGGAACGCCCTTTGTGCTTTGAGACGCTTTAAACCCGGCAAACGGTGTCCCGAAATAGTTGTACGACCGGCCTTACTCCAGTATACGACTCGCGCTGCGAGCTTGCAATACAAATATTGATTATGGATCGCTGTAAAACAAGCTTCGATCTGTAAATACGACAAGTTTATACTCTACCGATCTGTCAAGTGTACAGTTCAAACGCATCAGCATAGTGTTACCGTCGAGAGCGAGTGCATAGAGTTTTGCCCCGTAATATTAAGTTACCACGTAAGAGTTAGGTTTCTCGGTGATTCTTCTTGATACGGTCGAAATTTTCACTAAAATCTAAGCAGATCCAACCAGAGATTAGAATTTAAAACTCTACGTTGAAATCTAAAAGTAAGAAATTGATCTTTTACCATTTAACAATATTTCGCGATGAATGTCTTCGGCACATCAATGTGCCTATTTGTAATAAATATACATATTTTGTAGATATATTAAGTTAATTTTATTTACGAGTGTTAAGGGATAAAATCTGGCAGGGGGTAGTTGAAATTCAAGATGCTCAAGATATCTTTAAAGTAATGGTAATTTAAGAATTTACGTGTAACTTTAGGTCCAAAATTGAACCTCTCGGAGAGAATTACACCGGTTAGTATGAATGTAAAACCAAAAACGTAGGTTACCTTTTGCCATCTAATACATTATTTTGTTTGTTACTCGCTGATGCTGACGAGATAGCCGAGATGTCTCAGTAACACTAGTGCCAAATAGTGTAGTGATTTTTAAATTTTTTCTACCAGTTTCTAATATAGTTGGCCTAGTTTAGGTTGTTACCAGTTTTTTCAACAATGTGACAATTGCGTGCGATGCATTTAAGGGGAAAGGGTCAGACTGAGAAAGGACTGTGATAGGTAGGTTAGGGTCTATTCGCTCACTAGCGTAACTTGTGTGATGTGGCGAGACGTGATTGAGAATCCTTTTGGAGCCGTGTGAATGTCTAAAATTGTTTGAATTTATTATAAATTTTTCGCTTCTTTTATGCTTATATACTCGAAATTGCCAAACGTTGTTTTTATGTTCCTAATTAATTGAAATTGCATTTATTTCGGACGCCACGCCCTGGCCGCGGCGTCGGCTCGCCTTCTCTTCTCGACTGATTTGATGTAGGTCTGATGTAGGTCATGTAGATAATGTTTGAGAGTGAGACTAGTGGGTACCTCACGTGGGTACTCGGAAACGTGTGTGATGTCGCAAAGTGCTTTGTCGTAGTTTGATCCAGGGACGGAATATGCCAGAATAATTATTTATAATTTAGCTTAGACTATCGACTCTCGAATTACCAAGCAATTCGACCATTCATCGCGAAATAAACTTAGGCATTAGGGAGAATAAAGATATATATGAATTTTTTAGCGTTGTTGAAATATTCTGACAGAGCGATGTGCGTCCTGAGTTTCTTCGCGTCCAAGTATAATACAAACAATGTAGGCAGTAGAATCTTTACAGAAAGCGTTGCATCACACCGCTGTATAATGTGTATAGAGGGCAGGGATACATATATGAAATATATTATCTCTGGGGAACTCTGTTTTGACTAGTCTAAGCAGACTATAAACTGTGCAGTCAGGATATTTCATCAGGCTTTTTAACATTTTTATCATCTCTGTTTGTAACTATAGACGACATATATAGCTTATTTTACGATATTATTGTGATGGTTTCGTTTTCCTACCGCATGATAAGAACTGTTACGTATTAACTAATAGATGTAATAGTATTGAATTTGTGGGAGTCACATTACACATACCATTAATTTATCACTTTCTAAAGTGAATGACGCAATATTATGTTTATAAGTATGTTGATTTCTGACAAATTACAGCTCATTGGACAGTTATGGAAAATTAACACTTTAGTTCTGGGCATCAGTATGGGAAATATTGGTGAACAGAGCTAAGGTATCCTACAGTCGCGTCGTCGACGCGTGTTTTGTTTCCAAGTTGTTTTTCCTATCAAACTTTTGGAGGTTTACAAACGAAAAACACCATTCGAGGAAAATTAGATGTTATCTTCCGTGACCACAGTTCTCCAATGTTTGCGTGATCCTCCGAGGCGACGCGCGCCGCCCCCGCCCCGCAGCCGTACAAACTTTCCGTTTCTACCTTATTTTCTCACACAACATTATGACAGCCTTACAATAATAGTTCATAAGTATTTTTATACAGTTCACGATACATAGTATATTAATATGAAAGCGGGAGCGGCGCGGCGCGTCCTAATACAAAGTTTGAATACACAATACAAACACAATACAGTGCCATAGCCGTGAAATAACCTCAGATTTATACTTATTAGATTTTTATACCGATACAAATGGATTTAATTTTTAAATATAACAAAGGTGATTAAGTATACAGAGATTAAAGATGATATTTTATACATTTATTACAAACAATATTATTAACGTAAATGTGAAATAGTCTTAAATTTAGTGTCGTACCTATTGCAACGTGCTAAGTACCTAAGTATATGAAAACAGGTTTTTATAAGTTATACAAGTGGTGGAAAACTGACGGCGTACTCTTCAATTTTCCACAACTACCCACATATTACCAGAAAGCTTGACCGGTAGTCGCCATGTTGCAATAGACAATTTTGTTTTTGGATCGTAAATGGCGTCATACAACCTTATTGTCGGTCTTGCTGCGTTGATTTCCATTTGTTTTCAAGTTACTGTAAATACATATCATTCGAAATTTCTCAGGCAGTGTTACAAATATTAAATAAGCTTTCATAATCCAATCGAATTTGAATAAGGTCTGTCGATGTTTTACCGATTTAAATCGATATTTAAAAATAATGTCGGGGATTTTTTGGACTAACCAATGTAGAATGTTTACCGGCATTTCCGCACATTTTCTTATTGGTGTGACAGTACCTCTACCATGAGTCTGAACGTTGGATTCACGATAGTCGTAGTACTAAGCATACCTAGTGTTATTCTACTACCGTGAATTAAACGTACACACTTATAATAGAAGTGCAAATTTAGGGTTTCGGTAATAAATTAACGATAGGAATTCTCCCAGGCTGTTTTGTTTCATATTGCTCACTTTTGTTAAGTTTTGCTCAAATGTGCGTGTATGTATACCTACTTTAAAGTTATTCTATTAGTTATACTTAGTACGAGATTTGTAAAATATTTTTTGAGAGCACGGTTTGCTTTTCTTTGAAACTATTTGTTAAGTGCTAAACCAGTCTTATTTCGTCGGTCCTTAGTAATACACGATTTAGACGGGAGCCTACCATTGGAATCCACCATCGTAATCGTGCCGTCCAAGTCGAAATTTCGTCAATCCCGAAGTAGCATCAGCAGCATAAGTTTATTTTATTCTTGCCAATTAAAATAATATTTTAACATGTTCCTAGCTTAAGCTACCTAAATATATAAACCATATACGAGTTGTTTTGTCTCCCATAATGATAAAATCTGCTATAAAATATCCCGTAGTGTAGGACTTTGCTTTTTATTGAAAGTTTTGATTTGATGCAAAATTCTATCGAATTGTCTGTAATTAAGGAAGCACATTAGTAGTTTTAGTTTACAAAAGACATTCTCGAAGTTTACGAAAGCGTTCATCTTCGCTTGTTTTCGGATTGTGTAATGGGTTACAGTTATACTGAAGTTTTTGAAATCCCTTTCTTCTATGTATCCGTGTGCTACTTACATTTAATATACTTAATTTGTATACTTTAAGTTGTTAACGATAAAAGGAGAGAATAAGATTGCATCGTGGAAGTATACTTTGCATATAATAATAATTATCAAGTTGTGTCAATTGTATCAAATACAATTCTACAGGCAATGGAAGTTAAACTGAAGCATTGCTTGCTTGGCGAAATGTATCTTAGTATAGTCCGTTTGGTAATAAAGAACGTTTAGGGCCTTTACTCCAGAAGCGACACGACATACGTTTGTAGCTACATTCGCTACCCGCGTTGCAGTGTCACGCAACATTGAGCGCTACGAATTGATAATAATAGCTAATTTGGTTTAACATTGAAATAGATACTATTGGACGGCTGTCGTGTCATTCTATAGGTCCAGTTTTCCTTTTCAATGCATTTAATTGTGATCTCAGCATTTTAAATGTAATAGGAGCTACACACGTAACGATAAATCGAAACGATTTAACTGAGCAGATGAATTGAACAGTTTTAATGGAAGCCACTGGTAGATATGGGAATTAACATCAATTTCTATCCACACATACAATATATCGTAAATCGAACATCATCTGCCTTACCTTTTCCTATTTTATTTGGAGTCAGTATGTCTTATCCCTCCATATCCCTCTATTCCCCGTCATTCCTCTCTCCCCAACTATACTCATGTCATGTTTCACAGCTTGGTCATCCTCTTCCTTGATGTCTATTTACCTTCATATTTGTCGTAAATCGACCTGCAAAGATTAAACGCTACGATTGATCGTAGTATCGTGTACAGCTGCTATAACGGCAACACTTCGAATTTGGAATGGCAAACGCGATTAATTCATTCTGAAAATCAGTCCTCACTATTGGTCGTCTCTCTTAGTACATTGTTTCTGATTGGATACCATAGTTTATATTCTAACTGACAGATTAAAAGCTACGCTATACAATCAGCTGTTCCGAATTTGAGGCGTTTTGATTGGCGATGACTAAATTGTGTAGAACACGTTTCATTTTTATTTTTAGTGCGTACATATCTACATTATACGATAATAACTTACAAATCTATAATATACTGTAAGGAAATTGACGTGTGTCGGTTTCTTTTAACTTTACAGCGCGATAGAAGAAAATTTCAATGCGTATCGATTAATCATTGTAATTGGATTGTATTCAGGGCTCGTTTCTTATCGCACTGTAAAAAGTTTACAATTTCTCGGTGTGTGGTTGTATCCACTTTGATCGAGGAGTTAGAGTAACGTTTAGTTCATAGAACGTTGGCTACGAATTATTTAGACGTCTTCCATTTTGTCTATCTACGTAGTTTAGTGTTAATGTTTATTTGTGTCACTATTGTTTAATTTCCCAGTTATACCTACCAAGTAATTTAGCCTTATTTGTACAGTTTATTCGATTTTATGACAAAAAGAAGTGTTTATTTGCCGTTCGCGCGGCACCAGTGCAATACACTTGAGATTTGGCAAAATATTCTATAATTTATTATTAAAAGTTTATTTTACTATCATAGTTGTTAATGTATAACATGAAATAATTGGTAGCCAACTTAAAGGCCTATGTTTTGTTTTTAATTAGGCACCTAATACATTGTATTCACTGCCACTCGCCGACCGCTGTCAGTAATTTCTTTTACTCAATAGATACTTGTTGAATACAGTTCCACAGTAAAATAAGTGTTGTTGAATTTTTTATAAAAGATAAACATATTAGATTAATGATCTTGTAGTCTGGATTGAGTTTTTTGCAGATTTTATTGTGTGCAATGTTTTCTGTCAGTAGTAAAGGTACGACGCCCCTCTTGCTTATTTTTGCTATACTTATTTGAAGCAATAAATAAAACAGTTTAAATATATACCAGATAGTACAATAGTTATACAGATTATACAAATATATACAAATACAATAGATTATACAACAAAGCCGTGATATATTAATATTATACACATTTTTTTTTATAAAGAAGCAGATGGGCGGCGTATCTGCAAGCATGATTGGTTTTATTCATGGGTGCTGTTATATCATTACTTGTACATATTTATTGTAATATACAACAATAGACTGGTAATTTTACACTGTTGTTAGGTTTCTACAGAGTTATTTCTGGGGCTGTTGAGAATCTGATTTTTCGTAAATTATTTTAAAAAGTTTCTTTGATTAAGAATAATTTCGAGTAGATAGTAGAGTTGCGACTTTATTTAAAAAATAATAAGTTTTTAACCGAGTCATTTAAGTCAATAACCCCGCAAAGCTATAAAAATTGCTTCTCACTTCAGATCGATGCTATCCAATCCCAACAAACGTCACTGGCACGGTTCTATTGACGTCTTGCTCTGATTGGACAACATCACAAGCCTGAAGTTAGTTGCAAAGAAAGAACGTTTTACAATACGCTAATTATTTTCAAAATGGCTGCCGTGTTTAGCTTTTGTTTTAAGCGTTTAATTTTCTTATAAATAAATTAATTATGGCCTAGTAATCAAGTTCTTCGCAACCCCAGTCCACATGTTACAATAGAGTATATTTTCGTACAGACCTACAGAACACAGAAATAGACTATAATAAAATTCATTTTAGGCAATCCCAGAATACAAGATCGAACTTTTTACACACAACAGACGAAACAGCTTATGGTTTCTTAACAATACATTTTCATTGTTTTTCGATAACACAGTTGGTTGCGAAATGGTCACAGAGATCAGGCGATAAATTGAAAACGTTGGCATTTTAAGAAAAATTGTAAATATATTTTCTAGTTCTTCCAAAATGAATAATATCAGTATTAAATACAAAATTCGACTTTGGTTTAGGTCAAAAATGTATGTGTGATCTACGTATAGAAATTTTTGCTTAGACCTTCTTGGTGTAATTTTTAAAATATGTTTATTAATTTTTAGTTATATTATTTTCTCTTAAGATATATTTTACTCGATTTTTAATTGATCTTGCCTAGACTTGCATTTACGTTAGTTACGTATTATACGTTTAAAGTTGATACCATCGTATTTATGTATATTATTATTGTATTAAGGGTTTTGTTTGTTTTTTTTTTTGTCATTAATAGAAGTAAAATGTTGTAAAAAGTAAGCTCGTTGTATTTTATCAAATAAACACTTTTTAGTCCAACTGAAGCAATACCATGCAGTTTTATTTTTACCTGGACAGTCCTATAAAAACGTGATTAAATAAACATACTTTGTCAGGAACACACGGGTGTATTTTTTATTTATTTATTTAACTTTATTACAAAAATTGTAACAGGCGGACTTAAGGCCGAGGGCCTTTTCTACCAGTCAACCTACAAGTGATGCTGAAAAAAGCTAATTTAGGACGACAAGACACATTCTAATTACATCTTTAAAATTGTTTCAAAAACAAATTTAACTACATATAATGTACATATACTTTTGGACATCTGTTCACCCACACACCAGAAAAGAGGTCTGTCAAGATCGTAGCAAGTGGAGGTCCTGCCTACCCCTGAGGCAAAGATAATTTACTAACGTAACAGTTGGTAACCAACGCCGTAGAAACGCCGGAGGGCCCGTAAGTAGGCAAAACTGGAGTTGCGGGGTAGGCACACAGAGATGGCAGCACATACGACTAGCAAAAAAGTGACAAATAAAAGTGTTGAATATTTATTGTATTTCATATAAGTTATATTTAATTAATTAGAGTACTGCTATATTTAAATTTGACTGCCGTGTAGTTGCCGGCAGAGAAGAATAGGGCCACTCCAAGTTCTCCCGTGGATGTCGAATTAGGAAATTCAAGCTAAACAGAGCTTATAAATATCAATAAAACTTCTCCAACCTGTCTGGCCAGCGAGGATAGTGTAGGCCAAGTTCTCTGGCTGCTCTGGACAAGTATGGCTCTGGTAGTATTGAGAAGCTCCTGCAGTGGAGACAAAAAGGCCTGATGATGATATATTTAAATAATAGTAATAAAAGATTGTAATGTTTTAATTATTACCTATAGCGCCATCTAGTGACAAGGAAGAGAATTCTTATACCTTTAAACGAGCAATTCTTGTATATTTATAAATTTCTGTGATCTCCAAAACGGCTCTAACGATTTCGCTGAAAATTGGTATGTGGGGATTTTCGGGGGTTAACAATCGATCTAGATTAGTCTTATGTTTGGGAAAACGCGTGTTTTCGAGTTTTCATGCGTTTTTCTTTCACTTTCGTCTTCGTTTTGGCAGCAGGCAGGCAGCAGTTTAGGATGCAGACCGCTAGAAAGAGTGTTACGGGTTCAAATCCCACTCGGTGACTTACTTTTGTTTTTTTTATGTTCAAGTTTATATAATTTTTAATTTTGTATTGTTTTTAGACAAGTTAAAAAAAATTTAGTTAATATTTGAGATGTTACCGAGCACAGCTCGGTCGCCCAGGTACTAATTACGTCTATAAGGCGATGGGTTGGCATGGCTGTGGGAACAGGCCTGATAGTAGATTATGTTTATATGTAAAATGTATGTTATGCTCACCCCCCGACCCGGATCTAGTAAGGGCAATTCCAGGGGTCCTTAAATCATAATATTTTTCCAAGTCGGTTTTGTAAACACGTAACCGGCCCTTTAAATATTATTTTCCAATATTTCAGGCAGTTTTAATTTAAACCACAACATCAAAAAACATCAGTTTATTTAATAACTCTAATCACTCCGATTCCTTAATAATTTATTTACACTATCTTGATTCTTATAAATACACAGATCCATAAACGTTAGACCTAATAGCAGACAATGACCTAACATGTCTTTCTGTAGATCCTTTTGGGTTCTGAACATGGATTTTAGGGATTCAGACATGTATACTTGCGAATTGGTCGGACTCCTCTCCGTTATTCCTTGCAGGAGCATTTCCACTGTTTGATCAGTTGATACCTTCTCGTTGCCGACTAGTGTTCCGTATAACCTAAAAAAATATAAAGATTATATTCAATCCTTATGACGACCTGTACAAGGTTGCAGAAAGGCGCTGGATGCAGGCCGCTTCCGATCGGTCGTTTTGGAAATCCTTGGGGGAGGCCTATGTCCAGCAGTGGATGATGATTCAAAAACCTGGAATAATTAACCTAGGTTAAACCAAGTACTAAAATTAGTTTAAAACTAGGTTTAAACCAATAACGTCTAAAACAAAAAGAGAGTATCGAACCTGACTTCATCCATGCCAAAGTACGTTAAACGAATCAAAGATTTTTCTAATTTGTCTCGTCATCATCATCATCATCAGCTTTCAAAAACCCACTGCTGGGCATAATTTGTCTAACTAATACTTATTAAGTACTAGCTGAGCCCGTGGTGTTACCCGCGGAAAAAGTAGCACATGTGTTAATCCAGGGTGTCAGCTTCCTGCATACTACATTTTATCTAAATTGATCCAGCCGTTTGCGCATGAAGAAGTAACAAAAATACACACACTCACAAACTTTCGCCTTTATAATATTCGTGTGATTAACTATGTGATAACATCTTACCGATACGGTAGAGTCGGCCGCAAGAAGTATACGTTTTGTGTTAACTTATTTTTGAAAATACTATTTTGTGTCGATTCTGATTCTGGATCTCTGGAACAAAAAGAAAATTGAGTTAAAATTGCATCTATTTCAAAACTATTGATGGGTGGAAATCTTTTTTACATGCAAACAAACATTGCTGTGTGGTTTCCGGCAGAGTAGAATAGGGCCACTCCAATTCCTCCCGTGGACGTCGTAGAAGGCGACTTAGGGAATACCAGCTAAACAAAGCTTATAAACATCAATGAGACCTCTCCAACCCGTCTGGCCAGCGAGGAGAGTGTAGGCCAAGACCTCTGGCTGCTCTGGCCATGTATGACTCTGGGACAGAGAGGGTCGTGCTCCTGCAGTGGATAGGCAAGTTGAAAAACATCTCAAAAATCTTGGAAAATACCAAACGCACAAAAGAGCTCCAAGTAATGTTACAACACTGCGGTTAGAGTTTTCGAGTAAAACGTCAACTCTTCTTGGGAATTTATTCACTACGGAACCAAAGGTTGACACACGAATCGTCAAGCAGCGTAGTCCAAAGTTCGTGGCTGGAGTCGTATGAGTTACTTGCCTATATCTCTCGTTGGACCGTGTGGTTTCCTTCAGAGTAGAATAGGACCACTCTAAGTCCCCTGGATGTCGTAAAAGGCGACTTAGGAAATACAAGCTAAACAAAGCATATAAACATCAGTGAGACATTTCCAAAAAGTCTGGCCAGCGAGTAGAGTGTAGGCCAAACCCTCTGTACCCATATTCTGGCGAAGCATGGCTAGAGAAGTACAGAGAAGATTGTGCTCCTGCAGTGGAGACTTAAAAGACCTCATGATGATGATCACTTTTTGGGCTACCTAAAATTTTCGAGGTCCAGTGATGCTCCCATCTATACATCATACATATAATAAAACAGTAATCTATACATGTATATAATAAAACAGTAAAGAAAGTGTGTCTGTACTATCACGGTCTTTTTTGCATGGATACCATAAAGTCGATATTTCTGTGAGGGTTTGCACCTGGACTCACAGAATTTAAACTAGATGGCGTATTCACAAATTAAAAATAACAAAAGCTCAGCAACGTGCATCTGCAAAATATGATTTTTAATTGGCCTAAGATAATTTGTGATTACATGAAATAAATTAGCAAAAAACAATATATTTTCGATAAAACATAGCTTATTGTTTTTTTTTTTAAGAAATACTAGCGCCATCTTAATATATAATTCACTCAGTTGGCGTTGAAACCCTGCTCAAACGATTTTGCTGCTATGGAAAAATTTTTTCTGATCAGTTCTGCATGGAAAGCATAAGGTTTACTTTTCTGTGAGGTTTTGCATTAGGAGCCTCAGAATAAAACTAGATGGCACTGTTCACAAAAAAAATAACAAGTTATCCTTTCATTTACTAGTAGATCTTATTTTCACTAAAGTTGAAAACAGATAAGCTAGTGGCGCATTGTTGACGTATGAGCCGATTGGCAGCGGTTCGAATCCCAAGTCAGACTTAATTAAAAAAAAAGAAATAATATAATAATTAATTGTTTTTTATTTTATATAATTTTTTATAATATAAAAAATATGGTAATATTTTTTATTTGGTAAAATGGAAACATCGACAAATATTTTTCTTACTGATTAACGTTTACAATTGCAACTTTCGTGTAGGTAGATAAGAAATAAAACAACATTAGTAATATTATAGTCTTATAATGAATACACCTTAACTTATAACCTTTCGCTAAATACACAACATAAGTTTTTTAAATGTTTTGCCTACTTATATATAGAGTTAGTGTAGTAAGTATAGTTTATTACAAAAATTCGTTTTGCAGATATATATATATTGACTAAATGATTAATTGATATAATATGATTTTAAGGTTTATAGCTTAAGTATTCGTTCCCAATCGAGGAAGAGATTGAAGCTAAACCTCAAATCAATAACAATTTTGAGACCGGGTTGTAGCTACCATAAAGAATAAAAGACAATATAAACATTTGTAAAAATGCAGAAAATAATAAAAATCACTTAGTATAATAACATTTTGCTATAACAAAAAAAAAATATCCTACTTACGCTCATTTTAAACACAATATATAGCTATCCCGGTCTCAGCTAATAACCTGTATAACCGCCATTTTGATCGATTCTTTCAGCACGTCTAAATAATTTACACTATTTGCTCGACTGGGTACTAAAGTTAGTTCTCCTGGGCCTGCGGCACTCATCCATACCCCCCATATCCCCCACATGTTTACTGTTATACGACCAGATTCACAGTTAAGCATAACGTGATCACTAATAACGCGTATTATTCCTACGCCACAACGTAACTCGCCCGTGTTGGCTAGATTTAAGTCTTCTCATCACTGAATATGACGTTACTCCAGTCGAAATTTCTATCTTTCAAAGCGAACTCTAATCGCGCTCTTTTATGGGTTTCGGTTAGCAATGGCTTAATAGCATGTCGCCGATAATGCAGACCTTCACTATGGAGAGCACGACGCACCGTTCGTAAAGATGTGTCAAACAATCCTGCGTAATATCTGGTTGGGATAAAGCCATTTTCCTTATAACCTTGCACCATAAGTTCACGCTGGTCTGAGCTAATATGGGGTCTTCTGCCGGATCTACTGCAGTGTTCCAACCCTCCTTTTGAAACCGTTTTACCCATAAAGTGACAGTCTTTATCTGAAAAAGGAATATATGTTTTATTTTTATGTTTCAATGGCCATGCGTAGTAAAGTAAATAACAGAAAGTGAATTCAATCATTTTTTTATACTTACGTTTAAGCCAGTTTCTCTAGAAATTTCAGAATAATTAAGGCCTTGCTTATGCAAAGCTATTATTTGGGCCCTCGCCTCGTAGCCATATCAATATTCAAACACTAACTCATATTAAAATAAATAATTAAAACTCGTTGAACGCAATCGTAACTGAACTTACTCAAAGAAAGTATAGAACGTTATGATTTAACAAAGATATCATTTTTATAAATCAATGGTAAACTACCTTCAATTCTTTTGAGTTTTTATTTTAGTCGCTTACAATATCAACCTTTATAAATAACTACAACAGGATAAACAGTAGGGTAATTTTAACCCTCTGCATAGATACGCATTGGTCTAATGGTTAGTGGTAATGAAACATAAGACAAATTTTATGCTACCGAGTTCGAATCCTAGCTAGCTGTCGTTTCTCTGCAATAAGGTTTTTAATTGTAATAGGAGAATTTGTGATAATATAATAACTAGCAAAGAACGAGACTTGAATGAGCCATGTAAATTATTTATTTTCTTATTTCCAATCCAACTAGCGCCATCTATGGTATCTAAACCAAACCAATACATAAGTTTTTAAAGAGGGCGTGGCGCAAATCGGCGCAATCGATTTTGTTAAGGCCATACCCAAATTTTCCGGGGTCCAGTGGCGCCGCCATTTAAAATAAATCATTTAAAAGGAAACGGAGATATCATTTAAAATTGTGTCTTGGTCAAGTTCTAGATACCCATTCAAAGTATTTTTTAAACTACTTTTTGTAGTTTAAAGTGAGAACGTGAAGCTTTTCTACGCACATTTGCGAAAAACGGCCACTTTTAGCTAATGTGCGTAGAAAAGCTTCACGTTCGCACTTTAAATTATAAACAGTAGTTCATAAAATAGTTTTAAGGGTTATCTAGGGCTTGACCAAGACACAATTTTGCATGATATCTCCGTTTCCTTTTAAATGATTTATTTTAAATGGCGGCGCCACTGGACCCCGGAAAATTTGGGTATGGCCTTAAGGAAATATCCATGCAGAACTGACCGCAGGTGACTGACATTAAATATATTTCCAAAAAAAATATTGGGGGCGATGGCGACGTAGTAACAGAGTAAGAATTTAAAAAAAAATGACTGTCTGTTTGTCTTTTTGTCTGTTTGTCTGTATGTCTGTATGTCTGTATGTCTGTATGTCTGTATGTCTGTATGTCTGTATGTCTGTATGTCTGTATGTCTGTATGTCTGTATGTCTGTATGTCTGTATGTCTGTATGTCTGTATGTCTGTATGTCTGTATGTCTGTATGTCTGTATGTCTGTATGTCTGTATGTCTGTACGTCTGTATGTCTGTATGTCTGTATGTCTGTATGTCTGTATGTCTGTATGTCTGTATGTCTGTTTGTCTGTTTGTACACGCTAATCTCCGGAAATACTGGACGGATTCGAATGAAACTTTTTTTGTTATATAGCTATTAAGCCTGGGCAACATATAGGGTATAAATAATTTTGGAAAATGGAACGCCTGATGCAGAACCATAATGGTCCAGCTAAACTATAAGAGATATAAAAATGCCGCCTTAGTAAAACTTGTTCAGCCTGATGAGCATTTTCCAGAGACATAAAGTCCACGCGAACGAAGTCGCGGGCTTCGGCTAGTTTTGAAATAAATTATTTGAAAGGAGATGGAGATATCATTTAAAATTTCGTATTGATCAGGTCCTAGATGACCCTTCAAATTATTTAATGAATTATTTTTTATAGTTTCAACTAAGAACGTGAAGCTTTTATACGCACATTTGCAAAAAACGGCCACTTTTGGCTGCTGTGCGTAGAAAAGCTTCATGTTTTAACTTTAAACTATAAACGGTAGTTGACAAAATTGCTTAAAGGGCTACTTAGGGTTTTGTCAAAAAAATTGTAATGATATTACCGTTTCCTTTCAAATAATTTATTTTAAATGGGGGTGCCACTGGACCTCGAAAAATTTAAGTAGAGCCCGGAAAAGTTAAGCCGATTAGCTCATCAAAATGATGGCAAAGAACCGATGGCCGTTGAGGCAGAAAGATTCTTGAACGGCAGCCACGTACCGGCTAGCAGCGTAGGACACCCACCTGCTAGGTGGTCAGACGACCTGTGCAAGGTCGCAGGAAGGCGCTGGACACAGGCCGCTTCCGATTGGTCGTTTTGGAAATCCTCAGGAGGCCTATGTCCAGCAGTGGACTTCCTATGGCTGATATGATGATTATAATACCTATTCCGTTGAAACATTGCTTGCATTCTCTCCAGCTTTAAGAGGGGTAATCTCCACATGCATATTGTAGGTATACTTATATACTATAACAGGTGCTATACTTACTCTGTGTAAACATTACTCCAAGCATTAATAAGTGCTACGACCATAGCGGTCATCTGTGACCTTGGCAGGTTCACAGCAATCACTTTAGGGTTGTTAGGATCACTCCCACCAGCTCTAAGGGTGGTTACCCTCGCTTGCATTACGTAGGTATATATATATAGGTACTATATATGGCAGTTTTTTTTATACTTACTCTGAGTAAAGAATACTCCTAGCATTAATAAGTGCTACGACCATAGCAGTCATCTGTGACTTTTGCAGGTTCACAGCAATCACTTTAGGGTTGTAAGGATCACTCCCACCAGCTATGAGAGTCGTAAGCACCTTTTGCATTACTTAGGTATATACTTTAGCAGATGTACACTTACTCTGTGTACACTTACTCTGTGTAAACATTACTCCTAGCATTAATAAGTGCTACGACCATAGCGGTCATCTGTGACCTTAGCAGGTTCACAGCAATCACTTTGGGGTTGTTAGGATCACTCCCACCAGCTCTAAGACTGGTTACCCTCGCTTAAATTACGTAGGTATATATATAGGTACTATATATGGCAGTTTTTATACTTACTCTGAGTAAACAATACTCCTAGCATTAATAAGTGCTACGACCATAGCGTTCATCTGTGACTTTTGCAGGTTCACAGCAAGCACTTTGGGGTTATTAGGATCACACCCACCAGCTCTAAGAGAGGTTACCCTCGCTTGCATTACGTAGGTATATATATAGGTACTATATATGGCAGTTTTTATACTTACTCTGAGTAAACAATACTCCTAGCATTAATAAGTGCTACGACCATAGCGGTCATCTGTGACTTTTGCAGGTTCACAGCAAGCACTTTGGGGTTATTAGGATCACACCCACCAGCTCTAAGAGTGGTAACCCTCGCTTGCATTACGTAGGTATATATATATAGGTACTATATATGGCAGTTTTTATACTTACTCTCAGTAAACAATACTCCTAGCATTAATAAGTGCTACGACCATAGCGGTCATCTGTGACTTTTGCAGGTTCACAGCAAGCACTTTGGGGTTATTAGGATCACACCCACCAGCTCTAAGAGTGGTTACCCTCGCTTGCATTACGTAGGTATATATATAGGTACTATATATGGCAGTTTTTATACTTACTCTGAGTAAACAATACTCCTAGCATTAATAAGTGCTACGACCATAGCGGTCATCTGTGACTTTTGCAGGTTCACAGCAATCACTTTAGGGTTGTTAGGATCACTCCCACCAGCTATGAGAGTCGTAAGCACCTTTTGCATTACTTAGGTATATACTATAGCAGATGTACACTTACTCTGTGTACATTTACTCTGTGTAAACATTACTCCTAGCATTAATAAGTGCTACGACCATAGCGGTCATCTGTGACCTTAGCAGGTTCACAGCAATCACTTTGGGGTTGTTAGGATCACTCCCACCAGCTCTAAGACTGGTTACCCTCGCTTAAATTACGTAGGTATATATATAGGTACTATATATGGCAGTTTTTATACTTACTCTGAGTAAACAATACTCCTAGCATTAATAAGTGCTACGACCATAGCGGTCATCTGTGACCTTAGCAGGTTCACAGCAATCACTTTGGGGTTGTTAGGATCACTCCCACCAGCTCTAAGACTGGTTACCCTCGCTTAAATTACGTAGGTATATATATAGGTACTATATATGGCAGTTTTTATACTTACTCTGAGTAAACAATACTCCTAGCATTAATAAGTGCTACGACCATAGCGTTCATCTGTGACTTTTGCAGGTTCACAGCAAGCACTTTGGGGTTATTAGGATCACACCCACCAGCTCTAAGAGTGGTTACCCTCGCTTGCATTACGTAGGTATATATATAGGTACTATATATGGCAGTTTTTATACTTACTCTGAGTAAACAATACTCCTAGCATTAATAAGTGCTACGACCATAGCGGTCATCTGTGACTTTTGCAGGTTCACAGCAATCACTTTAGGGTTGTTAGGATCACTCCCACCAGCTCTAAGACTGGTTACCCTCGCTTGCATTACGTAAATATATACTATAGCAGTTGTCATACTTACTCTGTGTAAACATTACTCCTAGCATTAATAAGTGCTACGACCATAGCGGTCATCTGTGACCTTGGCAGGTTCACAGCAATCACTTTAGGGTTGTTAGGATCACTCCCACCAGCTCTAAGACTGGTTACCCTCGCTTGCATTACGTAGGTATATATATAGGTACTATATATGGCAGTTTTTATACTTACTCTGAGTAAACATTACTCCTAGCATTAATAAGTGCTACGATCATAGCAGTCATCTGTGACTTTTGCAGGTTCACAGCGATCACTTTGGGGTTGTTAGGATCACTCCCACCAGCTCTGAGAGTGGTAGCTTCAGCTTGCATCACGTAGATGTCTGCCATCGGCAGCTGCTGTATTATGCTCCATGACTGAAAAATATTAATTAGATTACACCATATACAAAGTGGAAGACTGAACTTACTCCAAAAGGGTTCCCGGTGTTTAAAAAGTAACCCTGTATATTGTGTGATTGATGTATTGTGTGATTGTAATGCCTTTTTGGAAAGGACTGAGAAAGAAATCTAGTAATGGGCTATTCTATTCCAGTAGGTTTCTAGAACACCCGAGAACCATGGCGGCAGCGTACAGGGCGCCAGCAGCCGTCCTCGCTTCCAGGAGATTTTGCAGTTGCAGTTTGCAGGAGACGGGCTGGTTCGAGGCCGGCGCCAAAATATATCTTAAATATTCACTCTCACCATCATCATCATAATTTCAACCGTTATTACGTCCACTGCTGCATATGAGCCTCTTCAAAGGATTTC
The DNA here is from genome assembly GCA_963555685.1 of Acrobasis consociella. Lineage (NCBI taxonomy): Eukaryota > Metazoa > Arthropoda > Insecta > Lepidoptera > Pyralidae > Acrobasis > Acrobasis consociella. Next base: position 3,655,934 of record OY743114.1, read on the forward strand.
CTAAATGACCGATCTAGAGCGGCCTGCATCCGACGATCTTAATCAGGTCGTCTGACCACCTTGTGTCCCTGGGATGATCGCCATTCGGGAACCTTTTTGCTCCATTGGGCAACGGTACTTCGCGCTACGTGTCCTGCCCACTGCCACTTCAACGAACTAATCCGCTGTATTATGTCAGTGATTTTGTTTTCCTACGAATTTCCTCATTTCTGATTCGTTCACGTAGTGAAACAACGAGCGTTAACCTCTGCATAGCGCGCTGAGCGACCTTAAGCCTTCTTATGAGACCCATAGTTAGGTGCCACTTTTCAGAGCCATAAGTCATCACTAGTAACATATTAGTTGTAGAGTTTAGTCTTGAGACACAGAGTTATTTTGGAAGACAAATCTCTTATCTGCGTAGCTTCCCGAACGCTGCCCAGCCGAGTTGGATTCGTCTAAAGACCTCTTCCTCTAAACTCGAACTTCCTGCCTGGATCAATTGACCCAGTTAGATAGATATACTAAACTACATATTTTCTATTTCTAAACTAGTTTTATTCTATTTTATTATTTTAAGTCTATCCTAAACCTAACTTACAATATTTAATATATCCGTAATCTGTAACTTCTTCCCGTCCGGATAGTCTATAGAGTAGTACTTCCAATCCAATACTTCGTAACCACTTCTTTCTATAAGTGTCCAGCAAACTGAATTCACAGCTATATACACTATAAGGACTGATTTGCATTTCTGGAAAGTAAAAAATGGTTTTAAGACATAGAAATAAAGTTCTTAAAGTTTCAAGACTTTTAAAAATAATCTCAGGCACCATGAAGTAACTCATATATCCTTACTTCCTTATACTAATACATAAATGCGAAAGTAACTCTGTCTGTTACCTCTTCATTCAACCACTAAACTGATTTAGATGAAATTTGATATGGATATAGTTAAAGATCTGGGGAAAGACTTAGGATAGTCTTTATCCCAAAAATCCTCTTATCTGTGCTTCGGGAGGAACGTATAAGCCGTTAGTCCCGGCTGTCATCATTGTATAGCGTCGTAAATGTAAGTTGCATTTAGGCAGCCTGAAAAATCCGATACCAGTGTTGTCCACACACATAAAAAACAAACAAAATCCCAAAAATCATCCTTTATGGGAATGAAAGTTATAAATGGAACTTTTTTTGGGGAATTCTACTTGCCATACAAAAGTAGACTTTATTACAAAGTACCAAAATTACACAGATGAAGTCGTGGGTAACAGCTAGTTTTAAATCCTACTAATATTATAAACGCGCTTGTAAATATGAATGGATGGATGTTTGTTACTCTTTCACGCGCAAACGGCAGGACCAATACTATAAAATTTGGTACGCAGGAAGCTGCCACCCTGGATTAACATATAGGTTACTTCAAGCGCGGATAACACCGGGGGCTGAAGCTAGTATATCATAATTACCTGTCTAACACTTTCACTTAAAGTCGGTTGTAGGTACTGTCCTTTAATTTTACTAGATATTTCAGAATTCTGCTGCGGTCCCACCAGAATGCTGTCAAACAGTTTCTTTGCTGTTTTCTCCGAAAACCCTTCCAGGGTCTCCAAGTCACATATGTTATTGAGTTTGCCATTGCTACTCTTCCATTGTGCAAATTTTTTTAACCTTGTCTTGGCTATGTCATACCTGGAATGGAAGAAAAGTATACAATCACACTTTTTTCTGAGACATACAAGTTAGCCCTACCCCTCTTTTGATGACCTCCGTGGTGTAATGGTCACCATGCTAGTCCGCCACCCAGAGGTTCGGGGTTCGATCCCCGATCAGGGCAAGTTGCAAAATAGCCTTTTTAAATTGTCCTGGATCTTGGATGTTTATCTATGTATGCACTTGTTATAAAATATAGTATCGTTGAGATAGTATCCCGTAACACAAGTCTCAAACTTACTTTGGGGCTAGCTCAATCAGAGTAATTTGTTCATATATATTTATTTATTATTTATCTCTGAGAGCGTGATGATGATGATGATGATGACCACTGCCACGGCAGGGGAATGTGTAGACGCTCAAGTAACCCTGTAGGTATGGCTCAAACCAATAACTTTTCAAGCTGCGCCAATACCAGACACAATAGTTAAACAATTGAAGTCGGGAGGAATTCGTCCAAGTGTCGGCTTAGAGGTAATGATAATCGTGATAATTGCATTAAAAATAAATAGGCTATTTTGCTGTATTTTTTTTTAATTGATACTTTATATAAGGTGGTCAGATGACCTGACCAGGGTCATTGGAAAGCGCTGGATGCAGGCCGCTCTTGATCGGTCATTTTGGAAATCTTTGGGAGAGGCCTATGTCCAGCAGTGGACGTTATGCGGCTGAAATGTTGATAAGGTTGTCCACCCATCTCTTTCTTAGTCTTCCTCTCTTTTTCCTTTAACTGTTCGGAGTCTAATATTTTTTATTATATTTTTGTTATTTCAGTTTTAAATAAGTATTTACATTAGTTAATTCTGTGACTTAAATAGATCTATTCTAAGTACTTCTGCTTACCTGGATAAGTCGTTTACATCAGAGTCATTTATAACCTTTAAAATCTTTTCCTTTTCTACATCTGTATATTTGCCATCCAATTTATGGCTATAAAAACAGTTAGGATATATGGTCAGTCTAGATTTTCTTCTCTGTAAAGTTAAATTCATATAAATATAGTAAAATACTTTACATAATAACTAATAAGAAATATTTTCAAAACTTGTGGAACTAACCAGGAAGTTCATAAATGCTGTAGTCCTGCCGAACATATTAATAAGAAAGATTTATATTTGACAGTTTTGGAGCAAATAAGTATAACTTTATTTTTGTAATTATCACAGAAATAATAAATTCTAAAACACTTTTCTTTGTTTACATTTTTTTTAGGGAAGCGAGAGAGCAGGCACGTCTTGACTTTGAAATAAAAACGACACTGACACTGTCTATTGACATTTTAGTTTTTGGAAATGAAGCTCATGCAGCCTTGTATTCCTTTACTTACCCGACTGCAAAGAGGAAAAAGGAAGACAACATGTTATAACTAAGTCTTTCAACGATAGAGTACATTCATAAGTGCTAAAATGTTAAAGGCATTGTAGTCTACAATACTGAAAAACTTTCCCCGATAAACTCAAATCGAAATACCGACTTTTTAGACTTTTCATAGCAACTATACTGCTGCTAACTGTACTGAGCACAGAATGTAGGTATATCAGGTAGGGTAGGGTAGATATCACATATCACATCAGACATGCATTTATTATGTAGTAGTAGCGAACTAGTGACTGACTCTTCCCTTATACATATAAATATTTTCCTTCTTCTTTCTCAGTCTCAGTCCTTTTAGGACTGCGATTTTTTAATTTTTTTTTAGTTAGTATTGTTTTATATCATAATGTACCCATATTTGTGATGAAGTCCTCTGGTGCTTCCCTCCTTACCCCGCTCTCCACCCCGCGCGCCCATATACTTAAATACGGAGGCGCGAGGACCCTCGTCCTCTTTCGACCACGACTGGACGCCGGGCTGCTTCAAAGCTGAGTACTTTTGGAAATCTCTTCTGGAACAACGAATCTCGTGGCTGTGAACCTACGACCCTTACCTGTGACTTCTTTCTCATTGTATAATTGTTAAAAATTAATTAAAGAGTTTGGTCTTTTCAAATATTGTTTCTTCCAAAATAATCACTACGTCACAGTGGCGCCACAACAGAGGAGTTACCACGAGATTCGTTGATCTTCTAAATTTTATAACTGTGTTTTGAGTGCTTTATTTCGTTCAAAAGGGTATGTACTAGTGTTTGTTATTTTTTTTGGTGTTTTCATTCCGTACTCAGTGCAGTGCAGTGCATAATTATATAACATATCTAATTCCTTTGTTCACGCGGTGCTATCGTCCGTCCACGTGCTTTTGCGTGCGCGCAGCGTGGCATATCATATCCCACTTTAAACTTAATTAATCTCACGTAATAATACCCTTGCTTGTAAACCCTTTTGGACGGAATCAAATTGATTTTTTTTTACTTTTCGCTCCACATAATTTTTCTGGTTTCGTAGCTGCTCCACACATTTTTTTTTTTCGGTCACTATGGCTTATACCATAAAATTTACTTTATTAAATAAATTGGAACTCGAATATGAGGTAGAAATAAGAGGTGGTGACTCCTCAAAGTGTACTGTGGAGGAGTTACGTAAATTAATTACCAAACTTTCATCTAGTTCTCCTTCAGAGGACATTTTAGAATCATGTTTTACGGTCGAAGAGGATATTTCCGCGGTAAATAATTCCTTAATACGAGTGAAAAACAACGCGAAAGCCTTGCAATCTAAATTTGATAAAAATCTTTACTCTAGAACTGAATCTATTCTCAGCCACGTTTTTCATAGGTTATCACGCATTGACGTCACCTCAATTAGTGATACACAAAAATTTAATTCGGTCTGGAACGAGTTTCATTCCATTTCCGAAATTCTCTCGTCCTTAACTTCTTCTAAACCTGTAGTATCGAGCGGAGTCGAGTCACAGAACTCTGATGAAAAATTCTTTGATGCATTAACCTACGATCGTAAATTATTTTCTGAACTCGGTAAATTTAAATATAACGGCAAATCGTGTGTGCGCGCCTTTATCCAAAAAGTTAACGAATTTATGTCTTGTAGAAACATTCCAGATAGCAAAATCTTTTCTTTCGCTTTTGAGATATTTTCAGACGATGCACTCCATTGGTATCGTTCTATCAAAGACAGCGTTGATACTTGGGACGATCTTTGTAAATTACTTAAGCGTGATTTTAGTCCGCATAATTACGACGATAAACTAATGGCGGAAATAAGACTTCGTTCTCAGGGCGAGAAAGAGAACATAACCTTATATATAGCAAAAATGCAAGGATTATTTTCCCGTTTGGATGAGCCTGTCAGCGAGTCTGTCAAATTGAACATCTTGTTAAATAACATTAGGCCTTGTTACACTAATTGCCTTCTGACTGGGGTTGTTTCAGATATTTCTTCGTTGGTTAGCATTTGCAGAAAGTTCGAACAATATCAAAGTCGTAGTAATGATTTTTCTGAGCCACCTAAGGTTACTTCTAGTACTTTGGCGCCTGAACTGGCTTACTTTGATTCCGATTCCGCCATCGTAAATAAAACTTATAATAATAAAAACTTTTTCCGAAATCGAAATTATTTTAAAAATCCCAGTCCGGCTTCTTCTAACAATTTTTCTAAGGATCGTCAAATTAATGCCGTTGCTAATACTACTAATAATAAACAATTCTGCCTTAGATGTAGAAATGACTCGCACAATTTATCATCTTGCACTCAGCCTCGTTTTCTTATTTGCTTTAAATGTGGTTTGAAAGGTTTTAAAGTCTCTAATTGTACAAACTGTAATAAAAACAATGAACCTTCAAAAAACTTGTAAGTTCCGATTGGGGAAAGTCTAAAATAAAAAGTCGAACTAGTAAAACTGAGTGGCACAATTGGCTACATCACGTATCCAATTTCTTTAATTGCCATAAACTTTCTTCAATCGTAAATACAAACACACAACCTCCCTATATTCCTGTAGTAGTAAATAAAAAAAACACCATTGGCTTACTCGATTCTGGGTCTTGCGCAACTATACTTGGTAATAATTCTCATCTTCTTTTCTTGAAAAATTTGGAATTAAGTGGTTCTAAGCCCTTGGTTTTTACCACCGCTGGTGGCGAGCAATATTCTTCACTCGGCTCAGTGGTAATTCCATTCCAATTTCAAAATAAAACTGTTTCTCTTGTTACCCATATCGTTCCTGGCATCAAAAATCCCTTGATTCTGGGTATGGATTTTTGGAGAAGTTTTGGTCTGTTTCCGGCTAATTTGGAAACCATCTCACCTCAAAATAATCACGAATCTGGAACCTCGGTAGTACAGAAGGACACCGTTAGTAAATTAATTTCATTTGATAATTTAACTGACGATCAAAGAACTACCGCCAAAAACATTATTTCTCAATTTATCGATATTTCTTATCAGAAACGCGGTCTCGGCCGTACCTCTCTCATTACTCATTCGATAGATACAGGTGATCACCCACCGATTCGGCAGCGTTACTATCGCATGTCACCAGAGAAACAGCGCATTTTGGTAAAACATGTCGACCAAATGCTTAAAGAGGACGTGATTGAACCTTCCGAGAGCCCTTGGTCTAATCCAGTGATCTTGACCCCTAAAAAAAATGGCGAACTGCGTTTTTGTCTGGATAGTCGGAAATTAAATTCTATAACAAAAAAAGATGCTTATAGTTTACCCTATATTGCTGAGATTTTGGATAACTTAAGAGATGCTAAATACATATCTAGTTTAGACATTTCAAAATGTTTTTGGCAAACCTTGATAAAAAAAGAGGATCGTTGCAAAACGTCATTTTATATTCCTACGCGTGGTAAATTTCATTTTAAATCTATGGCTTTTGGATTAACTAACGCTCCAGCCACCCAGCAGCGTCTTGCAGATATTTTGTTTTACGGTCCAGAATTTGAAAACAGGGTTTTTTGTTATATCGACGACGTGATTTGTGTCTCAGATTCGTTTGATAGCCATATCACACTATTGTCAAAAATACTAGAAAAATTAAAATATGCGAACCTCACTATAAATCTCGACAAATGTAACTTTTTCAGTACTAAATTAAAATACCTGGGTTATGTAGTGGATTCGGAAGGCCTTCATGCCGATCCCGAAAAGGTAGAATCGATAAAAAACTACCCCACTCCTACTAACAAAAAGGAGGTCCGTCGCTTCCTAGGCGCTGCGTCGTGGTATAGAAGGTTTATACCTAACTTCAGTGCGCTGGCATCTCCCTTGAATAAACTAACCTCTAACGGTAAAAACTCTCCTGCGTTCAATTGGTCGCGAGAGGCTGACGCAGCTTTCAATAAATTAAAGGATTGTTTGTCTTCTTCGCTGGTACTATCTTGTCCAGATTACACACAACCATTTGAAATTCACGCGGATAGTAGTGACTTTGGTATGGGAGCTGTTCTTTGTCAGGTCTTGGAGGGGAAAGAAAGAGTTATAGCCTTCTACAGCAAATCCCTTACGGACCAAGAAAGAAATTATAGTGCTACAGAGCGCGAGGCGCTTGCTGTTCTGTCAGCTATTGAACACTGGCGTTGCTATGTAGAAAATGGCCAAAAATTTATTGTGTACACTGATCACGCTGCTCTCAAGTGGTTTATCAAACTCAACAATCCTACGGGTCGACTGGCTAGATGGGGAGTCCGTCTTTCTTCCTATAATTTCGAAATAAAGCATCGTCGAGGAACCGATAACGTTGTGCCAGACTTCCTTTCTCGTTCTCCTAATGTCATGCCTATGCAATGCAACACAATAGATGGGAATGTCATTTCTACTAATGATCCATGGTATCTTAATATCTATAAAGGTTGTTCACAGTCTCCTGCCTCTTTTATAGACTATCAGGTCCTTAATAATAAATTATATCGTTTTAAAAAAAGTCTTAACCCTCTTACTAGAGAGTTTCAATGGAAGGAGGTTGTTCCATCCGAAGAGAGATCGGAGTTAATAAGGCAAAACCATTCGTTGCCCACAGCCGGTCACATGGGCATCTCTAAAACATACAAGCGCTTGGCCCTTAACTACTATTGGCCAGGTATGTATGCGGACGTGGTTAAGGCCGTCAATTCTTGCGATGATTGTATCGCTCATAAACATCAAACTCACTCCACTTTCGGTCATATGGGCGGACCAAAGTCATGTCTTAGGCCGTTTCAAACGATAAGTATCGATCTAATCGGACCCCTTCCGCCTACAAGAAAACAAAATAACTATATTTTCGTTGTCTGTTGTTGTTTCTCCAAGTATTGTTTGCTTTTCCCTATAAAGCGTGCCACAGCAGAAATAATAACAAAAATACTCGAAGATAATGTTTTCTTGGTTCACGGCATTCCTTCTACGGTCATAGTAGATAACGGTAAACAATTCGTTAGTGCCCAATTTAAAAACTTATTATCTAAATATAAAGTTCCGAACACACACTATACCCCATTTTATACGCCTCACGTTAATACGGTTGAACGTTATAACAAAACTATAACTACAGCTATCTCCGCATTCATTGAGAACGACCACAGAGTGTGGGATACGCTAGTACCTAAAATCCAATTCGCCATCAATTGTGCGGTAAGCGAAGTCACAAACTACACGCCCTCTTTTCTTGTTTTCGGTCGCGAATTGATAACCTGCGGTTCACACTATCTAGATTCTGATCCGAACTTAATTCACGAACCACGTGACTGTTATGCGGAGTCCCTTGGTCATTTGTCTTCTATCTTCGACAAAGTACATGCATCCTTGTTATCGGCCCACGAGCGTAACTGCCAGTCTTATAATCTTCGCCGTAAGTCGGCCGAATTCAACGTTGGCGATATTGTTTGGAAGCGAACATTTTATTTAAGTGATAAAGACAAATATTTTTCAAAAAAATTGGCCCCTAAATTTATAAAATGCAAAATAGTATCAAAAAAATCTCCTTTGGTGTATAAACTTTCAGACATGTCTGGTAAGCCACTGGGCGAATGGCATATTAAAGATATAAAACAAATAAATTATAAAGAATAATTATCAAAATATAATCAAAATTTAAACAAATTAAATACTATCTTCTATAACCAATGTATAACATTTTTTTTTTTCTTGTACCCTATGGTTTAGTGGTAAAAAAGTCTCTCGCTTGAATCAAGTATACAGGTTCGAATTGTCTTTATAACATTGTGTGTTCACCTATTCGCTATCGAACGCATTGACACTTGCAAGCTACGACCGGTTCTTGACCTTGGCTTACCGGTTGTGCATACCACAGCTGTTCACGCACACTTGTTAATAGATAACTATAATGATCGCTTCACATTGTTATTTCATATCGCATCGCATCTAACGTTTCGCGCTATATTTTAATCATTGTTTCTGGTGCTAAAAATAAAATAAATAAAAAATAAAATTGCTCTGTGAGGTGACTCGGCTCGGCTCGTATAATGTATTTCTAACTTTTCAGGTAACCTAACTGCGATACCTAGAATGTTACTCATTCCTTTTTCTATAAATTTCAGCTGTCCTGCTCCTCCTGGGTCTCCAGAGTCCGCAGCCCCGTCGTATCCTGCCAGCTTCAGCCAGCGAGCAGACGAAGCCGAATTTTCCGGCAGGAAAATTCTGTCCCAACGAGGGGGGTGTGTGATGAAGTCCTCTGGTGCTTCCCTCCTTACCCCGCTCTCCACCCCGCGCGCCCATATAAATACGGAGGCGCGAGGACCCTCGTCCTCTTTCGACCACGACTGGACGCCGGGCTGCTTCAAAGCTGAGTACTTTTGGAAATCTCTTCTGGAACAACGAATCTCGTGGCTGTGAACCTACGACCCTTACCTGTGACTTCTTTCTCATTGTATAATTGTTAAAAATTAATTAAAGAGTTTGGTCTTTTCAAATATTGTTTCTTCCAAAATAATCACTACGTCACATATTGTTATTAATAATCAAAGGAAAATAATATATTTACAAATCAGTAGCGTTTATGGTTGTAGTTTGAACGATGCAGGTTTTTTGAATTTGTAGGCATACGGGACGGGTCAGACGGGTGGATGACTTTACAGAATTAATATAAGTATTACAGTACCTGGGTGACCGAGCTTTGCTCGTTTACATCTCAAACATTAACTACATTTTTTTAAACTTGTCTAAATACAATACAAAATAAAAAGTTATATATAAACTTGAACATAAAAAAAAACAAAAGTAAGTCACCGAGTGGGATTCGAACCCGTTACACTCTTTCTAGCCGTCCGCAATAGTCGGCATCCTTAACCACTGAGCTAAACGGATGGCGGCGGCGCGACGAAATTAGCGACCATATTCTGCGTGGAAAGAAAAACGCACGAAAACTCAAAAACACGCGTTTTCCCAAACATAAAACTAATCTAGATCGATTGTTTACCCCCGAAAACCCCCATATACAAATTTTCAGCGAAATCGTTAGAGCCGTTTTCGAGATCACAGAAATTTATAAATAAATATATATATATACATACATACATACATACATACAAGAATTGCTCGTTTAAAGGTATAAGATACAGAATAAAATCTCCTAAGGACCGGCGCAATATGTGTCCCCGACTCCCCGTTCCCCATCCTCGCATCGCACCTCTCCCCTTGAGCGCCTACAACCACCTCTACAGGGCGAGAACGGGGTAGAGGTGCGGGGACGGGGACGCATATTGCGCGGGACCCTAGGCGAATTTTTTGGAGCAAGTGACTTCAGTTTATGATACTGCATGGACTCATTTTATGTTTTTCAGTATTTTTTTATGGTAAGTACTTCAGTGACCATTGGTGCGATTTTTCAAACGCGGAGTCACCTAAACGAATGGTTTTTTCATACAAAAAACCGTTCGTTTAGGTGACTCCGCGTTTGAAAAATCGCACTTCAGATTTTTATTAAAAAAGTATGCCTAATAAATAATTGTAGTAGGTAGTAGTATCACTTGTCTGTGAGTATCACTACACTATACATATGTATATCTGTGGCAGATTTACCAATAATGGGGGGGGGGGGGCTTTTAGTTGAAAAAGTACCCTTGTACAGTGAAAAGTCTTTTCCTATTGTGTATATATTTTTAAACAATCTACTTTTATCTCGGCGGATGATCGGGATTCAAAGTAGAGCGTTATTGTGGCTGGGGGAAATGATTTGGAACATGTTTATTTGCCACTTTTGCCATAAAAATAAAAAAAGCGACTTTTAAGCCACTGATTTACATCAAACATAGCTAAGAACCATTTCGACAGTCAAGGACTTCGAAAAACAGCATTGAAATTGGTCGATTCGTTTGGAAGCTGCAGACAGACGCGTCATATGTACTTATTTAAATTGACGTCGATGTCAATAATATTTTTTTATACTTTATAATACTTACTTTGTTTAAATGTACTTCTTTGGAATTACTAATTTACACATTATTATACTTCTTATCTTACAAACCTACTTTACAACTGAGCTAGCAGCAAAAAATAATAATATGAGAAACAAAAGGTTAGTGACACTGGTGTAACAAAGTGCTATTTTTGAACGCGGAGTCACCTAAACGAATGGTTTTTCGATACAAAAAATCGTTCATTTAGTGACTCCGCGTTTCAAAAATAAACCTCTGGACTGACGATCACTGCCATCTATGTGTGATCGCGGAACTAATGTGGAATGAAAACCACTCATTGTAAATGGAGCACGTCTGAACCAAACTATTTTTGTAGTTCATGTGGGAGAATAGAGATGTCGCTAGCCTACATTCTAAGAATAGTAGATGACGAAAGAAGAACGAAAAGAAGAATTCTATGGACAAGAAGAATACACCTTCTTATTTTAGATATATGATGAAGGTATTCAGATTTTAGAAGAAGGTAGGCATAATTAATAATTTAATTAACTAGGTATGTACCTACCTAACTAAGTATCGATTTGGATTCGAATGCACATCAGATTTATTATGAAGATTGGTATACCTACTAACCCATTTACGACAGTTCTTAGAGAAAGAGAACACAAGTCGCAGTAGAGTAGGAAATTATGAAATTATTAGGAGGGTAGAATAAAGGTAATTCTTAAGTAAATAACACAATACTGTTAGTTAACAATAATAATACATAAGTCAGATGCTGAGGGTTGATTCTGCCAGTTTGACTGTTATTATTTATCAAGAAGCATTTTTTTTATTTGGTCGTTGTTTTTCGTGTGTGTAAGTGGCCAACACTTTTATCAGATTTTACAGGCTGACTCTTAGGCATCTGATATAGCTTGACAACTGCCATACAATGATGACAAGCCGCGATCAACGGCTTAAACGTGCCTTCCGAAGCACGGAGATGCTCGAGTAATTTTGATACCACTTGTGGTCACCCATCCAAGTGTGGACCACGCCCGGTGTCGCTTTACTTGCGAAAGCGCTAGTAATGCGCACTCCCGCCGGGTCACCGAGGTGCTCTTTTTTTTTTTTGTAAGCATGACAGACATGATAGACAGACAGATTTAGGTCTTAGGTACCTAGTATCTAAAAAAAGTTTTTACTTTTTAGTGTTCTAAAAATATTTTAAACTTATGTCATGGTGACAGTAGGTAGGTACTTCCCTGTCAATACCTACTTCAAAAAATTGTCAAACTGACTTTAGCTCAACTGAACTTGGACTGAACTCAAATTATAAACAACTTAACAAGGTGAAACAAACCTGAAACAACTTTGAAAGTAAAATTAAGACTTGTCCATCACACATTTATTACTGTAAAGTAAATCAAAATGTAACTAGAACAACCAAAACAAGCCTGAAAAAGTCGCGCGAGGAACTGAAAGGTGAAAGACTTCCTACGAACGAAAGCGAGACCAACCGAACTAAATAGCGCTATCTCTCTCTAACTCGTGCGACGCGATTCAACAAGATGGCGGCCGCTCGCTTTACTGCGGCCGGTAAACAGCTGTGTGCATTCGATCACCCTCGCTTCAACGTGAACGTACGCTCGCGCTTATTGTAATCATCTTCAACTTCTGGAAGTCCTGGAGTATCAATTCGTTCTGCTTTCTCCGGAAATTGGTGAGTTGTTAGCATAATATTATGTTCTTTTTCAGATTTTCTTAGATGGGCCGATTTTCAGCTGTTGTTTTGTTTTGTTGTTGTAGTTGATTTCCAGGTCTTCCAGGTTTTGGCCCGTTTTCTGCATTGTTTTGTTTTCTCCTGTTTTTTGTTGAATCTAAATAGGTGAAAGATGAAATTCTAAGTTCGAAGAATACTTCGGTACTTATTCAATCCAACATTTGCAAAATGCACAATTATTTTAAGAAAAATGTGCGAGTCGCAAAATGTACGTTTCGCAAAATGTCCAAATCGCAAAATGATCTATTAAAATAGATAATGTAATGACACGTCTTCTGCAAGTTAGGCTGCCGTTACTCTGCTATTGACTTTGACCTGTGCAATAATTCGCTTACCTTTTTCCCTTTTTTTTAACCGTTCGTCAGACAGACGGAGCACAAAGTGACATTTCGGGTCCAGGTCCAAGGTCAAATTTGAAGATCACCTACGTCAGAAGTTAGATATTTTCGCATTTAGTTTTTTTTTTTTTGTAATGTGCACTAGCATTGAGTAGGTTAACAGAGTCCAGAGAGACTTAGCCATTTCGCGCCACAGATCTTTTTAACGGACATTTTACTTCCATATTGATAAATTATCATTATCAAGGGCAATTTATTAGACAAAAGCATTTTTGGCCAATCTCGAAACTTGATTCTTGTAAAAACGATCCTTGTGAAAAAAATTGAATTGAATTTTGTGTCGATTCAGTTTTTCGAAATTTTCAAAATGGCGTAAATATGGAGTTTGAAAACTTAAAAAGACCATATTTCAGCCATTTAAAAAAAAACCTCTAAATTTATTTTTTACCGACTTAAAAAACTAGGAGGTTATTATCTTTTGTTATTTTCCAAGTGATCTTCATTAGGAGCGTTGGGCATTTTTCGCGATGTAAAAAAAAAATAACTCGCGACTCTTACCAAACGTTTTCACTTCTGTCGGCACTCCCGGAGTGCCACTGTTTTTTTTATGTATATTCATCAAAGCACACTTGGCAGGTGATCCCATAGAAATTTAATCAAAATCGGTTGTGTTGCTCGGAGTTGTACCTAATCCGTTTTTATTTTTAAAAATTATATCTGATAAACTTCAGTGGGTCTCGCGAGGCCTACAGCTCACAGAGCCAGTAGTAAGTAAAATAGTACACACCCACTTATCGTTCTTTTACTTTTTCCCCTGGCCAGGTAGTAGAATGTTTCGCGTGCGTTGGTATGTACTTGCAAGCAAAAAAACTTAAATAAATACCATTTGGGGCCAGGAAGAAAGTTTTAAATCTAAATCAAAGGAAGAAAAATGTGTTTAGCACTGAAAAAAAATTCTAAGGTGCACTGACAAACATAATATACCAGCTCATAATAAAACCTAACCTAAAAATAACCTGCCAAGTGCGAGTCGGGCCACGCGTAGTAAAGGGTTCCGTAGGTACGAATGATGATTATGAGTGCACGCTAATAAAAACGGTCTAATTTTTTATTGAATTCGTATGAAATGTTCCTTTTCAGAATTCAATTTTTAAGTAGGTCGTCTAAGTATAACTTTTTTTATAACCACTACATACTTAGCTCTGAAAGATTTCATTTAAACTTCGTTATATACTTGCCTACTTATATATAGGTAGGTACTACTTACGGGTACTACTGTCATAAATATTTTCACTTGAAAAATTTGAATATAACATAACCTACAATACAACCATATAAGTAAACACTTCACTCTAACAAAAACTTGCATTAAAAACCCAAATATTTCAGGATATTTTTGAAGAAGAGCTGTTAATCGAAACCCCACATAATGGGATTGTCTAAAAATATTGAATCCCACTTTTAAATGTGTATGGGAGACCCTAAAAATAGTTAAAGATTGTTTTTTTCAACACTTTTTGGCATACCCATGGCAAATGACAGCTTTTTAGTACTTTCTTTGAGCAGAACCGCGGGCGAAGAGACAGAAAAGGCTAAACTAAAAGGCTTCCTACGGAACCCTTTCCCTTACTAAGGACACTAAAAACTTAACGGTAAACCGAATTTGCGCCTATGTCGTACAACGTACAATTTATCAAAAGGTACGAAGAGAAGAGCTGATCAATCCATAGCAGAACAGACAGTCAAGCCAAGAGGAGTGGCAAGCCGTAAGTGTGGCAACAGCGCACGACGCACGTCACAATCCAATCATAGCGTACCGTACAGAAAACGTGTAGTAACGTTGCCGCTCTGTGCCCCATTCGTGTCCGCTCGGCATCGACTCGGCATCATGTCGATGTTTCGTAATGCCGCGTTGAAGTAGCCCGTGAAGTCGCGATATTACTGAACATTTGGCTTCATACGATCTTCTTTGCTGTTTAGTCATCTACCTTCTCATCAAGTCATCAGTATAGAGACATGATCTCAATGAAAACAAATCTTCTAAAGGCTCAAGTTAGAAGCTGCTATTGCTATAAAAGCCTAATTATACCTCTAAGCAGCGTAAATTCCCATTAATCCTTTGCTCTCTCGGAATGGCGTTGGCGCTGTTGCCAAACTTCTCTCCTGCGCTGCGTCGTTCGAAGTTATACGTACAAATGTTCAGTCGCCTTCTATTCTGCATACCTTACTACAATCAATGTCACCGAAGCAAATCAATCAACCAGTCTTCTTTTAGACATCTTGATATTGGTTTAGAAATTTTTGAAACGATGTAACCTTTTTATACGTGGGTACTACTTAGTAGGATAGGTAATCCTGCTAAGGTATTCTTTCGTCGCATTGGAGGGCTCCTTGTTCTATGTGTTTTAATACAGATCTGAACATTTGCTTTACCCATAGTTTCCAAAAACAGGGCCATTGCAGCTGTGTTTTTGCTTCATTGTTCTTATCATCATTCTCATTTAGGTCAAAAAGGTCATTAGTACTTATTTCATCAATTTGACATAAAATATTCACATGATAGTATAGCATCAAAATCACTATGTTGTTGCAGCGAAGCGCTCGAAACATGCTGTTATCTCTTTCTTCCCTTTCGCGTTTCCCGAAATGTTGATTGTGCCTCTCTATTCTTCTATTTAAAGATAATTGCGTTTATGTAATACTTAATAAACTATGTTAAGACGTCATGTAAAAGTGCATAACAATTCTTCTGTGTATGACTTTCCTGTATATTTTCAAATAGGTGTATGAGAATAGAATTATTTTTCACCTACCCTTGCTAGCTTGCTACAGTCGGGGACACAAATATTGTCTAAAACTTTCTCTATTTACGGGTATTTTAAAAAAAAATAAAATTGATCTCTCTTTTTCTTTTTTGTTTAATTTTCAAATTTTTTATTATTTTTTTTAGAATCTGTTTTTATAAATATTTTACATATATTATTGGCAAAATGATTAATTGACTGAAAGATTTAGGCTGATTATAGTGGGTAGAGTCAATTTTATTATATCTACTTACCGTAAATTGTAAACTTTATTGGTAAGACTACAAAAAACACTATCGACAAACATAACAGTTATTCAAAAAATAATTGAAAGGGGTATCTAATTCCTAATGGTAATGGTTAGCATAATCTTAAAAATTATCACCTTAAGAATAAAAAATAATGAGTAAGAAAAACGCCGCCAGTCGGCCCTAAGTGCCATGACTAGTAGACCATGTCTTTCGCTTTTGTCCATCTAGTTATATATTTGTCCCAAATTGTAGGAATTATTAATCACCGTCAATTATTTAAAACACTACTAACCAGTTAACACGGGAAGACGTAAAAAAGTTACACCCAAATGTGCCTATATTGCCCAATCCGATCCAAAGCCGGGTCACCGTGGATTTCGCTGACCCGTGGGAGAACTTTCGCAAGTTAAATGACCCCGAGCGTGGTTCGCATTTGGATGGGTGACCACAAGTGGCATAATATTTTTTCTAGCTCCTCCGTGATTTGGAGGGCACGGTAAGCCATTAGTTCTAGCCCGGCTGTTATCATTGTCAGATGCTTTTAGATAGCTTGGAAAATCTGACACCAGCCAGTGTATTGGGCACTGAAGTACCCACACGAAAAACAAAACATTCGATCTTCAACTATCATCTGCCTCAACTATCTAATTCTAATTGACGACCTAACCCGTTAACTTTTTTTGATAAATCACAGTCATCGTCGTCCAGCATTTGTTCTGCTTCATCTCTACTCGTACTATTCATAACTGTAGCAGAATGTGAAGCCACGCATAGATTGCTTTTGCCCGATTGAGCTAAGAAAATTTACAGCGACCATTTATTGCTTTACGCTATACATTTTGGCGCTCGCACTAAGCAAAGATGCAATGTATGTGTCAGTAAACGTTAGCACCGTAATGCATGCGTTCGAATACATTTTTTGTAGCAGGAGGCAGTGACCAGAAAACTGGTTTAAAATTGTCTTTAATCAACATGGTTGTTTAAATTTTGGGATTTCATTAAATTTCAGACTTGCCTTTTGTGAGCTTAATTATTCAGTGCCTATGAATTGAATTGAGGAAGAAACTATTTTTTCAACAATAGGTACTTACGTAGGTATCCCACTTTTAAGCAGAATATACTTGCTTGATGTAATGAGTGCTAATGATATTGATAATACACATTTTCAAAGTATGTAGCGCCTTGGTTAATTTTTATGTACAAAACCTGTCTTCAGCATTTTATGAAGAGAACTACTAAGAATAAAATTGGGGTGTGTTGTTATCTGTCAATCAAAACATTTCTCCAAAATTTTGTTTTGGTCTTTCCGTGTTGGACTCTATTCAGAATTAAGTACCTATATTTATCATCAGCCAAAGAAAGATAATCACAAATACTTATCAGTAAGTAATCCTAATCATAACATCACCTACACAAATGATGTCAAATACATATATTAAATACCTAAGTAAAGTCTGACATCTAAAACATTTTCGAGTAGAAAATCTATTTCTGCGGTGACGTAAGCTGACGTATCAGCCATTCTCTGACCATTCGGCAGCTCTCGGCTAAAGTCGGTTACCCTCGCCTCGGTTCTCGACTGCGAGTCAAACAACCCACACTCAACTCGGGCGTTTCTGCGTTTCATATAAGAACGGCAACGCGGCATTGACTCGCCCAGTTATTTTATTGAGCTAGATTTTTGCCAGTTGATTTTTTTTTTCATAATGCTAATTCTAGAACATTCATACAGTTCCTTATCCTAAAAAGATGTCAAATTATCTCATTCCTTTTATGGGACCTATCAATTTCGAAAAGATAGGATAGAAAATCTTATCCTATCTAAATTGATACACCTACTTTAGCAAAATTTTCATTCATCTAATTCTATCTTCTCGGCAAACTGACTCCGAATTATAGAACTTGTTCGTGTTATTTACGTTTACATTGTTTTGTAATCAAAATGGCGGACGTGTTTGTCAATCTTATAATAATAAATCGCTTAACTAGTTGGGTATGAACATTGATAAAACATGCGAGGTAACGAAATTATTAATCTATGCAAAGTCCAATCTCATACCAAAAAACAAACAGAAGTAGAATACAAGAGAAGGGAGAACGAAACTAAACTACCAATGCTACGTGACCTCGCTCCGATGTACTTTGAATAAGTACTAATACCACAGAGTATTGTACGCGTCGAGAAATCGTGATTATCGCGTTGCGCGATAGATTCTTTTACCTTGTCTCGCTCATGTATACGTTGGTAGACGACCTCGTTTCGTCTCGCTTGCCCGTGGCATTAATTTATTTTATCAAACGTCCGCGTCGGGATCTGTGCAGCGCTTGCTCTGTGCGCTGTGTCCACGAAGTGTGTCGCCGCCATTTTCTTCTCTCTCTTTCTGCTGACAGTCAGTGCTGCCACAACCGCGTTGCCGAGCGCTCGCTTCGTGTCGCTGAATCTTCTTGGTAGCTCTTCCAACTTCTGGATTCTCTATCTCAATCGTAGTAGGTACGTATCCATGTACAGTCGAGTACATTATCTGTTGTTTATTTTGTTACAGTTTATTTATAGATGCTTCTTCTTAATTATTTATTATAATTGTTTTTCTTAATTTTATAATTGTTTAATTTTTTATTTTGTGTAATTTTTTATACTTAAATATTTTTTTCTTATTTTATCTTTAATCACTTACTTAATTGTTTATTTTAAATATGATTGTCGTCTTTTTATTTTTTTTTATTTTAATAATAATTATTAGTGTCATTTTATATTCCTTTTGATTTATATGATCCAAGTAAGTATTTTTTAGGTAATTTTGGTACTATTTTTAAATACTGTTTTACTTATATTCTGGTATTTACTTATATTTAAAAAAATACTTACGAAAAATCTCATTTGACATTTTGACACTTTGTCACTTTTGACATCATAAACCAATGGAATAGAGTTTATATTCGCTTGGAGGTGTAGGCTGGTCGGTACAATTTTCTTAAACATTTTTTTTTTACTTTTTGTGAATATTTGTCATGCAATGTAGTTTCCTAATATAGTTAATTGAACAAGCGAGCGAAGTTCTCCGAGTCAAACTGGGCAAGAACAACAAAAAACTTGGGGTTTGTATGTATGTTTGTTTGTTCGAAATAAATATCTTTAATTTTCATGAATTTTGGTAGACGTGTAGATATTGCTAGGTAATTGATTTTTTAAGTTCGAACATGAGCCAAATCGGTCAAGGGGTTGCTGAGATATGGGGTTCATGAGTAACGTTATTGGGGGCAAACTATTATAATGTTATTATTACGTTTTCACTAATGCCAATGCGTCATTTTTAATCATAATGATTACCTGATGGATAAAGTTGTGTACGCGATGGTACCAACCTATTTATATCTTAAAAAATTCTACAATAATATTTTAGGGAAGTTTAATTAGTAGTTTATTAGGTAACCATGATGCATGGTACCCAATTTAATTATGTACAATTAGGGACGGAACTCAAAATACTTTTTCGTTTCTATTAAACGTGAATCTGACAGGTGGTAAGATTTAAAAAATCAAAAGACCCCATAATATCACATCCGTCTATTTGCCAGGTTTCTGGTTTGCGCTCGATAGCCTTTTGTCCGGTTGTTCAACGTTCCACCTTCACCTCGATCGCTTGCGGGGGACGTCCGCTACTCTATCCATCTCTTTTACACACACAGCAACGACCGCGCTCTGTGCGCGATAGCAAGTGTGACGCGTTTCGTCTGCTATCTTGACGTTCTTCATGCAGCACCCAGCGGCTGGGGAATTTATTTATTCCGGTCGGTATTTCGCGCAACAGACCGGCCGCCATTTTGTGTTGGATGTTTCGTGTTCGTGTTATCACGATTTGAGTATGATTAGCCGCTGTGTTGTAATCTTCGAAATAATTTTATGTACTTATTGGTCTATTCGCTAGGTTTCGGCAACCTAGACTTTAACTACAGCATCTTATTTAAGTAGGTATATTTTTTCTTCAAAATATATGTTCTCATTCATTATCCATATTTTTATCTTTCCCAAACAAAAATATCTTGAAATTTTTGCAGCCATCATCCGTAACGAGAATACCATTTTTTTCTGGCTTCTGACAGTTGATTACTAAGTTTATCTACTCATATACTTACTACATTAACACGGTAAAAAATCTGGGTCACATTTAGTCTGGCTTAAGCTGTCTGTAATTTTTTGATAACTAAACATTTTTGTTTATTATTGAGCATTCAGTGTACGTACACGTGCAAAGAAAATTGCTAAGAACATTTAAATAAAATGTATATGGTTACCTACTTTCTACTATTTAGGTACTTATAGGTAGGATGAAAAACAATTTGGTTTCACGTCTGTATCTCTTTCTGGGTCGTCAGAGCCAAGGGTCGCAACTCGCAACTCTTGAAGTTCCTTTACTAACGCTTGGTTGACTACCACGATTTGCGCAGAAGGGGAAGCAGTTGGTACATTTTACTTTTCCTTTGCTCCGAGAAAGCATTCCTTTGCATCAAGGAAGACAAAGTTTTTTACACTCCATCAAAAATGTTCGTTTTCTTTCTTTATGTATGGTTCTTTTGTCATTTGGAGGTTAAGTGTGCAAATTTATTACAAATGCTTACATATTCTACGTTTATAAACGTTTTTTTGGTTTCAGTTTTGTATATCATGAGATCATGACCTCTTTACGTAACTCTGTCTGTACTGTAGCGATGTACCTACCCTACAAGATTTTACTGGCTTGATTTTTTTTATTCCTACCTACTTAACATTTTTATTTTTTTATAGAAATACCTAATTATTAACAAAGTTTATTTGCTATTTTTGATTGATTTTTAATTTTTTCTGTATAACTTACTAGCTGACCCGGCAAACGTTGTTTTGCCATTTAAATTACTAGTACCTGGGCGACCGAGCTTTGCTCGGTTACATCTCAAACATTAACTAATTTTTTTTAAACCTGTCTAAAAACAATTCAAAATAAAAAATTATATATAAACTTTAACATAAAATAAAAAAAAAGTAAGTCACCGAGTGGGATTCGAACTCGTAACACTTTTTCTAGCGGTCGGTATCCTTAACAACTGAGCTAAAATCAAGGCCGTCGGCACACGAAATTAGCGACCATATTCTGCGTGGAAAGAAAAACGCATGAAAACTCTAAAACACGCGTTTTCCCAAACATAAAACTAAACTAGATCAATTGTTTACACCCGAAAACCCCCATATACAAATTTTCAGCGAAATCGTTAGAGCCGTTTTCGAGATCACAGAAATTTATAAATAAATATATATACATACATACAAGAATTGCTCGTTTAAAGGTATAAGATTAAGACTATTAAAAAAAATAGGGGTTGATGGTAGAAGAATGAAAATATAGCCACATAATGAAAAATAAAAAACATTTTCGGAAAACTTAAAAAAAACATTTTGCTGACACTTAGGGGTATAAAAATTAGTTATAAACCTATTCTCTGATCTACTGAATATACATATTAAATTTTATCAAAATCGGTAAAGCCGTTTCGGAGGAGTATAAACACTAAAACTGTGACTCGAGAATTTTATATACTAGAAGATATACTTAAATTAAAATAATTAATAATTGGCCAAGTGCGTGTCAGGCCACGCGCAGTGTAGGGTTCCGTATTTGCGAATGCCAACTGTAAGTTCTTGCCACTAAAAACGTCTAAAAACGAATATCTATTGAATTTGTATGAAAATTTATTTTTTCAAGTACATTTTATAAGTTGATCGCCTATAACTTTTTAATTTGTATACCCTACTTGGCTCTGATAGTTTGAATTATATATAGGTACTATAATTGTGATTTTTTTCACGTGGCCATATAACCGTTTAACAGATAGAGGGGGGGACACTTGACTCGAACAAAAATTTGAACTTTAAACCCAAATATTTCAGAAACGAATCCCTAAATCGAAAAAAGGACACTTGACTCGAACAAAAATTTGAACTTTAAACCCAAATATTTCAGAAACGAATCCCTAAATCGAAAAAAGGTGTTTACAAACTAACAATATTTTTGAAAGACCTATTCAACGATACCCCACTCAATGTGTTTGTCGAGAAAAAAAATATTGACTAGGTACGTCTTTACTTGTATGGCAGCAACCCTGAAAAAAAATTTTTTCCCCTTTTTATTTTACGACTTTTTCACCATAATTAATATACATATTCATGCCAAATTACAGTTTTCTAGTACTTATAGTTTCTTTGTAGGACCGTAGACGGACAGACAGACAGACAGACAGACATGGCGAAACTATAAGGGTTCCTTGTTTACTACGGAACCCTAAAAAAAAATACTGTATGCCTTAATGGCGTAAAATTACTAAACTGATTTATTTTTTATTGATTAAAAACGGTTAAATTAATATTGTTGTACTAGGGACAAGGTATATTTAACCAGAAAAGTGTTAAGGGAAAAAAATCTTCTAACCATATAAACATGTAATATTAATGTATGTTCAGGATTTTATTGCGTTTAAAACAAACAAGCCTTATAGATGTATTCGGTCGGCTCCAAGACTGAAAATTCTTTAAGTGCGAACTTCACTCCTTTTCTGTCTGACATGTATTATTTATGCCTCATCTCATCATAATCGTTTTCGATCAGGACATCACACGTAGTATGTTCTTCTATAAGTGCTTAGTTAATTCGTAGTAGTCTTTGTCTTAAATTATTTAAAGTTACGTCTGTAAAGAAAGGGCAAAAAAGCCCGTCTAAACTACTCTTGATTTGACTTATTTTTCTCTCCATCTTTCATAGGAGTGGCAAATAGAACATGGTTGATTGATTCAGTATCTTAGCATAGCTTTACGATCATATTTTGCTATTTATAATATTTAGGGTTAGGGGGAGACAACTTAAATGCTTTCGGCCTTATTCTTTACGATGATGTTTTGTTCTCTAATTATTAACTTAATTTTAAACATTACGTTATAGGTAATTTCAAAGACCCAGATATTTTTCTGTTACCAAGACAACGTTTTATAAAATTGATTTTTTCCCTTCAGTAGTTCGGCTGTTGGTCTTTTTTAGAAAACGGTTGTAGGTGGTAGGAAAACTTGATTTGTATCTATGTGATTTTTTTATTTGTCTTACCATTTGCCAGTTTCGTCCCACGATTAGACGATTTCAACATTTTGACTTACTTGACTTATTGTCCTATGTCCCCTGGACCGTAGAGGGCCGTTATGTCTTGAGCAACCCGCTTCACTTCAGGCCATCATAGCCCATTTGTCTTCATTTCAGCTGTTATCGAGTGTCGCCAGGTCTGCTTTGGTCGACCACGCTCCCTCTTGCCCTGAGGAGTCCATTCCACTGCCTGCCTTGGAATGTGAGTGGGTTACCTCCTGAGCGTGTGCCCAATCCATGTCTTTTTGCGACGCGCTATTTGGTGATCGATCGGTTTTTCGCCACAGAGCTGCCACAGGCGTTCGTTAGAAATCTTTTTAGGCTAAAAGAAAACTAATATTTGTCGAAGACAGCGATTTATAAAGACTTGGATCTGATGCATGATGTCTTTGGTGACCTTGCACGTTTAACGCCATTAAGTAAGACTTTTTTTAAGTTGGAACGTAAAATTTTGAGCTTTACTCTACCAGTGAGTCTCCTAGAACGCTATATAAGGCGTAGTTGCGCGAAGGTGACTCTAGCCTTAGCAAGTCGCGATGTGATAAAGATAATATATTAAACGGATTTAATGCGCCTCCAGCCTCAGCCCAGGTCCACACTCCACTTACATTACTAACTTTGTCTGTAATTATCTCATGGCTGCATAAGCATGTAGTGTCCCATTGGTGGGCAAAGGCCTGCCCTCTAGTTTTCCACAAACGTCTGTCGCCAGCGCTAATTTGCCAGCTTCTTTCGCATGCTCTTAAATCGTCTGACCAACGTGCTGAAGGGCGGCCACTTTTTCTGAATTACGTAAACTGTTTACAAGATTTGTGTGTGTTTATAATCAAGTCGTAACGTTTCGTACAAAATAAGTAACAAAGTTCTATTCTTCTGAGCAGTGGGAGCAATTCTCGGACTTCGAAGCCGTACCAGCTACAATTGCAACAGTAAACTCGCTTAATATTAGGAAGTAAAGTTAATACAAACAAACAACCAAATTTCTTGGGTTAAAAATAAATTATTTGATACTGTTATTAGAATAAAACGTTACATAATAATGTCCCTTGTAATAGATTTTATTCATTTTCAACGTGATTTTAGATTTATCATTGCGAAAATACTGATTTAAGAGCGCTATTTGACTACAAGAAATTATGACGTCATTTAGTCTTTCGTACAAATCCCATTGAAAATGTTCGACGTTTAGAAAAAAAGTACCTATCTGGTTGTTGATTTGTTGGAAATTTCGTTATTGACAAGTGGAATAGATCCTAAAATCCTTTGTAACCTAATTAATTTACCAGTCTAGATTTAGGTGATGATATCGAAAGAACAACCGGCCAAGCGCAAGTTGAACTCGCGCATGAAGTGTCTGTACCATTACCTATAAAAGTCACGTTTGCTGTATGAGAGCCCCACTTAAATATTTATACATTCTGTTTTTTTAGTATTTGTTGTTATAGCGGCAACAGAAATACATCATCTGTAAAAATTTCAACTGTATAGCTATCCCGGTTCATGAGATGCAACCTGTACAAACAGACAGGCAGACAGATGGACGGATGGACAGCGGAGTCTTGATAATAGACCCTTTTTACCCTTTGGGTAGGGAACCCTGAAAATTTGACAAAATGTTGATGTTCGTTATAAAAGTTTCTTAGTAGAAATCGAAATTGAATTCAAATACAATATAACGCATACAAAATTAAATGTCTGCCCCCAACATTTTTTTCTCTTATCATGTCTGCAATGACACTTAATTTTCTGGCACCGATCAAATGAACATGCACACGATGTGTGACGTGTGACAGTGAATGTCATTCCGTCTCTTCCGTCATTTCCGTGAAAAGGAACTCTACATCTTGCTATCCCTCTCACGCGTTCTACAAAGTATGTAGCAGGTGGAAGTCAGAACAGTAAAAAATATCTCCTGATCTACCATCTTGTTATCCCTCTCTCGCGAACTTCGAAGTATGTAGCGGGTGGAAGTCAGAGCAGTAAAATATATCTCCTGATCTAGCATAGCACACTAGAGCTTTGCGTTTCTATCTATTACTTAACGTACTTAATTTGCTTGTCAGTCAATCAGAACAGGTCGTATTTTTTTAATTTTCTTAAATTCTTTATTATTTAAGGTCATAATCATCATTTCTATAAATTTTAGTTTTATGATTTCTACAAATTCACCAATTTCTTTCATGAAGGTATTTCCTGGTGTTTGACGTAATGAAATGAATGGTGTGACATTTATGAATCATATCTTATTTGACATGTTTATCATTGCATAGATGCTTTGGAAATTTAGAAAAATCAATAACATAATTTGTACTAATGGTGATGATGATAGTAATGATAAAAAATAGATGCTAGTTTTCCAGTAACGCTTGACCTTACTATCACTATGTCGCTCAATAAGCTTGCGTAGTAACAAGCATCTCTAGATCAGCGCCATCTAGTGGAAATTCATGTAGTTAGTTATTATTTGATAAGTCTGACATGAAAGTACAGAAACGAACAAAATGGCGTATGGTATGATAGGATCGATAACACTGAAAATGATACGGTGTGCTGGACTGGCGAGAATGTGGAAAAAGGAATTAAAATAGTGATGAGGTTCTAGGCGTATCGCCTATTAAACATGATTCGCAATTTCGCTAATTCCCTCAATCTGCGTAGGAAGAGAACCTACATTTTCTGCTCCCAGATCAGCATGTGATGAATAATATTCCTGTACTTACTACTTCTAGTTTTTTATCATCACATACATACGTATTTATTTATAAAAGAATTATGTTAAGAGGCTAAAAATTTTACTTGAAGAATAATTTGAAAAATTAAAATACATGGCAATGACATAAGCCCCCAAAGTTTGTTATAATGGCTTAGGCCCAAGACGCTGATTTTCAGATAAAACATTTATGTTCAGTGTTTCAGAGGGAGTATGTCATTAGTTATTACAAACGTAATATGTATAATCTTTTTTAAATAATCTTTAATATTAAAGTAATTATTGTTTATTTCAATGACATTTTTAATAAGTGACACAATAGCTAAAATCCAACAATGCACCATAGATCTGTATTATAACAGCACGTCATATTGGGCACTCGATAGGCACACTGGATTACTAGGATGTCACTCTGACACTGACGGTTCGAAAAAAATCGACGCATCGAAAATGTGTCTGAATTCATAATGTCAGATTTCATGTAAGTACAAAAGATAATATAACAAATATTCAAGTGATTTTTATGGGATTACCGTATAAACTTGAGACTCTAGCACCCGATAAATGGCATAGGTACACAATTTGTAAGATTACAATCTTTCAATGTATCGATTGTTTTAGAAGACCATATTGATCTTGACATGATTTCACTGCACTACATATGAATTGTGTAAAGTAACATAATTTTAACACGTTAATCTACTTCTGTAAATAACCGCGGTTAATGTGGGAAGGGGGGGGGGGGGGGGGGTTCTTTTGTGTAACGATCGGACACCACAGGCTAAATAAAAAAAAAGCTGCATCTCTAATTAAATATTTAAGCATTTAAGTAAGAGATACTCAACTCGTTCTTAACTCGTTTATTTCCATTTTAACCAATAGCCGTATTTTTACTTTGCAGAATTCCGTAAGTACTGAAATGACAAAATTGCTCTGCTTTATTTGTCAGTTTGTTAAAGTTATTAAAACTATTGCAATCGGAGCTATACGCACGGTTATATGAATTTTTTTTTAATACGACTTGAATAGGGGAAGGAAAATAAATATATTTTTAATTGAAATGGATATTGTTGTAGGCTTTCATATGAATAGAATTTACTGTTGATTATGTTCTGTGTAAACTGTGTATATTAGTGTCTGAGATTTGACTTTAATAAGTTTCGTCTCTCTTTTCAGATTTCCGGCATCACTGATATGTGACAAGACATGGTAAACAATGCAATTAATAGTGGATACTGAACCATCTATAGACATAAAAAGAAACATGTCGACATTAAACGAAGAGTCACTAACTGAAAAACTTGACGTCATTCAGGACCTTAAAAGCGGTCTTTGCAACGGCAACAAAGAAAATATCCAGAGCCAGGATAATATAATTACTTGTGGTGATGAGTCTACTTTAGGAAATGATAAAATTGAGGAGGCTTCAAAGTCGCCAATACGTGATGAAAGTGCTGACACTGTTTCGCAATCACCAAAACCTGATGAAAGTGCTGACACTGTTTCGCAATCACCAAAACCTGATGGAAGTGCTGACACTGTTTCGCAATCACCAAAACCTGATGAAAGTGCTGACACTGGTCCGCAATCGCCAAAATCTGATGAAAGTGCTAACACAGTTACGCAATCACCAGAAACTGACGAAAGTCCTCAAATAGCTAAAAAGTCCCCAATGACTGATGATAGCGCTGAAACCGAAAAAATCATTTTAAAAAGCAATGTTGTGGATTGCGCTAATATTATTACTTTTGAAGCTAGAAGTGAAAAACAAGACACCAACACGGATGACAGTAGTAGTAAAATTAACAGCACTGACGATATTTTACCTGAAACTAACGAAGTAGTTGACAACTATGCCGAGAATGACGAAGAATTCGACCCAATTATTATCAATCACGGAAAAGACGCTTACACTAACGGGCAAGAAGAAAATGATGTTATTGAAAAAAATGAGGAAATCAAAGAAAAGAATGAACTCACTGAAAAACTCGAAGAAGAATGTGAAGAGGTAAAGATTCTCGGTGAAAATATAGGAGTAGTTGACAATCAAATAAAAAAAGTGGAAAAAAAGGTAGAGCTGGCTCATCAAGATAAGGAAGAGAGAGTCGAAAATATGGACGACCTTGATCAAGTTGATGAAGAAGGTGCTAATATCAAGAAGGAAGAGCATGTTAGTTTTAATGGGCCAAAAGATAAGGATATTGATAAAAACGTAGATGTGGACAGCAAAATTGAAACTTTTGATAACAAATTACAATCAGGTGATGAAAAGATGGAGGATGACGTTGATCATATAAATGAAGAGAACATCCAACCTATGACTAGTGATGCAATTAGTTCTAATGGGCAAGACGAAAAAGAAATTGTCAAAGAAGTAGAAAAAGCCGATGAAACATTGGAAGACGTTGTTGTTCCAATGAACAAAGACGGAAGTGGTCAAAACAGTGTTGATTTATTGAATAATAAAGATCTTGTAGATGAAAATAAAATATCAAAGTCTTGTGATACACAGATGACACCTGTAACTGTTAAAGCAAACTCAGAAATTGGCACTCATGATACTAACAACCGTCAGGCAGAAGAAATTGAAACTGTGGATCTAGATGATGAGGAAATGGAGAATGAAAATTCTGAGAAATCTCTTGATATTGTCAGCGTAGATAGAAAAAATAATGTTCAAAACGTCGTTGATAATAGTACTACCAACGATAAACCTGAACATTCAGTTACTGAAATGGAAACCGTTGATTTAGATGATGACAAAGATGTTAGCGGAACAGAAGCTATGGATGTTGATATTGGCGAAAATGGAGAAACTGAGCCAAAAGATCAGCCTATATCTTTGTCCTCTGAAAATGACGATATGTTAATTCTGGACTCTGCCAATAATTTAGAAAAATGTGCCCCATCTAAAGAGGAAACGGAAATTATGAAAGCAAAAAATATTGTTACACCTATGGATGAAGATTTAAAACCTGAAAATGAAAATTCAATAAAAGAAGACGGAGAGTTGCCTTCCGAGCCTATCAATATACTTGACGATGAAGTTAAAGGTCAAGAGAAAGAAATTGAAGAATCTAATAAAATCTCTGTAACAACTAGTCAACAAAGTAAAGCGGCAGATGAATTAAAAAGTGTTCCATCTGTTTTGAAGTTATCGAATACCTTAGATATTTTATCAGATGACGAGGATGAAGTAACAGAACCTTCAAAAACATCGCCTAAAGCCCAAAGTACGGAGGAAGAAAGTGCTACAGAAAATAAATGCATCAATATTGAAGACGATGATGATATTATGCTTATAGATGAAGAAGATACAAATAACAAAGATTGCAATAATGAACAGGCTAAGACCGAGACTGAAAGCTCTGAAACTCAAACTAAAATAGATAAACCTCATATAGATGAATCAAATGAAAAGACGTTAGATGTAAAATCTTCCGAGACAATTGAGAATGGTAAGTCTGATTAAACCTGAAAGTGGAGCTTTGTCTGTCTTTGTAATGTATTAATAATATGTATTTTTTTTCTTTCAGATGAAAAAGCCACAGAGTTACCCAAAGAGGAAAGTCCTGTTCAACCAGAAGTAGAAGAAAAGGATGAGAAAACATCGGATGCAAAACCTGAACCTATCAAACCCTTAGTTCCCAGTAACTTCTTAAAAACATGCAAGAAAAACATGGCTGAAATGACGAGGGATGATTTGGAAGAATTCTGCATACTAAAAATTGTTGAGAGTGTCGTAGATCGAAGTAGTTTAAGTGAAATTAAATCTAAGTTAAAAACCATGACCCAGAATATCGAAGAGTATAAAAAGAAAGCCATGATGCTACAGAAGCAAAATCGTGATCTTCAAGTCGTATTGAAGACTATCCAAGAGGAGCAGAAGAACTCTAAGACTGTTACTCCATTGAAGATCACCCGCTCTGTAGGCATGCAAGTGTTGATGACGGAGAGATCGAGCATCAGGAGAAAAGGGGCGGCAGGCCCAGCGACAACCATAACCAATAACACCACACCTACTAAGACTCCCTCACCACGTGCTCAGAACCAAAGGGCGCTCAAAGTAACTAGTGCTCCCGCACCGCAACAGATCCCTGTACCTAGACTGGTCCCTGCATCCAATAGCCCGGCTGCTAAAAACAACATGCCCCAAATTAACGCCACCAACTCTAAAGCAGCCAGCCCGATGAACGGAGTCAGAAATGTACAAAAGGCAGAAAAGAGAGGCATCAATCGGAACCACTCAGTCACGGTAGATTTAACTGATGATGAACCTCCCACCAAAATGATAAATCGGAACTCGACCCCGACTCCACTCCGAGTTGTGCCTCCTCACATGGTTCCTCAAAACCTTTTGGCAGCAACGCCAAGACTCCCTGGACAGAATAATAATCCTAGAAAAGTTTATATTCCTATAAGTGGTCCTCAAAACCAAAACATGAGACCAGGACAGGCCATCATGTTAAAATCGGTCACTTCACCGACTCAGGGTGAGTAAAATAAATAATAATTTTGTTTCCCGTTAGTTAATACGTCATTTTCATGATGTGATAACTAGTAAAAAAATATTAACTCCTTTTCTATTTCAGGTCCTAGGCCCAGAGGTCCACAGACCCATATGACAAGAATGCCTCAAAACCAAGTTAGAATGCCGAGGGTGCAAAACAGACACCCTGCCCCTCTACCAGAAAGCAATAAGCAGTACCCTGGCACATACCTGAAAGCATTGCCGCCAGCACCGGACCTCAAACTGTCTAAAGTTGAAAACGGAATAGTAATCTCATGGAAAATAGAAGGATACCAAGAGGATAGCTATGAAGAAATCGCTAGCTATCAGCTATACGCATATCAAGAGACGAGTTCACCACCAAATACCGCTTTGTGGAAAAAGATTGGAGATGTAAAGGCGCTACCATTGCCTATGGCTTGCACCTTGACGCAATTCATGGCTGGATTTAAGTATTACTTTGCCGTGAGAGCAGTGGATATTCGATCTCGTATTGGACCATTCAGTTTGCCTGGAAGTATACTTCTTCTGAATAAACTATAAGACTGATTGTGTTAATGTGTCACTGTGTTCCGTGGCTGCAATGTCATACATTGCAGCAGTGAATTAAGTGAAAATGTAAGTGAGAATTATTAAGATTAGTTATTTATTTCAGTAATTTGTACAGCATAATGTTATAAGTTTTTTTTACTATTAGTTTTATTTCCCGAAATAATGATTTTTCACATTTGTAAGAATGTTGTGTGGACAGTAAACTACATCAGCCGTACAAATGATGGGAATTGAAAATGGCTGCGTGTAGACAATTGTGTACAAACGTGGAGATTTTGGATACACAGCTCAAAATTTATATAGCTGACATCTAGACAAAACAGATGTTTTTTGTGTCACATTGCTAATATTTGTAAATTAGTACATTTAAATATTGATTTAAGTACCTACCCTACATTGTTTTAAATATGATTAAATTCAAATTATTTTACACAACAGACGCGTTCCATTACAATTCCAGTTTGTCTGAGGCCAGCCAGTTTGTTTTAGTGAAACGAGCAGTGGTGCCATTTTTCACGACTCGGAGTCACTAAACGAACGTGTTTTTCTTTAAAAATCGTAGTTTCAAAAATGGCACTTCAGGAGAGAAAGAGACATGATAAAAAAATGCGACACTAGATGCCCGATGTAAATTAAATGCAATGAATGGATTTCCATTACTTTATTGCACTAGTATTTAGTTCCAATATTTCGGTACTATAGATATTATTACGGTAATTTAAGTAGGTAAACAAATTGTGAAAACGTAACTACTGTGTATTAAATTTGTGTCACCTAGATTGTCTGAACTGAACTTAGCCGCATATTTCGAAATATTTATAAAATTTCTTGAAAACAAAACATCACATAGAAAAAATACCATTAATTCATAGTGCTGTTCACTTACTCAGCTAAAATACCATTACATATGAGTATTAGAAAAAGAAGTTTTAAAAACGAGGGTAGGTGAGAAAAAGATTTGCTTTTTTCTCATATCCCTTCAAATGTCGGCATAGCAGACACAATAGTAAAACAATACATCAGACGACAACCTTGGTGCAGCTTTAATTAAATTTTTATTATTAAATAAACGAATGATTATTTGATTTGGAAAACCGTCATTCCGTTTTTATAGACGGAAAAAAACGCAAGTAGCGTTCGTGACGTCACAAATGAGCACGGTTACGAAGCGTGAAAATATTCGAAAATAATAATCGTAGAAAGCTAACAATGTTTCGGTTTTTTTCTATTATGTCTACAGAACTCCCAAGTTTTCTGATAAACATAGTATTCTAAAATTTGTTCGTTGTTTTAATTTTTTTAACAACTAGCTATTGTATACTGCCAGCTTGATATAATTTATATTACTAATACTATAGCATTTCATACGGTTCTGGGTGCTTTTGTTTAATTTTATATAGGTATTATATTGATAATATGATACATAAAATTAAATATGAAAATCGATTTTGGCAATCCTTGGTCGTTGGCGATATTTTGTTTGGTTCTTTTTTCGTTCGTTATTATTTCAAATTAGGTAAAAACCTCAGCCAAATTTATAATACAAAAATAGAAGACATAAAAATAATTTTTTTTATTAGAGAACTTTTGACCTTGACTGTACTTATGTGGATCTTTTTTAACCCAGGACACATTTGGCCATATGCTAATAGAAAAGACTTCGGTAGTACCTACTTGTATAGGTAAGTATGAAAGTAGGTGCCACATTTTGTAAACAAATATAAATAAATTGTAGTTGCAATTTGATGTTGGTGTTTTTATGTAGCTCCTTGCGATTGCACATGTCCTTTTTATCACCTCCCTCCCCCCCCCCCCCTTCCCCTCTCCCCCTTACTACTATACTCGAAAACCAATTAAACCTTCTACTGAAATGGCACTAAACTGAATGGCAGTGTCGCAAAACCTTTTCGAATTTTAAACCTAAACTAAATAAATCAAGCCAGTCCCTTCATACAAAAAATATCGGTCTGTCTGTCGGGCACTTCTGGCAGATACATAACATAAGAATAAGTACTTACCAGTCTTACCCCTCTTTTTAAAATTGGGCGTTAAAAATATGGAGCACAAATGTACCTAGTTCAATTTCACACAGCCAGCAGGACTATTTCTTTTAATTTGGTCAAGTCTAATCGTGAAAATTTAATGGACGATACCTATAAAATAAACTAAGCCTATAAATGGTAAAAACCATTAAACATAAAAACAGCAAACAGCCCTGTAACGCTGTTTTGCCTTAATTTGTACCTTTGCTGTGTGTAACCTACCATTTTATTTTATGGTTCTGTTTTCTAAGGCTTACTACAACTTATTTACAAACTACCTACACCTACTCAAATACCTATCAAATAGGTAGGTATTTTCAATTTCTTTGGTAGGTAGGCAGCGCCACCGGCGGACGGACGGAAATAACTGGAAACTATATTTTAGTCCAGTGTTGCCAAAGTAGAAAGATACTACAATTTAGTAGCATTTTTTTCTCAATCTTGCGTTGCTTTATCTTGCAGAGTACCCAGTTCCCGTATCTATTTAGTGCCAAGTATACCTAATTTCAGTTCTTTCTTCTCTAAGATGTATGGATGAAGGATATTTGTAACCATTGCACTGCTTTTTTTAATCTTGTCATGTGGCTTCCATGTAGCCTAAAATAGGACCGCTCTTAATGTGGATGTCGTAAAAAAAAGACTAAGTTCAAACATATCGTGCTTCAAATGCATTCTTAAGGAGGATTAACCTCGAGCGGCAGCTGGTAGTAAAACAGTAGCCAAATCATTAAACGGGTGAGCGGAGCTCTCGGAGTCTACTTGAACAATCCGTCGTTCGTGTATATGTATACATCGATTACAACTTGTATAAATTTGATAGGCGTGTAGAAATATGAGGTACACGAGTTCATAGTTCGGAGCGAATTACTAGTATCGTAGTCGTATTAGTAGTATATAATCGTGAAAGAGCACCCCGGGATTTAAGCAACACAACTGAATATGCAGTGCATGCAGTGTATTCTGTGTATCTTAGTCTATCAATCTTATTCCAGTCATTATTACATCTATCTATATCTATACACTAGAGGCAGCGCGTGGCTTCGCCCGCGTTAACCACGCGAGTGAAGTCGCAGGCGTGATGCAATATAGCCTATAGCCTTCCTCGATAAACGACCTATCTAATACCGAAATAATTTTTCAAATCGGACCAGTGGTTTCTGAGATTAGCGCGTTCAAACAAACAAACAAACAAACAAACAAACTCTTCAGCTTTATATATTAGAAAGTATGGATATAATAAAACAGTAAAAAAAGTGTGTCTGTACATTAAAAATATTCCCAAAAAAAATATTGGGGGCGATGGAGACGTAGTAATAGAGTAAGAATTTAAAAAAAATGTCTGTCTGTTTGTCTGTTTTTTACAAGCTAATCTCCGGAAATACTGGACGGATTCGAATGAAACTTTTTTTGTTATATAGCTATTAAGCCTGGGTAACATATAGGGTATAAATGATTTTGGAAAATGGAACGCCTGATGCAGAACCATAATCGTCCAGCTAAACTATAAGAGATATAAAAATGCCGCCTTAGTAAAAGTTGTTTAGCCTGATGAGCATTTTCCAGAGACATAAAGTCTACGCGAACGAAGTCGCGGGCTTCGGCTAGTCAATAATAAATTTAATTTCATTTTCATTTATTTATTTATTGACATTTCATAATGTACAAATTTCCATGAAGCCTCTGGTTTCCAACTTCGCTGGCGCTGTGTTTCTGACCAGCGTCTTCTCCCAACGTCGAGACTTAATAAATATATGTTTTTATCTGATTAACAATAACAAAAAAATACTTTTAACATGCAACAAACGTATTTGTGTGAGGGCGTGTAAGGCCGGCCCCATACATACGGAATTCCGTACGAAATCCATTCCGTACGGAATCGACTCGGAATTCCGTTCGTCTACCACACACAAACGGTTTTTTCCGTACGGAATGACGCGTCTCAGTCGAGAACCGCCAGCTATCGAGCGCAGACGTTCTAGTAGCGTGCGGAAATATGAAATTTGAATGAAATTTGACCATGATTTTTTTATAGCGATTGCATTTTTGCTATTTATTGTTAAAAAATATATCTTTATCTTCGTACTGACGAGTTCTTCGAACTCCCTTCAACCTTTTATGACATTTTTCACAAAATAGTATGCCGGGTATTTATTGTATGGGAAAACATAAATTGACAGGTCTAAATGTTTAATTTTTTTAATGGCAAATATTTGGATACCTAATTATATGTCCTGCCACGGCCTGCAATGGCCTGCCACGCCATTTCCTTAAGGTCTCTGTCGTGGTAACCTTGATTATTAGTGTTCTATAAACATTTGTGAGCTTATACGGATATGATGAGATATTGTATGTCAGACATTGCGCGGGAAATTAAACGTACAATGAAGTTTCAAACTACAACACGTCCGCTCGCTACGGTCGTGCGGCGCACACTGAGCGCATTCCGTACAGAATTTCCGAATGTGTGGTGCGACCTAAACAAGATGTATGGAAGACGTGCATTCGGAACGGTTTTTTTCCGAACGGGATTCCGAACGCAGAGGCCTTCATTCGGAATTCCTGACGGAAATAAAAACCGATCGGAATGCTACCGTATGTGTGTGGTACAGTCATTGATTTGTATGGATTTGCTGCGTTCGGAATCCTGATTCGGAATTCCGAATCAGGATTTAGAAACGGAATTCCGTATGTATGGGGCCGGCCTAAGGGTGTGCGCGTTTGTGTATATCAATTTCTAAAAAGTTAGATACCTACTTATCTTCCCCTTACAAAATATTATGTTGTATGTAATAACTATGCATTTATTTAGAGGTTCACACCACACACAAGTTCAAAATTCTACCACTAGAAACCACAACCCTATCTCTTATTGTCGTCAGGCGCCAACTCGCCACTCATGTTGCTCGGTCGCCACCGCCACACACCATGAGGCGTATTTTTGAAATCACTTGTCACATTACGAAGGGTTTGCGCGAGTTTTTCCAAACGGGCGCATTTTTGAATCGGTAGTATGCGAAGGTTTTGCACGAGTGGTCTTGACTTGACCACTCGTAATTTTGACATTTGTAGCGTATATATGTCATTGAAACCAAATCCGTTCCGTTTTGTGTTTCGCTGAGTCCCTCAATGAAAATAGCACTCCTGGAGTGCTATTTTTTATTAAGGAAACACAAAACGTGTAGTTTTCCAACTCACTCAGCGAAAAACAATATTGTTTTACGCAGAAAACATCGATAATTTTTAGAAAAGCATAGACTAATTATCGATGTTTTCTGCGTAAAACAATATTGTTTTTCGCTGACACGACGGTTTTAAAAATACGATCAATTTGTATTTTACGCGAGCGGTGAGTTGGAAAACTACACGTTTTGCGTTTCGCTGAGTCCCTCAATGAAAAATAGCACTCCTGGTCATGTCACCAAGAGTCGGAAAATCTCCCATGTATATTCTATATTGCGTTATAGAAGTATTTACACGTTGCTGAATAGTAACCCCATAAATGTCAGCTGTGATATCGTGACATCTGTCAAAATAATTGTTATGTTGGCAGTGTTGCCACCTTAGCCCTTTTTGGGCCAAATCTAGCACTTTGAAAGAAGTTGATTGAACTCGTTTTACAAGATTTCAGCCCGGAAAGAGCAATCTAGCCCTTTTCGTTATGCCACTTTTTTATTACCCTGTCCTTGCTGTAATTTGGCATAGGTATGTGTGTTATCATGCCGACAAAGCTGTAAAAATTGATTTTGAGATAGCTCCTATACATTTAAAGTGGAAGTAATTTTTTTTTCTCGACTAACCCGTCATGTGGAATATTGTTGAATACCATTTTTACAATTCCATAGTAAACCAGGAACCCTTATAGCGGGGTCGTAGTGACGAAGGACTCTTCATACAAACAACGAGCCACTATTAATATTGTATATTTAGTAACAATGTTATATACATAAAACACAAGTAATATTTTCCAGCACAATGCGCGAGATGTTATTTATAATAATTATTTATGTAGTTGTGATTCGCAAGCTTCGTAGGCAGCCGCAGAGAAGATCAAGAAGTCTGTCGTAGAACGTCACTTTGTTTCTTCTTGTCACCGGGCGAAACTTCTTGTAGGTGGCCAGTGATTTCATAGCGAGCGGCTAGGCGCGCAAGAAGGTAAGTGTTTATGTCTGACTGTTGTGTTTATTTGTATGTGTAGTGGGATGTGTGATATACTAAATATATATGTAGGTATAGTAATATAGTAATTATATATAAATATTTTTATGATTATGTGGACACGCCACATCACTCCCCCCCTGAGGCCGTCCTAGGACGGACGATAGTGGGCCGGAGGCTTAACAATTCTTCCGGACCGTGTCCGGTGATAGTCACTTTCAGTGTCTTTCTCATTCTTTTCTTTTTCAGGTATACTGTGCAAAGGATCTGGGCTATTGTTAACAAAGTAAGCTGGTTTTATTCTGTCGATGGATACTGTTTGCTCTTTGCCTTTTATTAATAATTTGTAAACTTTGTCTTTTCTTTCCAGAATCAGGTATGGTCCTGAATATGCTGGCTGGAGAGAAGGTTTGACGCTGTCGTCTCGAAGGTAAACGTGTGTTGCACTTTTTAAATCTTTAAAAATGAAGATATTTTTGTTGCAGTGACGTGATGCTGGTACTGGGCGGATATTTTCTATTATCGAGCGAAGTCGCGCGATGAAGTCAGTCACGTCAGTTGTTGTGACCGTGTTAGGGTTGAAGAATTCTCCAGGTAGCCTCAGTGTTTCTCCGTAAAGAAGTTCAGCGGATGATGCTTGTAGGTCTTCTTTGATAGCACTCCTGATGCCGAGCAATACCAAGGGAAGAGATTCTGTCCAGCTAGCAGTGTTGTGGCATGTTATTGCTGCTTTTAACTGCCGGTGCATTCGCTCGACCATGCCATTACAAGCGGGGTGGTATGCAGTGGTTCTTTTGTGATTGAATCCGGTTATATCTGACAGATATTTGAACAAAGCGGATTCAAACTGCCTTCCGCGGTCTGTTACGATCTCTGTTGGGCATCCAAAGCGGGAAATCCATCCTTGAAGCAGTGCTTTTCCAACAGTTTCTGCTGTAATATCGGCTATGGGGTAGGCTTCAGGCCATCTCGTAAATCTGTCCACAGCTGTCAAGCAGTATCGAAAACCATCTGATATGGGAAGGGGTCCAATGAGATCAATATGAACATTTTGAAATCTGGCTTTAGGAAGATTGAATGTACTTAGAGGTGAAGAAGTATGCCGGGTGACTTTTGATGATTGACACGCGTGACATGCTTTTGACCATTCTCTGCAATCTTTTCTAATTCCAGGCCATACGAAACGCTGGGCGACCAAATTTGCAGAACTTTTAGCGCCAGGATGACTAAACGAGTGAAGGTTCTCGAAAACTTGTCTTCGGAAGTGTTGAGTAACGAAGGGTCTTTCGTTTCCGGTGCTAATGTCACAATAAATGGGCATGTTAGCTCTGTCCAAATTAACTTTCCTGAGTCGAAGCGCTGTAGATGAGTCTTTGAGAAGGTTCTGCAGTTCGGTGTCTGACGACTGAGATTTCGCTAAAGCTGTCAGGTCTATGGGTTGCGTAATTTCCGTTATTCTGGAGAGAGTATCAGCTACCACGTTATCTTTTCCAGATATATGTTGGATATCCGTAGTGAATTGGGCGATATAATCCAAATGCCTAAATTGTCGTGGTGAGCAGTTTTCTTTCTGGGACTTGAATGCGAAACAGATAGGCTTATGATCAGTATAGATCGTGAAGTGTCTGGCTTCTAGCATGTGACGAAAATGTTTGATGGCTTCGTAGATGGCTAGTAATTCTCGATCGTATGGAGAGTACTTCTGTTGAGATGGGCTCAATTTACGAGAGAAGAAAGCTAACGGTTGCCAATCGCCGTCTTTTAGTTGCTGTAAAGCTGCTCCAATAGCCGTATCTGAAGCATCCGTTACGAGAGCTAATTTAACGCCTAAGTCTGGGTGAGCCAAGAGGGTTGCCTGGCAAAGACTTGTTTTGCACTCTTCAAATGCCTCCAGGAGCTTTCCAGAGATGGTAACGGGAGATGAGCCTTTGACTGAACCTGCCAACAAGGCGTTTAGAGGGGCTTGTATTTTTGCTGCACCTGGGATGAATCGGCGATAATAGTTGATCATCCCGAGGAATCTCCGTAGTTCTTTCACGTTCTTCGGGATTGGGAACTCCTTAATAGCCTGAGTCTTTGTGTCGAGGGGCTTAATACCTTTTTCAGAAACATTGTAGCCTAAGAACTTGACTTCAGATGCTCCAAATACACATTTTGAAGTATTAATGACCATTCCAAATTCTTGAAGTTTGGTGAATATCTGCCGTAGGTGTTCCATGTGGCTCTCCTCGTCACGTGAGCAGATTAAAAAATCGTCCAAGTAACAGTAACAAAAATCAAGGCCTCTGGTCATCTCATCGACAAATCTTTGGAATGTTTGACCTGCGTTCCTCAATCCAAAAGTCATGTAATTGAATTCGAACATTCCAAAGGGCGTTGTGATGGCTGTTTTAGGGATATCATCAGGGCAGACTGGTATCTGATTGTAGGCTTTCACTAAATCTATTGTGCTGAAGACCTTACAGCCAGAAACATTATGTGTGAAATCCTGCACATGTCGTATAGGGTATCTGTCTGGAATCGTGCGAGCGTTGAGCATCCTGTAGTCACCGCATGGTCGCCACCCGTTGTCTTTCTTTGGAGCTAGGTGCAGCGGCGAAGCCCAGGGGCTCTCTGATGGACGAGCAGTTCCATTCTTCAACATTGCTTCAAATTCAGCTTTCGCTATTTTTAGTTTGTCCGGTGCCAATCTTCTCGGTGTACACGAAATTGGTGGTCCTGGCGTTGTCCGGATGTGATGGACTGTTTGATGCCGTGGTATCCGCTGTGTGCCCGAGGGACGAGTTATTTCCGGGAAATCACTAAGTAGCTTGTGATACTTCGAGTCGCCGTATATAGTTTTCACTGACGAAATGCTAATAGTTGAAGTTGCTAGGGATGCTGCCGTTGACAATGTGGTTTTATTGTCAATTAGCCGACGATTACGACAGTCCACCATTAAATTGTAGAAGGAGAGGAAGTCGACTCCTATAATCGGTTTAGTGACGTCTGCCACTATGAATCGCCACGGAAAATCGCGTCGAAGACCGAGGTTTAAGTCCAGATGGATAATGCCATAAGTCTGGATAGGCGTCCCGTTTGCAGCAAAAAGTCCATACGAGGTTGGTTCTCGCCATTGATTAACTGCTGTACGAGGGTAGACACAGAGGTCGCTGCCTGTATCAACTAAGAACTGCATCTTAGTCCGTCTGTCCATTACAAACAAGCGACTGTACGACGTGGGGCAGTCATCTGTCGCCATTAACGACCGCCCTTGCAGTTTTCCGACCTCTCATAGTCACACGGCTGCTGACATGACTTAGCGTTTTCACGGTATTTATAATGGTAGAAACAAATTGGGTACCTTCTATAATTTGACTGCGATCGTAGTCCACGTTGGTTGTTATCAGTCCTGGAAATCGACCTAGACCTGGAAGTTGACCTTCTGTCGTTACCGCCTCTAGAGGTAAGTGTTTCTATTTTGCGCGTCAGGTCCTCAATTTGCTGGGCCATTTTGGCTATCATGGGGTCGACTGATGTACTAGTTGCTGCTACCTGAGGCGTCGGTGGTACCAGTTCGTGAACTTTGTCTGCCAAGTCAGCAATAGATGAAAGGGGTGAGTCAGGTTGACATGCGATAACTGTTTGCAAATTCGCTGGCAGGCGGCTGGTCCAAATGGTTCGCAGGAAATCTTCTGGTACGTTGGGACCTGCTAAGCCTTGAAGATGTCGCAAAAATGTGGAAGGGCGACGGTCTCCCAACTCTTCGTGCATGAGGAGCTGTTTGACCTCCTTTTCTCTGGATGCCGACAATCTTTTTATCAACTCTGATTTCAATTTTTCATACTTCCCTTTTGCAGGTGGCGATATTATTATGTCCTTGACTTCGGCTGCATATCGCTGATCTAGTTGGGCGATGACGTAATAGTACTTGGTCTCGTCGTTCTTATATATATATAGTATGGGCATGTCTGTCTGTCTGTTCGTCTACGGTTCCCCTCAGAGTCTATAAGTATAAGAAAGCTGTTATTTGGCATGGGTATATATGTATGTATATTATTAATGGCAAAAAAGTGGTTAAAT
This sequence comes from Acrobasis consociella, assembly GCA_963555685.1. Classification (NCBI taxonomy): domain Eukaryota; kingdom Metazoa; phylum Arthropoda; class Insecta; order Lepidoptera; family Pyralidae; genus Acrobasis; species Acrobasis consociella. The sequence goes on from OY743114.1 coordinate 3,697,222, forward strand.
AAAATCTTGAATTTTTTTCGGCTAGTACCCAACTACCCACACATGTAAAGTGAGAGTCAGTGTTTTTTTTCTAGACTAACCTTTCATGCATGTGTGGTATTGGGATCATTGAATAGGTCTTACAAAAATATTGTAAGCTTGTAAAAATCTTTTTTGATTTAGGGATCCGTTCATGAAATATTTGGTTTTTCCTACACTGCGTGTGAGCCGATACGCACTTCTCTGGTATATTCGTAAAGTTTGTTGCATTTTTGATTTGTTTTACCTAGCCCAACGTATCTGAAAAATCAAACTGAATATATACCGCAAATAATATTACCGTAAATAATAGTTTAGTAGGTATATTTTTAGCTCTTTCTTAGGAAGAAAGAGCACCTCTTTTGCCTACAAAAAAAGTTGAATCTAGCCCCAATACAAAAACCAAGCTGGAAACACTGTATGTTGGCAGTACTCAACGCAACGAGTCGAACGAAACGAGACGAGACGTGAACGTGAAAAAAATCAGCAGTTTTCGATAAATGCGCATGTTGATGTGTAGTTTCCGAGCGGGTGTCTGACTTCCTTGGGAAATTTTTCGTCGGCAAATAAATAACAATAGTCTTATAAATCTAAATTCCAATCGTGTTCGTGTTGAATTTGTATTTATCGCGTTATTTTCTCCCGACACAGTGTTGTTTCCATTATTCATGCGTGATAACTTGACGTAGATTGACATATCGGTTTCGCAACGAAGGTGTAGTATTTGTGTACGTTGTGTGGAAAATATCCACGGGAATCGGATATAGAAGTGTAGTGGTGCCTGTGGATACTGTGTTCGAGTATAATTTAGTGCAAATCTGCGTAGTGTGTGTTTTTTGAAGTTGACTAGCCCAAAGTCTCCTTGCATTGTGTAATATTGTGTCCAGTGTTTGTTTTATGTTCGTGATTTCGGAGAGCCATGCTGGCTCGTCAACATTGCAACGTCTATACGAAGGTAGGTTTAAGAGAATTGTACAGTTAGGTACATAAATAATGTTTTGGTTCATTGAATTACAATGGTTCATGAGGTATTTCATGACTAAGATACATAGCTGCAATCACAATAAGCTTTTTTCCAAGCTTCCAAGTGGCTTATATTTGTCTTGTAAAAATCCATTTCCTAAAATAAAAGATAAGATTGTGACTCGGAGAATATTAGTAAAATACATATACCAAGATAAGGTTGTAAACTTACTTACTTGGGTGACAAATTCTGACTCAATGCGAGTTTCTTGCCTTTTGAATTCAATTTAATTGAAGCAATAAATAATTTGGCAAGAAACATGCAGTATTACCTGGCGTTTTCTGTGAATTTGACTTTACAACAGTATTGTTTTGGTTATTTTAAAATTAGAGTTTCTTCTTAACAGTGGTTGTTGCGAAGGCCTGGTAGAGGATTGCTAGGTTTTCTTTAAAAAATATATTTACACTACACCTAACGCAAACTGTAATACATAATGACGTGCAAAGTGCCTGTAAAGATCTAATTACTAAATTAACATTAGAGTTTAGGTTAATGTAACTTTTTTTCTTTTTTAATACCCGTTTATGTCCCATTGTTGGGCAAAGGCCTCCCCTTGTTGTTTCCACCTACTTCGATCTTTAGCTACTTCCTTACAATCCTTGTCTTGTTAACAAGAAGAAATTAAAGATTCAGTCTACCAGTCCTTCATCATCGCCTGGGAGTAACCAACATTTATCTAACACAATAATAATAGATTCTTTTGCTGATAATAAATAAAATTAGCAAGTTGTCAAAGATAGGTACCTAAAAAAAACAATAGATATGATAGGTAATAAATGAATCAGCTGATGTCTTTATACTGATTCAATACATGTTTAGTTGCTTCTAGAAAAATTAAATAAATATATATAGGGACAAATCTCACAGATTGAGCTAGCCCCAAAGTAAGTTCGAGACTTGTGTTATGGGATGCTAACTCAACGATACTGTATTTTAAAACAAATACATATATATATATGTCGCAGTTGGATTGTATAATCCACTGTTATTCAAAAACTCTAGCTGTTTGGCATTACAGCTCGGTTTTGTAATACAGCTGAAAATTGTTCAGCTAGATCGTCCAATGTGTTACGTTTAACAAACTAGCTCACGTGAGATTGTAGATTGATTAGTTCGGAATTCTGCCACTTGTGGCTTGTGAAGTGTCAGTGTCATAACAACAAATATGGCCTCCCATAAAGTAAATTCTTCGCCGCGTTCCGGTACTAAGCTGTTTTTATCGAGAGACATTGGGGGCATCGTTTGTGATTTCGGACTGCAAAACATTGAAAAGAATAAAGCAGACCTTTATCTTGGTTCCTATATTGTTATTTCGACGCCCGCTTTCCGGTGAGATGGAAAATTCATGTGGATCAATTGGCCTTAAGAAATCGCTCCGCCATAATTGTCGGGTTTATACAAAATTTCAATATCCAATTGCATCGAGCTGATTATCATTTTGAATTGGTGTTTTATGATGTTGGAGACTTAATTATTTAGTAAGGAGTTAAATTGAGGTTTTATTTCTATCCCACGAGTAATATAAAAATAATAAAGAACAACTATTGTCCCCTCATATATTATTTTGTTCCGTAGCACAGTTTTAATCAATAATGGTAACCCTAAATGTCATGTCAACGCTAGCTGTTTTGTCAAACGTAATTACGTAACTCATTGACAATCTAGCTGAACTATTTTCAGCTGTTTCACAAAACCGAGCTGTAATGCTAAACAGCTAGAGTTTTTGAATAACAACGGATTATAAAATTCAACTGCGACATATACATATATACAAATTATACAAATACACATATATAGATAAACATCCAACACCCAGGACAATTAAAGCATTTCTTTTGTAATTGGGCTGTAAGTGACCATCCACATATGTCTCAGTGATTGGAAGAAGGGGTCATACCAATCATGGTAGAATAAAATAAGGTATTCTCTGTCCGAAAACGAACTTGACTACGTCACGAAAGTGTTGCCACTGATTGTTCTTTTCAGTAAATTTAAGGACTTTCTCAATTAGTTCATTAATATTAAATAAAATGTTAAGTAACTTAGCTATTAAGAATCTCGCGATTCTAGCGTCATTCATCAATTCAAAATTTTATAAATTGATAAAATGGATTATTAATTTGAAATTGGTATATAAAGTTCAAAAATGCATTACGCTCGGGTAATTCAATTTCACACAGAGGCAACATATTACACTGATGACGTAGTCAAGTTCTTCCTACGTCATCAGCTGTCACGGAGAGAGAATACCTTATTTTATTCTACCATGATACCAATGTGACAGTGTATAAAATGATAGGAAAAGGCATGATCTGAGTGACTTTGAAAAGTCAAATTTCTGCATGACCTAGTATTTGGATAGCCTTCAGGTTTGAGCATTAGAGTGTAGGTAGAGAACTATTATATTAACCGGCCAAGTGCAAATCAGACTCGCGTACAAAGGGTAGCGTTATATAAAAAATCATGTCTGTTGTATGGGACAACACATAACCTGTCATCTGTTCACAGACCGGAATCCAGTCGACATGCATTGTTTTACTATTGTGTCTGGTGTTTTGCACAGACAACAGGTTAAGTAAATAACAAATACTTTAACAAACATTTTAAATAATTTTCATTTTAAATTAATGTTTTAGAAATAAGCCATTGGATTGATTTGCTTTTAAATAGAGAGGCCTCTAGTTGATAGATATGAAAATTTGTATACTTACTTCCCTTAAAATTTATGTGCAGGGCAGCAAGCAGTGCTATAAAACCTATTTCAGAAAACATGCTAGATGAGAATTATTTCTAAACATCAAAACAAAAATGTTCAATGGGATTTGTAAGTGTGATATAATGCTATTTTGAACACAAATATAGTTTGTGCTCTTAATATAATTTTTTTGCATTAACTAATCTATACATATAATAAAACAGTAAAAAAATTGTGTCTGTACATTAAATATATTTCCAAAAAAAAAATTGGGGGCGATGGAGACGTAGTAATAGAGTAAGAATTTAAAAAAAAATGTCTGTCTGTCTGTTTGTCTGTTTGTACACGCTAATCTTCGGAAATACTGGACGGATTCGAATGAACCTTTTTTTTTTATATAGCTATTAAGCCTGGGCAACATATAGGGTATAAATGATTTTGGAAAATGGAACGCCTGATGCAGAACCATAATGGTCCAGCTAAACTATAAGAGATATAAAAATGCCGCCTTAGTAAAAGTTGTTCAGCCTGATGAGCATTTTCCAGAGACATAAAGTCCACGCTTCGGCTAGTTTAAAATATTATGTTGAAAATGTATCAATGTAATCAATGAAAAGTGACACTATTATGTGACATTTTATTTTATGAACTGCACCAAATAATTTATATAAACATTTAACCATTCTTCCATGCTGGTCTGGGAGATAAGTTCTTCTCCTCCCGGGCAAATCATAAAATCCGATTAAGGGAAGAGCAAAAATTTTGATCTACTCAGCAGGTGATGCAGCTAGCAAACCATCCCTATTTTGATTCTCTTTTTCCAACTTCACGCCCATCATCGTGCTAAACTTGGCTTTTGGTTTGGGTCTTAACAACCCTAGGCTATATCCACTCTGTTCCGAATAAAGACTTTGATCTGGGACTCCTTTGTCGGTAGGGACTCTACATTCTTTTTGTTTACATTTAATTTTAAAGTAAGAACTTAAAGCTTTTTAAGCACATTTTCGAAATATATTGCCGTGTGGTTTCTGGCAGACTAGAATAGGGCCACTTCAAGTCCTCCCGTGGGCGTCGTAAAAGGCGACTTAGAAAATACCAGCTAAACAAAGTTTATAAACATCGATAAGACCTCTCCGACCCGTCTGGCCAGCAAGGAGAGTGTTGGCTGGCCGAGTGCTCTGGCTGCTCTGGCCAAGTATGGCTCTGGTAGTTCATAGGATCGTGCTCCTGCAGTGAAAAACAGCCATTTCTGACTAATGTCTGTTTTGATCAAAAATTTTGGAAATCTTTGGAATATCCAGTAGTAGACTTTAAGCGGTTGAAATGATGATAATGATGGCAACACTGGACCCAGAAAAATTAAAATAACCCCATTACGCCAAAGAGGTAGTCGAATAACGAAAGGTGCTCAGACAAGCTCAAATAAAACAAGGTATTATCCAACCAGCCCTCAGCCACAACAGGATACGTCAGGGTATGAAAGCAGTTCTTCCGCCATCGAGCGGCGCTTTCACCGTCACTTTCGCCCGGCGGCGCCAAACGTGTAGTACCTACCTACCTACTAACTACACGATTGTGCGTAATGCATTTATTTATTGTTTTATATATGCGCCTATTTTGAGGGTAATGCTATCGCTTGATACAACGCTGAGCGTCATCTGTAGTTGGATTAGTAACCAAAAGAGATGTACGTTAAAACATGTAGAGCGTTTCTGAGCTTGGAGTTTTGTTGGCACTTGGACGAAATAGGGGTGACTATTCTAATTAGTCCGTCTTTTAGATTATCCAATAATAATGGAGCCATATTTTTTAGTTTATCAAAAAAGTAGAAATTCACAAAAAGATACGGAGCATCTAAGTTCCAGACTGAGGTCTTGCGAAGTGACCGCTATGTAAAAATCGTATGGGTACTTAGCCGTGACGTCATGCGAAAATTATTTGTATTTTCGTAAATTTTTGTTTCTCAGTGAAAAGAAAAAATACGTGTACAATATTTTTTAATAATCTAACCGATGGGCTGAGTATGACGATACAACAGCTGGCGGACGAGACAGAGAAATAAATTCATACTTAACCGACAAGAGCACGGCTCTTAAATAATGTAGGATATAACAACGTGGAAGGGACATACCCGTAATAATTCGAACCACGGGCTATACTAGATCATTATAGTATAATGACAATTAAATAAAATAACAGACAAAAAACCGACACAAATTGCCCGTGCGGCTGCACACATCGTATGGAAATCCCATTTTTAGGGTTCCGTAGTAAACAAGGAACCCTTATAGTTTCGCCATGTCTGTCTGTCTGTCCTCCGCGATCCTACTCAGAAACTAAGTACTTAAAAAATATTGTGAGCTTTTAAACACCATAATGCGATTTAGGGATCCGTTTCTGAAATATTTGGGTTTAAGGGGCAAATTTTTGTTGGAGTCAAGTGTCCTCCCCCTCTATCTGCTAAACGGTTATATATGGCCACGTGAAAAAATTCACAGCTATAGTATATAATATATAATGTAGTTTAAAGGAAAACTATCAAAGCTATGTAGGGTATACAAATTAAAAAATTTATAGGCAATCAACTTATAAAATGTACTCGTAAAAAGAAAATTTTATACAAATTCAATAGATAATTCGTTTTTAGACGTTTTTAGTGGCAGGAACTCAAAGTTGGCATTCGCAACAACGGAACTTACGGAACCCTATACTTCGCGTGGCCCGACACGCACTTGGCCAATTATTATTTAAATTTTTGACTGTAATCAAATAAAGTAACTTATTTCAATTTAATTATATTTTACTATAGTGATCTAGCATAGCCCGTGGTTTGATTTATTATGGGTATGTCCTTTCTACGTATATACTTACTTAGTTGAAATAAGTTCACATTAGTTTTATTACCCTGTCGTTAGATATGGTTTGAACTTTACCGGAAATATCGCAGTATTCATCGGGCTGATTTTCCAATGAAAACATGATTAGGCTCAAACGTTATCAGATAGGTACGTGTTTCATTAGAAGCTGATAAGCTGGCGGGGACAATAACTTGGCCTCTATTGTTTGAAAACATTTTCGTCGGCCTTGGTATAGCAATTATCGAGAGCCGGAAGAGATGTGGATGTGAATGAATTCTAAGTAGGTATAAATAAAGTATTGAAGTACTAATAAAACTAGTACTATACCTACTTAGAATTCACTCGCAAACAAGTTTTTTTGCTAGGCAAATTAAAAAAGCTTACGACTTTTATAATAGTTTCATACGTAAACGCCATCTAGTTATGAGTGGAGGAACTACATATTCCAATCTATACTAAGTGGTATAATAAAATCTATGGCGCCATCTATTATTTGCCATTGCCAGGCAAACTAAAATACTAATAACTTTTATCAAACATAGCTAAGAACCACCGCAAGAGAAATTGCTGTCACGTAAAGAAACCGCATCGAAATTCGTCCATCCATTCGAGCTATGATGCCACAGACAGAAATTTAGCGTCAAATTTATAACACGTTTCTGTTGGGGGTTAAAAATAGTTAAAGAAAGACTGTGTAAACCACAGGTGCAAACTTCATTTAGACCATGGTACAATAAAACAAGGTATTCTTTTCCCGTGACAGCTGATGACGTAGGTGGAACTTGACTACGTCATCAGTTTGATATGTTGCCACTGTGTGAAATTGAATTACCCAAGCGTAACGCATTTTTGAACTTTATATACCAATTTCGAATTAATAATCCTTTATATCAATTTATAAAATATTGAATTGATGAATCACGCGAGAATCGCGAGATACTAAATAGCTAAGTTACTTAATATTTTATTTAATATTCATGAACTAATTGAGAAAGTCCTTAAATTTACTGAAAAGAACAATCATTGGCAACACTTTCATGACGTAGTCAAGTTCCATCTCGGGAAGAGAATACCTTGTTTTATTATACCATGATTTAGACAACCATTTTTAACCCCCGACAAGAAAGAGGCCTAGAGGGGTTTAAAAAACTTTTACGCTAAAATCGCCTCATTAGTCTATACCTAAAGCGCTGGACACATAGAAAAGACGTTAGACGCGGACGGGGCGCAGACATATGTCTGTTCCGCGACGGCAAGCGACGGTTTCATACAAAATGTATTAGACCAGTAAAAATAGCGTAACCTGGACATAATGCTATAACCGTAAGTTTCTTTTTGTATGATATAAAGTAATGTTAGTTATAGTTAAAATAAACCAAATTAAACAATTCAGGGCTCTGCGTCAGTGTAAAAAAACCAAAAAACTAAAAATTGAACAAATTTTGATTTCATAAGTACAGCATAATTAATAACTTTGGAAAACTACCTCTACCAAATTATAACGTGTGCATTCCAGTTGAATAAATCTAAATTAAACAAATTAATCAATTAGCACTATCGTTAATAAAGAAGGTTCGGTATGTTACAAATTTTCAGGCTTATCTCACCAGAAATTATAGATTACTGTCTTTCAACAATTTATTCTAAATATTATATTATGTGTGTTGATAAATTATTAAACATTAAACAAATTCATTTTATGCATTTCTACATTTACAAATTTTTGTATTTTTTGTAAAGCCAAAATACATTACTATTTTGAAAGTGTTTAACTTATGCCGTCAACATATTTTTGATACTATAAGGAACAAATCAAACAAAAAATATCTATGATTATAATTTTTTTCTATTTTTTTTCTTACTTACGTTTTAATATGAACGTTATTTATTGCACAATAAGGTCGTCATTGGTTTGTGCCTCAACTCCCGACCGTGCTGTAGCGAGTCGCGAGTGATTCTCGTGTACAGTAGTTTCGTCGCGTCGTCTTATGCATTTATTTGTAGTCAATCATTGTCAAACTTTTATAAGCACGTGGGAACTTTTACTAACCATGGATCGGCTAGGGTGGAGATTTATTGAAATATTGTGTTTATTAGATCGATAATAACTACATTGTTGAGCTTTTATTGGTTTGTTTACAAAGCTTTTTATGGAACATAATAAAGAACACAGACACAAATCAGAAAAGTAAACGTACAACTGCGGATTTATCCCCAGGGTTTGTTACTGGTACCAAATTCACATTTTAAGTACCAGTAACAGAATTTTCATTATGTTAAAATTTTAAGGGTAATACTCGTATAGTACGGGTATCGTTTATGTAGTAATAGTAACGTTATAGGTATTGTTAAAATTTAAAGGTATTTTACCGGTACGTACCGACGCGTTGTTACCGTTCCGCATGAAACTCGGCTGCGAAGAGCCACATTCCCGTACCTACCGAGTCGCAATCGCGACGCACAACACTGCGATGACCAGTGTTGCCTCTCGATAATACACTATCGCTAGTCTATAGATAGACTATCTGTATTTTGAATAAAACCAATATTATCGATAGTATTGATTCTGACGACGAACAAACTATCGATAGTATTGCTTTTCCAATAAATAAATAATCGATACTATGGATAGTTTATGAAACGCAATACTATAGTTAGTTTATTCGTCATCAGGATCGATACTATCGATAGTTTTGTTGGTTATCCATATTGTTGCCCTAAAACAGGAATTACTATCAATAGTACACAAACTATCGATAGTATTGTTAGTTATTAGAGATGTGTTGTTCCTTTAACTTTAAGGTCTAAACCAATACTGAACTGTTGTGAGTAGTCGATCCGGGTCTTCTGATTCTGACCCATTCAATTAATTGATGGGTTTTCTCATGAAAGTTCACGAAACAATCGTTAAAGCCGGGTATTCCTACAAATGTAGGTATTTAATGCTGCCCCGGCCGCAATTTGCATCGCGTGGACGCTGCGTCGGTGAGCTCACATGTGACCCCACCAGCGACACAGTATAGAAATAAGCAGTAGAATAGTTTTATTTCGATTAAACTTTATTTAAAGTAGTGTTCGATACAGCTACATTATCTTATATTAATGCTGACGGGGTAGACAGAGTCCAGGGCCGTAAGACCCAAAGGCTTAGCGTGATCAAAAAATAAATCAATAGTGATGGGTTGCTAGCCGCATCGCCTATTAACATAATTTGACAGTAGCGATTTATTAATAAACAATTAATAGAAACAAATAACCCTGCAAAGTCGTTATTTAGTGTCTTTGTTTATTTTCAACCCCCGACAAAAAGAGGAGTGTTATAAGGTTGACGTGTCGGTATGTCTGTGTATCTAGGTGTCTGTTAATGGCATCGTAAGGCCTGAACGAAGATTTAATTTTTTTGTTTGAAAACTGACTTTTCGTCATAGTTCTTAGCTATATTTATTAGAAATTGGTTCAGCCGTTCAAAATTTATTAGGAGTAAACACCTCAAAGTCGGTTTTTATTATTTTTCTTGAATATAAACTTATGGGTATTATGTTGTTTTGTTATTTACTATCTATGATACAACACTGAACCTAAAAAACATGGGTCTCACCTAGATCCCAGTATTTTTCACACGACTTGCAAAGAAGGCGATTACGAATATATAGTGTATAGGGTGCATTTGAAATCATTAGCATTGATTTAACTTATCATCATACTCACGTAAAGGATATTTTGTATGGTAACAATACTGCAATTAATGCAGTAGTTAAAAAGTATCAAAAAGTAAGAAAAATGAATAAAGTATCAAAACACTTCGAGTCGTGCGCGCGTACTGATACCTACGTGCCGCAAGGTCAAAGACCTTGGACGGATACAGCCAAACGGCGCGACCGACCGGCATACAAAAGTAGACCTTAATTTACGTGAATAAGGTTTGAAGTCGAATGAGGACGGGTCGTGTCACACGAAAGCTTGAAGACAATAGGTACGTTTGAAGTAGGAACGAATATTAGGGTACCAAGACGCAACGAAATTGATACTATTATAATTAATTTATTTTTCGTATTAGTTTTTTTTTTATAATTGCCGTAGAGGTATGTATCAAAGAGTCTGACGCATGTTTAGAGGTTTTCTTGAATATGAAAATGACGACTTTTGATTGAAGTTTTATTAGTCTTAAATTACTTTGTATCATGGGTATAGTAGATACTTAAAATATTGCCAACGAATTCAATTCCACCCTGTATATGCATGTATGTATGTTGAATGTATTTGATTTTCTTTATTCCTTAATGTCGCCACGGATTTGTATGTATCGCCACAGAGCAGATAATAGTTATACATACAGAACGGAAACTCGCACGTTTTTGGACCTTGTAAGCGCCTGTAAAATAGGGTTGTTGCTAGTCGCACGTTAACGTTCCCCGAGTCATTTAGGGTAATTGAAATAATATTGGTGAGAAACTGCACATATTATTATTGCTTATCCACAAAAAACAACAAAGAACGAAAATTTTATAGATTTCCGAGTGATGAAAACAGGTAAGCAAAGCAACAAATTATGTGGTGGCGACCCTGATTGTTTAACTCACACATTTGACGTATGCACAGATATATTATTTCGTTTGTAGTAGTACTAGGTATATTTGTTTCTTCGTATCTATGAAGTGCCATACCTGTGGAATGGCATTTCGTTAAAATCCTTACATTTCAAAGTGACGTGAGCTAAAAAGTCTTTTTATTGTTTCGTACCTAAAGGTTAGAAATTAGCCCAAACTCGATTGTGTTAAGTTGTTTTATAACTGAGTTCTATTGACCACCATCCGTCTGCGTAATCAGATCCTAGATAAGCATCGTCTTCCGAAAAGTACTCGTCAAGACAAATCAAACGAGACCTACTCGATGAGGTTATAACTGAGTTCCGTCGAATATCTCCCGGTTCCATCATCAGAACAGCCCATTGACATCATAATATTGTATTATCATCCGACTTACAAAAGTATACAAAATTTCAGCTGAATTGGTTGAGGATAACTGGTTGAAAATTGAGTTAGAAGATTCCACCCAATCAAACATACTTACATTTATACATACATTGCAAGTTAAATAAAAGCTTGTAAAAACATGTAGCCATCTTTAGTTGTTTTATTGGTCCAATGTTAGTAAGCGCTAGCACGCGTCTAATCGGACCTGCTGAGTTCAAGTCGTCGCGCTCGCGAATTTCATATAAATATTAAGAAAATAATTATATCAAGTCAAACTCAGCGAATTTATCTGTAAATAAAAAATTGTACTTAATTAAAGCCACTTACTTTAATTAAGTACAATTTTTTTATGTAAAATATCAGTATTTTACTCGTAGTTTTGAAAAAATATCACAAAAAAGGGTTACTTTGGGATTTTTTCCAACCGAATGAAGTTTATAGGATCTTGTAACTGAATGCGAATTTGACGAGCCTGGATACTTAACTTATACATACCTTTTTTTAAGTGTTTAATAGTAGATTGTGCTACAAGGCGTAAAGGTAATACTTTTAAGTCGAGTGCGCTACTTTGAATTTAGAGCAAAACGAAGGATTCCTCAGTTGAATCACGAGCGTAGCGAGTGATTCTACGATGGAATCTTGAGTGAAGTGAGGGATTCGTGTATAACGCCCGAGACAAAAATATTACCGTACGCAAGTAGCACACATTACATTGCCATCCATGAGAAAAACTAGCAAAAAGATACAAAACAGAATATGGAGAAAGTAGAACAACTACAATACCTAATCAAAGCTCCGACAAGAACTAACCTTTATTTAGTGTCGTTTTCATTCAATAAATACTAAGAAATAATTTTTAAGAACAAACTTCTAAAAAAAATGTTTGTTCACGCATAAACTCGTAACTTTGTTTGCGTGGACGTGGTATTTTAAGATTTTTATAATAACAATAAATTTAATGTGCACTATCGGCTTAAACTTACGAAAAAGGATTTAAATTTACACTAAATAATTAATTTTAACACAATTTAACCTAAAACATCTGTAATTACTTTGAATCGAAAATTTTTTTTCCTTTTTCGAAGCAAAGACCATAAACATTTTTACCTACATTCACGATGATATGTATTCCAAATTTAAAAAAATACGAAGTCTGTTCTAGTTATTTATTGTATTAAAACTTAATTCTTTTGTTTTTAGCTGATTTTACATAGATAACATCGTGTTCAATTTTCAAATTGTGTTTTAATCCCGTAAGATTTACTTTTTCACTTTTTAATCCCGAGAGAACTAGCAGTAACTTTAGCTCCAAATGTTTTGGGATGAAACCATCGTTTTTTGAGCAGATGGGATGAAAAAAACACTTTTGTCTATGCCTCAAATGGTTTTCAAAAACTCTAAAGCACGGCCTCTGCGGGAATACCTAGCCTTAAATGTGTCCAATCGCTCTCGTCATTTTTGGTCTAAACCCAATAATTATTTTACTGAAATAATTAATTTTTATGTGACTGTAATTCTACTTTTTTTAAGGACTCTCTTTGAAGCAGCGGACCCGAACGGACGTGTCCGCTACTGGCATTGTTTTCTTGGGCCAGACATGGTCATTGGGCCATAGCCTACGACCATAAACCGCCCCAGTCGCTTTGTTATTACCACCCGAGAGCCGGGAGTGACGCGGTGTAAGTGATAAAACTTGTATTTGACAATTTGTGAGTAACTATAGTGAATTAGTGAATACTTGAATAGTGATATAAGTTCGGAGGAAATAGTGCAACAGGGAAGCTCTAGATCCAGACCCGAACATAGCTGACGTGGGATGCTTTGGTGAGATCTTTCCGGTTATATGTTTATTAATTTATCTACAAATATTTTATTCGCGTATAATTCATCAAATATAGGGAACCACGAAGACCCTTCTGAAACTCTGCTGAATTCAAGACGGCAAAACGAAACGCTAATTTCGGAGACTTTTGTAGCGTATCAGTTTTACTTTTCGTCCTTCTGCAGATCCCTTTGTTTTTTTCTATGCTAGTCATATTCTAACATCGACAATATTTAGTAGGTAACCAGTAAGTGTGTGTTGTGTTGTGAAAGTGCATAAGAGTTTGAGATTATTGAGTAAAGTGAGTTATTAAAAAACTTGCTGAAACTTGGTAAGAGGTTTCCAAATGATGTCATACCTAATTCCCTAAACATTATTACAAAAGAACCTGACCTTACTTAGGTGGAATCTATGATTTCACTAAAATGTGCAAGCATGTGAGGATTTTTCCTAGATGTAGGACGCATGTCGTTACAATTTTATATTTGATAAATAATACTTCTAGGCAAGTTCGAAAAGTTGGAATAGGTACCATTATAAAAACTCTATTATTGGGCTTTGCGTTCTTACACCCCAATCATTTTCGATAATTTGTTTTACTTTTGAAATAGGCTAGACACCCTAAACTAGTCGCAAAACGATGCGTAGGCCATACCTGCGCGGGACCCTTATTTTTCCATGCGTACCACGTTGCGTCCATCCGTTGCATAACGATGAGAGCAAAAAATAATGAAACAATGGTGCACTGCAGGCCAGATGTGGTTATCTTTGTCCGTAACCCAACGCAAGTCTAATGTTAGGTAGTTAATTTAAAATTACCCTCCATTTTTTATCACTCTGCTAGCCAGTGGGCCTGCGTGATAAACCTTTGTCCACAGAAACAAAGAAGCTGGAATTGGGGGAAAAAAGACCAACGCCAACCCGGTCAAAGTCAAAAGCTGTAAAAGAGATAGTTTTTGCTTTGAAAAGGCATGCATTCATCGACAATATTTATTAGTGTAACCGGAAATAAACGGACAAAAAATAAACGTTAAAACACCGTAGCTCATTGGTCCATTACTGACAGACACAATCATAAATGATCCTTCTGCAAAACCAGCACGTGATGTAAGTAATTAGGAGCCTATTTAAGAATTCCTTATTAAAACGCCACTGAACACAAGATTATAGAAACTTTATTCAACGACAATACAAACTAGGATACTGGATGAGACAGTGACAAAAGGAATTAATATACCTACAATGCAAATTTAAATATATAAATAAGTGCCTACTGTAACATCCATTATATCGTTCATAACAAAAGAATGCAACTATCCAAGTCTAGACAGCCGGCGCTTGGGTCATTGCACATGGTTATCATTGGAAGTTCACATTCAAAATTACCATCGGAAGTCATTTGAAGCCAAAAACCAGAAGCCAGGGCCAAGAAGTCAGATGCCAGGAGACAACCATGAAGAGGCCCGGAAATAGCACCCAGCACCCACAGCCAAGGAGTCAGGAGTCGGGAGCTAGGAGTAAAACATCATGAAGTCAGGAGGCTGGAACTGGAGCCTAGGGCTAGGTAGCTAGGTCAAGTATCAAGAAATCGGGAGCCATGAACTAGGGCCAAAAGTCAGAAGCCAGAACATCACGAGGTCAGCGGTCAGATACCGGGCCCGGGGGTCAGGAGTCAAACCTCAAGGTCAGGATAGTTGCCCAGATGTTGGGTGTTAAGAGACAGAGGTCAGCGGTCAAGAGCCAGGACATTGAAGTTCTGAAAAAAGAAATCAAATGTCGGGAGTCACGAGACTTAGAGGACAGAAGCCATGGAAATCGGAAATCAAAAATCAATATTTGGATTCAGTAATCATCAAAAGCGGAAACTGGAAACAGGAATCAGGATATGTACTCAAAAGCCTAAAGTTCCGCATTAACAAATGCAATAAACTATGAATCTTGCAAAGAAAAACACGAAAAGGATCTCGGCGGGCGCAAAACAACAAAGCAGTCTATTATCCTTCCAAGTATATATTACACACCAAGTATTATATCTATCCTCCCCATACTGATTTGATGCAAGTATTCGGTCGGTTCTTTCAACTCCCTCTCTTTCCTACTTCCTGACTGCGAATATCTCTTACACTCCTCTATCCCTATCTACGAGTCCAACTGGTTTCTCGAGCTATGAGAGTGGTATAACGAGGTTTGGCATCGCCAAGCATGAGGAACTGTAGACGGCATACATACCGGCTTTGGTTTGCGAGCTTGATGATGCACTTACCAAGGTAGACCTCATTCATAAACTCTTGCAGCGTAACTGCTGGCTGGGCGGACTCAGAACAGAACAGACTGTAATTCTACTTTTTTTAACTAAAAAACTCATTGAACCTCATTACATGATACCTAGATGAACCACGCTAGGAATTAATTGGCCATGTGATGAAGTCATACTGAACAAGCTGGCCAGTCGATACTTAGTGACTAGTGTCGTGTAGTGGTTTGAAAATAGTATCTTATACACATAAAAATTAAAGATTGGTTTTCGTTTTGGTTTTTACTGATTATATTTATGCATTAAAAAGCAACTGAGTTTAACTTCCATAGCGCTTATTATAATACGACATAATAAATAGTAATAATACTTTATTAAATACAAAAAAAATATATTATTTAAAATGTAGATAGCACACAGAAAAAGACATTAAAATGTCCAATGGGCGTGGGTGGTCTTATAGCTAATAGCGATAATTTCTTTCAGACAGCTGATGTAGAGTAGTGAAATGCTGCCATTTCCCATAGAAGTCTGATAGACAAGGTCTATGTTAATAATAAGTCTATCTATGTCAAACATTTTAGTCCTGCTCTCTAACACTACACGGCCTCTGTGCGGGCACTTGCAAGCACGTGTGCAGTGCGAATTGCGTTGAGACGTAACTTGGGCGTCGCATCGTGTGAACAGTGGGTAGAAATTGTGTAAAATGCTATTGTTATGAAACTGGGTTCGAGATTTGGAGAAAAACGCCAAAGTTCGTATGAGGGTTTTTATTCACTACGGAACCCAAAGGTTGACACGTGAAGATGGTCTTCCTGATGTCCAAGTCCAAGTCGCGTAGCATCTGAGGTCCAGGTATCTCGCCAAATTAGTCGCAGGTACTTCCACTTGTCGCACTGAGGTAGGTTTCCTTCGCTTCGGTTCGCTTCGAAGTTATCGCTTTCGTAGCTCATACTGAACTGGCGGGACGTGCACTCGATCGCCTTTTTATAAGCGCCGATACAGCGGTCTACATTGTTCTTGAATATTCTCATATCTAGACGAATGTATTTCGATTGACGGGAAACATCGAGACGCCGGTATGTGTGTGTGAGTGCGACTAAGCCGACGACCATTCAAAGAACTCTAGCCTTTATGCTATAAGAATATAAGGCCTAGTTTCGCTTGCATTATCCTGACGTCTTTTTTATACCATTCCGCTCGCGAACATTCCGAGTCTATCTCGCTAGCAGAGTTCTTGCTCGTGAATATTCTACATTTATCTCGTTCGCGACACTATGTAAGCGCATAACATAATGAAACTTAAGTTGCACGGCGCAACTTGCACTCTGTAAATACCCAACTACATTTTAGTACGACAGCATAAAAACTTCGTTATATATTTATGTATTTAATTTTTTCTCATGTTACATCCCATTAATATGCAATGTCATGGGAAATGGAATATTTCAGCAGGGGCCCAATTTTGGAACGGTATTAGTCCAGGGGCTGTCATGTTGTACGGGTTTGCCGTGACAACAAGAGTGTTACAAGACTTATATTGTTATTAGAGTTTTAAATTGTTCATTGTGTCACCACGTTAACCCGTAAAGACCCGCGGGTCTACCGCCTAACGCGATTGCTTTCGCTACGTCTATAGTTTATGACGTCATCCCGCCATTTCGAACCGCCTAGCAAAGCGATATTGCCTTCACATGTACTCTGTGGACCAAGACAATTTGAAAGCAATGAACGAATGATAAAGGTATGTATTTGACAGCTAGACCTTACCGCCTAAGAAATACAAGATGGCCGCATTGCTTTCACCAAAGCTAGACTATCTGTCATGATAGCTGTTGCTCCCAGCTTACTGCTTTCGTAACATTATCATAATTATTTAAGATTTTATTATCTTTTGTTTCGTATTAAGTTACATTTTTTTCTAGTTTTAAGATTTAGAAATTAATTAATTGTGTTTACTGCTTTTGGTTGTGGTTTTTGTGAGAAATGGTGCGAATGCCTTTGCTGGTTGAAGCGGAGGAGGAAAGGCAGAAAGAGATGCTGACGCTGCAAAGACGGCAGCTGCAGGAGAACAGCTTGCCCATGGTGCTGCCGGAGCGGACGTTTGTCGATAATTTCGGTGTAGGAAAGGACAACATCCGCGCGTTTTGCGTGAACTTGATGCCTTTGTTACACCCTTGCAAAGAACAACTAGCAAGCCAAGCTAGAGGTTAAGGTACCTATTTATTGATCAAATGAAATGTTTACGTTTATTAAACCACTTGGTAGATTTCTTTCTTATGCCTTTGAACTGTTGTTACAGATTCTGGCTGCATTACAATTTTACGCTAGTGGGGCTTACCAAAAGAGTGGGCAATGATTTTAGTCTCTGTCTAACGCAGACATCTTTATCTGATTGTCTGGCAGAGGTGACCAGATGCCCTCAACCAATCAACCAGTATCAAGAAGGTATGTATAGTTTAGCTTCTGTACCCACTCATAAAAGTTAAGTCAAAATACATTTACCTACATAAGATTTTTTTGCAGATTCAGTAAATGATTGGGGTCATAGGTTGTATTGGTGGCACTCACATCGCTATCATTTGACCTAAGAAAGCAAGTATCAAGAATAAATCGAGGAGGGAAGAAAAAGACTGCGGGACTAAAGGGATTTTGATTATGATGTAAAACAATTATTGTTTATAATTAATCTAAGAATTCAATTGTTGTTTATTGATCTGTATCTACTGTAAACTAGTTAAACATGCCAATAGTTCAACAAACCAAACTGTATCTACTGTAACGGAAACAAGAGCAACAGACAATCTAATATAACTTTATGTAAAAACTAGCCAAAGCCCGCGACTTCGTTCGCATGAACTTTATGTCTCTGGAAAATGCTCATCAGACTGAACAACTTTTACTAAGGCGGCATTTTTATATCTCTTATAGTTTAGCTGGACCATTATGGTTCTGCATCAGGCGTTCCATTTTCCAAAATCATTTATACCCTATATGTTGCCCAGGCTTAATAGCTATATAACAAAAAAAGTTTCATTCGAATCCGTCCAGTATTTCCGGAGATTAGCGTGTACAAACAGACATACAGACAAACAGACATACAGACAAACAGACAAACAGACATACAGACAAACAGACAGTTATTTTATTTTAAATTCTTACTCTATTACTATGTCTCCATCGCCCCCAATATTTTTTTTGGAAATATATTTAATGTACAGACACACTTTTTTACTGTTTTATTATATGTATAGATAAAAAACTTTCATAATATTATATGTATATTTTTTTAAAACCTAGTAAGTAGTATTATTTATAATAGTCCAGTATTTATTAAGGTCAATGGATTTAACTTTACTAGAGGTGCTGAGATAGACAGGTCAAAAAAAGGAAATTTTAATATGGTATATCCCAACTTTTTTCCATGGATGTTAAGAGGATATAATCTGAATTTGTATCACTAAACTATTGTAGTCAATTGGCTTCTCTATTCCTGCCATCTATCGTTTGCGCATTATCTTGGAGTGGGAATGGGAACTATTGCAATAATGGCTGCTGCTTGCCTGCCCCTTGGGGGATTACTTGCAATTATAAATAAATAGAAGTGAATAACACATGAATTTGTATGTTTTATAATATTTATTAAGTATATAATTCCCTATTTTCCAACAACTCAAATCAGTTATAGAAAGAACCGTAAATGTTTCTCTGAGATGTTCGGTTTGGCTCTGCTGTTCTTTCTCCCTCCTGCACCAACCGTGTCTGCTCCAATTTAGAGCCTCGCCTCTTTGTATTAAGATGGGGAATCATCTAAGCCGATCTGGAAAATAACAAGAAAATTGTTAATTAATTAGCTATGGTTCCCATTATCAATTTTTTTTTAGAAATCATGTAGCCTACTAAATCAACCTACCTGTAGAAAAAAAATCAAGAAATAATATAATAATAAAAAATAGAGAACAACATACATCAACCTCGATATTGACAATAGCATTCCCCATAGTCTCTGCCTACCCCCATGGGAAAACAGGCGTGAAAATATGTATGTATGTATAACATTTGGACTCCCATGAGGGACAGTAATCTTTGGGAGTCAGAATGCCATCCTATGTGCCACTGCCATGTTGTCACATAAGTGACCCCTTCCTCTTGACCTTACATTTAAGGTAACTCCAGTACAAAAGCAAAACACAGACTGCGATTTGTTCAGTCCTCACCTCACTCCACTATAAAAAGACAACAAATAGAAGTGTCGTACTGAAGCTTTGTTGTAAGTAATTATAAAAAGTAAATTCTACTTTTAACTGTGATAAAGTATTACTCACTTGCCGCCACTCCTTGGCAGTCTTAGAGCCAATGCCTCTAATTGCTTTTAGCCGGGAGGCCAATTCCTCCGACTGGCAATTGGAGGCTTGCTTTGCGTGTGAGTCCTTAGGTCCCCCTGGCTAGCAATCCAATCCATCCACACCACCAATTCTTAACTGTACGGCCGAGATTTTCCTTTATGCTGAAATATGTTAAAAGAAACTAAAACACCATAAAACTAAGGCTTCTTATCTTTCGTAAAACCTACAGTTCAAAAAGGAAACTATTTTGAATTTCATTTACAGAGTAGTTACATATATTGACTTAAATTGACTTTATACCAGAGTATAACACTTACCTACATATTTTGAAACTTATCGAACACGAAGGATAACACAAGTCACAACACAAAAATATTTATAAATACGTATTAATCACGAAGTTAAGTAGAGGTTATAATCAATTCAACAGCTGTTTCACTGTTTGACAATCGCCAACGCGTTTTGTTTTTAAACTTTTTTTTTTCATTTTAAAATTGTTGATTTTTATGTACTCACAACTCAAATTATCTATAAAAATTTAAAAAAAAAGATGTTTCATATAAAATGTAGTCATTTAAAAATAAATCTTCTATTTATATTCAATTAAAAACATAACATAATTTTACACCAATATTGGCAAACAAAACGCAAGACAATCGTTCATTCACGATAGCTATCGCGATAGCAAGGGCTCGGTAATTTTAGGCGGTCACTCAAAGCTATAGCAATGCCAACAAGATTGCTATCGCAATCGCTATGGCTACGTCTATCGCCTTGAGTTAGGCGGTAGACCCGCCGGACGGCATTAAAATGCCCACGTTCATCGTCTTTCTATTGTGTCTGGTATTGGCGGTTGCGAATGGGTTAAAGTTCAAAGCACAATCAAAACAATCCTACAATTAGCAAAATTCCATATTTACGAGTTATATGTTTTGTAAGCACACGGCGCGATCGGTTGAAAACACGTATAAACTCGTTCGCAGCCGCGCGCTCACCCGCGGGTCTACCGCCTAACGCGATTGCTTTCGCTACGTCTATAGTTTATGACGTCATCCCGCCATTTCGAACCGCCTAGCAAAGCGATATTGCCTTCACATGTACTCTGTGGACCAAGACAATTTGAAAGCAATGAACGAATGATAAAGGTATGTATTTGACAGCTAGACCTTACCGCCTAAGAAATACAAGATGGCCGCATTGCTTTCACCAAAGCTAGACTATCTGTCATGATAGCTGTTGCTCCCAGCTTACTGCTTTCGTAACATTATCATAATTATTTAAGATTTTATTATCTTTTGTTTCGTATTAAGTTACATTTTTTTCTAGTTTTGAGATTTAGAAATTAATTAATTGTGTTTACTGCTTTTGGTTGTGGTTTTTGTGAGAAATGGTGCGAATGCTTTTGCTGGTTGAAGCGGAGGAGGAAAGGCAGAAAGAGATGCTGACGCTGCGAAGACGGCAGCTGCAGGAGAACAGCTTGCCCATGGTGCTGCCGAAGCGGACGTTTGTCGATAATTTCGGTGTAGGAAAGGACAACATCCGCGCGTTTTGCGTGAACTTAAATGCCTTTGTTACACCCTTGCAAAGAACAACTAGCAAGCCAAGCTAGAGGTTAAGGTACCTATTTATTGATCAAATGAAATGTTTACGTTTATTAAACCACTTGGTAGATTTCTTTCATAAGCCTTTGAACTGTTGTTACAGATTCTGGCTGCATTACAATTTTACGCTAGTGGGGCTTACCAAAAGAGTGGGCAATGATTTTAGTCTCTGTCTAACGCAGACATCTTTATCTGATTGTCTGGCAGAGGTGACCAGATGCCCTCAACCAATGAACCAGTATCAAGAAGGTATGTATAGTTTAGCTTCTGTACCCACTCATAAAAGTTAAGTCAAAATACATTTACCTACATAAGATTTTTTTGCAGATTCAGTAAATGATTGGGGTCATAGGTTGTATTGGTGGCACTCACATCGCTATCATTTGACCTAAGAAAGCAAGTATCAAGAATAAATCGAGGAGGGAAGAAAAAGACTGCGGGACTAAAGGGATTTCGATTATGATGTAAAACAATTATTGTTTATTATTAATCTAAGAATTCAATTGTTGTTTATTGATCTGTATCTACTGTAAACTAGTTAAACATGCCAATAGTTCAACAAACCAAACTGTATCTACTGTAACGGAAACAAGAGCAACAGACAATCTAATATAACTATGTAAAAATAAAAAACTTTCATATTATTATATGTATATTTTTTTAAAACCTTCTAGTAAGTAGTATTATTTATAATAGTCCAGTATTTATTAAGATAAATGGATTTAACTTTACTAGAGGTGCTGAGATAGACAGGTCAAAAAAAGGAAATTTTAATATGGTATAATAATCCCAACTTTTTTCCATGGATGTTAAGAGGATACAATCTGAATTTGTATCACTAAACTATTGTAGTCAATTGGCTTCTCTATTCCTGCCATCTATCATTTGCGCAATATCTTGGAGTGGGAATGGGAACTATTGCAATAATGGCTGCTGCTTGCCTGCCCCTTAGGGGATTACTTGCAATTATAAATAAATAGAAGTGAATAACACATGAATTTGTATGTTTTATAATATTTATTAAGTATATAATTCCCTATTTCCAACTCAAATCAGTTATAGAAAGCACCGTAAATGTTTCTCTGAGATGTTCGGTTTGGCTCTGCTGTCCTTTCTCCCTCCTGCACCAACCGTGTCTGCTCCAATTTAGAGCCTCGCCTCTTTGTATTAAGATGGGGAATCATCTAAGCCGATCTGGAAAATAACAAGAAAATTGTTAATTAATTAGCTATGGTTCCCATTATCAATTTTTTTTTCAGAAATCATGTAGCCTACTAAATCAACCTACCTGTAGAAAAAAAGTCAAGAAAAAATATAATAATAAAAAATAGAGAATAACAGACATCAACCTCGATATTGACAATAGCATTCCCCATAGTCTCTGCCTACCCCCATGGGAAAACAGGCGTGAAAATATGTATGTATGTATAACATTTGGACTCCCATGAGGGACAGTAATCTTTGGGAGTCAAAATGCCATCCTATGTGCCACTGCCATGTTGTCGCAAAAGTGACCCCTTCCTCTTGACCTTACATTTAAGGTAACTCCAGTACAAAAGCAAAACACAGACTGCGATTTGTTCAGTCCTCACCTCACTCCAATATAAAAAGACACAACAAATAGAAGTGTCGTACTGAAGCTTTGTTGTAAACAATTATAAAAAGTAAATTCTACTTTTAACTGTGATAAAGTATTACTCACTTGCCGCCACTCCTTGGCAGTCTTGGAGCCAATGCCTCTAATTGCTTTTAGCCGGGAGGCCAATTCCTCCGACTGGCAATTGGAGGCTTGCTTTGCGTGTGAGTCCTTAGGTCCCCCTGGCTAGCAATCCAATCCATCCACACCACCAATTCTTAACTGTACGGCCGAGATTTTCCTTTATGCTGAAATACGTTAAAAGAAACTAAAACACCATAAAACTAAGGCTTCTTATCTTTCGTAAAACCTACAGTTCAAAAAGGAAACTATTTTGAATTTCATTTACAGAGTAGTTACATATATTGACTTAAATTGACTTTATACCAGAGTATAACACTTACCTACATATTTTGAAACTTATTGAACACGAAGGATAACACAAGTCACAACACAAAAATATTTATAAATACGTATTAATCACGAAGATAAGTAGAGGTTATAATCAATTCAACAGCTGTTTCACTGTTTGACAATCGCCAACGCGTTTTGTTTTTAAACTTTTTTTTTTTCAGTTTAAAATTGTCGATTTTTATGTACTAACAACTCAAATTATCTACAAAAATTAAAACAAAAGATGTTTCATATAAAATGTAGTCATTTAAAACTAAATCTTCTATTTATATTCAATTAAAAACATAACATAATTTTACACCAATATTGGCAAACAAAACGCAAGACAATCGTTCATTCACGATAGCTATCGCGATAGCAAGGGCTCGGTAATTTTAGGCGGTCACTCAAAGCTATAGCAATGCCAACAAGATTGCTATCGCAATCGCTATGGCTACGTCTATCGCCTTGAGTTAGGCGGTAGACCCGCCGGCTGGTGCCTCGCTCTCTCTCCCCGCACCGCACCGCAATCACCGCAAGCATCCCGCTTCACGAGTTCACGACATGCTCTCGCGTATTTTCAATCAAATATTTTTTGTTTTAAGTAAGACGTTAATGTGTTTAATTTTGATGAAAATGTGATTATAGTACACAAAAAGCTATAATTAAACAAAAATAACACAGTTACTATTTCTGGCTACTGAGAAAAACATTAATTTTAAAACATTAAAAAATGATGTTTAATTTTGGTCTTTAATGTCTAAAAAGACACAATATAGCTTATAAAGATATAAACATTATGGTTATCATTTTGGCTTAACTAGATATCGAGATCAGGTGAAAACTGTGAAAAAAAATGTATAAACAAAAATGGGGTCAGTTTAATTTTGCTATTAAGTGGTCGCATTTGAATGCACCTAAAAGTTAAACTAACAAGGTCTTTGGTTACCTATTATGCTTTTAGGGAAAAGTTGAATAGTGTACAAAATCTCACGATTTTTATATAATACGGTTGCGACCGCGGATAAATTACATAATATATCTAATTAATATTTGAAACTCAATATTGATATCCGATAAAATATTGAAAACAACGAGTTTATTATTTATGTCCAGGTTGTGCTATTTTGATCGGTCTATATAGAAACGTCGCGAAGTAGAACACACAGAAAAGACGCGCGACCCGTCCGCGCCCCGTCCTTTCAGTGTGTTCTGCCCGCGACGTTTCTATACATTTTGTATGAAACCGTCGCTAGCCGTCGCGGAAAAAGACAAATGTCTGCGCCCCGTCCGCGACGTACGTCTTTTCAGTGTGTCCTGCGCCTGAGACAAGCAAGTTGAGAAACTACAAATTAATTTATCCCCATCTATTTCGATGATGTAATTAATTATAAGCCAAATTAAGCATGTGGTTTATCTTTTTCAGGAAATACAAATGAAGTCGCGAGTCACCGTTGAGTCATAATGGTACGTTTCTAATAAATTAATAAGATTATAAACCCAGACTGTCAAAAACGCCATCTAGTGATGGGCAGCGGAACAACCAATACGACTTGATATCGGCAGAGCCATTTATTGCTTGCTAAAGAAAACTTTGACTTTCAAGCTTTAACCCTAAATAACTTTTAAATGGCTAAACCGATTTTCATCATACATAGCTAAGAACCACCGCAAAGGAACTTGTTTTGACGTAAAAAAACCGCATCCAAATCGGCCCATCCGTTAGAGGGCTACGATGCCACAGACAGACCGACAGACGTTAGCATCAAACTTTCCTCTCTTTTGTCGGGTGTTAAAAATAATACTGTAATAATAAAACAAACGGCGTCATGCTCACAAGTAGGCAAGCTTTATTTGTTTATTTATTTATTTATTCTTATTTCAATAACTTCGACAATAAACTTACCAGTAAAGTTATGTACTAGATTTAATGCGCTTGATCTAGACGTAAATTCTTATGTGGAAACTTACTAATAACACATAGAAAAAATGTAAAGTATGGTTTGTACTAAAAGTAATAGAGTAACAATTAAAAAAAGTCTGTCTGTTTGTACACGCTAATGTCCGGAAATACTGAACGGAATCAAATGAAAAACATAATATAGAGAATAATTGATTTTGGAAAATGAAACACCTGATGCAGAACCGTAATGGTCCAGCTAATCTATGAGAAAATATAAAAATGACGCCTTAGCAATAGTTTTTCAGCTTGATGAGCATTTTCCAGAGTCATTATATCCACGAGGATGAAGTCGCGGGCTTCGGCTAGTGGACGATAAAGCTACCAAGACTTCAAAAGCCCACATAACACGGTTCGGTAAAAGTTATTGATGCCACTTTCAATTTCGCCTATACGGCGACGTTGCGTAATGAAAACAAAACTCCATTATGCTCTGTTGCGTAAACAACATTCAATAAAACTCGTATGAAATTTTATTCCGGGCTTGAACTTGAAATGGCGAAGTAGACATTCACTTTCGTTTTTAGGGTTCCGTACTAAAAGGGTAAACACGGGCCCATATTACTAAGACTCTACTGTCTGTACGTCTAGTCTGTCTGTCACCAGGCTGTATCTTATCAATATCACTAGTGAAGGTGTAGACCTGTCCTAGTGACCTGACCTGCGGGTCAACTCGAACTGTTAAAATTAATTGGATAAAAAACAGTCTGAAAAACAGACAAAAAGTTACGTCTTAATAGGGGTAACAAAAAAGGTTTATGATATTTTAGAATTTCTCCCATGCTGGTCTGGGAGAAATAATAAAAACTTAGAATGTACCAGCTGCTTCTCTTCCCACGCCGATCGAGGGAATGGGCAAAAATGCAAATCATGTTAACAGGCGATGCGGCTAGCAACCCATTACTGTATTGATTGCTTTTCCATCTTCTCGCCCACCATGACGCTAAAAGTGGCTTTTGGGTCTTGCGGCCCTGGGCTCTGCATAGAACCGCAAGACCCAAAATGCTCTGTCTGCCCCATTAGGGATAAAGACGTGATAGTATGTATGTATGTTTATTTTAGAAATGACTGACATATGTTTTTTTAAAGATTTCTTACCCCATATTTCCGCCAATTTGAAAAATATCGAAAATCTGAATTGAACCTTCCCCTTCCACCTTGTCACGCTTATTTTTGGATTCCTCACGTACATTTGCCACATTTACCATAACTTCCCCTCCTCCCCCCATTGCGGAGACGTAATATATGTATGTGTGGCCCCATAAAATTTGAGCGAAGGAACTGTACAAACAACTGAAGCAACATCCACTGATCTCTTGATCCTTGGTCTGAGATGAAAGAATTTCTTTTTCCAACAACCTACGCATGCTTTCTACTAAAAATAGCCAAACTTAATTCTCAGAGCATCTAATATCGCCAGAGGGAATGGTCCCCACAACATTTATTGGCACAATCACGTCTGAAGTGCTGTTTTTGAATCGCGGAGTATCCTAAACGAATGGTTTTGCCATACAAAAAATCGTTCGTTTAGACTCCGCGTTTGAAAAATAGCACCTCTGGGTGAAGTAAACAACCTCCCACGCAGCTTCAATCGGTGATTTCCTAGCAACATCAAGAGCATATTTCCAAAGTTTACAAGGTATATTAGTCATCGATATTGGTGTTGTTGTTCTAGTTTGGTTAGGATAAGTAAGATGATCCGTGCTTCGGAGGGCACGTTAAGCCGTCGGTCCCGGTCACTGTCTTTGACATTGGTCGTCACCTGAAACCATGTCAGAGGCCTTTAAGGCGGTTTAAAAACTCTGACACTAGTGTTAGTCACTAACACACACGATAAGAAGAAGAAGAAGAAGAGTCATCTAAGATCAACTTGCTAGTAAAGATATTACAGAACCGATGATTACCTTTGAGACAAAGTCTAGCTTGAGCTTGGCGCGAGTCCCTCTCAAAGATTCGTATTTTTATATTCACAAATTTTATAATTTGAGTACATTCTGTACATGTTTAAGTACAACTTACAAATTGACATTAATTTCAAACTTGACAACAATGTATTCTCAGTCCACATGATTATCTAATTTTAATATCAGTAAGTTGAAGTTTTTGGAGAAAATGCTGCAGTACAGTTTGTTACCGCTTCTTCTTTACTTGCGCTTAGGAAGCGACAGTAAACTACCAACTAGACAGGTACCAGTGTTGGAAGTCTGAGCATAAACATTAAACACTGCACGAATAATTTAGTTCCAAGCGAAAACACATATTAGCACGAAAGGCAGATTACGGCTCTATAAAACATAACTCTTCCTTGGCAGTATAGTAAAAATATAGTGATGATATAGCGTTACTGTGTCAATATAAATCTAAAAGGTGGTGGAATTTTAGTCGATTTATCTGTTAATTAATATTAAATCCAATTACGGAGGTTCTGTGCGAGTATAAGTCTGCTAAAAAAATATAATGGCCTAAGTTTCTTGCTTGTTGCAAAGGTAACATAAACTTGCATCGCCTAGGTAAATATTAAATTAAGTTTAATTTTAGTCCTTGAAAGGTAAAACAATCAGAAATCAATTCGTCAGACAAACAACAGTCACAAACAATTTGCCAAAAAGTATAGGCTACTTCCTATTTAACCTTCCTATTCACAAAAAATAGCCTACTAAATCAGTCGTTTTATAGTGAGTATCCTTCCAACGACATTTTTATAGAATCGACAGAAATAACAACGCTCCGTAAACTAGTAGCGTTATTATTCAATCACTCTCTAGCTGGCAAAATCTCAATTCCGGTGTTCCGCAAGGAGGAATTTTATCTCCTCTATTATTTTCAATCTTCATCAATTCTCTTACTTTCCTTCTTTCTTCTTCACACCACCTATACGCAGATGATCTGCAGCTCTATCACTCCTGTGATTACATTGACATCGACTCATCGATTGCTCTTCTCAACAACGATTTACGGCGTATCGCCGATTGGTCTGCAAAATACGGTGTTGCTGTAAACCCAAATAAATGCCAGGCAATAGTGATCGGCAGCTCTCGTCAAATTTCTAAATTAAATTTTGAATCTATCTCTTCTCTGCAGTTCAATAATACTACCATACCATATAGTGAGAGTGTGAAGGATCTCGGTCTGCACATCGACTCTACCCTGAGCTGGACTACCCAAGTAGCCGAGGTTAGTCGAAAAGTAACTGCCACGCTGCGCTCTCTCTATCGCCTCAAGAACTTTCTTCCCCCTAAAACTAAAGTAAAGCTAGCTCAAACTTTAATTCTACCTATTATCGATTACGCGGATGTATGTTATTGTGACTTAACACAAGTCCTCCTAACCAAATTGGATCGGTTGGCCAATAACTGCATCAGGTTTATTTTCAACATTCGTAAATTTGATCACATTTCTTCTTTTCGCTCTCAGTTAGCATGGCTCCTATTCCGTCGTAACGCTAAAATACTTTCCACGCTTTTTTCTATCTTGAATAACCCGCAATCCCCTAGCTATCTTAAATCTAAATTCAATCTGCTCAGTTCCACTCACTCTCGCACACTTCGCTCCTCTAGCACTCTTATCCTTGATATCCCTCCGCATCGCACATCATTCATGGGTAAGTCTTTCCAAGTCCAGGCTATCGAGCTATGGAATGCCCTTCCGGAGAGTATAAGAAGAGCCCCCAGTCGTTTGGCTTTCAAACGAGCGGTACATAAACTGTTCCTACTGCAGTCCTAGTCCCAGTCATCCTGATATTATGTTTTTATTAGTATTTATGCTATTATATATATTCTATTTTATATATATTGTATGTTATGTATAGATATATATTATAACTATGTTTAATAGTTTATTCTTGTAATGTATATGTATTTTTGAGTATACATACTTATGTACATAAATATATTTAGTATACTTTTCCACGTTCTTTATCACGCCAGCCACACATATTTTCCGCTTGGTCCAATGGTTGACCGGGAGAGAATGCCATATGGCATTAGGTCCGCCACTTGTACGTTTTTTTACTGTGCAATAAAGTTTAAATAAATAAATAAATATTATTATACACTTTATAATTTATACACATACAGCGATAAAGCTCTACAAACTTTAGTGCACACGACATAATACGGAACTCGTAGGCGCGACTCGGTAATTATGAGAGTTTATAAATACATATGGCGTTTTAAATAGCTAGCCGAGCTGTCTAAAATTAAAGCGATATAAATGTGAAAAGTTATGAGGGAGTTTAATTTATCCTTTCATTGATATTTGATTTTCATTGATATTTGATCCAATTTAGCAGGCAGTGGCGTAGCCAGCATGGGTGGCATTGCGAATACTATTCATAGCATCGGGTGACACCCCAAGTACCTACATGATGTAGTCTTTAAGGAGGGAGGAGCAAAATCTTAATATGCCTCAACTTCTCCAGATGTCTCTTTACTAGGCAGTTCAAAGTAAAAATTATCGTCATTTTTTACGCGTCGCGGGCACCAGCTAGTCTTACTAATAAGAACCGTAAAATGAGTTCAATTTCTAGACTTTAAATAACTGAGACCGTTCTCAAAAAAGCTTATTATTCATGCAAGATATACGTCTGTCCTCGTCATCGTTTACCGGAATATTTGAGCGGCCGTCAAAATAGCGCAAACATCAGGAAAACGGTACACAATGACACGGACAATGAGACGATATTCTATTTGCCCCGCTACGGTCGAGTTACAAGGGTTTCCGAGTAGCACTTACAGAGGATCACGACACGACTCTTGTTTGTATTACGTCATGTCATTGAACATGAATAAATAAACTACCTATACGCAGTGAGAGACAATGCCAAACTCGCCACTAAGTGCCCGCAGCATGGCACCGCCACCGGCGACAGCGTTTATCGGTCGCTATCATTCATCATCACTATCTCGCGGCGCGATATAAACTTGGTCTGAGTTTATCACTAGTAGTTCGCCACGAACTTAGACCTCGCGATTATATCTTCTACTACCAAGCAAAGCAAGCAAGCAATCCAATACACGACAATTGAACACAATTAACCGACTAAATAAATTAAACAAAACTTTAAACAAGCAAGACAACAAAAAGTCATACGATTAAGAAAAAATCAGGTCAATCTTGTAAACCTATGAAAAAATAACCATAGCGAGTTCTAAGAGTTTTAAAATTTTTGTTGGACATCTACCTACATAGTTATTGCTTTTTGTAAACTATATGGTATTGAATGTACGCAACAAATATTTGCAAATTTTCTTCTTTTCTTAAAAATAGTGGTCAAGACATTGGCCTTGTAACTCGGAAGTCGCAGGTTTAATTCCCACGCGAGCGAGACATGTATTTTTAAGAAAGTTGTTCAGTAACCTGGACTGAATTCAATATTTTGTAAGAAGATTTTGTATTGTATATCCGTCACGGCTCAGTCAGCTAGACTTCGCGAGTCACCCTAAACCCGTTCAAGTATAACGTATAAAAAAGTTGTCCAGACAAAAAAGTTGTTCAATTAAAAAAAATGCATTTTTATAATGTCAACAAAAAAGTCTAATGACATTTTTGAAAATATTTTGAAATGGCGGATATATGACAGTTTTAAAATTTTAAACCCCCATATTTCCGCCATTTTGAAAAATTTCGATAAACTGGCTCGACAAAAAAATTCTATTTAGTTGCTGAGCCTGCTTACAAAATTTTATGAGAATCGGTTAAGAAATGCGACCTGTAGGCGAGAACAGCCAGACAGACAGACAGACAGACAGACAGACAGACAGACGGACAAAAGAATTTTTGGCTAATCTCGAAACTGAGACGCTTCGCTCGCTTCGCTCGCTTCGCTCGCTCGGTCAAAAAGTGCTATTTTACAAATTCTGGACGTTTTTTCGGATAATTTAATCTTCAACAGTGGCTTTGCTTGAAAATTGCACGCCTGAAAAAAACCAAGAACATAAAAATATTTAGCTGTATTTATCGACTTACGCCTTTTGCATTCTCTAGGTATTATTATTTGCCTTTTTAAGAAACTACAGACAAATACCTAAGTTACTATAATTAGCTTTTAATATGATTTCATTACGCGTAGTCTGCCAGGTATGCGAAGTGTGGGCGCTCTATCGCATCACGTACTGTCAACAAACAACTATGGATTGCGTCTGCGCACAGTCGCACACGCATAGTATGGGAACAGTTTTAGTGCTAGGCTGTAGGTAGACGGATGCACGCTTAAAATAAGGTCGAATAAGGCCTCAGAAAGATAATTTTTCAAAATTAATCCGACTTCACCCCCAACACACAAGCTATATTTGATAAAAATTCCATGATAACAATGCGCAAGTGGACTTTAGAGTTTTTCAATAAAACATTGAAAAAAAATCTGTTCAGGCATCTTCGAATAATCAGTGAATATTCATAAAAAACAGATCGTGACGAATTTAAACCTTATTTTTTGGAAGTCTGTTAAAAATACGCCAGAAAGGTAGTTATGTCACTATTTCGCTTTTATTTCGAGTAGGTACCTAGTTGCCCATGCTAAGCGTGGGCGCGGAATGGTCGCACGTAATGTCAACAAACAACCAGACTCGCAAATGTTTGCGCTCGCGCACACGCGTATGGGAGCAGTTTTAATGCAAGGAATGCATACATGAAGGATAAGGTTAGTTGAGGCCTTCGATAGACGAGTTTTTTTGCCAAGCAAATCAAAATAACCGGCCAAGCGCGAGTCGGACTCGCGCACCAAGGGTACCGTAAAAAATCGCGTTTGTTGTATGGGAGCCCCCCTTAAATATTTATTTTATTTTAGTATTTGTTGTTATAGCGGCAACAGAAATACATAATTTGTGAAAATTTCAACTGTCTAGCTATCGCGGTTCTTGAGATACAGCCTGGTTACGTGGTGACAGACAGACGGACGGACAGGCAGCGAAGTCTTAGTAATAGGTTTTTATCCTTAGGGTACGGAACTCTAAAAAGGATTTGATCTCCGTAGCGCCATCTATTATTTGCAACAGAAAGCTCTGTCTTTCAAACGCTAACAATAACTTTTAAACGGATGAAGCGATTTTTATCAAACAGCTAAAAATCACCGCAAAGGAACTGGCTTTTCACAATACACTTATGCTTGATGTATTTTACGTTTGCTTCGCCATAGTCCGGCCCTTAAGGCCATACCCAAATTTTCCGGGGTCCAGTGGCGTGGCCATTTGAAATAAATCATTTAAAAATAAACGGAGATATCATTCAAAATTGTTTCTTGGTCAAGCCCTAGATAACCCTTAAAACTATTTTATGAACTACTGTTTATAATTTAAAGTGCGAACGTGAAGCTTTTCTACGCACATTAGCTAAAAGTGGCCGTTTTTCGCAAATGTGCGTAGAAAAGCTTCACGTTCTCACTTTAAACTACAAAAAGTAGTTTAAAAAATACTTTGAATGGGTATCTAGAACTTGACCAAGACACAATTTTAAATGATATCTCAGTTTCCTTTTGAACGATTTATTTAAAATGGCGGCGCCACTGGACCCCAGAAAATTTGGGTATGGCCTTAACTGCTAATTAACAGGCCTTTACGAACCTACTTAGTAGATAATGTAATCTAAATTGTAAAGAAAACATTCCTGGGCAGTGGTGAATGTTATTGAAAGACTTCTAAACGATCGATAAGGTTCAACCTCCATTGTTATATTGAAAGTGAAGTTAGCCATTCACACAGGAATGCCGATCATTGTTACGAAGTTGTCAGTATAATTAACATGAAATTTAATTATACATCATAGGTGATTGTGTTCTCGTCTTTTTTTTAACAATCATTCTCATTAGTTAAATAGGCATGATTATCCCGTCAAAGGGCATGAGCGAAAGTGTTAAAGAATAGAGAATATGCACACATTTTTTTTATTAGCGTTATGAAATCCTTATTAATAGTAAACAAATATGAAAGAATTTATTAAGTATCTTAATCAGCGACGAACCTATGATACTTTAAAGTTTCAGTTAGAGAGAGAAGTCCGATTTGGAGTGGTGACGTTATAATTACATGTCATCAATACATTTGTTACAGAAAATAGAGTTTTTGCTAGAGAGATAGACAAATTTTCGTAAAATCGCTATATCTCGTTCCTTTTCTACCAATTTTTATTCTGTTTTCACTGTGAGTACTTTACTTTTGAATATTTACAAATAAACTGGTTAGATAACACATATTTTTTTCATGCATATTCTCTATTTTGCTTTGTTTTGTTTTTAGTATGTATAAAAGACATCAATACTCGTGTCAGATTTTTCAGGCTGCCTAAAGGCATCTGACTTAGCTTGACGGCTGCAATACAATGATGAGAGCCGGGACTAACGGCTTAAAAGTGCCTTCCGAAGCACGGATGAGCTCGAGAAATGTTTATGCCACTTGTGGTCACCCAAGTGCGGACCACGCCCGGTGACTCTTTACATGCGAAAGCGTTAGTCACTATCACTGTTTTTGTTCCCTTTCTACCTACCTACCAATGATGCTGGAAAGTGATCGATGAGTCTAATGTCCCAATAATAACCGGTCAAGTGCGAGTCGTACGCGCGCTCTATGGGTACCTAGACCTACCATTAATTATCTGTAAAAATATCACGTTGTATGGGAGCCCCACTTACGAGTAAACATTTATTTTATTCTGTTTTTTAGTAATAAAACTAGCTTTTCGGGCGCTGCGCGGGCTGCAAGCAGCCCGCGGTTTATCGTACGGCTGTTCAGGCTAAGATATGTTTCCAGTTCAGAAAATGGGTAAGGTTGTATGGAGGGAAATTGACCATGTATGGCGGCCATCTTGGATTTTGAAAAAAAATAAAAAACAAATGACGCTCTTCAAATTGCTTACAATCCCCTACATTTTGAAAAAAAAAATCACACCCCTGACTCCAACCGTTTTTGCAGGCCGTACCCCTTCCACATCAGGTTTCCGCAGATCCTCAAATGTCTGATTTTTCTGTAATCTACATCTTTAATTGTAAGTAGACCTATCCTTAAAGTCTTCTTCTTCTTATCGTGTGTGTTAGTTACTAACACTAGTGTCAGAGTTTTCAAACCGCCTTAAAGGCCTCTGACATGGTTTAAGGTAACGACCATGTCAAAGACAGTGACCGGGACCGACGGCTTAAAGTGCCCTCCGAAGCACGGATCATTTTACTTATCAGACAATCAGGTAATCAGCCTACAATGTCCTAACCAAACTAGGACAACAACACAAAGTCGTTGCCCCCGCCGGGAATCAAACCCGCGACCTCCGGGTATGAGCCGAACGCTCTAACCACTACACCACGGAGGCAGTTATCCTTAAAGTATAGCTACCATTGTAAGTACCTGTACTTACTATGTTGCCGTTGACATTGACAATGCGCTATGTTTTTGCAGACGAGTGTCAAAAAGTTGTTTACTGTATACTGAGTCCTTTTCCCTGTAGGTATCGATATCAGGTCCTCGAGATGACTTATTGTAGACTAGTGTCTCTAGTTTCGCTTTACAACCGGTTGCTTCCCGGCCAGGTCTTACCGGTTCATTTTCTACGACGCCATTATAGTGCGTCCCTCCTTGTAAGTAAGGTACTACTCGTAGTTTAATCTAGAATTGTTGTGGATTTCTCCAAGTCAACAATGCAGGAGAAATCTTGGTGATGTCGTTCATTTCATTTGTTTATTTATAGCAATATGTAATTTATAATCAGATACAGCTCTCGAGACATAAATTCACACAGATAGTTGAGATATCGGCTTGAGGCACGGCACGACCCGCACCGGTCTTACGGCCCTGGAATTTGTCTGTTTCCACCATCTTTGTATATTTCCACTTTCTAACTATCAGGGTTCTTAAGATACAGCCTGGTGATCGACAGACGGACAGGACACCGGAATCTTAATAATAGGGTCCCGTTTTTACCCTAACCTACAGGAACCCTAAAAACACAGCTTGATGTTCTGTCGGGTCTTTAGTCCTTTCACACTATGACCCATTCCAACCTTTAACCATTCGAAGTACTTTTTCTAAGTAGTGCTAGTGCTAATGGCCCAAGGTGCCTTTTGGAATGGGTCGATTCGGAACACTGTGGGCGAAACGACTCAATGTTCTTTTCGTTACTTAGTAGGCGTGATTTTATTTGCCTATTAAAGTATTTTTTTACTTTATTGACTCTAAAATGATGATGTAATTACGCACTTCACACTTCTTACTCACTTTGTCACATTAAGGCTGTATACGAATGCTAGTGGTGCTCTCAACAATAATTGTTGTCTTTGACATTGGTCGTTACCTAAAACCATGTCAGAGGCCTTTAAGGCGGTTTAAAAACTCTGACACTAGTGTTAGTCACTAACACACACGATACGAAGAAGAAGGAGGGAGAATTAATAATAATAAAACATTTAAACTCAAGAAAGAAAAGAAAACCAAAAACCAATCATTTTTTTTCTGTATATGTATGTACTCGTATGTGCACGCTCATCTTTTGGAAGAAAAATTATGCAGTTTTCGTGTGTGTGTGCAGTGCATTTATGCGAGTATACGTCTTTGTTTCATTGATATCTGGTATCTGATAAAAAGTTTTTTTCTCAAGGAATAAATTTACCTTTATGGTGATGTGGGCGCCACTATTGGTCGTGTAGTTTCTTTAAAAAAATACTATTGCATAAAACACAAAACAACCCGCAATAAAAAACACTCGCACAATAGACGTGTCAAAGCGAGATAGAGACGTGCACGTTTTATATTAGTGTCGTTTGTTTGTTAATTTAATAATAGGTAGTGTGGTTTGTATTGTGTAATATTTGGTTTTTAATATAAAAAGAAGAAGAAAAATAATTGGACACATAGGTACTATAGAGTACATAGGATATTTATAATATACAAAATTTCTTATGATAATAAATAAAGAATATAAAGATATACCCATTTGAATTAACGGACCTATTTACCCATGTTAAAAATTAAAAAATATATATACAGTCGATTTTACAAATGAATATATACTAAATTAAACTATAAATAAACGTAAGACTAAACTATAATAATTATATATAAATACCCATTCATAAAAAATATGTACCCTTAATAAGGTAGACAATTTTTTAATTTTGTTTGTTTACTTTCTGGAACATGACAAGTTGTTTTTAAGGCCATACCCAAATTTTCCGGGGTCCAGTGGCGCCGCCATTTAAAATAAATCATTTTAAAGGAAACGGAGATATCATTTAAAATTGTGTCTTGGTCAAGTTCTAGATACCCATTCAAAGTATTTTTTAAACTACTTTTTGTAGTTTAAAGTGAGAACGTGAAGCTTTTCGACGCACATTTGCGAAAAACGGCCACTTTTGGCTAATGTGCGTAGAAAAGCTTCACGTTCTCACTTTAAACTATAAACAGTAGTTCATAAAATAGTTTTAAGGGTTATCTAGGGCTTGATCAAGACACAATTTTAAATTATATCTCCGTTTCCTTTCAAATGATTTATTTCAAATGGCGGCGCCACTGGACCCCGGAAAATTTGGGTATGGCCTTAACCTACTTCCAATAAAGGACGAATGTATGTACACCGATTATTCGAAGTTAGATAGATAGATAGATAAATTCATTTATTTGCAGCTGTAACACACAAAAATACAAAAACTATACAAAAGACAAAAATTAAACGCAGACACAAAAAAATAAATATATATAAACCTACCTGCATAATTTTATGTGTGTGTTACAGCAATACAAAAAGGCCACAGCTCAGTGGTTATATTGCCCGGGAGCAATACACTGATTTTCAGCTGTGACCTGAGGAGATGTGTGGTGCGGATCCAATACTAAATGTTATAGTAAAAATAATGCTCCCATGCTGGTCTGGGAGAAACGAAAAAACTTAGAATGTACCAGCTGCTTCTCTTCCCGCGCAGATCGTAAAAGCCGATCGAGGGAATGGGCAAAAATGCGAATCATTTTAACAGGCGATGCGGCTAGCAACCCATCACTGTATTGATTGCTTTTCCATCTTCTCGCCCACCATGACGCTAAAAGTGGCTTTTGGGTCTTGCGGCCCTGGGCTCTGCATAGAACCGCAAGACCCAAAATGCTCTGTCTGCCCCATTAGGGATAAAGACGTGATAGTATGTATGTATGTGTAGAAAAAATAAGGCTATGTGTATGTTTATATAAATAAGACGAAGACGCCTAGACCGATCTAAAAAAAATCTTTTTTTCTTTGAAAGAGTAAACTTACGAAGTGGTCCCATATAAATCGGTTGTGTAGTTTAAAGGTGTAATCGGATTTTAGTTTCAAAAAATTGGCAGAACGTACTCTTATGCTATAAAATATTAATAACATTAAATATACACTAGGTAGGAGGGTAGGTAGAATGAATTTGTATGAAGCATGTATATTCCAACCATTTTAAAGAAAAAAGCGTTACATCACGTTAACAATATATCCTTCTCTATATAAGCTTAAAAAAATTGACAAACCCAAAAGAATTGTTAGTTCCCTCGGTCCCACTCAATTTACTTAGTTTCTCTTGACTAACATAAAACGAAGAACGTTACCGCTCGTAAATTTTACGGGAAGTGAAAATTCCTCCGACAGAGTATTAAATTCTTTGAGACTGTCAGTACCTATAAGTGGATCTAGTGCTGCCTGTGACGTCACATTCTTCTGGCGTCCCGCCTCCCCGATAGTTTACCGATGAATTATTTTTCAAATTATAAGTTTATTGCATAATTTGCATACATACTTGACTTACTTGACATATGGTCCTATCGCCCCTTTCTGGGGCAGAGGGCGTCCACAAAGACTCTCCATCTCGATCTGTCTTGAGCTACACGCTTTACTTCACTCCAGGTCTTGCATTACACGCGCACTAACGTTTTTAGGGTTCCGTAGCCAAATGGCAAAAACGGAACCCTTATAGATTCGTCATGTCTGTCTGTCTGTCTGTCCGTCCGTATGTCACAGCCACTTTTTTCAGAAACTATAAAACCTATACTGTTGAAACTTGGTAAGTAGATGTATTATGTGAACCGCATTAAGGTTTTGACACAAAAATAGAAAAAAAAACAATAAATTTTGGGGGTTCCCCATACTTAGAACTGAAACTCAAAAATGTATTTTTCATCAAACCCATACGTGTGGGGTATCTATGGATAGGTCTTCAAAAGTGATATTGAGGTTTCTAATATCATTTTTTTCTAAACCGAATACTTTGCGCGGTAGACACTTCCAAAGTGGGAAAAAGTGTCCCCCCCCCGTAACTTCTAAAATAACGGAATTATAAAACTAAAAAAAAATACATGATGTTCATTGCCATAAAAACTACCAGCGAAAATTGGTTTAACGATATCTAGTAAGTAGTTTTTTTTTAATACGTCATAAATCATAAACGGCAATTTACCTTTCATTCAATCAACTCAAATATAAAAATTTAAAAAAACATACTACTAGACTTTTTTATTATGTTATTTGCTACTACGGAACCCTTCATGGGCGAGTCCGACTCGCACTTGGCCGCTTATTTTTATTTAAAAAAAATAAAAACCTATCTTGAGGTAAGACACAGACATTAATTAATGAGTGTGTCGCGAGCCGGTGTGGTGTACGGGCCTTTGGTCACATTCGAACTGATGAAGACCTCCAGATGAGGGCGAAATATGTCGGCTAGTAGCTGATTCTATACGTGAGTAACCCGTTACTCGTTTTAATAAAGATGTATTATTATCACGGCTTTATCGTACACTCTTTATTAATGAATGCTTGCAAGAATACGTCATTTCTCATAAACATTTTGATGCAAGACCCCTTTTTATTATTAATACCTGGACTGGGCGACCTGGAAAAGGAAATAGAAATAGAATTGGTGATGGTTTGCTAGCCAAATAATGATTGGTGTGAGTAGTGTTGCCGCTCGATAGTCCTCTGTCGACAGCCTATCGATAGACTATCTCGTTACTTTAAATAAAACAGATACTAGGTTAGGCCTTTCGATAGTTTGGGATTTTTCGACAGAAGCTACGATTTTTGCAAACACTATCAAATTCTCGTCCATTCTCTCGATCGACTTGTGTCTGCGCGGGAAGACCATTTTGCTGGGAAATTTGTTCGGCTATTGTGTCCGTGTGTCTAGTCTTATAGTCTTACATTACAAATTGTTTCTCAAGACGTTTCATAAATGAAATGCCGTGTAGGTATCCCAGGCTCCAGTTTTGATTAGCAAACATATTGTCTTATTGGTGTGGCAAGTCAATGAGAATATTTGTTAGTTTTGATTTCATAAACAGATAAAAAACCGGCTAAGTGCGATTTCGACTCGCGCACGAAGGTGTCCGTACCGTACCATATTAAAAATTAAAAAAACAGACATTATTAAAATTAGTTAACGAGTTACTCACGTATACAGTCAGCTACTGCTGACATGTCTATACGTGAGTAACCCGTTAACTAATGTAGCTGACTCTATACGTAAGTAACTCGTTAACTAATTTTAATAATGTCTGTGTCTCACGTTAGTTTTAAATTAATAAAAAAAGTGGCTTTATTGTAAGGGAGCTCAACTTTAATATTTTTATTTAATTCTGTTTTTAGTATTTGTTGTTACAGCGGCAGCTTTTTTTTAAATAATTTTTTCTACTTATTAAACACTTATCGTTCAAAAGCAGGTCAGCGGCAACGGATGAAAGAGAATGTCTTTTACTTTACAGCCTATACAGTCCACTGCTGGACTGACGGCGGCCTTTCAAAAAAAGGATTTGCCCATGGTTAATCATCACGCTGAGCAGGCTGGTTTATCATCGAACATACATACATAATATCACGCCTGTTTCCCACAGGGGTAGGCAGAGACTATGGACCTCCACTTGCTACGATCCTAACGAACCTCTTTGATTTTTGATTGTTTGTCTGTTAATCATCGTAGTATGTCACTAATCAGTAATCACTCAGATGTGTGATTTGTGCAGTATTGTTCAAGCCCAGAATCTTCCACTGGCATTGTCCCCTACAATTACTGCTCCACGAACAGCGAACAATAGAGCAATACTACATTGTTATCGTATCGTGCATACAATAAAATTGGCGACTCCGCTCTGGTCTGTAATCAGCCATGACTTGTGACGATATAAGGAGTATACTGTTATTAACTTATTAGTTTTATGAGACTTACCTTGATTAATATAGTTTTTTTTGCCAGATTTTCTGCCGTTATGGTCGCTGTCCAAATAGGGTTTTCGGCTGTCAAGTGTAACCATATCGGTCTGCCCTCTTTCTTCGTCGTTTATTAGGAGTATAGTATGTTTTAACTAATTTGACACAAAGTCGTGTTATACAAAGGTTAAAACATTTGAGTCGGTAGGGGTGGGTGGGATCTAGTGATTTTCGTAAAACCGTTTCAGTGTTCGTTGCGGTTTAATTACTGGAATGCGGTAATTAAACCGGGAAAAAGACGGTCTTGGTTAATTTTGTTAATGCACCTTCGGAGTAAACTAACCACAATATTAATTTTAGACTTATGAAGGTCGGGTCGGCTGAATACTCTGCGGGATGAACACTAAAGGGACACGTTTTATGCGATAATATTATGAATACACAAGATTTTTCCCCGCAGGGTTTACACATAGGGTTGCCAAAATATTAAAAAAAAAAAACGGTACCTACACACTGTTTTAATGAAACTCTTTTCTAATTGAGATCTTTTCATTGTCATTTTGCCCGATATATTTACGGCCACATGTCACATCCACGTGTCCAAATTAAAATCGCAGCGGCTAATTACACCGATACTGGGATCGTATTCAGCTGCGTTAATGGCCCTGCTCGGAAATAGGGTTGCCTACCAACATGAACGCATAAACCTCGTAAATATTTGTACATTATTTCCAGTGCAGTAATTCAGGAGTCCTGGACTAAAAAGGACCAAACTGAGTCCTGGACTGAAAAGGACCAAACTGTCATTATTGTTTACATGTTTCATCATGTTGTCAGTAACTTCGAAGCTGTTGAATCGTCAAAACTGCAGATAGTTCAAAGAAGCATTTTATTGGATTATTGTACAATTGTTTTGGCAGTACATTATTCCAGTTCAGTGGTTGAACAACAGAAATGATTCTAGTTGTAATGTAATGTAATGTAGCGCTGAAATCGATCGTAACCGATTATGGCCGATCCTTATCTTCAAAGAAAATTACATGAATCGACTAGTAAGTAATAGTTGCTAGTATTTTTAGGTATTATGTAAATCTGAGCCAAAAAATTATATTCTTTTAAAGCGGTGCTTTGGCAACCCTCGTTGGCTGTGATTCGTTACACGCAACTTTCGCATCGTCCCGTAATGAAAATATCCATTGAACTTATGATGGTAAAAACGCGAACGGAACGTATTATGCCTAATGAAATGACGGCAGTTCACTTGTTTTTTTATAATGGCCGACGACTTCCTGCAAAGGAAATTGTTATCCGCTACGACATACTGGTACTTACATATTTTTTTTACAATTTTTGAAATCAGCTGCTTGTTATTTTTTGATGATGGCGCTCGATATTTTGGAAACGAAGAATGATATCAAAAAATTGAGAAAATCATCTCTGGACAATTTAGTCAGCTACAATTTGAACCTAAAACAAAGACGATCGGGTTAACGGTTTGCCCTGTAGCCTAACCTTTTTGAAAAATGTCAAAAAGTCTCAGCGACAATATTTTTTCCGAATTCCGTAGATTCATTTCTAATATGCTGGATAGTCGTGTGAGGCACGAAATACGTAGTTTTTTTTTTAGATATGGTAAGTAAATGCCTATGAGATGACATGTTATTTCTCGTCTCTACATTTTAAAATGAATGAAAGAGCAGTCACGTTTTGTGATGTCACAATCCGGCAGAATTTCCTCCATAAGGTTGACTGCTATCTTCTCACGGTAAACAAAACGTTTATTCAACTGATATAAAGATATACAAAGTCATTGTTACATTATCAACATATGATATGTTATTTATTGAACTTACTCGTGTTGATATAAATCAATGAACATATCTACACTAACACGACACCAAATTCATTTTTAAACTTTTACGAAATCATTCTTAACCCACATCGTAAAAGTGTTTCTGTCTTTACGATAAAAGTTATATAACTGAATTTATCATAGATAAATAAATGTACCTACTTCAAATGACCTATCAGAGAAACCTCACGCGTATTCTGTAAATTATTAGATCCATTTTACCCCGAACGAAAGTCTCTCACCGTTTTAAGATAACCTGTGACCTGATACCCCAGCAATGACGTTTAGTGTCCCTAAGTGTCGGTTATCATTGTTTATTCAATATACAAGTTTATTTGCTAAGCAAATTAAAACAACTCCGACGACACCATCTAGTGATATGTGGCGGAAGTGCGTAGAATTGATATCCGTAGCGCCATCTATTATTTGCGGGGTAAATTACAAAACCCAACATTAAAGCGTCAACACCCAATAACTTTTTATTTGCACTGTATTTTTTTTATGAAACTGGCTAAG
This sequence comes from Acrobasis consociella, assembly GCA_963555685.1. NCBI lineage: Eukaryota > Metazoa > Arthropoda > Insecta > Lepidoptera > Pyralidae > Acrobasis > Acrobasis consociella. The sequence goes on from OY743114.1 coordinate 3,740,299, forward strand.
AACCACCGCAAAGGAAGTTGCTTTCACGTAAAAAAAAAAACCGCTTTGTAACCGGTCCATCCGTTGGAGATCTACGATGCCAATGCCACAGCAAGCAGACAGACCGACAGACATAAGCGTCAAACTTAAAACACCCGTCTTTTTTGTCGGGGGTTAAAACGTGTTCAATGCTGTTATGAATTCAATTCAATTCATTTATTGCATTCATATTATACATCAGTTCTTAGTCTTACTAATATTACCACTGTTCTTAAGTACAACATGAACCCTGTTGGGTATTGCAAAAATAAAATAGAACGGCAAGCGGGTGTTCTAGTCCAAGAAAAAATATATTATATGAAATTAAAAAATACTATTCAATATTAATTATTATTTGCATCATAAACAGAGGCTTTTTATATCATATTGTTATTATTTTATTCCATGCAATTTTATTTACCATGCACTTTTTGTTATTAATTTGATTTTATTACGTCAATTTTATAAAATTAATTTTATTTTAGAAAGTTAATGTCAAGATTCTGTCTACAAGTAATTTATTTTTATAATTATGTTTAGAGGTTTTGTATTGTCAGTTGGGTATTTCTTTATCGTTTAAAAACTCGTCTACCGTATAATAGGACTTTTCTGTAAGTATCTGTTTTAATCTTTTTACAAATAAAGAATCCTTTTTCTCAGCCCTTAGGCTGTCAGGTAAGGCGTTATATATTTTAGTAGTCATTGCTAATGGTCCAGATTTAAAGATTTCCATTTTTGAAGAAGGTAATATTAATTGATTTTTTTTCCTTAGTGGATAACGTCGCGGTAATTCTTCTTTCTTTGTATAAAACTGGGGATATTTGCGTACAAACTTGCAGGCCTCCAAAATATAAATCGAAGGTACAGTTAATATTTCGAGGTTCCTAAAATATGGCTTGCAGCTCTCTCTACTTTTAATATTAGTTATTATTCTTATACATTTCTTTTGTAGGAGGAGTAGTCTATTTGAGTCAGTGCTGTTTCCCCAGAGAATGATGCCATAGGTTAGCCATGAGAATGCATACGCGTAGTATGCCGCTATTGATGTTTTTTCGTTAGTCGTTTTTTTCAGTTCTCGAAGTGCGTAGGTAAATTTAGACAATTTTATAGCTATCTTATCAACGTGGGCTTTCCAGTCCGTATGCGTATCTAAAACTATTCCGAGTAGTTGAAATGTATTAACACTTTCAAGTTTGATTCCACCGTAATTAAGGTTTATGTCAAGGGCTTTTTTTTGGTATGGTCTGAATTGTATCAATTTTGTTTTTGCAAAGTTTACTTCAAGATTATGGTCAGATAGCCACGATACGACAGAGTCAATAGTTTGGGTTAGTAGTTGATTTAAATTGTCATGATTTGTGTAAGGGGTTAGTAGTGAAATATCATCCGCAAAAAGTGCGCAGGTCTGGTTCAGGGTTTTTGGTAGGTCGTTTATGTAGATTAAAAATAGCAAGCACCCGATAACGCTTCCCTGGGGAATGGAACAGTTCATGAGCTGTACATCTGATCTTACTGTGGATATAGTTCCGGTGTCGTGGTCATAGTGTTCTATTTCCACATATTGTTCTCTATTCTCCAAGTATGACTTATACCAGGCGTGAGCGATGCCTCTGATACCTACCCCGTGGAGTTTATTTAATAGAATATTATTTTGGACTTTGTCATATGCTTTGGTCATATCAAGCATAGTACCTATTGCGTATTTTTTTCCATTCAATAAGTCAAGTATTTTTTGTACATACTTGTATGTTGCTAGTGTCGTGGACCGATTTTTTCTAAACCCGTTTTGGCAATCATCAAAAATATTATACTTTTCGCAAAATTCGTACGTTTGGTTACCCATGGCTTTTTCAAATATTTTTGACGCGGTACAGGGAATTGCGATAGGGCGAAAGTTTCTAGGGTCAGTTTTTTTGCCTTTTTTATGGATCGGTTTCACCAAGGACTTTATTAGGAGATCCGGAAACGTACCTTCTATGAAAGATTGATTAATCAGCAAAGTGAAAGGTAGTGTCAGCTCATCTGCACACTGTTTGTATAATATTGGAGGTATGTCATCGATACCGCAACCAATGAAATATATTGGTAGACCAAAATTATAGCTATTTGACCGAGATAGAGCGAAGCGTCTCTGTTTTTAGCTTGATCAAATATGCTTTCGTGTGTCTCGCTGTTCTCTAATACAGGTAGCATTTCAGTTTTTAGAGTTTTTAAAATGCTGGCACCATTGGGTTTTAAAATGCTGGGCAAGCGGGGTGTACATTTATGAAAAAACATACTCGAGAGTATTTTGATTAAAACTAACGTGAGACACAGACGTTGTTAGCATGAGTTAAAGGGTTACTGACGTAGAGAGTCAGACTCGAGAGGTTTACAGCTCAAAGAGCCTCTAGTTGTAAAATAAGGCGTATTGGCGTAGTAGTCCATATAGGCGTACAAGGCCTTTGTCTAATAAATAGGATATTACCGGCTTGTAAAAAAAGTATAGGTAACAACTATTTAAATATGTTGGTTTTTAGACTGCCGCGCTTTGAACACTTCCTACTATACTTTTACCAGGCCTGTGTCACTCGCCGTTTAGGTATCGAAAATATACCTACGCATTGCGGCCTCTATATGGAGGCTAATCCATCAAGGACGACTCGCTAGGGTTGCTAGCGAGCAGTGAGCAGTGACGCACGCGCGGTTTGTTCAACAAATTCACCGACTTAATTGTCATGGAAAGAAAAAGAAATAACCGGCCAAGTGTGAGTCGGACTCGCGAACGAAGGGTTCCTTACGATTATCTATAAAAATCAAGTCTTGTCAATAAAAATGTATGTCTCTTACATATTTATTTTATTTTATTTATTTATTATTAAAATAAAAATACAACTGAATATTTTGTGAATATTTCAATTGCCTACCTGTTGCCATTATTGATATCGAGCAAAAAAGAGCAAAAAAAAGGCGTTTCTTGTATGGGAGCCCACCTTAAATATTTATTTTATTTTGTTTTTAGTATTTGTTGTTATAGCGGCAACAGAAATACATAATTTGTGAAATTTTCAACTGTGTAGCTATCGCAGTTCTTGAGATACAGCCTGGTGACAGACAGACGGACAGACAGCGAAGTCTTAGTGATAGGGTCCCGTTTTTACCCTTTGGGTACGGAATCCTAAAAAGGCAAAAAATACTGTGCAGTGTTTAATTGTTTAAACACATACAGTGATCCAGTATTAACTTTTTTTACGCTTCCTAAAGACGCTGAAAGGTACCTATTTAGTATATCATGAATTATCATATGATAGGTATATTAAGATATATTGGTAACGTGAATGAACAAGATGGTTATTATTACGAAAAAAGATTGTTATACTATATAATATATTACCTATGTATTACAGTTAACAAGGTAAGTGAATATATGCGCAGCCAACGCCTGTTTGAAATTGCCTGCGCTAGATGTCGATGTTAGTATCTTGCTTGACAACCCTAGGCGAACTGCTCACTCAATCGGTTTTGTGTAGGTACCTACCTATGATGAACCGTTTGTCTAGCGTAATAAGAATGAAATTGGCTTGCAACTCAAATTCTAGGCATCTAAACGAGTAGGTGTCGAATTCTGACGCGAGCTAAATTAGACCGTATCGCTAACAATATTGAGTAGATATTTCTTTGAATTTATTTTTAAAATAAGACTTCTGTACGTAAGTACTAGTATGTATTCTGTGCTTTTACTTTCACGTAAAAATTAAACTTGACAATAATATAGTTATAGGTACATCAGAATAACACAAAGGCTACAATTTATAAAGATATTGTGTGATAATCTTGCGCAGACGAAGTTGCGGGCACCAGCTAGTTAACCATATCTGTAATTTGCCTTATATCTTTGTTCCAGGGGGATATAGATCAGGGTAGGCAGAGCAGCTTCGCCGCCCGCCATGTTCCGACCGGAGTCACCACTCGCTGACCACCGCAGCCTGCTGCCGCGGCGGCTGCTGCCGGTCAAAGCCCAGATCGCCCCTGCAGACAAACGGAAGAACAGACGCTCCCTAGAACTTAACCCACCAAACGACCACGCCCCATACGACTACCCTAAACTCCTCATCTCCAAAACAACAGATTCCCTCAACACAGAATGTCCAAGAAAACTTATCAATAAGCAAGACTCGTCTGACAGCTTAAAACGAGCGTTACTCTCCAAAGATGAAAAGAAGGAAGACAAGAAAGGACAGATTTCAAAACAGGACTCGAGTGAGAGTTTGAAGAAGGCATTGCTATGCCGTCAGGAGTCAAATGAAAGCGCAAAGAGGAGGGACTCGGACCCTAAGAATCAGAGGGTTCAGAATCAGGATGTGAAGAGGGTTGCGGAGGTAAAACGGGGTAGTGATAAGAAAGGGTTGTTGGAGACGGACTGTGATGAGCCTTTGAAGAGGATATACGAGAGGCGGACGGGGTGTGCTCGGCCCACGTTGCCTCCTGTTGCGGAGAAGGGAGTTATATCGCCCAGTTCTACAAATGGCAGCCCGAGCGCCCCCAGTGTGGCGGCGGTGGCCGAAGGCTTGGTGCGATGGGGCAGCGGACTGTTGTCTCCGAAAGAAGAGCCCAGACTGAGGGCAGCCAGGAGCTGGTACGGCTACGGGACTCTCCCCACGGATAGCGAAAAGGTAAGATTTTTAAATATCTCTGCATAACTCAAAATTAAATGCTGGTTTTACGAATATATGTCTTGGTTATCTTAGCTGCTAGTACAAAATACTGCTATAGGAATAACAGTCTATACATTTTTATTTTTGAAGTGAAAACTTCTTTAGCGGCGTTGTGCACTTTTTTTGGAATGGGTAAAAAATGTTAAACTCGCGTCAGGACACGTGACCTGATCGAAAATTCGTAAGACGGATGGAGAGTTGACAGCTGGCGCGGCGTAGGAGAGGGAGTATCCCCCTCTCTTTCTACGGCGCGGCGAAAATGTATGCCTGCGCCTGCTGTTTCGTATATCAAAAATGCACAACGTTAATATTCAAGTTTTCACTTCTGCCGGCACTCCCAGAGTGCAACCCGTCGTTTTTTTTTTAAATTCTTCATTTGTTTGCCATTGACTATCATTATTGTAGGTAGAACGATATCGCATCGATAGTTAGAGTTCGGCCCGGTTAGAAGACAACTAAGTAGTGTAGACTAAAACCTGACTTCACCCCCTGATTTTGTTTGAAAGGGAATACTTGTCAGGTGGTCTTATAAATAGTAGGGGGTGAAGTCTGTTTTTAGTTTTGAAAAATTATTTTTCTTGCGAGCTTTAACCTAGCATAACTTTAAAACGGCTAAAGCGATTTTCATTAAACATAGCTAACAAGCAAGGAAACTTGCTTTCACATTAAAACCGCATCGAAATCGGTTTATCCGTTCGAACGCTACGATGCCACAGACAGATAGACAGACCTACTGACGTTAGCATCTCCCTCTCTTTTGTCGGGGGTTAAAAAAGGATTACTAATGAAACTCGATCGTAAAATATGCACAATTTAATGAAGTCAGATAAAATTAATCCGCGTCTGTTTCTATCGCGAAAGGTTTAAGTTTTTTTATTGTTTTAATCGCTTCATTATTACTGTCACTATAGTTGATCTCTCGTTATCAGCAACGTGTGCTGTGTGCAAATTGTAAGCCATGTTACACACCTGCTAATACATTTATAATAACTCTGACGGTGGTACTTCATACATTTTATTAGATTAACTTTACGTATTTAGCTAGGGATTTACCCGTTGGCATTTTCACTTAGTTATGGTTTTTACAAACAACAAGATATGAACTTTGTGTCAAGATTTTTTTTAAAGGAGGAAAGAATCTTTGATCTCGTATAAACCAGCCTTTTTATTCAAACGTAAACATTGCATAAAAGCAAACGTCAAAACAAACATTTTCTATGGGATTTGTATGAAATAAAGACTTATGACGTCATAGTTTCTTGGAGTCAAATAGCGCTCGTAATATCAGTTTTTCCGCAATAATAAAACTAAAATCACGTTGAAAATGGATATGATCAAGCAATGACAAGTGACATTATTTTGTGACGTTTTGTTCTATTAACAGAACCAAATAATTTCATTTTGACCCAGGAAACTCCCTTATTAGCATCATAATCAAATTCAAATATTTCTATAAATAATCATAGTCTTAATAATATTTTTTAAAGATGATTCAGATTAGGTTAGTAGGTCGAATTCCCTTATCGCTACGCAAACATCAAGTTATTTCCATTCCTATGATTGATTTATACTACTCGTACTAGTCTCTTTTACTGGCACTACTTGAAATTTCATCATCATAACTTCTACTGCTGGACCTAGGTGTCTCCCAAAGATTTCCAATATTGCCGATCAATAGCAGCCTGCATCCAGCGCTTTCCAGCGACCTTGATATATTGTTGGCAACTGAACTTACTTCTTCTGGAATATGAAAGGAAGGCCTAATAAAAACAAGATATGAGTTTTTTTCTACATACGATGTTTCCGTAAACTGAAATTTTGGGTACACATCGTAATAGACGATATGAACTAATCGTAATACTCGTGTATAATCCACCTCTGGGGTACGTTTCATCGGGGGTAGACAGAAAATCCGTAGTCAAATATCCCTCAGCTGTAATCAAATTGAACTAACAAACAGTGGTTGATTGTCCTTACAGTTATATTTTAAAAACTCATGTTCACTTAAAAATTTTCTTTTCGAATAACGTTAGAAGTTGTTTACCGATTGTTCACAGAGGTATTTTGTATTCCGCTCGGCAACGTATTTGTGATTCAAACACATTGCTTTCGGCGCAGAAACAACTGAACAAATGATGAACGAAGTTTTATTTTTCACTACATCGACATTTCCAGATGCCATTATTCTTCAATAGCATTATATTTTTGCAAAGTAATTTTTATTTAAACCGAGAGGCATGGTTAGGTGACACCTTTGAAATAAATTGTTAAATCTTAAATAATAATTACAATTAAAACGAGGTGGTTGGCCTTGGCAGACAGTGAGAGAGGCATATAGGGAGGCATATATATAGTGTTTATAATGTTTATTTTGCTTTTATTTAACATTCGGACATTACAGTCCTCGAGGCGTAAGCTCAGCTTTGCATTAACGTGAGTGAACGCCAAAAGTAGAGTCAGTCAAAAAAATTACGTAAATATAAAATCTATGTTTCAAAGATTCAATAATTTATTTGCTTACTAAATAAGGTATATTTATGTTTAATCATAGCAACTCAAAGAGTATTGCTAATAAAATAGGAAGATATCAATAAATTAAATTAATAAACTAAACAATTAAATTCTGTACTTATGTACATCTAAATAGTGAAGGGCAGTGTAGTATGCATTTTGAAATATTAGAAAGGAATTAACCATTTTGATTATTAAAAGAAACACGACAATATGTCAATTTATTTTATTATATTTTTTATTATTAATACATAGATACATACATACTATCACGTCTTTATCCCTAATGGGGCGGACAGAGAATTTTGAGTCTTGCGGCTCTAAGCATATAGAGCGGGCTGCAAGACTCAAAGGCCACTTTTAGCTTGATGTGGGCAAGAAGGTGGATGAAGGGATCAAAATAGTGATGGGTTGCTAGCCGCATCGCCTATTAACATGATTCGATTTTTTGCCCTTTCCCTCGATCGGCTCTTACGATTTGCCCGGGAAGAGAAGCAGCTGGTACATTCTAAGTTTTTTCTTTTCTTCCAGACCAGAATGCAAGTTATTATTAATGTTAGTTAATTTCACTAATAATTCAAACACAACAACATTGGAATGTCAAGCTCCTAGTAGTATCAGAGGTAAAGGGGAATGCGGAAAGTGCACGAGGGCCGTGCCATGTTACAGGGCAAGTTTAAAAAATCAGTATAAACTATTTCGGGCCAATGGCCGATATCTCAGGCCGATGTCTCACCTACACTATCTGTGTGCACTCACACAAATGCAAAGCTGAGATTATTTTTCGAAAGTTGTATCCACGGTTTCGTCTTCTTGAATTATATTAAGCAATGATACCTATTTAATTGATTGATTAACTACATTTATCCTGTGTATTTGTATATGTGTAATATTATAATATTTTTGTTAAATGTGCCCTCACTCAACAAGAAAATTTCTTAAAATTATCGTCGTGAGCGATACTTACTCGTATCTAATTGGTATTAAAATGTTTCGTACCAAGTGAAAATAAGTCAATTGACTCAACTACCGAAGAAAAAAGATAGCTTTATTTCTACAATGGTTCCAATGAAGTCTTTCATTTGAAATTATGAGTACCTAATTGAATTTGTTTTTGTAGCTTGTTCAACACAATACAATTAAATGCTTTACCGCCATGCTCCACTAACTTCATTCATTGAATGAATCTCTTCGGAATGAGGAATACGGATACGGAATAAGTCTGCTATCTTCCATTTACGAACGTTTAGGGCGCCTACATGCCTACGAAATTTATTTGTGTATAATCGTGTAGTATGTCGTCATGTCGTTTTGTATTTGTAGTATACTTTATTACAATAATAGTATAGCTCATTTGTATTTTAAAATATGTTAATAATATAGCGTAAAAGATGGGGAATAAAAGATATTGTAGAAGTTGACGCGTCTGTCATTTCTGACTTTACAAAAGTTACAAGAATGTGACATGACAGGCGGACGCGCTTGCTGGTTCTTATAGTATTTAATTTAAATTAAACAAAGAATTGCATTGTTTGAACTCGTCCTTATATATTCCCAAGTGTTTTTTACTTTACAAGGAAGCGCGCGAAAACGCGCGTTGCGTACACGACAGTCGCGGACGGCACCCACTACGCGCGGACGCACGTTTCGCGTACGTGTCTCTATCGAGTTTCAATAGTAGTGATTTATTTGTGGTAAAAACGACATTCGAAATTTGAATTTTCATGTGGCGTTTAAATTCCTATTCGTTGTGAATTACAATGTTTAGTGAGTTTGTCTAGTAGAGAGTAGAGGATCTGTGAGTTGTGTGCGTCATGTCAGATAGGCTATCTGATAACGGGACTAGGATTGTTTTGTTCGTTATCTACAAATTGATTGGCTATAAACCTTATCAATGCCGACCGAGGCTCGTCGTGCAAGGGTAAGGTTATGTTATGATCTACCTTCGGTTTATCTAAATCGCTTAGTGATTTAGTGTTTCCGTTTCAAGATTTGATATTTTTGACACGTAAACCTAAAGTTGTTATTCTTGTGATTATATTCTTTATTTTTATTTTCACTGTGAACAATAGTAATTTTGAATAATATTTTACTGAATTAAAACGGCAAGTGCGAGTCGGACTCGCGCACGAAAATTCCGTACCATTATTTATAAAAAAATCACGTTTGTTTGTATCGGAGTCCCACTTAAACACATATATGTATATGTTGAATAGGCTATAGCTGCAAAAGAAATACATCATCTGTGAGAATTTCAACTAGACATAGAAAATGTTCATAAGATATAGCCTAGTGACAGACAGACGCACGGACGCAGACGGACAGCAAAATCTTAGTATAATAGTAGTTTTTACCTTTGAGTACGGACGGAACCCTTAAAAATTTATTCATATAGATAAACAATTTGGCCAATAAACATCACAAGATTGAACTCTCAATACTTTTTATATAACGTACTTATCGTAATCATTATTGGTTATTATAACGACTGGCAATTTATTAAAGCAACAAAAACATCTCGTGGGTAGGACCTTGTTCGTCTTTGCTAGCAAAAAATTGACATGTTATATCATTACGAAAAGGGGACGAGGTAATGTCAGTGATTGTGTATTGAGGACTTTGATTTGTGAGTAAGTACTTGTATAATATAAATGAATTAGCCACTCCAGGTCTTCCCGTGGATGTCGTAGACGGCGACTTAGGAAATACAAGCTAAAGACATCAATAGGACCTCAGCAGAGGGTCATGCTCCTGTAATGGCGACTAAAAAGACCTGACGATGATGTTGAAGTTTACGCGTAAACCGTTAAATATTGAGGTTTATTTAAATTAAATTAGCAGTTAGGTTAATAATATTCATAATTCTAAATTAGCGGTACTGTGCGAAAAACAAGAAATACAACAATGCACATTGGTGAGTCAAGTTTGCGGTTGTATGTCGGTCAGGAGGTTCAGGGCTCAAATATCTTGTTACGGGAAGTCTAACGTTTCAATTGTCTGTTTGTGTGTTTCTGTGCCACTCGTGTTGGGAAGTCACAATTACACTCATTGTAATTCTGTAAATGTCCTCAATTTTGCGGATTTGGGTTTGTTTAAGAAGACCTTAACGTTAACGTTTACGATTACGTTATTCTCCATCATCATCATTTCAGCCGCATAACGTCCACTGCTGGACATAGGCCTCTCCCAAAGATTTCCAGAATGACCGATCAAGAGCGGCCTGCACCCAGCGCTTTCCAGCGACCCTGGTCAGGTCATCTGACTGACCACCTTGTAGATGGGTGCCCTACGCTTCGCTTGACGCGGTCGCCATTCGAGAACCATTTTTGAATATTTACGGAAATATTCCCGTGAATTTACAATTAGAATGACCCCATAAATTTGGAATATTTCCAGCGACACATCTCACAATGATGATGTTTTTGAAAATTGTGTTGACTTCTAGAGTTTCTTTGAAAAGGACTTATGTACTTATATGTAATGAAAATATATTATGACATGATAGTCATGAATCATGACATGATACACTCCAAATTGTCAAAGGTTATTTCTAGATTCAAAACACACAGTGATAAAAATGAGTAAGTATGTTTATGTTCTGCAGTCAGATAAGACGACCGGGTAACTGGCAAATTGGGATAGCGGTCAAGGAGATACGGATTTGGTGTCTCGGTGTCTGACGCCTGTTCAAATTGATGAGGATTTCGAATCGTCTTGCTAAGACTTCCTTTGCTTTCTTTTCCTTTTTTGTAAATTTCACTTTTTATGTATGCGAAATGCGAATGTTTTTAGTTATTCATGTGTTACATTGATCTCATTAAGTAAATAAATAAATAGGGAAAATTTTAACTGATTGAGCTAGCCACAAAGTAAGTTAGAGACTTGTGGAAAGGGATACTAACTCAACGATACTGTATTTTATAAAAAATAAATAAAGTAGATAAAAACATCCAAGACCCACGACAATATAAAAAAGCCCATTTTATTACTTCAGCTGACCGAGGATCGAACCCGGAACCCCTGGGTGACCAATGCTATGCCACGGAGGTCGACATTATTGGCAAGGATCTACGATGATCACAAAATTGATTGTGTAATTTTGTGATGATCGCACGATCGTGCGTGTTTGGTAAAATTCAAACTTTCGCCACATACCTAATTAATTGATGTGCTTCTTTCGCATATTTATTTATATTAGAACAATATTATTTGCACGCTCATCAAATATTTTATATCAATCATTGCGTTAATAATTTTTCTTACTCGATCAATATATCATCGCAATATATACGTTTAACGCGACAAAAACTGAACTTGTATTTTTTTTTAATTTCTCTCACAAACGCAGTGGATTGGAACGGCTATTGACAATTTACCATGCAAAAAATGTATTCGCCTGTGCGTAAATAAATAAATCAGCTGTCAAAAAAAAACGTGTTATGTTTCATTCGTGCGATGTTTTCGACGTGATCCTATTTTATTTGGACCTTCAAGGGCGCACGTCGCTCGTACTAAGTTTTTATTGTGGCCAGTAAGGCTATGTGAATGGTAATTTGAATCTTAGACAGGGTTAAGTATTGTTATGATGTCACTATATGGGTTAATATTCGTTTATGTTATAGGATAATAGGTAGTTTAACTAATTTAGTGACATATTTAACCCTCGACAAAAAGTGCGTGTTATAAGTTTCACGTTAACGTCTGTCGGTCTATCTGTCATAAACTTATAAGCAAATCCCCTTGTGGTGGTTCTTAGCTATGTTTGATGAAAATCGGTTCAGCCTTTTAAAAGTTAAGTCGGGGCTTTTCCTAGCAAACAATTGGTAGTTACGCTACTCATCACTAGATGGCTTTCTTGACACTCGGCGTTTTTTTTGCTTAGGAAATAAACATGTCTTGACTTTAGCGTATACTCCGCTCCGCTTCACGCGTTTATAGGTCTACGAAATGAAATAAAATAAAATAACACAATACTTGGTAAACACGTGTCGTGCAGATAAGTTAAATGTATTTCACACGTTTTCTTCATAGTTCAATGAAATTCTTTATTATAAAACCTCTAAAGCCGACACTCTAAAGGTAACACAAACAATTACTGATATGTATTATCTATCAGTAAACCTCGAATGAGTTGAAGTTAGTAAAGGTAAAATTTAAAATATTAATTTAATTACATAACTCGTTTATTTTTTTCTCCTTTCCTAAAGGTTGACTGATAGAGAATGCATTAGCACAGTTTTATTAGTTCACCTTTTGTACCATTGTAGTCAATAGACATTTTATAAACAAAAATAATTATAGTGTCAACACACAAAGTATGTAGTTGAAAAGAGCTTAACACCCAAAGACGTAGTAGCAAGAGTTCCACCACTAACATTTACTTACGCAGATCTGATTGGTATGCCCTCTGCAGCAAGTTGGAATCAATATTCCGCTGTGCACTCGCTCGCGGCAATAGAATGCATTGACACAGATGCACTGAGACACGACGCGGTAACGCGGCTCGTTGCGAATTTAGCTTGGTGCAGGCTGAACATTAAGGGCTGGGCTGCAATACCATTGTCAAAACGGAACAGAATTTTCGCATGCTGCTATCCATTTTGGTCAATAAAAACCGTCATTAGCCGCCGGCCATGCTGAAGCGTTCCATAGTTCTTTCCGTGCTGACAAATGTACAGCCTGATATGGCCCAGCCCTAATACAAATGATTTTGTATCAAAATAAATTAAAATGAAATGAAAGTGTGGCTACATAAAGCAAGCGCATGCTAGGGGGTCGAACACAGATATAGATGTAATAGATAACGCACGTATCAAGATTTGTATGGAAACCAAGCGTGCCAACTTTTTTAATGCCTACTGTGACGTCAGACGCAATTTTAGTGATGGGAAATTCAAACCGATTCAAAGAAACCGCTCACTACGATTTAAACGATTTATTGAAGACGCACGCCGCCGCCATGATCGTCTCGCTCATACTCATCGATTTTATATCTGTGGTCTCGCTCGCTCACTCCGCGCTCGCTAACCATACGATCGATTAACATTTAAGTTAATCGATTTGTGATAAAAATCACAATCGATTTTCTGATTGACGAATGATATGAAATTGGATAAACAAATGATTCTAAACGGAAAATTGTTTGATAATAAAGAATAAATATTTGTACTCAAATTATTTCAATTTAACTAAAATTTAAACTATACCAACTTATTAAAATTTAAATTAAAACTAAAAATTACAAATAATGTAAATATTTTAATTGAACTTTAAAAATAAAACTATTATTATTCTTAAATAACCGGCCAAGTGCGAGTCGAATTCGCGAACGAAGGGTTCCGTACATTATCTATAAAAAAAAACACGTTCTTACCGATTTCAATGCGTTTTTTAAATGTTGAAGCAACTTCCCTTGCCGTCGTTCTTAGCCATGTCAGGCTTGTCTTACTCCGCGTAGAGGTATCGAAAATATACCGCTTCAATGGGGGAAATGCAGTATGGACGACTCACTAACGAGCAATGAGCAGTGACGCACGCGCGGTTTTGTTCACCAACGTGTGACCAGTAGTTCAAAGAGCGACCATATTATATACATGAACTCTGAAAATATTACCCTCGTTTTCTAAAGTGTAAATTAGGAAATGAGCTTGTTTATAATCTATTAAATTGGCTCTTTAATAATAGTTTATATCATTCGTCAGTCCGATATCGATTAAAATCGATTATTGGTATATGTTGTAGAACGAACTACACTAGTCGCTAAATTTTACTGACGAATGAGAAATTGCCGGTACCACGACGTCGTAGCGATGCGCGACAGTATCGCTTGTTTCGATATACATTGCTTCTTAACACACAACGTCGGATCAAACGCTCAAAGCAAACGCGGCAATGTAATGTGAATGTAGTTTTTAAACCTTAATCTATACTTATTTAGGTATAATCTTGGAATCACCGCTCGGAATGCTTAAAAAATTGTTTTAAAATGAATTTACGCATATTTTTCTTTTTAAATAACTTAGCTGTGATAGGAAATATGTCCTTGACTTTGGGCGCTTACAATTTTTGGGCTGTTGCAGTTTATTATCACGCTACGAGGCATTTTTTTATTTTTCGCTGCCGTCCGGCTGCAATCACAGACGCGCGCGGACTGTCAGTAGCGGCGGCCAACCTCGACGCTTTGTCTGAGAACTTACACGCGAAGTAGGTGCATTTAAGTCGTCTATCTATATCTATGTCTGTGGGGTCGAAGGTATTTTGGGTTTACCAAGCGATCACGCGAACTGAGATGTGTAGACGCTCTTTGGAGTTTCAGTAGGTCTGTGCCCCACAGTACTATTCTACACCCTCATGGGTATGTGTTGTTTATCTAAGTAAAAAAGGCTGGGTGGATGGATTGACGATTTGACGTCAGGTAGGCGGCGAGTCGTAAATCAAAATAGAAATATTTATACGCACCAAATCACACAGATTGAGCTAGCCCCAGTTCAATGCTTGTTTTATGGGATACTAACTCAATGCCAGTCCCAGGTCAATTTAAAAAAGATCATTTTCCATTTTGATCTGACCCGGTATCGAACCCGGGACCTCTGGTGTAACAGCGTGGCGTGATGACCACAGAGTAGGCCAAAGATGTCAAAGGCCGTCAAGACAAAAAAAATATTGCTCTGACTTTTTCGACTTCATTGCGCATCGGCATCTTGGTGTGGGCATTGATATTACAACACACACTCGCTTGTCTGTCTAAAACTTAGGGCTATCTATACAAACTCTTTTTCAAATTTACTAATATATTGACACCACTGACCTCCATATATACAAGCTTGTATACAATGTCCGTTTTAATTAAGTACAAATATTTTAAGGGGTGGTTCAGTCCATCATTTTGAACAACTTTTCCCAATGAATGTATATTGAAATACGAAAAAATTTTTTTAGGTTTTCATACAAATCGAAGTAGTCACGTGATATCATTACTATCGAAATTGAAATTTTTATTTTCGTATTTCGATATACATTTATTGGGAATAGTTGTTCGAAATGATGGACTGAATCACCCCTTAAAATATTTGTACTTAATTAAAAAGGACATTATATATGGAGGTCTGTGATTGACACATTATTGTTTTGTTATTCAAAGTCAAAGTCAAAAATAATTTATTTATCTTTGGATATTTGTATCACATGATAATTGACACTTACTTTATTGCTTAGCTTTATTGCTTTTACTAATATGTATATTGACACATTATTGTTTTGTTATTGCTTAGGTAATTAGGTTGCGTGCTTTACCCCTTTATCACAGAATTAATAATAGTATTACATACAGAACGGAAACTCGCACCGTCCCCCGCAATCTGGTGTCCCCGCAACCCTTTCCTCGTTATTGTGAGGTGTAAGCGGCAGTAAAACAGGGTTATTGGTAGTCGCACGTTGACATTACGCGAGTCACTTAGGACTATTGGGTGGATCCTACAAAATTGGTTCTCACCAATCTACCGTCGATTTTCATATGAAATTTTCGTTTTTCTAAATTAATTTTTATTGCATATTATGTGAATTGGTTTATATTATTAAGGTAAGAAAGTCTTACTAGTGTTTTATTTGCATTTAAAAAATAAATTAAAAAAACTACGCAAAACGTCATTCAGACGTTTGAAGCCAAGCGGTCTCCTTGGCAACATATAATAACAAAAAAAAAACTATAAGAAAGAGAAAATAATAAAAAAAAAAATACTTTAAATAGATGAATGTCTCATTCATTTTTTTGATATGATAATATATAAAAATTAATATTTAAGAAAATAAATGAGTTCAAAGTTTTGTCACTGTAAACCCGTCATTCAGTTCACGATGACAATTCGACTTTTAAACGTCTCCAGTTCATGTTTGCTCGTGTCGAGACGCGTTGAAACCCCATAGAACATCCGACCACCGGCCGGCGTTCATTTGCCGCCCGTAGTCAGTGGGAGAAAGACGTGTCTTTTTGCTATTTCGTCGACCAAATTTCGTTCGCAGTGTTTTGTCACACCTTTTCGTCATTCAGCAAAGTGCGTGTAATTTCAACAGGATCAACCGCAAATAAATTCGAATTTATGCATATGGTAGACCCTGGTGGTCAACGATAATTGTGTGTAGTTTTACTCTTTACACTAACAATATATTCTTATTACGTTAAAATTAGATATTTCGTAATGACATTATCGTGAACGTAATGACAAAATATTGTGTGATAATATAAGTTCTTGTTAATCGTAGACTATTTATTATTAAACAAACAAGATTTTTTCATACTCGTGTGTACTGTATATACTAGCTGCGCCCGCGACATCGTTCGTGTGACATATTTCGTATATTTCCTTAGGAATCAGATATTTCTCTTTAATAAATTGCATATTAAATGTTGACCTCATCATTTAGCTACCAACATCCCAAATATCATAAAAATCTGCCATAAAAATAGTTTTTGCGTGATGGGTGAAAAAACATACATATAGACAGACAAAATGTAAAAAAGATATTAAATATATTTAATGGTACAAACAAAGGTTATTTAGTAAGTATATTTGTACTGTATATTGTAAGTTTGAATTACTCTTGATTGGGTAAAAAATAAGTCAAGGTTGAAATTTAGAACTTTATTATTTGTTTATTTTTCATTTAACTTGGTGATCTCCTGATGAGACTAATACAAAAAAAAATGTTATTCTGATTACTCAATCTTAATTGTAATATTAAGTAATAAACCAAGTACTGATGTTACTTTGTCTTTTATTTAGTATAACTAATTCTTATGAAGAAAATAAGACCAACACGTATAAATGTCATTACGCTCCTTTAGACGTCATTACGTTCACGACAATTTACATACATTTTTTTATTACTCAAAATCTATAACGGATAACAAGGTCCAACTACTTGTAAAAAGTTGTTATTAAGTTATACTATAGAATGTATGCCAAAAGCTTGATATTAGAGAGAAATTCCTGTGGAAGATAAAAAATGCATCAAATTAAATCAATTTGTAGGATCCACCCTATTGAATTATAATGGTGAGAAACTGCGCACATTATCATTGTTTATCAACGGAAAACAATAAATAACGAAAATTTTATAGATTTTCGAGTGATAAAAACAGGTAAGCAAAGCAACAAATTCTGTGGTGGCGACCCTGATTGTTTAACTTACACATTTGACGTGTGCACGGACGGATTGTTTCGTTTGTAGTAGTGCTAGGTATATATGCTGCTCCGTTTGTATGAAGTGCCATACCTGTGCCTTTATCCCCCATCGTGTCAGTGGGGGAATTTTAGAATTAGAATCAACTACGTTTTATTTTGAAATCGTAACGAGTAATACTCGCACTAAAGTTCCCAGGTTCAATAGCCGGTCGGCGAAATTTCGAGTTTATCCGGTTCCATAGGCCTGGTGGGCGAACGGGTATGCTATGCTTGACATCGACGATCGCTCACTGTCAACGGGTGTTAGGCAATTTCGCATTGTTGCCCAGAAAGTTTAATTCGACACTCGTGCGTGGAGTTGATGTCATATTGTGACACAATACATTTCAATTTGATAGACCTTACCATACGAGTTTCTATGAGACCGACCAACACGCTAAAAGTGGCTTTTAAGTATTGCGGCCCGGGATTCTTAAAATACAGTACAATACCAGTGAATACCCTTTATTGCACAAAATAATAAATACAGGACATAATTATCTAAAAAACGAGGCAATGCGCAAAAGGCGGCCCTATCGTTAAGCAATTTCTATCCGGCAATCTCGCTATAAAGATCGCTATAGCTGCAAATACCGTAGATTGAAAATTGTCTATCTCTGTACATTCTATAATCTGTTCATCCCTTTTAGTGTGAAATCGTAACTAAGATCCATACATCAGAATTGTTTTTAACCGACTTAAAAAAAGGAGGAGGTTATCAATTCGATTGTATGTTTTTTTTTTGTATGTATGTTACGCGATATTTTCGTCAACCGTGGACCGATTTAGATGATTCTTTTTTTATTTGAAAGCCCTTACTCCCAAGTTGGTCCCATATTAATTTGGGGAAGATGTGATGAAGAACTTCGGAGATATGGAGAAAACTCCTGAAGTAAATTGAAGTCGGATTGATTGTTTTTTTTTGTTAAAAATTTAATTATTAATTTATTGACAGGTTATGTTATGACCTCATATTTCGAGGTGTTGGAGGTGTCATAGTTAATTATAGAGATTTTTTTTTACTTAAATACTTATGAGCAAGTCTTGCATATACCTACTTACTTATAGGTAAACAATAATTTATATTCTTACACTATACACAATAAAGATGTACTTGAACTATCGTGACTTCTCTTTCCTACTCATTAGGCATGGCCTTGGACGCTTTTAGTTTTTGTTGCAGTAGCGCCGTAGCTAATGTCCAGAAACGACATTACTTAGTAATTAGGAAATGCTTAACCTCAAAGAGCACTTAGTGACGATAAGTATTATCTTCTGTTTTGGTAAACAACTTCTCAAAATTAACTTATTTGTTTTTAGTCGTTTGATTTTTACATGTGTGTATGAGTTAGTTAAATAATAAAAGCGGCCAAGTGCGAGTCGGAATCGCCCATGAAGGGTTCCGTAGTAGCAAATAACATAATATAAAAGTCTTGTAGTATGTTTTTTTTTAATTTTTATATTTGAGTTGATTGAATGAAAGGTAAATTGCCGTTTATGATGATGACGTATTAAAAAAAAACTACTCACTAGATCTCACTCAAACCAATTTTCGCTGGTAGTTTTCATGGTAATGAACATCATATATTTTTTTTAGTTTTATCATTCTCTTATTTTAGAAGTTACGGGGGGGGGGACACACTTTTTTCCACTTCGGAAGGGTCTCTCGCGCAAAGTATTCGGTTAAGAAAAAAATGTTATTAGAAACCTCAATATCATTTTTGAAGACCTATCCATAGATACCCCACACGTATGGGTTTATGAAAAATAAATTTTTGAGTTTTAGTTCTAAGTATGGGGAACCCCCAAAATTTATTGTTTTTTTTCTATTTTTCTGTCAAAACCTTAATGCGGTTCACACAATACATCTACTTACCAAGTTTCAACAGTATAGGTCTTATAGTTTCGGAAAAAAGTGGCTGTGACATACGGACGGACAGACAGACAGACATGACGAATCTATAAGGGTTCCGTTTTTGCCATTTGGCTACGGAACCCTAAAAATGGCGAGTACTTTTGGTTTAATAAGTAATGCATTTACAGACTAGCTGAAACTCCGTAGGCTCCATCGCCCGACGGGCGCCGACGGTCAGCGACAGATGCGGACTAGTGATGTGCCGCCGCAAAATTAGAAATTTCTTTCCTTGAAAATTTCCGGAAATTTTCAACATTTTTCGAGAATTTTTGTTGAAAAATTTCCTAAAGAATTTTTTTGCTAGAAATTTCTCGAAAATTTCCAGGTCGTTCCGTACATTTCTCGAAATTTTCAAGAACGGCACATCACTAATGCGGACATATCGTCGCTCGCCTGTTAATCCCCTAATGTTTTATAAGGAACCTTGTTCTTTAACGGAATTTCTTTACATCACCATTGATTGCATAAACTCGTAAGTCATCGTAAATGCGTTAATTGCCTTGTCGTAAGTTATTGAATTGTCAATCAGACTTGTATCAGTCATTTTCACAATGCTAAAATACGGTTATAATAAGTCTATTGTGTAGTGAGAAAGGATATGGAAAATACTTTAATCGGATAAATCAATCAATACATAGTATAGGTATAATAAAGCAGCTTCACTCCTCGCCGACTGTACCTCTGATAAGTAATTATAGTGATGTGCCTTTCCCGGGAATTTAGGAAACTTTGGGCAATATTCCCGTAAACTTACAATGTTAATATTCCCATAAATTTGCAACATTTCTAGCCGCACATCTCTAGTAATTACGCTTAGATCTTTTATACTACGCAACTGATTTTAATGTTCTTTTTCGAACGAATAATTACGCTGTATGCTGAAAGCATTCTACAGCACACCGGGCGCAAAGTTTTTTTAGAAGGCCGGAAAAGTGACATCACAAAGGGAATTTTAATGTGGTTTTTATCAGTAGAAATAGTGATTTAGAAGGTTTAAATGTATAATACATATCCGTGCGAAGCCGGGGCGGTCCGCTATCTGTAAATTGACATAACAACCAAAACTTTGCCACAATGTAGGTTAAAACGAGATCACGCGTTGTGTCAAGTGGGGTGAAACGTGACTATGAATATTTAGGGGCAAGTGGGTGATTCACGGTTTAGGGTGTGCCTTACTACTTACTAAAACTTATAACAATTTATACCGAATTACGGTCACAGAATTAATATAACTAGTGTATGGAACCAAACCTTCTCGTTACCATTCCATTTATTTGCGGTCCCTTCAACTGTATAAAAATTAAATATATATATTATAAATTAAAAAAAGTAAAGGGTATAAATGCGCATAAATAATAACTAAATTTTATTTTTTCCTATGTCTTTTAGATTCTTATTGTAAGTTTTAAAAATCTAAATATCCAAAAACATGGAAAAAAATATTTTTCCTTTTTGCAAAATTCTAGAATTATTAAAAAACCCCTCAGAAAATAATCTTACCTTTATTTCTGTATCTCCTAAACCATGAATGACCCAAAGATTCCTAGTAAATAAAATCTGACAATATGTATACCTATACAATACATACATACTTACATGTATTCATCATAAATCAGTCTTTATCAAATTAATCCCAATGCATTAAGTACGTAATTTATTTAACAATTATATTTTTATGCAAAATTCCATTTACATGTGAAATATTTACGAATGTCTTACACGTGTTCTACATTACCTTTGCTCCACTGGCGGCATTATCCCACAAATAGTTGTATCATTTACCCTATACTGGGCTTCTGAAGGCCACGGGATTACTGCCAATGTTGTCCAAGGTTTGCACAAGGACGTATCTGGATTCTATTAGCAGTGGAAGGGGTAATTGCGTGAATTCTATGTTACTGTTTAGGGCGTATTGATTTATTAGTTATACAAGCCTTAGATTTAACTAGAAATTGCGATAGTACATTTCACGTAAATTTGTACATCTGTCATCTCAGTAAAGTACATTTTTGTAGAGTTTAGGTTACTAAATGTTGTAAGAAGACAGACGTTACACTTAGAAAGCTATATGAAATAGATAGACTATGTTCGCATATATGTTTAGTAAAGAGTATGTTTTTATCACAAAATTTCTATAAGTACATAAAATTTATGTTGTGACTGTTTGGATAGTTTCAGAATAAAAGCATTTTTAAGAGTGTCTAGATTTTGCAACCATTAGCCCCGTCTAGGTCTAGGTAAAGATGCCAAATCCTGCTCAAATTATAAAATCAAGATCCAGAGAAGCCATAAAAGTGCCCAAAATACAAACAAATTACCTAATGGGATCCTAAAAGCCAATGACACGTAAATAATCTGTTTTGGTGCTGATGCGACCTTTTTACTAATTGCACAAAAGGATAAGCGTATGAGGATTAAGCCCGTAAGGTATAGCGACGTATATCATTAGTGTTTTTATATCTGCATCATAACGAAATACTAGGTCGAGTAGTAATAGTAGATTGTGATACTAGGCGTAAAGTTATTTTTTAAGGCGAGGACACTACTTTGAATCCTGAGCGAAATGAACAATACTTATTATCAGATCGGGGTAGGCTAGGCAGAAGCTTATAGTCCATCATTTAATACAGTTGCTACAATGCTACCTGACCTCTCGTCATTTCATCTTTATATTCTACACTCTCTCTTACCGTGTGCATGCATGGCCTAAGCTTCAGTCTGACCTCTCCTTTCTTCTTCTCTTCTGATGGAAGTGTGATTGTTTCGGTTGCAACGATAAAATGTTGCATATTTGCTTTTACGTATAAGTACCACGTCATCCAATTTATTATTTCCTGGTAGTAAACACCGACCTTGCAAGCCTTGCAACTTTTCAAGTGATGTTACTTAGTTTTTGAGCTTGGCTGTTCTTCCTGATTTTTTATGTTTTAAAAGATTTTTTTGAATGTTTTTGTGTGCGTAAGACTAAGTGGCCAACACTGTTGTCAGATTTTTCATGTTGCCTACCTACCTACGCATGGTTCATAGCTTGACGACTAGTCTTGTCATACAATGATCTTAGCGAGTTTGAATGGCTTTTTTTATAGGGTTGTGGATCAGTGTGTGGCAACACGCACTCCCCTGTTATTAGCCTAGTTTAAATTATCTTATATACAAGAGGTTGGATAATTAGGGCATGACAGAATGATGAATTGATGACAGCTTTATAACAAGTTTAAATCAAATCACCTTAAAATTTTGCAGCAATAAATTAGTGTGTGAATACATGCAATGTAATATGTACCGAAACACCAACATCGTCCATATTGGCAAACTAATTAATCAGCCCATTAATTTCGCCAGCGAAAGCGGAAGCATACCGATGTGTCTATAATCGATACTCATTACCGGCGCTGTTGACTTGTTTGCTTGCGTCATGCGGGATAACGCGATGTAATTAAAATAATAATTGCTAGTTGCATGCCTCTTGGCCGTGGTTTATGCTTAGGAGTGGGTTCTTTTATTAGGTTCTTTATCTGTCTGTAACTTGAGGCACGCTAAACCGTTCTGTTGCCAACCCCTATAGGGTCCTACATCATCATCATCATTTCACCCGCATAACGTCCACTGCTGGACATAGGCCTCACTCAAAGATTTAGAAAATGACCGATCAAGAGCCAGCCCTTTCCAGCGACCCTGGTCAGGTCATCTTACCACCTTGTAGGTGGGTGCCCTACGCTTCGTTTGCCAGTGGCGGCAGTTTACGCGGTCGCCTTTCGAGAACCTTTTTGCCACATCGGGCATCGATTCGTCGCGCTATGTGTCTCTGCATGTTTGTGCTTAAATCCCAAATGATGTATTGATTTATGTAAACTCATTGCGATTCTATCGCCCGTTGAGGCAATGCCGTCGCTACTAACAATACACACAGGAAGAAATGGAGTGTTCCTATTCCAGGCATAAAGCATAAGGCACGAAGAAGCGTAACGTATGTGTCTATAATCTATAGTTATAACTTACTGTGTTGATTTGTTGGCTTGCATCACGTCGTATAACGCGTGATGTAATTAAAATAATAATTAGAAGTTGCATTGCACGTCTCTGTCGTACTTCTTAAGCTCACTTTGAAGCTGAGCGACAGGCGACAGCGGCAGCTGCAAGTACCTACCTCGTGGCACATGCCTCTCGACTGGCTTTCAGTTCACTGAAAGCACGTCTTGAAATGTGTCACTGGAAATATTCCAAATTAACGGGAATGTGTCCCTTAATATTCCTCTAAATTTCCATTTCTAGCAATTCGCTGGGAAAATTAACGGGAATATTGCCCAAAGTTCGAATTTCCCGGGAACGGCACAACACTAAGCGCGTCACTTGCCGCGGGCCGTTTGCGGCTTCTGCCACGCGCGCCGTGTGTCGCGTGGTTCTGAAGAAACTACTAGTGTCGCCTGCCGCGCTGCACGTACAGCTGTCGCTGCCGCCTGCCGCTCAACTTCAAAGTGTACCTTACTACTTATACCTATATCCGCTTGTGCGAAAAGTTTTCAATTAGCGAAGCGAGCACAGGAAACCAACCTACGCCATCTTCAGGGGTCCATAGTTAACTGCACTGGAGCCATACTTGGCCAGAACAGCCAGAGAACTTGACCAACACTCTCCACGCTGGCCAGACGGGCTGGAGAGGTCTCATTGATGTTTATTAGCTTTTTTAGTTTGTATTTTCTAAGTCGCCAAGTGTGAATATTTCTTTGAGGCTGTATGAGTCTTAGATCATTTCCTTTGTATCGCACTTACAAATGGGTGTGAAGAAAAACACAATGACTCACATAATTATTTACCATTTTGACCTTTGTAATATTTCTTGTCACCATTCTATTCTTGCACCTTGGACTGCTCAGGTGTCGTTGCCCGTTCCGTTCAGTTTAACGCCATGTTTTTATCAATTACATGGTAGGCAGAGCCTAGTCATAAAAGTCAAATGTCACGCTTACCGAGATAGTAGTCGTAAGATTGAAAACAAGAATCAGAAATACCGTTCTCTATTTAGAATATACGTCTAGTATGTGCAAAAACTAACCAAGTTTCATATAAATAAATTTCAGGATTGCCTACAGAGCTTGACTCATATTTAGATTATTTTGTCGCTGAATTCGATAACCATACCATGTCATAATATGGAACTGTGGCTCGCATGTCACATTTATCTTTTTTGTGGGATAACAGATATAAGTAAAAACCATCACATCGGAACATTCTACGTTTTATTCTTCGCTCCCAGATCATTATGGCAGACTTGAGGGTTTTCAAAAGTATGGGACTCCAGATGACTGCTGTCATTGGACCATCAGTTGACAGGTTCTTTTGCTCTTTCAAATGTATCCAATAACAGCAGCTTATTAAACCTGACGTTACTGCGCCGCCAACTGGTCTCCTATATTTGTGAAAACACTCCTTAATTCCAACCAAACCTATTTCATAATATAGAAAGCCGAGATTTTGAACTTTTGCCAACTCAATTTACATTTCTTCGTGCAGAAACTAGGAAGTCTTGAAATTAACATCTTGAAAGAGTTGTAATGTATAAACTGTATGTACATAGTTGCATTCTTAGATGAGCTACTTTCCTAGTCCGTGATGCGCTCGGCTACCCGGCTTATTGGTGCATCCTTAGATGAGCTTAGGAACTTCCTAGCCCGTGATGCGCTACCCGGCTTTTTGGTCTGGTCAATGAAAAAAATGGGTATTTAATTATGAAATAGAATTTCTGGTGTGTACTGTCAGAACGGAAAATTACCTATTAGAAAAAAAATCGGGACAATTGTATCGATTGAGATTTTTAACCTGTCTGACGTCAACCCTCCTTGGGTTAGCATTTTCAAAATCTGCAATAATTTTACTAATGCTGGCAATCCAAACTGGGTCCTTTAATGTGAGAAAATGGCACAATGGCCACGCTGTGGGGTGTCCAGTTTGACATAAGAGAAAATGCCGCGTTCGACCTAGAGATAGTAACAAGATGTTATACATCAAGTGAAAACAGAAGACACAATATTTAAAAAGACAGTCTGGTTTAATTTAGAAGTACCCGGAGTACGTAGATGGAGAATTAAGTTATACTTTTGATAAGACGATCGCATCAATCTCCGCATACAGTGGCACATGATCCCCCCGCGCTCCTCATTTTGGAGGAATTAAGGAGGGAAATATAAAAAGTTTGAAAACTCATCTATACCGCGTCATGGGCAATCAACTTCTTACGTATGAAGAGCTTTTGACACTATTAATTCAGATTGAGGGTACAATGAATTCGCGACCGCTTAACGTTTTACAAGAAGAGCCGCAAATTGAATCTTTAACTCCTGCTCATTTTATTATGCCTTTGCAGTACTTACTTACTGGTAATGTACGAGTAGTTGTGCGAAAAGTTGCACTTGCTTATTTGAGTCAAGGACGTCAAACCTCCTTGGCTTAAGGCCATACCCAAATTTTCCGGGGTCCAGTGGCGTGGCCATTTGAAATAAATCATTTAAAAATAAACGGAGATATCATTCCAAATTGTGTCTTGGTCAAGCCCTAGATAACCCTTAAAACTATTTTATGAACTACTGTTTATAATTTAAAGTGCGAACGTGAAGCTTTTCTACGCACATTAGCTAAAAGTGGCCGTTTTTCGCAAATGTGCGTAGAAAAGCTTCACGTTCTCACTTTAAACTACAAAAAGTAGTTTAAAAAATACTTTGAATGGGTATCTAGAACTTGACCAAAACACAATTTTAAATGATATCTCCGTTTCCTTTTAAATGATTTATTTTAAATGGCGGCGCCACTGGACCCTGGAAAATTTGGGTATGGCCTTAATACAAGCATAATATACATTTTCGCACACAACACAGAAAATATTGTACAAGTTTAGTAATTTGGCAGTTTTACCTGGAAAGTTTTCAGTACTTTCGAAATATTTTTTTAGATTACGAGGTGTTCTTTTAGAATTTCAACTTTACCATCTAGTATCATCACCATCATCAGGTCTTTTAGCCTCCACTTAAGGAGCACGACCCGCTCTGTACTACTAGAGCCATACTTGGCCAAAGCAGCCAGAGGATTTCGCCTACACTCTCCTCGCTGGCAAGACGGATTGGAGAGGACTCATTTATAAGCTTTGTTTAGTTTGTATTTCCTAAGTAGCCTTCTACGACATCCACGGGATGACTTGGAGTGGCCATCTCCATCAGAGATTACCGGGAAAGATATTAGATGGTAGACTTGCTGTTTGGTTCATGGACTCTGCCAGAAACTACACAGCACGTCCACCATCTAGTATATTCCCCGGTAATCTCTGATTTCAGAGTCAAATAATACTATGATTATGTATTTGATGAAAGCAGCCGTAATAACGACCTTCACAAGTTTATCTCGCCAGCTGCTTCCTCCTGTTTCCTCAAACGTCACGCTTGGCTGCGTGCCCTCATGTATTAATCTCTAGCAGGCCGGCGAAATGTATTACATAACATGTTTGTATAATAGACATAGAAAAGGAGGAGGTTATCAATCGACGGTTTTTTTGTACGTACGAGCATGTTCCGCGAAATCTTTGCCATCATCATCATCATCATTCCAGCCGCACAACGTCCACTGCTGGACTTAGGCCTCAACCAGTTGCTAATCTATTTATTTATTTTTATTTATTTATTTTCAAGGGGATCCAACAGCTAATACTCGTACAATTATTAACACAATTTGAATGGATATCGGAAAGCCAATAAAAGGTTCCCACGAATAGCACTAGATTACTTAAAAACTATTACACAGAGCAGATCAAAAATAGCGCTGATCTTACGCCAAAACAAGCAAGCATCTGCATTTTCAGGCCACACCAAACGATCGCATGACAATGCTAATACTATTTATTAATTAAGATGATATTTTTCATTTTAAAGTCTTTAATGTCTAGTTAGTCCTATATTGATTTGGTGAAGATATTGAAAAACTCTTCCTGTAGCGATTTAGAAGTTGCTCTGGTTATTTTTGAAGTGAAAACTTCCTTAGCGGCGTTGTGCACTTTTTTTGGAATGGGTAAAAAATGTTAAACTCGCGTCAGGACACGTGGCCTGATCGAAAATTCGTAAGGCGGCGCAGGGCGCTTGCGCGAATGTTCGTGTGTGTTTATGTTACAGTGTGCTACGCGCATCCATGGATGGTGACAGCTGATGGCTCGACCGTCTGTGTAGTGGCCATACTGCTGTGTATTTGAAAATGATTTTGTTGAAAATGAATTTGCTTGTGACATTTGTGACAGACTGTGGTTCAGAAAAGATTTGAAATATTTTATACTGATAATTAAAGCAATTTGTGCAAAATTATTCCCTAACCATTCCAAAATATCAAAAATGCACAACGTTAATATTCAAGTTTTCACTTCTGCCGGCACTCCCAGAATGCAACCCGTCGTTTTTTTTTTATGGCATTTTTGTTAGAATATAACATGCTATAATATGCGCAAGCGCATTGGTTTCAATTTAGCTATAACCATATCCTAAGTCACCGTGACAACGACCTATTTATTAACTGCAGAATAAATCAAAGTCGAAGGATGATTTATGGTCTCACAGACAACAGTGTCGAGAATTCATTAGTTCATTACGCTTTATTTATTAATTGATACAGGGCGACAACAGTTTTATATTGGCAATCTTGATAGATGATAAATGAGTTGCGAATCTGACAGCTGCCGATTGAATTGTCTATGATAGATAAGATGTGATCTATGAGTAAACTGAGGTTTAGCAGAAACGAATTAGCAACGTAAATTAGAAGTTTAGTCTTTGTTTATTTATAAAAACTTAATTGATCTACATAAACAATTGTTAACAATTGACGGACTTAACGCTAAAAGCGTTCTCTCCTAAACAACCATAAGCATAAACAGAGATTTGGTAGCTGTGCAAAATTACTTAAATAAAAGACCACATAAGTAGATACCTAATAAATTTACCTACATTTATATTATTAGTTACATAATATATATGTTTTCACTTTATCAACTTATGTTGCAAGATATGGATAGTTGGAAGGGCTCTCTAGATCCTTTAAGTCAAAATTTTGATTATCATTACTCGTTTTCATCGTCATCATCATTAGCAGCCTTGAACCTTCCACTACTGGGAATAGTCTTCCCTCATAAATGCCATACCACCGTCCCTATCACATTCCTTCTACTTGATGGTGACGGTGATGGTTAGCTACTTTCATCCACAGTCCACCTACGAAGTTTCTGATGTCATCTGTTAACGGACAACCTTTGCTTACGAACCCTGGTAATAATTTGCTCCACCTGTCATCACTACGTCTTACTAGACGTCCTGCCCAATTCCAATTGAGTTCTTTCATTCGTTTTCCAACATCTTGAACCTTCGTTACCTATAGTCACTATGTCTCATATGTCTCCATACTTGTTCACCTGCTTCTGCTTCCGAACATTTTCCTTTGTTTTTCGTTTATGTCAACTCGTCTTTTTGATCCATTTTAGGTTTTCCACTATTTTGCGCTCTGTTTTTTACTTGTGCCTACACGGGCCCATCTCGAACTATAAGAACATCCAGCAAAAGTCACCCACACAATCCCACTTCATCTAATACAATTTGAAAATGAAATGTAGACTACTTTCGTGATGTTTATAAAACAGGCGTGGTTTATTAATAGTTTCGCCGACACTACCCGGTAGTGTGGTAATGACACAGAAAATGGCCGTGAACGCGCTCGAGCTCTATCGAAATCGCACTATGACGTAAAGATTTCCTATTTGAACTCTTTATACATATATCAATGTCAAACAGAACCTAAATTAAAACGGAAGGTAGTGGTTTTCTTTGACATGCTCTGGAATCTGGAGTCTAAACGGCTGCTTTGCGGATAAGATCTTGATGTGTGACGTGACATTAGATTAGGTCATGAACGAATAAAAATCGCCTTTCGTGTTTAACCTAAGATGGGAAAGAAATCAAAATATTGATGGGTTGCTAGCCGCATCGCCTATTAAGGGTCCCCCGACCCTAGACCAAAATACAACTTTCCATACAAACGTAGTCTACGTTTTATTTCAAAACGACATGTCCGATTTGGGCAAAATTTTGTAATTTTAAAGATATTGCAATTATCTAGGTTTATAATTAGTTTCCGACAGTAAAAATATGAACTTGAAATAGAATATAGTGTTTAATATCATTTTTGACCATTAGTATGGGAAACTTCTAAATCGTTATATTTTCTTTCCAGTTCATAATTTTAGTATAGGAAACCAGTTATAACCCTAGATAATTGCAATTTCTTTACAATTACCAATTTTTACCGGAATCTGACATGTGGTTTCAA